>CM075660.1:63893524-65352514 GCA_037954105.1 Canavalia gladiata
AAAAGTAGATTGTCAATAGAATAATCATCCGCAAGAAGGTCTATGGCATCAAGTTGAAAGAGTGAATGATTCTCTATGGGATGCTTCATGGCTTCAAATATGTTGAATTGGATGATATCATCTCCAAATTCCATAGAGAGAGTCCCCGTATGCACATCTATCTTTGTTTTTGCAGTTTTGAGGAAAGGTCTCCCTAGGATCAAGGTTGCTCTATTGATGGATGACTCATCTTCCATATCCAAAATGTAGAAGTCAGCTGGAAAGATCAGCTTATTCACTTGAACTAGCACATCTTCAAGTACTCCGGCTGGATGTGCTGTACTTCTGTTGGCTAATTGAATCACCACACCAGTTGGCTTCAGTTCTCCCAGATTCAAAGATTTATAAACTGATGAGGGCATAACATTAATGGAAGCACCTAGATCCAGCAATGCATCACCAAATGTAGAGTTTCCTATTGTGCAAGGAATGGTGAAAGTTCCTGGATCTTTACATTTCTGAGGGAGGCTGGGTTGAATTAAGGCTGAAACATTGCGTCCCACACTAATCTTCTCATCCCCTTTGAGTCTTCTCTTATGCGTGCACAAATCCTTTAGAAATTTGGCATATTTGGGAATTTGCTTGATAGCATCTAGAAGTGGTATGTTGACTTCCACTTTCCTGAAAGTATCTAGAAGCTCCTTATCCAATTCTGCATGAACATTGGGCTTGGATTGAACCATTCTATTTGGAAAAGGTAAAGATACCTTCTGATCAGCACAATTTGGGGTTTTCTTCTCATCAGATGCTTCAAGTGCAGATCGTTTATGGCAAGCTTCTTTTTGTTGATCATTCGATGTCTTATCGAAGGCTGGTGTACTTTTTTCATCAGACTTTCCTTCTGATTCAGATGGCTCATCAAAGATATCTCCAGGTGTGGAGATAAATGCTTCTTTTTGGTGTGGATTAGTCTGATTGAAGCTTTGTTGCTTTAAAATTGTAGGGTCTGTCTGCACTTTCTTCCCACTTCTCAAGGTCATGGCATTCACACTTTTGAGATTTATGACAGGTTGAGAAGGTAGTTGACCAGAACCTTGAGATTTCAATTGGTTGACAGTGGTAGCCAACTGCCCAATTTGAGTTTGTAAATCCTGAATGGTAGAACTTACATTTTGTTGAAATTGAAGATTGTTGGTTGCTAATTGCTTCATCAAATCATCAAGAGAGGGTTCAGAAGCATTAGAGGGTACAGATTGATGCATATGCTGTTGTTGTTGTCTGAATGGCGGTGGTTGGTATTTATTTTGGGAGTCAGATGTTTGAATCCTTTGTTGTTGTGGAGGGCCATATCTCAAGTTAGGATGGTTTCTCCAACTAGGATTGTATGTTCCAGAAGGTGGTTCAAACTTCTGTTGCTGATAATGTTGAGGAGGCCTGTATTGTTGTCCTGTGTCAAAAATACCATTTACTGCAGCCTCAGGTGTCTCACTTTCTTGCAATGTTGGGCATGCATCAGTAGGATGATCTGCAGAAGTGCAGATGCCACATGTTTTGGTTTTGTCAACAACATTAAGTTGCTGTTGTTGTCCGATGGCCAACTGTCTTACGATGGAGGTTAGTTCTTCAATTCTGTTCTCCAATCGTGTATGGTCTGTCTTGGTGGTCATTTCATGGACTCCTTTAGACAAGGAATTAGTTCGAGAATTGAATTGCTGAGAATTTTCTGCCATGTTGGCAATCAAATCTCGAGCTGCTGTAGGAGTTTTGTCCATAAGTGCTCCACCACTAGCTGCATCAACCATGCTTCTGTCCATTGGCATGAGTCCTTCATAGAAATACTGAATCAGTAATTGATCACTGATTTGATGGTGTGGACAAGTGGCGCATAGTTTCTTGAATCTCTCCCAATACTCATAGAGAGTTTCTTGGGAGTTCTGTCTGATGCCGCAAATCTCTTTCCTGATAGCTGCTGTTCTGGATGCAGGGAAGAATTTCTCCAAGAATAATCTTTTCATATCATTCCAGCTTGTAACAGATGTTGGATGTAGATAGTACAACCAGTCCTTAGCTCCATCATTTAAGGAGAAAGGAAATGCCTTCAACTTGATATGATCTTCTGGAATTCCTTGTGGCCGCATTGTGGAACACACAATGTGAAATTCCTTCAAATGTTTATGAGGGTCCTCACCTGCAAGGCCATGAAACTTAGGTAGCAAATGTATTAGTCCAGACTTCAGTTCAAATGGTGCATCAACATCAGGGTATTGAATGCACAATGGTTGATAAGCAACATCAGGTGCAGCTAATTCTTTTAAGGTTCTATCAGCCATGTTCTTAGCAAAATATTTAAAACTATCAAAATTTAAAGATGAAAAATCACTACTGTTACTTTCTTGGTTATTACTGGATGAATGTCTTCTATGTGCTCTTTTCAAATGGTGGAATGTTCTATCAATCTCAGGATCATATGCATATAAATTTTCAGGATTGGATCGGGTCATACACAAAAAGGTGAATTCATACAGAAAATCCAAGAATGATATACCTAAAGTAAAAACAATTGTTAGAAAGATTAAAATTTTTATACAAACTCCTAAATGAGCCTAGGAAATTAAAATGGTCCCCGGCAACGGCGCCAAATTTTGACACGCTCGTCGCAAACGTGCAAAAATAATTTCCAGATTTCCCCCAAACTATTGGTATAGTATAAGGTGCAACCTAGGTCATCTCCCAAAGACCATTTCAGATTCTTAAGCAAATAAGGAGAAAATTAGAACAAGGGGGTTTTTGTAAAGATGTGATATCAAATGCTAAACACAAAATACAGACTGAAATTAATTTCACTTAACAATTATCAACTCAAGGAATTCAGAGGCTATTTTCATAACTAATCATTGATCACTAAAATCATGCATTGTGTTTATCAACCTAGGATCATCTGGAACCCCTAAAATGATCCTTGAATTCTCTACTGAGAAACCTCTCAGAATTTAATTGATTATGATCAACAAGATTTAGTAACCACTTAATCTTTTATCTAAACCAATTTTACAATCAGAATTCAGTTGAAGTAAGTAATAAAATGAAAACCTTCAATTCAATTACTTAATTTCTACTCTTCAAACTTTTGGAAAATGATTTACCAATCAAAAACCAATTATAAATCAATTATACATTAACCAAAATACGTCAACCGATCAAACTTTGATTAAAGAATAAAATTGAAGAATATAGTGAAGCAGAGTAGAAACCACTTAATATGCACGTAAATAAAGATCAAGACCTCAAAGTTAAAATGAAAATAGCTTGAATCCTTGAATTGAAACTACAAACCTAGCCTTCCATGAAGGAGGCAAACTAACAACAAAGAAAGAGACAAACTAACAACAAATAAATCCTAAGCCTTCCATGTAGGAGGCAACTAACAACAAATAAATCTTAAGCCTTCCATGTAGGAGGCAACTAACAATAAAGAAAAGCTAAGCCTTCCATGTAGGAGGCAAACTAACAAGAAAGAAAAACTAAGCCTTCCATGAAGGAGGCAAAACTAATAAGAAAGAAAGAAAGGAAGAAAGAAAGAAAGAAAGAAAGAAAGAAAGAAAGTGGTATTGGAGTTAATCTCCAAAATGGTGTGTGTCTCCTCTTGCAAACCCTTCTATTTATAGAGGATTTTTGAGGCATCATCTTCAGAAAGTCACCAACTAGGATATTACTTTTCTACCCTTTTCTTGCTTTCACATGGGCTTTGTTGAAATTGCAAAACACTTTTGAATTTTTGCCACCAATGAGCACAACAATTTTGACTTTCTTGCACCGCAATTTCGGATGTTCACATGTCCGAATTAGAGCTTGCCTTCTGAACAAAAGTTGTAGCCCTGGATCTTAGCTGTCCAACAAAGTTGATTTCATCTCAATATGACTTCTATATCTCAAGATATGGCCGGATCTTTGCACACTGTTCAAATTCCACGTCAGCAACACTATCTCATCTTTTGAGATAATTTCGGAGTCCTAAACATCCCATTTAGAATCTTCTCTTGCTTTGTAAATATGGACACTTCTTTAAGCTTTCATTCAAGATAGATTTCATGATTTTTGGATGTCTACAACTCCTATTATGCTCAAAATACTATAATACTGTCATTTTAATCGGGTAAGCAAAGAAATTCAATTAAACTTCATA
This sequence comes from Canavalia gladiata, assembly GCA_037954105.1. NCBI lineage: Eukaryota > Viridiplantae > Streptophyta > Magnoliopsida > Fabales > Fabaceae > Canavalia > Canavalia gladiata. Next base: position 63,897,687 of record CM075660.1, read on the forward strand.
TGAACCCAAACTCATAAAATATGACAAAGATCACTTAATTGAACATATAAGAAGTCTTAATGAGATAAAAGTGAGAGATAATTATTTATGAAATCTATGCTTATCACACAACCAATTAAATTCTGCATATGTTTTTATTCAATTATATTTGTCTTATTATATTTAATTAGTTGATGAAAATTGACTAATTTAGTTAATTTTTAAGTTGATTAGGGAATAAATAATTGTATTATTATTTAATTAATAGAATTATAAAATAAACTAAATCTAGATTTTGGAAGATCAATTAAAATATTTGATTTCTAATCAGTTATTAAATTAATAAAATTGACTATTCTTTATATTTCTCTTGCATTTGGAGGAGATTACTTAGGTGAAACAATATTATTATTAAATGATCATTGGATAGTAATGAGATTAAAATAGATCATTAATAATTAAGTTTTATCATATATAAGAGAGTTGGAGGTGATATTAAGTAAAGCCATAAGAAAAATTAAAGTTTCATACTTTTTCATAATCAAATTTATACTTGTATTTATTCTTGTCTTGAAATTTTTTTCTCTAATTTTTTATTTTATTTCCATTTTGAAACATCACTGGCAACAAAACTTTTTTTGGTAAGTTTAAAAATAAAAATCTAATCAATCTTTTGGTTGTTTAGATAGTCTACATGGAAACAAAACTAGAAATCTTATATATTTCCTTTCTAATTTCAACAAATAAATTTGTTTGTGAGTAAAACTTTGCATGTACAATTTATGCATAACAATTACATCTCAAATAAAATTCAACATGCTATCAATATGATTTTATCTTTCATGATAGATCATATTTTTGTCCAAACTCAACACACTAATTATCATAATAAATGATAGATACTTACAACCATGTACCTCTTTTGATCCCTTTTGTCAATGACATGTCTTTGTTTCTCTAGGACACAAAGAAACAATGAGATGAAAGTGTTGATTTTCAAATAACATCATATCAATAAGGGTGAAGATATAATAATAATAAGTCAATGAACTTTTTTTTTTTCACAAGATATCCTTCATTGCCAACAAGACCACTACTAATTCCATCAAAACCATAAACTATATAAAATCTACTTATACATTTAGATATCTCATAATCTATTTTTATTGCTTCCCAATGAAATTTTTTATAATTACTTAAATCTATTTACCATATTAACAACATGAGCTAAATTTGGACTAGTATAAACTATGACATATATTGAGCTTTCAACAACACTAGAATAAGGAATTTTACTCATATACTTTTTCTTTTCAACAATACTAAGAAGTATGTTAGCATAAACTCTAAAATGTGTAGCCAAAGAAGTACTCATCATCATAGAATTTTCCATCTAAAAAGTTTGCAACAACTTTTAATGTATTTATTAGGAGGTATATAAAGTGGACCTACATTATTATCTCTCCAAATATCCATTCGTATAATTCTCTTACATTCATCCAAATCCTTTATCTCAAATTCATTATTTAACATAGTCTTAAGGCTCTTAATTTCAACATTATCATTAGTTGCGATTAGTATGTCATCCACATGTAGCAGCAAATATATAAAGAAACTATTTAACAACCTTTTACTATAAACTAATTGCATGCAAAATTATAGGAGATCATAAAAACATAAAACCTCTTATACCATTATCTTGGGCACCTTTTCAAATAATATAGGAATTTTTTTAGCAAACATAAACAATTCTCCTTTTTAAAGTCAATGAATTCTTCTGATTATGACATGGAAATTTGCTCTTCTAGATTTCCATGCAAGAAAGACGTTTAAACATCAAGTTGTTCCAATTCCATGTTCAAGGCACTCATTGTGGCTAAAAGAACTCAAATAATTTTATGTTTTGCAACAAATAAGAATACTCCATGGTAATTAATTCAATTTTAAATGGAAAATCCCTTGCTACAAGTCTTATTTTTTAAACCCATTTGTTAATTCCTTCTATATAACTTGCTAATTCAACTTGAGGAATCCTTTCTTTCTTCTTGAACATTCATTGGTTTCTCACACCTATTGGTAATGGCACCATGTACCATGTTTGTATCTTCACATGTGATTAAATCTTCATTTATGACAATTAACCAATCTAATACCTCTTTACTCTGCATAATTTTTATATGATTTGTGTTATATGATTTGTGTTCATCAGAATCAAAATTATCACCTATTATCAAGGTGTAAGTAACAAAATTAGTATCAATAACATTAACATAATTTACATATCTTATAGATTTTTTAATTTCATTCCTTATTCTCTTTATTGTTATACTTTGTGGCTCATCTTATTCATCATCTTGTATTTCACTATATTGTTCTACAAGATTTAAAATTTCCTTTTTTAAAGGCTTAATTTCAACCCACACCTTCTATTTAACATTTTGATATTTATTCCTTATAGAATTATTAATCTTATTTTCTATTCAAGTTTAACAAACACATCAAATCTAACACATCTACAAATAAAAATTATGAAATTTTATTATTTTCAATACATTGTAACTTATATCCCTTAGCTCGAGTAGCATACCATAGAAATATGAATTTCACTAACCTAGGCTTAAGTTTACAAGTGTTAATATGAGCATATACAGGATAATCAAATATGTGCAAGCTAGAATGGTAAATGATGGAGATTTATTCATCATATAATAAGAAGTATTAATTGTTTTAACCTAAAATTATTTTAAAAGATTAACATTTAATCGCATGCACAAAGCTTGTTATAAAAATGTTTAATTTATTTATTTTGATATTTCATTATGTTATGATATGTGTCATTAAGTGTAATGACTTCTAATATTTTATTTCTTATAAAAATCATCAAATGATGCATTGCAAAATTCCAAACCATTATTTGTTTTAAGTGTCTTGACCTTTTTTTCTAATTCATTTTTTAACCATAGTCTTTCACTTTGTTATTTTTTCAAACATCTCATCTTTGAATTTTAGAAAATACATCCAAACATTACTAGAGTATTTTCCAATAAAATTAACAAATTACTTGCATTCATTGTGAGATTTAATTAGAGACGAGTCACATAAATTATAATAGATATATTTAAGATACCAATAAAAAGATGTTTTTTATAATTGAGCTTGACTTAGTACCATTTTTCCTTTACACAAATAGTACAAAACTTCAATTTTTTGATCTCTATACCACTTAACAATCCTTTCTTACTTAAAACAACAAATCCTCTCTCACTCATATTGTAGTCTTATTATTCAGAATGAGATATAATCATTATTTTTTTAGTTAAAACTTTCTAACAAAATACAAATTTATATTGTAGTTTTTCTTGCATCATTACTAAAGCACTTTTAGAAACTTAAACCTATATATCTTGCCTAAAAATCCTACCCTTATTTATTTAGAATACCAATATAAATTATATTTTTTTTCTAATATATATTATAACAATACCTATTGCACTAATATTTTTATTATATTTTTTTTTACTATGAACAATCTTTTGTGATGCGTTCAAAAATATCAAAATTCTAGAAAACTTTGATTTGGAATGTGACTTACTCTTACTTCCTTCTTTTCTTTTTTTACTCCTACCCTTGTTAGCAACCACAGCTATATCTACATCAACTTTAAAAAAACAAGAGATAAAAACAAGAGATTTTTTTTTCTAGTTATTTATATTGTAAAACATTGTTCACATTTAAGAGAGATATCATCTCTACCATACACCTTGATTTTTTTAACAAAAAATATAAAAAAATAATAATTTATTCTTTATCATTAATTTAAATTTTTAAATATATATGCTTTGTACTACTCAAAATCATAATTCATACAAAAAAATAATATATATCCTAATTATTTTTCAAAATTTTTAAAATTAGACATTAATTCTTAAATATATAAAAATCTGTTCTTAATTTTTTTAAAAATAAATATTAGTTATATTGATATATTTTTTTCACAGATTAAAGTAACTTGTACTTAAGAACTAATAACCAATATTTACGATTTTTAAAAATTAATATAAGACTTTTGTACTATTAAGGATTAATGTGTTTCGCATTAAATTTTTTAAGGACAAATTTGAAAAGTTTCACTTGCAGGAAAATTAATTTTCTTAGAATAAATATATTTTTTAATATTTAAATTACTTTTTTCATTATTTTAAAAATTATGCTCTCTTATGAAAATAATATTTATTCACCCAATTGATTTTAGTGTGAACAAATCTATTAATGATGGTAAGTAATTTTACACAAATCTCTTAAAAGATAGTTTTCCTTTTCTTTTCAACTTCTGAAGTTATTAACGTCTGATTTTGAATATGACATTATCAATTTTTAAACTTTGGTAGGAAAAAAAGTGATGTTTTGAATATTTATTCATATTGTCAACTTTGCAACTTCATTTTACATTTTTATTTCATCTTCTGTAATTGAAAATTTAACTGGAAAGATTCAAAATTAACTATTGATAATGTTGATAACTATAAAAGAAAAAAAAAATATTTTAAATATTTTTTAGACTATAGAAGTGTAATTTATTTCTTTTTCTAATTAATGGATCGAGCCCATATTGGCTCTATGACTCAACACACACATCTAATCCAAAATAGTCAATGACCAATCAAATAAATAGTCATTTGAAAAAAAAAAGAAAAAAAAAGAAACAAGGACTCATACAAAATTTTGTCGTCGTCACAAGTATAATGAATACGTAACGTGGGAAACGTAATGTGAGCTTTTAATTTTAAATTTTAAAAATAAAATTTATTTAAAAAAATAATTTTAAATTATTTTTTAACATATTTTTAAAATAATTATAATTTAAATCTTAAATTTAATTTAAAAAATATAATTTAAAATATATTTATTTCAATAACAAATCCCATCACCATAATTACAATTATTATTATTATCAGTCATAATTATCATTATAATCATTTTCATAGTTAATAATAATAATAATATAATTTTTATTATTTTTAAATTTTTTATTTTTATTTTTAAAAAATATAATTATGTATTTTTATTTTTTATAAATTTAAAATAAAATAAATATTATTTTTTCACATATAAAATTATATTTAATTTATAATATTACAATATTATTTTATATTATATAAGTTTATAACATAATATATATATATATATATATTATTTTATGTAAATAAATATTAAAAATTTTATTTATCTTATATATTAATTATCAAATATTATATAAAATATAAAATAATATAATTATATAATATTTTTTATATTATAACTATATAATTATTTTATATAATAATGCTAATTTTTTACTATTTAAAAAAATTATTTTATTATTTTTATGATTTTTATATATTAATAATAAATAAATAATTTTATTTTAAATATAAATTATAATATAATTTTATATTATATAATAATCTATAATATAATATTATAATATTTATGTATATTATTTTATATGAAATAAATATTAAATAATATAATAAATATTATAAATGAATATTTAATAAAATAATAAATATATCATAAAGAAAGAATCAATTTATACTTATAGATTGAACTTTATTAACCTAGTCGTTAAATATTTATCATTAACAAATTTTAACAAAAAAGCTTGTAAAATTTGAACAATGATAAAAATATAATAAATTTATTTTGATATATTCCAAAATTATATATAACTAATTTTAATATTCATTAATAGGATACTGAATAATTTAATATTAAAGTAAAATTTTATAAATATAATTTATATTTTTTACATATTCCAAAAATATATACAACATTATTTTTAATGTTCATTAATAAAATATTCAATAATTTTAAATTAAAATATACTTTTAAAAATATAATTTAAATGATAAAAATTTAGTTTAATGATAAATTTTGGAAATTAATCATCAACAAAAGAGTATTAAATAGTATAAAAATAATTTTTATTTAGATTAATATAAATTTATATCTCCTTTGTATAATTTAATCTTAGAAAAAGTTATCTATATTAATTTCAAATACTAATTGAGGATATTAGTTTTAATAAATTTTAAACTTATGATTAAATCCACTTAATTATTCATGAACTACATAATTTTATTTATAATCTAATTTTTTGAAGTTTTATTCATAGAATTTTTGTATATTTTTTTAAAAAAATTAAGAATTAGATATTTTTAATTTTTCTAAAATTGGAATTATAATTATATTTTTTTAAAATTTTTTTTGGTTATAATCACTAATATTTTAAAATAAACTGTTTTTAGATTTTATAACTTATAACTTATATTTAACATATGTCATATAAGGATGTTTTACGCGTAACATATACTTAATAATAATAAAAAATTAAAATTAATTTATTTTAAAAAATAAGGGATAAAATAAAAATTTTAAAAATGAAAGATTAAAATTAAAAATTAAAAATTTTAAAAAATAAAAATATATTTAACTTTTTTTAATTGTCTTCCATTAAATTTGTGAAACTTTTATTCTCATATCACTGTTTTACGAATGTGAAAACATTTACTTTAGCAAAACGTCACCTAAAAATCAAAGTTAAAAGAGTAATTTACATTTTTCAGGGTATAATAGGAAACTCAATCTATATCGAGTAAGATAGTATTTGCATATAAATTTTACATTGAAGCCATTATTTATCATGGAAAATGTTTTGTGTAGGAATTTCCTTAAATTTTTTAAGGAATAATTTTGAAATACATAAATACAAAAAAGATAAAAAGTGAATTGTTTGTTATTTAAATAATGGAATAAATTTGACGCATAATCTCTATTCTTCCCTGTTAACTGGAGCTTTATGTTGAAAGTCAAATCCGAAATCATAAGTTTGTTACACAACATGATGTAGCAGACCCAGAATGTGGAATCAAAACATCAAACTCAGCAAGCCACCACAACCCATACAGGATGTGAAAAATCATGAAATCAAAGTCAAAAGAAGCTAATGAAATTGCAACCTTTTAAAGTCAGAAATCACAGCATAGAGCTGTCTGATTGTTGGGTCAGCAAATATTTGAAACTGGAGTTCTTGTGTTCTGTGCACTATCTATCACTTTCGTGTCAGTTAGGACTTAGGAACCTTTGATGACACGAATTCGTTAAATACAAAGCCTTTTTCTTATCATTCAACCAACCCTTTTACCATACTAAACATTTTTGCAATCATCTTCCATAGGGACAGGCTAAGATGAAGCAGAAAAGCAGCTCTGGAAGATTCTGGGGATATAAAGCACACCCAAAATCAAGACAAGTTGTACTAGTTGGCATCATCAAGGTCCTTTTCAATTCACCCAAATTGGCCTTCACAATTTTACCTTTTTTGTATTCAAAGAGTGTAGTAGTGTAGTGCAGTGCTTCCCTTCTAATCATAGTCAAAAGTTCCTCATACTGCATCTTATGTTTGCCTCCACTTCCTTCTTTCTCCATGTCTTTTTTGGACTTAAAAAGAAGCAGAGAGAAGCCTAGAAATGCAGTATTAAATGTCTAAAGTGTAAAAACAATTACAGTGGACATGGAAGACCATTTCAGAAGTTCTAGTAATCTAGTTGCATTTGGAGGGTGCTTTGTTAAGGACTTGTATTTAAGGAACGTTTGACACCTATATTGAATGCTACCTAAACTTAGTATGATAGTTTTTACAAGAAAAGTAAATGAAATAAGTAAAACACAGGAGGCCATTCCCCCATTCAGAAATGGCTGATCAGAGATTTCTGTTTTGGTGGTGCTATTCAAGAACTTGCAAATGTAATGATGGCGCTAAACATTGTTGACCATGGAGAAAATAGATGACAACATTAATAACTGTATAAATCCTCAAAAGCTTAGAACAACTGTATAATCAAGTGTTTACTTTTACGGGAAAAGTTCTGAGATAAATCAACAAAAATATTGATACAAAACCAAAACCAAAAAAAAAAAAGAAAATTGAAAGATTTAACATCTTGAAGTGATTGGTGATAGGATACACGGTTCTAATTTCTATAGGTAGAAGGTCAAAGTAATAATATAAGCCGCCATACAATTAGTTAGGTCTAAAAACAAGAGGAAAAACATCCCTCTAGGATTTTGAACTAGTTAAGAGTATCTTTTGTTGGAGTGTCTCAATTATTGTCCCCTCTGGCAGAATTTAAAAATCAAGACTTTTTTTTTTATTGAAGAAACTTGGAAATGTGGACACGGAGAGCAATACTAAGAGGAATTTTGACTTGCTGGTCATTTACAGCATTATTTCTTCATAAATTTGCATGGAGGTAATGATTTCATCCACCTTTTTGTGTTGGGATAGTTTGGTGTTAAATTTATCTATAGCTCTTGGAAGTTATATGAAGCAAACTTTATTCTGCCAGCATTTCCGGACATTTGCAGGCCCCTCAAAAGCTCATTTTGACTTAAAAAATTCTCCTGTGTAAACTTTATTGGTGTATGTTTTTTTTTTTATTTCACATTATGTAGATTTCTGGGCCAGACATTATTTTGGTCTTATTAGGGAGATGTCCTTAACACATTCAATAATAACTTTGGTTTTTGATAATGAACTTGATGTGGGAAATCCATCAGAAAGACTTGTGTCCACAGGAATATGGTGGTACAAACTTCTCTTAGCTGGATCACACATGTGTTCCAACTTACCCAAATTCTACATCTTATCTGTTTCAATTTCTCATGCATATGTGTCTAAGGCGCGTCTACCTACATGTCCAAATCAAAAAAATTTAAATACACAAGTTTGGGTTTATCTCAAATTTTCAATTAATGTTACATGTTTCTCTTCTAAGTTCTAACTTGTAAATTGCATATGAACAAACTATAAAATTGAGACACTTATTCCTATCATCCTAGAAGAACCTATTGTATCCTAGAAGATTGTCGTATTAGGCAAATAAATCCTTGATCATAGTGATTACACGCTTCCTATGATATATCTATCTATGTTCTATTTTTCTTTTTTGTCTATAGTTTGAATACTGGCTTCTATCTACTAAAGGAAGAACAATTTGTGTTGAGAGATACTATTTATAATTTTTGCAGAAAAGATCCTGAATGAAAATTTGTAAATGGCAGAATTCTTGTGATTGATCTTAGGTGATTGTTAGTTGGTAGTAAAAAATTCTGAGGCGACCCAGGAACAATAGTTTCTGGATGCTTTATAGGAATGAAGGAACTAGATTTTTGTTTGTTTATGTACATTAATATTAATACACACAAAGACAGACACAAATATATTGCATTTAAAATATGCTCTCATAGGCATATCTATCCCCACATATTGGTACACTATTACTTTCTAAGAAATCACAGGGTCCGCTGCAATGTCACAAAGTGGTTGAACAAAAGACTACATTAATACAAATCTTTGTGACTTTATGTTCCTCTTTTTTCTTAGGTACAAAATCTACTCTCATCTCTTTGTATATATGCTTATACCTTTAAACGACTTTTCTTGTTAAGCTTGCGAGTCAAGTTTGGCATATTGCTGTTGTACCATCATTAATGATGGATCACCATCAGGTCCATCACTATCTTTCTTATCTTTACCCCAGTGGCAAGCAAAAGGGAAATCCTTTACTTGAGAGCTGAGTATAAACTCAAGGTCAAATCCTTCAAAAGAATCAAAACCGATCAGAATATCAAAACTTTGATTTCAATGCCAATAAGGGTATAATGTGCCTCCAATTTCAGTACAACTTTTGTTAGTCTCAGGTAGCAAAGTAGTAGGTGAAAAGTGTGTCCTATGCTTTAACTATGGTTTGGTGGTCAAGTTTTAGCCTTCTAATATCAGAAGCAATTTTAATTAGGTATTCTATTAAGCAATTTCCAAAGTAGATTAATCTTAATGGAACAACATGCAGACAAAGTTTTAACTAGTTCAAACATAAAACTATTTATCCATATTTTTTTGTTTAAATGACAAGTATCCTTCACAAAAAGCAATCATATTCGATCTAAAAACATTAGGACCAACTCTCTCCACTGGGATTTTTCCATCCACAAAACAACTCTTACTACTAAACGAAAATCCTACGTGTGAAAAGCAAGTTAGGAGTAGTGTAGAAAGTGGACTCCAAATCATGTGACCAAAGAAAGAATCTCCTCAACGGCCAAAAAAAATAAAAAGGAAGAAGAAGGAAAAAGAATCTCCTCTGAAACTTACGTATATAATAAGGACCCCATGAAAAATAATGCATGGCCATATCAAAAACTTTAGCCATCTGTCTCTCTCTCTCTCTCTCTCTTGTTCTTTTTTCTCTCTCTTCCCTACCTCTTCACCCTTCCCCTGTCTGCCATATATACATAAAAAAGTTGAGGGGAATGTCGTCTGGTTCGAGATCATTCATGCAGGTAGTCTTAGACATAACTCCTCTGGATGATTTCGGACCAGGCTTCATTCCCCTCAGCATCAAAGCAGATTTTATTTATTCTCTTCCTCTTGTATACCACACAACACAACCTTCCTTTCCTTTGAGCACTCTCCTTGTTGATGCTGTGTTCCAAAACAAGTCCTCAAGCAATTGAAGATTGCAAAAACAGCTATGCAGTGTTAATTTGTTGCTGGATAAGCTTCCAGGTAGTTATGCCTAATAATTTCAAGTTCTTAATTACATTTCATCTATAGCCTATTTTGTTCATTTTCATAGAACATATGTGTTGGCTTGTTGATAAACTCTTTTTGTGGAGTTTGTTTATTGTCTTTGGGACTTGATCAATAGGAAAATAAGTTTGTTCTGCTGTGTTGGCTTTGCTTGTGTTCTATTGGAGAACAATCTCTTTTGTTCATTACAAACTATTTCTACCAGGTGCGGTGTTTACCCTTTGTGATTCAACTTCATCATGAAAAAGAGAAAGATGTGAGAAGAAGGGTAGTTCTATAAGTGGATTAATTCAGTTTATTCAAAGTGGTCCTTGGTTTCTGTAACTGATGTAATGAGAAGATTATCACAAGATTCCTCCTAACTTTTTGTTGTTATCCCACAATAATCACATGGAAAAGCACACACCATAAGACATAAATATCAAAGGATTGGCTTTGTTGGGATCACAATCATGGGTAATTTTCCAGCATAAAGCTTAGGCTCACCTAATCAATCCAATTCTATCTTTAATCAATACTGATATAGGTAAATATATTTTTAGCTGAATGATTGGATGTGACACTGTTACTCATCCAATCATTTGCGTCTGAATCTGATTGAGAGTCTTCTTGTACAGTTGCACTCTAGTATCAGTACAGAAATTTGTGAAATGATTGTAGGTGAAAAATAGTATTACAATAATGTAATCCAAGCTGAGACATAAGACAGCCAAACAAGAAAAAAAATAAGAAAAAATGAAAAAGCTAGCTGCAACTTAAATTAAAGGACAAAAATTCTTGTGGAAGTATGAGTATGCATAGTTTACAACCATAAAAAACTACCAAAAGTTATTAGGCTGGCACAAATTATGTAATAGTTTACATATAACTAGTACCATTCGTATAGTAGTTCAGCCTGGTTGATTCAGTCCAGGGGCATTTTGGAGTCTTGACATCATCATCCTTTACAGAAATTGCAGTTACAGGTGGCAGGAACATCTAGATAGTAGACTATGGATTGTGAAGTATCATTTGTCCATTCACTTGCACAAAAGGCAAAAAGAACAGTATAATTGTTCTGTCATGTTTCACCTGCGATGGAAATAAAACCTGAAGCAGGTAAATTCAAATAGTATTCACCTTTATAGCTTTATGAATATGTAAAGTAGGTTGAAAAGTAAGTAAGAGCAAACACTTAATCAGTTCTTAGCCAATATGAAAAACCCTAGGAATATGACTTGAAAAACAAAAGAGGTTGTTAAATAAAAATACTTGAAACTTGATCAAATATTATGGTTGAAATTCAAGTATGTAAATCATTAATAATCATAACATAATCATAATTAGCTGATTTAATTTTGTTACCAGACATCCAATGCAGAAGCAAGGAAATCCAGTGCAGTGCTTAAAACATATATTATATGCTCACTATGTGTGTGTGTGTTGACAAGGACTATACCCCACTTGGTTGCTGTAATCAAATACTTATTATATTCACATGTGTCATCATTTTTTTATGGTACAGATGAAATAACAAAGAAAAGGCTTAAAAAAAAAAGAGTTTGTTTGTAGGGTCATCCCAATTCCCAAAGCAAAGTCCAATGTTGATGCCATGATTGATTAATTACGGGCAGAGGTTCCATAGAATCAGATTCCCAGATCACTTACCTAAGTCACCAAGCAATTTCAGCTTAAAGACTTGGATAACAAACTACATGCTTCTGAGTTCTGTGGCAGCTGAAAAGCTGGCATATACACATGCAATTGGCACCAGCTATTACGCCACCAACACTTTTTGCTGATTTCAAAACAAGCAAAAATTAACTTCCATCCAATTATCATGACTCAACAATAGGAAGCTAACAGCAGACAAGCCTCACTTTCATGCCTCAAATGCACAGTACCTCACTATGGTCCCAATGTAGCTCTAGTTTGTTGTAGCCTTCTAGGCTTATAAATTTCCTCATTGACAACTCTGAGAGAAAGCTATTGCACCTCACTCAAAAGTCAATACCTCATTCTTGCATTCCTTCCATAATATCATATCATCAAGTATGTGTATGTCCTCTTCAGAGGCATATCTATTCACACATTTAGTGAAAAAAGTTCAAACACTTTGCCTTAATTATTTTCTTGCCGAAAACCATGCACTAGTGCATTACATTTGGAGAACAAGTGCAATTAATTCCAATTCCAGAAACTATTCCTATAAAGCACCACATCTTTTTGAGATGTTTTACAAAACAACTCACAAACAATTTCAACTTTCCTTTAGTAACACAACATTTTAATGAAAAAGATCAACTAATTAAGCATATTTCTTACGGATAATTATAATTACTGTTTCTCGCACTTCCATTTTCATCTCCCGCCCAATTCTAATTCCATATTATATGATTAAAGTAGTAAAGAGTTTCATATTAAAGTAACTTTTATATAATGTTTTAAGTTGAAATCTTATTATTATTTTTCTTTGTATAAGAAAATGACCAGAAGATTATTTTGGTACGGAAATGAAACTGGGGCCAGGGAAATGGGCCATGTTAGCTGAGACAATAACGCAACAATAAGAATAGAGGGACGCACACACACGCAACACACAAAAAATGCACGCTAAGCCGCGTAACAAGCACAGTGGTTTAATTGTACGGATTATGAGTACATTAATTTAAGAACATTAATGCAAAGCGATTTTCTTCAATACTCTCACCAATTCACTTAGGCCCTTGAAAACTTTATCCGATGCGGCACGCATGCCATTCTGATGACAAAGTTCAATGTTAATGAATGTGTTCGTTTTAACAATATTACTTTGTTCCAATTAATTTTTTCACTAATTAATAATAATTTTATTTATTTTATCAGTCAAATTTTATTTTATTAATTTAATTAAAATACATATTTTTAATTATTTAATATTTGAAATATTAAAATCAAGTGAAGTCATGAAAAAATTAATTGGCATATATATATATATATATATATATATATTAGTTACCTAATCATTAAGAATATTTGAAATACAGTTTGGTTATATTTTCACATAAAAAGTGATTTGAACTGAATATTAAAATTATGTAGTTGAGTTTGACTTGATTTGAATATAATGTCAAAATCAGGTTAAACCAAACAGGTTTTTTATGGTTTAGTTTGAATTAGATATTTGATTTATTTATTTTAAAACTATCTTTAATTTAAATTAATTAGGAACATTGAAAATTAAAATGAGTTTATTGGAAAACAAAAAATAGAAAAGTAAATATTGATTGAAATAGTTAAACTATTAAAAAAATGAACTTGTTAACAGAGAAAGAGAAATAAAGAAGAGAAAAATGGTGAAAGTATGAAAGTATATAAAAGAAAAAAAAGTTTTACATGGTAATATAATAGAAAAAGAGATATAAATACATTATAGGTATAGTTTAATTTAATTTAATTTTAACAATAAAAATTAAAAGGACAAAATTGAACTGTAATAAAAAATACAATTTTAATTTTTTATTTTAATTTATTTAAATTTAAATAAAATTTAGAAATAAAAATAAATTAAATATTATTGTAATTTATTATTAATAATAATAAAATTATATTATATTAATAAGAAATCAAAGAGATTAAATTTTTAAATTAAAGATAAAGTTCAAGAAACTAATCATTAAAATAATGATACATAATTTTATTGATATTATATATCATAAATTAGAATTTAAAACTTAAAATTATGTTAAAATGAATATTAATTAAAATTATAATAATTTAAATATTTAATTTATCTCAAGAAAAATATCTGTAAATTTATTACAATTTAAAAAAACACAAAAGGTTTGTTGGATTTACGAAAAAAATTTAAAAATTCTATTTAGCTGGAATTGTAAATTCTTAAATTTTGATGAATTACAATTTTCTATTTAAATTTTTAATATTTTTAATATTTTAATTCAAACAATTTTAATCTAAAATATTTTAAATTTTGATATAAAATGGATTTCCTCCTTAAAATCCATCATCCAATTATATAGTAAAATAATTTAACACATTATAAAGTCTAAAAATAAAAGTTCAAATGAAATTAAAATATTTTTAATAAATTAGTTTAATTAGTTTTAAAATGTCTGATATTAAACGTTGCTTCATATTTGGATACATGTTGGATAAGCTTTTGCGTAAAAATAAATATGTATATTTTTTTTTTCTCTATTTTGAGTTATTGGCAGCATGTGGCAGCATTTGTTGGATTGAAATAGTAACATAGATGTCATTTGAAGAAAGGGAGGAAAATGAGTTCGAAGTGAAAAAAGAAATAAAATAAAAAGAGACAAATAATTTATTTGAAAGCGAGAGAAGAAATAGGAGGATAAAATTAGTTTAATAGTCTTAGTTATTTGTAAGGATTGTGCATAGTTAATTGATTTTTTTAAAGGATCTGGTACATGTTTGGTTAGGATTACCTTTTGAAAATAATTTAATTAAAACGTATTAAAGTAAATATTTTTAATATTATTATTTAATTATAGAATGATATATTATTAAAAATTATTGCTTCTTATAATAATTGTTTTTAAATTTATGCTTACTTTTTTAAAAATAAAAATATATATAACTATTTATCTAAAATTAGCTGAATCAGATTTTAGAAAAATTAATAAAGCTTATCCTATAAAACCAGTGTGTGTGTGTGTATATATATATATATATATATTTAACTATTATAAAACAGTACCAAATCGTCCTACCCACCATTTTTATTATAAATAAATAAATTTGTTTCAAATAATTTGTAAAATAGTTGGAATATTTCTTAAGATTTATTAAGTTTCAACTAGAAGAACAACTTTTTAAGCTGAAAATTAGCAAAGCATATTTGAGACTTCAGTTAATTTTCGAATTATTCTTAAAAATAGATGCATAAATTAATTTTATCTTAGATAGCTGACTTTTATTTGTGTGTCTGAGTGTTTATTTTTTTCATTGGTGCATTTAGATAGCTGATTTCTACTTTATAAAAAGTACATTTTTTATATTAAAAAAGTTTAATTTTGATATATTATCATTGTATAAAATTTTACATCGTTAAATAATTGAAAATTACTGCACTTATAACTTTTAAAATAAATATCATAAAATTCAATTATTTTTAATTACATAATAATTATTAGATAATAATATAAAAAATTTATATGATTATTATATTTTAATTACATTTTTTTAAAAATATAGAAAATAAATCTACAGTTACTTGAGTAATTTTTTATAATAATTTCTTAAATTGTTATATTGATTGTAATTTTCAATTGATTAATAATATAGTTTTTATATTAATAATAAATTAAAATTATACTTTTTAAAATTACGTTTTAATGTTATATGGATAATATTAACAATTTATATAGTCGGTAAAAAAATAATATATTCTAATAAGTTATAATTGGTAATTTATATTACTATATCAAAATTTAATCATTTTATTGTTCATCACGTATAATTCAATTAAAAAAAAATAACATTTTTTAAACTTGAGTTGGAGTTCGATATATTGTTATTAACTAGATTTGATATGATTTACGGGTTTATATGTTCTTTATTTTTATATTATTAATAATTCAGAATATATAGTTTAAGTATTAACAAATTATGACATTAAATAATATTAAAATGATTATTTTATTAAATTCTAAAACAAAATAAAAATTATTATTATTTATATATTGTTAATATTTAAGGAATTTAATATTATAAATATTTAGAATACAAAATTAATATATAGTATAAATTTTTAAATGATTAAAAAAGTTAAATATTAAATTTTGATTTATAAACTTATTTGTATATATCATATTTTTGTTTTATATTATAGTAATAATTAAGCATATATAACAATTGATTAATAAAATAACTTACATTGACCTAAAGTTATAAAATAACTAATTCACCAATTCCTTTTCTCATTGAGAAATCCTATTTTTACTATAAATGGATACAACAAAATAATCTAATAAAAAGAGAAATAGGAATAGAAAAGAGAGAAACATGTGATATGATCCATGAATGATGTGATAAAAAACAAAAACAAAAACATATTATACAGATTGTAATAGAAATTTGTAGTCTCTCTCGGCTGGAGTAGTTGCAATGCTCTTAACAATGACTTAAAGTTTGTGTTGGTCTACTTCAAAGTTCAAACATTAACATGTAACTTTTCCAAGAATAGGAAACAGAACATGGTTGTATTAGAATGAGGAAGTGGTTATTGAGATCTAGCTTTTAGGTTGGATTCTTCATAATAAAAGATGAGCAAAAAGTTAGAGAAGAGAGTGATAAAAGGTTTACATTTGTTGGGAAGTAATAGTTTGCTTTCTAAGTTGTAGCAGTTAATAAGCACCAAATTGGTCTTCTCTACCTCACTAACAGCAACACATGAATCGTGTGTTGAAGCCTTTCAAACAATCTTTAAGAAGCCAAAGACGTGTGAGCAACAAAAGGTTCCAACTTCCAACCATAGTTAAACTTCCCCCACATTTGTGCATCATGACTGTTCCATGGAATGCTAGAACTCTACTTTTTCTACACAACGTGTTCTTTGCACTTACTATACATATATGAGACCTTATTGAAGATTGTGTTCATCACAAGTTTGATGATGACTGACATATTTGAAAAACAACCATCTTCTGATTCTTCAAACTATGCATCAAGCAGTGGCCTAACTGGTGATGATAAGGAGAATGGATATAGAGCTTCAACATCAAAGCATCGATATCTTTTGGCCAACAACTTTTCTCTTCATTTCTTATCCATCAAAATTGACCTCAATTTTGCTCGCATGGTAAGAGTATATTCAACCTTTCTAAGTGTTATTTTGTCAAGAGTTTTATTATCTGATTTTAGAATACATTTCAACCTAGCTACAAGCTAGCAATGCTTGATACTTTACATTATAATTCTAGATATGTAAGGATGGAAAAACAAAATAAAATAAAAAAGTAAAGTGAATAGCAGCATCATATGGAATGTATGTAGGTAGAAATTTGGACTATTACTAATGCAAGAATGGTAAGTGTGATCAAGAAGCAAAACCTTGTAGAAGCTATAAAAGAATTTAAACATGACCCTAACAAAAACCAAATATTTTTTGCTATTATTTTCACTTGGAAAAACATTATAAATGCTTGATAATATCAGAAATATAAGTTGTTTTGAAATATAGGTGATGGCAGAGGTGGTGGGTACTTTTATTTTGATGTTCTGTGTATGTGGAATCATTGCAAGCACACAATTCCAAAATGGTGCAGTGGGCCTTCTGGAGTA
The DNA here is from genome assembly GCA_037954105.1 of Canavalia gladiata. NCBI lineage: Eukaryota > Viridiplantae > Streptophyta > Magnoliopsida > Fabales > Fabaceae > Canavalia > Canavalia gladiata. Next base: position 63,915,580 of record CM075660.1, read on the forward strand.
TGCAGCTACAGCAGGATTAACAGTGATAGTGATAATTTTCTCTATAGGGCCAATATCTTGTGCGCATGTTAACCCAGCTGTCACAATAGCCTTTGCAACAATTGGTCAATTTCCATGGTTCAAGGTGCTAATAAAAAAACAAGAACATAGCCCTTGTTATAATTTCTGGTACTGTAATTGATTAGTTCATGACTACATACAATTCCCATGTTTCTTCAACAGGTACCAGTTTACATAATAGCACAGACAGTAGGTTCTATGTCGGCAACATACATAGGTAGCCTTGTGTATGGCATAAAATCAGATGTTATGATGACACAGCCACTCCAAGGGTGCAACTCTGCCTTCTGGGTGGAGGTTATTGCAACTTTCATCATCATGTTCCTCATTGCTGCTTTGACATTTGAATCTCAATCAGTAAGGACTAAGGAACAAAATTACTTATTTAATTAACTTCATTCAAAATTAACTATCTAAAATTCCATTTCCCTTTTACCTAAAACTAAAAACACTGTGCAGGTAGGCCATTTATCTGGTCTAGTAGCTGGAATAGCAATTGGGCTTGCTGTACTAATCACAGGGTACCTACCCACAAACCCTCTCTTTTTTTTTTTAACAAAAAAAAGCTTAACAAATCTTGTTTCAGTGCATGTTTGAATTAATTTTTTTTAGTTAAATAATTGTTTGTTTTTAAACATTCTTATGTAAATTTAGTGCAAATAAACCATTATTTTCTCAAAACAAGCTGAATCAAACATACTTGATAAATTTGGATCCTTGTATATTATTGAATAACATGATATGGTCATGTTAAAAAGAAAAAGATATAATTTTCGTCAAACTTAATTGATATCATGTTACTTAACAATATGAGAAGATCCAATTTTATTTTTATTATTAGCCTTTTATTTTTCTAATAACAAAGTGGTTTGTTTTCAATTTTGTTTAACTGCAGCCCTGTCTCAGGTGGATCAATGAATCCTGCAAGATCATTAGGTCCAGCAATTGTGTCATGGAAATTTAAGGACATATGGATATACATCCTAGCTCCTTGTGTTGGAGCTGTAGCTGGAGCTCTAATGTTTCATGTTCTACGTCTTCGAGAACAACATTGTAGTCCTTTGTCCTCCCAAAACATTAGAGATGTTGGTCGTCCCATACCCTTATGCTCAAGTTAGTGCACCAACATGAAAATGCAGAATCAATAGCAATCATTGCCTATTAGCTAGCTTTAGAAGCTGAATTCTTCATTGTTTTTTTCTTTTTCTTTTTTCTTTCCATAGGGAGACGTGGGCCCATGATTTTGCTGGTAGAGAAAATTTGAGTTTATTATCTGAGAGAGTAGAAGGGTTTAGACAAAGATATATTTTAAGAACAGAAGGGATATCAGATGTTGTTTATCATAAGTTGCCACCGTAATTATAGTAAACTTTGTCTATGTTATGGTTTAAAAATATGCAACAAGATGCAAACTCAACAATGTAATTAAGATAGCACCATATAATCATACCAATCCATATATTAAAATGAGCATTGATAATTTACCACGTGTATAGAATCTAAAGGGTATGTTAGGTACTAACTAAATGGCAATTGGAGTTGGTTTAATAAGAAAATTTTGAGTAATTTGTATGAGATTTTATATTAAATTTTATTATTTTATTATACATAAAACAAATACTTGTTCGTGGTAATTTTTAGAAATAAGGTATGTAATGTGATATATAGAAGTTATTTAAATTTTTATTTTTTTTAAAAAGGATATCCTATAATTAGAGACTCTTTTTATTTAATTCTTTTTTATCATTTTAGTTTGTCATTTGTTCAATTTTGATCCTATACTTTTCATTGCATAGTTTTTGTTTTTTAATTTTTTTAGTTAAGTAAAGGTGGTTCATTTGTTAATTTATCATCCAATTTTTAATGATGTTATTAAAAATTATTGGTCAACTAATGAATAAGATAGTTAAAAATTGAAAATATAGTAGATGTTGAAAAATAAAAATTGAAAGCTGATAAATTATTGATTAAATACATAATCTTTAAATGAAAAGGATAAATTCAATTAATTTTATCCGTATTTTAAACCTGGATTACGTTGTTAACAATATTTGCAAAAATTTTATTTTATAAAGCATATTAATATTGAATTCTCGTTATAAAAATAATTAAATAAATTCTCATTTTAAAGTATTTTGTCTAATTTTTTGATGCAGGAAGTATTTGTCTAATCTAAATACAAAAAAATATTCCTATGTTTTGCTTCATTAAAAGAATGGAATTGCTTGAAATGAATCCGAATTTGTTTGAGTTGCTTAGAATTTTTTTTTTCAAAACTCATTCTAAAATATATAAATTGAATTTGATGATATGTTTGGAACATATATTAAAAAAAAACCTGTTTGATTATATTTTATTAACCTTGTGAAGAATTCATACATTAACTAAATTAATAAAAAAACAAAATGACCAATTAAGATAATTAAAAATAAAACAAAAGTAAATTCAATAAAATCAAATACATTATAAATTTGAATCTTCATTTTTAAAATGTAAAATTATTTTATTTTATTTTCCTTATGACCCGTGATAATATCATTATTTAATACTTATTTTTACAATTTTAAAAAATTTTCAAATTGTTATTTTAAAATTTTTTTACAATTAAAATTTTCATTCATATTTTCTTTAAATCTCACATTTATTTACTTCTAATTATTTTTATATTAAAATTTTCTTTTTCATCTCAAATCTCACCATTTTATATCATTTTTTTCGAATCAATATTATTTTTAAATATTTTACTTCTTTCCTTCCAAATCTAAATTACTTATATTATTATTTATTTTTGAGTTAATTACAATACTCATTTAAATTTAGATTTTTTTTTTGTATTTATCAAGGATATTCTTTAGCCGGTAGCTAAATACTAATCTCTGTGAGATATAGAAATCATTGAAATAGATTTTACCTTCTTTGATAAAATCTTTCTTTATACATACGATTAAAATTAAACTCCCATTAACATGCTTAAGAAACAAAACTATCTATCAATAATATTGAACTTTGGTAATACATTTTTATTTAATTTATATCATAGATTACATTTAAATTAAAATTATACTCCATGCATTGCCCAAAACAAAAGATATTTGCTAGCTAAAGTATATTCAATGTTAACTAGTGTTTCAAAAATAATGGTTAAGAAAACAATAACACAAAAATTATTAACATATATTTGTTATATAAAAAGTACAAAAGTATTCAATACTTATTTTTTTTACATAGTTTAAAGCATATAATAAAACACATCTAATACCTTTCTTAATCAATATCCTTAAATTAATCACTTATTAACAAAAACCCTATCTTACATGCATATACACAAAACAGTAAGAATTTTATAATTAAATCAATTCAAAGGTGTACGCCCAATGAGTATAAATGTATAATCCATTTATACACTCTTAGAAGAAAATATGTTTTATTTAATTATATTTTTGAAACTTCAAAATAATTTTAATACAAATTAATAAAGATATTAATTATAAATTTTAATTTATGCATTATAGTATCTTCTAAAATGGATACATAAAAAGGAAACTGAGGATGTAGATGTAGTATAAACCACTCCCATGCAAAGTGGTAGATCACGTGTCAAGAATTTCCTTCAACGCAATAACAACAAAATCAAATTCTTCGGAAATAAAGAACCCAACAAGACAAAGTAATTCAGATCTCTTATAGCTCTAACAGAGGCCTCTTTCTTGGATTTCTAAGAGAAATGCCGAAAGGTACGTGAAGTGGTGTTGTACAACATAATTCAAGTGCCATACATGACATCATTGTGCTTAATGTTTCTTTTCTTGATATTGATGATCAATGTGTATTCCTCATGCAAAGTTAAAATTGTTTTCATATAATTACCACTAATTCCTCATTATCAATTAATCCTCAATTAATCTTGTTATTCAGAGTATAATGACAAGTCCACCTTCACACAAATCGTCGTGGCCTCCTCTATTGGGTTGATTTTGGCTGCAACAATGCATTATAATGTTAAAAGAATGAGAGATCGAAAGATTGTTCCACGTTTGAGATTTTCAAAGACAAGACAAATTCCAAAGCTTGAGAAGTTCTCTCATTACGTAGGTAATGATATATAAAGATCTAATTTTAATATTTTTTAACAATAATTTTTACAAGAACAAAAGTAAGAGGAGTGCATATTAAGATATTGGTGATATGATTGAGAAATGGTGATTATATATAATCTGAATTGGATTGGTTTGATTCATACGTATATTATAGGTAATTCTCTAATTTGGTGCAGCTAGGCAAATGGGGTTCAAAGACAAGAAAAGTTGTCCTCTTCTTTGTAAATTGGCTTCTGAATACATAAGGAAATCTGAAGGATGTGAAGATGATATATATGCTTTTTTCGAGAATGAACCAAATGTGGATTCACTTTTTGTGAAGCTTGTAGAGGAGTTTGAGAGATGCATTCTTAGTTACTTTGCATTCCATTGGAGCCATGGTGATGTATTGATAAGTCAGGTATTGGGGAGATTTACACGTTTAAAGGAATACATATAGAAAATCACAAAATCATCTACATACTACATTGAATTGTTTGTATAATACTAAGTGAAAGCAAATTTTTTCCTTTTTTTTTTGTTTGGTATTGCAGGTGTTAAGCTCGGAGAAGCCAAAAAAGAAGCTCAAGCACATAGTTATGGCAGCAACTAGGTGTGTACTAATTACTATTATTCTCTAAGAATATTAATTAAGCCATGTTTGAAACCAATGTGGAGATCATATGTTAATAAACATGATGTGAATATCTAATTTTTCTTTAGGCCTCAAATGGCTTAAGAAATCAATGAAATATAATAAGGAAAGAAACAATGATAGGACTTTCTTTCTTCTCCCATTCCTTTCTGAAGTAGCTAGCAAAAAATGAAAGAAAAAAAATTATGTTCATGAATAAATCACTTTTTGTAATTATGTGGTGCCAAAAATGCTTTGTTAGCATTTGAGATTAAAAGAGTGGGCATGTGATTCCTTTTAAGTTAAACAACATCCTTTGCATAGGGAACAAAGGTTTGAGAGAGTAACAAAGAATCTGAAGGTGGCTAGAGTTTTTAATACATTAGTTGAAGAGATGAAAGCAATGGGACTTGTATCAAATGATGATTCTACATGCACAGAGGTGATGGCTCCAATGGCTCTTAGTGATAGGAGCCCAATGCTTCTTTTCATGGGAGGTGGTATGGGAGCTGGAAAGAGCACTGTTCTTAAGGATATTTTGAAAGAGTAAGATAATTAAGTTGTATTTTTTTAACATAATACATCATTTTCCTTATTTATATTATCCTATGATGTGAAATACTTTAATCATCCAAACAAGCAACAAGAATCTAATTTTGTTTTCTTTTATCAATGAAATTTATAGACCCTTTTGGGCAGGAGCAGCAAGCAATGCAGTCATCATTGAGGCAGATGCCTTCAAAGAATCAGATGTCATATATAGAGCTCTTAGTTCAAGAGGGCATCAGGACATGATTCGAACAGCTGAATTGGTGACATGATTAACATTATTCTCTGTTTGTTACTCTATAAATATTCAATACTCAATACTCAATACAAATATGCAAAAGAGAAATGACTAATGTGCATTTGTTATAATGAAATACACTTGGATACATACTGATTTTTATAAAAATCACCACAAAAATAAAAAAAATTTGAAGTGTATTCAAAATGTATTTTGCTGTATCATATGTATGTTGATCATTTTTTATATATAGACATACTATTCTGTTTTTTTTTATCATTTTTGTGGGGTAAATACAATGAATCATGACAAAAATTTAATTAAACATTTATCAATAAGTTCATTATACGAGACTTTAATTCAGAAGATTAACAACTTAAAAACTTTAACAAAATAACAAAATTTATTTCAACAAGTTAAAAAGTACTTTGCAAAAAGACCATAAGTCCCTTTCTTAAAACCAAATAAGCTTTGAACAAGCCTTTTCAAGTGCCTCCTAATATGGCACTCATCTAACTGTTACATGATACTTTTTCTTCTTGCATGACAAAATCCTTGTTGCAAATAGGTACACCAATCATCAACAGATGCAGCCTCATCCCTGTTGGTAACAGCATTAAATGAGGGGAGGGATGTAATTATGGATGGCACATTCTCTTGGGTACCATTTGTTGTGCAGACCATAACAATGGCCAGAAATGTGCATCGCCGCCGTTACCGTATGGGAGTTGGCTATAAGGTGAATGAGGATGGAAGTGTAACAGAAAACTATTGGGAAAGAATTGAGGATGAAGAACCTGAAAAAGTTGGAGGTAAAAGGAGAAAACCATATAGGATAGAGCTAGTTGGAGTAATATGTGATGCTTACCTTGCAGTCATTAGAGGCATAAGGTATTTAATCATTGGTTTTTTATTTGAAACAATTAATGATATTCATCTATCATATATAATTTCTTTTCAGTGAAAATGGATTTTGCTAACAATCAAATTTGAATGGTAATAGGAGAGCTATCATGTGTAGAAGAGCAGTGAGAGTGAAGTCACAGTTGAGATCCCATAAAAGATTTGCTGATGCATTTATGACTTATTGTCACCTAGTAGACAATGCTAGACTATACAGTACAAACTCTTTAGAAGGCCCACCTAAGGTGCAAAATATTTCCCTCCTTTTTCTTCTTTCTTCTGACTTTGTTCACAAAAACTTACTTGAACACTTTATTTGAAATAGAGGAAATAAAATCATGTGTTTAGAATGTATAAATGATAGGATACATTTCAATCCATCCCTTTTTAATTTTTTTTGAGATTTATTGTTTTCTCTTCGAAATATATGAATATGGATGAAAAACATTGGTATAACATATTATGATGCTATCAATAGGTATTTACATTACTAATGATTACTATTATCAATGCTTTGGTGGGTATTTTTTGTCCCATGTATTCAATATCTATTATTGACTAGATAATTGTTGTAAAGTTGATAGGGTGGAAAGATAAGGACAAAACACTGCTTGTTGATCCAGAAGAAATTGATTGTTTGAAGAGGGTTGCTAGGTTGAATGAAGATGCCAATTCCATATATGAGCTTTACAAGCGTCCTAATCCAACTTGTGAAGGTGGGTCTATATGGAAAGATATTGTATTATCTCCTTCAAGGATGAACATCCAAAAGGAGCTAAAGTATTCAATCCAAAAGATAGAAAAATTAAAATGCTAACTTCATGAAGCATTGATGACACTTTTCTACCTTTAGCTTTTAAGATAAGGTTCATAAGATGGAAACCATCTATATTACAATAATAAAGCATAAGACAAGCTCAATGAGCTTCTATAAGTTATTGAAATTTGTGACCAAGGAAAATTTGTGCTTGTTGTACTGGTGTTAAGAACTTAAAATGTACAAAAGAACAACACAGTAAACATTTTAAAAATTGAAAATTCTAAAATTTGTTTTCTGGTAAGTTATCTAATTGACAGTTACCACATATAACTTTCAAGGTTAATTACTTGGTTTTAAAATTGATTTGATCTCTAGGAAAAAATTAACTTTAACTCTTTCCAAAAGAAAGTTCCAAATTTTAGACAATATAATAGGTTTTTATTTCTGTTGGAAACTGCTCAACTTGAATTTGTTTTTCTTGTATGAACAGATCCTGAACTTTCTTTTATGTAGCTTATCAAGAGCTAGACAGAATCCTTTTCTTTTGTTTTCATGTCATTTGATCTTTTTTTAAAAAAATGAATGAAAATAAAATACAATAATTGTTGTAACAAGACAGCATGAATTAGTAGTTGTTAAACACATGGATACTAAAAACGTGTTATAAGAGTTAAATCTTCACTAGCCTAATTTAGTTAATTAGGAGTTTATAAGCTAACATTAGTTAAATTACTAAAAAAAACAATCAATCATGATCATGAAAGTAGTGAGGGATGCGTTGTTATATCAATGGATATAGTTAGACAATAATTTCCAACTCAAACTTTTCTTGTACTTTTTTTCTTATGCTTCAAGTCAACTTCTTTCCTATTTTATGTAAAACCACAAAAATGGCATATTAATAAAAAGTTACAGTGACAGATTTTCAAATAATGAGATCTTCACTCAAATTCTCATAGAACATAACAATAGAATCAACACAAGATATATAATTATGACTTAGGCTAAACACTAAGGCCTCTATCATATGAACAAGTTGCTGCTAGTTTCACAATGTTGTCTGATACTCTGGTAGATTGCTCCATACGCCTACCCAACAACGTTAAACAAGCATATGTAAGGAAACGAGAGTCTTTATCATTTCCTAAAACATCTTTTTTGTGCGATAATGCAACATGCTTACACTTTTAGCACACTTTGAGTCACTTTTCATTAATATAGAATATCAAATTTATTTAACTTAACTATTAATTGACCTATAACAAATCTAGACACTTATGGCAAGAATTTTGATAAATAAATTATTCATTAAATAAATTTAATTTTCGATAAATGAAAATGATGTCTGATGATGTATATGCATGCCATTTTTATTTATTTTTAACTCTCCAAGAGCCTATGAGAAATCAGAGGAAATCCCATCATTTTCATGCTTGCATAAAGTTTAAAATTCACTCCATCATAAAGCAAGCACATCTACCAAAAAAATGTTTTAGTACCTTACATTTAAATAGATAACTATCACATAACAATTGGCAAGAATCTATGACTATGATCTAAGTTAATTTTAATTATTTTATAATCCCTATCTTCTATTGATAGTAAAATTACATCTATCCCTCGAAATCTATGATATAGTGACACCCAGCAATTGTAAATGTGATAATTAGAAATTCCTCACATTTTTATCAACATAATTACCAATTCATCACATTGTTAGAAATAAGTTGTTACATCAATTATAAAATAAATTTTAATAATCAATAATTAATATAGTTATATTTATTAATATATTGATCATAATACTATTAAAATGCAAGAGATGATAAGAAAAAAAAAATACTTAAAAACGAAAGATTTACTTAAAACATTAAAAAGAAATATAAAGATTGTTTTGGACAGTTTTGGATAATAAAGCTGAAAATCACTTAAGATCAATGTCGAAAATAAATATCTTAAGAGGGTTTACGACTTGTTATGGGTTAATTGGATAGTTATTTTAAAAAAAAAGAGAGAAAAAAAGAGAAATAAGAAGAACTAAAGAAGAAGATGACCGAAAAAACAAAAAAATAAAAGATAAATTTCATGCTTTCTTTCTTCGTTCTTATACTCTGTTCACCTATCTTTTCATATTTTTTGACGTTTATCATCATCCATCTTTGATCGATGATGAATAAATTACCATCCTAAAATTAAGTCTAAACTCATATCTTTACATGAGATTAAAATTTATATATATATATATAAATAATTTTATTTCATACAATTTAATCAATAATCTTATTAATTTAGTATTTTAAATAAATTTTTTTAACATATATTAAAACATATGTTAATGAAAAAATACATTGTTTATTTTAATTACTCAAATGAAAAATATTAAATATTTATTATAGATTAAAATAATAAATACATTGTATTTATTACACTTATATTTTTAATTTTTTTATCTTAAATCAATCCCCAACTTTGCATATATTCAAAAATACATTATAAATAAATAATATTTTAATTTTTATGGAATTTTTTTAATTTTTCAAGGAATTATAAATTATAAATTGTAACTAAATATTAACATTATTAGTATCTTAATTTATTTTATTTTTTTTGGGTTACGACGTTCATCTAATTAACAATCAAATGATATTGTGTTTTTGTAAAAAGGCCTCGGCGGTGGGATGGGTAAATTGGGCCATGTGAGTCTAAACCCAATCTCATCATACCCATTACAAAAGAGGATATAAAACCTAGCCGCGACAGAACGAAAAAACCCTAGCAATCGAGCGAGTGGTGCAGCAGCAATGGTGAATGCGGTTTCTGTGATCTCCGGTGAATGCCAACGGTGGAGTGAGTAATGACACTGATGGATTTGTTGTTTGTTGTTTTCAGGCGGACGTGGAAGCAGATGTAGGTCAAGCAGGAGTGCCGAAGAAAAGAACGTTCAAGAAGTTCAGTTTCCGAGGTGTGGATCTCGATGCTCTCTTGGACATGTCCACAGATGAACTCGTCAAACTCTTCTCTGCTCGCGCTCGCAGAAGGTCTTTCTCTCTTCTCACTCTTCTCCTTCTAACTCTCTCACTTTCACGCTTACCTTTTCACTCTTTTCGTTTCAGGTTTCAGCGCGGTTTGACTCGCAAGCCTATGGCACTAATCAAGAAGCTCCGTAAGGCGGTGAGTTATATTCTTAATTCAACTTGATAATTCATTTCGATTACACTCTCATAACCTTAATTTGATTCATAATTGGTAGTAACTGCTTATTGTATCCTTATTCTTTTTGTTATAGGGATTAAGGCTTTTGTGGCAAACACCGCCTTAGGTTTTTTTAGGGCGCGATTGGTTACAATGCTTAATTAAACACTTTATGCTATAATTTTGAAAATAAAGCTTATTGGAATAAGCTAAATAAGAGTTTGTTTGGATAAGCTTCACTAGGAAGCTTACTAAAATAAACTAAAAGGAAATTATACTACTCATAAGTCATTTTTTATAAGGCTAAATAAGTTCCTTATGAGATTTTTCATACAACCTCCATTGTGTGCACTGAATCGTCATCATATCACATTAGTCCATTAGAGCATATGTATTGTCATTTGCTCCGAGTTTCTAGTGTTCATTTTGGTGTTAGTTATTGTGATGGAAATTGAACTAAGTCCTAAATATGTGTTTAGTCTGTCAAATTTATTCCTAATCTGTATTCCTCTTATCGAATTAGTCCCTGATGTTCTGGATTTATGGATAATTTGACTAAAGCAATACACATCTCAAGACCCTAAGTCATAATTTTTGTTGTTCAAGAACTAATATGACATACCTGATATCTTTCTATAGACTAATTTGACTATTTGTACATTTTTGTTATAATTCTCTTGCCTCTACTGTCGGTATTGAATTAGATTGGATTTGTTTCATTAATTACCGTGGAAGGAAAAATGGTGTATAATTTTCATCATGGTCTGTGTATTGAGACAGAAACGGGAGGCTCCACCTGGTGAGAAGCCAGAGCCAGTAAGGACTCACCTGCGCAACATGATCATTGTGCCCGAAATGATTGGTAGCATTATTGGTGTTTATAATGGGAAGACCTTCAATCAAGTTGAAATTAAACCAGAAATGATTGGCCACTATCTAGCTGAATTCTCAATCTCTTACAAGCCGGTTAAACATGGAAGGCCTGGTATAGGTGCTACCCACTCGTCCAGGTTCATCCCTCTCAAATGAAGGCAGCAAATGTTGCTTATTTTTCTCATGTCAAACTTTTGCTAGTTTAAGAGGACTTTTTTTTAATCTAAATTCTAGTTGATATTGTTTTGCCTTTATTATGTCAGTGAACAAAACTTTGGATTTAAATTATGTTTGTTAATGAGATTTCTGGAGTTATTTTTGCGATATAATAAGGTGTGTTTCGAAAATCATTTGTTTTGGACCCTTGAACGCTTGTATAAAAAAGGACCTGTGATCATTTCTGCATCCTAACTATCAGTTTAAAATATAAGCACAGTAATGCATGTGTGTACAGTAAATTGTCTGAAATTATGTTCGTAAGCTTGTAGAGTTCGTTGGGTTTGCAATTTTTTGAGGAGGTAATTGTATCGCTAAAATTTGGAGAAAGCTCAACACAAATTACTGAAGTACTTGCTACAAACCAATTGGTTGTAATGTTTGCAAGTTGTTTATCAAAGTGGTTAGAAGTATTTTTTAAAGGTCATGCTGCCATTTTACTGATCATGGAGTTCAGTCTTAGGAAGCTTGAAATTCCTGTCAATTTTACAAATCTCGAATCTTAAGCGCGTCATTCTATCAATCCTGCTTGCATCCTCGTCGGGCGTTTGCACTTTACTATTGTTTTTTTATTAAAAAAATTGTACAGTGCTTCCGGAGTCCACACCTTTGAAGCATGGATTTGGGATCTTTATGCTAGTATGCATTTGGAATCTTTATGCTAGTAATCAACATTGACGATGACGATGTAGAAAATGTTTTATGAACAAGTAAAATGGATAATGCGAATGGGCTTCCTTGATCATCCGGAGTGTTTTTGAGATGGGAATATGTAAAATAGATAAAAAAAAAAAAGAGAGATAATAACTGTATACAGTGTAACAGTAACATATGGTGTTAATTTTCAAATGATGAAAATATTAGGGCTGCAAATAAAATTAGCGGATTTCATAAAAATGGTAGGATGTCTTTTTATCTCAACATCATATTCTTGTAATATATGGAAGTATCTTTAAGCAACACTACCGGGCATTTGTTTGCTTCCGTTGACACTGACGCGAAGTACGAAACGGAATTAATGGTTCGGATTTGTTCAACATCAAATACATGGCACGTTTTACAAATGGGAGAAAGTTTGTCGAAGAAAACTGATTCAGAGAGGCATAATCTTCCTACAAACATGCTAACTCACTGTGTATGTAGGCATGTCCTTGGTCACCATTGTTTTTCTTAATTCCAACAAGTGGTAATGATTATTTCATGAGTTGTCTTGAATATGATTTGCATGATGTGTGGATTAGGTACTAGGAAATGGAATCTTAAAAGGGCTCCTTAAAATATTTTGTAAAATATGAAGGTACTGATATTTACAAATATTACTGGAATTGCTTGGATATTTTGAAAAGCTTGTGATTCAGTGTTAAATGCAGCAAGGGAAAACAATTCTTGATTTTTGGTAACTTGGTACCAAAAAGTGCAATTCATTTTAGTAGCGCAGGTTATAATATGAGCATGGTGTCCTTCCGGTAACAAAAAGCGGCTTGGCAGTATGATACACACATACTTAACGTAGTGGTTTGAAATTTTATATATTTTCTTAAAGGGTTATTCAAAATTTGATTTTTTAAAGAAAATTTTTAGTTTTTCAAAAAATTTATTCTAAAATATTTTTTAATAAACAAAAAGGTTAATAAACAAAATCTACGTATAAATTGTTATTATTTAATTATTTATTATAATTTTTTATGTTAATTAAAAATTTTACTTAATTTGTTATAAGTTTATATTAGTTTATTATTTAATATTATAAAATTTTAAAAAAATATATTTAATTATTGTTGATTCAAGTTTGGTCCATTCATCCATCTACACCTTTTCATGAGAAATAATTCTTCTACATATATAAAGAGTATCATTTATCTATCTACATCTTTCATCTAATTGCTGACTGCATTTTAAAACAAAAAAAATCCAACAACTTATAACTGGATGTAAACAAATGTATTTTATTATTTATATATCTAACAGATTTTTTTCAATTTTCATTGATTTAATAACAGGTTTGGTTTTAAAACTATTGTTAAAATCTCATCTGGATAATATGCTTATACATGAAAAAAATATTATTTTTATTTGATTGACTAAATGAGGACAATTTTTCTGTTCTTTTTTAAGAGTCACGGAATATGTTTTTATTTCTTTATTTTTTGTTTTCTTCGAATAGCTAGAAAGGAATAGAATGAATCATAATTTTGAGCTATTTATATTGTTTGCATTGATTAAAATAAAATAAAACGTAACATAAGGGAATGGATTATATTCCATTTCAGCCTGAACTCTCAATTGTCTTCGCTTAAGGCATGAGATGGAATTAGGATAGTCTTCGTTCTTATATCGATCAACTTTCATTTGTATTCTTTTACATTTAAACCCATTACCATGTAAATTGCAACACTGCCTCTTGGATGACAAAACACTGAGAGGCTAAACCCACCCTCTTGTCACTTCTAGTGTCTAAATATGAAAGTCATACACCATGTGTGATGGGTGTTCTAAATAAATAACTATTTGCAGCGAATACACACATAACCAATTGGCCAACTAACGGAGGAAAAAAATTAAAACTGGAATTTTGCTCTTAGGACAAGTCTATTAGTATAGATATCGTTAACTATAGTTTTTTTTTTTTTGTTCGTTTATAGTTTTTTTTTTTGTTCGTTTATAGTTTTTTTATTGATTGACTTTCTAGCTTTTAATTAAAAATTCAGCAGGTATGATTCTAGCTATGTTCAGTAGTGTTCGTCTAGTTCTGATGGAATGTAATGATAGGTGGATGTAATTGGCCAAAGTTCATAAATTCAATATGTATACAATAAGAATAATAAAATTATACTTCCTTCCTTTTTATTTGTTCAGAAAAAAAATATAAACTAATAAATATAATTAATGTTGTTAACTTTTTAAAAACTTTATTTATTTTCTATTTTATTCTTTACTTTTATCTTTTTTTTTCATTTATTATAATTAATAATAACTATATAGATATAATAAAATATATAGAAAAAAATTAATACTATCTTGAAATTAAAGTGGACAAATAAATAGGAATATTTTTCTTACTTTCTTTTTGGGTAGATAAAAAGAAACAAAAAGGAATGGAAGGAATAGCTTTTACCATTCTATCCATTTTTTCAAAAAATAAAACGGAAATTTTATTTCTATTTCATCATAAAATAGTTAAATAATGAAATTATACATAAGCTTACTCACGTTTCAAGTGGCCATGGACTAATGTTGGTCTAGGCTTCAGGACCAGTGCTTGTGCCTTTGTGGGCAATGGATGAAGGACTTGATTTTAACCGCTGAAGATCAAGCACAACACAAGCCTTAAACTTCAGTCCAATGAACTCAAGCGAATTTATTGAAGCAGAAACACACAATAAACCGGATATTTATAATATGAATTGAACGTATTTATACTTCTTAAACTTTTTAAAATATCATCCTATTATAAATTATTATATTATTAAGAATTCTTAATTTTGGTAATAACTATTTTAAAAATCATACATATAATACTTTTTAATTAGTTGACTGAAAAAAAAACTTTACCTAACATGAAAGTTGAACTTTTATAATTTATATAGTAATGATTCTTACACCTATAAACATTATCATCTATTTATTTGTATTTTTTATTTGATGATGGATAAATTTTAAAAAATATAAATAGATTCAAAAGTTTACATTCGAATGTATACGAATTTATTTTATATATATATATATATATAAATAAATATATATATATATATATATATTTGTATTTTTAACAAGTTTTTTTCTAATTTATAATATCTTGAAGTAAAGGGTTAAAAAACTAAAAATGTCTCAATGTGCAGTGAAAGATTAAGAAAGCAAAGTTGTCAAGAAACTATCTGCCAAATGGTTTTCTCTTGCGTCATAGTGTAATGAAAGCCTTAATGGGAGGGTTCCGTGGTGGTTCCTGATTTGACCGATTGAGTAGTCTCGTTTAGTCTACCACTGACAATGACAGTTATTGATACATAGTATTTATTCTATCAAAGGCTAGAAACTATGCGAAAATCATCATCAATCTGTTGAAACAAAACTCTATTATACTAATTGACCCTAGTTTAGAATTAAACCATTATATGCCCTTAATTTTCTTTTCAAAGCAAATCCAAAATTGGGCATGCCCTTGTACCAAACGTGTGCTAGTTGAAGATTAGTGGATAATTAATGGTTACAATTGAGCCTTTTATAGAATATCTCAAATTATTAGCATATCAGCTTTTACAATGTTTAATAGCATCCCCTCTTTTCCAATTATAGACCTTTATAGTCATTTTAAGAGATTATATAATATTTGATACTTCACATTAATCTTTTAATAGTAAATGCAGCCAATAATCCAAGTACATTCCACGTTCCCCAATGATTTTTTTTTTCTAAATGTTGAATGTGGTAATTGGTTAGAAAGGGTGAATAGATCGCGGGAACTAGAAGCAAAAGATAGAACTTATTCTCTAATAATATTGATAACAGTTGGTATTGGACCCAAGAAAAACTATGATCGAGTATGAATGCCCATATTGGTCCCCTCGCAACTCACATGCTCTGTTGAGAAACTTCCACAAGCCAATAAACACTTCTATTAGGAGAGATGACAAAGTGAATGAAGCTTTTAATGTAGATAATGCAAATCAAGAAGGTTATGACATTCATTTCACTCTATTCAAAAGTCCACCTTTTAATTATTACATGACATCAATCATCAATCGAGGGACTTGATGGTCCTAAAACAGCTTCAACATTGAAGTAGTTGAAAAGGAATATCTCTAGTTACCAAACTTGTTGCCTCTCTATTATCACTGGCAAGGGCCATGGTTTTTCTTGAATTAGCCTATGCTCTTGTAACATCCAAAGAAAATCATTTTCTTATGATTTTAATTGATTTGTAATAGTTTCTGTATTTATTCACTAGGACCATTTATGGGGACAAAGAAAATTACCATTTTTCAAAGGCATTTCATTCATTTAGAAAACCCTGAAATGTTTATAACATGCTTAAGAAAGACAAAATAGTTCTTACGAATTGAAACTACCCAATTTTACAGACTTGTTCATTTAATCAGTGATCCTCATCGCCACTCTCTAAATAAATGGCTTGTTAGCCAAACTATCCAAAATCTGCACCAAGAATATCCCTGCTAGCATCACTTAAAATATGTACAGCAGCATCTCAAGCCAATCACATGGAAGTTTTGACAAATTGAATGATGGGCTTGATCTTTGTTAAGCTCTCCATGTAGTTCATGCATTTGCAGATTGTGTTGGTAACTTAGGGTGGTTATGCTCGCCTTCATAGGTAACGATTAGCATGGTTGGCTCTTCCAAGCACCTCTCAACATGCTTCCTAGCAGGACAGCCTCTCATGCTGCTGCACTTATAATACCCCCTGAAAAATTAAGGAGGGATTTGGTGAGTTTCCTCAAAAGTAAAACGTGTGGTTCACCTTCGTCTACACCTTTCATCATATCACCAATAAGGTGCAAATACTAGAGCATGAAGGAGTTTATGCCAAGACTACCAAAATGCCAGATGAATTTCTCAAACATGTTTCCAAGACACAGAAGAGTCATGAAAGAAGTTTGTAGTTAATCTAGTATATAAGCAAGGCACTAGATAAAAGATGATGAGATACTAGCATACATCACATAAGGGAATTCAAGGATCATTTCAATCACTCTAAAGTCCAAATGTTCTCATCATTCACCAAGTTACCAACTAAGAACAAAGTACAAATACAGGCCAGGAATACATTAGCAACTCCAATCAACATAAAAAATTAAAGAAAGAAAATTAAAAGCCCTACAGGCTAGTATATCATCATCATGTGCAACTTAATTTAATGCTATAAAGAGAAAGATAGAATCATAAATGCACACCAAACAGCAAAAGTCAGAGGTAGCAAGAGAGTTTAGACTTTAGAGGTTTCACAAAATCATTACAGCCCAATCATATTCATGTTTCCCTATAATCAATCAAATCTATGAAAGCAGAAGTTAAACATACCTAGGGTGAGGAGAACCCTTAATTGGCTTCTGCCCATACTTCCTCCATGAATAATCATCAGGAGGGATATCTGCAAGTTTGTTGCTGATAGCAGGCACCTTAATGGATCTCTTCACTCTATGTTTTCTGTGGAGAATGCATAGAATTATTAATGACATATTAGAAGGACATAAAAAACCTTTGAAGTAACAGAAACTAATTATTAATGTAGTGACCATAACACCGGTACCTAGAAAAGGGAATTACAACAAACCAAGGAAACCAGTCTCACCTCTTCTTAGAGCAATGGCATCTAGCACTGCTCCCACATTTCAAGCTACCCTCATCACCTCTGGCAGAACATTTTCTCTTGTGCTGTTGTGAATTCTGATCGGAAGCATGCGGAGCTCCAATTAAATGGAAGGCACTTCCATCCAAGTTCGCCACACTTCCATCTATGCTCAAGGAAGAAATAAAAGACCTAGTAGATGACATTGTTGGTGTGCAACTAGTGCTATCAAAACTCAGGTTTATGCCACTGTTGTTCCTTCGGAACATCATTTCTGTTTGATGCTTCGCTTGTTGCTGCTGCAGCAAAAACCTTTGCTGTTGCTGTTGTTGCTGCTGCTGCTGCTGAAAGTAATGATAGTGTGCTGATGAAGTTTGGTGTGTAAGGTGAAGAGGACTTTTCCCGCTGGAACTCAATTCCAAAGATGGTTGTCTTAAAGAGAGTGAGTTTTTTATGGTTGAACCAAGTTCTTGAATTGAATTGTCAGGAAAGCTGGTTTGAGGAAGTTGCAGATTTTTTGAGTGATGATGGTTGGTTTTGCAATTTGGGTTATCCAAGAAGATACTTTGGGAAAAAGGGACTTGTTGAAGGTTTTTAAACTTCCTCACTCTTGCATGACCCAAGCCATTGTGAAGCAAGGAAACAACTTTCTTAAACCTCACCACAGTTTCCCCAGTTTCCACCATTAAATTCCTATGCTGAGCCTGATCCCGGGGCTGAGACAACAAACTTAGAACCCTATGACAGCTTTCAACAGCTGCTCTGTTAGCTTCTTCAACCTCTTCCATATTAGCCTCTATCTATAAAAAATTTGGAAAAAACAAAAAAAAATGGAAAGAAAAAAAAAACTAACTAAGTCCCCAAATCAAAGGGGCAGAACTAAGCCAAGCACACCAGAATATGAAGGAAACATCCCATTTATCCACAAATATAACAGACATTCAGCTTTTTGTGGCAGATAAAATGACCCAGATGGAAAAAAATCCCATTTTTCACCAGACAAGGTGCCACACAAATAGGATTTCAAATTCAGTTCATCAAAACAAAAATAAAGTTTAATTTTTGGAAACAAAGAAGAACCATCGAATCAGAACCAACCGAGAGTCTCTTGCAAGCTGTGCATATCCACCTTTAGAAAAATCGACCCAATTTTTCAGTGACAAAGAAAAAAAAAACAAAAAACAAAAAAAGCACCAAAGCACAGACCTTGATGGACTTGGTGCTGACAAACCCTAGATTCTTCTTCCCATGGTTTTGAGATTGAAAGGTGTGAAAGAGAGGACTTTGCTTGGCTTGAGAATTCACACAACCATCATACATAAGAATACAAAGCTTCCAACTTTAGAGTATATATATATAAAAAAACAAATACATATATATATATATATATATATATACATATATATATATATATATTAACGAAAGTCCTAAGCAGCAAGAAATAAAAATAAAAACAAAAATAAAAATAGATATAATATTATAGTTGTAGCTCTAGCGAGAGAGAGAGAAAGAGAAAGAGAGAAAAGAAGAAGAAAGAAGAGTTAGTTTAAATAAGGAAATGCAAAGGGGAAGAGGTTCCTGAGAAATGAAAGTATGAAAGTATGAAACTGCTGTCTCTGTCACAGATTTGAAGGAGGGTCCCACACGAAGACCTTTGTTATTCTTTTTCATCCCTTATTTCAGCTTTAATTAATATTTTCTCAGACCTACCCATTTCAGCTTCACTTTTACTTCTTCCACTTCTCATTTCTCAATTCAATTCCTCACTCTGTTTCACATTTTTTTTTTTTTTTCAGTTTCGAATTTTGGACTTACCTTATTCTCTTCCTACTTTCCCACTCCATAACTTTTATTCATATATTGCTTAAATATAAATTTAATTACACCATCTTATTTCTACAAAATGAAACTTATTTTTAATAAATAATTACCCCAATATGCAGTTGTTTGATTAAATAAATAAAAATATTTATAATATCTATAAAAGATACCCAATAATAAGTTATATATCATAAATTTTAATTAAAAATTATCAAATTTAATATATTAATAGCATTAAATATTATAATTTATAGTAAAATTTATTTTAAATTTTTTTAATATATATCCTACCTATTTCAAACATGATAAAATTATATTTAAATTTTATATTTTTCTTAATAGATAATGAATGAGTGAGAGTTATACAATACTCGCTTCACTATTATAAAAATTTAATTAACTTAGTTAATAAGATTATTTTTTATTAGTTTATATAATTTTTTTGAATTACACTTAACATTACTGAAGTATGTATTTATATATCTATTTAATAATATTTTTACTTAATTAAATATATTTTCATAAAAAAATTAGTACGACACACATTGTACATTGAATCTTATAGAAAGAATTACAATATTTTATATTTTTAATAAAAATAAACCAAGAAAATATTTATTTAAACATAATATATTATAAAATATTACCTTTTGTTTTCATTTATCATTTTATGATTAATATACAACACAAACAATTTTGTGTTATACGGCGTTGGAAATGTACAAGTATTGGATAGAAGAACCGCAACTTTTTTGGGATTCTTGTTATGCTATGCAGTGATGTTAGAGAGCCAATGCTAATAACAACAGAATAATAATAATAATCATCGTGATGATAAAAATAATAATTATCAGTGAATAATAAAGATATTAGATCAGTAATTATAATTTTAAGATTTTGAAAAGTAAATAATGAATTAACTATTTTTTGTAATAATATTAAATACAAAAATCATCTTTTAATTTATTGGATAATATATATTTTTTCATTTATCTTATAGTTAATCCTTTTCTGTGTTATCTTATTATCAGTGCGTTACAAGGTTTGTTAATTAAGCTGAAATCGTATAGGATTTCGAGTAAGGCAGAAGAACGAGGAACGCTCCTAAGATATTTTTGCAACGTAGGTTATGTATGAGTTAAATCTTAAGAACAGGTTGCGTAGGATTATTATTAAAATATATAATAATTATGATTCTATTTTTTTTCCATGTTAAATACAGAAAATAAAAGTACGAAACGTTATTGAATCGTAGCTTGAAATAAAACCGAACTCTAAACCGTGGTATGATTTGTGAAGTATGATTTGGTTTGAAGTTTAATTATTTGGATATTTCAAGTGAAATTATTTTTCAAGCATTAATTGCATAATAGCTTGAAAAATTAACGAGTCTGTTCCAAACCCTTTTTTATCCACCTTAGTAATGATTGACATCTTATTTTCTTTTTTGTTTAATGATTTGTATTTACTAATGTTTTAAAAATTAGGTAAGTAACAAAAAATTATTAATAAACAACATATTATGATAGTTTTTGTAAGTATAATTTTTATCTAAAAAATTAAATTATTAATATATTTTAAAAATTTATACTAATAAATAATATATACTAATATTTAATACATTGATAGTTATACTAATATCGTCTATTAATGAAATTATTTATTAGAATATATATTTTATCATCGATATAAATTGTGATATTTATATTAATAATTTAATTTTATTAAAAAGTTATACAAATAAAAACTAATCTATCATTAATGTATTAGTAAATGGTTTTTTTTATAACGGATTGGTCATTAATCTGATTAAAATCTTGTTTTATAGTTCATTGATTCATCTGCAATTAATCATGGTTAATTTTATATTAATCAAATATATATATGTTTTTAATATTATAAACGATAAATTATATAAAATAAAAATTTTATTAAAAAATAAAATAATAAAAATGTATTATATATTTTTTCAGATAAAATTAAATGATAAAGAATAAATAAAAATAATTTATAAATGAATCTCATATATAAGTCGTTGCAATTTATTATAAGGTATTTATTTTATGTTTTTAAAAATATTTTTAAGTAACTATCAAGTATTAAAAAATAAGTTTAATGAATAATATTATTTTAAAATGAAATATCATAGAACATGTAAATTAATTAATTGATAGAATATGAATTTAATTTAACTAATAATTTAAAATTTTAATCCTTAAATAATTAAAAAATTTATTATTTAGAATAACTCTTCTTAGTTTAAATAAAAATTTTCTTATAACAAATTTATGAAGAAAATATAAAAATAAAATAAAATGAAACCAAACTAATTGAATAGCCAATGTTCAAACCAATTTTTTGTTATCACTAATTAACATGAAGTATATAGTGTTTTGATAAATGGACAAATCATTTAACGAATTTACTAATTTTTGGGTTGAATGAATGGATGGAATCTAATTTTAAAATGACTATTTAGAAGTTGAATTTAAATTAGAGAAAGATAAACTCACTTGTTAGCAAGCAAATGAGGACTCAAACAAAATGCTAATGATTAGACTTGCCTTTTTCAACATCACTGTTGACTAACAATACCTTTGTTTGGACAATTTAATTTTGCAGAGACTCTTAACATTGTTTCACCACTTAGTCATCTATACGCATCTACTTCTTCAAATGGTATAAGGTATAAGTAGTTGATTAATATCTAACACTTTTTTTTTTTTTTATCAAACACTCCTTTCACTATTTTTATTAATTTTTTGATTAACACATTTTTTATTTTTTATTTAATTCTTTTAAATATCAAAAGTTTTTCATTCCATCTTTTTTAAATAATATTTTTTATTTGATTCCTCTAAAATAGAAAATTAAATGAAAAATTCATAATGTTTAATTGAACCAAATGAGAAAAAATAAAAATAAACAAAAGGGTAGTTATTACAAAAAAAAAAATGAAGGACTTATTTAAAAATCACAAAATTTCCAAATCAAAGATAACAAAATTTAGCTAACCTGTATGGGCAATTTTTTCTAAGAAATCTCCTGCAATTTGTAAAGAGAATTGAAATTATATATGGATTCTTTTATACCTCTCTAATTATCATTTTTCTACACTCAAAATCTTAATCATCCATCATATATTTCTTCATTTATTTTTATCTATAAAAAAATCTATTTAAAAAAAAGAAAATGTATAAATGTTAAGAAATGCAATTTACATTACTAACTTTCTAAAAACTTTTACTTACTTTTCTAATTTATCTTTTATATATAAATTTTACTTTTATCTTTCTTCATTTATTTGATAGATATACTGATATATATATATATATATATATATATATATATATATACATAAATTAATACTTTCTTAAAAATTAAAGTGAACAAATAAATAGAAAAGAATTTTGTACCCTCTTTCTGCAAAGTTAAAAGGGAACGAAACCACTGTTAGTTTTCATTTTTAATCAATGTGTAATCATGAAATCAAAGGTTAAGATGCTTGTTAATGTTGGCTGAACAATCGGAATTTGGTTGTTTCCTTGAGAAATTTTAAATATATGCTCCTATAATCTATTTGAATTCGTTACAGTATTTCTGATTAGAATCGAGGATGTTTCACTTTGATTTTCCAAATGTATTAATTGTAATTCTGTAAAATTTGTTAATGTGACTGAAAGATAATTTCTTAAGTGCAATAAGGAGTTTACAGTTGATTGGATTGTTACCAATTTTTTTAAGATTTTCCTACCTTTTGTCTAAGTCCTGATATATTTTTTTTGTAGGGGAGTTAAGAAAAAATTACACGAATTTATGAAAATAACTTATATATTTAATTATTTTAATATTTTTAACTTATTTAAATAGATTTATTTTTATCATATTCTAAAATAGTTTATAATCAAATATAGACAATAAAATTTTATATCATAAAAATTTAATTAAATTATTTACCTGAATGCATCCTAAATTACAAAATAGCAGTATAATTTGAACAGGTTAAAACGTGTATACTGCTGGTGCTTTTCATTATGCTACAAAAGTAGTGATCCATAAAGATTAACATAAATTAACAAATCCTGTTGAATTATTAGTTTCAAATTCAAACCTATTTGATTACGCTTTTGACTTTCGAATTGCAAATGAGACAGTCACACATGGGAAAACATGCAGACCAAAAATATTTTATATCAGGAAAATAATTCAAACGAGATTCAGAGATGAATAAGCCTAGTAACCTACGAAGAGAAAAGAAGTCCTACCTCTTATCCAAGAAAACGAAATTCAAGGAAAGAGAAAAGAAGAAGAAGAAGGTAAAATGACAAGTCACATATATGCATAACATAGGCATATAATACTATTAGTTAAGAAACGGGTTTAGATTAATTAATTAAAAATTGATATAAATGATTTTTAAAATATGATTTTAAAAATTAATTTTTAATAATGTAATAATTTATGATCGAATGATAGAGTAAAATCTTGTACATTTTCAATTTATTTCAATTAAATTTATATTTTTTTAAAATATTATTTTATGCTTTTGTTTTCTATTTTTTCAGAATTAATATTTTTAATCTCTAAGTACTTATTATTGAGAGAGGTCAAAATGTAAAATTTATGCATAAATATAAAAACCAAAGTCATAAAATTTTTAGAAAAACTAAAATAAAAAATTAATAAAATATATAAAGATTAAAGATATATTAAACCTTCAACAACATTTCACCTGACCTTTTATATTTAAAATTAAATTAAAAGTAGAGTTATAATTATTTGATAATTTTAATTTAAAAGGTTTTAAATAATATATTTTGGGCCTTGATATTTAAAATAGAAAAAGAAAAGCTAAAGAATAAAAAAAAAGTTTGTAAAAATAGCCGATCTAGAAGTTTTTTTTTTCTAATGCTTTCTTTATTAAAGAAGATATTTTTATATAAATTTTATAAAATTTTAATTAAGAAAAACTTCTCTTATAAGGAGAAAATAAATCGAAATTTTTTTAAATCAAATACTATTTAATTATTCACTTTAACTTTGTTGTGTATAAGTTTATATTCTCTCTTCCTCTCTCTTAAGTATTTTTCTCTTGATTTTTCACAAGCATCTCTAGGTAAAAGATAATGTATGAGAAATGGACAGTTATGGATATTTCTCTTAATGAGAATTTGAACCATAATTTGTTATTTTGTATGAAACTAATCCTTCTGCCAGATTTAACCCCACTGATTTCTCTTTTAAGCTTTTAAACAGATTTAGTCATGTTCCATGCAATATCCCTAAATTATTGAAGAAATATTCTGGGTAATTAATGAATAATCAAACTTTTGGATTTCTTTATTTGAATAAATGCATAATTAAAATTAAGATCAAGAAGAAAATGAGAGGAAACACCTAAGAATGTTGTTGACATAATAAAGATATCAAAATTATACTTCACACTTCAAATTTAATAAGTTATGAATTAATTGTTTCTTTAAATCCGCACTTCAGACCTTTACATTCTCTCTTCCTCTCCCTTAAACAATAAATCAGCTTAATCATATAGCTGCATTTCAAGTCAAATATAATTAAAAATTATTCAAGAAAAAATTATGATCAAATAAAATTTCTCTTCATAAGTTTAAACAATTCATAAATGTGAATATTTGTATATAATTTTTTTTCTTTTGGTAATATCATAGATTTTTTTAATTTCTTGTAAATACATACACTTAATTTAATCAACCATCATTACAACAAATTTGAAATTATCATTTAATCATATATGTATAAAATTTACTCCATAATCAAATCCAAATAAACACAAAACACACATTAAAATTTGTTAGTATAATATTATAGATATTTTTCACGAAAACAAATATAATCAAAATACACATATAAATTTCAATATAAAACAAAAAAATCCAACAATATTTAGGTGTAGTATAAGAACATGAGTTCATTACAATTTTTGATACAATATTACAAGTATTTTTCTCTAAAAAATGTTTAAGATACGCATATAAAATTTGATATAAAATAAAAATATCCAAGTAATATTTAGTATAGTATAGTATAACAACATCAATGTAACATAAACAAAATTTCAACGCAAAACTATTCTACAAAATATCTAATTTCATGTTGGTATTTTATTTATCTAAAAGTATAAATTTAATAATTTAGCAACTTATTGTCAACCTTATATATAAATAAACTTTTTGAAACTTAGCCTTACAGAAGAATGTGTGTAAGAATTTGTCTTTTTTGAATAAAAAATGAAAATAAGCGTTAAAAGAAAAAGCAGCGAATGAGGCATAAGCAGCAGAAAAGGTGGCCACGCGTATCCCAAGTTAGTGCTTCTCTTTGACTGCCCTCACCGTACCCACGCTGCTAACGTGCGCCATGGGAACACCGTTCATTTGGTGACACCAAACTCAAAGTCAGGGCCCAGTCGTTGACTTTTTTGTTACCATAGCCTCTCCTTTTTGTGTAAAGTGGGTTTGTGTAATCAAGTGGATAACTACTTTGATTATCTATAACCCCTTCTTCCTTCTTTCTCAATCTACATTCCCCAATGCCACCACTCTATGTTGGATTAGACCAATCTTGCACTAACTCATAGTGATTGCTCACTCATACTCTCATTACTACTCACTTTTTTTTTTATTATATATATCTTTTATTACCTCTAATTTAGTCCATAGAATGATTACTATACAAAGGCCATAGATAAGGAAAACATCATCCGATTAAATTAAAATTTTGTTGTGTGATATTCAAATTTGATTGATTGGTTAATTAATTAAAGTAAAAAAGGAAAGCTTAGTACCATCATTAAATCATGGGTAGCTAGCTATATCAATAGCATGTGCTCCAACCGGGGGAAACAACCACACTAGGAATTGTATTTTTACATTTTTTTAAGAAAAAAAATACTTAACTTCTATGATTACATTTGGTGTCTAATGATATCTAGATTATTTGGATTATAGCTCATACGGTTGCCGTTTACCTAAAAAGCACAATTCTTCTTCGGGAGTATTTGTCTCATTTGAAAATTGAAATATATGCAAGCTTAATTGAATTCTATTTCTATCGTGCGAGAGAATAAATTCTAAATGACTTTATTTATACTATTATTGATGACTAATCTATCCTAGGTGTAATTCATGCAAAATTTGTAACCATTGTTTAATTACTTATTTTTATAATATCATTCGATTGAATTTTATCTGAAAAAGGAGCAAAGAATTATGTCCCCACTTTATGATATATTGACAAATGGTTGTATAAAGTTTCATTAATTATATTTGAGATGCGATGTTTTGTTAATTTTGTTACTTGTTAATATAAGTTTTGTGGGTTGTCCATGCTCTCATCCAAGCTCTTCTTTGGTTCAGTCCACTTTGGTATTTGCCAACTAATCATTGCTTCATTCCTTACTTTTCTTCAATCAGTTGACAAATGGCACATGCTAATGCTATCACTTTATCAAGGCAGGATCTCCTTCTTAATAGGATCAATTTGGTGATAAGATTAGAAATGCTCAATATTGAGAGAATCGGTTTTTTGGTTTAACTTTCTTTCATCTTATAAATCATGAAAAGGAGATCTCTTTATTTGTTTAATTGAAAGTGCATGCATCGTTTAGGAGGCTTGTGAAAATCTTACTTGTTACTTCCTATGCAATAATAACCAATCAACAAGTGCTTGTTTACATGATACAAGAATTTAGTTTCACCTTTTCTTAATCTATTAGAGGGTGTTAAAAAGGCTAATTCTTATAAAGAAGTTACACGAGTCAGGTTGTTATAGAGCTAAGGTGTATAAATTAATTTTAATTTTTGCAAAAAATTATTTTGTTTTATTAGAAATTAGAATCCTATTAAAAAAATTACATTGTTATCTAATAACAAATTACTCTTATAATAATTACTTTAAAAATTATATTTATGGTAATTATCAATTAGTTGATAATGTAAAAAAATTTAAACTGAAAAAATCATATTAAAATTAAACCCAAAAAAATTTATCCAAAATAACTCTAAGACAAGTTCTATAATTTCGTGGAGATGCACAATTGGAGAGAGTCTCTTGCACGACATAATAGAGTTTTGTACCATAGATACAGTGACCCTGTCTTCAACACAACTAAGCAATGAAGGATTCCCAATAGATGTTAAATTTTGCTTCTATTTGAAGGCCAACAAGACTACGATTCTTAATAGACCACATTTTGTCATAAAGCAAAAACTCATCCAATTGGATTTCGTAGCACATTGTGAACCACAACTCTATTAGAATCAATCAATCAAAGCGTATTCCACTGTCTCTCATTCAAATAAAACTAAGCACAATCACATTGACCTTCTAGAATGTAATCTAGTTCAGCGACTCCATTCATTTTTTACTCCATCCATATATTTTTAGGATTAATTTGGGAGTTTAAATGAAACCAGGAAGGTAATAAATGAGAGATAAATATTTTAACTTTTATGTCCTTTACTTGGCTTTTCATAGATTTTTATTTGTCAAGAACCTCAAATCTGATAATTCAACCCACATTTTGTCACAATCATTGGTGTTAACTTCCATTGCTCTTCAACCTTCAAATACTCAAGTCTTGCATGACACAACTAGATGGGGAACGTGAAGGTACATCATTTAAAATTTAGGACACATCATTTTTATAGTAATTTAATTTAGGAAAAATAAAGATATGAAAATGAGGTGAAAATAATTTCTCCCTCCATTTCTTTTTTTAATGTTTTTTAATATGATATTTAAGGCTGTTTTACATATATTATAAAATTAATTAATATTTTTATCTGTAATAAATTTTTTATATATTTTATTATATTTTTAATCCATCTCATTAGTTAATGTCATTGTTAAAGGATGAGGATATAATAGAAAAAATAATATTATCTTTAACCTTTAGAATGATAGATAAAAAGGAATATATATATATATATATATATATATATATATATATATATATATATATATATATATATATATATATATATATATATATATATATAGTGATAGGTAAAAAGGAATAAGAGGGTATATCTTTCACTCTTTTACCATGTATTAAATAACAAAACCCAAATCTTCCATTCTTATTTGTTTCTTCTTAACTTTCTTACCAAGTACATTGGAAGATGAATTCATAGACTAAACTCAAATTGACAATAGAAAGATTAAAAGATAAGAAAACAAAGACAATGACACCACACTAGTCCTTCGAACCAGTTAAGATAAAAATAGATATATATAAAATCCAAAAGGCAACTTTAGGCTAAAAAGTACAGTGATGAAAGATTTAAATCTTTTATACTTTCACCATGTGTTGAACTGACATAAACATTATTTTCACCTTTAAGCACTACAGCATGCTGAGTTATTCACCAATTGTTCAACATCATGGATAGGTAGAACAGCATATTCTCAATTTGCCTTTCCTTTAATTGTTTGTGGCCAAAAGGGGCATATTCTTAATTACCATTCTTTTCAAAATCAACGAGCATTTGTTATATTCCTTCAACTAAATCATAATTAGCTTATACTTGGTTCTTTCCTTACAATACATATTTTTACCTTTGGAAGGAATCCTAAAAGCCTTGATTATTACATAAATTCTCTCATTGTCATTGCGTTGTTGTTGCAGGATCAAGGAACTATAACTTGTACACTAACATCGAAGCCTTGAATGATGTCATAAAGGTGAGAGTTAAACAAAGACAAGCAGAGACCTTATAGCCCTTGGAATAGAGAAGTGATAGTGTTTGATACTACTGGCCAGAGTCCCCTCGAGCTTGGAGAACAGGGCCCCCTCTGAAATTGGAACAAATCACAATAAAAATAAAGCAAAGTTATGCACTTTGTCCTGCCACATTACCCACCAAAAAAACATTCTGTCCATCTGTTTTACTTTATTTGATTGAAGAATATTTTTCAAATTGCCTTTGTATCTATACAATCTTTCATGGGAGGGGAAAAAGGATACAAGTTTACAAGCTTTTTTCATGGCACATGGATTTAATGCTTTAACTTTTTAATGGGCCAACAAAGCAGATAAAAGCAAATACGCAACATCGGGATCTGGTGAAACAGGTTTAGGACTGTTCATGTACGAACATGATTGGAACCTGAAATTTTGGTATGATACTTGTATAATTCTCTGTGATGACTGACGACATGACTAACATATTCATCAATTTGAGTTATGCGTTTTACGATTTGGTTCACCGGAGTATAATCAATGCTGATGGAAAGTGTCATCGCTGCTTAGCCATCCCTCAACTGGAGCGCCATGCAGTGTGGATGCAACTTTTTATTATGAAGAAAATCTCATCGTATGTAGAATACAAATGTGTCAATTAATTAATTAGTTAATGTTTCTAGTAGCTAAGTCCCCAAAGGGCTTGAAACATACCAAAAACTATGCAAACTTCAGTTTACATTGCAAGCTGGGTCTGTATGTAGACAAGTTCACATGGAAGCCCACAAGATAAGATAAACTTTTTTGGTCATGTCCACGGTAAGAATAGGGAATTTTCAAATTTAGATCAGGTAAAAAAACAAAAGCCTGCAAGCCCAACAGATGTTCGGCTCAAACCGTGCTGCTTCGGCGTTCACAAAAGATCGCTTAACAGAAAAGCCTAAATCGTCCCCTTTTATCACCAAATTGGAAGCCATCTAACGGAAAAAGAAGAAAAGGAATCCCAAGGCATCATGAAAATGTATTCTATATTCTTTTTTATTTACAAAAATATTTTATTGATTTTCCAAGAATATTATCTTATTTTCACTTTATTTTTTAGTTTTAAAAAATTAAAAGAAACAGTTAAAAAAATTATTTCACTTGTAATGTTTTTTATACACTTGAAAACAGATAATAAAGTAAAAAAAAATGATATTTTATAAATAAGAATAAAATAAAAACCAAACAACTCCAAGTTCCTCAAGCCACGCCTATTTGTTTCAAAGTAGACTTTTATGTAGAATAATTGCATTTGCAACAAAGAACCAATGTTAAAGCTAATATCAGTCAACATTAAGCAATGGTAAAAAAAACGCCGATTTGCCAATGATGTGTCAGTAATTTTGCTGTTGATAAAAGCATGCCAAGATTAAAATCTAAGGAGAATTCAGGAAGCAAAAAAAAAATCTGTAAATGATATGTATAATGTAACATTTTGGAATGGGGTAAAATTTTTAGCAAATCGTTACTGATTTCCTAATATTCAGGAAGACTATTTTGTCAACCAGATACATCAGTTATTGCTTCCTTCCTCTTCCTCTCTTGGTCGGTTGTGTATCCATTTGTTCTTTCCCAGTTACTTCTGATAAATCCACTGCAGCATTAGAGGAAATTTTTTAATAACTTTTAAACAAAGAGTGAGAACTCATTACTGTAGACAAAATGAGCAGGAAAAGGGCCTAAATGTATCGTCAATGTATGCCACGGAACTGTTATAACTTTTATGCATTGTATTAAGAAACACCAGTTTACAATTGAATAGGTTGGCACTTTAACATGCTACCAACTTCAATGACCTTTGGAGGAAAACATTGTGCATATCATAAGCTGACTAACACCTAGTGTACAGGAAAGCAATTTCAAAATCATTTCTCACAAATTTATCCCTCAGCAAATAAGTGCCCAGTATAAGCTTGATCAACAAAGCATAACAAAAGACATACCTTCTGGTCCCCGAGCCATCAGAGTAAAGAATATATTATTAAGTTTTTCCATCTTCTTGGCTTCTTGTGCTTGGTCTGTCTTGTACTTCAGACACTAGTCAAAAGGAATAACAATCAACTTTAGGAACCTTTATATGGGAGATGTGACAGACAACGATGGGGAGAGAAGAAAAGATTTTGTTGAAGTGGGTAATATGCTTATTGCGCATCAATGGGCTTCACACAAATGACAAAAATTATATTCTACACAAAACTGGCCCAGTGAAAGGTGTAGTCATCACAAAATTCATTGATGCAAGGAATCGCATCTTGCTTACTAATACATTATACTTCCACCTATGACAAAAAAATAAGTTTTGACATGTGTAGCTTTTGATGGCCACCTATGAGGATTCTCCATTTGGTAAAGGTAATTTCCTTTGGCACCTCAACATAAAAGGAACATGTCAGAACCACCAATATCGGACAACTTTTCATCCATCACCAGCACCTAAAGGCAAAAAGAATATAAAAGATTTCTAGTGCCTTAGTAAATTTGTGCCACTGAATTAATTCCTTCACTAGTGGAGATTCCTAGAGATAGCATCATGCCATCATCGTTAGTATAAGCATAAGATACTGCATAAATCTTTAGTTTGTTGCTGAAATCTAAAGCCTAATATATGTCTTCACTCTTTAGTTGTCAGTCAAATGAACAGGGGAAAAAAAGAAGAATCAAATAAATATCTAATCACAATATTTTCATGCTTGTGGTTAATTACATTTCATTGTCCAATGGGGTAGGGGATTTTGGAAAGGGGGGGGGGGGGGTTTGCAAACAAATCCTTACATGCACATAACTCGTAGTTATATATCTTTTAAAAAATACGAATAATAATATACAAATTCCTGCACGTAAAAGATACTTGGCAGATTTAAATGCCAAAGCCAAGAGTTGGACCCTATTTTTTAAGTTGTTATTTAGCAAGTAAAATGAATGTGTGCTTGGAAGAAGCTAAACCCATTTAGATTACTTAACCGACTAACAACTGTTCAATAAGCTCATGACGCTATATAACACAACCATGAACAAACATGAAGTGTTAATATGTATGTCATCTAAAAGACAAACAATGCTTTCGCATTTTATACTTTCTATATATTGCCTGCCATAATGTGTTAGTAGAGATGCTGAAATTCAGGAATCAGAAGTGAACACATAGCTCTAAGATTTGGAAGAGATATTCAAGAGGATAACAGTATTCTGTTAATGTTAGCTTAGTAGATAACTCAGCATTCAGTCATTAGGGAATAAGATGAATTCTCTTGAGATTCTATTAGGAAAATACATAGAATCATGATAGGATAAGATAGAATTTGAATTTGTTAGGACTGCATTAAGAGTATTCCTATTAGGAGATTAGTTTAAATAATGAGAAGGCTAATATCAACTAGCTAGTAATTAAGGGACATAGAAACTCTGTTTTCTCTAAAGAACTATAGTTTTGGGGAGGATTTTTGCCTTCGTTACCATCGGTATTGAGATTCTCATATCCATTAATAAAGTTTTAGTTTTCTGATCTCTCAAGAATTCCTAATAATTGGTCTGACCTGCTGGATAATCAACACAAGAGAACAACTGTGAGGAGTGTTCGAGTGTCTTTGATGCATAAAACATGCAGTAACACAATGTTTGAGAGAAATGATGAGTGAGAGAGTCAGATAAACTGCCTGGAACTGCATCAAATGGAGTTCAGACATCAATACACAACATGGGGCGAGCATTGAAGAAAATGACTCAAATTGACACAGAGATAGAGAACAGCAATAATGCTAAGTACGAGAGGTTGTTATCTTTGCTGAATAGTCAAGCAAAGAAAGAGAACAAGGTGCAATAATCTGGAGCCAACAATGAGGGACCAAGAGGCAGAGAGCGAATCAAACAGTGACTCACCTGAAAGTGTCAAGGGAGTTGACGAGCACAGGTCAACAGCCAGATTGCAAGGTGCATCCTTGGAGGAGTTTTGTCACTTAATAACAATAGGAGAACTCCCTACATGGATTTCATGAGTAGAGGTTATTTCAAGGCACAAGGAGCTGCTACCGAAGTAAAGGTGGATGTGGTCCAGTTGGGTCTCAAGGGTATGACCATTCACTTGTTTCTCTGGTTATTAGACAGCAAACTGGATGTGCCATGGGAGAGGTTTAAAATAGCACTGCCCAAACATTATGCCGCAGCTGAGTTTGAGAACCCATATTATAAATTATTTGACTTAAATCAAGAAGGCATTGTAAGGAGTGTATTGAACAGTTTGTGTCGTTGATTTCTTAAGCTCCGAAATTACCTAATGCACAATACAGACAGGGCATACTTCTTGCATGGACTCAACAAAGATTTGGAGGAGAGTGTATGCTATGGGCCTAAGATCCCACAGTGAAATAATTCGGTTAGCTAGAGCAGCCTGTATGAGGGAGTTATAAAATACATTGGCAGAAGTTATAGAGGAGGAAGCAACAATTTTAATAGAACACAGAAATAATCAATTTTCAAAAGACAATTAATTGATCATTTAAGAAGAGTGTGATAAAAACACTGGGAGGAACTATACCACCAAAGTTAGCGATTGTAGTTAGAGAGTCTAAGGCCCTATAAACCCCACATTAGAATCTCATACTTCCAACGTAGAACTCAGTTCTCATACCTTACAATTGGATCCCTAACAAAGTGGCGAAATTTATCAACCTTGCACAAAGATGGAGGACAAGATGGAGATAAGGGAAGTAATGCATGTGATAAGAGCTTTAGATATTTGCCTCAACAGGAGTATTTAAACTGAAAGGGGGCTCTTTTAAATGTGGGAAAACTTTTCATCCCATACACCAATGCCCAGATAGACATTTGACGGTGATATGATGAAGAAGTGGGCAAGAGAGAGGTTATTATGGTAGAAATGAATCAAGAGGAAGAAGGAGAATGTGGTGTGCTACAATTATCTCATTTGGGTGTGACTATACCTGCTGACAAGATTAAATGTCTTCTGGAAGCCACAATCTAAATTAGTAAAAGAAGTTATAGGATTGTTAGGATTGACAATTGCATATTTCATTAAGGCTTTGATAGAAAAGAATTTAACTAAAACAGCATATGAGAAACATGATGGAACTGGTTTTTTCTATACAACATTGGCAACCATATCTATTGGGATGGAAATTTAAAGCTTTTACCAACCAAATAAGTCTCAAACAACTGCTGTAGCAGTGTGTATTAGCCGGGGATGCTGAATTTCAGCATTCAAGAGTGGACCAGTTGACATGTGGCACGAAGACTTGGAAGAGATATTCAAGATGATAGTATTATTCTGTTAGTATTGGTTTAGTAGATAACTAGCATTCTGTTATTAGGGAATAGGATACATTTTGTTAGTATTCTATTACAGATTTGATAAGATTATTATGATTAGGATTCTATTAGGTGATTCAACAAGATTATTATGATAAGATCACATTCTGTTATTAAGGGAGAAGATAAATTCTGTTAGGAGATTAGCTTAAATTATGAGAAGGATAATGTGCAGAAAGGAGGGAGAAAATTACTAGCTTTTAGCTAGGGGGCAAGAGAGGTTTTCTCAGAAGAGCAACAGCTCTGGAAAGGGATTTTTCCTTCAATACTATCCTGTTATGATTCTCATTCATCAATAAAAGTTCTTAATTTTCTGTTCTCTCAAGAATCCATAACAGTGTGAGACAACTCCTGGATCAACAACATTGGATATCCAAATGCTTGGGGTACAGTTTTTAGGTGATTTATAAACCAGGTAAAGAGAATCAGATAGCGGATGGATTGTCTTGTTTGAATATGGATGGAGGGCTTTTGTTGTTATACTCATATCCAACATAGGATGATGGAAGAACCTTGATTGAAGCTTGACAAGATCCTAATGCTTCATTTGTTTGAAGAGAATTAGGTGGAAAAGAAATTGGGAGGCAGGAAATAGGGATGATAGAAATATTTTTTTTCATTTGCTTGACCATGAAAAATAGGAGAAAGAATTAAGTTTCAGCAGGATCCACCAAATTTATTTCTCCCTCAAATAGGAGAGAATTGAGGGGGAAAGTTTTTTTTTAATATTTAAATTATTAATTTAAAAAATCAAAATATTTTGAGTTTAAATTAATTTTTTATTTAATTTAAAACAAAATTTCTACCACCAATTTTTTTTCACTCATCCAAACAAGAGATTTTTTTTTTCTTTCCCTTGTATTTCTATCCTTTCAAACAACTCATATTTTTCCATCCTATTTCCACTTTATTTCTTACCCTTCCATTTCTTTCCTCTCTATTTTCTACACTATCCAAACAAAGCATAAAATATGGCAAATTTATTATTGATGCATGCAACAAGACTAAAGCATCTTGTTTTTGACTTTGGTAGGAGTTTTGTTTTTAAAGGAAGGTTGATTATTTCAAAATCCTTTAAATGGATTCTTGCATTACTTAGAGGAGTTTCACAGCACTCCAACAGGTGGACATTCAGGCTTTCATCAAACTTATAAAAGAATAGCATAGAACATTTTCTGGTTTGGAATGTAACAGAGGAATGAAATTTGTTCAATAATATGATACATGCCAAACACAAACATTTGGCTGGGTCCCCACAAGGTCTATTGCTGAGATACCGGCAGCAATTTGGGAGGAGATTTCAATGGATTTCATAACTAGTTTACCAAAATCCACATTTTATGATGTGACAATGGTTATAGGGGGCTGATAGTCAGAACATGCTCACTTTATTCTGTTAAGACATCCTTACACATCAAAAGGAGGGGTAAAATGTTTTGTCTAAAGGAATTGTCTGACAGCATGGAATACCCAAGGGAATAATAAGTGATAGGGTGCCTATTTTCTTAAGTAACCTCAGGCAGAAATTGTTTAAATTGCAAGGCACTAAACTACAAATGAGTGCATCATACCACCCATAAACTGATGAACAATCGAAAGTGATGAATAGATGCTTAGAAACTTACATTTGGTGCTTTGCAACAGAACAACCTAGAAGCTGGTCTCGATGGCCACATTCGATTGAATTGTGGTATAATACCGCTTATCATGTATCAGCAGCTGTATCACCATTTGAGATGGTTTTTGGGCACAAACCTCCAGTGATACAGCAATTTATACCAGAGAAGTAAGGCTGGCAGAAATCACACAAGAGTTACAAGACAGAGATGAAACTATTAGGCAACTGCAATTTAACTTGCAGCGGGCACAACAGCAAATGCAGAAGTTTGGTAACAGGATAAGGAGCGGAAAGGAATTTTCAGTTGGTGAATGGGTTTTCCTCAAATTAAGGCCCATCAACGGTAAAATAAAGCTCCCAGCCAAAGCAAAGGTTCATCCAATTTTTCATGTGTCTCAACTTAAAAAGGCTTAAGAGAAGTATAATGTTGAAACTGAATTGCCAGAAGGGTCGAATATTGATGAATCTGACATCATAGAGCCTGAAGCTGTATTGGAAGTATGTCCATCATCACAACTAGGGGTTATGGGAGAACAATAGCCAGTTGTTGAAAAAGCAACCCATTGGTAGATGCAACTTGGGAAGATGCTTTTGTGCATAGAACTCAATTCCCTTGAGGGCAAGTTGATCTTCAAGGGCCAAGGAATGATAGCAAGGATGCCGAAATTCAGGATTCAGCAGTGGACCAGTTGGCATGTGGGACTAAGATTTGGAAGAGACATTCAAGAAGAAGAATAAGATAATAGTATTCAGTTAGTAGTGGTTTAGTAGATAACTCAGTGTTCTGTTATTAGGGAATAAGAAGAATTTTGTTGGAATTCAACTAGGAGACTATATAAGGTTCTTATGATAGGATATGGTTGAATTTGAATTTGTGAGGACCGTGTTAAAAGTATTCAGTTAGGACATTAGCAAGGTTGAATTATGAGAAACATAATATTCAAATAGGAGGGAGGAAATTGCTAGCTATCAGCAAGGGGGCAGAGAGATTGAGTTTTCCCTAAACAGTTACAGCTTTAGGGAGGGATTTTTCCTTCTTTACCATCTGTATTGTGATTCTCATCCATTAGTAAAAGTTCTTACTTTTCCGTTCTCTCAAGAATAACATATTGTGATATCAGTTATGACAATAAATCTAAAGTTTGAAAACAATAAACAAAATATCAGAGCCATGCTCATGGCCAAATTAGCATCCTACAAAAGTTTCAACTTCCATGTATCTTTAGTAAGAACAAGTCAAACATTCCCAGAGGGATGTTGTTTCTAGCTTTCTGCAATCAGATACCATCTTGTGCAGTTTTAACACTTAACAACTTATCCAAGGATGTAGGAACTGCATCAATCAACAATAATGATATTCCAACAACAATTTGGCATGCTTAAAAAAATAGATACTAAATACAGATGGCAGAATTCCTCAGCTGCAGCATATGTAAACTAAAACTGTAAAAGAAGAGAAAGTTATAACATAAGCACATTGATGGGTATCCTTAGCTCAATTTGATTAGGAAGTGGCAAGGTATTCACAATTTTGATTGTTTAAACCAGTTCTGCTTTATCTCTATTTACCCTTAAAATCCATCGTATTCCACAGGGAAAGAAGCTACAATGTAGAATTGACTAGTCTTGATATTGACATTTCCCACAATCGAACGCACACTAACACACGCATGATTATGATTATCAAGCAAGAAAATGAATTCAATCCTTAAACGCAAACACACAAGGTACCTATAGCAAAAACAACAATAATAAAAGTAACAAAGTATATAAGAATTAGTACCTGTCGATTATCAGTGACCTTCAGTACCAATTTGCCATCGCAATGCCTGTACTTCATGCAATACCGCGTCTATTTCAGAGGGGAAAAACAATATGTTAAACAATTTTCAGAATGTACATAAAAAAGAATACGAGAACGTAACAAAAATGGTTAGAAAAACGAAAAATGCGAAAAACCAAAGAAAATATCATACGGAATCAGGATCGGCACGGAACAACTGAACAGATCGGTCCACAAATTCGTCCCACGAGGTTATGTAAACCATTGCTTTGCTGCGATCTAACACTCACTTAAACTCAAGGGTTTCGTAAAGTTCAATAGTTGAACCCAACTTTGGGTTTAAAATTCACTGGAGTGAACCCCACCGTAGCTGACGTTGTCTTCTGCTTCCTTTCCTAACACGACGCCGACCTGTTATAACCTCAAAGGCTTAAACCATTGCCTTTGTTCTCCTACAAGCAACAAAACCATCGAGTCGAAGAACCCTTGCATGATTGAGAAAATAGCAAACGAAATATCAAAACGCCCAAACGAAAATTCAAAATCAAAATTAATAATTAAAATATCGAATCAGAGAGGAAAAGAAAAATGCGAGATCAGATTAACACAGTTACCTAGAATCGAAGAAGAGATCTGAAGGAACGAAACAAACGAGAGCGAGGGAGAGAGTCAGAGAAAAGCGAAGAAAGACAAAGCAACTGCAACAGCGATTACAATCACAGGGCAAGGTTCGAATTAAAAAAATATATAATAAGTAAATGTCATAAATGTTAGTATTCCGAAGGGCAAACAAATTACAACGGGCATAATACTTTTCGTTTTTTTATATTATTTTGATATTTTTTATTATATAATATTATATAAAATTATATAATTAAAAAAATATGTTAATACAATTAAAAATATAATCGTGATTACTTATTAATTTTTAAATTTTATACAAAAGTATATAAAAGAATAATAATGTTAAATATATATAATAAAAATTAAGAATAAATAGTAGTTTTTTTATTATAATTATAATATTTAATATTATTTGTATGTTAAATTATATAACTTTATAAAAATTATTATATATAAATTTTTATTATATTATACATAAATTTTTATTATATATAACTTAAAGTGTTCAAACAAAATCAAAGAATCCTTAACTTATAAGGATGAATATTGGTATATAATCAAAATATATGATAACCTATTAAAAATTCGTTACTTAGTTAGGTTTTTTTAATTAATTTAGTTAAAGTTTAAATTTTCTCATAAATATATAAATAGCTTCATTTTTTTATTAGCTTTTTAAAATATATAAAAAAATTTCAGATTTTTTTTTTAAAAAAATTCTTTTCCCTTTATTCATATGCTTAATAATGGTGTATTCATTAGTTTTTATTATGGGAGAATTTTCACTAAACTAGGTTCCGTAGATTTTTATCCTTCATCGAGAATTTTTCATAGTAGTAATTTAGTGTTCTTCAATCTTATTTATTTGTTATGCGCATCTAGATATTTAAATAGCATTATCTGTAATTTACTTGAAAATTTTGTAGAATTTTTAACCTTATTTATCTATTATGTACATATGGATGTTTGGGTAGTATTATCTATTACCTGCAAAACTAGTAGAACGTATTTTAATTACACTGGAGAAAAATGAGGTTTAGTTTACTTCTACTTATTTAGATAGCATTGGTCTAGAAAAAAGGACGTTTTATAATAACAAGATTAGACAAAGAGTGGTCATTCTAAGATCATCTCCAAAATATATTAAAAAATAAGGACCTGTTTACTTTGACTATTTTCTGTTTTTATTTTTTTTTAAATAAAAATAAAGTTAAAAATATATTTAGTGAAGCTTTAGAAAATGTTTTTTTAAAATTTGATCAAAATTGAAATTGATTGAAAAGTTTTCTATGTTTTCTTACTCAGAATTTGAAAATTGAAAACAAAGATAACATGTTTATTAGCAAATAACATGAAAATTTCAGTGGTTCACAGCTCCTTCTCTGTTCTCCGATTATGGCTACTCATCTCTTCACCCTTTCTCTCTCCCTGCAACCCAACCTCTGCTTCATTTCTCTGCTCCCGACAAAACGACGTTCCAGCCACAACCGCAACCGCCGTGAAATTCTCCGGCCACCTTTCGTCGTATCGAACTCCTTCGGGACTGAGATTGGATCGCCGGAATCAGCTATAGTTTAAGGACAGGAACAGAGCAAAGATATAAAAATAAATTATATAAATATCATTCAAACTAATAAAAATATAATAAATTTAATATTTTACACAATTATTTTTTATTAATAAATATTTATCAATATATAATAATATAATTTCAAAATTTATTTTCACATTTTATATAATTTTGTTACAATTTTTTTTTTGAAAATGAATAACTAAATATATTTTTACTGTTTTTATTTTCTATTTGTATATAATTTTATTTTTACACTTTATATAATTTTTTACAAATTTTTTATTGAAATTGAATAACCAGACATATTTTTACTATTTTTATTTTCTCCAAATAAAAAAATAAGACAACAGAATAAATATATTTGTTGTTTTTACAAAATTAAAAATAAAAATATATTTTAAAATAAAAATAAAAATAATTTTTAAATCAAAAACACCATCTAATTTTACTCTTAATTTTTTTTTATTTCTCCGGCATTGTTTTCGTTCTACAATTGTGACAGTATCTTAGGAAAGAATACACACGTGTGATTAAAACTGATAAGAAATTTGTAAAATTAAAAGATAGTAATTATTAATATCTTTTTATCTTAAAAATAGTTAAAATATCAAAATGACTAGAATATTTTCTCAGTTAAATATATATAAAACAAAAAGTGCAGAAACAAATAAACTTATATAATTATTGATTTTAAACATAAAATTTTCAGTTATATTAAGATTATAAGCATAATTCAATTAATTTATTCTGCATTAAAAATTATTAACCCAAAAATATATTTAAAATAATTAAATTATTCATTTTAAACATTATCAATTAATTTAAAAAAAAGATATTAAATATTTATTAATTTGATAAAATAATTGATATTCATAAATATTGAATTTAAACATAAGCAAGCTGTACAAATATTGGATTGTCTAAGAGAAAAGGAATGTAATTTTTCTAAGTCTTAAATTCAAATCCAATGAGGAAAAAAAATCCCATTAGAGCTTTATTCATTTAATTAGATTCACTAAACTCAAATTAATCAAAATAAAAAAGTGATTTTGTCGGATATCATGAGTTTAAGATTAAAAAAATATTAACGAGTTGGATAGCTAATTGTATTTTGTTAATTTGAAGTATCAAATAAAATGAAATTAAAATAAAATTTTATCAAGTTGTGGAAATTTTGAAGCCTATTTTTACATTGCAAAATTGTGGTTCATGGACTGGTCCAGACAAGGAGGTTTATGTGAAAAGGTTCACTATGGACGTATTTATGATGTCAAGTTACACCTAGTTGACATTGCGCAAGAGGGCAAAGTCTTAAGATTATACCAAATTATCGTAAATATTAAATATATATTACATAATATAACTTTTTAGTATTATTATCTTAAAATTTAATAATAATAAAGAGAAATAAATTATTTTGAAAATATTTTTTTAAATTATTTTATTTAATAATTTTTATAAAAAATTAAATTTTATTAATTCAATTGTTAAATTAATAAATTATATTATATAGATTATTTTTATAAAATTTTATAAAATTTAAAAATATTTTAATATTTTAAAAAATAATTTCAACTTAACAGTTAATATATTTTTATAATATTCATTAATTTAAATTTATTTAATCAAATATTAATTTTTTTAAATTTTATAAAAATAATATATATAATATAATTTATTAATTTAACAATTAGATTGATAAAATTTAATTTTTTATAAAAATTATTAAACAAAATAACTTTAAATAAAATTAAATAATTTATCCTTTTTCTATAATAATAATAATAATATCATAGAAGTTCATAAGATCGAAGAAACCATCAAAAATAATTTTAGAAAATCAAAATCATTTAAAAGTAGGATTCCAAACCCATGGCTTGTTTTCAACTGCCACTAAGGTTGTATTATGTTGCTTTCATTAGGTCCAAGATTTCGGCTACATGCAATGAAAAGTCAACAAAAGTGAAGAAGAAATATGTGACATTCAAATCAGCTTATGAACACAGAACACTGGTGTTGTAAACTCAAGTAGAATAGGAATGATGATAGAAAGATAGAATCAATATCATTATATGTTGAATACATAACATAGAGAGTGAGAAAAACATAAGCAAAGTGATAGGAGCTGCTGAAATGGGATCAATTGCAGAGGCAGAGGTGGAGAGAGAAGCAGAAGAAGCAGTGAGTGGTAAAGGATCGTGGAAGCACGCTGCTTTCCATGTTGCCACCACTATTGCCACCCCTGCTGCTTATGCCCCTTTACCCTTTGCTCTTGCTTCTCTCGGTTGGCCTCTTGGTTTGTTCTTTCATTCTCTACCTTAATTTCTCTCACCTTTTGTTTATGGTTGATTTTAAGAATTTTAAACAACATAAATAAGTAAAACCAGCACAATTCCCTTTGCTAGATACTTTGATCAGAAATAGTAATGTTGTAATTCCTCATATCTATATTAAAATATTTTATAATCATGATGCAATAAACAATATGTTCTTTTGTTTGTTTTTATTTTTTGGGGGTGGGGGAAGGTAAATATTGAAGCTCTTGTCAACGAAATTAATTTTATAATCTTCTAGGAGGATATACAATAAGCCCTAACTGTATTATTGACATTATTTTAATATTTTTCATAGAACATGAAACTGCAGAATAATCAAGCTACATATTAAATACAGTTTTTTCATAATGGAAAGCCTTTATTAGCAATTAACATTCTTATTAGTCTAAACCCTTTTTATCTATTTTTTCATTTATTTTGAAGCCACTGTCTTAACTGGCCACCTATGTTGTTTATGTGTTGGTGTTTGTGTATGATGTTTAGAAAGAATTGATCTATTCATATCAACATCTAGCAGTTTCTATGAAGGGCTTCTTACTGATTATTTCAGGTGTGACTAGTCTGGTGAGTGCTACACTAGCCACGTGGTACTCTAGCATTTTGATCGCTTCTTTGTGGAAATGGAACGGGGAGAAGCACATTACTTATAGACATCTTGCACATAGTATTTTCGGTTGGTATTCTTATATATTGATGTTGGTTTTACAATATACAAAAAAGATAGCTCATAGCTGCATTCTTACTGCTTGGTTCATAAAAAATTTTCCAACTAATTTCTAATAATAACCATACTTTGGTAGCTTTCATAGGATAGTGCAAAATGAAGGCAGGCTCAAGAAATGAAGATATATGCTTATAACCTATTACCTATACATGCATACAACTCTGCATACCCCCTTATTTTGTACATAGTATATGATTTCTCCTTTTGCAACTTTGTGCTAGCTGCAGTTAATGATTCTTGATTTCTTGTTAATGATTCTTGAAGGTTTCTGGGGGTACTGGTCTGTTGCCTTTTTTCAGCAGGTGGCTTCTGTAGGAAATAACATTGCCATACAGATTGCGGCTGGCAGCAGCCTTAAGGTTATGGATCTAACCAGAGTTTGTGGAGTGATAGGACAAATGTTCCATCATTTCTAGTCACCTTTTTCTATCTTTTTATTGGACAAAAAAATCGTTTCCTTTCGTTTGGTTTCATTTTTTGTGGGGGTGAGGTGTATGGAAAATGTTCTATTTCCATGTTTGTACAGGCAGTTTACAAGCACTATCACAAGGATGGAAGATTGACAGTGCAGCATTTTATTATTTTCTTTGGAATCTTTGAACTTCTTCTCTCCCAGCTCCCTGATATTCATTCACTGAGATGGGTAAATGCATTATGCACTTTCAGCACAATTGGCTTTGCTGGTACCACAATTGGTGTTACCATTTACAATGGTAGGCTGGTGATGAATTTCTTTCCTTTCCTTAACACCTGATTGATTCCTCCTCTGTGAAGTGATTGTTATACATACCAAAAATACCTTACATCCTTTTCCATCTTATTTATGGTCATAGGATCCTTTTTTATATTTTTTTAGAAAAAAAATTTCAACCGTTGGATTTGAGATGTAAATGGAAGTAGGATAATTCTTGTATGTAAGTCAATTATTACTCTTCATCTTCTTAATTTCATGGTGATAATAAATTTAGGATTTTGGTTTCCAACATCTCTTAGGGAAGAAGATTGA
Source organism: Canavalia gladiata (assembly GCA_037954105.1). Classification (NCBI taxonomy): domain Eukaryota; kingdom Viridiplantae; phylum Streptophyta; class Magnoliopsida; order Fabales; family Fabaceae; genus Canavalia; species Canavalia gladiata. The sequence goes on from CM075660.1 coordinate 63,959,952, forward strand.
CAGAACAACAGTGAGTTATAGTTTGCAAGATAGTTCTGCTTCTAAGTCCTTCAAAGCCTTCAATGCCCTTGGGATCATTGCATTTTCATTTGGTGATGCAATGCTTCCAGAAATACAGGTATCTAATACTTTTATATCTCTTACATATGCTCTTTTGCCCCTCAATTGTAACATGGCCCTATTCCTTTCCAGAATACAGTGAGAGAACCTGCAAAGAAGAATATGTACAAAAGCATATCAGCAGCATATAGTACCATTGTTTTGACTTACTGGCAGTTGGCCTTCTCTGGATACTGGGCCTTCGGATCACAAGTCCAACCTTATATTTTAGCTTCATTGTCTATTCCAGAATGGACTGTTGTTATGGCAAATTTATTTGCAGCCATTCAAATATCTGGTTGCTTTCAGGTAGCGTCTCAAATTGATTTCACTTTTTAATTACTACTCATCAATTTCAAACCCCTGGTTCTTTCTGATACCAAGCTATTATCATTCAAAGTCCTTTTAATAAAAATATGATCAACCAAATATAAACAAGAACAATCTTCATCCCATGAATCAGTTTTTGGGGTAAGTTAGATACAAGTCCAATTTCTAAAATAATATTAGTCTATTCTAAACTTGTGATTGAGATGCTTGTTGATGTCTAGTCTTGTAATAAAATCATCAACAAATATATGTTCCGTCCTACAAATTTCACACTTTAAAGAAGGTGTATTAGAATTTCAAATTAACTAGAAATATGATATACCAAGAGTATATAAAGACAATCCTAATCCCATAAGCTAGTTTTTGGATGAGTTAGTCCTAAGTTCACTTTCTAAGACCTTTATTTCTTAGACATTTATTGATGAAATTCCTTGCATTACTTGTCAGATTTATTGCAGGCCAACATATGCCTATTTTGAGGAAAGAATGGGGTCCAAGTCCAACAAATCTACTACTACTACTAGCCCTTTTCCCCTCAGAAATCACCTTGCACGACTTTCTTTTACTTCCATATACATGGTTCTTATTACTCTTATTGCTGCAGCTATGCCCTTTTTTGGGGATTTTGTTTCCATCTGCGGGGCAATCGGATTCACTCCTCTTGACTTTGTGTTCCCTGCTTTAGCATACCTTAAGGCTGGAAGTATAGTCAAGACTTCCAAACTTGGCTGTTTGATGCGACCATTAAATATTTTAATAGCTATATGCTTTTCAATCGTTGCTATCTTGGCTTGTATTGGTGCTATCAGATTCATAGTGGAAGATATCAAGAACTACAAGTTCTTCCATGATATGTGAAAAATTTTCGGACTCCCTGCAAAAATTCTTTTCACCTTCTTTTCTTCTTCTTTTGGTAACCTGTACTTTATCCTATAATATTTTATCTAAATCATAATTACTACAATATTAAATTACACATTTTACATCCTTATAATTTTAAAATGTACATTTTGTTCACTTGGATCTACATGGAAGATTTAAAAATATCAAATTTTTATGTTTACATGTAAAATTCATAAAGAGAGGATTCTCTCATGTGACATAATAAATTATGTGTAAATTTTACATCTATTTTTTTTTCTTTACTAGTTTTTATAGGACTTCAATTATTTAATATCTCTATTAGGGCAAAGGTAGATATAAAACTTACATATAATTTTATCATGTAAAAATTTAACGGTCCATCCTCAAATTTATATGTCTACTATTTATTTATTTTTTGCATTTTTTAGGTTTACTCATAGTCTTAACCACTAGCAGCTTTTTTTTTTTAACTTTGTCCTTCCGGTTTTGAAGACAAATATCAATGCATCTTGATAAATCAACAGTTTTAAGTGAAAAATAATCATATGCAATGTTTTTAAATATTTAAGAGGGCTATAGTGTATGTTTGTGAAACTTAAAAGGATTACATTGAAAGATTTTAAAATTTGATTTGCACAAACTTACTCTTCCATGTCTATCAAACCATGTAATCATCATGTTCATGTGAGCTCTACATATGGATTTCTCAAGAGCTGAAATGATATATATCTCATTCTAAAATTGTGTTTTACATTATAATACTATTTAACTGTATATTTTTTATTGGATTAAATATATTTTTAATCTTAAAATATTTAAGTTTTGATTTTAGTTCTTCAATTTTAAAATTTTTAGTTTATATTCTTATTTTTTAAAATATCATGGTAATAATTTTTAATATTAATTAAATTACATTATCAAATTAAATTAATTATTATTAAAAAAAATTGATTATTTTATAAAATATATTGATTATAATCTTTTAATCATGGTTAATCTATTTTATTTTAATATAAATTAAGTTAATATTAAATATTATAAAGTATTTTAAAAAATAAAAATTTAAACCAAAAATTTTTAATTTGAGAAATTAAAATATTTTAAATAAATTAAAATATGTTTAAATTTTTTTATTTATTTCCTTTTATGAAAAGTTGAAAAATTATGACTTCAACCAAGCTTGTGTTAAGCCCAAAGTTTAAAATACCAATATTGTAATCAACCAAGGAATGGGTTGAAAAGTGAGATAAAAAGTAACAAACTCCAAAACAAGAAAAACAAGAGTAGTCACTGTTCAATCGATTTTCTCTTTTTTAACACATCTGTAAACAATTACAGAATATGTATATATATACATATATATATATATATATATATATATATCATGCATAAATCTGCTGGCCACTTGTCATGCAGACACATAATGGGACCATAACATGTCCTGACTTTATACCATTGTCGTAATTCTTATATTGGGATTAATTAAAATCTTGACATAATATATCACTGTACATTTGGATAGCGACCAATTTCTGATTCAAAAAGATATTGTAAAAGTTATATAAAAGTGATTAATTAGTGTTTTTGTTAAGTCTCTCATATGGGAAGCCTCCGTTGCCGACGTCGTTGGAGGATAGTTAATATTCAACAACGGTCAAAGCTTGGTCACATTTCTAGACACGGATTTTACAGCCTAAACGACACGAAACAGCTTCTCTTCAAAAATGTTCTTGAATCGTTATTCACCAAAACTGATTTAGGGATTTAGGGTTTTGAATTTTGATGCAATGTCTTCCATTTACCCCACACCACCTTCACCCCGTTACAGCTCCATGCCTTCAACCTCAACCTCACCTTACTCCGTTTCACGCGCCACCACTTCATCAGGTTTCCCCACACGCCGCCCATGGGAGGAGGTTTTCGCGTTCTACTCCTTCACGCGCCCCTACTCCATCGGTGAAGCCACGCTCCGCATGAAACGGAACCTGAGCCACTTCCGCGTGAACTACGCCATGATTGCGCTCTTCATCGTGTTCCTCAGCCTCCTCTGGCACCCAATCTCGCTCATCGTCTTCCTCGCCGTCTTCGTCGCGTGGTTCTTTCTCTACTTCTTCCGCGACGGCCCCGTCGTCGTGCTTGGCCGCATCCTCGATGACCGCCTCATCCTGGCGGTGCTCTCCGCCGTCACTGTGGTGGCGCTCGTCCTCACCGGTGTCTGGTTGAACGTGTTGGTGTCGGCTCTCATCGCGGCGACGGTGGTGGCCTTGCATGCAACTTTTCGGAGCACCGAGGATTTGTACGTGGACGAGTTAGAGATCTTCGATGGAGGATTGCTTTCGGTTGTTGGTGGTAGCCCAACCAAGAGAACAGGGTACACCAGAATATAGTTATAGCATAGATGATTTCGTTTTCTTTTCTCTCTTTCTGCATTGCATATATTTGCTGAAATAGCAGCTTACTTTTTAGTATTTTGTTACACGAAAATGTGAATTGTTCATGCGTTATTCATAGAGGTTCTTTGCGTATGATAGTTTTATTCAGTGTTGTTAGCTTGGAAATTGGAATGGGTTCCTTTGTTGGCCTTTCCTTCTTTTTTATGGTTTTGGAACCCATTGTAAATTCTTGCATAGATTGAAGCATCCAATTTTTGTATTTTGAGTGGTTTGATATGCCTTTTGCATTTTGAATAGGTTCAGTGATAGAGGATAAGATTTGTTTGTTTTTTGATCAAGAATGTAGATCGATTTTGGTTGCTTTCAAGAGTGAACCAATGTGTTTATTTTTGTTGTTTCTCCATGCGATGGCCGTATGCATTTCGATTTGCAATCCTACTGCCCCGCCCCCCTTTGTCCTTTTTTATTTTTCTTAGTAAGTCGTTATCAAATCAAGAAAATGCGTTCCTTGTTGTCTTGTCTCATAATGTTGATGGGAGTTTGCATTGTAGATAGAGTGGGTGCTTTATGGAGTGGCCTGGACTGCTGTTGTTTTGAGATTTGATTTTGTTCAATTAAACTTTCATGTGTCATGTCATGAAGATGAATTGCCGAACCTGTTTTAGGATCCCATGTGATTAAAGCATAGAAACTTGTAAGTGTGAAACAATTGAGGGAATTGAGAAGAGAACCATGGAACTCCAATTCATCATTCTCTTGTTAAACCATAGGAGGCATTTGGATCTGCAGAATAGGGTCTATTTGTTTTGAGAAACCCTTTTTTTTTTGTTTTCATTAAAAAATAAAAGTTGTCTTGCCTTGTTTTCAAGTGTGTATTGAGGAAATAGTGAAAAATCATTTTATTGTTTTCACTATTTATTGCATATATCTTTGAAAACAAGAAATGAACTAAAAATAAGGCATCATTTTAGATTAATTAGTGAAAACATGAAATGAAACAAAACTTTTGTTTTCTCAAACTAAAGCAGGTTCTTAAATTCCCAAATATATCTTGGATAATTAGACATAAAATATGTCGTATCTCTATGTTTTATACAGTATTATGATGTATCTTATAAAGTTTGTTCCACACTTACCTCCAGATCTGTTTGGAAAATTTGATTATTCCACCTTTACACTAAGCCTTAACAAATATCTGGAAAATGAACCATCGTGTTAAAGACAGACAAATCATTAGAGCATGTCAGAAGTGTAATAAACACGAGGTTTCACCTAAAAGGCTTAAGGTCTGGGGAATTGATTCTTGCATTGTAAAGCCCCTTTTAAGTTTAAAACGTGAACAAAGCGCAAGCCCATTTCATCTTGTTCTGATTTTTAATTTTTATTAGAATAATAGGGGTAGATGGGATCAAACTTGGTCATATATGTATACTCTTTTTGTGAAGAAATTCAACTTAATTACGGGTTGTTGTGAAGCAATAATAACCTCTTGAACATGAAGGCTCTAGTACTTTGCAAAACTCTTTCTGTATTATACTATTAAAGTGACAGCATATAAAATTATGAATAACATGTCACCGCCTTCTCATAGATGCATGGTTATGAAATTACAAAAAATATTGCTAAAAGTTTTCTATTTCATTTAGGATGAAGTACCAAAAGATTTTTGATATTTTTTTTTTTCAGATAGCCATCTGATGATCAGATAATAGATGCCTATCAATAATTGTCTCATCTTACCAAACAGTGTAACCGGGAGAGTATCCATGTCTGTATTTCATGGTTATGACATAAATTTATTTGGGTTTGACGGTTCAAAACAGCAATTTCCTCCAAAATCTTAGAATGGTAAGGCAGGGCCAACCAGATGACAACAAAACAAGCAAACCTTTGCATATCAATCTAGAAATTGTTTGCAGTTACAGGTTATTGGAAAAAAATAAATGATTCATCATTTATGTAACAATGGCCTCTTGTCAAAATCCTTCATTTTATACAATCTGACCTGCTTGTCCATGAATCATGAACATGCATTTCGGGGATGGTTGATGTGGCTATATTGCGTCATTTCCAAAATTTTATTTGGCCAAAAGATAACAAAGGAGCAAGGCCAAGCTTTTAACAGAAGTTCTGGCCTGAACCAAACAGGCGAAATCCAACTATTTCTTGAAGAAATCAAGGGTTCTTGCGAGTATTTTTTAGCTTTTTAAATTTTGAGCTGTTTATTTTATGCAAGTTCTGTACTAAACCGCAAACATGCTAGTTATGGATGTTAATGAGCCGAAAGACTTGGCATATATGCCCTGGGATTATGATTATTTTGGTGTTGCCAGCTGAGTTCAGGTGTTCTGACTCCCGAGCAGCTCGAAGGCCGAAGCTGAAAAATCAGGGCAAGCTGAAAGAAAGCAATGGTACGGGATGACGGCGTTGAGATCTAAATTCTCTCATCTTGTTAAACAAGAGGCCCAAGAGTCTCTTCTATTGGCTAGATAAAGAGTTTTTTTTAAAATTGGACGATATAGTTTTGAATGTAGATGAAGTTATAAATACTTTTGAATATAATTACTGCGCATCCCAACCTATCATTATGGGTTTTTTGGCTTTGATCAGGACCATTGAGTTTCAGCACAAAAGAATCTTGTTTATGTATCTCCCCTCAACATAATCCAACATAGTTCTTGCACATAAACATGTACCCATCATTTTTTTTATACAAAACAAAAGCTGAACAGGATGATATAATGTGACTATCTGCGCTTCCTAGGCAATTATTTGCTTGTAAAAGTAATTTATATTATAAACCGAACGGAAAGAAATAAATCTAAATTCAAATGTCTAATATCCGAAAAACCATCTGTTGCAACCAAGTAGGAAGCTACTTATGTCCAGGACAAACGGTCAAATTATTGACATAAGCGGTTAAAAACAAAAAGCATGCTCTCGAAAAATCAAAAACTAATGATCACTATAATGACCAACGGAACAGCATGCCACTCTTCATTCTCAGTCTATTAGGAGAGAAGCTTTCCTCTATTTATTTGGCCTATCTTATCCTCCATAACAGCGTGCCTAATGGCACCACGGTGACAGAAGTAGGCATGTTAAAAACACATGCTGTTGAGGAAACACTTATTCTTGACGTTTTTCAAGCTGAAGTAAACATGTGAAAGAGGGCCGAATTGGGAACCACGATCAAGGACGTAGGAGTTTCCGACCATAGGTTAGGATCATGACAAAATCTTTTCCGGAGGATCCTATGGTTGCTGGAATTCTGTGTCCTATCGATGCGGTATCAAGCCACAATTCAACCAAATTCTGTACATGCATTGAAGGATGCACTGGATGTCCCATGTATTTAATCTCAACCTGCAACAAAAGTAACTTGAAAAATGTTAGTACTGAGCAACATGTAAACTAGCAATATGTGCTTACTTTGAAATTATTAGAACCAACAAGAAGCAATTGTTTTTACCCTCTCAAGTGCGGAAGTTACAAAAGGAGTAATGTGATACTAAGTTGCTACCATAAATTATATGTTATTGGGAAGCTCTGTGCAGTAGAACTAGAATTTCAATGACAATTTCTTCCTTATTTCTTAAGTATATATATATTATAAGGATTTAATCTTAACTTGTTCTTAAATGACATGTTTTGTTATAGGAACTAGAACTAGTAGTCATGTTAAAAAGAATGTATATTTCTCTCTTCAACAGGACTGTATCCTGTAGAGGGGAGGATAACGCCTACTACCCCTCGGATCGGAACCTCTTTTCTATCTCGTATGTTTGTTTCAATATATATATATATATATATATATATATATATATATATATATATATATATATATATATATATATATATATATTCTAGTTATGGTTGGGACAGTAAAGCAAGATAAAAATACCAAAACATGACTGGATAATAAGAAAATTGAAAATGAAATGAAAGCTCAAAAGGAATACCATATAGCTAAGTTATTGCCTTGCCTCCATCAAATGATAGTGAGTAATACAAAGATACTAACAGAAGCTGGCATGTCATATCATATGATTCTAATTGGGGAAAATGGCATCAGACTATCAGTTACAGGTGCATGTCTTAGAATAATGCAATGTGTCATGCACTAAAAAGACAAGCAGAAAACTTTAATGAATATCAAGTTGCGAATGCTATAACACAGTATTGATTTTGCTTATACGCACCAGAGGTTCAATGAAAATTAAGCAAGTGAAGAATCAAATAAGGCACTCGACTGACTAGAGTCATTGAATCCCAGATATTCCCTAATTACATAAATGTATTTTGCATATCCTACAAACGCAGAACATTACCTCATCTTCACTTTTCAGGTCTAGTTTCTTCATCAATAATTTTTGGATAAATGAGACAGGAATGCTTCCATTCCTGAGGCAAAATGAAGAGACATACATGAGAAATAAGAGTTCAGTTAGATCTATGTTTAAGAAGCATTAGGAGCAGCAATTATTAAGCAAAATCAGTTTGTCAAGTATATTTCCCTATAAGTAAATGGAAACTAATACAGAGAGAGAGAGAGAGATCATATACTGATGGGAAGGGAGGGGGTGGAAGCATCTTCATGTGGCTGTAGAATTGTACAAAGTATACTTTAAAATCCACATAGCCAATCATTTTATCCACATTGATGGCCTCTTTCCTTTCTTCAGACAGTCACAGGTCTTTATACAATTTTTTTCTTTGCTATTTCTTTTTTCTGGAGCTGTGCTAAAATAACAAACTTATTACCTTGATCTACACATGTTCTGTGATTTATTCCCATCTATATAATTGAAGGAATGATAAATCATTATCATACTGAGGTACAATCAGCCAAAGGTCGAAATGATTACTTCCTTTTATGTGGTTCAATAAGTTGTACTAATTTACTCAGTGGAGGTGTACTTAACATAAAGATAAATATCTATGAATAAATAAGTATAGAATCACATATTCATTTTAGAAAGAAAAAAAAGTAGAGAGTGATATCCTACATTGGTCTAAGAAGATTATTTTTGTTAAAAAGCATATAATAAATTAACAACTGTGTCTACACAGGTGCAATAAATGTCAACTTACCTTATTCTTACATAGCTTGAAGGAATTTGGGGCAAGGGCGCATTTCCTTCCCTGAAATATTAGTCTGAAATTAGTATGTGTAGTCACATTTGAAAATGATTTTTGAAATATATATAATAATTACAGGATTTCAAGATATAATTTGTTAATTCAAGTTGCAAAGCCATGTTTTCTCACTGATTTTCAGAAGCTACTAAGGAAAACCAAATTGAAGCATTCCACAGGAGATTACTGTCAGCAGCATCCAGAACAGCCTGAGGTGATATTCTGGATTCTGCAGAAACAGGTTCCTTTTTTGAACGAACTCTTCGCAATTTGTTGGTTTTTGCTGTGTCTGAAGAGACATGATCAGTGCTAATCTTTTCATCTTCAACTTTTGACTTGCGCTTATTTTCCTTACTTTTGACTTTCAACACTTGAGAATCATTGTCAATCACTTTCATGGGTTCTTGTTTAGCATCAGACGCTTGCATGTTAGATTTAAAAGACTTACTCCTACTTGCAGCCTCCACTAAATAATTCAAAGGTTTCCAAAGTTCCTGCGGTTCAGCACCATTCTCTGGTCTTCTATTGTATATGGATTGGCTATTTTTACACAAATTCTACACCAATAAAAAATGGAAGCACATTATAAACTAAAGCCAATACAATCAGGGAAAACAAATGAACCAAGGTAGCAAGAAAATAAATCAAAGTAAACAGGGTTAACCATATGCGATGAGCACAATGAGACAAGCCTAATTACCTTTCCTACCTGTCCAGCATTCTTAGCAGACTTGTTTGAAGTGTCAGGTGAGCTTGAACTATCTTGACGATCTTCCAGTAATTCCTCTTCTTTTTTAATGAGCTTTTCAATGGAGAAACTAGAGGCCTGCAGGCCACTAGCCTTTCTTGTAGGTTTTGTTCTTCTTCCTGTCATGGTTGACTGTGTAGATACCCTCGGAGTGCTGACAACCAAAGATGAAAGTGATCTCTCCTTTCTTCTGGCTGGTAATACTACTGAGGGGATAGCTGCAGGAGCCTTCACCTTTCTTTTATTTAAAGGGAAAATCTTGTTCCTTAAATCTTGCAAACTGTGGTCCGGCCTGGTAATTGAAAGCAAGATTTGAAACTTAGCATACAACAATTCAAAAGAGAACAGCTATTTTTTTTTTAAAAAAAAAACATTCTGAGACTGTGTGCTTCAAAACCAAAGCCATACATAATAAGGAAAGGTAGTGAAAGCAATTAATTTAAAGAAAAGTTTACTCTTTTTAAGTTAATATTGGGTTGACATATCTGCTTGAGACAGTTCCCAGTACTATCATCTATTACTTGCACCTAACAAATTCACCAATCCTAATACGCCCATTCTTTGATCAAAGTTCAGCATCATTATGTGATGTTATAGTTCTATACCCTAGTCTTGTATGATCAAACTCCTTTGCTAAAAGGATTAAAACTGGATTAAAACTGTTGGATTAAAACTGTCTTTATGCTATTCCTCGTTGTTCTGATTCCAACCATACTTCAGATGAAAATTTATTAAAAGCAATCTGATGGAGGTGAAGTATAATTGCTAAAATTTTCTGTTGCTTTAATTTTTGGTTTCACACATCTTAAATACTTCGATATTTTCTATGCCAAATATCAGACATGAAATCTATGAAAGGAAAACTTCCTGAAAATAAACTGCAAACATGCAATAAAAATAGTTGGCTAAATTATTTATGGACGTCAAACTGAATCTATTTTATTTCCTTGTATGTTATTCATATGCATGTATTTTATGGCAAGTTATTAAGATGCCACAAATGCATTTTTTAGCAGCAAGTTTTCACAAATTTACAAATTGATGACTGTATCTTGATAGCGCCATCATAGCATCAATAATTCTCATTCATGCACAGTGTTGCAGAATGATACCAACCTAGAGGAAGATCTATGACACTTGTTTGTTTCCCTATTCTTTCCCCAATGAGGTTTCAATAAATGTGAGCAATCAGCGGTATTAGAAAGCTTTACAGTCCATGTCTAGATACATCAACAATATATTTGATTCTCAAAAGAAACAACCTATCTTATATCTCTATTTTAGCACCCTATAAACAATATTTGGCTTGAAAAACAGAATCTCTTGTTGGCACAATATGCCACACCTTTCATGCATATTTAACAACCTATAACCATGTCAAAATATAAAATGGTTTTTAGTCCCCCCCCCCCTCCCCCTCTCTGAAAAAAAAAACTTCTTTTTGAAGCAAGGGTACAAGAAGAGACAGTTGACTTGGCAATTTGTCTGAGGGGACTAACCTCATTTTCTCAAGCGGAACTATGCCCAAATCAATGTTGCATACTGGGCAGTTTTCCAATTCTTCATCCGTAATTTTATCATAAATGCACTTCCTGCAAACTGTATAAATTTCCATTAAAAATTTAGGATCAATTTGTCTATTCATCTATGAAGCATTCAGAAGAAATACAGATTTCACATCTTCAAACTCTGAACAAATAATCTTGCAAACCATCAGGCATAGTTACTTACAGTATAAACTCCTAGAGACACAGCAGAAATGAAACCAAGTAAATTAAGAGAGATTATAGAATTGAAGATAATTTTCTATATAATTTTCAGGCGCTAAAATGCAAGAAATACATTCCATGGGTGAAGTTTATCGGCTTAAATCACACTAAAAAAGTGTAGAGGCCGCAAGAAAATAGATAGAAGAAAATTAGGCACACAGCACACAACGGCTCTCGAGTTTCTGCCAGTGAAAATTGCACGCAAATATAAGAAATTAGGCCTGCTATGGATTTAGGACGACAGATAATAAACACCAAGAGAACCATTTCCAACTGCTGAAATGTAGAAAAATGTGCTCGCTGCCACCCCAATGTTGCATGAGCTAGTCATCCAGGACAAGGAATAGAACTTGATGCATGGGAGAAAAAATGATTTTACAAAATGAACACTCGCAGTTTCAGTCAAACATTCCTATTATGGAACAGAAAAACTACTGAAACAATAGTCAAACTGTAAACCGCAGAACTCCCAAGTGTGTAATGTAACAATCACGTTCTCAGTGGTGGGTGCCATGGGTATTATTCATAGGAGTTAAATTTTTTTTTTTTCAAAAGCACTTAATCACCAAACACCCATGTCAGTAATTAAACAAATACAAGATATGCGCCATCCAATGAAACGTGAGAAAACGCAAAAACTGGGAGAACCCAGGATGGAAAACACAGAAAAGATTCAAAATTTAAGATAATTCAGATGATGTTGAAGAAAAAAGCAAAAGGGGTTGGAAGAAGGGAAATAGAGAAGGAAGTGCTGACACGTATGAAGGCATAAAGAAATGGCGGTGGCTTCTATGAGTAACTTGTTGCAAAGCGGGCAAGTAATGCATGCTTCAATCGCATCCCTCTTCACTCTCACCAACCGCTTCATCGCCATCATTCAACCTTCACTTTCTCACTCTCTCGATCACACACGTATATATTCACCTCACTGCATGCAAATTTTACGTCCACTTGGTCACAATCACCTGCATTAACATCACAAACACATAAAACCACTGAGATAACACTCCAGAATCAACACTAAAACACTAAATAGTAATATATAAATATAATTTTTTTAAAAGAGTGCATAGAAAGGATGAAAGAATTGAACGAGACCTAGCTAAGTAACTATATATATGAGTGGATCGGTGAAGAGTGTTAAAACCGGTGGTGAATATTGTTAGAGAGGAGATGGGTCGGTGAGATTTGACGTGGATTAAGGTGGAGCTTGTTGCGATTCGGACAGAGTCTGTGTTGTGGTGTTGTTGAGGTTGATCTCAATCGAGAGGAAAAGGCATTAACCAACACTCAGCAACTGGTTTCTCTCTTTTGTCTTTTTATTCTTTTCTTTTTTTCTATTTTATTTTTCGAAGCTTGTATTTATATTTGTTTTTGTTTGATTACTTCGAACAGATAGGGAGTAATGTCGGGGGCAGTGATAACGTGCGCCGTGGAGCTCTCCTAGTTTAAGATGCGCTCATTAGATTACGTGTACTGAATGGCGTGTTGGAAAAAGTGAGATTGTTTTATCTGCGCTCGCGTGTATTGGATGGTTGGTGTACTTGCCCCTGCCCAACCGGCCTGTTTTATTATTATTATTATTATTGAATATCTAATTTAATATTTATACAAATTTAATAATTCTTTTATAAATATAATATTCATAATTCAATCATATAATATATTTTTTTATAATCATATGTATTAAATTGTACGTAATTTAGGATTTATTTAGAGCTTTTATTTTTCAATTTTAAAATTTTTAAAATTATATTTTTTTATGATAACAATTTTTTATTTTTAAATTAATTTTTAACATAAATTTACTTAATAAAAATAATTTTTAAACATATTTTTTATCAAATTTTTAACTAAAAAATAAATTTTTTGATTGTTATGTTTAACTTTTAATTTTTTTTTAAATTTATCACTATCATCATTATATGATCATTATTAATATTATTTTTTACAATCATTATTATTATTATTTTCGTTATTATTATTATAATAATAATTTTTTATTTTTATTAATTTTAAAATTTATTTATTTTGTTATTATAAAAAATTTAATAATTTTATATTTATCTATTTTTATAGATTTATAATAAATTATTTGACATATTAATTATATTTAATTTATAATTTTATATTATAATATTATAATATATATTATTTTATGTAAAATAATACATAAAATAAAAAATTATATAATTATATAATATTTTATATTATAATCAGTATAATTATAATAATAATAGTAATAATAAAATAGAATAAATTGATTCATTTTTTAATAAATTTTAAAAATTAAAAATTAAAATTAAAAATATAATTAAAATTAAATATTTACAAGTATATTATTTCACATTTAATATTTATATATATTTAAATAATATACTATAATTAAAATATATTATATAATAAAATATTTATTATTTTATATTATATTTTATAATACATGATTTATTTAATAAAAAAATTTAAATTAATGATTAAATTGATAAATTTTATATTTTATAAAAATTATTAAATTATATAAATATTAAATTTAATATCTGATATTAATATATATATATATATAAAGCACCTACTTTAAATAATATTTTAAAAATTAAATTAGTTGTTGAATGAATAAAAGATTAGTACCTTTAACTATAATTGAACTATAACCAAGCTGACGATGATTAAATATATATATATATATATATATATATTAAGTAATAAATTAACATAAAAATTTAAAAATTAAGAAAAATTAAATGTTGAATAAATATAAAATATCCACATTAGATGTTTTGCTTGATAAAAAAATTACAATAAAAGGATAAGTAATAAAATTTTATGTACTCAACATTATAACTTATCATTAAACTTTTATCCAGTTTAAAGATAAATTTTGAAATAAAATTTTGTGGAAAAATCAAAATATGATTTGTTCAAACTTGTTTTCTCATCACCATTTTTTTTTATCGATTTACATTGGTTTTGAACCATTTCAATTTATTGCCATAGATTTTGAGATCAATTGATTTTATTTTTTTTGTTAAAAGAATATATGCTTGACCGATTTTATTTCGATCAATCAAATTAGCAGAACCGATTCAGTTTTCAAAAACAATGGCGGAAAATATAAAACTGTAAATGAAAGCATGCTTACAAGTATTTTAAGTAAGAAAAAAAATAAAAAATGAAAGGATAGAAACTTATCATATAAAGTAAAAGGTGAAATATTAAAAAATAATTAAACAACAATGAGAGATCATATACCTTTTGAGAAAGAAGGGAAAATGAATTAAAAAAATGTAAAAGTAACAAAAATATACATAAAAAGAAATATAATTTGAGTTTTTTTTTGTAATCTTCTTCCAAGAGGAAGAGATTAAATTTCCACCATTCTTGATGAAAACTTGAAAATAATTTTGTAATCAATAGGTGAACAATGAGAGATGCTTTTGCTTATGATAAGAAAGTCATTCTAATCTCATTTTATAAAATTTTCACCAGAGAATTGAGGGCATTTTTTTAAGTTAATTTTTTTTTGTTACTCTCCTTTCTCATTTTCTCTATTTAACTTATTTCCCATCTTTAATTGTACAAAGAAGAAAAATTGACTTGATATTTCATAACAGGTATCACACAACTAATTAAAAAAAATCATCTAAATCAAATATAAAAATAATACATGGATTGATTTAGATCAGTTTATTTATTTTTATAAGATTTTATTATTTATTTTTATATTATTTTTAATTTATCTTTTAATTAGATGATTCTACGAGACTATAAATTAAAATAAGGTTTGTTAAAAAAAATAAAGATAATTAATTAGAGAGGGTGAAAAAGTGAAAGAAATATGGCACACTTCATATTCACTTTGTTAGGAAATGTTCCAATTAGCTACACATCTAATTTTTCTTTCGTGCATTTTTCTATAATATTTCTTTCATTGTCCTTTTATTGTACAATTTAATTTCCTTTTGGACCTTTCTTCGACATCTTCTTCACACACTCTTCATGCACAATCGAGACCTGAAGAAAATCACAGTTCTCCGGTAACACCAAAGCAATCTGTATATTTCACGTCCATGCATGAGTCATTCTGTAAAGTCACGTGATAATTTGTAAATTTTCTTCTATGCTCCATTTAATGTTTTTAATTTTTTTTGCAATGTTTGAGTTTGTGTTCAGTGACTGATTGTGGTTGACCATGAAAAAGACATAAGTCTTCGTTGACCCACATGACTACACATTCCACCAAACGCATGTAATGGTTGAAATGGATGGGGGTGAGAACTGGGACACGAACGTAATTTGCTTCCCATTTTCTTTGAGAGAAAAATGTTGTTAAAAATAGATGAAATGAGAAAAATTGTATGTGTTTAATTTATTTTTATACAATTAAAAAAGATTGTAGAAGAGGTGAGAAAGATATAATAAGATGATTGATGTGAAAAAAAGGATAAAGTAAAAATTATATTGTAAAAGGTACTGTAGGAAAATATTACATGAACAATATAATTCCTAAAATGTATTTGAATGATAATTATTTTAAATGGAGGGAATAAATTTTTGTATAATTAGCAAAGATAAGTCCAACCTGTCACAACACCCATTGCAAGAAATGTCGGCTGCAGCTCCAAATTTAAGAGACTTTATTTGGGTAATTTCATAAATGTAATTGGGTTGAGTTAGAACTTAGAACATAGAAGTTCTCATGATTTCAATTATTGCTGTGACAAAAACCTTCTCTGATTCTCTTAAAGACTTCAAGAGATAATCCCAAACTATTCGGGTGAGAGTCTTTGACCGGTTAATGTTGCTGAGGGCAGACATAGCATAAGATACTATCTTTTCTTTATGGTAACTTTCTATGTTTTTTGCTTTCTATTGTTCCCATGCATCATTTTCTTTTATCCCTTTTCCATTAACATATTATTATAGTATAACTTGACTTATGCTACAAAGCTCAATGCCGTTAAAGGTAATGTGCAGAGGGAGAAGAGCTGTAAGCATCTGCTTTGTTGGAACATTTGGTTTCAGCAATTTTGTTTGAATTTAGTGTAGGGTAAATGTCCCATTTTCAATTTCTGACTTGATTGGCTGGTCAAGCTGCACCTTAGTTTCCCTGAGCAAATCAAGAGTGTAGTTCCTTCTGAAATGTCTATAGAGGGAGAAGAATTTTTAAGCATTTGACCATTAACATTCACTTAGCATACTACTTTACTTTAGGAATGGTTCTTTGAATCAAACTCTTCAGGAATCAATTTCTACCATCACTTAACTGTGTGGACATTTCAGTTAGTATACTACTACTATTCTCAATTGTTGGTAGTATAGAAATTTATGGGCACATAACAGGATATATACTTACTGACCATAAGTAAATGAAGAATAGTTTAAAGCTAACACCCAAAAGGAGAGAAGGGGATGAATGAGATCAGAAAATCAAATTTAACCTACTATGTCCACTATTAGAACTGTGCAAAGATTTGAATTTATTATGATCTCCTTTGTCTTGAAATTTTCATAAGGCGAACCCATACTTGTTGTGACAAGCGTGTCAAAAAGCAAACAGAAATTCCAGGTGGCCTAATTGAAAACTTAAACGAATAACATCTTCCTGTTGCATAAATGCACTAAATTGAAATCTAGTTGGTTATACGATTTTTTTTGTATGTTTCACAACTTTCCAGATTAAGTCCCTGGCTGCCATTAATTTAGTTGGGTTTTAATTATAATTTTAATATTTTCTGCTATGTATTGAAATTTTGTGAAATTAATGCTAGTGATAATCTTATAATTTGAACTTTCTTAAACACATGTACTCTTCATCAACCAATAATCTTTATCTGTTTTTAGGTCAGGCTAAATTGATTTCCAAGCTTATACTACATTCTCAGCTTATTTTGTTTATACTAATATAAGCTCATGATGTTTTGTTCCTTTGTTTGTTGTAGTTCAAAGGGAACAAACCAATGCAGCAGATTCAGAGAGTTTACCTTTCCCCCAAGCTATGGTATCTGAGAGTTTCAATTATTGAGGCCAAAGACATCATGCCGGGGCACAGAGGGATAGAAGTGGTGAGGTTCCCTGAGTTTTCAACAAAAGTTCAAGTGGGAAACCAAATTTGGAGGACTGGAAATGCTGCTCCAAGTACTACAAGAAGCTTCTCCAATCCTTACTGGAATATGGAGCATTTGTTTGTGGTTACTGAGCCCTTTGAAGACTATTTGTTGGTTTCTGTTGAAGATCGAGTTGGGCCAGGAAAAGAAGAGGTTGTAGCCACAATGCTTCTTCCAGTGGCCACCATAGAGAAGCAAAGTGATGAAAAACCAGTTACTTCAAGGTGGTTCAACCTTGAGAGTCACTTTGGCGGTGCAGGTGATAATCACAAAATAATTACAAGGTTTGTTTCTCAGATTCACATGCGAATCTCGATTGATGAAGGGTATGATGTGCTTGATGAGGGCACAATTCATAGCAGTGATGTTAGGACCACTGACAAGAGGCTTTGGAAACCTCAAGTTGGAGTGCTTGAGATGGGAATCTTGGGTGCTGCAGGGCTTGCGCCGATGAAGATAAAAGATGGTAAAGGTGTCACTGATGCCTATTGTGTTGCTAAGTATGGGAAGGAATGGGTTAAAACTCACACTGTGGTTAATAGCTTGTCACCAAAGTGGAATGTGCAATACAGATGGGAAGTTTATGATCCCTGTTCTGTTTTGACTATTGGGGTTTTTGACGACCGTCGGATGAATAAGAACACTACCACCAACCCTATAGCTTGTGATTATCCAATAGGGAAAGTTAGAATCAGATTGTCCACAATTGAAACTGATAGAATATACACTCACAGTTACCCTCTGTTGATGCTTCTCTCATCTGGGGTAAGGGAAATGGGAGAGCTTCATTTGGCTCTAAGGTTTTCATGTACCAATTTGGCTAACATGCTATTTAAGTATACAATGCCATTGCTTCCCAAGATGCATTATTTGCATCCCTTGAGTGCGGATCAACTAGGCAAGTTGAGATACGTGGCCTTGAATGTGGTGGCATCAAAGTTGAGTAAAGAAGAGCCAGCATTGAGCAAGGAGGTAGTGGGGTTTATGCATGATTTGAATAAGTGGAGCATGAGGAGGAGCAAAGCCATTTATTTGAGGCTAGTAACCATCCTCTCTGGCCTTAGTGCAGCATTAATGTGGTTGGAAGAAATCCGGAATTGGAAGAATCCAGTGTTCTCTGCATTGTTTCTGATCAATTATCTCACGCTGGTGATGCTTCCTGCATTCATTATCCCCACCATTTTGTTGTACGTGGCATTTTTGGTGTGTTGGAACTATAGGGTCAGACCACAGCACCCTCCTCACATGGATACAAGACTTTCACATGCTGAATATGTTGCCGCTGATGAACTTGATGAAGAATTTGATACTTTCCCTACAACAGCCAGTGATGATATTGTTAGGTGGAGGTATGACAGGCTAAGGATTGTGGCAGGGAGGGTTCAAACAGTAATGGGAGATATGGCTACATATGGGGAACGATTCCAAGAACTGCTAACTTGTAGAGATCCACAAGCTAGTTTCTTGTTTTTGATGTTTTGCTTGGTGGCTGCTATTGGTTTCTGTGTTGTTCCCATTTGGGTTGTGGTGGCTTTGTTGGGATTGTACTCATTGAGGCCAACATGGTTTAGAAGCGAATTGCCCTCTCCATTTGTCTGTTTCTTCAGGAGATTGCCAAGTAAAGCTGATAATATCTTAGTCGCTGGTGAAAGGAAGGATTATGTATGCCATGACACACAAGGTTTATTAGTTGTTCGTATTTTGGAAAATTTGCAGCAACGCATGTAGTTGTGTTTTTCAGCTTGGCAATGTCTCAGTTAGTTTGAGGTCATAAATGTTGTCATTTTTCTGCTTTGAAAAAGACAATCAATGTTATACCAAACTGTAAGAAATTTACATGTACTCATTCAAATAATTTACAGATTAAAGTGTAAGAATTCTTTTAACAAACATAGATATTGAAAGTTACGATTCTCATATTCGGATTAGATGATGTTAGTCTCCTAGAATTTTGAATAGAAATGATGAAATTGATTTTTCTCTCTTCTTCCACAATGCCACACATCTACGGTAACAATGAAAGTTGTTTCTTTGTGAATGTTAAAAAAGACTAAGTGTATTTTGGAGAAAGTGAAAGGATTAATTTATATGTTTTAACTTTTAATCTGATTCATCTATCAAGCACTAAAATCAACATTTGAATCATTAAATAAGAAGTTACGAAGTTACGCGTTTGGATAATTTTCAATGTTACACCATTTGGTCTAAAATAAAATTTCATTTTAAATATTTAATTATCTTTATACAATGAAACATTAAAATGTATGTAAATCATATTTTCTTTCATATATTATAAATATAAGCATCTCATCATTTTAAATATTTAAGTATCTTTATACAATGAAACATTAAAATGTATGTAAAACATATTTTCTTTCATATATTATAAATATAAGCATATTACTATATATGTATATAAATAATACATGAAATTTTATATTAATTTTTTATAAATGTTTTTAAATCATTCATGTTATCATTCAAAGAATTTTTTCAGTGATTTAGACTAAATTAAAATTTCTTTTGAGAGATGTTATATTATATTTTTTATTTTAAAATATATATTTTTAAAATAGTAAATATATATATATATTATTTTAGCTATTAACTGACTTTTTTAGAAATAAAATTCTATCATAATAAATTTTTATATGATTAGTAATTAACTTTTAACATCTATTATCTATAATATTAAAAAAGAAAAAGAAAAATTTTAGATAAAATTTTAAAGCAGCTAATGAAAATATTTAAAATGTTTATATATTTTTAAATATTCAAATTAATAATAAAATGTTTAAAAATAGTTACGGATAATATTAATAATTATAAAAAATAAAATATTATTAAAAGACGCTTTTATAATTTTTTATTAATATTTAAAGATCTGTTTATATTGAAGAAGGTCATAATATATATAATCCATATTATTCATCTTTTAGGAAAAGAGAATATATATTTTAAAATAAATATACCTTAAATATCTTTAAAAGGAAAGAAATTTGCAATCTTCTTATAACAAAAGTGAAATTGGAACATATTTTATTTAATTTTTTAAAGAAATAAAAAATTGAAAAAAAAAAGTATTTTCTTTTACTTCCAATATGCTTTTTCTAATAATTGCATGCAACAAATTTTAAAGAAGTAACTTGATGTTTAAGATAATAATTTGTTATATGAAGATAAATATTTTATGTGTATTATTATATACTATTTTTAATTTTATTATTTAAAAGAGATTAAAAATAGTAATTAATTTTTTTTATAAAATTATAAAAAATATTAAATATATTAAAAGCTTAGATGAAAGAATAAATATTTTTAAAGATTGTGGTAATCATAGTGATGAATTGATAGTAAAAAAAGTAATTATAATGAGAATGTAATTTGGTAGAGTTGATAATAAAAATATGTTATAATTAAAAATAATAATAATTTTTTTTTATTTTAAGAATTGAGTTACAAAATTTTTAAAATATATTAAAAATTAATTCAATCATTTTTGCTAAACATATTTTATTTTTAAAATTAATTTAAAAAGTAAAAATAAAAAACTTGCAACTAAATGCAGTCTTAAAATAAAAACTTGAGAGAAATTTATAAAAAAATATTTGAAAAATAATATCTATTTTTTAAATTTTTATAACTAAAAATCCGCATAATTTTAAACTAGTTTGCTTTTCTATTTTTAACTTTTTATTATTCATGTTCTTTCATAAACGTTTTTTCTTTTTTCTCCACTTACTCCTTTTAACTTTTCTTTCAAAAACAATTTCTAAAAAGTATTTTATAAAATAATTTAAAAACCACAAATTAAAAGTAAAATAAACACCCTACAAGAATTTTTTTTAATTTTAAGAATTGAGTAAAATTATTTTAAAAATATTAAAAACTAACTGAGCATTTTTTTTAAGCACAATTTTTATTTGTTGAAAAAATCAAAATTCAAAAATTCACAACATCCCCAACATAACCTAAATTACTTAATTTAAACGTTTTTAACCGGATCAATTTGGATTATAATAGATTTAAAATTTTATTCAGATCAATCTAAACCACAATATATATATATATATATATATATATATATATATATATATGACCAAATAACTTTCAACAATAAAAATTAACTTATATCAAAGCGTAAATACCTTTACTCAAGAGGAGCACTGGCATCTTTTCTATTTAAAAACAAAACAGTGATCTTATAATGTCCAATATTTTACAAAGTTTGATGTCTAGGATGACATTGATTATCTTATTGAAAGCGGAAAATGACAACATTTGCAACCTCAAACTAACCGATGCCTAACTGAAAAACATATCTTGGTATGTTACTGCAAATTTTCCAAATCACGAACAACTAAGAAACCTTGTGTGTCCTGGCATACATAATCCTTCCTTTCACCAGCGACCAAAATATTATCAGCTTTACTTGGCAATCTCTTGAAGAAGCGGACAGCATAAGAGGGCAATTTGCTTCTGAAGCGTGGTGGCTTTAATAAGTACAATCCAAACAGAGTCATCACAACCCGAAAGGGCAATACATAGAAAACTACAGCAGCGACCAAGCAAAACATCATAAACAAGAAAGTAGCTCGAGGATCTCTCCAAGTTAGCAGTACCAGGATGCGTTCCCCTTGTGTTGCCACATCTCCCGCTACCGCTTGAACCCTCCCTGCCAAACTCCTTAGCCTGTCATACCTCATCTTAACAATATCATCACTGGCTGTTGAAGGGAAAGTATCAAATTCTTCATCAAGTTCATCAGCGGCAACATTTTCAGCATGTGAAAGTCTCGCATCCATGTGAGGAGGGTGCCGGGGTCGAAACCTATAGTTCCAACACGCCACAAATGCCATGTACAACAAAATGGCGGGGATGATGAATGCAGGAAGCATCACCAGCGTGAGATAAATGATCAGAAACAACACAGAGGTCACCCGATTCTTCCAATTGCAGATTCCATCCAACAGCTTTAACACGGCAGTGAGGCCCGATAAGTTGCTTAGTATCCTGAAAAAAGTAGCTTTGCTCCTCCTCATGCTCCACTTATGCAAATCATGCATAAACTCCACCACCTCCTTGCTCAATGGTGGCTCTTCGTTACTCAACTTTGATGCCACCACATTCAAGGCCTCGTGCCTCAACGTGTCTAATTGATCTGCACTCAAGGGATGCAAATAATGCATCTTGGGCAGCAATGGCATTGTATACTTAAGCAGCATGTTAGCCACATTGATACATGAAAACCTCAGAGCCAAATGAAGCTCTCCCATTTTCCTTACCCCAGCTGAGTGAAGCATCGGCAGAGGGTAACTGTGACTGTATACTCTATCAGTTTCAATTGTGGACAATCTGATTCTAACTTTCCCAATCGGACAATCACGAGCTATAGGGTTGGTTGTTGTATTCTTATTCATCCGACCATCGTCAAAAACCCCAATAGTCAAAACAGAGCAGGGATCATAAACTTCCCATATGTATTGCACATTCCACATTGGTGACAAGCTATCAACCACAGTGTGAGTTTTAACCCATTCCTTCCCAAACCTCGCGAGACAATAGGCATCAGTGACACCTCTACCATCTTTTATCTTCATTGGAGCAAGCCCTACGGCACGCAAGATTCTCATCTCAAGCACCCCAACTTGAGGCTTCCTCAGCCTCTTGTCAGTTGTCCTAACATCACTGCTATGAATTGTGCCCTCATCAAGCAAATCATACCCTTCGTCAATCGAGATTTGCATGTGAATCTGAGAAACAATCCTTGTAATTAGTTTGTGATTATCACCTGCACTGCCAAAGTGGCTCTCAAGGTTGAACCACCGTGAAGTAACTGGTTTTTCATCAGCTCGCTTCTCTATCTTGGCTACTGGAAGAAGCATTGTGGCTACGACCTCTTCTTTTCCTGGCCCAACTTTATCTTCAACAGAAACCAACAAATTGTCTTCAAAGGGCTCAGTAACCACAAACAAATGCTCCATATTCCAGTAAGGACTGGAGAAGCTTCTTCTGGTACTTGGAGCAGCATTTCCAGTTCTCCAAATTTGGTTTCCCACTTGAACTTTGGTTGAAAACTCAGGAAACCTCACCACTTCTAACCCTCTGTGCCCCGGCATGATGTCTTTGGCCTCAATAATTGAAACTCTCAGATACCATAGCTTTGGGGAAAGGAAAACTTTCTGAATCTGCTGCATTGGTTTGTTCTCTTTGAACAATAACAACTTCGTAGTTTGCCTGCTCAAAGGAACAAAACATGATGAGCACATATTAGTATAAACAAAACAAGCTAAGAATGTAGTAAAAGCTTGGAAAATCAATTTAGTCTGATCTAAAAATCGATAAAGCTTATTGGTTCATAAAGAGTGCAAGTGTTTAAGAATGAGTTCAAAATATAAGATTATCACTAGCATTAATTTCATAAATTCAATAGACACCAGAAAATATTAAAATTATATTAGAAGCCAACAAAATTAAGGGCAGCCAGGGACTTAATCTGGAAAGTTGTGAGACATACATAAAAATATCATATAATCAACTAGATTTCAATTTAGTGCATTTAGGAAGATCATATTCGTGTAAATTTTCAATTAGGCCACCTGGACTTTCTGTTTGCTTTTTGACACAGCTTGTCAGTACAGGTGTGGGTTCTCCTAATGAAAATTTCAAGACAAAGGAGATCATAATAAATTCAAATCTTAGCACAGTTCTAATAGCAGAGATAGTAGGTCAAAATTGATTTTCTGATCTCATTCATTATGGTCCTTTCTCTCCTTTTGAGTTAGTGATAGGGGCTGGTACAGAAGAATGCTGAAGAAAGGATGATTCTTTATTGTTGCATCCCAAGATTCTGACTTACGTGAACTGAAATGCAGATTTAGGGAAGAATTTCACTGAGTAATCCTCATAAGTTAAGAGTTTTTGAGAGATCTAGTGCATTCCAATTACAAAATTCTTTTTAAAACTATCCACCACCTACTCTATCTTATTACCTTCTATTTAAAGGCATAGTTTTTCAAGCTAACTAACTATCTGTTATAGTCATAATTCTGTTATTTGTCTGTTACAGCTTTAATTCTGTTATTTGCCTGTTGCAGTATTAATTCTGTTAGCATTTATTCTCCTACTGTGCACTTGTCATATTGAGGTCTATCAGTTAGCTTTAAACTATTCATCATTTACTTTTGGTCAGTTAAGTATGTATCCTATGTGCTCTTAAATTTCTATCCTATTAAGTACTAACAGCTGAGTATAGTAGTATACTGACTGAATGTCCACAGTTAAGTGATGGTAAAAACTGAATCCTGAAGAGTTTGATTCAGAGAACCATTCCTAAAGTAAAGTAGTATGCTAAGTAAATGTTAAGGGTCAAATGCTTAAACATTCTTCTCCCTCTATGTAGACAGCATGGTAATCACACATGATGATCCTTAAGAAATTGAGAATCTCAATGGAAGTAGCTAGAAGCAATAAGGGTACTTTCATTTCCTAAAGGAAGTACACTCTTGATTTGCTCAGGGAAACTAAGGTGCAGATTGCAGACCAGCAGGAACTCACATTGACAGAAATTGGAAGCACAAGATCACCGAGGATGAACCATTGGTTCAAAGGGACAGGTACCAACGCCTTATAGGTGAATCGATTTACTTATTTCTCCCTACTCACTAGACTAGACATCACCTACAATGTTACAGTGGTAAGTCTGTTCATGCTCCAAGAAAGGGACATCTTGATGCTATAAATCAGATTCTCAAATATCTCATAAGTACAGCCAGAAAAGAATTACTATCCAAAAAGAAGGAACACCAAGGTTCTCAGCATTATGCCCACACTGATTGGACAAGTTCGGTTGAGGATACAAAGTCCACCAGAGGGTATTGGCTATCTGAGAACTGTCGAGGCTAGAAGTAGTGCAGGGGAATAATATAGAGCAATTACTCATGGTGTTTTTGAACTGGTTTGAATAAATACATTGCTATAAGATTTAAATACTCCAGTTCAAGAATTTATGAAACTTTTCAATGACAACCAGTCTGCCATCAACATAGCTCATAATCTTGTTCAATATGAAAGGATGAAGCATACAAAGACTGACAGAAACTTCAAGTCAGAAATTGAAAATGGGACATTTACCCTACACTATATTCCAACAAAATTTCTGAAAGCATGTGTTCCAACGAAGGCCTTGTTGAAATCCAACTCTGAGTCTAATGTTGGCAAGCTGGGAAGGACTAATATCCATTCCCCAGCTTAAGGGGAAGCATTGGAAATCAATTCTGAAATTTATGAGAATTACAGCATTTTATAGTTGGAAGGATTCTTGCCAACTATTCTATTTATATTATTCTTGTATTTTCAACATTCCTAATTAATTCTGGGAATTGCCTATTAGTTATTTCCTTTTCATACTTGAGTCCTTTAAATGTAATGTATCTTTAATCATACAGAACAATAAATAACAGTATAACAGAAATGATAATTTTCTTCATACTCTGCTCTTAAAACTTCCTTTAATAAGAGAAGGGTGGACAAAACAAACTACAATGTAAAAACCTAGAGTGTACTACAAATTAAGATCACAGAAGATTATGCCAAATCCTAGAATTTTATAAGGAGAAAAAGTGGGTATGCGTCTTCAGGGTGACTAATGCCCAATTCTATTCTGTTTAGTCAAGACTCAAAATCTTGATATAAATCATAGGTGCCTCAACAATTGAGTTTTCACAATAAGATTTTTCGCAATTGAGTTTAACATACACCTTCCCCCAGGCCAACAAAAAGCTATAATAAGAAACATGTGCCTCGATAAAACAATGACTTACCACAGCTCATCAAACAAAGATGATATCTCCTTTCATATTCCACAAGTAAATAGTTATCTTCAACCATAACAACTTTTTGCCTAGATAAAGGAAGAAAACAACAGAATTAAGAACAGTACTAACAGTCTGGAAATTCACTTAGCCTGATTTAAAATACAATTGGAAGGAAACAAAGAAATAAAATTACAAACTGTTTTAGAAAGAGCTCAAAATATAAGATTACTACTGCCTTACTGGCATTGATTACACAAAATTTTCATTATTCTCCATAATATATTAAAAAACTAAGGTTGCCAAGGGCCTAATCTGGACCAGTTGTCAAACATTCATGAAAATACCATAAATTAGATCTAATTTTTGCAAATTTACTCTACATAAGGATCTTATCCACAGACTTTCAATATGGCCACAGGACTTCCCGTTTGCTCCACTTGATATAGCTTATCAGTATTTAGCACAGGTTGGTCTTATAACATTTTGCAACACAAAAGAATTCATTAAAAATTCAAATCATAGCACAGGCAGTGACAATTGGTTAAATTGATTTTATGATCTCATTTATTATGGTCATTTCTCTTATTTTGAGTGCCTTCAAATCTACTTTCAACCAGTACATCCTGTTGTGTCCATAAATTTCTAAACTACTTACAATAGAGTCGCAGCATAGTGTTAAGATACGAATTGGACGTTCACAAAGATATCATCTTCCACCGTATCCCCAATAGTATGGTCAAATGATGGTATTGGTATAAACTGAACTCTGAACAATTCGATGCTTACAGTTCTTCTCCCTCTGCACATTACCTTTAACGAATTGACACTATAATAATATGTCAATGCAAAAGGGATGAAAGAAAATGATGCATGAGAATAACAGAAAACAACAACTTAGAAAGTTACTATAAAGAAAAGTGGTATCTTATGCTATATTCGTGAAAATGACTATTCCGATATCCAGTTTGGAAGTAAACGGGTGGATTCGAATCAGCAAATTTAAACGGTCAAACACTCACCCGAATGGTTTGGGATAACGGAGAATCCAGAATCGGACGTTGATAATTTTTTGAAGTCGTTGAAGAGAGCTTCACTTAAATCATTGAACCACCTCAATGATGGGTTTTGTCACTAACAGTAATTGAAATAAAGAGAACAAGTCAATGAGTCATGTCCAATTCCACTCGTCCTTTTCTTTCCCTTCTTTCGTAACATACGGACCAGCTGTAGTATATTAAATGAAAAAAGAGAGAGTAGTTTTAGAGAGTAATTACGAACTAAATAAAGTAGAAAATAATTTTAAAATATAAGATAATAGAATATCTTAGATACTTGTATTTGGTAGTTACAGAATTAAATAGATTCATATGTCTTATTTTATGTTTGGTGTCTGTAAATAATAAAAGATCGTTTGACAATTTTTAAATAATACAAAATAGTCTTAAAAAATAGATGTTATTATTATCACACCAAATTCAAATATAATAAAATGAAATAATATAAAATTTAAAAAATAAAAATACTAAAAATAAGAGATAATAATAATGACTAAATAATGTTGTCATAACAAAATCATAAATACTAATAATTTAATATTATTACAAAACTAAATAAATAATAAAATATGAAAATAAAAAGAAATAAAAAATCAAATAAATAATAATAATAACAACAATAAATAATAAAAAAATCAAATATAGTTGAATATTCACCGTACTTAGTAGTTAGTTAAAGATAAGATAAATGGAATACTTTTTTATTGCTTTCACCGAACATAAATCTAATACTTTTAGTCATATTATGGAGTAATGTTCTCTTCTTGTAGAAGTGAGCCAAATTTTTTTTAACATTTTATTCTTTTCTAATTTGACCTTAGTCAAAGAGTGATTGTTACTAGGTAGTTTTTTCAAGTAATAAAAATGATAGATAAACTGAAAAGCTAGCTTATCCCAATTGTCCACAACGTGAGAGATGGAGACATAAACTACCTTAGGATTATTTTTCTTAATGTATGAGGAAGATTTTACTAATTATGAACTCAAATATTCTGTTCCACATCATTTTTGTAGTAAAAATTGTAAAGTGTTCTTAAATAGGCAAATAATGTATAGAAATTTTAAAATTTTACAAAATTTTAAAGCAAGTGATCTCCTTAATAAACGCATGTTTAATAATGAGAACATCACTAAACGTTCCATTTCTGTGTCACTCACCACCTTAGATCTAGAAATGAATGTGCTTTTTTTATAAAAAAAAAAAATATTTTCGATAGAATCTTTTTATAGGAGAAAACATTTGTTCAATAATAATAGTGTTTGCTGCTCATGACTAAATAATTCAGGATTAATAACAAGATACACCTCATAAATAAATAGTCAATCTTCTGATAGCAAAGTATTTTACAATTTGTTTACAACTTTTTATAAAAGAAAAGTATTTTACAACTTTTTTTTATAAAAATTAAAAAAATCTACTCAAAACATACTTTTATTTTCTTAAAAAATAAATACATGTATAATTTTTTTAAAAAAACAGGAAAATGTGTAAATTCATCATGTATTGGGATAAGTAACATGTGTGCATACATGTTTTAAATTTAAGTAAAATATAACAAATAATGTTAAAAAATATTTAACATTTTAAATTACAAGTATAATAAATTAAAAAGATCGTAAGTTTAAACTTTGACATGAATAAAATGTGCTGTTTTTAAAATATACCAAAAAATATAAATTATTTTAGAGAAATATTCCAATTTAATATTTTAATTTTGTAAATAAATAAAATATAATAATATTACACCAAAAGATTATATATTAATTTGAATGGTTGTTTTACAAGAAGGAATAGAAAAAAAAAAGAATAAGTTTTATTTTAAATAAATATATTTTAATATAATAAATTTTAAATATAAAATATTAATATGAATTTAATATATTAAACATTTATTTATTATCTTAAATAATTCATAATTATTTTAACTTAAAATTAAATTTTTATCCGTTTTTTTCTTAAAAAATTTTCTCCCAAACAATCCTTTGGTATCAATCGTGATTCATGTATACTTAAAAAGAATTCCACCTGGATGAAGTTGGGACTTGAGCATACCATATAACTGGAATCACGAGGGATGATTTTATATATAGAGAGTATTGGTTTTTTAGTTAATTTGGTTTGTAGTTTTTTAATTTAATAATAAGAATAAAATAAGATATATTTAATAAAAAGATATAAATATTAAATGGTCTCAGATAATCAACGGTTCCTATTTAAAATTTCCTTTTACACTTTCTTCGTCTGGTTACTCATTCCTCGTCGCCACCACTTTGCCCTTTTGCCTAATAAACAGTCGATCCCCTCTCACGTGATTTACGAAGCATTTGGAAAGCACATAGAAGGAGACTGAGATCTGAAGCGAACCGATGAAAAGCAATGATCAAAGGATCCATCCCTTACCATCAATAGAAGAAAATCCCCACAGAATGAGAACCGAAACCATACCTTGCGATTGTAATTGCACAGTTATAGTTGCAGATTTTGTCCTCGGTTTGAATCCTTCAGGATCCAAGACAAACGGTTCGAGAAATGGAGGCAAATGGTGTATGTTTTTTTTAAAAATCTTAAGGTGAGTACCTAATTTACCTTTCACACTTTTAAGTTGATAAATTAAGCGCTATGATCCGATAATAATAACTGATATACGAAATGCAGAGTAATACTAGAAAAATGCTATAATTAGGGTAAATTTTCCCTAACTGCGACAAGCATAGCATAGCCTCTGTTCTCCGAAGGAGTAGCAAAACGTCAAAACCATAGGCCGAAGCTTCTTCTTTGTTTAATAACAAAACTGTGACTCGTACTGTGTCCAATGTTTTACAAGTTTTATGCCTAGTATAACATTATGGGAAATGATGCATCTTAGACTGTAGCGATTTTTGGCGGTTACAATCCTTTATTTACCACTAAAAAAGAAAATTGGGGCTGCTAATGTATTGGAATGTAAGTTACTGTATCGATACGTGATATTAACTGTAACATTAATAAACTTTGTGTATGCCATTAATAAACTTTTTGAAAGTCGAAAATAACAAGATTTGCTACCTCAATCTAGTTGAAAGATTTCCTAGGCAAAAAACATAACTATATATATTGCTGGAAATTTTCTAAGACACTAACAATTAATAAACTTTCTGTGTCCTGCCATACAGCATCCAATTCCCTCTCCTCACCCGCGTCCAAGATAATATCAGCCTTACCTGGCAATCTGTTGAAGAAGCAGACAAATGGAGAGGGGAATTCATTTCTGAAACTTGGTGGCCTCAATGAGTACAATCCCAACAAAGCCACCAAAACTCGAATGGGCACAACGCAGAAACCAACAGCAGCGACTAAGCAAAACATCATAAACAAGAAAGTAGCTCGTGGATCTCTCCAAGTTAGCAGTTCTTGGAACCGTTCCGCATGTGTTGCTATATCTCCCACCACTGTTTGAACCATCCCTGCCACACTCCTTAGCCTGTCATACCTCATCCTAACAATATCATCACTGGCTGTTGTAGGGAAAGTATCCAATTCTTCATCAAGTTCATCAGTGTCAACGTCAACATCATTTGAAAATCTCGTCTGAGGAGGGTACCTGGGTCGAAACCTATAGTTCCACCCCACCACAAATGCCATGTACAAAATAATGGTGGGAATGATGAACGCAGGAAGCATCACCAGCGTGAGAGAAATGAACAGAAACAATGCAGAGGACACTGGGTTCTTCCAGTTGCAGATTTCTTCCAACCACTTTAACACAGCAATAGGGCCCGAGAGGGTGCTTACTAGCCTGGAAAAATTACCTTTGCTCTTCCTCGGGGCCCACAGAGGAAAATCATCCCCAGTTGTGATATACCGCACCACATCCTTGCTCAACGGTAGCTCTACGTTACTCAACTTTGATTCCACCACATTCACGGCCCCGTACCTCAACACTTTTCGTTAAACCTCACTCAAGGGATGCATATAATGCATCTTGGGCAGCAATGGCATTGTATACTTAAGTAGCATGTTAGCCATATTGGTACATGAAAATTTCAGAACCAATTCAAGCTCTCCCATTTTACGTAACCCGGTTAAGTGAAGCTTCAGCAGAGGGTAACAATAAGCGTATACTCTATTAGTTTCAATTGTGGACAATCTGATTTTTACTTTCCCAATCGGATAATCACAATCTATAATGTTGGTGGTGGTGTTCCTATTGATCCGACCGTCGTCAAAAACCCCAATAGTCAAAACAGAGCAGGGTTCATAAACTTCCCATCTGTATTGTTCATTCCACATTGGTGACAAGCTATCAACCACAGTGTGAGTTTGAACCCATTCCTTCCCATACTTAGCAACACAATAGGCATCAATGACACCTCTACCATCTTTTATCTTCCTCGGCGCAAGCCCTACGGCACCCAAGATTCTCATCTCAAGCACACCAACTTGAGGCTTCCATAGCCTCTTGTCAATGGTCCTAACATCGCTGCTATGAATTGTGCCCTCATCAAGCAAATCATACCCATCATCAATCGAGATTCGCATGTGAATCTGAGAAACAAACCTTGTAATTAGTTTTTGATTATCGCCTGCACTGCCAAAGTGGCTCTCAAGGTTGAACCACCTTGAAGTAACTGTTTCTTCATCAATCCGCTTCTCTATCTTGGCCACTGGAAGAAGCATTGTGGCTACAACCTCTTCTCTTCCTGGCCCAACTCCATCTTCAACAGAAACCGACAAATAGTCTTCAAAGGGCTCGGTAACCACAAACAAAACCTCCTCATTCCAGTAAGGATTGGAGAAGCTTCTTGTGGTACTTGGGGCAGCATTTCTAGTCCTCCAAATTTGGTTTCCCACTTGAACTTTGGTTGAAAACTCAGGTAATCTCACCACTTCTAACCCTTTGTGCCCAGGCATGATGTCTCGGGCTTCAATAATTGAAACTCTCAGATACCATAGCTTTGGGGAAAGGTAAACTCTCTGAATCTGCTGCATTGATTTCTTCTCCTTAAACTATAACAACTTGATACTTTATGTCTGCATAAAGGAACATGACAAAGGTATCTTTTCATGAGTACATATTGATATAAACAAAATAAGTTGGGAATGTAATAACAGTTTGGAAAATCAATTTAGTCTGATTTGACAGTAGATAAAGCTGGTTGATAAAGAGTACAGGTGATTAAGAAAAAGTTCAAAATACAATATTATCATTAGCATTAATTTCAATTTCAATACACTCCATAAAATATTAAAATTATAATTAAAAGTCAAGTAACCAAAATTAAGCATGCATGCAAATATCATATAATCAACTATATTTCAACTTAGTGTGTTTACGCATGGTGCATTCACGCAACAGAGAGATCATAATCATGTAGATTTTCAATTTGACCACTTGGACGCTGTTTGCTTTTTGACACAGCTTGTGACTATAAGTACGGGTTGGTTAGCCTCTTGAAAAATTCAAGACGTAGGAGATCATGTTAAATTCCATTCCCAGCACAGTTCTAATAATGGAGATGGTAGGTTAAACTTGATTTTCTGATCTCATAAATTATTTTGGTTAGTATGAAATAAAAAAATGAAAAATTATTATTTTCTTATTTATATGGATTAAATTTTACAAGAAAATATTTTTTAAAATAAACTTCATATAAAAAAAATTTCTCCCTCCTCGTGCATGGAGGGGAAAGGGAGCCTTTTTTGTACCTTTTAAAGTTTAAATTATTAAAATATAAAAAATTTATAATAAATAAAAATAGTATATAGTTTTATTTAATTTTATTGACATAACAAAAAAAAATTATTATCTATTTATTTTATTCATCTAAACACTACATTATTTTCATTCTATTTTTTTTCTTCTTATTTCACTCATCTTTCAAGCATAATATAAATGATTCATTATTTACTTTTGATAAGTTAAGTATATATCATGTTTTGTACCTAGAAATTTCTATACTAATAACAATGGAGGATAGCAGTGTACTGACCGAATGTCCACGATTAGGTGATGTATGAACTGATTCTTCAAGAGTTTGATTCACAAAGAACCATTTCTGAAGTAGTATACTAACTGAATGTTAATGCTCGGAATCTTAAACATTTCTCCCCCTCTACAAGATAATCCATATAACTAGAGTGAGAACTAGCTCATGACCTAAAAAACCAATACTGAAGTATCTAACCAAGCAAAAAACACCGTTCAATATATATATATATATATATATATATATATATATATATATATATATATTGAAAACATACTATTGTATCGAATGACCTTGAATTTTATACCATATTTGATTTGATTTATTGTCAAATTATAAGAAAGTAACACATGAGAATAGTAAAAACTACGAACAAATCAAGTTGTTTCAGGCAAAAAAGGATGGTATAGTATAACTGTATATTAATGAGAACAAAATTAATGCTAAACAGTCCTTATGGCCTACTTATAACAGATGAGAAGACAAAAGGTATCACATGAAAATTCAAAATGTCTTGAAACTTATATCCAGTTTGAAAGTGACCAGAGGTAGTTCCCAATCAGCAACAGTGGCCAATGAAACCGAAGCAAAGCCAAAGGGCTGGGATTAGGAGAATCAGACGTCGATTATCTCTTGAAAGTCCTCGGAGTAAAAGGTTTCTTCATTTAAATCGGTGGAACCACCTTAATGCCTGGTTTTGTCACACAATAATTGAAATTATGAGAATTTCTAAGTCAACGCAGTTAACTTATTACATAAATAAAGTCTCATAACAAATCATATCGCTGCCATCCAATTCTACTCTCTTCCTTTTCTTTCCATTATTCTTTTTGGTTCAAATTCTACCATTTACACTTTGTTTAAATTAGGAATGGACAAAACAAAAAAAAAGTAGTATATTTTTTTTATCATTTATAATTTTATTCAATTGAAACAAAATTATATTTCATAAAAATGTCAGTAATGTTCTAAAAAATAAAGATTAAAGAATAAATGAGTCTCTTCCACCCATTCCCCTCTTAGAAGGAAAGGATTTTTTTTTTCTTGTGGGTCTTAAAAAATTTTCTCTTCTTATTTTCTTTTCCAAATAAATATTAAATGCTATCTGATATTTTTTTCCTTTTTTTAACCTGCGTCTCCATCGATCCAACGTACGGCGGCTAATGACCCATATTTCTCTGCTTTGTTTATGTGGCTTCTAACATTTTCTTTTGTATTATACTGTGAAGAAAAAAAAGTATGATTTTTTTTGTTTATCAAAACAGAAGAAAAGAATTTTATTTTTTACAAGTTTCATCATAATTTTATTCCTTCTAAATTGATAAAAAATAAATAAAGGAAAGAAGTTTACATTTTTTTCTTTTTAATTTAAAATTTTAAAATTATTATATTAATAAAAAATTAAATTTTTTTAAGTTAAAATTTTATTTTTTAAAATCTATAAAATAAAATTTATGCTATTAATATCAATTTTTCTTTTTTATCCAATTAAATACAAATATAATTTTTTATTTTATCTGAATAATTTAATTTTTTCTTTTTATTTTTAATTTATACTTCATTTAGATGAAATAAAAAATAAAAAAATAGAAAAAATAAAAAGAAAGGATAAGGATTAGAGTAAAAATAAAATAGAAAAATAAATTATTTAGATAAAATAAAAAAGAGAATAAAAAATATTAGTAGTATAAATTTTTATTTATATAAATTTTTTTAAAATAATTTAACTTTAAAACAATTTAATTGTATTACTATATTTTTTATTGATATAGTATTTATTTTTAAATTTTTTAATAATTTAAAATAAATAAAAAACAAAAAAAATAATTCCTCTTCACTTTTTCTTCTTTTAAAAAAAATAATTTTTACAAGTCCATAAATTTTAATTTCTATCTTCCATTTAAAATAAATATAAACAAAAAAAACATAAAAATAAAATTCATATAAATCATAAAAACAAATTCTTTCCTTTTAAAATCTCATCTAAACAAACAAAACATCAGTCTAGTATATGAAAAAAAAAAAAATAGAACGGAAATGGCCAGTGATTGGAAAATTTAAGCATAGATAGAATCTATCAGTAGGCTAATCATGACAGTGTGTCGATTGAGAGAGCGGCAGGCCCGATGAGCTCTACAGTAGTGCGTAGAGCACTAGGAAGTGGTCAACAGGGTACACAAGTTGACAAAGAAAAGGTATGCACAGGAGTAGGTGGGTAATTTTCATTTAAATATGGTACGGGTTAGGTGGGTAATTTTCATTTAAATATATGGTACGGGTTAGGTGGGTAATTTTTATTTAAATATTTTATTTAACTCTTTATTTTAAATATTATAAATGACTCTAAAAGTTGATTTTAATTATTGAGATTAAAAGTTGACATTAAACGTTGATTTTGATTTTTGAGGTAAATTTTAAATTTTAAAATAGAAATAATAGTAAAAATATTATGATATTGTATATAAATTTTATCTTTTTATAAAAATATATAATAATAAATTAATAAATAATTTTTTATTAAAAATTATAACATTAATATATTAAATTCTATGATTTTAAATAAAAATATTTTATATAATTTTTTATTGTGTATTCTTCAACATATATTAGATAATAATATATTTTCTTTATAATTATTTAATTTTAAATTAGTATATTATTGATAATTAATTTTTATAATAATATTTCAAAATTATATTTATCACAATATTTAATTTTAAGAATTTAAAAATTTATATTTTCAAATTAAATTCTTTTGTCATTTGATAAAATTTGGTTCCATAAAATTAGATTTCTAATCCTAAATTTTATCTAATTATTAACCAAAGTGCGACGAAAGCTTATGAGACGTTTTTTTTATTAATTGGAAAATAAAATTTCAAATTAATCACATTTTAATTTACATATTCTACTTTATATATGATCCTAAAGTTCACTTTTATCTTATTTAATTAAAAAATTGAAATTAAAACTTGTTTATCCCCTCCTAAACCCATGGGAAAAAAATCATATTCAATTTTATTCATGTTACATAACTAATAAATTTATATAAATATATTTTTAAATTATAATTATATATTATTTTAGTTTTTGTATCAATTTAAAAAAATTAAAAAATTATAAAAATATAATCACTAATTTTTATATATTTTAAAATATACATTATTTTAATTTTTATATATAAATAATATATCAAATAATTTTAAATTAATATCATATTTTACAAACATAATTTATATAATATTAATATAATTTATATCAATATAAATTTATTTATCCATATTTTGTTATGAGATAAAATCAATCTACACTAATTTGGTACAACAACAAAATTCCTACACTAATGCGAATCACCAAATGTTGATAAGAATAACATCCTTCAGTAAAAAAGCATAAATTTAGCTATTAAACATATGAAATGGACTTGCTGCTTAAATAGATTCCGCGCTAATAATATATGACTATTTCATTAGAGATAAAAATTTTGAAAACGTGGAAGAGGGGTTTTGTGTTCTATTACATTAAATTTTAAAAAATAAACTATGCACTTTATTTGCAAAGGCATCATAATTCATTATTTAAAGTTTATTTTATTAAAAAATTAATTTAATTTTCAATACATGTAATACTACATAAAAAACAAAACTCAAACTAAATTATGAATTTTGTAAATTATACTTAAATAATTGTTTTGTTTTTTAAGAATGTAAATAATTTTGTTCCGTAATAAATATTTTCCTTTTAATTTACAAATATTATAACAAAATTCAGAGACTCCAATAGCTTGGTTGGCTTTTATAATGAACAACTTTTTCTTGTTTATAATTTATAATATTTAATATAATCCATATTCATATATTACATATGTTACAGTATGATTGATAATTGGTGATATAATATAAGTGTATTAATTTGATGAAACCGTTAGAAAACTTTTAAATAAGCTAACAAAATTCATGTGAGTTATAAGTTATTTTTATTGGTTCTTCTAAATGTTGTAAGTATAGATGTATTTACCATGCATGCATGCATGATTTTTGAATTTTTGTTACATATTTTGTAGTCATAATTTTATATTTCATTAGCTTAGCTTGTATCTCTATCTTGATTGTTGTATCATGATTCTATTATATATGGATTTTAGAAAGACATACACGTTGTGAAATTGTATTTATTATGTATCTTGATTGTTATAAAAAGATATACTATTAACCCTAATCTTTTTAGTCTATGTCAGTTAGACATTAATAATTTAACATTTTAGTTTAAAAAATTAGATGAAATCGGTCGATTCAACCATTTAACTTAACCAATTTGGCAATTAATTTGAACTTTAGAACACTCAAAAAACTATTGGAGTAAAAAAGTACTCAAGAACTAATTCAAATAAGTTAAAGTTGGATTTGAATTGATGCTAGAAAAATCAGTCTGCAGTCTGCACCGATTCTCTAAAAAATGGTTTTTTTTTTAATTCCTCAATT
Organism: Canavalia gladiata; assembly: GCA_037954105.1. Lineage (NCBI taxonomy): Eukaryota > Viridiplantae > Streptophyta > Magnoliopsida > Fabales > Fabaceae > Canavalia > Canavalia gladiata. The sequence goes on from CM075660.1 coordinate 63,997,717, forward strand.
GTTTTGTTAATACAATTAAGTCCTTTCTTATATTCTTTTGACCCAAAACATTTAAATTTTTATCTTATATTCAAAATCTTCATAAATTAGTTTCATTAAATTGTTTAAATACTATTTATACAAAATATATCAACCAATATATTATATTTCACTTAAAATAATGAAAATATTCTTTTAAAAAAATCTATCCTCGTGTTTATTATATTCTTTAAATTTTATTTAATTTAAAATTATTTTTTTCATTTCAATTTCGCTATAAAACCACCAACTATTTGAATAATAAATGAGATTTTGAATGCTTCAGTATTAAAAAAACACAAGGATTAAAAAAAAAGGTATTGAGTGTTCGAAATAAACTTATGAGATCAAAATCAAAATAATTATTATTTTTTATTAAGATTGGATTTTTAGCTTATCCATGGTTTTCTTTTCATGTGGTCATGAGCGTGTACGTACATATATCACATAACTCTCATATATATATATATATATATATATATATATATCTACTCGTGTTTTAAAAAATATATTAGTAAGTTAAAAAATTTTATAAGTATTTTTTAAATAATTGTGGTGTATTTATAAGTACAAGATAAGAAATTAAAAATGTAAAGAACTTATTTGAAAAGGTTTTTAACTTCTAAAACTATTTTAAATTTTTTTAAAAATTTTAAATAAGAAAATTCAAAAAATGTTTGATTAAACTTTAAATTTTTTTTTGTAAATTAATACTAACCAACCATTTCCTATGATCAAAATTTATTTTATTTTTTCTATATGATAGTTATTATCCTATTAACTATTGTCAAAAAGTAAAAAAAAAATGTTTAAATTTTAATCTTTTAAAAAACTAAATATTTTTAAAATATATTTTAATTTTATTGTATTTAAAATCATAAATTTTCAGAACAACTTTTAAAATTCCAAATGAAAAATCATTATTAAGCCAAAAAAGATATTTCTTATTTTTTTTTTAAATGGCCATGTATTTACTAATGTATTTTAGTTATTTGAAAGATAAAATTTTTATCTAATTAATTATAATAGTTTGTTTCTAATTTATTTTAAACTCGTTTATTATTTTTGTTATTAGATCTTAGTCATTGCTTTTATTTTTTTTATGTAAAAAAATGTTTGTGAAAATATTTAAATTCTATTTGGTATAGTGGTTTGTTTTAGAAGCTAATAGAAATTAGTTTGTTTTTAAAAATATTTTATATTTTATTTTATTTAAAAAATACATTTTTTTTTTCTATTTTTACATAAATAATTATTTGTGCTTTTACTAGCACTACTTCAATTAGTATTCAATTTTTTAAATTTTTGAATGTAATATTTTTTATTTTAATCCTTAATATATTTTTGTAACTCAAAATTTATTTATTTATTTATTCATTTATTTTTATAAATCTAATATTTTCTTATTTTTAATAATATTATTAATTTTGATATATTTATTTTTATATTGTTATAAAATATAATTTTAAGATACAACATTTATTTTAATTAATTTTTTTTTAAAAATAAATATTAATTTTTTTTATAAAATTTAAATTTATAAAAAAATTGAAAATATTGTTTTAAAATTTATTTTATTAAAATTTTATTTTAAATAAATAAAATTTATTTTTACTAAATTTTAGTTTATTAATTAATTTTATTTTTATATATTATTTTATATTTATCAGTTTATTTAACAATTAATTTATCTAACATTTTTAATTCAATCTCCTTATTTTTCAGGTTTTAATTTTCAGTGATTTTCATATTTTTAAAGACAACTAAATGATAGTTAATGAAGAGATTATTGGATTTATGAAAATACTCTTATTTTCTTTAATCATAACACTACTGTATTATTTTTAAAAAATGTTTTCAAAATGATCAAAATAATTTTTTATTATTTTTACTATTTTTCATACCAAAAATAAAATTAAAATAATACATTAATTTGATAATTAATAATTAAAATAGAAATGAAAATATTTTTTAATATATTAATTTTAAAAATTAATACTTCAAAAAAAAAAGTGTACTTTTTAATTATAATAATAGTAAAAGATGAAATTTATTTTTTTATTTTTCCCTTTCAAATTCTAAATATTTTACATTTTTTACTTTCTTTTCACCTAGCTAAATGAATGTTACACCTTTTTTTTTTCTTAATTTCGAAGAAATCTTCCTAGGTAGTAGTAGTGAAATTTATTTCCACCTGTGGACAATTGGGAAACCCTTGATTGGTCGGGTGAATTTAGGAAGAAAAAAAATTAAAAATAAATTAATTTAAGTTATTTGGATAAAATTTTAAAAAGAAAAGTGTGAAGTATGTAATTTATATTAAAAAAAATTCATCCTAAAAATAGAAAAGATGAGAGGCAGGAAACTTTGTTTTTTAGTTTTAATTTTAAGTAATATTTTATATAATACTAAAATTTAAAAATGCTATTATAAAGATTTAAATTATTTTATTAAATTAATTTCTTATAATTATTTATTTTCCCATAATTTTTTATTGATCTTAACAAAAATATAATTTTTATTTTTTTATCTGAATATTATTTTTACCTATTTTTAATTTATTTTCACTTTTTAATATTTCTTCTTTCTTTCCTCACTATTTTAATCCTTATCCAAAGCAATTATTGAGTGTAGGAACTCATTCCTCATTCTGACCATTTTGCCCCTATGCATAGAAAATAATTGCTCTCTTTCCATGCAATATAAAATCAAATGGAAGTGTGTTCCCTTCCCACGCATTTCTGAAGCATGTGTAAAGCACGCGGAAGGAGACTGAGATCCAAACCAATGAAACAAAGTTCAACGAGAAGAACCAGCAATCATTCCCTCACTAGCAATAGAAGAAAACCCTCACAGAACTCTGAACAAAAACTATACCTTACTTCTCTGTACGAGTTCCACATTTTGTTCTGCTTTTGAATCCTTCAAACATCGGAGACAAGCGCTGTGTGTTTTTTCTCTATACTCAAGGTGAGTACCAAATTTACCTTCTGCGCTTTAATTGGCTGAATCAATTGAACCGTGCTTGAGAAGTTGAGGTGCCAGTTCAATTTCTAATTTGATTTTTAACACAGCGATGTATGCATAAGCAGCATAACACAATCCAGTAACTTCTAATTTTAATTTTTTTATACTCTAATTTTTACATTCACTTTTCACAGCTCGCTATCCTTTTGTTTTTCTGTTCCTTATCACATCACTCATGGCATCTAACTGTTCGGTTTAAGATTTCTTTCTCTTCCTTTCTTATTTATTTCTTCTGTGTCAAGTTTTATACACTTTCTAAGATGTCAAATGATCTTTTTATATAAGATATATACATAGAAACAACCCTAGAATTGAATTTAGGTGATTCTAAAGATCAGTGACAGACTTGAGTTGGAATGTGGGTGTGCAAGTGGACTCCTCATTTGAAAATAAATAAATAAAAATGATAATTTTTTATATTTTGCACTCGATATTTGTATAGTTTTGAATCCGTTAAAATGAAAACAATTTTAAAAAATAAGAACTATAAATTTGAATAATACATATGATTCAAATTAAAAATTAATTAATAGTTATATAATTATTTAAAAAATTATATGTATTTATCTTTTAATATTAATCATTTAAATAAAATCTGATAATTTATATATTATTTTTATTTTTACAGTAATTAGGTATTCTTGAAAAAATATATGTATATATTATTCCCTTTATTCCAAATAACTACCGGTAATGAAAGAAATACACTCCTCATCGGACGTTGTAATTATTTTTTTTATAATTTTTATTTTATTTTTCCACTACACAAATATTATTTGAATTTTAAATTTTTTATAAAATTTTAATATTTATATCATAATAATAATATTTTTTAAATGATAATTCTTATTTTTATATTAAATTATTCCCGCTAATTTAGAATTCCACATCCGTCGTACAGAAGACCCTATGTATAAAGGTAGATGTTTTGTGGTCTAACACGAATAATAGAAATAGAGATGGAGAACTAGTTTATTTTGAATTTTTTAAATTTAAAAGATATGTTAAAATAATATAATCATGCAGATTTTTGTTAAGAACCTTCAAAAACGTTTTTTTATACCATTGTTGGAAATAAAAAAAATTCTAAAAATATAACATAATTACTTTTTTTTATTGATGAAATAAATCGTTGTTCCTGTTGATTCTTTGATATCTAATTAAATGTATGAATTATCTATTATTCATACAATATTTTTTACACCATTTTCTACAATAATTTTTTTCATTACTTTAATTATTTTATCATATACTTCTCCTTCTATCTTTCTATCCATTATCTATATTGTTGTAAAACAAATTATATATAGTTTCTATATTCTTATTATTGATATGAAGACATCATTGGGATGAGGGAAGATTCCCACATGGATATTGACTTAATCTCTGCTCTTTTTAGTTTTTTGAGTACCTACCTTTGCTTGATACATCCAAATTAAACCAAATAACAGCCTTTTCATTGATATTGGGAGCTCTCACATTTTGATTGAATATTGCTTGGCTTGCGATTGATTACATTTCACATCTGAATATTCTTTTTGAATTACTTGTTTTGACTGTTGCAGGTTTAGGTTAGATTGCTAGAAGCCTATATACTTCACCATAGTCTTTTAGTGTATGTTAAAGAACCATCTCCTAAACCTTTCAATGGCACTAAGCAGGAATTCTTCAACAAAATCGGATTGGAAGTACCATGTTTTCTTGAGTTTTAGGGGTGAAGACACCCGCTTTGGTTTCACTGACCATTTGTGTGAAGCCTTGTGTCAAAAGGGTATCATAACATTCAGAGATAACGATGACCTTACAAGAGGTGAAGTTATCTCCGAAGAGCTCCTTGGTGCAATTGACGAATCTCTATCTGCAGTTGTCATAATCTCCCAAAATTACGCTTCTTCCACGTGGTGTTTGGATGAGCTCCAAAAGATTGTTGAAACCAAAGATAGGTTGGGGCGAGAAGTGTTTCCAGTTTTCTATGGTGTGGATCCCTCTGATGTACGACATCAAAAGGGAATTTTTGCCCAAGTTTTTGAAAAACATGAACAAGACTTTGTAGAAGACAAATGGAGAGTGCAAAAGTGGAGAAAGGCTTTAGAAGACGTTGCTTGCTTGGCTGGCTGGGACTCTAGGAATCGGTAAGTTAAAAATAGGTACTGATATAAATATTTTTGTAAATACATTTTGTTAACTCCTCAATCCTGATTTTATCATGAACCGTAAATGAAATTAGCACTAGGAGTGAGCAACCTAAAAACTATGTCAGAGGTTATTTGATAGTAAACTATTATATAAATTTTACTAGTACATCTGAACCTTATTATAAATTTATATATTCTTCCTTATTAATAAGTTAAGATAACCCAACGGGTTACCATATGGTTATGGTTTGGTCCTCTTTTAAAATACCCCTTCCATTTTAAAATAAAATTTTCTACCAAAATTAAGAAACTTAATAAATTGTTACTTATTAATATAGTTTTTCATTTTACTTTTTTGCTTAATTTCTCTCGTTTTACTTTGTGGTGATAAGAGTATCAAAATTGGCTAAGTTTAGTAGGCTGATTCGATAATCCAATATTAAGTATAAGTTAGGTTTCAAAAATAGCCCAAACTTATTTTTACTCTGGCCTGACCCGGCCCAATCCAGAAACTGACCAACCCAGACTCGAAAGCCTTTTATTTTTTTTCTTGTAATTATGTGGGCTTAAAGACAACTGCTAATAAACACTGTCCAACAAGAAGCTTATGGCAGCATCTGGTGTCTGGTAGGATAATAAAAGGAAATGTTAATGTTAATTTTTAGAGTTGATTTTAAACATATAAAAATGATGTTTTTTATTAAGAAAGTAAATACTTATTGCATACAAAATGTAAAAATATAATAAATATTTTTAAATAAAAATTACTATCTTTTATACTTAAATTTAACTTTAAGAACTAAGATTAACAAAATTGCAAAAAAAAAAGGGAATGAATTATGCGTGTGTCCTCCACCCCACTACCCTGATTCCTAAATTCCTAAATGAAAAGTTTGTGGCCTAATGTATCTTGACGAACAATTGAAATTTGTGAATTTGAAACAAAGAAATGAGTGACGCACTATGTTATGCACTCTTTTTATCACTGTTGTCGGCTAAAATTTTGAGACACGTGAAATTATTAAGGAGACTTATTAAGTAGTAGGACCCTCATCATTTACAAGTCATACTTATATTAAACGTGTAATGAAAGTGTGTTATATTGTGTGTTGGTTGCATTATTTATTAGAAATATACGCACCCACACATTCACAAAATGTTATTTAATTAAAGATTATTTCTTGGTGTTTTACATAGGTATGAAACGAAACTCATTGAAGAAATTGTTGCAGAAGTATGGAGAAAAGTAGAACCTAAATTGCCAACGTTTAATGATGGACTAGTTGCAATGGATACAAAAGTAGATGAAGTGCATTCACGTTTAAGGCTGGGGTCTGTAGATGTTTGTTTTATTGGGATATGGGGAATGGGTGGAATAGGAAAGACAACTCTCGCTAACGTTGTCCTGCAGAAAATCCGAAGTCAATTTGATGTTAGTTGCTTTCTTGCCAATGTTAGAGAGGCTTCAAAAGAAGGAGATCAAGGTCTAGTTCTTTTACAAAATAAGCTTCTTTCACATCTGAAACTAAAGAGTATGATAATTGAAACTTTGGACCAAGGAAAGGATAGCATCAGGAACTGTTTGCACAACAAAAAAGTTCTTCTTGTCCTTGATGATGTAAGTGACAGAAGACAATTGGCGAATTTGGCTGGAAGGCCAGCATGGTTTGGACCAGGAAGTAGAATAATAGTTACAACTAGGGATAAAAGCTCCCTGATTTCACCTCGAGTATCCTTTGAAATGTACGAGATGAAAACCTTGAATACCAATGAAGCTCTTCAGCTCTTTTGTGAAAAAGCATTTGAAGGACCTCAACTAAAAGAAGATTATCTGAAGTTGTCAAAAGATGTTGTTGAATATGCTGGAGGCCTTCCATTGGCGCTTGAAGTGCTTGGTCGTTTCTTTTGTGGAAGAACTGTACATGAATGGAAAGATGCTTTAAGCAAGATAAGTAAAACTCAAGATAAAGATATTGTGGGTAAACTTCAGATAAGTTACGATATGTTGGAAGAGGAGTACAAGGCTATATTTCTCGATATTGCTTGCTTTTATAAGGGATGGTACAAAGATAAAGTGACAAAGATCTTGGGCCAATGTGGCTTTCATCCAACTATAGGAGTAGATGTTCTTATTGAAAAATCATTGATAACTTGCAACAAAGGAGTTCTATGGATGCATGATATGGTTCAAGAAATGGGTAAAAAGATTGCTTGCCAAGAATATCCAAATGGCCCCATCAAACGCAGTAGGCTTTGGTCTCAAGAGGATCTTGATGAAGTGTTGAAAACAAATATTGTAAGCGTCATTTTTCTTGATGGTACATTACTTTTGATGGATTCTTGGTGTCTTATGTTACTTATCTGACCATCTTTTTGTTTATATTTTAGGGAACTGACAACGTTCAAGGAGTAGTTTTAAAGCAGCAAATAGAGTCATGTAAAGAATGTTGGCACCCAAAGGCCTTCTCTATGATGCGTAATCTTAATTTACTCATCATTTTATGTGATTTGCACGTTTTGCGCAGTCTCAAATGCCTTCCTAACTCTTTGAAAGTTCTAATATGGATGAAATATCCTTTTAAAACTCTACCGCATGGTGCTCAATTACATGAACTTGTTCACTTACAAATGAATAATAGCAAATTAGAAAAACTTTGGACTGGAAGTCAGGTAAGAATGTTGAAGAATATATGAACTTCTACAAAATTTACATATAAACGTAAGGTTTCAAATGTGCTAATCATTTTCTTTTCTTTTTTTTTTGTTCAGTTTTTTGAGAAACTGAAAGTTATTGATTTGAGTTATTCCAACAATCTGATTCAAGTTCCGAATATTTCTTGTGCACCAAATCTTGAAGAGCTCTTCCTTGATGGTTGTGTATCGCTTCTTCAAGTTCACCAATCTGTTGGGCAGCATAAGAAGCTTGAGGTACTGAGTCTGATAGGATGCATAAAGCTCAAAACTCTGCCAAGTAAATTGGAAATGAGTTCCTTGAAAAGGTTGTTTCTTTGTGGCTGCTTAAACATCACGAGACTTCCTGATTTTGGGGAGAATATGGAATGTTTATCAGTGTTGAATTTGATGAATTGCTCAAATCTTCTCTGCCTTCCAAATACCATTAGTAATTTGAAGTCTCTCAAGCGTCTTAATTTATCTGGATGCTCAAAAGTCTGCACATTACCAGAAAATATAAGTAAAAATGAGGCTTTGGAGGATCTTGATTTAAGCAAAACCTCTCTAAGAAAAGTGGATTCATCCCTTTTTCATTTGAAAAATCTCAGAAGGCTTTCTTTTCATGGATGCAGTGGGCCAGTATCCAACTCCTGGGATAAACCAGCTCTTACATACTTAGAATTGCCTTGGTATGTCTCAGGACTTTCCTCATTAAATATTTTTGATTTAAGCTATTGCGATCTCTATGATAAATTAATTCCAAAAGATCTTGGCAACTTATCATCGCTGGAGACATTAATCTTAAGTGGGAATAAAAATCTTGTGCTACCTGCGGCCAGCATTGCTAATCTTTCCAAGCTACGTTTTCTTGAATTAGAAGGTTGCAGGAGCTTTGTAGATGGATCTGTGCTTAGGCATCTGATAGATTTTCCTGTGGAGGCTGGTTTATTCTTAGATCTATGGGAGTTTTGGAAATTGTTTGAGTCACATGACAGTGAGCTCTTATGTCAGGTACTGATACATTCTGTTACATACTCGTTCTTCTTCTTGCTAGTTATTTACGTGTTTGGGAAATTCTTGAGTGGATCAGGTTTCACAGCATAAGATTATGGACTATCTGATAAGTCAACATTTTAATCAATTAAACTATGTTTTTGAAAAAGTGTGATTTACATTTTCTCTCTCTAAATTTAATTGGTTAAATTCTAAAGTTCTAATTAAATGGTCCATAATCCTAAGTGGTAGACCTAATCCATTCAAAAATTTCTCTAACATGTTACCTTTAACAACATAAGGAAAATAATATATATATTTTAAAAAAAGATATCTTACATATAAACTTATTAAATACATCATTTCACAAATAACTACATAAATAGATTATAAAATATAAACAGTTCACAAATAACTTATTAAAAAAGTTGTTTTGTTGTTACAGGTTAGAGATCCAAGTTATCCTATTATTTACCTTGAAACTCCTCCAAAATTTGGAAATGAGATCTTTTTTCCTGTGGGTCAACATTTGTCAAAACTTGAATCAAGTGCATCAATAATAGTGGAGATCCCTGACAAATGTGGCAGGGATGAATGGTGGGGAATTATTGTATTTATTGCATTTGAACCTTCATCATTTTCAAGTTTCAAGATAGAGCTCTGTTGGAGCTTTGAAGCATCCCACCCTGAAGCTGGCCCCTCCTTATACCTCTCCTCCTACGCAGAGGCACATTATAATAGCTGCCTTGTAACAATGATAATGAGTGATAACTATATATACATTCAGCTACATCATAGAAGATACCATAACATAAGTGAATCAAAGGCTTTTAGCAAGCATCGAAAGCCTGAATTCAGTGAACATAGTAGGTTGCGTTTTGATGTGCGTGGGGGACAGCAGAAGATAAAAGACTGTGGGTATCATGTGTTATGTAAGGAAGATTTTAGGCCTGAAGCCTTGCTGAAATCTCAAAACACCACCGTTGACAAACCTAATTCTGAGGTAAGTCACCATCCAATACTCTAGCTTGCAATTCACATAAACTGCCACAAATATATTATGAAGAATTTTGTCATGTCCCTTGTTGGTGCTGATATTATTTTTTATTGAATAGAGTAATGTTCTTTAAGTGTAAATGTTAATGTCATATTAGGTGGACTGAATTTTAGTCTATAAAAATAATGCAAAACCAATTGTATGTGTATAAACAATTAGAAGATTGAATTTGTCGTTTGGAGATAAATTATATATTATTTGACTGTAATTGATGTCCCTTAAAATTGTGTTTACTTATTTAAGTCTGAAATTCTTCTAAATATATGAAAAAAGTTTAAATATCACTGATAGAAATCTCTTTCTAATAATATTCATATAGCTCTGTAATATTTTTTATTTTATTATATATCCACAGTCTCTGCTTCATTCATCAATTGCACATCTAAATTCCAATCTCCTTTATGCTTATGAGCAATTTGATCTCTTTCTTCATTATAGCATAGTGAATATCATTCCTTTAAGTTCCACATTCGAACCCCACCGAAAGGTTGATGGTGCTACGCTCTTCGTTATTATTTTTTGCTTGCTTATTTATGGGTATTTTAGTGATTTTCAGGATGCTTAAAGTTGAAGAGATAGTTTGACCACCATGACAAAAAAATTGCACAATTGTTATTCATGCAAAACATAACCAGCCGTATGCGGAGTTTCTTATTGGTATGCTTTATCAAAAGGTTTGCAAGTGATTTTCTTGAGGAAGTTGCTGCTGTGAAACAGTTCTACGGGTTGTCAATGAGTAACCAAAGCTATTGAGTGACTTTTGGGGCAAGAAACTAGTGTTTAAAATTTAGGGCCTGTATCAATAAAAAGGGGTGCATTATGTAATGCTACTACATAAATTGAAAGATGTTTGTGCCAGGTTAAAAAGAAAAAAAAAAGAAAGAATGTATCTGTAATTTATTGGGAATTTAATTATAATTTATCCTAAAACTTATAGGTGGAGAGCTGACACTTCAAGAAATTCAACTTGTACTACTTTGAATCATGCAGGGATTATTATATATGTTGATGGTGATTGTGTAATATAGCTCCGGTAATATATATTTTTATGTTTGGTTTGTTTGTCATTAAAAATTTATTGATAGTTTTTGTGCTTTACATTAGGTAGCAAAAAAATGGAATGCTTTACTTATAATTTTATAGATCTTCCTTTTTTTAATATTCATGATGTATGACTATTTTTTATACGAATCTTCAATCCTTTCTCGTCTTAATTAACGAGTGGTTTGGAAATTGGATTTTCTTTTTTATTTTTTACATAAATCTGAAGATAAAAGAAAAAAATCATTCTTCAATGCAACAACATATTTGAATATATTATCTTTCTTTTTTGCAACACGTTACCACAGTTGTTTAGAATTTATTTAATATATTTTAAAAATGATCAAATTAATAATATTTTTTAAATTTTATTTTATTTTAATTTTTTTTATTAAAATTTTAAATTCTCACATCTTAACTTTAGTTGCTATTAAATTTTTTATATTAATTTTATATCTTAAACATTAATCATTTATCTTTTTAAATTAATTTTTTTATTTTTAAGATTGATTTTTTTCTAAATTTAATTTTATTTATTTTTATTTAAATTTTTAAAAAATACATATAATATACGAAATACTTGCTAATTTAAATTTACCATTTATCATCCAAAGTATAATAGTACAAAATTGTAATATCTTTCCCTTTTATTATTCATTAACTTTTTTCTTAACATGGATATTAAAGTAATATTTTATTCATAAAAAATAATTTTTAAAAATTGAATACATATATTTATATATATTTAATTTAAAATAAAATATTTGTGAAATGTTCTAATTTAAATTGAATTTTTTATAGGTTTTGATTTAAATAATTGTGTTTATGTTCTTAATTTTTTTTTATGTATACACATTTTTTCACGAAGTTAAATCTCATTATATATATATATATATTGTATTAAAGGGATGTTTTTGTTTTTGTTCTAACTTTTGTTTTCTTTATTGATGGATCTACTTAGAAACATGCATAGCTGTGTGGTTAGAATTACAAATTTTTAAAAAGTAATAACTTTTTGTCTTAATGTATTTAGGATATTTTTTTATCAAATTTTATATTATCATTCAATTATGAATAATTAAATCATTAAAATTTATTATTTTTATAATAATTATCTTAAAATTTATATTTATTATATCTCTAAAAGTTATTATTTTTATAATCATTATCTTAAAATTTATATTTATTATAAATTCTGATTGGTTAATTATTTAAAATTTATATTAAAATTAAATTTATTTTTATTTGACAATAAAGATTAATTTTTTAATATATAAAAATTTGAAAAATAAATTTTACATTTTTAACACTTTTTTATATATAATTAAAGTTAAATTCTAAATAAACCTAATTATATACCAATTATATCAAACTTTATTAATTAGAATAATAACTCTAAGATTAAAACCTTTACATTTTAGATAAAATACATCTGAAGTCACAATCCACTTCTTATGCAACCATGCACTCCTGAAACTTATGAAACTTATTTCGATCCATATAAAATTTTTTAAACTTATAAATTTTATGCCCATTTACAGCCTTAACATAACCAGGAGTTTGATCGTTAAACACCTGTTCTACAAATTCTCCATGTAAGAAAGCCAACTAAAAGATAGGCCAAGTATTTTATACCACCGTAGCGATTACGGCAAAGACCTTTCCATCATTCTCACCAAATTTTTTGTTTATAGCTCACTTTGTAGTTATTAAATTCTCCACTTTCCTTCAATCTTATCTTGGAGATCTACTTGACACGAATTGTCTTATATCCTTTTGAAATTTCAGTAACTCCCATGTGTAATTTCTTTTAATTTCTGTAATTTTTTACCCATAAATAAATGTCATTTTGCTTCTTTAATGGCTACTTCAAAAATTGTAAGATCACAATCTAAATATAAAACAAAATGTATAAGTGGATCATCTGATTGATCGCTCTTTTTCTAACATGTTTAGGTCTTTCTTTTTCTAATTCAGTTGGTAGACTGTGAACAGTTGGAGTATTTTGATTGGCTATGGTCTCTGCTTTTCTTCATCCTTCTCCCCATCAAAATCACCTGGAATTTATATTTTCACTCTTAGACCAGAATTTTTCTTCATCAAAAAACACCTCACGGCTAATGGCAATTTCCTTGATGACAAAATTATTTAGTTTATATGCTTTTGATTGCTCATTGACACCCAAAAAAAAATATTTTTCTCCTTTATCATCAAGCTTTCTTCTTGAAATAAATTCAGGTAAATACTTACTCAAAGAGACCCACAACATTCAACATGACGAGCGGCAACGGTTGCTCGCTGCAAGAACGAGAAAAAATAAATAACAGATGAAGCATCCCATTCCATGAGGTTTAACATGCAAGTGGGTCCAGATTAGCAGCATTTCATAATATATCTTCAGGAATTCTTATGACATTAGATATTATACATTAGCAACGGTTGGTGATTTGTGTTAATAAATTTTAAAAATACTATTAAGACAACAATTTAAGATAAAAATTAAATGTATATTTAAAAATGAATATAAATTTTTTATATTTCATAATTTTTATTTAAATTTTTTAAAAAAAGTGACTTTATGTATTTTTATACTTTGTAATGACTTTTAACAAAAGTTAAAAATATTCATTATCATATATAAGCAAAAACTATTTTTCACACATGATAAATTATACATTGCTTTCTCAAAAATAAGATCATGAAAAAATTTTAAAATATTAATTTTGAATGATGAAATAGCATATATTTTTTATAAAAGTATTATCTATAATTTTTCCCAATATTTAGCTTTTTATAAATAGTTTAGTTTGTAAGATAGTATGTTTATTTGTAAGTCAAAAACTGGAAAATACTCGGTACGTCGTCGTCCCGTCTATATTAAGTCAATCTAAATTATTATTATTATTATTATTATTTAAAAAAAAAAGAGACATTTAACTTAGCTCTTTCTCACTGACAGTCACAGGCGTGTCCGAACGATAAACATGGACGAAGCCAAGCTTCTACTTCTTTCTTCTTAGTCTCTTTAGTAGCGGAATAACAACTAAAACCCTAGGAGCGAGTTCCTTCTGCTCGAAGCATCGTATCCTCTTTGAGATCTGAATCTACGAAATGTACTACTTCTCCATAAGGATCTGGAACCACACTTGTGTTGAGTACCGATGAACCAAATTCGTCGCTGCCAGAGGATTCTCATCCTCTCTTTGCTCTTTCTCTCCGTCGTTGCTCCTCTCGTTTTCGTCTCTCACCGGCTTAAACTTCTCACACCCCTCGGTAACTGATTTTTACTTTCTCTCATCACGCGCGCACGTGTTTGCACGTCGCAATGTCACATTGCAGTTCACGTGACTCTTGAGTTATGTATGACTCCTTCCATTGATTTTGTGCATTTCTGTAACTGTCATTTCAGGGAGAAGAGAGTTTCTAGAAGATTTATATCGTGTTGTAAGAATCCTGATTCTCAAGACTGAAATGATTCGTTGTTTGTTTATTGAAACGCGATTCTTGTTCGCCTTGTTTGGTTGTTTTGAATGAGTTTGACCAAGAGGAAACGTATTTAAGTTTTTTTTTAAATAATAATAATAATAATTTTAATCTTTAGTGTCGGTGGGTGGACTGGTCAATGGAATTTCTCGTGCTTTATCAGATTTCAATCAAGGATAATCGACATATTTCGATTCTTTTATTTTAAGTGGAAGAACATTTATTCTGCTTCCTCAGCAGCCAGTTGAACTACAGCTTCTTACGTTCTGTTTCAAAAGTTGAATTTACTAATTATTTTTTGGTTGCAGACATACAGGAGTGAGAGTTTGAAGTTAAATGCTCTAGAACAGGTAGTAGAAGATTTGATTAGAAATTTTCCTCATTGCGTTAGGTTTTTGTTTTCTTTCCATGGTGAATTAGATAAATATTTTTAATTTATAATTGTGATTTTGGGCCTGATTTTGAGATTCAGGAAAGTGCTAAAGAATTGGAAGAGCCGAATCAAGTTGTTTATACAGAAAAAGATTTTGTTTCAACAGTTAGTTACAATTCAGAAAAGAAGAATGATCCGAATGAATCTAGGATTGCAGGGTATAGAAGTATCCCTTTGGAAAGAGATGGTTGGTATATGTGGGCTTATATTATAGTATTTATTTCTGGGCTTACATAATGCTCCTCAGGTTATCAACTACGTGGAGATTGTCTGAAATTTGCAATGTTATCAATTCTCAGGATTCAACCAAGATAAAAGACAACACCAGGGAGCTCAGCAGAAAAAATTATCCTCTGTGGCTCGAGATAAGAATATACACGTCTATTCACAGAGAATGTCAAAGAAGAATATTGAAGTGACAAATAAGAAGGTTCAAGAGATTAAGGATCAAATTATTTTAGCCAAAGCATACTTGAAAATTGCACCACCAAGCAGCAATCTACGTTTAAAGGAGTTGGAGAGGCAAATGAGGGAGATGGAATTAGCAGTTGGAGAAGCCACCCAGGATTCAGATTTGTCAGGGAGGTAAAGTTTCCTATGTAAGTCTATGCTTAATTTTAGTTCACAAAATTATGCATTTAACAAAAACAATCTAGAAATTTCAAGTAAAAACTACTAATATTTTGGTCCTTGAAAAATGTACTTATGGCACTCTCTTCATTGGTCTCACTATTGTTGATTACTAATTTTCTCAATTGAATTCTTGCACTTTATTTTTTGAATTTGTTTCACTTTGGTCCTTCCTATCCACAGCACAGATTGAGCATATAGGCTGAGAGAAGGATTAGATGAAGCAAATTAAATATACACGGAGGATTTAATTGAGACCTGAGAGACTTAGAATTGGATAGACCACTTTAAGAAACGTTTATTTTTCAATGACTAACTCATAAGTTGTTCTAAAAAATTCAGATTATAATATGTGAGAACTAGTGAATAGTGACAACTTCTCTTCTAGTACAAAAATAATGATGTAGAAAGGAATTCATATAGAAATTTGATGTGGCATGAACAGTTTACAAAAGTTAACAATATTTTTCAATCTGAAAACAAGCAAAGTTCACAGTGCTTTGCAGAAAATGAGACACATGGAGGCTTCACTGTCCAAAGTCTACCGTGCCTTCCCAGATTGCTCTGCTATGGCTGCTAAGCTCAATGCAATGAAGCGTGATACTGAAGAGCAAGTCCGTTCTCAAAGAAGTCAAGTTACATATCTTGTTCATCTTGCTGCAAGGACTGCCCCAAAAGGCCTTCACTGTCTTTCTATGCGCTTGACTGCAGAATACTTTGGCCTAAGGCCTGAGGAGAGAAAGCTTCCAAATGCAAATAAGATTCATCATCCAGATCTTTATCATTATGCTGTCTTCTCTGACAATGTTCTGGCATGTGCAGTGGTTGTTAACTCTACTGTCTCTACTGCCAAGGTGAATATCTTAACTTTTTTTATGTGGATTGACTTCCTTTTATTTTGCTTTTAAGTTTAATAGTCATTCTTTACTTTTACTTTTGAGCTAATGTTTTAGTGGACAGTCCTGATGCAATAGATGGAAAAAAAAAGAAGGATGCCAGCAAATACTAATATGTTTAGCAATTGAGTTACCTCAATGTAGAAAAGCTTATTGTTAGTTCCTTAGATGTTAACTTGATGACCTGATGTCCTTCAAATCTGCTCTATATTGGCCAAAAGTGTTTATTTTCTTCACTATATTCTTTACATTTTAAAGGGATGAATGTAGGAGCTTGTGGTAAAAACCTGATCCTATCATTGTAATCCTTCCTGGAACCTGGGGACCAAATTACTTGGCATAATGGCATTTTACTTGCACTCTAAATTTCATTTTTAACTATCTGGAGTGCAATTTAAAGTTGACCCTGGCTACCTAAGAATTAAAACAGTTATTATAGTCGCAGCTTTGGGTACTGCAGAGCTTATTGCAGAATCAAGAAGCCAAAATAATAAATACCTAAGGAAGTTTATGATTTGCCACTAAGGAATATGTTACCCTAAACTTATAGTTCTTTTAAATTGCCTCCTTTCCTTTTCCACATTACCTCTCCATTCCTCTTATAACTAGGTTGATATGTTTTTGTAAAGAAAATTATTGTTAATCACATCATTTACACCATTAACTAATGAATAAGCAGCAATTTACAGTTAAGACAAGCTCTTTTTACCTCATCAGCTTTCTCAGCATTTATATTGAAGTGTCTAACTTGCAGCATATACAAGATGAGAGATAGAGAGGAGAGCTGTCTAAGCTCCCCTAATAAGTTTTCCCCTACAAGAATACTGGCTCTCTGCATCAAATCCTGTCTCTTTATCTTGTCTTGTAAAACTATGGATTCATTCTAATTTATTTACAGCATGGATAATTTATTTTGGGAATCTGTGAGAAAATTCTTGTTAAAGTATTAATAGACACCTTTAGATTGGCTTCTAGAATCTTTAGAACATATTGTGGAATTAATCATCTAATTGAGTAAGTAATATTAGGAGTTGTTTCCTGATTTTATAATATTTCCCAATGTGTTTCCTTATTTATTTAGATTTTTAGTCTTCTTGTTAATTGGCTGGGGCTTGGACTAATAATACTAGTACTTGACCTAATTATTAGTATAAATAGGAGTATTTGGGTGTTGTAACAAATTATATATGATCAATTATATACTCAGTGTTATGGTTTACCATGTTTTCTCCCTTTTCCATTATTCCCTAAACTGATAAAACTGAACAGTTCTCATTGTTGACTCCAATGAGAATCATCGATTCTGTATACTGTGGCAATTAAGCTTGACAACGATATCCAAATTACAGGAGCAGGAGAAACTTGTTTTCCATGTTGTGACCAAATCACTCAACGTACCAGCAATCTCAATGTGGTTCTTAATACACCCTCCTGGGAAAGCTACTGTCCATATACAGAGCATTGACAACTTTGAATGGTTGTCCAAGTACAGTACCTTCCAGAGAAATAATTCCAACGATCCAAGATACACTTCAGAATTGAACTACCTGCGATTCCACCTGCCAGACATTTTTCCTGCACTACATAAGATTGTGCTCTTTGACCATGATGTGGTGGTGCAACAAGATCTTAGTGGACTATGGAATGCCAATATGAAGGGAAACATAATCAGAGCAGTTGGAACTTGTCAGGAAGGAAAAACCCCATTTCATAGGATGGATATGTTCATAAATTTCTCAGATCCATTAATTGGAAAGAGATTTGATGTCAATGCTTGCACATGGGCATTTGGGATGAACTTGTTTGATTTGGAACAGTGGAGGAGACATAATTTAACTGCTGTCTATCACAAATATTTGCAAATGGTATGGTTCAAAAAATGCTTATTTTTTATGGCCCAATCAAATTTCTCCCTCGTAGGTCTCATTAACTGTTCAAGTTAGGCTGTTCGCATTTATGAGGTAATGGATATTTAAAGAATAATTGTTGGCATCCATGCTCTTGAAACTGAATTGTTTCAATCCTAGTATGCAAATTTCTTTTTCCCATGTAGTTTATGACTTCTGATTATAAATTACCTGAAAAGGAGACTGTTGTCAGGTCAAAGGTTTGATATTGCCATGCCATTTAGATTTTCATTTCAGACTGGCATTTTCAGGCATCTAATTTAGGTGATTGAATTGCAATAGGGGATATGTCCTATCATTCAACTTGCTGTTAAAATAAAATTATTAAGCAATGATAATTTAATGCATTTATCTGGGTTAATGGATGCAGGGTTTGTGGCACATTGGAAGTCTACCTTTAGGTTGGCTCACCTTCTATAACAAGACGGAGGTGTTGGACAGAAAATGGCATGTTCTTGGCCTTGGTTATAGCTCAGGTGTCGATCGAAATGAGATTGAGGGGGCTGCTGTTATACACTATGATGGGATTAGGAAGCCATGGTTGGATATTGCTATGGGTAGATATAAAAGTTATTGGACTAAATTTTTAGATTTTGACCACCCTTTTTTGCAACAGTGCAATCTCCAGGGGTAGTTCAAAATTCAAAATTTTCTCTGCCTGACCTGGCTTCTGTTGTTGATAAGTCCGGTGGCACATTCATCCCTTGCTTCACTTTATTATTTCTGCAATTCTTTCTAGTTTCCCCATTTACCTCTTACCTCCCCAAAATTTTCCACTCCCTTCTGTCTAGAAACGTAGCTAATTTATAGTTACAACTAAGATGAAGTCAGTGAGGTGCATTTTAGCTGCTTGCTGATGCTATTGGCTGTTGTGTACATAATCTTTGTTGTATCTTAATTGATGCCAATGTTCTGTGCTGTTTAGTTCCATGCATCGTCAGAGAGCTGACCTATCGTGATAAAACAAATTTGCCAATTAGAGATGATGGCTGTATTTTGAATTGTTCCCTGAGGATGATTTGACCTCTAGTCTTTTCAAAATGGAAATGAATAACCACTTCTCCACATAATGTTTCCAATAGCCAAGATCAGTTGAGCCTAGCTGTTTTTCATTCTCATTTCTCTGGTGGTTATGGAATGTCAGAAGTGAAACTGGACAGGGAGGTATTATTAGGAAGCTCAGAATGGCTGAAAAGGTTGCCTATTATTAGTATCAACATTGTAAGATTTGTCTGAAATGTTGATATTTTTTTCTGTAGTTTTGGGAGGTGCTATTGGGAGATTTCCATGTATTTTGAGAGGAATATTGGTAATACATTCATTAAGATGTTCTTCTTAACTTCTGTATTATTGGCCGATATTTATTAAGATTTTCTAAATGATGTGAGAATTGTTAAATTGGGAGTGTAATTGATATGGTTTTGAGAAAAAAAAAAAGTGTTGAGACAGTCTATTAGAGAGTGCAGATGTTAAGATTTTTTAGTATTTTGAATAGCAACCAATTGACTTTATGGATGCTTGACACTCTGCCTGAAAATTATTATTTCTGTGGTGGGAGGGAAGAACCTCCGAACTCAGTGCTAGTTTGTAAAAGAAATAATATTTTTGTTGTTTCATACCGTTGGTTTAAAGAGGCGAAAGAATTTTAACGAGAGAAGATAGGGAAGGTAAGGAGAGGGGTTTTAATGTAGAAAATATTTTTAGTTGATAAGTAGAGAGGAGAAACAAATAAATTTATGAGTTTTGTTATTTCTTTTTAGAATTTTTTTGTATATTTTATATTTTATATTTTATAAAGTAATAAATAAAAAATAATGTATTTATTATTTTGAATATATAATAATTATTTAATACTTTTTTAATAAATAGGAGGATTGTAGGAATAAAAAGTAGAAGTTAAAATTATTTTAAATTTGTTATAAGGAATGTTAGTACTATATTTTTTATTATTAGGTAAAATTTATGCAAATTTTACTAAATTATGTGTTTCTCTCTTAAATTGGTGAAACTTACTTTCAAAATAGTAAAATTTATGTATATTTCATTCAGTAGAGAGTGTTGAAAAAGTATGTTATTAATATTTTTATGTATTATTATATATTTAATATGATCAAATATATTATTAAATAAAAATCATTTATTCAGTTAACTTAAAAAAAAATTCTTTCATTTTTAAGAGAATATTTTAAAAAATAATAAATTTTCTGGAGAAGAAAAAGAAAAACTGTATTCCAAACATCACCTAGATTATGTGAGAGGAATATTGGTCCTCAAACCGATAATTTGACACATGTATGAAAACTATTGGATTGCTTCAGATAAGGATATCCCACAAGGGGCGACGATCTATCCATGTTTTGTGGTGCATAGGACTGTCTTTGCTCCAATGATATTAATTTTAACATCTTCAGAGAACAGAAGTAGCCTACTCATACTCAAACATTTCGGTTTTCACTCTATAATCATCCAGACTTACTGAAGAAAATGGCAACCATCTCCGCTGCTATCACAACCCCATCGATCACCTCTGCAGGTCTTGTGCAAAAGCGTCCGCTTGGGCTCTCATCCTCTCCCGTTCTTGGTTAGTGTCTTTTTCCTTCGTAAAATTTCATCATGAACTAAGGGTTATAATCTTTCTGGATTACGAGTATAAGCTCTTAATTTCAATGTTTGATATCTTTTAACATATCATACAATAAGACAAAAAAAAAAGTGTAATTTAAGAGCTTTTGATCATCTGGACGAGTGAAATTAAGAATTTTATTGCGTCTTGGTTACACACTGTAATCAATTAAAATTAACTGGCACGCATATTTTAATTTATTCAATAATTTAAAATTAATTTTATTGAAAACATTTTCGCTGAATTTGATGAATCAACCCTTTCCTTAAATTAAGTGACAGCAGTGAACTCTTTTATTTAGGTTTGGCAGCAAAGGCTAAGGTGGGAAGAGTGAGGTGCACAATGGAGGCCAAGCCTTGTGTGCAGGAAAACAGCTCAAAGGTGGGGATTGGTGCATCTTTGGTAGCAGCTGTGTGTGCTGCAGTCATGTCAGGCCCAGCCATGGCCCTGGTGGATGAGAGACTTAGCACTGAAGGAACTGGGCTTCCCTTTGGGCTCAGCAACAACCTTCTTGGTTGGATCCTGTTGGCTGGCTTTGGTCTTACATGGGCTTTCTATATTGTCTACACTTCCACGCTTGAAGAAGATGAAGAGTCTGGCATGTCCCTTTAAAGCCTGGGTGGGTGATGGATAGTAGAAATTGCAAATAGTCCATTCATCTTCTGTTGTATTAAAAACAACTTGTGCTTTAAATCTCCTCTTCTTTCGTTGAACTCTTAATCTTGCATTATTTTTGCCTGTTTCCGTGGTCTGTTTAATTTGCAACACTAACACACATTGGAAAATAGATAGTAGACAGTAGTAGAAGAAGAATGTGCCTGCTTAAAGCATTCTTATATGAATAAGATAAGATAACCAGAAGCAAACTCGATCTAACATCTAACAGTTCTCCCTAAAAAGCATTCAACCAAGTACAAAGCAAGTATTGTCTTGGACCTCTGAATCATAATCATAATCATAATCACTATACCTATTTCATATCATTTTTATGATTAGCTGCAATTTGGCGAAAGCAATCAAATTTAAATCTAGAATCTCGTATCAACCAGAGCAACTGCCCTCACAGGAATGCGAGACAGCAAAAGAGCTAAACATTGTTTATTGCAAAATACCTTTCGTAAAATAACACTAATATTCCGAGACCCGGGCGTTGCACCAATTTTTTTATATTTAAAATGTTATCGACATTTTCATACTTGTAATAACCCATATCAAGTGTTTCATTTTAATTTTAAATAATAAAATAAAATAACTAAACAGTTGTTAAGCAATAAACACTTGTTATACGTTACATGAGTGCATTTGAACGAAAAAACTACGCCACTTTATATGCAGTTTTTTTTAAAAAAATATTTATAATAAAAAAACTCTTACAGTCATTTAAAAATATTATTAAAATATTGATTACAATTAAATAATGATAGGCATATTGATCCCTTGTAAGTTCCTGTGGTTCCTGTACAGTATCAATCATTGGGGAAGGCTGAAGGTGCTTCCAGAGTTCCATAAAATGCATGGTATACACTCAATAGCTTTCCTCGCTTTTGAGTTTCCTGAGACGACTCTTATGCTTTGTTTGTTTAGAGAAGCTGAAAAATATTAGGAAAAAAATAAGATGAGAAAAAATATATTGAGAATATGATGAAAAAATAAGTTGTTAAGATGAATAAAAATTATTGTAAATTTTATTATATAACAAATTTATTATCCAATTGCTGCTTATATTTAAGAAAATAAAAAATATTTAATATTTATTAAATAATATTTTAGACATTCATTAATTAACGTTATCTTTATTTCTAAAGGCCAGCTCCTTGATTTTAGTATTATCCTTTTCGATAATATTTTTTACTTGTATTCTAATCATACGTTATAATCTAAATACCAGCGACTGGATGAAAGTATTTTTTTTTTTTAAATATTTTTATTAAATTATGTGATTTTTTTATACAAAATATTTCATTTGTTATTTAAAATTTTCTTCAATATTATTACTTAAATTTAGCTTATCATAATTTAAGCTAATATATTGTTCATACAATGTTCAGGTATTTTTAAAATTAAATAAAATTTATAAATTAAAAATTTAGTAATATATTTATTATTGATGAATATATTGATTACTGATAATAAATATTATATTATATTTATAAAAATAAAAGGATAAACTCTTGAAACTAAAGAAAACAATTATTAAAATTATAACACAAAATTATAATTGATTTTAGATATCAAAATTTAAAATTTAAAAATCAAATTCAAATAAGACCAGTTAAAATTATGAGAAACTCAAATTTAATCTATCTAAAAACGAAGATATCTTTAAATTTGATATATATATATATATATTAAAATTTTAAATTTAAATTAAATTAGTATGTGAAATTAATTTAAATTTAAAAAATTAAATGCTTAATGTAGGAGAAATCATGTGGCTACAAAAAAAAAAGAGTAGTTCCTAAAGATGTTTTTGTTCATTGTTGAAGAAAAAAGACTCCAATTTAATATACAAAATCAGATTTAAAATTTAGTTTAAATTTAAAAATTAACACATGTAATTAAATTAAAAATATATTTTTTTTACATAAATCATATTTTTAATTCTAGTCAATTTAAAATTAAATTTCATGTATTTTATTCAAATAGTTTGTTTATATATATGTATATATATAAATTTTAAAATTTTTATCTCTCTAATTTATCTGTAACTAATAAAATAAAGTATTAATTATCAATGAAAACAATATATATTATTATATTTTTTATTAGAACATTCATTCAATCCACATGAAATTAATTGATTTTATCAACAAATTTTTATTGCTAATAATTTTATAAATTTAATTTTATATATTGTGAGTGTAAAACATTTACACCGTTAATCAACTGAAAATCATTTTTATATGAATTTAAAATATTATTATTAATAGTTTTTAATTACGTAATAATCTGTAATGAAATGACAGTTTACATATATTTTGATTAAAACTAATGTCGTACTATATAACCAGCATATCATCTATACATTACATGAATATTTTAAAATTAAATATAATTTACAAATAAAAAAGTTAAAAGTACTAGACATTTTTTTGATAAAAAAATCATTATACTAGAAAATTAAAGAAATAAATTTTAAAATCAAAGATAGAATTAAGGAAACAAATTATTTAAATAATAACACATAATGTTTACTGATTGGTAGATCAAAAATAAAAATTTAAAAATGAGATTCATATTAAAACTAATTAGGATTATAATAATTTCAAATTTTAATTTATTAGTAAAGAAATATATCTTCATAATTTTTAATGCATATTAATATTTAAATTTTATATCAAATCAATGCTTGTAAAATATAAATAAAATAAAATACTATTAGAATAAAAATAACTTCTAAAATTGATTCTATTTTATAACGTAAAGAATAATTTAATATATACAAGTATATTATTTTAAAATTAATATCCAAAGATTTTTTTACAATCATTATGAAAAAATTAATATTTAAAATATTAATTTTATGAAAAATCAAATTTTAAATGATCAATTTAACGTTTTAGTGAGGTTTTTCCTTATTCTATTTTTTATTTTTCATTTATTCCTTATCTAATTGTTTTTTATTATTTTAATTTCTTATTTTATAAAATTTATTATTTTTTATTCTTATTTTTAAAAATTACATTTAAATAATAAATTTTTAAAATAAATATACTGTTTAACCTATAAAAGTGTAAATAAATAAAATTAACATATTTAAGAATTAAAATGTATAAATTAATTTTTTTAAAGTTAAAATATAATTAAATAAAAATTTTAATATCAAATTATATACCACTAATTAAAAGATCAAAAGTAAAAAAGATAAAAGTTGAAATTGAATATAAAATGAAGAATTAAAAAATTGATTAATGCTTAAATTAATGATATTAATAGCACTCGTTAAAAAAAAATATAGAATACTATTTAAGTATTCAATTACTTAATTTAATGTAAAATTTTTAAAAAAGAATTTGATAATTAGCATAATTTAGGTTTTCTCTTAAAAGTGAAACTGAAAAGCATAAAACGATATTCCGAGGAGCAACTAGGAAGCAAAGCGAGCACAGGAAGAAAGCAATGGCGACCTCGCTCTCTTTTTCGCCATCTCTCACTCTGAACACACGCTTCATCGCCAAAACGCTCCCAATTTCTTGCCCCTCTTTTCTCCCTCTTCCTTTCTCCAAGACCTTACTTTCTCTCTCCACTCGCCGACGCACCCTCACCGTCCGTGCCGAATCCCCAAACGGCGTCGACGCCGTCCCTCATCATTACGACTTTGATCTTTTCACTATCGGCGCCGGAAGCGGTGGCGTCCGAGCCTCTCGATTCGCCGCCAATAACGGCGCTTCTGTTGCTATCTGCGAGCTCCCTTTCTCCACCATCTCCTCCGATACCACCGGAGGAGTTGGCGGAACGTGAGTTTTTCGTTTTCTCTGCTTTTCAATTTCACTTTGTTTAACTAGGTTTTATGATTGTGGAGACCAGGATAATTATGTTTTGAGTTTCTGAAGCTTAATTCGTTACAATCGGGCTGTCCAAGCTTTTTGAACAAGTTACAGTGTGAAATATGTGATAGGCTTTAAGATGCGAATGGCTCGTTTTGAGGTAAAACGTTACGAGCGAATCAGTTTAGGTAGTTGTGTTTGGATGGGTGAGTTTCAAATAATATCAATGAGGAGTGTTGGAAAATGTAAATCATTAATTAAAAGGATATATCGCATGGCTGGCTAATAATCATAACTTGATAGCAATAGTGGAAATATCAAATTGGTTCCAAAATTAGAAGGGATTATTCTAAGTTTCAAAAATTTCCTTCAACGGGAGCAGAGAAGCCCGTTATAAAACCTAGCATGTGATGACAACTAAGCCTTACACTGGGGTTGGCTGCATGTATCAATCAATTGACGCCATTACAGGCAATAAAAATCTCCTTTAGACCAACTTCTGCAGGTTTAGTAAATACCAACCAGATATTACCATGTAACTGCCTCATGGAGGGCTGTGGGTTGCGTTGCGTTGGTTTCATCTTATTTTTAGTGGAATGTGATCCTCATGATCTAAGATACAATTTCTTGGCTTGGATTTTTTTTATCATTTTTTATGAACTCTGGAAGAATTCCAAAATACAGCAACCATATAAAATTTTAGAACGTATTTTGGCTCTGTAAATTTTAATAACATGTCTGGAAAGACTTTCATAGATATTTTGAAGGATAATTTGCTTTTCCCGTGCTAGCATTTGATTTAATAACAACAGCACTATTTATCACAACTCCAGCACTCTCTTTTAGGTGTTACTCTGCCACATTTTGATCTCTTTGTTTGGTCAAAAGCTGATTGTAATGCAATGAACGACCTTGTTTTTTTTGCCATTTATGCTAGTATAAGATTGAGTGAGCCTTGAACTCAACCCATATTGGTCTTTATGTAAATAGAAATTAACAAATCAGCTTCTTCCAATTGTTAATATTTCCTATATTAGTTACTTCTGACTGTATTCAGCGAACATGCTATTAAGTTTTTATTCCTTTGTGAAAGCATCCAAGTGCTTCTTTTTATCTTTTTGGCTTTTCCTTGCAGCTGTGTAATACGGGGATGTGTGCCAAAGAAGCTGCTTGTCTATGCATCGAAATATTCTCATGAATTTGAAGAAAGTAATGGTTTTGGATGGAGATATGACAGTGAACCCAAGCATGATTGGAGTAGTTTGATAGCTAATAAAAATGCTGAGTTGCAGCGGCTTACTGGCATCTACAAGAATATTTTGAAAAATGCCGGTATCAAGTTGATTGAAGGTCATGGAAAGGTAGGATGATGCTTTGGATCCATGTACAAATACTAATATCTTTCTATTTAAAATATGGAACAAAGGATAAAGGTTTTTTATTTTTATTTTGTGGTGATAATGCTTTTGGAACTTGCAGATTATTGATCCTCACACAGTTGATGTTAATGGGAAGCTATACTCAGCCAAACACATTTTAGTTTCAGTTGGGGGTCGCCCATTCATTCCTGATATCCCTGGGAAGGAACATGCAATAGATTCAGATGCTGCCCTTGATTTGCCTTCAAAACCTGAGAAAATAGCTATTGTGGGTGGTGGTTACATTGCCTTGGAGTTTGCTGGCATCTTTAATGGTTTGAAAAGTGATGTTCATGTCTTTATACGGCAAAAGAAGGTTTTACGGGGATTTGATGAAGAGGTATGCAACCATGGATGATACAATTATTGATTTGTTGCAACATAATAACTTTATTCACATTCTAATTGTGAACTATGTCTGCAGATTAGAGATTTTGTTGCAGAGCAGATGTCTCTAAGAGGTATCGAATTCCATACTGAGGAGTCTCCCCAAGCTATTGTGAAGTCAGCTGATGGTTCATTCTCTTTAAAGACCAATAAAGGAACAGTGGATGGTTTCTCACATATAATGTTTGCTACAGGACGCAGGGCTAATACTAAGGTATTATTTTCAATTATATTGTTTTTCTTTTCTGTGGTTGCCTGTTTGAAAACTGAATCAGTGCAGATAGTAAATCTTTTTAGCTTAGAAAATTATTTGCAGGTGAGATGTCTGCCAATGTTGACTTTCATTTGAAATCTCACATTAACAACTTAAATTATCAATTAACAATAGTTTTAAGTATTGCCTTGTTTAGTTTATTAAGTTCAAATGTTTTCCTTTAGTACTCTTTCAGCCTTCAGGGCTTAAAATTTCTTACATATTCAGTTGTGTGCTTAATTTTTCTTGAATAATCCTGTGCTAATGCTGAATGTTTATCAAAGATTGGTCACTTTTGAACCCCGGTGTCTTTGCACATGCTTCTTAGTGGGCTCAGTTCCGACAAGGGTTGCATGTTCTTAATGCTAGTTAAATTTTCCCATTTTAACTATCTTATTTTATACACAGAAATTTTGAAAGAGATAAAAACCTAATGGATGTATTTATGAACTACAATTTCACTGCAGAACTTAGGGCTGGAGTCCGTTGGTGTGAAAATGGCTAAAGATGGAGCAATAGAGGTAGTTTAAACTTTTCTTCATATGATCTTTTAGTCTCATTCTTATGCTTTTTAATACTCTCCTTCCACCCAGGTTGATGAATATTCTCAAACATCAGTTCCTTCAATTTGGGCAGTCGGAGATGTTACAAACAGGGTAAATCTCACTCCAGTTGCTTTGATGGAGGGAATGGCATTAGTAAAAACAGTGTTTCAGGATAAGCCAACGAAGCCTGATTATAGGTATTATTATATGCATAATGCAATATGCCAAAGTAAAGTTTAAGTACTAACTTCAAATATAAAATTATTTTACTTTACATTCAAAGTTCAGTGCATGCCTCTTGTTTGCATTAAGTTGGAGAACAGATGGGATTCTTAACAAAATATCACAGTGATAAGAATCTTGGGAGAACCCTATGACAAAAGTTAATAGTTGTAGTTGGAGAGTAAAAGGACTTTTCAAGTTCCATACCTTGCAGTTGGATCCTAACACATTGTTAATCTTTTGGTAAAATAACTGAAAAGGAGGAACAAGTTGTCCTGTGATAATAAAGATTGCTTTTAAGGTTTGTATATATATATATATATCTTTTGGTCTTCTGTTATTATTACGTTAAAAATGTGGTGGAAACTCTGGGTCATTGGACTCCAAAAATTTAGCTTCATAAAACACTTCCTTAGGACAGCAAATTTTGCCAATTGCAGTATGATAATCTTAAACAAACAGACTCTGAAAGACTCCATATTCTAAATCTATCAAGATTTGCTTATACATTACGAAGAAACCCATGTTGGCAAAAGACTGCAAGAAATTCATATCTAGCCTTCAATGGTGACTTCACTGACCAGTGCGAGACTGACAAATTAATATCATCAAATGGCTTCGTGTAGAAAGTCATTGTCATAAATTCAATTGTTAATTATATGTAAAAGATTGTATTGCACATTTCTATTATTTTCATGGAAATTGTTAACCTCAATCCTTAAAGGCTGATTTTAAGCATTAAAAAATGATATGTTTTTAGTGGTGAAGAAATTTTTATTACACTTGTATTTTCAATGTAATAAATGCTTACATTCCTCATAAAAACCTACCACTTTTTTATGCTTAAAATCAACCCTAATGCTTTGTTTGGATGACGGAGGAAATAGGAAGGAAAAAAAGAGAAGCGAAAGAAGAGACAAGAAAAAAAAGAGAGTGGAAATAGAAAGGAAAAGTGGGTTGTTTAAATGGGTAGAAACAGGAGAGAAAGGGAAGGAAAAAAAATTCTCTTCTTTGGACAGATGGAAATGAGAGAAAAGAAATATATTAGTATTATAAATTTTATTTTATATAAATTTAGAAAAAAAAAATTAATTTTAAAAAAATTAATTTTTTTACTATGGCTGTTTATTAACATAATAATTATTTCTTTATTTTTAAAAATTATAATAATTTGAACAATTTAAAATAAAAAACAAAAAAAAAGAAATGTTTTTTTCCCTTCTGTTTTCATGAGCAAACAAATAGAAAATCTTTCCATACCCCTTTTTCCTTCCTTCCTTCTTCACCTCATCCAAACAAATCATCAAGGTGTTTGAAAAGCACTTTGTAGTTTGTTCATTAATCTTTTATAATAAAAACATAATTGACAATGGATATTGACTGACATTTGTATGATGGAACATATAAAACCTTTGTTTCTTAATAGGTCAAACTACCTTGAATTCCTTTAACATATTTGTAAATATT
Source organism: Canavalia gladiata (assembly GCA_037954105.1). Lineage (NCBI taxonomy): Eukaryota > Viridiplantae > Streptophyta > Magnoliopsida > Fabales > Fabaceae > Canavalia > Canavalia gladiata. The sequence continues at coordinate 64,027,412 of CM075660.1, forward strand.
GAGAACAGGGCTGAGTAGTTTAGCAGAGGTGCAGAAATGATAAATTTTGATGGGGAAAATTTTCTTTTTGCTATAGAAAAGAAATGCTTCCTTCCCTCCTGTGGTGTTTATTGATTAATGTATGTGGCTAAACTTAGCTTGTGGGGTAAGACATGATGTTGGTGGTTGTTAAGAAAGCAAAATTTGTCTATTTTATTGTGGGAATCTCAGCAACATGCATTCTGACAATCTTTTCAACACTCAATTATTGGGTGAATTCCATGTGGATTTCATAAATGACTTGAGCTTATGCTCTATTTGTGGGTCCCTCATAGGATTTCATCCAATAGCCAATAATAAAGTGTTAAAAAAGGTGTCAGAGTGTATTACTAGTGCGTATTTTTATGCTTTAATTTTCTGTTCCCCTTTCTGTTTAATGTTAACAATCACTCATATTCCTGATTCTGATAATGTTGCTTGGTAATGTGTAGTCTGCTGTGTTTTAGTAATTCATAGCCTCCTAACTGATTTTGTTATATTCCTCACTTTTTAGAGCTGTTCCTTCTGCTGTGTTTTCCCAACCACCAATTGGACAAGTTGGTCTTACAGAGGAACAGGTAAAAGAACCATTTGTCTGATTCTATTGAGTTTGAATATCATCTGAATATTTTATTGAACTGTGCTGATTAATACTTTACCTAACATTTTGGTGAGTTGCACAGGCTGTACAACAGTATGGAGATATCGATATCTTCACAGCAAATTTCAGGCCGCTGAAGGCTACTCTCTCTGGGCTTCCAGACCGGGTTTTTATGAAATTAGTAGTTTGTGCAAAAACAAATGAAGTTCTTGGTTTGCACATGTGTGGAGAAGATGCTCCTGAGATTGTGCAGGTTTTTAGAGTTGCTGCAGCTGCTCTGTTTTGCTTTGATGATGATACATGGGTTTTCAATTTCACTTGATATACATTTGCTTGATTGATACCAGGGGTTTGCTGTTGCTATCAAAGCTGGCTTGACCAAGGCTGACTTTGATGCCACTGTGGGCGTTCACCCATCTGCAGCTGAGGAATTTGTCACCATGAGGACTCCCACTAGGAAGATTCGACAGAGTCAATCTTCTGAGGTAAGTCATTGATTCTCAGCTTGTGTCTTCCATTGATATCTTGTGCAGAAAAATAATCCTGTTATTCTGGTCAACAAACCGAATACTTCGATCATTTGTGGTAATGGATATATCAACTGTCCTTAATTTGAACCATGGAATTAAAGAGCACTAGATTTACTACGCTTAAGTTGTTTTTAGTTCCTATTAATATAGCTAAATTTGGGTTGCTCCAAAAAAATTTTTTTGATTTTGGTGCATAATTTTTAGGTTTTTTAAAAAAGTCTTATAATTTAGTAGTCATATGACATTGTGGTGTCATGATTAATTTGAGATGACATGTGATGTGATATGCCTAGATGCAACTCACATCATCAGTAAGTGATGATAGCAACCGTTTTAAAAAAATTGGAGGACAAACTATATTTAACCATATTTATGAGAATTAAAAACATATTTTGCCTCATTTATTAAAACAAAATAAAACCCAGCTGCCCTGTGCTCATCATGAACATGTGACCATATCAAATCCACAGCCTGTTTAGGCTTGTTGTATTTCCCTCCAACCTAAGTCTAGCAATTTTACACTTTCATTTGTTTGGGATGAAAGTATGTATTATTCATTATTTGATATGTGCACTTGTTCTTAATGCCAGTTTGGTATGATAAACTAACTTCTCTCAGTAATGGTTGTTTTGTTTAATATATATACCAGGGAAAGTCCGATTCTGAAGTGAAAGCTACAGCAGGGGTTTAACAATCTTTACCTCAATTGTTTACTTAATGAAACCAGCCGGTGCCTTGAGGTAAGGATGAAATTCTATTTTTTAAACACTACAATTTTTACTTAGGCACATACTACATCTAATTTTTATGGTAATTAGGACTTCAAATATTGTAATACATATATAGCCAGTCTTATCCTTGTAAAATGTCCCTTCAATTATATATACATTACAGCTGATACTATGCAGTCTGCACACAAAAAAAGATAAAAAACGCAGTTCTAGCCCTATAGTCGAGGTTACCCAATTCTTATTGAAAGGTTGATTTACTGAGGATCTGGAACCATACCTGTTATTGTGTGACTAATCGATGCTGTTGAGTGTTTCATTTGTTCTCTGAGCATAGGTCACGGTGCTCGTTCTTGAAACCTACTTTTTTCAGCCCGGTACATAACCCTTTACATTGTTAATGTTTGCCTGTTGTATCAAAGAAACCCTCGCTGAATGTGGCAGGAGGAAGGAAAGTTTATTGGAGTTGGTAGATCTCTTATATTTACCGCCGCAACATGTCTGTGTTATGCCTCACACTGTGCTTGTTCTCATCTAATATTTATAGTGGCATGTCTCATGTGGACAGCTGAAATTACTAAATGATAAATAATTTCAGCAACTGACAAAGTTGTCTTTTATCTGGTATTTTAGCAGGCACAGGCATGTTGTCACTGAAATTAGCGTGGTTGTCAAATTATTGGGAAGAAATTCAGAATGATCTTTCTCTAACTGTGCTTTCAGGACAATACATGGAATATCGCATTGAGGAACTGAGTCATGATTCTTCGCTCTTGCAATGTAATTATGTTTTACAGTTAGGAGCTGGAGAAAAAGGCAAATGGAATTTTGGTTGCTGTCATATTCCATTCGTAATTTAACTTATTTTTCCTTTCTCCCTCGCCCTTCCATGTACAAAATTAAGAATTTTCGTTTAGGGAATTTGATTTTAAATAATGTGTATTGAATTTGAAGTAGTTGGAGAATTGAGACAAATAAATGGTCAGCATGAATAAAGTTTTCTTTTATAATATATATAACGTTACCTGGATTCGTAATTTCCAGCTGCCAAATGCATCCTGCCTTGAGGTAATTTGCGTATATGCCCTCCCTGTCCAGCTGTCCTTGTGTTCAATTCTTTGAAAGCGTTGCACGTTTGATTCGTTTTTGTTTATTTCATTTTTAAAAAGATAGCGAAAATAGAAACATGTAACGAGAATTATTCATTTCCTTTGCTTTTGTTGAGCCTGATAATCGTGGATAATACTTTTCTAAAGTGGCTCTGTCCCTAAAGTGAGTAAGAATGTACAATCACGATTCAATTTAAATATTTAGGTATTCTAATCCGCTACAAATTTACATTTTAAAAAGTAAATTCATTTTAGAAAGGAGCTTTCTATAATCGTTATCCACAGTGGTAATTATGCCAGAGCTTTCTAAACCCTAAACCTCCTTGTGCTGATTTTCACTCTTTTATAGCATTTCCAAAGAAAAAAAAACTGGTGAGAATCAGTACAATACCAATTTTTACCACTAGTTTAAATGACTTGTGATCGATTATGATGCCAAACAGTTTTAAGGATTATCCAATTTAGTCACCTAACCAATTCTCGATGCAATCAGTTGGTTTGGTTTTGTTTCCAAATTAGTATTTTAAAATAACGGCACGAAATTATAAAATAAGCATAAAGATTGATATATATATGTATTTCAAAAGGCACCAAAAAAATGCAAAACTTTGACCGCTGCATTGATAATTGAATACTTCTTTACTTCTGGGATTGTAGGGCGCAAAATAATATATTTTGTTTGTTCACTGCAAATCTTTCACTATATAGCATTGAAATATTTTACTTCTTAAAGCTCTAATAAAAAATTGTTCCAGCGCTGATTTTGGTTAAACTATTTAATTAGGTACTTATTAAAACTATTAAATGAGTAGGTTAAAAGGGTTTATTTTTACAAGCTTTACAGTATATATAGTAAGGTAAAATAAATTAAAAAGAACTAACAATCTAATGATGAAAAAATACAGATAATTTGTATGAAAGGTTAAGTTAAAACCTCATTATGTGTGTTGTATAAAAAATAGAAATGATTAAACTACATACGTACATTAATTACATCTGATATATCCTACTTTTCATTAATTAAATTTATTTATAATTGATTAATCATGTTGATAATCAATTAATTATTTTTTATATATTTAATCATAAATTAATTGATTAATTAATTGCATAATCAATTATTTCCACACTTAACCGATTAGTCATATAAAAAATTAATTACCACATTTCGTTAATTGATTAATAATTTAATTTCGATTCACTTACTTATATGAAAATTTTAACCACATATTTTATTATAATTAATTATAAAAATAATAATCAATTAACAAAATTATTTTTCATGTGTAAATAGGTAAATTTAATGTGCTTACGTAGCTTAATCATTTCTTATAAAAAAAATTAAAGTTAAAAATAATTTAAACAAATGTTAGAATTCGTTTTCATAAATTTAAATAAGCTCTTCCAAACATTCCTTTAATAATTCAATTAAACTTTTGAAATAATTAATTTATAATATAATATAAATATATATATATAATTCTATTATTAGACCATAAATAATTTTGCAAATTTCATTCTCAAATACTTTTGGGCTAAGGAAGTGTGTTCACATTCTACGTTGATCAAATATATGACCGTAAAACTCTTCAGGATTATTTAGACAATTTCCTAATTTTGGGTAGCTTTTAGGATTAGAGTTAGGCTTAGGCAGCTTTTAATTATAATACTTTAATATCCCGTATTATCTAATTAAGTATATGAATTGTTAATAATGATTTAGACAATTCTTCGGTTTGAGGTTGAGTTAACTTTTAGGTTAAAGATTTCATTTTGAATACGTAAATGTGATGTTAGTTATGGGTATACGACAAATATATACTTCTTGAGTAGTAATATTATTTGTAAAAAAGTTTGACAATAATTTTCACATAGGAATGAAATAAAAAAAAAGGAAAATTACAAAATAAAATGAACGATATGATAGAAAATATAAAAAACATTAATATATTAAAATTGATGTAAAAATTATTATAGAAATAACATACGTTATGATTAGATATGTATTCTTATGTAATATGCTGATCCTCGATGCATTTGGTTCACTACAACTATTGATTCCAAAAACCGCTTTAACTCTAGAAAAATTAATTATAAATATGGTGAAATCTCGCTTTTATTTTTTAGCTTTTAAATATTTATCGTGGGACAATTGAATTATATTCAGCTAAACTTCGGTAAGTAATAAACAACTACGAAAAAAAAAGTATATAACTAATCTAAATTCCAACATTTTGTACTTAGAAATGTTGAATAATTGATCTAAATTGTTTCCAAATGTTAAATAGATCCAAAAGACCTAAAATTAAAACAAAAAATTAAATTTTTTTGGAATTTGGTTTGATTTTCAATTTCTATCTTCAAAATGAAATGAAACCAAATTATAAATATATTAAATTTGTTTTCTTTTTTTATTTATTTTTATATAAATATTAATTTAAAATACATTTAATTAAATATATTTATATTTTAAAAATTTTAAATTATTTTAACATGTAATTTGTAATTTAAACTAAATTATGATTTATGATAATATTTAATATTTTTAAGAATCTTTTTCATATTTATTATATATTCAACTTAATATTTAATAATTTTAACGTTTCTTGAATAAAAAATTACCCCTAAAAATATTTATGTATTGGTTGAAATTTTATTCTTATTTTAGTTAATAAATTTTATTTATTTGATAGAAAAAAATTAAAGTATTGTTTCTTAAATAAAAAATAAATATAAAAAATATAATTTAAATTGAAAAATATTAACTTAGATTAATCCAAATTTAATATTATTTTTAAACTAATTTAAATTGAACTGTAATTTTTTTTTATGATTGAATGGAATCATTTTAAAATTTCAAACCAATTCAAATTGGCATATTATATATTTGTGGATCTAGTTTATTGGATCTGTTTCTTATTTTATTTTTTTAAAAAAAGTTAGCCGTTTGTTAAGGGACGTAAATGAATGGTAGGATTATCAGGATTGTATTACTTTATGCACATTAAATGGTCACTTAAATAAACTAAGATCCCACTTTGCAAAAGATTCAAAAATCAGATGAAGCGAGACCTAGTTGCCTGAGATGGTGATGCATATCTTCAGGGTGATCGTCATGCTTTGGTCGCTCTGGCTGCACCCACCGTCCATCATTGCTTCTGATCATTCCCTTGTTCTCATCTTGTCTCCAATTTGGTGGAACCAAGTAATGGTCTTTCAGGAAATCGCATGCCTTGTTCACCAAAGCAGGGTCCCTGCCTGTAGCTAGCACGAATCTTTCACCCTTTCCATGGTATCTGCGCATCATCAAGAGCTATTCATCAACAAATTAAAGATCATTGACAACAATATCGTCAGCAGAAGTTAATAAAGCTTGGTTTTATTAACAGTTTCATATTTAAATATAAATAAGTTTATCTCATACGTAAGACAACTGACAATGTATATATAATTATTTCTATTTCTCTCTTACATTTTATCTTTTTTTCCCATACATGTGTTTCAAAAATGTATTTTAACTAAAATCAAATTAAAAGGATTAATATTTTTCTGTCCACTTTTGATGTTAAAAAATATTATTATTTTATAAATTTTTATTAATCAGTATCCTAAGATCATTAATTGACAAATTAACAAATAATTTTTTTTATTAGAAAATAAAATCAGAATGGTACACCATAAATCAGAAGAAAATGTTAAATAACGTTACATATTTTAGTCTTTAAACAACACTCCAAGCACATTCGTTACTATTCTCCATCTTTTATTAACTTAACCACTTTCTAATTACTATGTATCAAATTGTCATTATTAGCCCGGAAACTGTCTATATCATTTTGTTTTCATAATCAATTGATTAAGTTGATGCTGTGGGAATACATATCGTCTCTTAGGTTTGACCAGTCAAAGAATGACTGCTAGAAATATTAAAACCAATGATAAGAAATTATTGACCATATATATCCAAGAAACTAGTATCTGCAATGTGAGGAAAATGGCAAAGAAAGCATATATACAATTATGGGTCTGTTTATTTTTGTTTTTAAAAACTGAAACATCAAAAACTTATTTGATTAGTAAAGCTTTTCAATTTTTAAATATTTTTTAAAATTAAAAACTAAATAACTTTTAAATTACTTCGCCTTTTTATTTTTATTATTTATTATTTATTATTTATATTCTTTTATATTTTATTCTATTTATTCTCTTTCACTACTTAAAAAAATTACCTAATTTTTTTTTAAAAATAAAAAATCAAAATGACAATCAAACACCCACCAAAACTAGTATCTATGCTCTGCTATGTGAACGGTTCGGTAAGGAAATTGAAATATGAAATCCCACCAGTCAATAATTTATAATGCATTGTCCCCTTCTTATCTGCCATATAGTATATATTATATTGCTCTGTAATACGAATGCCTAGGGTAAAGAACTTGAATAATGAAATCCCACTAGTTAATAATTTATAATGCATTATCCCCTTCTTATCTACCATTAGAATCCATTATATTACCAGTTTACCACTATATATGTCAATAAACTCAAAAGAGTTAGATATCATGCGCATCTAATTAATTTAAAAGTAATTATTATTATTCATCACTTTTTTAGTTGATTTATTTTTTATTATTTTTTTTCCATTGCATCATTTAAAATAACTATACATCTCTTTGCATCCAAGAAATGACTATTTTTTCATGTTTAACTAGCATTATAGTAATAGGTAGCTCATTTCATGTTCTGCATGCTTGCAATAATTAATGCTACAACCCGATGACCTATCCTTATCTCGCCTAATAGAAACAGAAGATACAATTAATAGTTTATTAGTTATTCGGTATTGAGTTATGAATTTTTTAATACTCACTTGCATTTATTTTACATCTCTTTTTTATTTTTTTTATCATACTATCCTATGTATTTCTTATTTTCACTCTTTATTTTTCATAATAGAATGTAAAAAAAATAAAAATAAAAATACTAACTAATACCTTTAGAATATTGATTAAAAAATCAAAAATAATTTTTTATTAATAATCATCATTAATATATAATTATTATAATTTTTAATATATTTTAATATTATCTATGAAATTGGAACATCTCACCAATCAGTTGGTCCCCCAATGATTTTCCAAACACCATGCCTACAAATTAATAATCCATACCAATTTAAATTGCAGAAAAGACGACCCAACTTTCATCTCTAATTATGTAAGATTATTTAATGAAATTAAGATTATCATAACCACTTTCAACCAATAGAAAAAGTAAATAAATAAATTAATGAGCTTTAGTTGCATGCAAAGAAAGACTTGAAGGCCTAACTGAGTTAAGAGTATTAATATTGTCAACTGATAGTCTAATTATTTAATGTTTTAAAAAATATTGATTATATATTTGATTTGAAATGTATTGAGATTTAAAAAATATATAATAAAAATTAAACTAGTGTTAAAATAAAGCGATTGATATGCTACAGAAAACGACAAAGAAAGTTGTTGAAAGTACAGGATTGAGTTACCCGTCAAGCAGATGCAATAGAGCCTCCAAATTATGTGCAGCGATAGCATCAGCGTTGGGGTTCAGAAACGGCGACTTCTTGTGGTCCAACGCGAGTTCCACGCCGACATGCGAGTAACACCACGGCAAACCCTCCGCCGCCTTCATCACCGGCGCCGGCAACTGCTCGTTAAAGACAAACCCCGGCGACTTAGGCACCACGTCGTGCATATTCACCACTCTCAACACCTTCACTCCCAGCGTCTCCAACCTCTCCTTAAACCTCACATTCCCAACCCTAGGACCTGAAAACGACATCACCGTAACGGGCACAGCCCTAAAATCCTTCATCACGTTCAACCCCGTTTCCGCAATATCATAAGCACTCAGAATCGCCAACGCGCTCCCTAAACTGTGCCCCGTTATGGTAATGCTGAGTTCCTCGTTAGCGTACTTCTCCAACAACCGTTTCACCTCCGTTAAAATCTGTTCCCTCGCTGAGTACTTGCAATAACCGCAACTCTCTTCTTTATCCGTGTAGAGATCCAAAAACCCCGATTCCACTTTAACCGTTTTATCGGGGCAAGGGATGCAGCTAGAGGATATTGGTTTCAGGAAATCCATGAGGTCCGCTATCCACTCGAGTCGCGTGACTGTTCCACGCCACGCGATTGTCACGTCCCTTCGACCGAGTCGGTTACTCGTTGAATCGTCCGAAACGGCGACGTATCCGGCCCAGTTGGCGTTCTTGCTCCACATTTTGGGCCAGCGCGATTGTTTGAAGAAGTTTGGAAGGTTGATGTTGGCAGTTGCGTAGAGGTAGCGCGTGATGGTGTAGCCGTGGTGGGACATGCCCAATGAGGGGAAGAAGTTGCGGCGCGTGAACCTACAGCTACCGCAGTACTTGGAGAATGGGTCGAAGTCGAAAGCGTCGTAGCAGGCCTGGGCCATCTCGCCGTAACGGATTAGCTCCATCCGGAGTAGAGGGTCCATGGGCTCCAGAAGCCCGGCCCAGTCGTTCTCGCCTTGGATTTCGCGCCACTCTTGGGAGAGTCGTTCCAGCTGTTCCTCTAACTTGGGCTTGTAGTTGATTCTGTGCACGTGATGCGTCGTTGCCTCTTCTTGTTCTTGTTCTCTCACGCCCTCGCTTATGGTGGTTGATGATGATGAGAAGGAGGAGGAGGAGGAGTTGCGTGCAACGAGTTTTGTTGACTTTTGGTTTGGGGAAAGAGGTGAATGTGGTATTGGGAATTTGGGGTGGGTTGAACGGAAGGAAATAATGAACATGTTTGGGATTGAAGCGGTCATTGCCATTGGATTAACGATTTTACTTGACTGGAGAGAAAATGAACACATGGATCTCTGTGTATATAAACAGAATCTCGTGCCTAGTCAGATACAGAAGTAGGTATTATGGCACAATAAATTGAGTTTTATTCTTATTGCAAAAAGGGAAAGAAAACAAATGTAGATGATAAAGTATGCTCTGCACATGAAAGGATTAAAAATAAATTATAAGAAGACAAAGACGGGGAGAAAAATAGAGTTATAAATTATAATGTTATGGACAGTCTAGTGCCATTCGGATTGGAATGTCTTTGTTTTTTATTTTTATTTTTTAACTTGCTACGCAATTCAAGGATTTTGATTTTTTTTTAGCTTATTTTCCTTACCTTCTTTTTTTTCATCTCTTTTTTTTATTTATTTGTTTATTTTTCTCTTATGTATTTAGAAGCATATAATAAAAATTTAATATATAATAAAAATTATAATATTTTATGTTATTGATACATTAAATTATATAATTTTTAATGAATATTTATTATATATCCTTAAATATATATTAAAAATTATTTATTTATTTCTATTTTTTCATTTCACTCTTTCTATTCTTTACTTCTTTTCCCACGTCTCATAAAAGTATGAAATAAATATTTTTACTAGATAGGAATTTTTATTAAAAAATATATGTTATATTTTATATTTATGATAAATAAATTTTAATAAAAATTGTTTTAAAACAAGTCTTGATGTTGATATTATTTAATGGGAAATAACTTTTCAACTACACGAACTATTATATTATAGTCAATCTAACTCCATGGTCTATCCTCTTCTCAATCAATTTTTACTCCTTAGCGTATTAAACAAATGGAACCAAATCAATGTAATTATTTTTATGTTAACCCAGATAAGAAATAATATGTATGCAAAAAATATTAAGAGCTATATATGAAGGGAAATGTTATTTGCATAAATTTAGTAATGTATTTTCAAAAGGAAAATTATAGTTGTCCACCAATGTGATGAATATTAAGATAAGAATGTTTACGGTTTAGTTTAGATTGATTATAACAAAAAATTATTCATTTTGATCATTAGAAAAATAATTCAGTTTAAATCCATTTAAAAACAATATCAAAATCAATCTAATTTATATTTTTGTAATTTTTTAATTCATATTCTGGTAATTTAAACTGGATCGATTATTCTCATTATCCTTTATATTTTTTACGTAACACTTTTTTTAGCAAATAAATAAATTTTAATTAGTTAAAATACAAATAGAAATTTAAACCGATGCATAAATTATCAAATACATAATAATTAAGAAAATATTTATTTTAAATATTAAATCTCATCACAAAACACAAATACAATATAAATCATAGATCAAAAATTAAAATAAATATTATTCTAATTTTAATAAAAATACATTCAATAGAACATATTTTAAGATAATGTTTGCATAAGAAAAGAATAATAAAATTAATATAAATTTGATACATTTGCGGTTTGATTTGAATTTCGATTCTCAAGTCAAAAATAAAATTCAAAACAAACCACGTTAAAAAAACATTTTTGTATTAATATTTTTTTAAATTAGTCAATAATAACTTGGATCAATTATTCAATACTTCTTAGATAAATTAAAAAGGTAAAATTATAAAAAAAATTATCAAATATATAATTAATGTGATAGAAGGGAAAAGAAAACTAAAGAAAGAAGATCAAGAAAAATTCATAAGAAAAGTGAATATATAAATAAGATATGAAATATCTATAGGAAGGACATGAAAGTTGTAAACAGATAATAAATAAGACAAATGAAATCAAGTGGTATAATTTTGAACACTTTTGTATATTAGTCTCCTATAATTAAGATTTAAGTATAATCTTATATGAATTATTACTATTACTATTATTATTATCTACTTAGATAAGTGTAAATATAAAAATTAAATAATCCAAAAGTTTAATCTTTTTATCGAAAAATACCTGTTAAAAAACTTATCCTAACTTATGTAATAAATTAATCCTATCTAACTTAGACACGATATAGTTTATAAGATAAGTCCTCACCAGCAAGGTGATTTATTTTCGTCCCTATACACACCAAGTGAATAGTGATAACCGAAGCTATTAAGTAGATGGTCTACGTGAGAATTTAGGAGTAGTTTTGGTTAGTTTAATTCACTTTAATTACCTAAATTAATCATATCACATGTAGTTCGCTGAAAATGTAGCTGTACAAATACGTATAATGTAATCTAACAAACATACGAAATGGTGAGACATGCATACCTGATAATGTTTTTACATATGATCTGTCTTGGTGTCTTAAGAGAATGACTTAAGCATATATGAAAACCTCGAACATTAAAATTAATCTTGAAAAGCGTCAAACACAGTTTTCTTTACTCTGTGTTAATGACTGAAAAAAAAAAAAAAACCAATTTGTAAAGTAGATTTGTTGACAGAAAATATATATATACGGGAAGGAGATGCGCCATGCATGTCCACCAATATAAAATATGGCATACTTGTTAGAATTTGATTCTCAAGGATAGCGTCGTGGATAAACTAGGTTTTTATTTGATTTTATTCCCCTTAAATCAATATCAATATCTTGAGAAATCTAAAAGAAACAAAGAAAGCTCACTGCTATTTCATCCTAACACATGCATCATCACTGGTTCATTGCACACAATTGATTGAGAAAAAATACCTATTTTGGAGGTAGGTTTTTTTCTATGTTACCTTCGTAAAACTAAAGATATAAAATTTAAGCTGATTTGATCTAATAAAATTGTGTCATGATATAATATATTTAATATGATTAACACGTTATTTCATTTTATCTAATTTGTTAATAAACATTTGTTACATATTTATATTTTGCTGATAGATTTTTTATTAATTATTAAATTAATTTTTTTAAAATTTTAAATTAATAAACTACTGGTTCTGTATAACAATCATTGTTATCCACAAAGAGGAGAGAGAAAGTTGGAGAAGATATACAGTGAGTTACAAAAGTTAAGAAAATGTATATGCTACCAATGGTATAAGTTATGCCGAATTTGCTACCAATGATATAAGTTATCCACTAAGTTCATCTTTTTCTAAAAAAAATAATTTAGTTGTTTGATTTCTAGTGTATTTGCGTTGCTGTTATGCCTATGCATAAAATTTGTTATCGAAGTAAAAAATTGTTTATTAAAATTATTTTTAATATGTATATTCAATTTAAAGTTTTAAAATATAATTAATTTAATAGTTAATAAAGTATCTATATACAAAATATGAAAGCAAAACATACCTTTATTAATAAATTAGGCAAGGTAAAAATGTATTATGTCATATGACATAATTTTATTGAATCATAGATTTTATATCCTTGACTTTATAATATTAGGGAAAATGACTGGGAGATAAGAGACGTTATTTTTATTTATTTATTTTTATATTTTGTTCTTATATATATATATATATTAAATCTACACATATTTATTATCTGTTTCAATCTTTAAATGGATTTCATTAAATAGACGGGATTTTTACCTATGAAATTCTTTTATAATATGTGGAAATTAAATTTTAAAAAAGAAAAAAAAGAAAATTTTTATCCAAAAAAAATCCTCTTAAAAATTATAAACTTAATATTTCAACTTTTGTTTGATTACTTAAAAATATTATATAACTTTTTAATTTAAAAATAAAATCTGTTTATCGCTTAATTATATTTTTTAAAAATTTTAACTCATAAAATTTAAAATTTAAATTATTAAAATTAATTTAGTTGTGAGAGATTAAATATCAGAGTAAATTTAATATGACAATCTTAAATTTGAACTTTATTATTTTTTAAATTGTAAAAAGATATAGAATTCATTTTCTCCGCTTAAAAGCCTTGGTTCATTTTAATTCCAACTTTTGGTAATGAATTGTAGATTGATACAAGAACATTTTAATCTCTTTATATGAAAATATATATATACGCATTCATATAATAATATTTCATTGAGTAGATATTAAAAAAATATTTCTTACATAAAAAAATATTTATATTTAAATATAAATTGTTAAATTTATTTTATTTAAAAAAATTATCGATCATTAAATAAAAGATATAAATAAATAAATTATAGAAAGAAAAATCATTCCAATTTTCCTAATAATCCATTATCTGTATTGATTAATTCAGTGTTCAGTAATCATTTTTCGAGATCCAACCTACACCTCTCATCACGGAGAACACAAAGGGAAATGAGATCTGATTCAGTTAATTTGCATGGAAGTTATGTATGGTGTATGCAAGGTGCCACTTCCCTGTCATGATTGAAAGCATTAATTAGGGTTGATCTAATTTTTTATGATAAACCGGTCTTAATTTGATATTCCTTAGCTGGCAACGGTTGAATTAATGCAACTATATTTTAATTACAACGTATTAGAAATAATATATTATTAAATTTAATATTTGATATTATTTATTTGTGTGTGTATATATATATATATTAATAAGTATGCAATGATATATTTAAAAACATTATATAAAATTAATGTAATTAATAAAAAATATTTTATCCATAAATAACATGAATAAAAATATGTTTATTCTAATTAATGAAAAATATTTTAATGATGATTTATATACATTTTATTAATTTTAATTTTAATAAATAATTGAGAAAAATATTATTAATTTGACTATATCTTATTTAATGTATAAATTTATGATATAATTTTGTAGGTTACAACGAAAAAGACAACAATGTTTGAATCTAAATTGTTATTTAAACTATTTTAATATTAAATTTTTTTATCATTAAATTTTGAATAATTTTATAATTTATATAATATAATAAAGATGCGTGACTTCATAAAAGAAGGAAATTTGATGTGATTTTATGATAATTAAAAAAACCACCAAATTATGTGTATTAATGTTTTTGTTTTTATAAATAAACAATTTAGTTTTTTAAAATAATAACTTAAAATGAATTTAATATTTTAAATAATTTGAAATATAAAACCTTTCAAATAGTAAAGGAGATAAAAGTTGTTCTTGTTTTTATCTGTAATAACTTAATAAAAATGATGATTTTATTGCTATTAAAAGATTTATTTGATATTGTAAATTTTCTTAACAATCTAACTGATACTAAGTAAACTTTGAAGGTACTAAATAAACAGTTTAACATTATTTCCTCATTTATGAAAACTATACTAATATAAATATAATTATGTTGAATTTAATTTTAATATGATGAATAATTAATAACGTAAAAAAATTGTGTTACATATTTTACTAACTTTACTCGTCACATCATATATAAGTTACAACATCTGTTTTTCAAAACGTGGAGATTATGTGTTATTTGTATTCTACAAGGCTATATAATTTAAAAGGGAGCTTTACGATAAGTCCGAAAACATATTTTGAATAAGAATATAGGTGGCGTTCGGTTTATTAATATTTTTTTTAAAATATTATCTTATTTTATTTTATTCTATGTTTTAAAAAATTATACATAAAATAAAAAACAATTTTTTATGTTAGTTTTACTATTTTTATGCAAATTTTTAATAAAATAAAAAAATATCATTCTAAATTTAAATAAATAAGCAATATAAAATGCAAACAGTCCTTAATTTTAAGATACTGTGAGTTGTTCCAATCATTTTATAAACTCTAGACCCTACAGAAATAAAATTATATATATAATGAATTCGTATTATAACATGTGAGTTAGCATAAAATTATTCAATGATATGGCTACACATGCTAGCCAACAAACATCTCTTTACACCACCCTGATCCATGGTTGTGGGTTTTTTTTTTTTAATAAAAAATATCAAATGATTTACATTTCATATATTCGAAGGAAAGCTACTATTATATGTGTGACCAATATTTTTAAAAATTATTTAATAAATTTTTACAAGTTAAATACCAATAAAAATAATATTAACTATTTTATCATTATTATAAATCATCATGTATATTAAAATACAGAATTTAGAGAATAAATTAAGATAATAAAAATAAAAATGAAAATAAAATTTGAATACGACAAAGAATAAATAACAATAAAATAATAAAAAGTGATACAATAATAATAAATTCTGACGACAACAATACCAATAATAATAATAATATAAAATACAAAATTAAATACTAACCGTCAAAAAATTAATAAAAAATAATAAGCAATTAAACAGTGATGATAAAAAATAACTAGATAACAATAGTAATACGAAGAAAAACAGCAACTCACAACAAATATAACAACTAATCGTAATAAAAAAACAATAATATAAAAGATGTAGCATTAAATAAAAAATAATAGGCAAACAGTGGAAGAAAAGTTAAAAGGAAGGATGAAAATATTTAGATTGAACAAAATAAAAAAAATTTATTTTATATTTTAACTTGTCATTTTTATGTTTATAGAAAAAAAAAAAAACCTGATTGTTTTTGTTTTTCTCAAAAAAGTTCAAACTAGCCCATAAAAATAATGTTTTTTATGCTCTAGACAATGGGCCACGAAAATGCAGTATAGCCCAAACGGTCATCAAATTTGAGCAGAGATAGGGGAAAAGGGAAGCAGAAGATCTTGACCTCTATCTTCTCTGCTTCTACGCTGTTTTATTCTTAGAAATTTTTTATGCGTATATTCCTTTCCCTATCCTTTACCTTTATATCAAAACCCAGATGTATGCTTATATTTTTTCTGTATTACTTTTTATATCAAATAATGGATATCTACTCTCCATGTTTTGTGACAATCTTATAATTCATTCCCTTTGCAGTTTCCACAACCAGTTTCAGCTGTAGTAGACTTTGCTTTACACGCCTAGCTTTTATGTTTTCCATTTGTTTTAAATTCTTATTTTAGTTTTTAAAACTCTTTTATTTCCACTATTTTTTTATGCTTTAAGACACAGGGAAAGAATTAAAACCAAATATATTAAGTAAAATATATAAAGGAGAAATAATAATAAGAAGAAGATGAAGAAGAAAAAAAAAACCAAATCTAACAGAAAGTTTGTGAAATTATTTATAAAACATAGAAATAAATAAAAGATAACAAGGATAAGCAAAAGCTAAAAAGGATAAGTATAAATAAAGATAAAAAAAATTATAAAAAAAAGTTTAGTGCACAATTCACATAAATTCTAAAGATTAATTTCAATAATTTAAGAGTGATTTTTTTAATTCAAAAACTACTATCGATATTTCAAATCATTTTTAAAATCTAATGTAAACATTTTCCTAATTTATATATAAATTTTAATTTTTTAATTTATATAATTATAATACCCTAAACCTCTTAAATTAGAGGCAAAAAGGCTATTAAGAAATTTTGATTTACGTGTTTATATATTATAAATTCATGTTGTTAGAAATAGAAGCAGTTATGGTGTTGAGGCGATTAAAACATTTTTAATTACACATTGAAATGTTATCTGATCATTTTAATTATCATAAATTTAATATGATTTAAAATACTATATTTTAATACGATGTAAAACATTATATTCTGATGTCAATACTATTATATTCAATAATATTACATATATAAAGATTGAGTTTTGGTAGGTGGGTTAACGTTACAAGTCACCTATCTGTCTAAACTACATTTGAATAAGTTGATAATATAATTTTTTTTTATAAAAAGTATATTAAAATTAAAGTTAAAATTATTTTTTAAAAAATATAACATAAATATCATGAAAAACATCTAAAAAAAAGGTGACTTATATATTAAAGATTTTTAAAATTTTTTGTTTAAAAATAAATTTTAAAAAATAAATCAATTTTTTAAAGTTGGTATTTAAAGAATTTTAATATTTGTAAAATAGTTTTATAAACATTTTTATAAATAAAATATCACAATCAATCTAATTAATTAAAAAATAAAACATAAAATATTAAGAGAGTTAAGATATCATAATATATAATAGATCATTCCCAGAATTTAAAATTTATACTCAGTGCTAAGTTTTTATTAAATTGAATAGAAATTTCAATAAGAAGAAAAGCTCTCCTTAACATAAATCTATTTAAATATTATTTAACAAGTTTCTTTAAATTTAAAAATTAAATATTACTGGAAAGGTTTTTTTATTCTCAAAATTAATGAATATATAACTTTGTGTTGAGATAGATAATTAATTTGAAATTATTAGATTTGATGTATTTGACTGATAATTTTTTTAAAAAAATAATACAAATGTTTATTTGAATAATTTTGTATAAAAAAAATTAAATGTCATATGTTTAGAAAGATTTTAATTTTTTATTATTATATTAGTTTCTTTTTTATTATCATTTATAATTATTTTTATATTTCACTCTTGTTTAAATAATTATTCATTTTTTATTAATAAATCATTATAATTCTAAAATCCTTAATTTAAACACAAGGTAAAAAAAATCTCACTGTCAAAAAAGATAAAAAAAAATTTCTTAATTCTAAAGATAACTGTTCAGCAAAAAGTTAAGTGTATATATATATATATATATATAAAATAAGGATATTTAAATTTTTTTATCTAATGTAAATGAATGTAAAACTTTTTTTTGTCTTATTATTTAACAATTTTTCTTTTATACAAAAGAAATAGAAGATAAATATTGTAATATAAACTATATTTCTAATATTTTTATCTTCCATATAATGCATGATCTAATTGTAAAGCATAATTATTCTTTGAGTTATTTTTATACGGTGTGTGCATGTGTATTATAGCATTATACATGTAATAAATAATTTTTTTTATGTGAGCACGTTTGCTAAAAATTTTAAGTTTTTTTTTTGTATAATTTTTTTTTGTTTTATTAATTGTGGTTTGTTTACTTTGATAAAAAAAAATGTTGCAATCACAACTTTACATACTTTATTAAAAAAAATGTTTTGTAAGATCTTTTAACACGTTCTTTTATGTAAATTATACACATAATTAATATTTGTGTCATCTTTAAATTTTTTAAATATAAATATATATAAAAAATCATATATAATATCATAATTAAAATAGTTTAGAACTTAGTTAGTACGACCCAACAAAACCTCTAAAATTTTCAAAAAAAATGATGAATGCAGCTATTGGCTAGAATTTTAGGTAAAAATAGTGAAATACTTTAATATTTTAACATTCAAGTTGGTAGATATCTTAATAGAGTAGCGATCTTTATAATAAATATTTTACCTTAATGAAGTTTTCATACTCATACATAGAACTGTAATTAATGTGAGTGAATAATTGTGTAGACCAAGGAATGCTCCCATGTAGCACGTCTAGTGACCATTAAATATTCTAAAACTCGTGGTGGGGATGGCATGAGCCTCCAATAATGGCCCTATGCATTACGAGTGCATGGGATGTTATTTATATGGACATTTAGTTTGGTTTGACTTAAGAAATGGATGGCCCAATGACTTAAATAATGGTTGTGATCAGATAATGCCTATCTAAATTGGGTTTAAATCCAATTAATTTGAAGTTAGAATATATATATATATATATCTATTATATCCTATATTTTTTCTCTTTTTATTTTATAAAAATAATTGTATAAAACTTGATAAAAATATGATTTCTGATACATTTCTCATAGAATTAAATAACTAATTACCCCACCACCAAAACATGTAAAAATAGGGTTTCATGGAATGCATTACTAGCATGGCAAGATTCATTCTACATAAACTTTGCCTATCAATTTTAGTTACACGCGAATCAAAGGCACTAGCCATTGCAATAATGCTTTGGCTCGCCAATAGACACGCACTTTAGTAAGCAACACAACTTTCCTTCTTCATGTTCATGCACTATCAGCTAACTCAAGCATCAAAATCTTAACTCATTAGAAACACATCCATTATGAACTTGCAGTGTTGGTCCAATGTGGTTAATGTATGGCACATTGAAGTCATATATAGTGTCTAATCTATAGGAACAAATTAATGTCACATTTTGGAGTTGGTAACATCACTTGAGACTAAGGACTGGGTCAAGATTTTGTTATTCCCTTTTCTTTTTATAAGCTCTTGGGATACTAGGAGAGATTAATTGACGTGGCCAACAAAAATCTGATCCTGTAGTAATTTCGGTATGATATTTATTTTTGGAATGTTCAAAATTTGTTCTTTAATAGAATTAATTTTTAAAGAAATAAAATTTTTAATTTCTAATTTGTGTATATTAGTTTAGAGTGATGGTTATAAAATTATTAAAAATATATTTATATTTCTAAAAAAATCTATTATCATTGTCACATATGTTTATTTTAGAAACATTCAAAATTTTTAAAATTAACCTGTCAATTTTAATAACATTTTAATAAATGTTGTATAAAGTTTATGTTGCTAAAAGATTTTAGGAACATTTTAATTTGTTAATGGAAATATTTTTAAAATGTCACAAATTACCTATTATTGTAATATTTATATATTAATTACACCATTTTAAAAATGTTGCCAATTACCTTTTTGGCTGACATTTTCTATATTAATTATAACATTTTATAAATGTGGCTAATATGTATCTTTTTGCAATATTAAATGGTAATTAGTTTTTTTAAGTAAAATATTGATATTTGCGATATTTTTTAAAAAAATTATTAAACTTATACCATATTCATTATCATTATTTCATTTTGAGATCATATTTTCTATAATAATTTCACTTCTTATAACCTATATTAAATCCATCACAAATTAAATGTTTGTACAGTATCTCTTGATTATTCCAACTACAATTATTACAAGCTTATAAGGATATAAAATAATTAAATATTTGTACATTATTTATTAATTATTTCAACTGCAACTATTACAAGCTTATAAGAACATAAAATTTAATTTTTATGCAATATTATAAAATACAACATTAAGAAATATTTTAATCATTTTAAATAATTTTATAGAATATTTTAAATATTTTATAATTAAATCATAATATATATATATATATATTTACAATACAAATGTATGAGTATTATTTTTATTTGCAATTTGATTTGACTCATTAAAAAAAATGCCAATAACTCTTATATTTGAAAGTACATAAATACATACACACAAAGTCATGGAAAATCATTGTATATATTCGTGTCCCAATAGATTAAAGATCCTTTAAGCAAGTTGTAATTCATCATCTAACGAAGTAAAACATTGGAAGTATAAAAAAATCAAGCAAATTTTTAAACTAAAATAATTATTTAAGTGCTAATAATAGGAATATATGGTTTGATTTTCAATCGTTTTAATAATTTGTTTTTTTATTAGAAAAATTAGGTTTGGTTGATATTTAAATAAAAATTAAACGAAAGAAGTTTAATCTAAATCCTTAACGAGTAAATTTTACAAAAGTATATGGATTTTTATGAGAGAAAAAAGGATTGTAAAGGAGAAAAAAAATAATTGTAAAAAAAGTTTTAGATACTCAAACATTTAGGGTGAATATATAACTATTTTTACATGAACGTGAAAGATATAAAAGTGAAAGTGAAAATAAATCTTTAAAGATAAAAAAAAAATTCTTCACCACTAACACCTTTAATAACAATATAGATTATTCCATTATTTTTATATGTTTCAATAACCTACCAATTTATAAATATATATTTTTTGAAAAAATTAAATACTAAAACAAACTGGGTTAAAAAAATGGTATTACTAATACATAAACGAAGTAAACTTTAAGTGCTAACAAGTCACAACTTAAAAAAATATATAGGAATTAATGATTGGATTCATTCTATATTGATATTTCAAATAATTTTTTGTAACATTGCATAATTTATCACGTAGCTGATTCGAAGTACTTTTTTCTTAAAAAATAAATACATTATGTATTTATATTAATGTATTGACAGACATAGTTAATAATTATAAAAAAAATAGAAAAAAGTTTTTATGTTGGAAAGACCTATGACATGTTCATATTGCATAGTATGAGAATAATTTTTACATTTTATTAATTATTCAATGTTAATTAAAAAATTTGAGGCATGAAAAAAAAGTATAATATTTATTTTTTATATAATATGGAATTTTATTCCTTAAACATTGGATAATGAAAATTCATGTTAGAGAAAAAAAACAAAAATAAAATAAAAATAAATGCAGAGAAAAGTGACATTCTATATAAAATAGTTTGGACGAAAAGAAAGATTTAGCTACTTGCTTAAATTAATATTAAGATATAGGAAGAATATATGTTGACTTAATTGCTCTTGAAACAATGTTTATTTATTTATCTTCATATTTAATTTTACTAGTTAGTTGCTAAAAGAATAAATCATATACTTTAATAATGTGTCAAATTCCTTATTAGGAAGCATTGCCAAACCTTAATTACAAGTTTTTAAAGGATGTCCATTTTATAGTTATTTTTTGACTTTGCTAAATATTTTTTAAGTTCTGCAAAAGAAAATTATTTAGCATAGCCATTTAGTCTTAATTTTTTTATTTATTTCATATTATATGCTTAGGCTAAATAAAAATATTAAAACTAAAAACATATCATACCAAATAAATAAGATAATTACATTTTTTATCAAACAAAATATTTCTATATAAAAAGATTGTACAATAACATAAATAACATCAAAATTTAAAAAATTAAAATTTTTAATCTTTTGTGTTTTAAAAAACTTATAAATAAAAATAAAGAAATATATGTATCATTTTTATATTTAACACCAATGCACATATTTAAATGCCTATTCTTGAAAAATTTACTAAATTTTACATCTTATAATGATTTTGTTTTGTTAACATCTAAGAATACACATAAAAAAATAATACATTTTTGTATGTTTGTTATTACGACCAATGTCATTGTAGACAATAAAAACAATTATTCTTAAATATTTGGTAAGATTATGATTATATATATTTTTTGACATTAATATAATCTATTTAAGGGTATTAAAAATTAAATTTTGGACTTAACTCAATTTCACCAAACTAAATAATGAGGTAATAATTATTTTCACCATATATACAAATGGTTAGTCATATCTCTAAATAAGGAGACTCTAACATACCACTTTAAGCTTTGGACTTGCATTCAAAGCATGGACAGATTTGCAAGTGGGTCAAACTACATGAATTAACATATATGTATATTCCAATAAAAGATCTATAATAAACTATAATATCATGTTAGTAAAATGAATTTTAGATCTAACCTAACCTGAAAAACTAGCCTACAAGGGAAGAATTGTCATCTTATATTTATAAGTTTGGTCATATTTCTAACTAATATGAGATTCTGACACATATCCTTTCTAAAAGCAACATTCTGAAATGAGAATTATCTCCACATTGTATATATATAGTTGATCATATTTTAGGATTGGATATCAGAAACATAAACATATTTGCAAACGAACCAATTACAAAACTGGACATCTGAAGTGTGGATATATTTTTGGATTTTGGATTAAACTCAACCTCATAAGCTATTTAATGTAGGACTAAAGTTAGGTATATGGGTCAAAGTTAGTGAACCAACTTGCAAACCCGAAGATTATGTGGATTTGAACCAATAAAAGTATTGATTCATTTAAATACGAGTCATTTGATCCAACTCGTGTAACCTACAAGTTAAGTAAGCTGGATTGGGGGCTAATAGGTCAATCTACAATGTAAATTTTATTATTTATGAATTTTTTATAAATATTTATTTAACTATTCTAATAGTTCAATAACTTAAACAGATTAGTCCATTAATATGTAGGTCATAATATACTGAATATGGACCACTATATTTTCTGTCCCAATTATTTTACAAGCTAACTAGCTTTAATAGTAAGCCAATGTGGATCGAGTTTATACAAGACAAGTTAGGTTGTTAACTAGTTATATGTGAGATTCTGACATATCCCCTCATATTTAGGATTGGACATTTGGATTGTAGGCATATTTATGGGTAGATCAAACTATATAAATGAACATTTACACACATACCAATATTAGATCTAGGATAGTTTTTGAAATCATGTTAAAATTGAGTTTTGAGCCAAACCTAACCCTATAAGCTAAGTAGATGAATTTGATTGAATCTAATATAACTGAAAGTTCAAATTATTATTTTAGCCTATGCAGATGGTAGTTAAATTAAGTATAAGAGTGTAGTTTTGATCAGATGAAAACAGTTTGATGTGATTTAGGGTTTTTTGGTAACCAAACTCATACGAGACCTATCTCTCATTCTCTCATTGTCCCTTTCTTCTGTCTTCAACAATAAACAAATCAACTACAGGAACAAGAGAAAGAAACTAAGCTTAGCATAAGACTCACCAAAGTGGGTACTAAAGCACAATCACTAAACTTTTGCACCTAATTTGGGAATGTCATTTCTTTTCCTTCTCCTTTTCTTATCCCACGAAACAAACAACACAAACACCATTTTTTTTCTTTGACCATCTTTATTTTTTTATGTAAATCTTCATTTTTATTTTCTTACATTACATTATCTTATTTAGTTCTTTTTTTCATTTGATTTTCATTCTCCGTTCTCTCACTTCTATGTCTTTACATTTACAGTTGAATCCTGACTCTTGATGAACGGTACTGCTAGATACAACATGTTAACAAGAGTGCATAGAAAATAGAGTCTTATTTGCATCATTTTTGCTTTACAAACTCTCCACTTTTTTTTTTTTACACCTTTTTTTCTCTCTTTAAATTGATATGTTGATTTTTATCCAAATTTAATGTAAATAATTGACCAAATATAAAATATAATTCAACTTAAATTTAATAAAAAATACAAATAAAAAATATATAAATATATTACAATTCGATTAAATCAATTACTTTTAGATTTACTATTCAAATTCCACCATAATTAACCATTTATCATTCTTAATTTTACCAAAGGATCAGAAGGTTTTTAGTTATTCTTATTCTATTTTTTTTCCCTTGTATTGATAATATACCCACTAAATTCTTCATCAATTTCACCATGCCCTTTTGTTTGACGTTCAATATCGATTTATATTATAAAAAAATATATGAAATCAGTACTCAACATTAATTTTGATTTTTATGTTTTATAAATTTAGCATCAACAATTAATAAAAATATTATCGATTAAATTAAAAATTTGAGATTTTTTAATAAAACAAAATTAACAGTTTGATCTCATCAATATATTTAATATTTTGATATTTTTTCAACGACCTTCATAATTTTTATTTAACTAATAACATTTTAAGTACTTTATTTATTTTTTATCTTAAAGCACTAACTGACTGTGAATCTTTTCATCTAGTTAATTATAATTGTTATTATTGATTTTTACCTCAGTATATAGAATAAACTAGAGATTGAATCCTTAATTTATTTTTAAATTATAAATTATAAATTTCTATTTAATAATAATAGTTACAATTATATGTTATTCTTGATACTTTAACTTTAATTTTTATAAAATTTTTAAAATTTTATATTTAAGATAAATTTAATTTATCATTTTATATAAAATGCGTACAATATAAAATATTATATATTTATATGTGTGACAACATGAATTATATATTAGTTTAATAAAAAAGAAGCACAACTTTTTATTTGTATACAATGAAAATCTTGTCCCAAAAGAATTTTTTAAAATTATTGACAAACATATTATATATGCATTATATAAATATTTTTAAAATTATAAATTATTTGTATAAAAAAATTAAAACAATAGCATTTATTATTATTATTCACAAATATTATATTATTTTATCTTTTTGTCTATTTTTATAACCATTTTTAAAAATTTTAACTATTATTTTAAATATTTAAAGCAATATCATTATTATTATTATTGTATTTTTTATAAAAATATTAATTGATGAGAAAATTAAATTAATATAATATTAAAGATATAATAATAAAATATATAACATTATTTTAAAAATATTAATTATATTTCTTAATTTATATAAAACAAACTTTAAATGATAAATAAAATATAAATATTTTATTGTATTAAATATAAATAAATTAAAGAGATAAAATTCAAAAAATATTATAAAAAATAATGAAAATAAATCTTTAAAATTGAGAAAAAATATCTATTAATATAAGATTATAATAATTTTAAATTTTTGGTTATTAGAAAAAGTTATTTTCAATTGAATATATCATATTAAAATTTAAGTTTTAAATTGAATCAATAAAAGTAATAAAAAATTATTAAAATGGTAATAAATTTTTTTATTAATTTGATTTATCAAAATTTAAAAATTAATTTTAAATTATGATATAATAAGATTAATAATTTTAGGATTTAGTTTATTCTAAAAAGTTCTTTAAATTTATTATAATATAATAATATTTAAAATTTAAATTAAATAAATATTTTAAAAACAAAAATTGTAGAAATTTTAAATATTAAAAATCATATAATTTAATAAAAATAAGAATTGCTTGTAAAAATATTTTTATTCACATAATTTTAACTTAATATATGAAGAGATAGATAAGAAAGCATTTAACTACAAGAAAAAATAATTATCCTAAAACACAAAGTCCTACTATTTAATGACATTCATTGTTATAAAAATTCGTCAAATTAAAAAATAATAGATACGTTGTGATTTAAGGAAGGTTCCGTTGCATAATACTAACAATGATTAATTACAAAATCGCAATGGTTCTTCAGACAGTGTCCGAGGCACGCGTATGTGTACATATATATATATATATAATCGGTATTTAAAACAAAAAATTAAAAACAAGACAATAAAAAAGGGCGCGAACTCTCCCGCCCTGCCTCATATATTTCACCCACGCTTCCCTCCATTCCTTCCCTCCTCTTTCCACACACGATGCAACACTCTCACGTCGCTGCTGCGCTACCACCCTCTCACGGCGGAGACGCCGCCGCTACAGCCGATGCCAAGCGTGGTAAGAAGCGTGGCAGTTATAATTGTGGCCGCTGCGGCCTTCCCAAGAAGGGCCATAATTGTAACGTGAAAACCCCATCCTCCGCCACCGCCACTCCCGCTCCCACCGATGCGTCTCTGTCAGCCATTTCCGCCCCTTCTACTGCCACACCCGCTCTCCGTCAGCCGCCATCGAATCTCCGCCGTGCGCTGTCGTTCGATGATGTTGATGATCGTGCCCCCGAACTCGATCTGGATGACAGGGCGGATGGAGATTTGTTTGACGAAACAGATCCAGATCTAGATATGGACATGGAATCGTGTGGATTGCCGGTGAGTCTCCTCTGGGAAGTGCTGAAGAGGCTGCCACCGTCAGGGCTGTTGTTGGCCGCAAATGTATGCAAGGGATGGGGAGAGACGGCGAGGAGATTATGGAGAGCGGCGGAGGAATTGAAACTTAGGGTTCCGGCGAACGTTCCTGTCGGGTTTGTTGCGTCGATGTTACAGAAGTGTCCCGGGATTGTGAGGCTCTCTCTTAGGATGGAAAGGTGTGTGAGAATTTGTTTTTATCAATTTGATCGAAGGATTTAGATCTTTAATATTGCTTGATTAAAACGATTAGTTTAGATCGATATAGAATGAAGAATTAGATAAAGTCTGAATCATATTTTAAAGATTTTTTCATGCTTTCTAAAGTGATACAAAAGAGGGGAAAAAGATTGGATTTTGAGAATGAGATTAGGATTCTTTCTTTTTTTCTTATTTTCAAGATTCTTACCCGTGTTTATATTATAAATCTAACTCGTTTGATGTGGCAGTGATTTCAATTCAACGATTTTGGCTTGTATTGCCTTTTCGTGCCCTAATCTCGAGTCGATGGAGATCTCGACATTTGATAATGCAACCAATCGAATCAATGGGTATTTACTCCTTTTTTAATCTCTCTCTCTCTCTCTCTCTTAATTTTTTTTCTGTTTCAATGGAAATAAGTTTTTCAGTTTTTGAGCACCCTAATATTCATTTTGCGCAAGGTAAAATTTTAGAGAACGTTAACTTCAGACCTGGAAATTCATTAATTAAAGCCAGTGTTCAGAATTTTTGATGTGTTTGACATTGCTTTATGGAATAATATGGGTTATAATTTACTGTCACATTGTATGCTGATGAAGTCTTAGTGGCACATTGCCATGTTATAGATTGTCACTCTAATAGATTGTATGTTGATGGCACATTGTATGTTTATCGGCTTGGCTGTGACTTTTGCTTTGCCCCTTTCTTTATGTTTCGGAAGTTAGTTTTCATTCTTCAACATTGGCTGTTCTGTTAGTACTCATGTTACTAATTTCTTGTAGATGAGGTTAAAGTCCTTTTTTGTTAATTTCTATTCAATCTCTTATGCCATCATCATTTCCCATCAAATGCAAGTTTAACGATTGAATACTGCTTTTTGCTGATGAGCTGTATCCCGTGCTGACTAGCTGTGTCAACTATGAAAATGCAGGGATGAATTAGGCCGGTTTGTTGCTGATAAAAGAAGCCTCAAAACCCTTAAGATGGAAGGTTGTTCTAATCTGGGTGGTTTTGTTGTCTGTTCCTCTAGTCTTTCTACAATTTGGCTATCAGAGATGCATTCTCTTTCTAAGATGGTGATTATTGTCTTCTGCTTCTTATGTAATCAATATTTAAATTAATCCCTTGAGCTTGCATTCTGCATGAACTCTAGTTACTTATAGATACTTTGGAATGTTAGGTATTTAATTGTCCCCAGTTGAGAGAGATTTCCTTGGAGTTTTCTTCTCAAGATAGTGACGGTACGGATCTTACAACCATGATTGAAGGTTTGGGGAGAAGTTGCCCAAGATTGCAGAACATACACATAGCCTCAATGCGGCTTTCACATGCTGCTGTGCTTGCTCTTACAGCCTCTCAGTTCAGGTGTGTCATGTTATCGCATCTTGATCTCTATTCTCCAGTTGTCATTGACAATATCCATTCATGTTCAAGTTCCTTGCCTTGAAATGAAAGTGTCTTGTACAATTTGAACTTTATTGCTGTATGAATTCATTGTTCACACTGTCTGGTGAATGCCAAGCATCTTACAATACCAAATAGGATCATGTCCAATTTTACGCTGCATGTTGCATAAGGAATGGAATGAAACAAATAACATGACTACAATATTAACATGTATACACCTTCACAATCAAATGCTAATTCTATTCATGACATTAATATGTATAATTGAAGTTCCATTCCTATAGCTGATAGGTAACACCACAGAAATGCATTTTATATGATCAGTGAAAATGTTATTTTTATTTACAATTTCTAAATTTTTAACAATGAATTAATAATTGCTTTAACTTCCACTTGATTTGATGAGCTTACTGAACTTTTGTTTAAATATAATTAATCAGGGGGCTGCGGATGCTCTCTCTTGTTCTTGGATCTGAAATTACTGATGCATCTGTTGCTGCAATTGCCTCAAGCTATCCGAATCTAGAATTGCTTGATCTCAGTGGGTATGTATCTGTACTCATTCTGATTGCAATCAAATGTTCTATGAAGTCTTCAAATTGTAACATCCTTGGGAGACCCAAAAAAAATCTATGGAACTCAATATTTCACACAAATATAACTGAAACATTAGCGAAAGAATTAATATTTCAAGTTTGCATTTTTTTTCCCTTGTTTATCTCTCTTGGAAATCATGTTTAATGGAGAAAATTTTTATCACAGATCTGGTATAAGTGACAGTGCCATTGGAATGATTTGCAATGTGTTCCCTGAAACGCTGTCAAGACTCCTTCTTGCTCTTTGCCCTAATGTGACTTCAAGTAATGGCCTGTTACATATTCAATTGCTTCATAAAACTTCGTACTTGCTTAAGTTTCAGGGTTCCCTGATCTGCTATTACATGATTCAGGTGGCATTCAATTTGCTACAGCTCAGTTACCACTCCTTGAACTTATGGACTGTGGCATGACCATATGTGATCCCAATTCCCAAAATCCAACTGCTGATGGGAGCAACTGCAAATTACCAAAAACATCGGGCACTAATCTACAATTTACAAACCAAAAGCTAATCATCAAACACAGCCGTTTAAAGAAACTCAGTTTATGGGGTTGCACTGGTTTAGATGTGAGTTTTATTTAAGTAAAGATGTTAATGGCATTCTTTCTTGGGTTTCTGATCTTTATAGTTCTTTGTCTGAATTAATATGCAGGCCCTATACTTAAACTGCCCACAACTCAATGACCTAAATCTAAATTCTTGTAGAAATTTACATCCAGGTAGTCATTTCATGTCCCTATTCTTAGTAATTAATTAGTAGCTGAAAATTTGATGCAACTTATCAGGATTTTCATTGAGCTAGTATGGTTGATTATTTCATTAAATAAATTGGTTCAGGAAGACTCTTGCTCCAGTGCCCCACATTGGAAAATGTGCATGCATCAGGTTGTGAGGATATGTTAAAAGGGGCAATCCAAAGTCAGGTAAGAAAGCAGTTCTGATAATTTCTCCCATGCTAAAAAAATTGCAGTTCATGAATAAGCATATTTACTATGACCTGATTGGTTTGATTCCGGTCCATTCCATTCCTCCCCAGTTCTGATATATACTTTATAATCTGTTTGCAGGTCAGTGATGTTTTTGCTGATATGGAAAACCATTCACCTTCTAAACGGCTACCCGATGGCTCCAAAAGGGTTTGGGTTCCTCATTTACTGGGGGGCGAGGTAATAGAGCATTCTTTATTTTACCTCTTTTTGTTTGGGTGCAAAGCTTAAAAGCATATTACTAGTGAGCTATCTCCATATCAAGCATACAGTATGTTGGTGCATCAGTAATACAAAAGGATACGTTTCTTAAGTGAATTGGTTTTTGTTTGAACAACCCCCCTCCTTTCCAGAAGAAAATTTTGATTTAGAAGTAGATAGTTTTCTGAACTCAGGCTATGCTTTTTGCATTCTTACACGATTTTTTCAACTTGAAATTTAGCGTGCAATCTTTGTTTTTGCAGTCCCCCGAGCCTGAAAAAAAACGGAGGAGGATTGAGAGACGGCTTTGTAATGTACTTGTGGACTGATCATCGTATTCCCCTTAACACTTATTCTAATGTATACCTGTGCAATGTCTTGTGTGTTATTTAAATTCCAGATGCCTCACCCCTGAGCCACCAAACAGATTTGTTTTTCAGGTTAGGCTCTCAAATTGGTGCCCTTGAACTGTCTACCTTTTCAGACAGATGTTCATGTTAACTATTGTATAATCTTTGGATGACCTCATTTTTTAATAAAATTTAAATTTTTTATGTTCTCCAATGCAAAACATGAGGCACTGTTATGGGGCGATGACCTACTAGTGTTAAAATGCCAATATACATGGTCTACTTGTGTTGGTCATATTCAATCAAGAGAAATAATCTGGAGGGGGAGTATATATCTAGTATTTGGATGCTTGAACTCTTGGCAGATCAAATATGCTGTGTATAGTACACAATAAAAACAATCTCGTTTAGTAGAGACAACCATTACAAGCTCTATTTCATATATTGGTGATATTTGGCTTTTTACTGTATTCAATCAGTAAAAATAGTATGGATGCAACAACTTAATCAAATTATATCTAGTGTTTGGATGCTTGAACCCTTGGCAGATCAAATGTGTATAAAAAGTCTCATTAAGCACTGACAACTATGGTTCATTCACTTGTAGTCTCAAGAACTGGATCAGTTCTTCTAATCCCCAATTTTAAGCGCAACCACTTTTGTTGGTGGGAGTCTGAACAACAAAAACCAAGCATTCTTCCTTTCTGTCTCCTTTCTCTTAAACTGAGAATTTCTTTCAACCCTCCTAGCCCAAGTAATCTCATTGCGAGATCATCTAAAGAAACTTCACGTTCAGCTCACCATTCTCCTCATAGGACCCTTGGGCAATGTGGGTAATGGCTGTTGCGAACAGTTGGATTCATTTTCTTTAGCTTTTTTCGTCCATTGTCTTCACCGTCTCATTTATTGACCATGTGAAATGGGATCCCTCGTCTCCGACTCATGCAGTTTTTATTATTCCCCGTCCTTTTTGTAAAGGAGTCATTCTTCGGTTGCATATTGTGATGGTCTAACCTTCCTTTGAACCTGAGCCTCGTTCTTTTGTTGACTTGTTTTCCATATTTGATTGAATTTCTCAGTGTGAGCATCTTCTTTGAAAGGGTGGCACGGTCTGCACCATGTTCATAATCTTGCTTCCATGCTTCCTCCTCCCCTGTCGCTGGTGCATACTTTTTACCAGTTCCTCCTTTGCAATTGCAGAGTTCAACTTGCATCTTTTCATCTACAAGCATTGTTTGTGCCCCAATCTTTACAAAAACTAAGTGTAAACCACCGAGAAAATATTACATTCGTTATGATCTTTATTATGCTAAGCCACTGAGATTTATAAGATGAACAATGTTTTTCATAATTTTTTGTCTATCAAATAGTCTTTTTATGCTTCCCGTCAAGTTACAAGCACTATAAAAATTTTTTGACAAAAAAACTACAAAACAATAATTATTTATTTAAACTTAATTGAAATATAAAGAATGGCTAGATTAATTTGTTAATTTTTAATTAAGAATTTATAATTTAATTTTTTAACCTTAATTTTTAATTATATTAAATATAAGTAACATATTTTATTTGATAATTTATTTTAATTTTTTACTATTAACTATTAGATTTTAATGTTTTTATAATTTTTCTACAAGTGTTTCTTTTTAAATTTCTAAATTCAATAATATTGGCAATGAACTGGTGTTAATATGTGGAAATCTATTTTATTTATTAATCTTTAATATTCATATACGTATTATTGTTAATTTTTTATATTATTATTTTGACTATTGAAAGTTTTCCATTATTTTGATTAAGTTACATTCGTGGCTAGTTTTTGATATAGTATCGAAATCAATCTTAAATCTGTTAAAGATTTATCAATCTACAAACTTCATGAGATATTCAATCTTTTAATTTAGATTATATTTTAAAAAAAATATTACATCACCAAATCTAATGATTACAATAACATAAAAAATATCACATCATGAAGTTTATGACTAGAACTTTTTGTATTTTAAATAATTTAAATACAATTTTTTTTTTGTTTTTATGTATTCTTTTTGCAATATCTTCGTCATAGATTTTTAACAGTATTTAACTTGGAGAGAAATACATATAGAAAAAATTTTAAGAACAAAGAGTTGTTAATATTTTAATATAATTAAAAATATAATAAAATAAATATGTTTTTAAAATAACTTTATGATATTAACCCAACATTTTATGGGTTAATAACATTGATACCTTCTGAATTGCATGTGGTTCCTTGTTTTCGCCCCATCTATTTTGTTGGCAATGGTTACTAACACGCAACACATAATATCATCGTATAAGTAAAGAAAAACAATGGACCCAATGCAGAGCTTGTAACATGACCAGGAAAATGCTGATTCAAGTCAGTTAATTTATAAAGAATGTATATGCATTTTCCTAAGTATTGTTGGAAAATGGACAAGTGATGAGGGTAAATGAATCTGTTTGTGCCATGATTAACTCAAGAACCCAAGGAGTACATACCTTTTCTTCCTTAAAATAGCTATACTTAGTTTTGTCTAGTTATTTTTTTAAATGAAAAATAAAATAGAAGCTACAACAAATAAAGAAATTATTTGTAAGGAAGTAGATATTAAAAGAATACTGAAAATTTACTCTTACTATACAAATGACTCTCAGATAAATGACTCATCCTTTCATTTTATTGAGATAAAAGAAGACTTCTGTCCAGAATCGTTGCTGTGTGGGAGACAATTTAAATGTACCAATACCTACTTAAAATAATTTTACATAAAAATTTTGAATTTAAATTTCATATTTTTT
Source organism: Canavalia gladiata (assembly GCA_037954105.1). Taxonomy (NCBI): domain Eukaryota; kingdom Viridiplantae; phylum Streptophyta; class Magnoliopsida; order Fabales; family Fabaceae; genus Canavalia; species Canavalia gladiata. Next base: position 64,061,012 of record CM075660.1, read on the forward strand.
ATATCGTAAAAAAAAAAAAACTAAACGACCTAAGGAATCAAAATTCGACATATCTCATGTGTGCATGTTAAAAGTTTGGCAACGTACGATTAGGTTAAAAAAAAGTCATGCAATTGTAATTCAGCCATCCAAAATTTGTAGACTTGCATACTAGTTTGTTTGACAGAAAAAAATTGTATTTATTTTTTATTTTATTTTATATAAAAAGGATTTTTACCCCTTTCCAACGTATATCTTTTATATAAGATAATTATATCTAAGATATATTAGACATTAAATATAAATACTTAAACTTTTAATAATGATGGTCACTTTATGAAAAATCTATTAAATCTAATAAAGATATGTATATAAATTAATATGAATAATGTATTTTTATTAAAAGATTAAATTGTTTTAAATTATTTTTTATATAAAAATAAACTAAATTGATTTTAAATGTTTAAAGATAATCTGTTTAAAAATTTTAAAATTTAAATTTACTTTATATATTATTTGTTAGATGATTTTATCTACTTTCATTTCTTACTATATATATATTGCATAATCCAGATGATACCAATCAATTAAACCCCTGCTAACAACGATAAAATTGATTGACACTAGGTTTATTTCATAACAGGTTTAAATATATTTTTTTAATGTAATATTTTTTATAATATAAAAAATGATGATATTTGAATTTTTAAAATTATTTTAATTTATAATTTTTTATCAATAAACTAACTTTAATAATTTTTTAGTGCTGTGTGTAAATGTATGTTTGATATATTTTTAAGGAAATTGTTATTTAGTTTTAAATCTCTTCAGAATTTAACAAAAATAAAATATTATTTTACTGAAATAAGTTGACTCAATCGTACACTGAATCAAGAGATGCAAGATTTTCTCACTGTTTACTATGTACAGTACTATTCCAAAGAGAATTATAATCCATGTAACGTGCCACGACTGCTGGCGATAAAAGAAACAGTAACATTATTATATTCTTAAAAAAATCTTATAATATTTTCTACAATTTAATTTTTCTCTATCTTTTTTAATTAAATTATTTATATTGTGTTCCTCTTTTTTATATTATAAAAATTATTGTAAAAGATACTATCTGGACATAATTATCCCAAAAATATTTAAATTAATCCTAAAAATTAAGATTAGCATTTTTATTTTTTATAATAAATAAGAAGAAAAAAATAGGAAAAAATCTTCAATAAAATTGACGATGTGACAAACGGATAAAAAATAAGAAAATATTAAATGTATATTTAAATGATATAAATAAATCCAAATAATAAAAAATAAAAGATATAATAAATAATATAATGAAAAGAAAATTAGAAACAGAAGAATAAAATTGTAAAAGAAAAAATGTATGAAAATATTACGAAATTTTTTATTAAATAAAAATATTGTTAATTCAGTTTTAATTATTATCTATCACAAATCACAATCGTAATAATATTTTTATTATAATATTCTTTTATTGTTTATTGTATTATATTTTTCATTAAAATTATTAGAATTATTTAATGGTGAGAGATTAAAAATTAATATAATTTTATATAAAAAATTTAATCGTTTTTTATATTATATAATTTTTTTTCATTGGATTATAATTCTTTCTTCTATCTCAATACATCTCAAATTCATGCCAAATAAAATATAAAGTTTCATCTTTTCTTTTTAATTTGATCTTCAAATGTATGCCGCAAAGTGCAATTTCATGATCGTGACCACTGGCCTGGCCTTAGTATCATCAATACATTGCTAACAATTGATACCGAGATGAAGAGGGAGAAGAATAGTAAAAATTTACGAAAATAAGTTAAAAACTGATCCAAATGCCATAGGCAAATAAAGAGGCCACATGGCATGGAATCATTAATTTTATTAGAGAGAAACATGATGATGATGATGATGGAGGGCGCATATATATATATATATATATGAATATATGTGACACATGGTAATATATACAAATTCCACTTTACAAAGTACACGTCTCTCATATATTCTAATTCCAAGGTTGAAGAATCAGTTCCCTCTGCACTTGGGAACCGTCACCACCAGCTTTCCACCGCTGCACACGGCGGTGACCATCTCCGGCTGAGTCCACGGTGGAAGCCGGAAGCGCCAGAGGTCAAGGCCAGAACGAGGGTGGTGATGGTGATGGTGATGGTGCTGCCCCTCCACCGTGAGATCACCACCGTGCATTCTCTTGATGACGATTTTTGTTATCCCCGGGAGAATCTCAATGGCGTGAGCTCGAACACCACCGGCGTTGGCGTTCAACATGTTGCAAGACGCCACGAAACGATAAAACTGCGGCGTTTCCTCGATCAAAACGTCGGCGTCCGAGGGGAAAGGGAGTTCAAGCATTTTAGCGAACACGTGGGGCAGTCTCCATAGCTTCTTCACGTTTGAGCTTGGGGTCGACGAAACGACACCGTTTTGTGAACGTTTCTTTGCGAAAGGGTTCACCTTCTTGGCGAACATCGTTTTGTGGTGCTCTTCTCTTACACCTTAACTTCAATTCACACTTTTATAGCAGTTAACTACTCCTTTTTGGTAGCCCCTAGATATGGTTAGAGAGGGAAATCTGAAATTGGTGTAAATCGTGGATTTATAATTGGCGTAATTTGTTTAATTGTTCGATGGGTATATATAATAACCTAATGAATTTTTCGCTGGACCAAATTACCCTCAAAAGTATGGTCTATGAACGAAGCCATTGATTGATTGCTTTTGCTTTCTTTGTCCGCAGGAATCGTGAAAAGGTTTTCTGGCCAAACGAAAGGAATAGAATCCGTGTTAATTTTGTGCTTGATCGGTAATTGAAATGATATCAAGTATTCGTAATCGTGATATTTATCTTCTCTATTATAATATTGTTTGATTAAGTGGTTCGTGTAAGTTCAGAATCTGTGTGTATCCACGCAGTTAGCAAATTAGAGTACTTTTTTAGTTATTCTTTGGCACAGGATAAAAAGATACCCATCCAAATCGAATAGTCAGACTCCACTTTCAGTGTCCTTCTCTTAACCATTCAAACCCATACCCAAGCCCAACCACCATTTTATATCTATTTCATATTCAAATTCTGTAGTGTTTGCAAGCATTTTACAGAAAGGGAAATGACATTTTGATATATCCTTTTCTTAGAAACTTAATATATGTTTCTGTAGTTTTCAATTTAATAATAACACTGTAAAACTTAGGTTTTTCTTACCTGTATTTAAAGACACATAATACAAATTATAAAATATAATTTATTCATATTATTGAATATTAAAATTTTATAAAAATACCATTCGTTGACGGGTTTTGCTATTCTAGTTAAAAAATAAAAGTAATTTTTTATTAAAAATAATGTTAGCATGCAATAAAAATCTAATTGATATTATTTTTTAATAAAAACTTTCTATTTTTAACTCTCTCTTTTTTATAATATTGATTAGAAATTCTCTTTACTATTTTTTTTTATTATGTACGTTTACATATACATTAAAAATGTTACAAAACTTATCATCTGTAAAAACATTAGTATATGGAGACTTACACTTAGGACACCATTAATTGTGGAACCAAGTCTCACTATTTTTTTTTAAAGTTAATTAAAAAAGTACGTGTGGATGATAATTTTTTAAAAGCTTCAGCCTCTCGGTAAGAACTAGTTAAGAAAAATAATATTGTAACACGTGTATGTGTGTGGAAGAAATAAAATCAATTTAAATAAATTATCAAATTTTATAAAATAAATTTTTTAATAACTTTAAAACAGTTTTTAATAATATAAATGTTGGATTAAAAATTATTATAAATATATCAATGCAAAATTTGAAATTAAATAATAATTTTTTATTTTTTATTTTAATATATAATATATTATTTAAAATATAAAATCATCAAACCACATATTTAAATTATTTAATTTAATACATATGATTATCAAGGTAAATATTATATGGTCAATAATTGATAAAATTATTTTTTTTTCTAAAAGATTATTAAATGTATCAATTATATATTTAACACTCACTGTGAATACTCAATTAATTTTGTCTTGTAGGAAGAGCAACACCCTAGCTTATTTTTAATCTTTGTATTAGAGATATAGTTAATTAATTAATTCTTTTGATAATTAGTTTGTTAATTTGATGATAGACACAATATTATAAATAGGATATTTTTATACTAATTTTTCATTTTTTATAATGAATTTATTTTCCATACATATTGGTATAATGTTTTTATACTTTTTTATTTTACCATTTTATAAAATTAAGATGATATCAGAGTTCTAATGTAACTTATCATTAATTTTGCAAACTCAAATGCTTCCACTTCAAATTTCATAAGTCTCCTTACTGTGTTTTTGGTTCATGTTTCATCCTCTTTCTTGTTTTATCACTTATTTTATCATTTATCATCTTTGAAAGTTGACCAAGAAAGAGAATGAAGTTTGATCTACTCTACTTTAAAAAAATAAATTCTCCAAATAACATAAAATAGTCAGCATAATTTCATCCTTTCATTTTTAAAATTTTTTCTAATGATGATTACACAACTAAAAATAAAAAAACTGGAATGAATTCATTTCCACACTTTTTTTAAAAAAAAAAACTATAATGTCTTCTTATTTATCATTCATGTTGTCTTTTAGATTCCATAGTTGTTATATGGAGTGGTAATCCATTATTGTTTATCAAAATCATAAGCCTGGCCGAATTAATGAAAGGAAAAAAGATTGAAGATGCATGAGACTTTGTCATGTGGGCTAGAACATGTGCATTTGATGATAGAATTCTAAAGTAGTATGTTGTTGCTGATCCAAAAATTTAGGAAGAAAATGTTGACAACTCCTCTTAAGTTTCTTCTTTTGACCAACAACGAGCCATGGGATGTTGTCTCAAATGGTGAAGTTGTTGCAATCAAGAAAATGATGTGAGAATAAAAATTAAGACAGCGAGATTAAAAATTTTAAAAAATAGTATAAGAAAAAGTTATAAGCTCAGGTATTACATGAAATAACGTGTTAAAAAAATATTACATTCTAATAAAATAAATTCCTTTGCCAAATAATTAAAATTTAGCCAAACAAATTTTTAAATAATATATTTGTCTTGCCACACACCTATGTTCTTTTTCTAAGACATTTTTTATTATTTTTATAATAATCATCATCATGATCATAATTTTTATATTATAATGGTATCCAATGGTAAAAAATTAATAAATAATAATTTTTTAAAACAATTATAACATTTAATATTTTTTAGATTCAGACACATATTTTTAATAAAAAATTATTAAATATAGATTTTTATTATATATTCTTAGATACATATTAAAAAATTATTATTATTATTATTATTATTATTTACCTAACACGTCACCGATGGAGATTTGCTAATTTTGAGTTTTGACATGGGATGAAGGAGCTTCGAGAACTCAATTTGTGGATCATAGAAGGCCAGTGAACTAAGGATCTCTGAGTTATGTTTCTACTGTGTTGCAATATTACAATGTTTGTGTTTTTCTTTTTGGTCGATACTGTGTTGCAATGTTAAATGGACCTATTTTCTTTTTTTGGGCCTTAATTATAATAAGGTTTGAGATGTGAAACTGAAATCTACAGACCCATTCCACATAGCAAGAGTGGTCTTGGGCTTTAACTACGAAGGGGATGGGAATTCTTGAGTTAGTGGATCCGACAGAGGCATATATTGGGCCTTTAAATAAAGCTGAATAAACTGGCCCAATTATATATGCTTCTTAATAAACATTGTATAGAAGAAAAAAATAATAAAGATAAAGCAAATAAAACTTCTTTCACAAATTTAAATCAACTTATACACATAAATTATTGGAAAATTTAGATAAAAAATGTTTTTCTAAAAAATTTTATATTCATAAATTAATATTAATTCATAAAAAGTTATTTAATTTTACCTTGTTATTTTTTCTCTTTTAATTGCTTGAGGAAAAATTTAATCAAGTTTACTTTTATTTTTCCGCCAATGTCAAGTTGACTATTGGGATACCGTTCGTGAAGGTTAGTTAGTCAGACCGAAAGAAATAAAAAAAAAACGGAAAAGTCATGATAAAGAAAAGTCCAATTGAAACATCCTCGTTTAGTGTTTAGTTTACAAAAACCTTCTTATTTTTATGAATGCAACATAGCTGTTAAAGCTTTTTCAGCTCCATCAATACTATATATATATATATATATATATATATATATATATATATATATATATATATATATATATATATATATATATAATATTAAGTAAAAATAGAATAATTAATTAAATTGGAAAAAAATTAAAAATATATATATATATATTTAATTAATGTTAAAATATAATTTAAAAACAAATTGCTGATAAATTTAGTATTATTAATACAAATTTTATTTTTTATAAATTTATTTATTTATTTTTATAAAATGGAGAAAATAATTATTATTTCTTTATATTTTTCCAAAGACACATTTCTTTCATATTTGTGTAAAAAAAAGAAAAATATAAATATTAAGAAATATAATTAATAGTTTCAATTTTTTTAAAAAATTATATACTTTTTTAATTTATCATTTACTTTTATTTTTATTTATTACTATTAATAATAACTAAATAGATATAAAATTATATATGAAAAAAATTAATATTATCTTAAATTAAAATATATAATAAAAAAAAATCTTTTACTTTCCTTCTCAACAAATATGAAAAAAATGAAAAAATTATATACTTTATAAATTAATTCAAAGATGTATATGGATGGTGGGAGTTTAAAAGACAATACTGCAATTCCTAATTGTAGTTGTTCCATATATACGTTTGAATTTAATATAATTTATTGATTAAAGAAATAAAAATATTTTTTATTAAAATATTAATTTTGTAATATTTTTTTTATTTTTGATTCTTAAAAGGAGTTGATAGTAACATCCTTTGGATTTTAAGGTGTGTTTGTGAACTGAAAGTTACAATTTTCATTTTTGCATTGGGAAACGTAGGCGTTAGGCATACCTTTCGGCGGGCACAATAAAGCAAAAGAATACTTTTATAGTTTTTGGTGAGACTGCTTTAATTAATCACTTTATAGTTCTACAATGACCAAGCAAAGCAAAGAACCGCTCCTGATTTTTGTTCGTAACGCAACGGGCACGTGTAATGTCATTTCACGTGGTAACCGGAGCGAGGGCGCCAAATACCGACACCAGGAGGTAAACATAATCTTCTTAGGTACATTTAAATATATTTTTTTTTCCGTTGAATAGTTTGAATATTAAGCGTTTGCTGAGTCCTGCCCGTGCCCAACTCGGCATTCAGTATTCACCAACCATTCCTACTCTTACATTTAATATTATTATATTAATTAATTAAATAATTAATTATTAATTAACATAGATGTAGATATATATGCCACTGTTGTGGTGACGTTCATTTCAGATCCGCGGCTGGAAGCTGATTTTAAGATTTTTCATTCTCACATGCCACTTTCATTGCTTCCATAATAAATCAAACAAATATATATATAATAATAAATATTAATTAACCAAAATCATAAACCCAGTTTAGCTCAGAGGAAGAGCAGCACCACTGTCGTACCTCTGGAATTTTCTTCTCTACCACCAACAGGTAATTTTCTTCCTCTCCCTTTCTCCAGAAAGTGTTGATTTGATGCATAAGAGTGCAATTTTTGTTTTTTTTTGTTTTAGTGTTCTTTATTCATTTCTTTTTCGTTTTTTTTTCAGTGTTTGAAGAAGGTTGTGTGGTTGATTTGAATCAGTGAGATTTGTTACCCTGCGTGTGGGCAAAATTTTCGGATACATGTTCAGTTTGGGAGGGAGATTATCTAGAACGGCAAGGTTTTGGGGTTTCTGCTTGTTTCAGATACCTGGTACTGAGTTGTAGCAGTGAGATCTAGTGGATTCATTGAGCCTTTCAAATCTCAGTATCAGTAACTCTATCTCTCTATCTCTCTCTCTTTGATTATTGTGGTTATGGAGACACTTTTTGTTGTTGAGCAGCATAAGAATCAATACTACAGCAGGTCCAAGCCACAAGGGCATGCTCGATTTGGGTCTTCGCCTTCTAAGGGCTTTAAGGGTATCAATTGCAGGACCTTTGAGTCTGGGAGGACAGGTATATTGCCAACTCCTTTCAAATCTCATGGTTCCCCTAAAACACCATCTAACTCAGATAACAAAACGCATGTGAAAGCTACTCCTAAGAGCAACCCTATTCCCATCAATGGCAAAGCAAAAGCTTGTGGAAAAGAGACAGCTTTCACTGAAGATGTTCCTGGTGGAACCCTTTTGCTTTCTGAGTTATGGGCTGGACCTACCTACTCTAATTCACCTCCTCCTAGTTCCTTGCCAATTCCCAAGTTTTCTGTTAGACCAAAGAGGACTGTGTCTCTTAATCTTCCTGGTTCCTCTCCTGAGATTGAAATGCGCCCGGTGGCTAAGTCTGCTCCCTCTTCCCCTGTCAGGGAGCATTTGCATTTTACAAGGGATCTCTTTGTTAATGCTGATTCTGCTACTAAGACCCTGTGTCGCATTCTTAATCTTAACATCAATGATGACTGAGATACAAGGAGCACTGGCTCCTGTAAAAAACACTTTTCTTTTCATGAAAGTGGGTTAGTGTTAGATGTGTAAAGAGACTGAATAGAGTTTGTAGTTTGGGTTGGTTTGAGTTTGTGTAGCTTTCAATAGTGGTGGTGCCCTTGACAATGTTGGCTGTGGCGGGTTAACAATCTCCAGATTTTGGAATTTGGATCAAGCTTAGCGGTGGAGAGGGTAACTGGGTGTATACTAGAGGAATCTGTTGTACGAAGGCTTTGCTATGGGTTGTGCAGCTTGATGGAAGTAGAATGGTGGTAACAGGTAGAAGTGGCATGGAATAAACTTGGGTTGACTGCATTTTAATCAACTGGATTTGGACCTGAAGAAAGTTACATTCAAGTTGAATCCTGAATACATGATATATAGTTCTCAGCATCATCTCCTCATAGAATGGTTAACTTTCCTTTACTCTGACCTAGAATTTAGGCCTCGACATTATGTATATACTGTAAAATTCACCCTCCCTCTCTTTCTCTCTTTCTGTTCATTCTCCCTACAAGCCCTGATCAGTTTAACTTCTATCCTGATTTATTTTTCCTTCCTTTGCCTGACATGATTTCACAGTGCACATCACTGTAATTTCTCTCTGCTTCTAGATGATCTGTAGTTTGCTAGTTACTACCTTTCTTATCGATCTTTCTTCTCTCCTAGTTATTTTCGTACTCTGTAAGTTGTTTTATTAGCTACCCTCAGTGAGGGTGTAGTTTACTCCTTCAAAATCTTTTCTGTTTTTTTGAAAGAAAAGTATGAAGGGATTTGTAGTAGTCTTTTGCAGCATCTGCCTCAGTTTTTTAGGATAAATCCATGTCACTCTACCAACAAGTAAACTCCTCATATGTTTCATTTCTGGTGCCAAGTAATGCTTATTTCCTTAGTCCTAGACCTAGTCCTCCCCTGGCTTATCTTCCATTTCCTTGGAGAGGGCTGACTATGCTGTGCCATATTTTAAGGTATGATCTTGCTTGATGATTATTTTAATGCTTCTGCTATATTCTTTCCATGCCATTACATTGCAGTTACTAAGAATTGTTCAATGTGTGAATCAGGGTGGCAAAACTTCACGAAGGCTGTTTCAGTCGTGACTTGTGAGATGTGATCAGTTGCTAGTTAGTTTTACTCCAGAATGTATCTTGTGGCTCCTAAATTTGTCTGTATTTCTTTCTTTCTGCCTCAGTAACTTGTGGAACTTGTTTAGCCTGCTGAAATAAAATGTTAGTGACTATTATGTATGCACCATTTTGTATCAGAATTAAATACTTATTCTCTTTATTAAGTTATATAGCATTTCTTCAAAAGCTATGGCAAGATTATCTGCATTTTAATGAACCTTTGTATCTAATGTTGCAATTTAATCTTAATTGAAACGCGATGGTCCTAATATTTTTTGATGGAACTTGGACTACGAAATATTCATATGATTCTCACGCATTAAAGATTTGGTATCTTGTTTCAACAACTCCAATTCAGAATGACATGTTTTCCTGCAACGGCAGCTACATGTTTGGTTCCTTCGTAGAAGCCAATTCTCATATGGGAACATGGAATGATAAGTTTAAGTGTTCATATAACATTACTCAAAAATCAAAATATTTTAATGGTTTTATCTTGGTGCTTAAGTTTGTTCAGTTCAGTCCATATGAGACGAGCTCAACAATTCCTCTTTTCAATTTTCTTTGCGTTGGTTAAAGTGTGTTTGTTGGCTGACCTAATTCTAAATAGTTCCTGACTCATCGTTGTCTGTTCCCTCAATTCTTTCAGTTCTAGGTAGATATGATTGCAACTTCCATCAATAGTGATATTATCAGTGTCTCTAATTCACGCTTCAGTCTTTATTGTGCAGTCCCTTTTCCCTCTTCTGGTTATCAATTGGATATTTATTTATTTATTATTATTATTTTGTGTGCATGTTTTCTTCTTTTCTGACTGATTTTACTTTTCACACTTATCATAGTCTCAGTCTCTCAGACCTTTATATCATCTTTCTTTTTAAACAGTTCATATTGTCCACACTTGATCACACTGTTTGAAGAATGGACATGATGTGTTTGAAGACAAGTGTTTTATACTGTAATGTCATTACTTTGGGTTAATTTGAAAGAAAAATTTTAGTTACAAATATAATTTCAAGGATTGACATTATTTTGTCTCTTAGTTAATTGTTTTATGCACATCAATATATATTTGAAAAGACAGCGTGAACACTATTCACAGGAAACATTTCAACTATTTCGTGAGATTGCTGGTGCTTGAACTTATCTTTAGTTGAAATGAAATATGAAAGATATTGCAATGATGTTCACTTCTCATCCGCAATAGTGAATAACGCTGGCAGATGCCAAAGGAGTCGCAATCTTTTAGGTTCCTTTTGTTTGTTCTTTTCACAATTAATTGAGCATCTCAGCATATTAGCGTGCTCACTTTTTAGTACTTTGGGTCCCAATTTCGTTGTGTTCTTCAGTTTTCACCTTGGTCGCTGCACTCAACCTTCCCCAACGTCAATTACTCTAATTAGTTATGGTTGCTGGTGATTTTCATGGGCACGAATTCTTGTTTGTCATTTATTTGTTTTCATTTTCAAAAACATGTCCTGGTTTATGGTTGGGGTACTGTTCCACTAATTAATCATTTGCTAAAGTCTTTTTATTTTTTCAATAAAAATAACAGTATTAGTATTTTATTTGCTTTTGAATGAGGATTTCTTATCTCATCTGAAAGATCTACAGCAATGCTAGTTTCTAATATTGGTTAAAGCAATTAGTTTAATCAATTAATGTAACCATATTTATCATGTTATTTTCACGCCAACACCACAAGTATTTTGAATTTGTTACTTTTCGGTACATAATGTTGTTTTAACGATGACCCTATTAATTTTTTACCTTTTATTTTAGTGGCCTATGCCTAATGAGGACAAATAAATAAGTTTGCGCTGTTAAATGAAACATGGTTGAGGAGTTGGGGATGTGGGATAAGAATTTTGGTTATTTTAGAAATGCTTTTATCGCATAGTTTGATATTTTGGGATTCTTCCTATTATACGTATCAAAATTTCTAATCGAAGCCTAATATTCAATTACGTGGATAATGAAGTTATAGGTAAGGAAAAGGACCTTTAACAAGTATATATTTCTCTGTCAATGTCAGTTTTTTTTTTTTAAAACTATTTTATGGTTTGCTGGTATTTTTTTTCTCAATCGAGGGGCGTGAACAGCATAATAATAATACAATACATGCAAGAGAGGAATCTTCTTGAGAAAAATAATTAAATGGTCCCCATTTACAATAATGTGCATCATCATCATCTACTCGGATAAGAATGAAAAAAATAAATAAAAAAAAAGCAGTATTTTCAATCATATATCATCATCATCTGCTTCAGCCGAAAACAAAGGGAGAAAACCGGAAGCAAACTAAAATTACTCATTTCTTGAAATGAACTCTACATCCTCCCTTATCTCTATTTGCAAAGGAGAGGGATAAAAAAGGAAAAAAATAAACTTAAAAAGGGTGAAAAAAGAATATGCTGGTGACAAGGAAATATTATCCTAGCCAAAAATGGAAAATTGTTACTAGTTTTTTTATCTTGATGAGAATGCAAGAGTTTGAGGCGGCGATGGAGGATTGAAAGAATGGGCATTAAGAGTATGTGTCAAATTCAGAGTTTTGTGCATCATCCAGCAGTATCTCTTGGTGGCGACATTCTTCACTGCAGAAAGCTTTGTCTCCTCTGCACAACACAACCAAGTTGATGCTCCTTAAGTTTGTTCAAAGTGACTTAAAAAGTTAAAACCAAAAAATAAATTTGAGAATAAAGTTTAATCTATAAATGGTGCTTAATTACCTGTAAATAAAAATGTCCTTTGTGTGCTGAAGGCGGTTCTTGCAAGTGTAACAGAAGCTAAGGAAATTTTGTGAAGGAGAGTGTGGGCTATTAGGAATAGAAGAGTAGGATTCCACAATACAGTTATGGAATATATGTGTTGTTTTTGGATTAGGTCCATGTGATATCACACATGTATACTCTTCAGAAAGCTCCATCTCACTCAAACTCACAACATATGTTCCTGATACTAATGGAGAATCCTTTGTTTTGTCACCAAAATCAACAGCAGCAGCACATGTGAATGAAGGAGGGGTTTTCACTCTGAGTTTGGTTCCTAACAGGACATTTCCACTGTTTGGTTTAGCTGAACTCTGATGAATGGAATCAACAAGAGCAAGACCAATACCTTTTGCATCTATCTTGTTTTCTGAGTGCAATTTTGGGGAGATAATAGCTTCATGTGACAAAGGATTGCTAAATGGAGATAAGGCTCTGGTGTCAAGAATTGATGTGGGACTCCTCAAAGCCTCAGCTCCTGAAAAGCACTTCACTGTGAAGTCTCTGAATTTTGGTGAGGCAAATAGAGAAGGAATGGTTCTTTTGTAGCTGTGATTTGGACATGATTGGGAGCTGTGATCACCCATCAAACCTGGTTTGGTTACAGCTCTTGATCTGTTCCTCAGCAGCATAACTCCTGAATGAAGAAAAAACAAAACATGCAATTAATTAGACTCAAACTAGAGAAACAGTAAATAGTAGCACAAGAATAGCTTGGCTAGAGTGATACCAAAGCAGAAGAAGCACTGTGATCTTTTAGGAAAAAAGAAGCCTTGTTTTGTGGGAATGTTTGTGAAGAATTTGAGAGACAAAGTGAAAAAAAAAGAGTGGTGATCTGAAACTTTCAAGCTAACTAAACTGAATTGTGTTCACTCTTTCATGTTATTAAGAAGAAAAAGAATCTAATTCCCATCATAATCTACCCCTCACAGGCTATGTTGGTGTAACACGTACTCCTACTTTGGGGTGTTTATCAGATTTATTTTTCAGTTTTAATTCTGAAACTTTATAGAGAAAGAGAACAAAAAAGAGGGAAGCTTTGGACTTAGAAGAGAGAGATGCCTGAATATAGCTTTTAAAGGAAGAAAAAGCAAAAATGTTGAGTGCATGAAAATCAAACGTTAATACTTCAAAGTTTTGCTTTCATTTTATTTTTATTTTTATTTTTTTAATATCATATTGTTCTTCTCTCTCACTAAATCTCAACTGTGTCATTAAAAAGACTGACTTTCTTATATTTTTTTTATTACTTATTTTGTCTTTTGTAATCCTTTATTCACTGATGGCTGATCCAAGGTATTTTGTCTTCACTCTTATGTGCCTTCAAACAAGGAAACGGAAAACTCTTAGTAAAAAATATTTTATAAATAAAAAGAAACAAAGAATAACTCATACATTTTAAAATATGATGATTCGCCCCACCCCTTTGATGTGGCCGTTGCCCGGGATTAACTCATCCTTACAAGCTTATATTAATTCTTATCACTATCAATTATGGTATATAAAATAATTTTTTATTAATTTATTAATTATATATTATTTTAATTATTTATCTTAAACTCTTTTAAAATAAAATAACTATAAAAATATAATCTAAAGATTCTTAACTTTATATATATCTCAAAAATATATATATTGTAGTATTTTTTATATCGTAAATAATTTCTTAATTAATTTTAGATTAATTTAAAATTTTGTAGATATTATCATATGAAAACAAGTTTTATTTAACAATTAATTTCAAGATAAATTTATCAAATGAAAAATTATTAAACAATGCAAAAATAAGTCTACTATGTACTGATGTAGATTATACTAATTTTTACATTATTAATAATTTTTTTTATCAATTTAACTATTAAATATAATTATATATTATTTATATTAAATTTTATCTAAATAAAATAATTATAAAAATATAATTGATTATAAAATAAATTATTTTTTTGTTGTTTAAGATATAAGAATGGAAGTAAGTAGATGCGAGATAGGTTTTAAACGTTATCTGTTTAAAAATTCTCATGTCTGAGTGGGGGTTTATTATCTGCTAAAGATTTTTTTTTTATAAGGTTTGATAAAGTTTACAAGGTCTACAAGGTTTACAAATTTAAAATCTATATAAATAATTGATTAAATTCTATATAAATAATTGATTAAAAAGATTTTCAAATTTAAAATTTACAGAATAAAAAGGTCATTAATTAGGTCTAATATATTAATATTATATAAATAAAATATAAAATAAATATTATATAAATATAATATATTAAAATAAATGTACATATAAAATATATAAATATAAATATGCTTCTAAATATGTTAAATAAACTATTTTATAAGTTTATGCATCACTTGTTTATCTAAAAAGATCTTTTAACTAGATTGAGTCTGTATATTTAGGGTTAAATATGTTTTTGATCCTTCTAAAATATTTAAATTTTGGTTTTGGTCTCTCAATTTTAAAACTTTTGGTTTAGGTTCCTTGTTTTTTAAAATATCATAATTATAATGCTGGATATTAATTTAAATTACATTAAATCAAGTTAGATCAATTATTATTAAAATTTTTTTTGACCATTTATAGAATGTTTTGATTATAATCCTCAAATCATGATTAACCTATTTTGATTTAATATAATTTAAGTTAATATAGGGACTATAATCAATGTATTTTAAAAAATGAGGGACCTAAACCAAAAGTTTTAAATTTAAGGGACAAAAACCAAAATTTAAATATTTTAGAGGGACTAAAAACATATTTAACTCGTATATTTATTAAACGAACCGAGCCAATTTAAGTTTTAAATGAGTCGAGTCGTAGATCTGTGTTAACGATCTTGTTCACTTTTTTCCCTACTTATTTATATTTATATATATATATATATATATATATATAACTTTATAATTATATAAAATAATTATTATCTATGAACTAGAATTATACATATATATTTGGTTAAAGACTTAATATATTTTAAATTAATTTTAGTTAATTTGATGTATTATCACTGTTAAAATGATGTAGAAACATGTATAAAAAGGTGGTTAAATTGAAGTATTAAAATCTTTTATAAATATTTTTAGAAAACATATTTACAAAACAAAATTCAAATTAGGCTTTTGGAACATATGTCTGAAAAATGCATATACTTCTAAAAGGTAAATGAAAAAAAACGAACAAGAGTTACATATAGTGTATACTATACTAAACTGCAAAATATTTTTATACAATAAAAAAACTTTTAATTTTTTTTTAAGTTTAAATTTAAGTATTTTTAAACAAACATTTTTAGGCTCAAACTCAAATTAAAAAAAAAATTGATAGTAATAAATAATAATATAGAAAACAATAATAGTAAATAAATCTTTCTTTTTACGAATAAATTAAAAAAAATTGATAATAATAAATAATACATATAGAAAACAATAGTAAATAAATATTTCTTTTTACGAATAATAACTTAACAAAATATTTAGTATATCTATAATAAAGAATAAAAATAAATAATAAAGGTTTGAAATAAATGAATATCGCTTTTTTTGTTATGTTTTTTTTTATAATTTTACTTCATATAAGCGAGACAAAAAATAATCATTATAAGATAAATTAAAATTTTAAACAGTTTTTATCTTTCATTAAATGCGTAATCTCATTTGTAAACCTTATTAATAATGTTCAAAATTTATTGTATTCATACAACCGTGGTTTGAACATAGTAATTTCAACAGGTTTTTTTTGTAGTAGGTATATAAAAAAGATTTGAAGTATCTTTTTATTACGTAACAAGATTGCATACTTGTTTAATTGTGTGTTCAGTTTTTATTAAGGTTGGCTGACTTTGATAAAAGAAATGTTGGAGAGATGAGAATTTATAGATACTTACACTACTCCTAACATCATGTGCCTGAATATGCTGTTCTTCGTGCACAAATTGAAGCTATAGATACCAAGTTTTTGAATTGTTTTTAGACATTTTTCTGTAAATGATCTTTTTAAATAATTGTTTAACATATGCATTCATATGGAGGCTTGGAAACTAAACAAATAAAAAACTATATGCATGATGAAAATTATGTTATCATTAAATTTTTTAAAATATAAAAATCTCAAACATTTTAGATTTTAACAGCTGTAAATAATTTTATACTATTAATCAATTAAAAATTATAATATATAAGTTTTAAAATAATTTATAATGATGTGATAATTATATTATAATATAAAAATACTTACATTATCAATATATTTTAATCTATCTTTCTAAAATGTGTATTAAATTTTAATTAATTAAATTTAAATTAAATACACTCATTTAAGGAGAGATAAAACTTTATTAGTTTCTATTTTTTATTCATATATAAAATTCAAACTTTTGAAACCTTATTTTATAAAAAAATAAATTCTATACTTATTTGGATTAATGAGCATTGATTAAAACTACACGTACAGTTTGATTATTTGCCAGTGTATTAAATAGTATTGTTGACTTTATTTATTGTTCTTTCCGTAGAAATCCATCTACCTTATGAGATATGTATGTACATAAGAATTGAGATAATTTTGATCTCCTATCTATGTAAATATTTTGTAAATTTTTTTATTTTGAAGAATTTTATTTTTACCTTATTAAGACACCATCATTTTATTCTAAAAGTTTATGTAATTATATTTAATTGGGTACAAATTCCATGATGATTACATACTTTTCACATTTGATTATATTTAACTTTCAATTTGCTCTTACGAATTTAAGCATGCATAGCAATATTTACATGTAAGTAAGGCTTTAGATGGTAAATTAGAAAAATTTAACAATATTTTTTTTATATTAACTTTATAAATAGTTGAGAAACCACTATTAATTACAATAAAACTTTTGAGACTCACATTAAAGCACTTAAAGGGAAAAAAAAAGAAGAAATTTTGTTATGATTGCTCTCTTACAAAGATGTTAATTAAAAAGACTAACACCTCAAATGTATATTTTTTCCATACTTTTTATATTTTTAATTTTTTTGGTCGGATATTTTTATATACTTAATATAATTTTAAGACATTAATTAGTTGGATAGTTGAAACATTTAGATGAATTGGTGCACTATCTTCTGTCATTGTACGTTACACTGAATGGGAAATGTAGATTGTTGTATAAATCATTTTATTTGTGGCTTAACTTCAACATGCAAACACCTTTTATGCAAGTTGTAACTTGTAGCAATAAGTTGAGGTGAATTTATCAATTATATTAAACTATACTCTTGGTCGAATAAATTATTTCCACATGCTAGTTCTATAACGTAAATTTGTGCAACATCCCACGTGAAATATTCCAGACTACAAAATTTAATGCCATTTTGACAAAGTTTTTAAGCACAACTGCGTTGAAGCCCAGTGTTAAAGTTAAATTGAAAACGTACGGTAATAAACAAGGTATATTTGAGTGCAAGCATTATATTTTAAATTGTTTTATGGTAAATTAAAATTAAATTTCATATAACTTCGGATTAACCAATTATTTTTGAGATGGTTGAAGTTGGATTTTTTGAACTTATAGGCTTCTTTTTATGGAACATCTTGATTCTTGAAATCTTTGTGCTGACTAATTTCATATTCATGATTTAACACTTGAGCGTTGCACATAGAATATCCATAAAAATACCGCAGACTAGCTGTAATAAGTTGATAATTAATATATCTTTATGATTCATAAATTTGGGATTTATTTAATGCATTATAAATAGAGCCGTTAAATGGGCTAGCCCTGCCCTAAAAAGCCCTAACCCTATGGGTTAGGGCCTAAAAAGCCCTAAATATAAAAAGTCTTTAGAGCCAAAAAGCTCTTAGGGCCAAGTGGGATAGGGTCAGCCCATGAGTAAGCCCTTACATAAAAAATTATTATTATCTTAAACTGCTGACTACAAATTTTGGTTCAAAAATAAAAAGGTTATCGAATGAAATTATAAATGCTTGTGCTTTTGAAAATGATTTTAACTAAGGATGACAATAGACCGAACCAACTCGAAATTAGTTCGAGACTTGATTCAATAATTAATTTGTTGAACTTAGTTCATGAACCAAGTAAGCTGAACTTAAGATAAAAATTAAACTTGTTAACTAAACCAGCTGAACCTGAGCTATGTATAACTCTACTCGTTTGGTTCATGAACCAGCTTGTTATATATAAATTAAATTCATATAATTTTTAATATTTTTGTATAAAATAGATAAAATATATAACTTAATCATAATATATACTATTATAAGTTATATGTTTATAAAAATTTTTAATTTCAAAATTGGTAACAAAATCCATTTTATCAAAAATATATTGGTAAATTACAAATTTTAAATATTCTACATTTATTAACTTTTAGTTCATATGACTTGACTTAACGAGCTAGCAAGTCGAACCAAGTCGTTCACCTTAGTTCTAACAATGAAAACATTTCAAAAAAAAAATTATATTAGGTAGAAAAAATGTAATTGATGCCATGTCCTTCGCTTCATGAAGATTAAGAAAAGTAAACTCCAAAAAACTATAAATGATAAGTAATATATAACAAGTTCAAAATAATTTACAATCTTAAAAAAACATTACTCACATAGTTATATGTCAAAAATCAAAACAAGTTTGTCACACGGAAACAATGACCAATGTTATAAGATCAATTCATCTTTAACAATTTTTTCCAACCAATATGTTATATCTAATACAGATGGTCACTCACTTGAGTTTTCTTTAACAACAGGTTCTTCTATACCAGTAAGCTTAGGTAAAGTTTGTTTAACTTTATAAATTTACATAATTATATTTCCTATTCTATGAAATTTTTGACTAAAAATCGCTTCAGTTTGGAGTTGTTTTTTCTTTAGTATTCTGATAAGAAGTGTTCCTGTTAATAGAGGTGTCAATTTGATTCATCCAAACCAACTCAACTTTAACTCATGTGGGTTAAGGTCAAAATAGCTTGGTTACCTATGAGCTTTATTTTTTTTTCAAATATTTTTATTTTTTCTATAAATTTTTTTTTCTCTCTAGTTTTTTTCCTCTCTTAAAATAAAGTAGTAATGAAAAATTAAAATAAATAAGAAAATTTAGAAAGAGGAGAAAGCAAAAATATGGAGAAAGGATAATTTTAGAGATAGAGACGTAAATATATTAGAAAAAATAAATTAAGAAAAGATAAAAGTATAAAAAATTTGAGAAAGAAAGACAAATTCTAGGGACAAATGAAAAAATAGTTAGAGAAAAATAAAAAATCTAAAAAAAAGATAAATAAATTAAATAATATTTTAGTATAATAAAAAATATTGAAGATTATTTAAAGAGAAAAATAAAAAAATGTGAGAAAAATTAAGAAAAAAGATAAAATTTGAAGGTTATATGGATTTAAATTTAAAAATTATATTTTAAGACAAATTACAAAAAAAAAAAAATAGGGCTAGGGCTGGCCCTAGGGCCAGCCCTAACTAAGCCCTTTAAATTGAGGGCCTTGTAGGGTTAGGGCTTAAAAAAACCCTACTCCTAAGTGGGCCACATAAAGTAGGGCCAAAACTTAGGGCTAAATGGGCTGGCCCTAGGGCCATAGCCCATTTTGACAGCTCTAATATTTTGGCATATAATTAGAAAGAGTACAAGATAATATTATCGGTCGGTTCTTTATGTAGAATAGCTAATGATTTTAAATATAAACATGATATGAACATCTAATAAAAAAAATTATTATATGTGCAACACTCAAGTGTTAAATCAATATCACAACGGTTTATAATTAGAGCTGTCAAAATGGGCTATGGCCCTAGGGCCAGCCCATTTAGCCCTAAGTTTTGGCCCTACTTTATGTGACCCACTTAGAAGTAGGGCTTTTTTAAGCCCTAACCCTACAAGGCCCTCAATTTAAAGGACTTAGTTAGGGCTGGCCCTAGGGCCAGCCCTAGCCCTATTTTTTTTTTTTTTTTGTAATTTGTCTTAAAATATAATTTTTAAATTTAAATTCATATAACCTTCAAATTTTATCATTTTTCTTAATTTTTCTCACATTTTTTTATTTTTCTCTTTAAATAATCTTCAATATTTTTTATTATACTAAAATATTATTTAATTTATTTATCTTTTTTTTAGACTTTTTATTTTTCTCTAACTATTTTTTCATTTGTCCCTAAAATTTTTCTTTCTTTCTCAAAATTTTCTCAACTTTTTTATACTTTTATCTTTTCTTAATTTATTTTTTCTAATATATTTACGTCTCTATCTCTAAAATTATCCTTTCTCCATATTTTTGCTTTCTCCTCTTTCTAAATTTTCTTATTTATTTTAATTTTTCATTACTACTTTATTTTAAGAGAGGAAAAAAAACTAGAGAGAAAAAAAAATTTATAGAAAAAATAAAAATATTTGAAAAAAAAAATAAAGCTCATAGGTAACCAAGCTATTTTGACCTTAACCCACATGAGCTAAAGTTGAGTTGGTTTGGATGAATCAAATTGACACCTCTATTAACAGGAATACCTCTTATCAGAATAATAAAAAAAAAACAACTCCAAACTGAAGCGATTTTTAGTCAAAAATTTCATAGAATAGAAAATATAATTATGTAAATTTATAAAGTTAAACAAACTTTACCTAAGCTTACTGGTATAGAAGAACCTGTTGTTAAAGAAAACTCAAGTGAGTGACCACCTGTATTAGATATAACATCTTGGTTGGAGAAAATTGTTAAAGATGAATTGATCTTATAACATTGGTCATTGTTTCCGTGTGACAAACTTGTTTTGATTTTTGACATATAATTATGTGAGTAATGTTCTTTTAAGATTGTAAATTATTTTGAACTTGTTATATATTGCTTATCATTTATATTTTTTTGGAGTTTACTTTTCTTAATCTTCATGAAGCGAAGGACATGGTATCAATTACATTTTTTCTACTTAATATAAATTTCTTTTTTTGTTTGAAATGTTTTCATTTTAGAACTAAGGTGAACGACTTGCTAGCTCGTTAAGTCAAGTCATATGAACTAAAAGTTAATAAATGTAAAATATTTAAAATTTGTAATTTACCAATATATTTTTGATAAAATGGTTGTCTAATTAAAAATTATAAATATAATTATAGTCTATATAAAATATAAATATTTATATTTAAATTATTATTAATAATTAATAAATCAAATAACTAATTTATACCTTGGACATTTTAAATTTATATTTTGTTACCAATTTTAAAATTAAAATTTTTTATAAACATATAACTTATAATAGTATATATTATGATTAAGTTATATATTTTATCTATTTTATACAAAAATATTAAAAATTATATGAATTTAATTTATATATAACAAGTTGGTTCATGAACCAAACGAGTAGAGTTATACATAGCTCAGGTTCAGCTGGTTTAGTTAACAAGTTTAATTTTTATCTCAAGTTCAGCTTACTTGGTTCATGAACTAAGTTCAACAAATTAATTATTGAATCAAGTCTCGAACTAATTTCGAGTTGGTTCGGTCTATTGTCATCCTAAGTTAAAATCATTTTCAAAAGCACAAACATTTATAATTTCATCCGGTAACCTTTTTATTTTTGAACCAAAATTTGTAGTCAGCAGTTTAAGATAATAATAATTTTTTATGTAAAGGCTGACCCATGGGCTGACCCATGGGCTGACCCTAGCCCACTTGGCCCTAAGGGCTTTTGGTCCTAAGGGCTTTTTAGGCCCTAGCCCATAGGGTTAGGGTTTTTTAGGGTAGGGCTGGCCCATTTGACGGCTCTACAAAATATAAAAGACAGGATTAGAAGTATAAATGATTTTAGCTATTTGTAAATTATTCGAATTTGATCTGTTAAATATTTTGAGCAAGTTTGGCTTTAGTTTAACTGTTTAAGTATATAAATTCAATTTATTAAGAGTTTGGTATTAAAATTTTGTGAATAGTTCGTCTGTGTATGTAATAGTAGAAATATTAACTCTATATAAGAAAAGAGATATATTTAGTAAATTATATAACTATTAAAATCCAACTGAACCAGTTAATTCCATCGAGAACCAATTAAGCTATTGATTTATATAATATAGTTTGGAAAATTATCAAAACAAAAAAAAAATAGTTAAAAACTGCCCAAAACTTGTCAAAATTAGGTAAAAATGAGTGTACAAAATCAGTTTAACCAAATTTTTAAATTACTTTTTAGTTTTTTTATTTTGAAATATTTTTAAAATAAATGAAAAATCATATAGAAAATCTACATATAGGGTTTTTATTATTTAAATATTTATTATAATTTTTTTATCATACGGAATATATAAAATAATTTTTATGCGAATTTAAAATTCTAACCGGCCTATATTTTTTTATAGTTTTATAATATTTTATTATCTAATTCTATACCATATAACATTAAAGTTTAAAAATGTATATTTTATTACTATTTCAATTACAGTTAAACTAATTAGATTAAATTAATAAATCGTGAATCAATACTTTTATTAGTTTAATTTTAAAATTAATAAATTATAATTTTATATTGAAACGTTATTATCATTACATAATTTTATATTCCAGTATTTTGATTTTTTCTTCTCTTACTTTTTTTTCCATCTTCTAATATGAAAATATTTTTTAAAAGATAAAAAACTAAACTTATAAAAACATGTTAAGAATATACTTAACGAATAAAAAATTAATAAAATTCTAAATTATTTAACAAAATTAAATTTAATTTTTATATTGAAATTAATTTTAAATATATCTCATTTAAATAAATAAATTAAATTTAAATATTATATATATTTGTAACTGAAATTTAAATTTTAAATATTTATTTGATTCGACTTATTTACATTTCTAAAAATGTTAAGAAAAAATAATTTCGTATTATAAATAAGAAAACGTAAAAATAAAAAAAATACATTAATTAAATGTCAATTAAACTTTATTTATAACAAAAACAGGCCTAAACTAATTAGGATTAAGGAAAGTGATTGGTGTAAAAGTGATGAATTTTTAAGGAAAGTGATTGGTGTAAAAGTGATGAATTTGTGCTAGAATTCCTTACCAAGGTTTATTAGGGCAATTTTGTAAACAAAAATAAAAAAATAAAAAATGATTTTTTTAACCCAAACAGGCCCGTAGTATTCGAATTGTAGAAAACGTAACGTAGTGGGTTTGTGGTGAGCGGTGAGTGGTCCATGTACACAATCAGAAGATTTGGGGTTTGAGGAAATGGTGGGGCCCAATCTGAAGGGAACAAGCAGCAACTTTCATGCTCTGCCAAATACGTACACTACTTCGTTATCCTCGTTCCATGGGACCCACATTAGCCATCCACGTAACGTATTTCAACTCTTCTACGGTTCTACCCAGGCGTGGGCAACAAACCGTCATCACCGGAAACCGCTGAAAATTGTTGAAAAACCTTTTAAATGGATGGATGAGAAGATGATTGGATTCAAGCTGGTAGAAATGAATGGTTAACCATGGGTTAATCGGTGAGAGATGAGTTCTGCCACTATTATTAGTTAAAAATCAAACCTAATCCACGATTTTGGAAATCAAATCCGATCACGAACTTAAAGTTAATCAAAATCAATTATTTTTTCATCCAAATCAATGGATTCTTCGTTGAATTTCTTGATTTCTTTTTTAAAATTTATTATTTTCCTTTAAAATCTTAACCTTCATCATAACTGCGTATTTTTCAAATTTTCTCTTTGCTAGATTTTATGGCTTTCATGTTATTGTTGGAATCCGAAAAAAATACTTTCATTTTTCACCATTTTCAACCGTTGTTATCCATTTGATGAAACTGATGTTTGATTTTACCCGATCAACCAATAGCATAAACAAACAAAATTAAAATTTTTTTTTGTTGAAATTCAGTTTCCGACATATGAAGATTTTTCAGGCCGAAACCATGAGCAACACTTTAGTTCTACCCATCTAATCTATATTATGTTGATAAAATAATATTGTTTATTAAGTCTAGTAAAGTTTTTTTTTTTTGAAATTTTTTATTATTTAAATTAATATATAGTTTAAATTTTACAAATTATATTGTACATATTTTTAGTTTTTGAAATTATATATATTAATTTAATATAATTCCATCATATTTTAATTTTTTATAAATACTATATGAAATATATAAATAAAATTAATATATTCAAAAATAATTAAAAAATATATAAGTTAATAGATTAAATAAGTTATTTTATCATTTTATCAATGCTCTTAATCTGGCTTAAAAAAAGAAGTAAAACTTGACTTAACTAGTGAATCCTTTTCCGCGTACCACAGCCCGCAAATCATATTAGAGTAATTAAATAATTAGGCTGAAAAAATAAGTTATAAAATACAATTCAACATGTCATTTTAGTGAAATAAATAGGTTAACACACTAAAACTAACCCAATAAAGAGGAAATCAAAGACTATAACGAGGAAATCGAAGACAAAATGCCATAGATGTGTCAACATATTAAATTATATTAGTTTTAATGAGAAAAATACTCTGTTTCAATTTATTAGTTCTAAATTCATATCTGATCAAAGTTTAATATAATTTAAAGTTGTTTAGATTAGATAGAATTCATAATTTTTGGTTTTTTTTTAAACGGAAAATAAACCCTAAAATCACAACAACTATAATAAACATAATAAAATAAATAAATATCAAATATTTCATCTCACAAATTAATTGTTTGTTAAATATTTTCTTTCATTTTTTTTAAAATTCTTTTTTATTGTTATTTTTTTAAAAATATTTTCTATGTAATTTTTTTCTCATCCTCTCTCTTTAAAATTTCTCACTCTTTGTCAAAAAATTTTCCAATTCATTTAAAGAGAGGAAAAACATTTTATTGAGAGATAAAAAAATTAAAAGAAAAAATTTGATAAATAAAAATTTTTAAAAAATAAATTTAAAAAGAAAGAAAAAAAATTTTATATAAAAAATTTGAAATTTATAAAGAAAGAGAAAGAAATATAGACAGGAGAGAGAAAGAGAATTAAAAGTAATTTTTTTTTCAAATGTGAGATTAAAGAGACAGAAAAAAATTAGAGAGAAAAATTAAGAGAGATAACATAAAGGGAAAAAATTGAAAGATAAAAATAGAAAAATTTTAAAAAATAGAAAAATTTTAAAAAATAGATAAATAATTTTTAAGGAAAATAAAAAATAGAAAAAGTTTATAAAAAGAGAAAGAAAGAAACGAAAAAAATAGAAAAATAAAAAAAATGACTAGGCCAAACAACTCATAAAAGTAAGTTGATCTTGATGATATATATCGATAATTTATTTGAATATTATTTTTTTAAAAAAATTAACCTTCACAAGTTAGTCTTAATTTATAGAGATTTTAGTATTTTTTATGGATAAATTTATTGATGAGGATGTACTAAATTGAATAATTTTGTTTAATAACTTTAAGATATTAATTAAAGTAGATTAATTAACTTATAGAGTAGGTAATTTATAAAATGAATCTGATCAATTATTTAAATGTTAATATTTTTTAAAAAATTAAATTTATAAATTGATCCTAATTTATAAAATTTAATAAAAAATTATATTATAAACTTTTAATTCTATAAACTATCATGATTTTATCATATCTAAATCAAAGTTGAGTTGGATGAAATAGATAATTTATAAGCCCTAAATATAAATCATCATCATTCAAATCATTTAAATCTGAAGGTTAAAGTGGTAATTTTAAATATTACATTTTGATAGTACTTTTTATAAACTAAAGATTGCCCATAGAAACATATTTTTGAATAAAGTAAAGAGATATATTAACATTTTAATCTCAATTATTATCAACTTCGATAATAATTTTATTATTTTTATTTTTGTATTATATTATATTTTTCTATTCTTTTATTTTAAGACATTTAAAATAGAATATAAACTCATTTTCTTAGGATTTTTCATGATATAACTCAATTACTCAACTAAAAGAGACAATTTTGGCCTCAACAATTAGGAAGATGGACAAAATATAAATGAGAGAATATCCATTTAATAGCTAATTTAATTGCCACGTTGTTAAATGACGAGCCAATAAATTTTTTTTCAACATAATCCATCCGAGCTACCTTTGCAAAGATAGAAAAAGGGAACAACAAAAACTTCATCCCTAAATTGCAAGTTTTGAAAAATTGGCAGCGATAACAAAGGTACAACACACTAGTTATTGTTAAATGATCAACCTAATATCTTTTAAGAAAACTTCAATATAGTTGTGAAGTTTGGTGAATAGTTTTAAATGGAGAAAATGTAACAATACTTCAGTTTAACACAATATTATACACGATACATTTAAATAAATATATTTTGATTTGGTAATTTTTTAAAATAAAAGACATAAAATGATAGATTAATATAAATTTAATATATTACTAATCATCATAAAAAATATATCCTCCCTTTTGAATCCACCAGTTTGATCAAGCAACTTCATATCAAACTCTTGTATTGAATATTTCATTATTTATACAACCAAATATAGCTTCTGTTGTATAGCAAGGAAAGGTAAACCTAAAATTTCAGCACCCAAATCTCTGTAGTCAGAACAAATTTAGAACATGGTGAAGGTAGAGACATAAGACAGAATGGCAAGAAGAAAGAGCATCAAGTGCAAGGGAACTTTAATAGTGCTTCCATCAGATGAACCACCGTCCGTTGATGACACAGTTTTAGATCCTGCACCTGTAATTCACCAAAATGTTACGATAGAATCATTCTGCAATATTTAAATTATAAAACACTTATAAACTATAGAAAAATATATAAAATTATCGGTTTGGTGCATACCTGAGGGAAAGTCTGAAGCAGAAGGTGATTCAATTGAAGAATCAGATGGTGAAGCAGTTGGGGACCCCAGTGGAGCAATGGAAGATGTTTGTCTATTGGCAGCTAATTAAATTCATATATGTCATACAACCATATATTATTAAAATATTTTATAACAATTAAAAACTTATTATTCAATTCTTACCATTGCATTGGCTAAGAGGTGGAGTTTGCACTTTACAAGCACCAGGTAGAGACAGAGCAAGAGTTCGATTTATGGTAATTCCAAAAGTTAAACCCCCACCATTAAGCACTGAGCAAAGGCACTGTGGTGAAGATTGAACTACACTTGAGAGCTGTGAGCAGCATGAACCTGAAGGGCTTAATGTAGTTCCCATTATGTAGTTCAAACAAGGGCTTAGGCTAGTGAGTGCACTTGTGCAACCTGATTGGGCTGCATTTTTAGTCCACATGCTAGCCACAAGCACCGCAACTAGACACACAACAAAACCTCTAAAACCCATTTCTTCTATTTTTGGGAACTCTCAATCTTTACACGTTTTTTGGTTATAATGATACCAATCGATATTTGAGTGAGAATGAGAAAAAAAAAGAAGAAGGAAGGATGAGTTATATAAAGAAAAATTTCTAAGAAATGGACTAGTAAATGTAGGTTGCCTACCCTTTCTAATTAAACACCCTATCGTGCATACAACACTAACCTTTTCCTGAAAGAAAGTATTTATTGGTGACTATGATGAGTCATTTAATATAATAAAAATTTAGCAATGTGTTTCACTCTAGCACCTCGCAATGTATGAGGATTTTCTTAAGTTTAAATTTGTGATTATAGTCACAAATTCACAATATGGGACTAATAGAAACAAACTAACTCCGGTCGATCAGGTCAATGACTGAATTTACTGATTCAAAAATTTGCTTCCAATATATGAAAAGCTTCATTCTAGCCAACCATATACCAAACTAAAAGTCGTGTAATTAGGACAAGATTATTGTAATAGGCTAATAGGTAGTAACGTGAATTAGTTGAGGTAGTTGAACTCCTCTATATGTCATGTTGTTGAGTGATATGGCAATATATAAACGAGGTTCTTAATCCTTATTATTACAACTTAACACCGTCCAAAGACAAGTCATCAACGGCCAATAGTTATGGGACAACTCAGTGGTTTCCAAAGGACAGTGATATTGTCTCTTATAATGAGTTCAGTAAATTTTGTGAGTGGACAAATTAACACGCCCTGCACAACCTCTATGATTAACGGTGTTACCCCATGCGTCAATTTAATTACCGGAAGCACCAATAACGGTCTAACGCCGTCAGCTACGTGTTGTGATTCATTGGTGTCTTTGATGAGCAATAGTATGGAATGTATGTGTCTGGTAATTTCAGCCAACGTTCCATTCCCATTACCCATTAACCAACTTCTTTCCCTTTTCCTTCCTCAAGCTTGCAACCTCACTGCAATGCCTGCACTCTGCAAAGGTGCCTTTTCTGTTCCATTCACATTTCAATTAAATGGAAATGGAAATATACTAATTTTTATCACAATAATGATCCATGTTTTTGTAAATTGCAGCCTCTGCTTCTCCTTTACCAGCTCCAGGTATTGATTAATTTGTTCAACTTCTTTCATATTTTATTATCTTAATCACCCAAATATTTTATACTCAAAATCTCATTAATTTTTTATGAATATTTATTTTCAGTTGCTATTGACATATGTTCTATCCATTCATCTTTAATGATTACGTAGATTTATTATTGAAACTATTTTTTTGTCAGGCCCAGCTCTGCTTGGATCAAACAACCCAACTGTTCCACCCATTGCTGCATCTCCTTTAAGGCCACAAGGTAATTAAATTTGCTTAGAACTTAAAAATGTTGTTTGACCAAGAAAAATGCTTAAAATATGTAGTACAATTTTTTTGGTACATAGTAAATATTAATAATTAATAAAATAATTTTTCACATTAATGATTTCACGTAGTTTAAAATAACGGGAATTTAATTTATCTTTACTTGAATACAGTTTCCAAAACCATTGCCGTAGCTGAAACTCCCAAATCTGAGATTCTAGCACCAGCACCAGCAGAATCAACACGAACGAAGCAGAAGCGCACCCACGAAAACTCCAGGAATTAGACCAGTACTTTTGAGACCCTAATTAACAATTCTACTGCATTCTACTGAGACTAATATGAAATTTGGAATCATGGTAACAAGCAATGGGTACTTAATGAATGGTTAATCTTAGTCCCTAGCTTGAGGTATTTTGCACCTCATTTTCAATAAGAACTGAAACACTGAATGAGAAAATTTCATATGTCATATACTAATATTGGAACTCTTTCACCCACTTTCATCAAACTTTACTGTACACAGTCATGTTGAATGGAAGTGGTCAAATGTTATGACAAAATATTTGAAGGTAGTTAATGATAGACTATTAGATGTTCTAAGAGCAACTCCACCGAGATTGCTTAAAAAGTTCTTAAGATAATTAAAAGTTATTTATCAGAATGTTTTATTGAAAAGTATTGATGTGGTATTTTTTTTATGCAATGGAGATTTAATTAAGCCATCCATGCTTATGAAGGAAAACATCATTTGTAGCAGACTCTACTCCAACTAATAAAGTGAAAACAGAGATCATCATAGAAAGATGGTGTCCATTTAATAGATTTTAAGTGGAATGTTCGGTTGGAAACAAAATGCTGTATAAAATGAAATAAAAAAGATGATGCATCGTGGTGGATCTTAGGACCCCAAAAAATTAAGTTAAGCAACTTAAAAGAAAATGGCCCGATGCATATGCTTTAAAGAATGTATGGGAATAAAAAAATAACTTTATTGATCTATTATATTATTAAAATTTTATTTAATCAATATAATTTAAATATAAATATTTTGAATAAGTTGTAGTTATTACTTAAATATTCTCTTTAATATTATGAAGAAAGATATTCACAAAAGAGTAAATGTTTGCTTGCTATGAACAACTTAATAAAATGAAATATATACATTGAAAAGGTTTATTAAATGTTTAAAAAAAAAATTCAAAACTTATAATAGAAGAGATGGTCTCAATCGTATGTCTCATTTTATTTATATGTTATTAAGTTTATATATATATATATATAATAAAATTATATTTTTATTAATTTATTTTTATTTTATTTTTTATTAATTAAAAAACTAATGTCATAATTCTTTTATGAGAAGATATGTAATAATTTTATTTTTTTGATATTAACGTTATCATAATAATCCAATAAAATATTATTTAATATTTAATATTTTAATTTTATTTAATTTCATTCAAAATAAAATTATTTTTTTAATATTGTCACATTATTTAATCTCAATGTTAGTAAAGAATTTAATATTATTCTACTTGAATTAAAAATTATTTATTTAATTAAATTAATTTTTAAATTTAATTATTAAATAATCCTATAATAAAAATAAAAATATTAATTAATATGTAACTTTATAAATTTAATATTAAATTGATAGAAAATTAATTACGTTATTTTATTAATTAAAATTGACATTTACTAATGGTATAAAATAAAATTATTTTTATCCTTAGAGCTTTAATTAGTTAATTTTACATTCCAATTATTTATTCAATTTATTTTACAGAAATCTTTATTTAGTTGTTATAATCACATAATTCAAAAATTTTCAATTACTATAATAATTTTAGATTAAAATAAATTTTCATGCTGTATTATTTATAAAAATATTTTATTAATAATAATTATAACTATTAAATATGTTTAATTGAATCAATTTAATGATAATATATTTTTCTATAATATCTATACAGTTGATTTGATAAATATGATGTATTAATTTTTATTCAATAAAAATTGATATATATATATATATATATTACTATCCATATTATTAATATTTTATTTTAATAATTCAATAACTAAAATTAAATTATAAAAAAATTATGTTTCATTATTATATTTTTTATTATAATGTCAAGTCTTTAAATTAAGTAAAAAATCTTATTATATAATTTAATAATTAAATTATAAATACGCTAGTAAAATAAAATATTTAATATATTATAGATTGAATTTTATATATACCTATTTATACTTAACAGTTAACCAAAAGATTAACTTACTGTATATCTTGATCCATTTAGTTTCGTGTTTGATGGAACTTGGAATATCGTCTGTGGGGAAATAATATCTTTTTACAAAAATGGCAGACACATTTGGAGAAAGGAAATAATTTGTGGTTCCATTTTTTTTTTAATAATCTAAACCATAAAGCTTTTTAATTTTTTTACTAGCACATGATTTATAAAGTCTCTAGCGATATTTCAATAATTCATTTTAGAACTTAAAAACAAGAGATTTTGTAATTAAGATAACTCGTGTCTCAGCATAAAAAAATAAAAAATAAAAATGTTGAGATGGAAGATTATAACAATAAAAATAAGGGAACCAATGGGTGTTAAAAAACTTAAACTTTAATTTTATCATTTATATTTAATCCCCTAAAAAAACTATGTCTAGTTGGGGTCTGTGTACTGTGTACATAAAACATGGTATAAGATGAATTTGTATTGCATGGCTAATCCTAATTACAAGAGAGGAAGAGGGTATGTGTCTAACTGCTAGCAATTGCTCCTCCACCTTCCTTATTTATAACCAGACGCGTAGCGCGTAGCTTCACACGCGTCCTCCTGCATGCTATTCCCATTTTCATATATACAGCACACTCTCTACTCTCTTCGATATCCAACAAACCACACACTATGGGCATCAAATCCAAGTTTTCTTTACCTATCTTCCTCATTCTCTTCTTTCTGTTAACCTTGTCTTCACACTTAGCGGTGAGCGCAGAAGAAAGAGAAGAAACAGAAGAAACAGATCCAGAGCTTGAAACGTGTAAACACCAATGCCAACAGCAGCGGCAATACAGCGAGGAAGACAAACGGATATGTATGCGAAAATGTGATGAATATTATGACACGAAGCATGCTCATGAGCATGAGCATGAGCAAGAAAAGGAAGAAGATACTCACCATGAACATCATGATCATGGAGAAAAGGAAGAAGATACTCACCATGAACATCATGGAGAAAAGGAGAAGGAAAATCCTTATGTGTTTGTAGGTCACAAGCATGTTCACACAGTCCAAACTGCAGAAGCCAAAATTAGTGTTCTTCACAAGTTCACTCACCTTCTTCGAGGCATTCAAAATTTTCGTTTCTCCTCTATAGAAATTGAGCCACACGTTTTCATGACTCCACGCCACTATGATTCTGAGATTGTTTTGGTCAACGTCAAAGGTAAATTATATATATATATATATTCTATTCATAAAAATATCTAATTATTTATATTTTCATTATTTCTCAATTTTGTTCTTTTCTTGGATTACCAGGACATGCCATAATTGGCTTGGTGAAGGAGGACGAAACAGAAAAATATTCACTCGAATCTGGAAATATGCTGAGGATTCCAGCAGGCACTCCCGTGTACATAGTTAACAGCGATTCCAAAACCACGCTTTCTATGATTATGCTGCATATACCAATCTCCACTCCAGGGGATTTTGAGGTTTATACTTATAATAATTACATAATGCCTTCACTTTTCACTTTATAAACTATCATTCATGCATGATTGAGTCCATATGTTCACTAATATAGATCTCTGATTATACTGATGTGCACAAATTGTGGTGTTGTAGGAATTTACTGGGTTTGGAAAGCGAAACCCTGAATCAATCCTTGAAGCATTCAGCCGGGAAGTGCTCCAATCTGCATACAATGTAGACCCTTCATTTTATTATTATCAAATCAACATTTATAGTTTATTTCTTTATTTTTGGTTTCATTAATTAATTTCTTTTCTTTTCTTTTGTACCTCTGTCTGAAAACCAAATCAACAGACTCCAGTTAGAAAGTTAGAGAAGCTTTTTGATCAACAAAATGAGGGAAGTATTTTCACAATATCCGCAAAAGATGTGAAGGCCTTAAGCCCCAAGAAAAGCTCTTGGTGGCTTTGGCCTTCCGGTGACCAATTAATCAATCTTTTCAAAAAGGATCCCTTATTCTTCAACCGATATGGTAGCCTCACCCAAGTTACTTCTTCAGATAAATATAGTGGTCTTGAAGGACTCAATCTTATGCTTACTTATACCATAGTCACCAAGGTAACGAGAAGAAGCTCAATTATTAACAATTGGAAGTATTTATTTTCCCTGGTTAAAATTAACTAATTATTTTGGCACTGATTTTATGTGTAGGGATGTATGTCCACTATTCTCTACAACTCACATGCAACCAAAATAGCAGTGGTGGTTGATGGTGAAGGGAAATTTGAGATGGCATGTCCACATCTATCATCAGAATCATACCATAAGGTCACTGCTGAGTTGAAGCCAGGGACTGTGTTTGTTGTCCCTCCTGGTCATCCCTTTGTGACCATTGCTTCCAAGTCACATTTTGACCTCAAGATTATTTCCTTTGAGGTTCACGCAGAATTCAACAAGAGGCTTACTTATGCGGGTATGCAATTCCCCATCATTCCACTTTCCTAATTGTTTTGGTCTTTAGGTACTCAATTATATGATATGATGAGTGACTTCTATAACAGGGAAGAACAACATTGTGAGTGTATTAGACAAGCCTGCGAAGGAGCTGGCCTTTAACTACCCTGCAGAGAAGGTGGACAAAATCTTCAACAGAAAGGAGCAATTCTTTTTCCCTTTCATGGAGGACACCGAGGACCATGGTCATCATGAGGCTTTATAAGAAACAACACAGCTAGTACTTCAACATAAAAAAAATACAACATTCTGAAGAACGTTTTTCGCTATTTTAGGTTAGTAGCCAAATGCATGGAATAATCAGTGTATGTCGATGCAGGGAATACAAATCCCACTGATATGGTAGCATTAGCAGAATAATCAGTGTTGTATCAGAATGTGCTGTGTGATCTTGAGAGTGTAAAGAGGCGTTGATAAAATAAAATAAGTCTGAATGTTTCTAGTATAAATAAATCTTTTCAAGATTTTTTTTATTAGGAACTTCGTATAACAATAAATGTCTTTTTTTTTATGATTAAAAGTTATCAGTTTTTTATTTTATTTTAATAATTTATTATTTTAACTATAAACTGGTTTATTAAAAATAATTTTATTATTTTTATACAATATAAGTAAAAGTATTTTAAATTTTTTTATTTCATATATTTTAATTTAAAAATTATTTTATATAGCTATTTGATTTTTACTAATTGCCTATTTTAAATATTATTCATTATAAATAATTTTATTATTAAAAGTAATTTTATTTTAATATAATGTTTATTTTATATTTTAATATAATAATAATCGATTATAGATATGATTGAGTATTTAAATAATTGTTTTTTAGGTAATTTAAATATATAGTTTTAAAATAATATATTTTTTTTCAATTAAACAATTAAGTGCAACAAATTAAGTACCAAAAATTTGCTCTATTAAGGACAACTCACTACATGTAGAAGCAACTGCACTTCCATACTAATCCAAAAAATCACCGAGTAAGGTTCGACATCAGAGGGGCATAGGTTAGAAAAAAACCTCTCAATATTTATTTTTCTTTGCGTAAAATAATAAAAGTTTCACATCCATTAAAAAAAAGAAGAGAAAATGCAAGTAAGAAGTGTATAAATTTAAATTATTTTAAATATTTTGAAAGAAGTAGCAATTTTAAGCTTAAATTTCACAATATTAATTACTCTTTTTATATTGTTGGATTTGAATTAGGATTGTTTAGAAATTTTATGATATTAGATTTTATATAAGTTAACTGGTTTATTAAGGTTTCAATGAAAAATCTATGGTTTAAGATTTGAAAGTCTAATGATAAACGAACAGAAATAAGAAAAGAAAGACCATGTGGCTTATATTTTTTTAAAAGTATCCTAATAAAAGAAATATAGTGAGAAAAGAAAAATACAAAATAAAAAGGGTTGTAGTCTATGAGGATCAAACTTGAAATAGATAAGTTATAACTAGAAGCTCAGACGAATTTGAAGTGTGAGAAAATTAAAAGTTTTGGTTCAAAGTAAGAACCAGAGAAAAATTAAGATATGAACAAGTTTAAATTATTTTAAGTATTTTAAATAAAGCAACAACTTTTAAGTTTAAATTTCTTTCTTTGTAAGACATTCTTTTCTTAGTTTTTTTATTGATCAAACTGTAAGTTTTTTTTAGTCTTCGCTCTCTTTGAGATGTTTCTAATTAATTTCTTTTGTTGTAACAATTATATTATTATTTATGGATTTGTTAAGTTTAATATTTTTAAATGATTTAAAGTGTGACCTTTTCTTATTAAATAGACTTTTAGAAAAAGACTTAATTTGATTCATTTTATAAATAAGCCTGACACAACTCAAGGTTTTTTTTATGCATAGGAATTAAAACACAACTTAAGTTAGATGTAGGTTGAACTATAAATTTTCAATGAGCAGTTTGATCAATTTTAACTTCTATTTAGCATTAAAATCTATGAAGACCAAACTAATTGTCATTAAAAAAATTGCAAAACATAATAAGGTCAATGTGCATGGGCAAAAATAAAAAAGAAGGTGAATTCGTAGTCACAAAAATAAAAATTTGAAGGTATTTATGGTGTAATTTCGTAATTAAAACATAACAAATTATTTTTACATATAGGTTTCCTTCAACCCTTGCCCAAGTACAGTGTCCGCACGTGCAGATAGGGCATTTGGAAGTTTTCAGCGAAGGTGCAATGGCATGAAAAGAAGAAGGCGGAGGGTGTATTTATAATTGTGATACGAGTGGCATTATTAGTAGTGTGCGAGTCCAAGACTACTCAGAGCTGAAGAACCCTAATCCAAATTAGTTTTCGATTTAGCATGTTTAATTAGTCAATCTCGCAGAGTCACGATTTCCGCACTTAGTATGTACTCCATTTCTACTTTGGATTTGCATTTTCCGATTCAATTTCTATTCTCTTCGATTTCGCATACTCAATTGCAAAATTACGCAGAGGCACTCAATTTCTTTTCTCTTCGATTCAATTTCTGTCGATTCATTTACACAAATTTTCTCGCAGAAGCATTTGTTTTGCTGGGAAGTGTTTCTGATGAGTTTGGTTGGCTCATGAAATGGATCCGTTAATGACGTTTAAATGCAGCAATCTGCTCCGTAAGAGTATTCAAAGCTAAAGTAGCAGAAGCCCCCCCTCTCTCTGCCTCCATATTTAGAGGCTAATCTGTAGGTATGCAACTAATTGCTTAGCAGGCATTTCAACGAAGGGGATGAGAATTCTATTCAAAGTTTCATCAATGCGATTATTTAAATTTATGGCTTGGATCTGCTTGGATTGTAATGTATAATGTGTAAATGCAGTTAAGAGCAAGTGCTTATTTTATTATTTTATTCCTATGAAAAATGGAGAATTGCTATGGATAATTCTGTTGTTTCATAATTTGAACCTGCAAATGAATTTGTCAATCAACTTTAAGTCTTGTCCTGCTTGGTTTCTGCTGTCTAGCAATATTGTAAAAGCTTCATAAAACGAAATGCTAAAAAATAGGTTGTAACCAGACCTTTTGATTCATATCAAAAGATTTGTCGTGAATTGGGTAGGAGACTGAGCACTAGACCCTGTATAGCTCTTTAAAATAATATTTGTTTTCATGTTTGGCACCCTGACAGAACCATTGCGAATTGGTGGTTTTAATTTCAGAAGTCCATTTTGGAGGTCTTGTCCAGTTGGTCATCTAGAAGCAATGAGAATGATTCTAGTGGCTTGTGACCTTTTCATTTTCTCTTCAAATACCGCTACAGCTGTGCTGGGCAGGAGATTCTTTGAATTTTAGATGGTCTACCTTTTCATAGCCTATATTAAATTAAATCCATGCTTATTATGGGGTAATCATACTATGTACTTGAACAATCTTTCTTTGAATTGTTCATCCGTGGAAATTGGAGGATCTGGACCTTTTAGTTTCGTCAAAATCTTGTTATCTGGAAATATGAGCATGTCAATTGAAAGACCAGAATGTGCATGGCTGAAATATTCAGCTAGTTTGAACTTAAGCAAAGCTATTGAAACATATCAGGGAAAGAAGTTTTGGACATTTATAATTAATATTTACTTTGTGTTATTTTCAGAATCCAGGATCATGTTTATTCACTCAATCACAGTCTATACAGCTCCTGTGCATAGTGTTTAACTAGGTAAGTCTTGGTCTTTTCATTGCTTAGAATAAACATGATCCTGATTTCCTGTAATTTAATTATTTTGAAGTTATAGTATTTTCATCAAATCATTAGAAGTGTTTGACTATAACAATCAGTACATGAAAGTTTTACTATTATTATAATATACCGTTACGTTATTGGAGGTATAGTATAAAAATGTTGTCCTCATTGTATGAATGCTTTAATTTTTATATACAATATACCGTTACTTAATTGCTAATTTGTTTAGGAATTAGCCTTGTAGCATTGAAAGTATTTTTTATATATAATTAATCTGGTGATGGAATTTATCTCCTATTCAATCAAATTTTTTAATAAACTAACGTTCAGAATCCAGGATCATGTTTACTCAATGCATCTGAGGCTCTGCAAACGGAAGGGATGAAAATAGGATAAATTAGATTTTGAGTGTTTATTTAAAATTTTTTAGGTATAAATTTAAGTTTTTTACTGTTTTTTTTTACTATCAAAGAAGTCTAAATCTCTTATCTATTATAGGTTTTTTTTTTTTTAATTATCAAAGTTTGAGTTGTTTAAAATTGATCAGATTTGTAAACCTGTTGAAAAGCCAACAGCAAAAAAAATTGGTAAATAGGTCTACTTATATAAATAAATAAAAAAGTTTATTAAAATTTATAATATAAAAAAATTGATAAATAAACTTAAAATTTATATATATATAATTAAAAATATTTAAAAATTTAATATATTAAAATAAATAATATATATTTATATCTTATATTTTATATATCAATATTTATATATTATATTATATAAATGTAATATAGAAATATATATTATATATTATATATTTTATATTTTATATCTTTTATGTTATAATATATATTAAAATAAATTATAAAATTATAATAAATTTATAGATTTAAATATACTTTTAAATACATTGAACAATTTTTTTTTATATAAATTTAAGTTTAACTTCTCTATCTAAAATATTTTTTTAACAAATTTATTAACAGCTAACAAATCAGATTTTAAATAGGATTAGCGTGACCCGACTCATTTCCACCCTAAGCGTACTGGAATGTTTGCTTTGTTTTGCTTGATGGACCTTTCATCATATGGAAATAACATTTCAATGTTCTTTTTCGTCTTTCCGTCATACTAGTAAACAGCAGACACAGACAGCAAGTCACTCCATACTGCATATTCCCAAACACACCGAGCAAATGGCTCTTGTTCTGGAACCGGCTCTCTGTCTTTTTCTTTTTCTCCTCCTGTTTTTGGCCAGATCATCATCATTGGAAGAAGAGTTCTCAGAGGAGTTGCTGCTGAAGCCCTTACCCGATCGCAAGGTTCTCGCGCATTTCCACTTCCAAAGCGAAGCTCCTCTTACTGCCGATTCCTTCGCTCGTCATCACCACCTCTTCCCCAAATCAATATCTCAGCTGGTGTGTACTTTTGGGGTTGACAACAGATAAATATTTTTAAATGCCTCGATCGTATACTTCTATTTTTTTTAATTTTTTCACTTGGATTTGATATGCATGAGCTGAATTGTTAAAATGATGTAGATGCAACCTTTTCTATGTTTTATTTCATTTTATGGTTGATACGAGGATTGCTAATTTTTGATTTTAGTAAATGAGATGCATGATCCTCAATACCTTTTGTATCCCTTCTTATCATGTGGGTTTGGTTCAGCTAAATTTGGAGAAATAACCACTTTGTGGACTGTTTTCTTGAATGGGATTTTGAAAAAATAGAATCCATTTTTGCCTGTGATGAAAAAGAGTAAACCTCCAAATTAGTTTTTGAGATGGTATGGGTGAGGCGTTTTAGTTCTTGAGATTTTACAATGTCAAGGACTGATGAAAGATTTTAAAATTTTAGAGATTAAAATGCCTGACTTAAACAATTTCAAAGAGTAACCTGAGGGTTTACTGTAATAAAAAGCAATATAAGCAATTTTGACAAATGCACGAGCCTTCTAAGAAATTTTGCTTTTTAAGCAAAAATGAATTCGAAAGAATGCAGCAAGTGAGTGCAGAATTTCAAGTGTTGCCTATGACTATTGTTGTTCCTATAGTAGTGCATCTTTGGAATTCCTTATTTCTAGAAAAATAATTGCTTATTT
The DNA here is from genome assembly GCA_037954105.1 of Canavalia gladiata. Classification (NCBI taxonomy): domain Eukaryota; kingdom Viridiplantae; phylum Streptophyta; class Magnoliopsida; order Fabales; family Fabaceae; genus Canavalia; species Canavalia gladiata. The sequence goes on from CM075660.1 coordinate 64,100,713, forward strand.
TTTAATTACTCTCTCAAGAAGCTGTAAAAAATAAGTGATTATTTCTTTAAAATAAACTGAACACATGCATTTATTCAGCAATAATGTGTGCGTCGCATGCATACTTAATTGATCAGTTCTACACGAGCATTAGTTTGTTCATTAGTTTGTTTGTAAGATCATTTTTTCTATGATTCTTTTTTAACACATGATTCCAGATAAAAAGACAAAATTTTATTTGATTGTGTCATTCTACAAAAGAACAAGACTGATGTGGGTATCTTGGAGCAAACCCATTTACATTTATAAGTGCAGGGCTAAAGCTTTGTGCTTTTCAATTTTTATTTATGCCATTCAGGTTTTTGTGGGGAATTTTTTTCTATTGCATTTTATCCCACATAAAAAATGCATCGGGGAAGGAGATTATTTGTTCTTCTAATATCTCATATATTCACAACAAAAACCATTGCCTTTTCCCACTATAAAGTTTTTAAGGAAGTCATTTACTTGTCATTGAACACTAATGGAGCTTTTGAGTTCCACCATTTCAATAGCTATAGTCAGGTTTTCCTTGCTTACACTTTAACTTTTGGTATATTTTTGTGCACTTAAGTTTTGGTATGTTTTTATGCTTTTACTGCAGAAGTTTGTATAATTTTATTGTATTCTGATTAGTCTAAATGTTACCTGAATATACTAAGTAACATGTGGATTAGTGTTGAATGGACAGGTTCAGAAGTTTCATGTTAAAGCAATGGAGTTATCTTTTACACAAGGTCGGTGGAACTATGAAAAATGGGGTGGATTTGATCCAATATCAAGCCACAATGCAAAACCTCCAGGAGTTGAATTGTGGGCAGTCTTTGATGTCCCTCTGGATCAGGTTGATGCTTCTTGGAAAAATTTAACCCATTCATTGTCTGGTCTCTTTTGTGCTTCAATCAACTTCCTGGAGTCTTCTACCTCTTATTCTGCTCCCAAATGGGCATTTCAATCAGCTTTGGGCAGTTTAAGATATGGTACGCTGCCACGTGAAGCTATCTGCACTGAGAATCTTACTCCCTGGTTGAAACTTCTTCCTTGTCGGGACAAAGCTGGACTCTCTTCCTTAATGGATAGACCATCTATTTACAGAAGCTTTTACCACTCTCAGAGATTGCACTTGACAATGTCCACCGCTACTTCAGATGGGTTAAGTTCAGGAATTATTCTAGAACAAACTCTTACAGTTGTACTTCAGCCTAGTAATCAGAAAGCTGGTATGAATTATGTCAGTGAAACAAAGACACAACCAAGCTGGTCTCTGAATTCGATATTTGGAAGAAAAATCAATGGAAGATGTGTGCTTGCCAAGTTGAGTAATGTTTACCTTCATGTTGAGAAAGGTCTAGTCAGTCAACTTGAGAATCTCCAGAAGAATACTGCTAATGACACAGATCCTGAAGATTTTACATGGAATGTTGGCTTTGAATTATCTGTTACTCCCAACAGGGTGCATAAAGAAATGGAAAAGGGCTCTTCAATTCTGTATGAATATCCCATCAAAGAATACAAAGACACTGAACTATTTGATTTAGGCCTAACATGGAAGCACCCAGTAGTTTGGTCCAGCCCACATGCACCTTTATATGCCAGTAGATTTTTGATGGGAAGTGGGAATGAAAGGGGTGCTATTTCTATATCCTTGAAATCGACAGAAATGACCCAGGGCCTTGTTGCAGTCAATAATGTTGAGGAGGGGTGTAAGTTGCAAGTTAATGTTCTCCAAATTGTGCCTTGGTATATTAAGGTATATTATCATACTTTGCAATTATTAGTTGATGAAAGGCCTCAAGTACTAACAAATTTTGTTGAGAGCATGCGCGTTTCACCTTCTGAAGACAAAGTATCACCTGGGGTGATGGAGCTGATCCTCAAATTTCCATGTGAAACTAAGTCAGCTGTATTAAATATAGAGTTTGATAAGGTTGGTTCAAATTCTTATTCATTTGCATTTCTTTTTCCCCTGGATATTTGCCTTTCTTCCTTTTTTTATTGACTTGGAACTCTATATAAGTTAATGTTAGTGAACAACCCTGAAATCTTAATAAGGAAATCCTTGCATACTAAATAAAGAAGATTGCTGATGATATTATTATTATTATATGAAAATAGGAGGAATCACACAATATCAATTTGGTTTATATTTACAAATTGCGGTGGAAGTGAGCTAAGCCAGGCCTAACTCTGGCTTTGCTTGAGTGGAGGCAACCTGCTTATTAAGCTCATGGGCTGCCCTGCCCTTATATTGGTCAGGGTGGTAAAATGTCAGCCCATTTAACCCTTTATCTTTTGGGCAGTCAAGTTCAAATGGGCCTTGCTGACCCATTTAACAGCCCAATCGGATGGAGACCATGTTCCATATGTAGGAAATTTATTGGGTAGTAAGATGGAAGGCCCAAAGTTTGGAGGGTCTACTATAGGAGAAAAGAAAGAGGATCAAGGGCTCATTGAGAATGTTCTTGGCAGGGAAGTTAATTAGACAAGTTGGAGCTGGCACATTGTTATGCAATTTGGTTTTGCAGAAGTTAGTGTGTCAATTGACAGCAGGGAATATAAGGAGAGAGGTGCATGAGTGGAAAGGGGATTTGAACTTTGTAGTACTCCAGTAAGGAGGGAAGCAAAGCTGTGTCACTGTAGGAGCCGTTGGCTCTGGTTTGCTCACATTTTCTTTGAATTGAATAATACTAGAGATTTTCATTTAGCTATTGGAATTGCTTTATACTACTTCTGTTTTTTTTTCCTGTTTGGTATCCCTACAGCGGTCCACCTGCCGGATCTATTCATGGGTGAGGGGGAACATTGTTGTGAGGTGGCTGGTATTGACAATTGATTAGTGGTAGGAAGAGAGGTCCATATAGAAGGGGGATTTGAACTTTGTAATACTCCAGTAAGGAGGAGGGCAGAGCAGAACTGTGTCTCTTTAGGAGCCTTTGGCTCTAGTTGGCTCACATTTTCCTGGAATTGAATAATACTAGAGTTTCATTTAGCTATTGGAATTTCTTCATACTATTTGCTCTTTATCCTTTTCTTCGGTTTGGTATTCTAACACTATATAACATAAAGGTAAGTGCATGCCATCAGAGCATAAAGTGATAGTTGTTTTGCTCTTTTTATCTTTGATATGTTCACTGTGGATCCTTTTAGGATGGATGAATAGGAAATTGGTTTCTTCTTCAGATCAAATTGGTTTTTGACCTGCTTTTGTTTGTCTGCATAGGGTTTCTTGCACATTGATGAATACCCTCCAGATGCTAATCAAGGATTTGACATTCCATCTGCAATAATAAGCTTTCCTGACTTCCATGCTGGTTTGCAATTTTCTGATAACTCTCAAAGCAAATCACCAATGTTGTCTAAATTACAGGTTATTTGAATCTGCACTCTTTCTGCTCATAACTGTTGTAATATCCCTCTGTCATGCTTAACTGTCTGGATCAATAATGCAGGAAAAGAGTCCTGTTCTCTCTTATACAGAAGTTTTACTAGTACCGTTGACAACTCCTGATTTCAGTATGCCATACAATGTCATCACAATTACATGCACAGTTTTTGCATTGTATTTTGGATCTTTGCTAAATGTTCTCCGAAGACGCGTTGGAGAGGAGGAAAGACTTTCGAAAAACAAAGGTAACCTGCAACTCTTGTAGTGTCTACATCCTGGGACATAAGTAGTTCAATTTTGTATAACAATGAGTAATCCCAAGCATGGTGCTTTTGTAAATAATAAAGCATCTTACCTTAATACCCGTATAATAGAAAGCATTCTCACCTTATAAGATTCACTCTGTTCTCTCTCTCTTTCCATATTATTGCCTAATACCTTCGCAGGTATGTATGATTGCTTGGAGTTATGACAAACTAGACATGCAAATGTAATAGCAAAATAAACAAATGAGTCATTCGGTTATTATGGTGATTCATGAATATGAATATCTTTGTAGTGCTGAAGTATATATATACTTACGTTTGGGCTGGAGGATTTAATCTAAATTTTGATATGTAAGAGCAGCATGTACTTGTCAATAATAGTACATCCTGCAGCTTACGTGCCTATTGTGATGTATTACTGCCGCCTCCTTCCCTCTCATTCTTTTGTCTAAGTATTCTTATTCAGTTTCTAATGTCTTGTATTTTTCTGCCCGTAGATGCAAACAAAGCTGTGTTCCTTCGTCGAGTACTAACTAAATTATCTGCGAAGTTTAGAGGCAGACCATCTGAATCGACTCAGCCACCTCCTTCATCGTCATCATCATCCTTCATCCGTCCAAAACTGATTCTTAGAGTACTCCTGGTTGCAGGAATTGCTGTTGCATGGCAATACTACTCACAATGACAACTTCCAACTAGGTAGTTTTAGATGTACTATATTTTAATTGCATTATAATTTATGTAGTATACAAACCTTACTTCCACTGCCCGATGTGCTTGCATAAATGTCTGTTTTTAATTCGATCAAAAACAATACTTGTACACCAGCAAATTGATTGATTTAAACAAAATTTTGTCCCTCTGATTTTACATTCAACAATAGACATTGGAGCACCTTTTGTCTTAATTCCCCATTTAAACATGTGTTTAATAATTATCATCGTTTCTACCTGTGACCATTGAACCTCAACGTTGATGGGTCGAGCTCAGAAGTCCAAGAAATTGAGCCCAGGTCGATTTTCTGTTTGTCCCGCGCAACCAGTTGAGTCACCTTCGAGAGTCGAGAGTGAAATGCATAACAACTTTATCTCTCTGGGTTGTTCTCAGATATGACTCTTAACGATGACACCAACAGTGGCAACAATTACTATGTTTTATGTGGTTGGTCTCTCTTTGCTTCTTTTCTCTCTATGAAGAAGCACGGGCTTCCGAGTTTCAGAGGACACTCTTTTGAACTGAAGTTTGGTTAAGTCAGTGATGTGTCACTAATTGATTGTCTCCGAGCTTTCCGTTTGTTTTCATGTCGAGTAGTTACGATACTTTGAGCAACTGAAAATTTGTTCTATTAGAGAAATTAGAAAAAAGTTGGGGTGTGTTTGAAAGGGAAGTGATGTATGAGTAAGGTAAATGAGTGTGATTAAGGGGCCATCGCCCACTTGGCCAAGCCTTGGTAGGGCCTCGACTGTGGCACAGGATGGAGGAAGCTGATCAAGTAGGTGAACAATTTAATTACTTGTATGAAAAGTGCAACTCTTCTATGGTTGCGTGGGAATACAGTATGCTACAAGCCAAGTTCATCAAAGGAGAATAATGGGACACCACTCACGTGACTTAGCTACCAATAACAATGTTCATCGATGAAAACCCATTATGATTTATATTAAAAACATTGAAGGCATCTTTTATTAAAAATGGAACGTACCTAACACCCTAAAACTAATTCAAGAAAAAATAATTATATTTCTAAGTAATATGATACATTTTAATATCCCGTATATTTATGATTGAATATTTGAAGTGTGATATTTACAAAACTAACATTACATGTGATTCAATATCAAGGTTAGATAGGCTGTTATGTCATATTAAAAATAATTAAAAACTGTTTGGTTTAAAATAAGTATTCTGTTTTTTAATTATAAAATGTTATTTTATATTTTATTTTTAAATATTTTTATAAGAAACAGTGAAACTAGTTATATTATTTTCAAACCTAGTTATATTAGTTTCACTATTTTTAGATAAGCTTCTAAAAATAAAAAAACAAGATAATATTGTACTGTATAGGAACATCTCGACTATTACCAACTTGTGAGATTAAGATCCACTTGTGTACCGTTTGGGTATAACCCGTTCTAAGACCATGTACTATTGAAAGACAACTTGCTCAAGTCCTTGAAAACTTAGCACAGACGCTCCCCATTATTGGGATTTAATAAGAATTTTACTCAACATAGGAACATTACATTATAGTGCTCTTAGTTCTCTCAACAGAACTTTCTCCTTGCATCATTTAAGCTTGAGACATTGAAAAGAATCAAATATATATTACTTTAAGCCTTGTTGATTCAAGTTTATGAGATGACGATTCTGACTTCTAAACAAGATGAGAGAAATGATTACTGATAAGCGGGGAAAAAAAACATGCTTATTGTATTTTAATTGAAAGAATACCATTAAGTATCTACAGAGCTTTGATGGAGTTTCATAATTTGTGAAAAAAATTCAAAGAATTGCCTATTCTGTAGACAATATCAGTATGTTGTTCTTAGACTTGCTAAAAGAAAAAGGGATATAAAAAAAGGTAATATTTTTTCTGTGTTTAAAATTTGGATTTTGTCTTAACCCAAAAAATCTAGAATAATAGTAAATATAAACTTCCCAACCATGTTTCCAAATATATAAAAGTTCATCACCTTCCCATTAGCTTAGTCACTAGGACAAGAATTGTGCGTTCAACATTAATTAGAACACGTAAAAAATCTGTTTAATTAAAAAAATCAAAGTTTAGACCATTAAAAAAAATTTAAGCTCAATAAAATCATATAATATTAATAAGATAAAACTATACTAATTTTTTTATCTCTCATCACTAAATTAATTTTAGTAACTTAAATAATGTTTACATATAAATAGATTAAAATGTAAACAACTAATTTCTTTTAAAATATTAAACTATTAAATATAAGTATAAATATAAATATAAATGAATATATGTTATTATTCAGTATGTGTGATTATTATTTCTGTAACAATAATGACAACGTACAGATATATATTAATAGTATAATTATTATTATATTAAATTTATATTATAAAATTTTAAGATTAAATATTTATTAATTTTTTTAGAGATTTAAATGTATTAATATATAGTTTAATAATCTATTTTAAGATTGTTTTTCCAAACTCTTTAAGAGGTTTTATAATTAATAAGATTTTTAAAGAAACTTTTAAATTATATGAAGCTTTTAAAAAAGCTAGATTAAATCTTTAAAAAGTTAGGTCAAGCCCTTAAAAATTCTCTAAATAAATCTATTTTAAGTCTTAAATTTTCAAAGGGAAGGTGAGGTCAAACCTAGTTCAATTTGATCCGTTTCAAACTGTATTTGTGTCTGTCTCACAAGCTAGTTCTGAATTTGAGTAGAGTCAGAATAAAATTTTAATAGGAAAAAGCAAATAGTAAACTCAAAATTATATTTTAGAAAAATAAAAATAAAAAGTAATTTTAAAAATTTTGAGAGGAACACATGGACTTCAAAGTTTCATTTTTTGCAAATATTTTCTTTATTAGCTTAGAATTAAGTAGGGGTTGATTATTCTTTTCTAATTTCCTTCGTATCTTATTTTCGTCGTCGCTCTGCTAGGTTAGATTTGGGCATAGCCATTGAACCCTTATCTCAGAGTTCACTCCCAGTTCTCAAGCAGGCCAATACTCTTGTATTTCAGACCCTTCAATCTCTGTTTTCTTATTCTCATTTCTCGTATCTTTGCTTTTTCTTTATTCCTGATTTTATGTTATCATTTTTTAATCATCGCTCTTCTTCACTCTTGTTTACTGTTATGTATCAGTCTCTAATCTTCGTCTCCGCTGTTCTCATTTACGCTTTCACGGTGCTTGACTGCTTGCTAGGATTATCGGTGTTCGTTTCCAAGTAAGGTATTCATTCTTCTTTGTTTTCACTTTTAGTCTCTACTTGATAATCTTTATCGTTCATTTAATTTTTTTTTTCGTTTTTCACTTGCTTGAAAATTTTTCATTCTTTCTTTGTTTATATGTGATGAGTAGCAAATGCTTTAAGTCCTGCGACTGGTAATCAAATTTGTTTTTGGCTGAAGGTATGCATGTGTAGGGCTTCTATTTATGGTTTAGGCTATATTTTCGTATAATTAACTAAGCATGATTTGTGCTTTGCTTGCTTCGGCCCCTTTTTTTTTTGTTGAATCGTAGAATTATAAGTGTAAATTACTCCTACCAATGATACTCAAACTTTACTTATTTATTTAGATAAGTCAAATTTAAAAACTTGAACTTAACTTGATTCAAAATCCAGAGTTTTAGTTTAGTTTGTTTGTATTTTTTCTTTGTCAAATCCCAATTTCAAGTATTTTTGAGCACATTAATTTGATTTTAATAGATATTTTTTTAATGTTTGGAGATGAAATAGAAATAAGAAGAGAAAAGAAAGTAAAATATTTTTTTAACATGGAAGTTATCATGAACACAAAACTCTTTTCATGCAGACAAATAGATAGATGTGGCAAGGAATCACAAGGTTGTAGTCATCTATGTGCCTTACAGATTGAGGATGGCATTCTGCAAAATTCATCTTTGCTGAAGAAGTTCAGTGTGGAGGTATGAAATTTCATGTGTTTTTAATCTTCTTTTCTATGATTTTTTTCATCTAATATCATATAATTGAAGATTGTTCCAAATGACAGGATGTTTTCTTGATTGCTACCAGAAGGATCCTACAGCTTCCAAAAGAAAGGATCTGCTATGAGGTTGATGATAATCCCAATTTGCTTTTTTCTTTGTATCTTATAAACTGTTTCTAATTTTTTTTTGCCAATATATCAATTTACTGAGTGCAAGCTGGAGACTTTTTCTAGAGTTTTCAGGAAGCTTATAGGGAAAGATGTTGTCTGAGTATACTATCACAGAGGCCTGAAATATTGCCTGGTTTAATGGAAGTTTAATCTTATGTACTATGTTCTAACTATATCTAATTTTTTTATTTCTGGGATTTTTGTTTGATGCTTGCTCACCTAAATGAAATTAGAGCTATTAGAAACTGTAGAGTGTATTTAGAGTGTGCCTGATGCAGCCCTGGATTCAAATTGCATCATTTTCGGTTAATTTTGTTACCTGGTGTGGTCAATTTAGTTGATATTGGAGGTTTTTGTTATATGTAAAATCTAACTATTTTATTGAGGTTAATAGTTTAAATTATCAAAATGTATCCATTTTTTTCCGGGAACCTCGATTGGTGGATTATCCCTAGGATGAATTTTAATATTTCCTGTGCCAGATATATTTATTTTTTTTACCTGCTTGGTGTCAGCTTATGACTCATAATCAGAAGGTTGGGAAGGTGAAAAGTTGGAAGTATTTAGCATACATACTTGGCAATGAGATGTGTTTTAGCCTATTTATGTGTTTCCCCCCCTTTTTTTGTGTTATTGGGGATGCTTATGCTTGTAGTTTTTTATCATTATTTTGAAATTTTTGTTGCTTGGTAATGGGATCTAAATCTGTTTTTGCGAGTCTCTTTAAGTTTGCTTGCAATCTTGGATTTTTGTATCAAAGGTCAAAGCTTTCTCTAAAAAAATTGTTTATTTGTTGTTTCTATATTTTAATTTTTGCCCATGTGGTTGTTCAGTTAAGTGGATTTTTGTGTTACTGTTCCTATATTTCATTTTCATAAAATTCCTATCTTCAGTGTTTGTGGACTTCTAAAAATAATTATATTTTTATATTTTCTGTTCATTATCTTACAGGGATTGGATGTTCTTGATGTTGGTTTTGTTGTTATATGTTGCTAATCTTGACTCACTAACTGCAGTTGGCCATGATACTTATTTTTTTATAAACATTTTTCTCACTATCTAAATGTTGATTCAAAATTAAGTTGTGAAATTTAACTTGTGGCAATTACCTGTAAATATAGATGTAACTATTCATAGCATAGCGCACAATTTTTAGTATTGAATTTTTAATATTTTTTTAAATTTTTTGTGGGTTAATATGGTCACCACAAAGACACTGACCAGATTTGTAAATGGTAATATTTTTGTGAGAATTGAAATGTTTCTTTTCGATACTGTCATATTGATCTTTAAAAATCATTCAAATAAATTTTTATTTTGATTTAGGCTAAAATTTCATATGGCCCAAAATTGGGTTCAAACTGAACTTACCCAACCGAAATTAACCGAACCCAATCTACCCAAAAAATTAATTGGACGGAAATGGGCCTCATATTCAATGTGCTCGGATTGCATTGGTTGCAGGTAATGAAGCCTGAACCCAGCCGTATCTGATCATTGGCCAGCCCTAGAGCATGGGGTGGGGTCACCTTGGAAGGCATGGCTCAGATTCAGGTCATGGTGCAGAGGCTGGTCTGAGCACCACCGCCACTGAGCCACGGCGGTTCCCTCAGGCAGCTCAGCCGGAAATGATGCGAGCTGCTGAGAAGGATGATCAATATGCCTCTTTCGTTTATGAAGCCTGTCGTGATGCCTTCCGCTACCTCTTTGGTTTCTCTCTCTCATTAACCTTTACTGTTTCCTTTTTCTATTTTCCGTTAAATATAACTCTTCCTAATGCAAATGAATTTTCAATTTACCAAACAGGTACCAGAGTTGCAGTGGCTTATCAAAACGAGGTAACCTATCTGTCATTTACCTCGGAAGATGATTTATGCCTTAACTTTGAGCACAAAGTGAGCAACTGTGTTTTTGCATTTTGCAGACAAAACTTTTAGGGCAGATGCTTTACTATGTGCTCACAACAGGTTCTGGACAACAAACCCTTGGAGAGGAATACTGTGACATCACTCAGGTTTTTCCTTCATTCCGCTATTAGGATTGTAAATGCCTTTTGAATTTGCATTTTACAATTTGCACTGTTGTTTTCTTAAGTTGGAGGTTTGAGTTTTGATTTGCTGGTTCTTTGAACTTGATTTGATAAATTCCCTTGCAGTATTGGCATCATCTGATAGTTGCTGATTGATATATTAGGTTGCAGGGCCTTATGGACTTCCTCCTACGCCCGCGAGGCGTACTCTTTTCATTATATACCAGACGGCTATTCCATATATTGCAGAACGAATTAGGTTAATTTTTATTTTTCTTGGCAATGTGTTCTTCCAATCATTTGTGTGATTGAGCTATGTGTCTGTCAAATTTTAGGGTGACTTTATTTTTTGTTGGTTTCACAGTTCTAGAATTGCTTCCCGAGGTATTGTCCTTGCTGACATGGAGTCAGCTGAGGGTTATGGTGAAAATATCCACAGGAGCAGCAGTTCTCAGATTTCTAGTGCTGGTGAACTTCGTCCTTCGTCCTCCTCAGCACAGTCTGTTACAACTCTGAGAAGGTTGAAGGGGAAACTAAGTGGATTGTGGTTGCATTTGGTTCAGAGATGGCATACGGTATGTTAAACCTGCAGATATTTTGCACATTCATGATTCAACACCGATCTTGAAGTCAATATATTGTCCTTTGAGAGCACTTAATAATTTTTACAAAATTAGTACAATATGCTGTTGGTTGTCTTTTAAAGTGTTAAGGAATTTACAAGTTAGATTATAATTGGTCTCTCATTCTATGGAACAAATTTTGTCTCATCCCCTTTGTAGCTGTTTTATTAACAATTTGACTACATTTAATTGGCTTATTTAAATGCATTTTTTTGGGGCTAAATCTCGTTTTTGTGCTCTTTGACCAGATGCTCCCTTTTGTTCGTGAGTTGTTACAGTTGGTTCTTCGTGCTAATCTTATGTTATTCTACTTTGAAGGTGAGTCTTTACTAGATGGTCCCATGGCAGTCGTGAAATGTGTTAAAATAAAATTTCTAAATCTTGCCGTTGTTTATTTTTGTAGGCCTCTATTATCATATATCCAAACGTGCTGCCGGCATTCGATATGTGTTCATTGGAAAAGCATCAAATCAGAGACCCAGGTAATGTCTTGAAATTTTAAGATTTGAAAAATATGCAATTGAGGAAATTTCCTGTCAAATTAGCTTCATATGGCATAGTGTGATCTCAAGATTTATCTATTCCTACTGTGTTATGTTTTCTTTTTAAATAATTTCAATTTCTATTTTGTTCTTGCTTTCATGTACTAAACCTTGGTTATGTGCTCTCTTGAAATTGCTTAGTAAAAGGTCTGTCATGCACTCAACTTCCTTTCTTATGAAACCATAAACGTGGGCTTTTATAGTATTGCCTTTGTTAAATTCCCCAACCTACGTTTCTATATCATTTCTTGTCAGTTATTTTAGCAACCATGTTTCGTCTCTTTAGGTTTTAGATTAAGAGCACCTAATTTTCCTTGTTTGCAGATACCAAATACTAGGGGTATTTCTTTTGATTCAACTTTGCATAATAGCTGCTGAAGGACTTCGTCGAAGAAATTTTACTTCAATTGCTGGTTCAGTTCATCAGGCATCCTTAGCAACGTACCATAGATCAGCAGGTTATTGATTATTCTCAGTTTCCAACTTATTGTTTATTCAGTTATTTTTCTTATTTTCCATTTTCTTAAATTTTATGTCTACTAATGTGCTTTGGACATTTTTCTTCCTTTTAAGTTAGTTTTTTTTTTATCATAACCTGATTCCCCTATCTTGTATTATAGGACATGGTTTGCCTGTTTTAAATGAAGAGGGTGCTCTGGCAACACCAGATATTGACAAAGGAAGTTGGGTCTCTGATTCTTCATCTTCTGAGGTTCATTTCTTGCATCAGATTGCCTTATTTACCTCCTTTAGATGTGATATTTTAGTGCATGCTTGTTGCTTTGAGGGAGGTTAAAGGTGATGAAGTGTCATGTTACTTGGAAAACTTATTCTTTTGACTCATACAGTTGGTTTGCTACGAGTGTCCTTGGGAGTTGGGACATTCATTATGAAAACAAAGTGTTAGAAGTCCTACATTGTCCAGAGGTAACCATACATATACATACCAAGGACAATTTTCACCATATGAGCTATTTTTTGGGTTGAGTTAGATCTAAGTCTAATTTCTAACATGGTTTAAGAGTCTAGAGGGGGTGAGGGAGTGTATTTGAAGTCCCACATTGTCTAGAGGTATGACCAACCATGCACACACAATTGAGTTATATACACACACACACTAAGGACAATGTTCATCTTACAAGTTAGTTTTTGTAGTTGAGTTAGGCCTAACTTAACTTCTAACACAAAGAGGAAAGTATTAAATGAAAATTAAAATATTTAATATGAGCCTGTTTCACTAAAAAATCACCTTTTAAAAAAATCACTTTTTAGAAACATTTAATGGAAATTACTAGATGTTCCTTAATCTTGTGCTAAAGACACAATTACAAACTTAAAAATAAAGGTGGAAATAACAAAATAAGGTTAATGGTTTGATTACATAAATATGCTTCAACCCATTTTTTCGCTTAAATGAATTTAAATTTGTATAATATGGCTTTTGTGTTTATAATGCTGGTGTGTTTCCCTCAACTTTATGGGTGAATACAATGTCAGTGCTTTGGTTTTGTCCCAAATCTTTCCTGCATTGGGCGATTTTGCATTGGTTGAATGCTGTTGATAAAGAGCATCCGTAATGATGTTCCTTGGCAAATGGCATTATTATCTAAAGAGCTTCTCCGGAAGCCTATTGTTTTTATCAAGAAAGAGTTGATTGGCCATGACAAAATTAAATGGAAAGCCTCAAAAGCGAATTAAGTAGTTCCATCATGTCGTTTTGAGCATCAAGCGTGAATTGATGCATCCTTTTTCTATTTGCAGTATCATGCAACTAGTGGGGTTAGTAAATGCACACTTTGCCTGAGTAATCGTCAACACCCAACTGCTACTTCCTGTGGTCATGTATTCTGCTGGTATCGTCATCGAGCGTTCTTACTGATTTCCATGTGTCTTGCTCCTTTCTGTCTCTCATCTGTTTAATGTGATCCATGTAGGAACTGTATCACGGAATGGTGCAACGAAAAGCCAGAGTGCCCTCTTTGCCGAACTCCCATAACACACTCAAGTCTAGTTTGTGTATATCATTCGGACTTCTAGAATCGGTTCCTCTGCTGGTATCTTTTGTACATACATAGAAGATAGCATCAAAGGCAACATTTTCTTCAACTTGAATCTTCCAAGGATTGTATGAACATATATGAACAAATCAATTTTATATTAGAATATAATGAAAATCTGATTTCAATAATCAATTTAATTAAACTATTATGTTCCAATTTTCATTTCTTTTCTTAAATTACACCTTCAGGTTTAAAATGATCGCCATTTTAACAATATAAAATCTGTTGTATCTTGGGATTTCAATGAAGCATTAATTTTCTCTCAATTCTGCCTTTATTTCTTTTTAACAGGAAAAATTCTTTCAGTGCGTGATCAATTAATAAGGATAATTTAGCAAATTTGTTGCGCTTATTAAGTTACGTATTATTTTTCCTAATTCTTGTTAAAAAAAACTTGGAACACCTATTTTGAAACGGAGTATTATAAAGAAATGGATGGTTGAAAAAACTGACCATTATCACTGATTAATGTGTTTCTGCATAATTTCTCCATAATGTGTTTTGTAAGCATAAATATTGGCATGTTACAACCTTTGGTGAGGGAAATTATTGTGCCCAACCAGCCAGCAAGTTGAAGTATTTCACTAGAAATCTGCACCCCTTCTTTTGGAGCTAGCTACTTGGCTCCTGTTCAACCTCATCTTTCTTATTCTCTCTTACCCTGTGTTGGACGGCCCACCCCCGATTTGGTTGCTTTTATTGTACTGTTGCGTTTGTATTCTTTAATATGCATCAAACACATTCTTGAATATTTGTAAGATTTTTTTAAATACAAAATGAATAGTAATAAAAATGCGTTTGAATAAATAGCTTAATTAAATATTTATTTAATAAAATCTTACCATATAAATGCTTATAATTTAAATATGATTATCAAATTTATTTTAATATATTAAAAAGATTTTTTTTAATAAATTATATAAAAATTATTAAAATAAGCTAAAAATCTATTCTTATGAATTCTTTATATTTCCCCAAACATAGGATTATAGTCGTTGGTGTTATGCATTGTATACTCGGATGAATAAGGGATGAAACACGTACACGATGGGGGAATGCGAGGAAAAGATTTTTGTTTTATATAAAAAAAAAAAGAATAAATTTGTAAAGATTTCAATTATTTAGGGTTTACACAGTGAGTGTGTGTAAAGTGAGCCACTCTGTTTGAGAAGGAGTGCTTTAGGAAAAAATGAAATCCTTCTCAAATTTATCCAACTCAAAACATATTGAATATACGATTAAATTGTTTTAATGTAACAACTTCCTTACATCCAGTAACTTTGGAACCTGTGAGCATGTTTCCTTAAATTGAATTCATTTTGTCAATTAGCCATGCTTTGCCCTTAATTTTTTTTAACATATCTATGTAACCGCAATTAATTTAAGAATAATATATATGGAGCATATAATGAGAATGTTAAGCATTTACCTTGGTGCTCGAAGTTTTAATATGATCGTATTTATATCTTCAATATGAATAAACTTTGTTGAATTTATGCATTCTAAAAAAAGTTGTTTGTTTATAAAATTTTGAAAACATAAAACTAAAAAAAAGGAATTTTTATAACTAAAAAAAGATAAAAAAATATTTTTAAAAATCAAGCAACCTTTAATGATAAAGGATGATATGATTTACATAGAGTTGATAGTTCACACAAAAAATTGATTAACCTTTTAGTTTTTTCATAGTTAAAAATGCTGTGATATTTTTCTTTAATTTCACTTTTTAAATTTTTTAAAACATATTTTTAAATTATTTAAATTATATATATTATGACATTTTGTATTTCAACCTTTTAAATTTATTTTTTATAATTTTATAGTTAATTTTAAACTAAAAAAACTAATGAACACAATAAATTTTAGTATGTTAAAAAATATTATATATATTAAATAGAGACAATACAAAAAATTTATTAATATACTACCTAATTAACATTTTTTTGCATAATATAATATTTTTCTGTAAATATTAATAAAATAATATAAAAATTTTATTTAATTTTATACATTTTTATAAATAAAATAACAAAGTTATATGACCAAAATATTTATACAGTTATGAGTAGAAAAATGTTAGATACTTCAGCTTTATAAAAAAAATTATTGTTTGGTGTGTTAAAAAAACTTATCTATTTTTATAATGGTAATTAATTAATAAATAAATATTTTATTTAATTAAAATTGATGAATAGAAAATAATAAAATAAAAAGTACTTACATTTAAAATAATTATTTTTCTGTCATTTAAACAACTTATTTGATGTATAATTTTTATATCAAATAAATTTTTTAAACACTAAAGCAATATTTCAATATTTCAATACACTAAAGCAATAAATTTTGTAATATGTGTATAATATTTCAAGGTATATAAATAAAAAATAAAAATAGTTAAAAATTTAATTTAATTATTTATTATTAAATTATTAATTTTTATAACAATTGATTTAAAAATTATATATATTTTAATTTTAAATCACTTAACAATATAAAAAATTTAACAATTTGTTATAATTAAACTCAATATTTAACCCATATTAACAAAAACCATGTATTAGAAATTGATTTTGATATTTGAAACGTTGGTAACAGCAGTTTCGAGTTTTTACACTCCTTAAAATTAAGAAGCAAACTTCTCTGAAATTTCAAAAAAATAATTTACGAAACTACAAGTAATTGCTTTGGATACACCGCATTATACTGCAGTAGTACTTAAAATAATTTTGTATTCCAAGAATTAAACCACAATATTCCTTCAATCATAAGGTTCCAATTTAACACTTTTTCTAACAAGGAACTTCGTTTTTTTAACAGACTATTTCTAATTTTATTATATTTTCTCTATTTCTTTTTATCCGTCCGAAAATAAAGTGTAAAATTTGTTTTTATTTAATTTTAAAAAAATATTAATTATATTTTTATATTTACCTTTATATTTATTAACTATAATAAATAAATACAAATAAAAATAAATGAAGCAATATTTTTATAACATGTGCGTAAGAATATATAATAAAAAAAATTAATAAATAATAAATTTGTACTAATAATATACTTCTTTATTTTTTTTATCTTTTTAAAAAAAGATGCACATATATTGAAAAATATAATTAATATTATTAATTTTTTTAAAAAAATTATTTACTTTCCTAATTTTTCCTTTATATATAAACTTTATTTTTATCACTTTTCATTTATTTCAGTTGATAAATATAAAAATATACATAAAAAAATAATTAATATTTTTTTAAATCTAAAATAAATAGTTAAATAGAAACAAATTTTACATTTTTTTACAAACAAAAAATTATATTTAATATTAATATATTAAATTTATAATTCTTAATATTTATTATATATAATTTTATTATATATCTTTATTTACATATTAAATAAACGGTTTTCAAGATTCGAACTCACAACATACATAAAATTTTAGAATTAATTTAATAATAAAAAATTAAAATATTTTATATGAAAATTTTAAATTTAAATCTTATTTTTCATAGTATAAAAAAAACGATTTATTATACCATTATTGTTGAAAATTATTTCACGCTTTTCTCCACCGTGCTTCCTTTAGTACTAGAATTATGATTATGTGGTGCTTAAATTGGCAAGTTACGACAATCTCTAAATTTTCTCACATCCAACATGACATGATGATGTCATGAAGCAATTGCATGTTTTTTTGTAGCATTGATTGGATGCCATGAAGCACAGATTACGACATATAATGAATCCATCACCACATTTCACATTCCAACATAACCCCTTCCTTCCCTACACTATTCACCAGAGTATTATTTCTTCCGTCTCTTTTCAATTATTAAATTAATAATTTAATTTTTTAATAATTAAATCTAATATTTATTATTAAAAAAAATGCTATACAAAGGGATTGGATAAAAAATACGATCTCCGTGATTAGTATACTGTATAACCTACATACACACTTATAGGTTATTTCTTGTTCTGTCCAAAACTATGTCTTTGATTGTGTTCATCTTTGGTGGAGTAATTTTCAATGTTTAACCTACATCATCATCATATTGTTAAATGGAAAAGTATTATTATATATCTAACAATAGATAAAAAATGAGAAAAAATGTAATAAAAATATAAAAATAAAATGTATTTAAAATTAATGATAATCGGATTTTTTTGTTGAATTTAGATTATTTCATCAAATAATCACCATACTATTAATATTAATTTACATATTTTAATAATTCATTTTTTGTTAATTGCAATTAAATTTTGTTTTAACCATTTCCCGGGAATTTTTTTTACTGAGCAGTAAATTCAAATTAATGTCTTAAACTAATAGAAAATGATAGATGGTATGATGTATCGTGCAACTACATATGAAATTGATGAATTAATTATGAAAAAATTTAACAATGGAGTTTAGAAAATAAAATTAACCAGTAATTTATATTGATATAGTTATATAAATCATTTATACTTTATTTTTATTACTTGTGAATTATTAGTGACACATTTTAATTTTATTAGTGATGTAATACTCGTAACACTATATATTATGAATCAACGAATTGATAGGTTACGCTGCAGAGTATTAATAATTGTGGAATTTGATGCGATCATGAGTTTGATGTCTATATATAAAGATTAAGTAGTGCACTTGTTAAAAAAAAGTATCTATATCAGTGTGTAAATACTCCATGTTTCAGTTTCTTAAACTGTTTTTAAATTTGGAACAGGAAACAATTGGGTAAATTGTTGTATATCTTTAGACAAAGTACTCAAGGCCTTTTAGTTATTTGTTAAAGAATTAATCATAAGAAAAATTTGAGTTTTTTTTTTAAAAAAATTTAATAGAAATATACAAATAGTTTAATTTTTTTTTAAATTTTTCTATTTAATTATACATTGTTATATCATTAAAGATATTAATTTTTATGATAATTAATTTAAAAATCATATCTACCATAATTTTTAGTTGATTAACCATATAAAATGTAAACATAGATAAAGTATCACAATTAAACTCTTAAATTTTATATAATCTTAATGTAAAAATTTTAACTTTAATTGTCAATCAATTAAAAACTATTTCAAATTTAATTTTTAAGAACAAAATTAATATTTTTTAATTTTATAATAACCAATAACTAAATGATAATATAAGTATATTTCAATTAAATTTAAAATTTTATAAAAAATATTAAAATATTAAAAAAAATTATTTACATAGTCTTACCATGATTTTTAATTTAAAAAATTTATTTATTTATTTTCAATCAGTTTATTTAAGATCCCTTGTTAACAAGATCATATATATAACTCTAATTTACTGCTATTATTTTGAGTTAACAACAGGTCGATTCCAACAAATTCCTAGAACTAAGCAAATGTTCAATGAAATATTTTTAAATTAATTATTTAATTTTTTCAGGATGTAAAGTTATTTATTAAAATAGGGTCTATAATATCATTTATCTATAATTAGTATTTATAAAAGAGTAATAATTACATTAAAATGAGATCTATTTTATATAAAAAAAAACCCTATTATATGTAGTATTAATATTATTTTTATTTACCTTTTAAAAAAATATTATAATAAATATAATTTTTGTTAAGGAGCTTTAAGCGAAATATTATAATAAATATTATAATAAATAGAAGAGATTGTATTGATATGAATAGATATAATTAACATAGTGTGTAACATAGAATTAAAATAGATGCATGCATGCATGGATATTGGTGGATAACGAGGAATGGATCCACAAGGTACCCATGAATTTGCAAAGCCCAGTTTGAGGGATGGATGAAGTACATTCTTCAATATTTGCAGCAGTAACCATCACAGAAGATTGTGGTTAACAAGAGAAGGGACTTTGTTGTGTGGTACTATTACTATTTACACACAGTAACTGAGGATAGAAAGAACCTGCACGTGGCTGCAGAAAAATAATGAGCATTATCTCATTATCTCATAACACTACTCATTCATACAAACTCAATTCAACCCTCTGTCACTCTGCACTCTGCACAACTGCAACACTATATATACGCTTTCCCTCTTCTATTGTGAATATTAATTAACTTCTTAACTATTCTGTCCACTGATACCTTGTTTAACAAGCAAAAACAACCACATATAATATAATATATTATTTGCTGACCTAATTGCGACATCATATAGAATTGTTTACACATGTACATTTTTTTTTCATTGTCTCATTATGGTACATGCCTAGCTAGTAGCTACAACTAGCTTAGCTTGCGTATTCTGGATCCTATATGTATCTCGTTAATTTGCTATTCATTGTGATGGTGATGAGATACCTGTTTTATGTTTTGGATTTTGCTGCTTTGATGCTACTTGCGGATATATAGAGGACACAGACTTTTACTAAGCTTCAGTGAACAGCATGTACAATCTGAGAAATTAAATGGTTAGTGGTGAAAATTGGTGAAAGAATGTGCAATTATGGGAATGGATGAGAAAAATGAGAAATGAGGAAAAAGAAGATAAAAGAAAGGATGATGAGATTGGCGTGAGATAGGAGTGGTAGTGGTCACTGGTCAGAGCTAGCTTTTGACGCCTTCCAAAGCCAATCAACTTTTATCATACCCCTTTCTGCTATTTTCAAGCGTGCGTCAATTTTGTCAGAAATCACAATTCCAAACATTAATACCAACCACCCTTTACTCTTCTTCTTCATCATTTACCACTTAACCATCTCTCTGTTATTACTCAAAGAATCTTGTTAATCAAATATTTTTAATAAGATTAATTTAGTTAAAAATAATGATATAATGATGATGTTGCAAGCGGAAGGTTTGACATTTACTGATAATAGATAGTGTTTGTGTGTGTGATTGATATGAGTGGCCAAGCAGTGTCGTATGGGTATTTATGCGAATGCAATTCAAAGTTGCAGCTTATGACACTTTCTTTTTTCGATACCACTTGTCAATTTCCCAATTATCATTATGTGGTCCACTTTCAAGAATGGATTTCAAATTTTTTACTACTTTCAATTAACATTAAATGATTTACATTTTTCATTCATATTAAATTTAAATAAGATTTTTTATTTAAGGATTGTAATTTGTTAGATTGAATAAAAAAAAAAATTAGATGGGTGAGGATATATTTTCCTTCAACAACTGCACACAACACACAATGCTTGCATGAATTATGTCTATGACCAATAAAATGTGTTATTTGGTTTATATATTTTAATTCTAATAATTATATTCCATTATATAGCGAATATTAATTCAGTTTTGGAATTACGTCACATGTTAAAAATGATTGTTGACAGAACACATCACAGCGTAAGAAAGGCGACATGGGAATTAGGAATGGGATGAGATGGTCATCATCTCAGCAGTGCTGACGTTGATTCATCATACAATTTCCAACCAATTGTTGACGCAACTTATCTTTTCTTTCCATTTTATTACTTTCTTCATCATTCTAACCAAACATTCCTTCATCTTTTCTAACTCAACTTTCTTATATTTTTTTACAAGTTCTTTTATTTTATTTTTTATTTCATTTTTTTTTATCTGTTCAAAAACAGTATAAATTTTTTATTTCTTTATTTCAATTTTAAAAAATACTAATTATTTTTTATTATATATACTTATATATATATATATATTAATTGTAATAAATAAAAAAGATAAACATAAATTTTATATATAAAAAAACTAAAAAATTAATAAGTTTTTATGAGAAATTTATAATATTAATTATATTTATATATGTTTTTCTAGACAGATAAAAAAGAATGGAAAAAATATTATTTTATAAAAAAATATTAAATAAAATTTAATATATTTATTATCTTAAAAATATTACATTTTTATTTAGTAATTAAGGAAATTTATAAAACTAAAAATATCAAAAATTTAGAAATATTTTTTAATTTTATTTTCTATTTTAAAAATTTTATACCAAAAATACTCAAAACAAAAAAAAATCTTTTTGCCATTTTAGAAATAAAATAAGATAATATTTTATAAATAAAAATTAAAAATATTTTCACAAACTAAACTTATTTAAACGTCCGTTTGTCAGCGTACCCCATTGTTATTATGAAACTACTTTGAGGAACTGAAAATTTGTTTTTATTATAGAAATTAAAAAAGTTGGGGTGTGTTTGAAAGGGAAATGATGAGTGTGATTAAGGGACAAATCATGGAGGAAGCTGATCACTAACTCCTCTACGGTTGTGTTGCTATACAGTATGTTACAAGCCATGTTTATAAGGGAAGAGACTTTAACATGATGGGAGAATAATGGAACACCATTCACTTGATTCACAGCTACCAATAACAATCTTCATCCATCAAAACCCATTATGATTTATATCAAAAGCATTGAATGCATCTTTTAGTAAAAATGGAATGTACTTAACACCCAAAAACTAATTCAATAAGAAAATAATTGTTTAAGATTTAAAAAAAATAATTATAATATATTTAAATATCCCATACGTTCAAGAATGAACATTTGAAGTGTGAGATTTACAAGTCAAACACATTACATATGATTTGATATCAAGGTTAGATAGGCTAATATGTCATAATAAAAATTAATTGTCCCTAGCTTACTCTTCTCTTGACTTAAATTTTAGGATTGAATCAGATCTAATTTATTTTTAATATTGTGTTAGAAATTATATATATATATAAACTATTTTTATTTTTCTAATTTAATTTATATATAATTTTTGTTCCTTTATTTTTAAAATTTGATAAATTTTATCTTTTATTAATTTTTTAAAATCAAAATCCTTAAATTATTAATTTTGACCAAAATTAATTTTTGAAGGGGATTTCTAGTAGTATTAGAATATGAAATAATTTTAAAAGTTTGAAAATAAAAAAAAATTGTAAAAAATTGATAAATTTAAAGGATTTTATAAGATATGAGATTTAATTTTTTGAAGAGAAAATTTTTGTCAATTTTATTTAAGATAAAATTTAATATTTTGGTTAGTAAATTTTGAATAAAAAATAGTTTAATGAATTTAATTTATAGATAAATTGAGTAAAAAATTATAAAATTTTATATAAAAATTAACTGAAATTTACTCAAAAAAATTTCGAAGACTAAACTTACACATAAATCAAACTAGAATGACCAACAATATAATTGTACCTTTTTTTGTTTGAATTAACTTTTGAAACTAAGCTAGGTAAACTTTATTGCTAATATTTTGCTCTCTTACTTTGTATATATTTTAAGAGAGAACCCATCACTACAGTGAACTTAGAGAGAGCCCTTAATAAATTCTATAAGGGAAAAAGAAAAATGAGTGGAGTATATTTGGTAACTAAATTTTCACACTCTTGATACATGTTTTATAGTTTTGGAAACTAATTTATTTCAATGAGACATTTTTTTCTGTGTCTCTGTGTCAATGTATTTCATTTATTTATTCAACAAAAGTAGAATAAAATTTAACCTCATGCATAGTTATTCTTGAAAGGTGATCAAAACTTGTGTGGTGAAAATGAATGCCAAAGTGGCCTTAAATTAAACTAAATATACCTTCTAAAGATGCAACAAGCTAACAATTGCCATATGAACACTTCAATGGTAAGAGGAGGCTAGGGGAGAGATTACAGAAGAAATTCAGAGTGTAAATTGGGGATTTTTGTTTTTTGAAATACTCTTTAGTCTTTAGTGCTTTGAAATGATACACTTATAGTAGAAGATTATCTTACTATGATATATTTATTTGATATATCATATAAAAATGTATAAAAAATGTCATAATTAATAATATAATAAATTATTTTTCACAAATTATCGTCTTGTTCTTCATTATTAAGGTAGTTTTTCACGTTAATTAAATTTGAGGTGGACTTCTTTTATTAATTTTGCTGGTGTAATTTCGTATTATTCACCTTTTTAATTTGTTTGCCCTTTACAAGTTTTGGCGACCTTTACTTTATATCTTAACTGTATAAAAATAATCTTGTTTATTTATTTATTTTTTGTTATTATTCTAAAAAAATTAATTTTAATTAGTATTTTAAAATTTTAAAGTAATATTTATCTTCATTATCATGTATTGATTCAGAGTTAGACGATATTTCAGCAATTTTATATTTGATTAAATATTAGTATTTTTTATTTGTTTAAATCGATATTTAACTAACATATATATACTATTAATTTATATTATATTTTTTATTTTAAATATTTAATATTTCCTTATAAAATTTTTGTTTACATAATAATTTATATAAATAATTTTATATCTCATAATCTTAAGTTCATTTTACAAATCTATTACATATATAATTTATATATATATATATATATATTGAAAACAGTATAATTAATTGTTCATCTCTAAATTTGTCATAAAAATATAATTTAAAAACGAAATGTGAAAATTATAATAAATAAAAATAAAAATATTACTATAATGATGTAATGTAAGTTTTGAATAGTTAAAAATAAAATATATTAAAAAATAATTTATTCAAATTAAAAAATAACAAAATAATATCTAACAACAATAATAAAATAATAGTATATAAGTTAGAAAAAAAGTATCTTAATATAAAAACAACTGAATTTCAGTGTTGTTAAGAAAAATATGATTCCATGGAAATATATTAAACATAAAAATTAATATTCTCTTGATAAACATTCTTCATAATTTAAAAAAACAATATTTAAAATATTTTCAAAATAATTTATATAAAATTAAAATACTTATTATTGTATACATAATTTATAAATTTTTTTATGTTTTATTATAAAATAATCTATTATACCAAATAATTTTTTGTTATAAAAAATATCAGAGTAATAATTTAATAATCATAAATTAAAAATAATAATTATATGATATTATAATATTTAAAAATTATAGTAAAATAATTTATTAAAAAACTCATATGGTGAAAAAAATTCTAATTATAATTACTAGTTCAATTATTTGCCATAAAAAATGGAATTTTGAAAAAAATAAAACATAATCTTAAAAATTTTAATGAAAAAAAATCATTTATATATAATATTTAATATTTTAATTTAAAAAAATTAAATTTAGAAACTTATGTAAATTAATTTAATTCTTCACCTCTTATTACTAAATTAATTCTAATAAATTATATAATATTTAATATGATTTTAAATCGTAATTTAATTATTAAATAAATTTATAATTATAAAATGGTTATTTAGGTTATCTAATAATTAGAAATATTAAAAATGTTAAAAAATAAATTCTAATATTAATTTCATATCATCCGTGAAGTAGTTGTTAAAAGTACATGCATTTTTTATTTATTAGTACCTATAAGGTGAATATCTGTATTACATCAAATATAAGAACAAAGTTGAATTTGCTTAATAAATGGTCATATGCCAATTTAATTTTTTTTTTTGCTAGATTTTAACTAAGATGAAATTATGCCAATTTATTATTATTATTTACTATACTTTTAACTAAAATATAAATATTTTAATTTGAATTAGATTTTTTAGGATTTAATTTTCATCTTACTTTTAAATTTAAGATCTAAGACTAACATATTTATTTGATATAGACTAAATTTTAAAAAATTGATATGTTATTTTTAAAAATTTTACCTGGTCTAAAGTTTATTTAAAAATATTTTATTTTAAATAGATAAATAAAATTACTTAATTATATATAAATTAACAGATAAAATATTTAAATAAAAATTATATAACCTTTAAATATTATTATTATTATAATTTAAATAAATCAACCTATTAAATTTAAAAATAAATTTTTAAATAATCAAACATCTAAATTTTTTAACTAGAAAATCATCATCTTTATCATCAAAGTTCCTTCTAACAAAATCTTGTTAATTAATTACATTACTCTTTATAATATAATATATTTTATTTCTTTTTTTTTTTACATTGCATCTACATATGAAGATTTTAAAGTTTCATTTTAATTTCGAAATATTATATGTTTGTTCATGTTTGATTATATTGATTTTTATTTTTTTAAATTTAAGTTTTTTGAATTTATTATTATTATTATATTTTTTACATTATAAATATATTTATATTTATTTTTGTATATTATATATAATAATAATAAAAAATTAATAATAAATTATAAATTATTTTTATCTTCTATGAATTATATTATTACCGCTTCATTGTATATATACTAATATACAAAATGTATTACATAAAATATTATGTTAATTGATTATAAATTGTACTCCTATGTATAGACACTAATCAATAGACACGTATGAAAGAAATATGGTATAAAATATAATTTATTTTAATTAATATTTTAATTAAAAGGTTAAATATGTTTTTAATTTTTTTAAAATATTTAAATTTTAGTTTTTGGTTCTTTAATTTTAAAACTTTTAATTTAGATTTTTTGTTTTTTAAAATATCATAATTATAATTATTGGTATTAATTTAAATTACATTCAGTTAAGTTAAATCAATCATTATTAAAAAAAACTTTGATCATTTATAAAATATTTTAATTATAATTCTCAAATTATTATTAATCTATTTTAATTTAATATAATTTAATTTAATATAAGGATTATAATCAATGTATTTTAAAAAATAAGGGACTTAAACTAAAGATTTTTAATTTAAAGAACCAAAACCAAAATTTAAATATTTTAAAAGGACTAAAAATATATTTAACCCAAAATTAAAGATGTATAAAAAAAATATATGAAATATTTTAATATTTTAATAAATATATTTTTAACAAATAATAAAATGTAATTATTTTAATTTTCAACCGTAATTACTCATTGTCAATATTTATAATACAAAAACTCTTAATTATACGTGTAATTCATAAAAAAACCACCTAATCTCATTAAAAATTATAACATTAAACAGGTTTGACTATTGTTTCAATATTCCATTACTTTTTTCTAAAAATTAACTTTTTCATATAAAATGACAACACTTTATTTATGACTAAACTTCTCTTTTTTATTCCATTAGAACTCTCTTAAAAAAAATTCAAACATCAAAATATTAAATATTTATTTAAAACATTTATTTATATTAATATTTTAATATGTATTAACAATTTTTTTTAAATAAAATTAAAAAAATCAACATCTATTCATAAAAAAGAATCCGCGGACAGGTTACTCATTTTAAAGTGAAAGTGCAAGCGATAAGATTCTAATATTGAAAATGTGAAGTGGTACATAGAAATAACATTACAATAAAATTTAACAAAGACTTTTTTTATTTATTTATGCAGGTAATAATAATATTAACTCCTTCTTTCAATCAATCTGATACAAACCTTGCAGTTCCAGTCTTGGTGACCAGTGGATTATAACAAAAAGGTTGACGATGCAATTTGTTCCTCTTTGATTCCTATTTTTTTATAAAAAAAAATAAACAGATTCAACCATTTTTATTTATCTATTTATATAAATAGATGTATATTGATATTAATATGTGTAAAAAAAAATTTCTCAATAGAAAATAAATTATTAATTACATCTATACTCTTTTTCCTATTTTTTTCTTCTGGCTAAATAAACCATAAAGGAGTATAAGTATGGTCAGATCATGTTTTTTGCTTTGAAGTTCTTTGGAAATGAGAGCCTTTTGGCCACTTCATCACAGGTTTGTCATCCTCTTGTCCCCCATTTCCCACTTCAAACCTATAACTCTACCCATTATTATTTTATTTTGGTCTACTCCAAATACAGCAAATAATTTCACTTTTCAAATATTACAAATAATAACCACACAGTTTAATTTAGTTTGTTTTCTTAAAAAAAAATGTATATTTAAAAAATATATAACAAAGTGAAACATTATCTTCTTAAGCCAAATTAATTAGTCGCTTCTTCAGTTAAATTAATTGAGGAAATTTTTTATAAAAAATTGATGTAATTTTTTTTGTACTACCACAGTTATTAAATATGTGTTACATTTGATGAAGATTTTATGGATGGGTTTGACAGGCTAATTTTTGAAATTTGCATGACTTGTGATGCACTTGGTTTGCAACAACGAATGCAATTGAAGAGTATTAAAAAATAAATGAACATGACAAAGCAAATGATTTGTATTGAAATAAATAAAAAGCAGATTTCAAACCACGAAGCACGTCTTATCTGAGTCTGGTAAATAATGTGATGACTAAAAAAAGTGGGAACATGATAAGAAAAACCCCTCAGAGAATCTCATCAAATTGTCATTTTTCGTAATAATATAAAAGTGCAGGACGCCACATTGCCAGAATCTCTTCGGGTGAAAAGTTATTTTGTCTCCGTAAAATAACAACAATTTTATTCTACATTTCGTTAGCAGAAAATTGTGTACACTATTAATATTCATATAGATTTTTTAATAA
This sequence comes from Canavalia gladiata, assembly GCA_037954105.1. NCBI lineage: Eukaryota > Viridiplantae > Streptophyta > Magnoliopsida > Fabales > Fabaceae > Canavalia > Canavalia gladiata. The sequence continues at coordinate 64,128,835 of CM075660.1, forward strand.
AAACTAAACTATTAATATATATACATTATGAATTTAAAACTAAAAATATGATATATATATATATATATATTATATTAATAATGTTTTAATATTTAATCATTTTTATTCGTTAATAAATAAATAAAATGAATGACGGTATTATTATTTCGCTTTCCTATTGTCACCTCACTTCATTCAATAGACATACCGAATACATAAAGTGAGAATGGAAAAGTAATGGTTGCAATCACTTTAACTGATGTATGATCATATAAATCGACTGTAATTATCATCACCTAAAGGCTAAAGGCTAAGTCCAACTAGCTTAGTGCTATAAAAATTAAGCCTAAAAAAGTGAATAAAATATTTTAATATTTTATCATATATATTATATAGGTTGAAAAATTAAAATAATCTAATAAATAATTTTATTGTTTAAAAATTATTTATTGATGTAATAAAATTTTATTTTTAATAAGTTTAATGTATGCATCATATGGATAGGATAAACAACGATAAAATAAAATCATATAAACATAATAAATAAGTAAATTTTAAATTTATATTTAAAAATATATAATATGAAAATAAGAAATAATTTTTTATTAAAAATTATATCAATATAATAAATTAACTCTCTGTTTTTAATAATGTATAAATTTTTATTGTATATTTTTAAATAATTTTAAAAAAAATTGATAAGTAAATAAAAAAATATAATATATTAAAATTATTTTAATAAAATATATTTTTATCCAACTAAAATTTTAGAATCTAAATTTCAATCTTTTATTTATAAAATAATTAATTTTGATTTCTTTGTCTTAATTCTTAAAATAGATTATATATCAAGCTCTATGTAAAACATCAATTATTTAAAAAACTTAAAATAATTTATTTATAAAAATAAAAACTAAACTTAATATATTTTAAAAAGAAAAAATATTTTATCCTACTTATTTTTGCTATGGCTACCATGCGTGCCATCTATGTCTTTTTGACGGTACAATTGGTGACGAGATGTCCCACAGAAGTGTAGAAGCTGTATACACCACGCATGGATTTTAAACCTGACACGTGGAATTCACAAGTGGAGTTGAGATTCACTGTAAGGAACAGCGCGTGGTGATTAATAGAGGGATGTTTTTGAAAGGTAACAAGTGGGGAGGCACAGAAAACGTAGTTTGTGTCTGTAACTAAACCATTAAACCTCCAGTTTTTGTGTTAACAAATTGTTCTTATTTCTTTAGTTGTTGCTTTCCTATTATACTACTTTTCCGAATTCCCAGTTCCGAGTATTCAACACTTCCATTGTTTTTTGGTTTTTCGGTTCCATTTAGGTTGTAAAAAGTGAAAGTTATAAGCAGATAATCAATATCTTTGCAGTCCCTGTCTGGGACTGCATGTTTTATGATATAAAAGCTCGATCTATCTTTGTCACATCAGCAAATTTTTACCTTTAATATTTATTATATCCAATATTACTTACTTTTATATTTTATCTATTTAATTTTAAAAATGTTTAAACTTTTCCGTTCATGTTAAAACTATTCTTAAGTTTTATAATATAACCTTTATTATTGGTTTCCTCTTAATTATGATAATCATATAATTTAAGAATTTGGTAGAGATAATGACTCAATTAAAATAATAATAATAATTAATGTTATCTTAGACATCTAATTTAAATAGATAAATAAATATAAATAAAAATAAAAATTTTATTTTAAAAATAGACAATAAAAGAAGAGTATTATTGCTCTGTAAAACTTTCATGTTATATATAATTATAAATGAAATTTTAAAAATACATTAGCTTTTTAATAAATTAAGTCATGTTAACTAAGATTTTCCCTTAAAAAGAACTAGCATTTTCCTTAAGAGAGTTAAATAGCTAATTATGACTAAAATTTTAACAGTATGTATATTTATGTTAACATTTTCGGTTACATTTTTATAGTATATATATATATATATTCCCACACATAAATTTTTATAAAATCTTTAAAACAAAAAAATGTTAACTAATGATGAAACCACACAATATAAGAAAGAAAGTATAATATATGTTTCCATGTTAAAATATGAAGACTTATATTTTTATTATATTATACTTTTAAAATATAAATTAAAAATGGGTTAAGAATCTTAAGAAATCAATTTTAAGTCAAATATTTTCTATAGTGATAAAGTTTTGACAGCTTAAATAATTTATGATAATATTATATGATGAAAAAAAATTAAGGAACACTCATTTAAAAAATAAATATATAAATGGTTTGTACCTATTTATAAATTTTAAACAAACAAATATTAAATATTTTTAAAAACTGAAAAGAAAGAAATGACACACGCAGAATCAACAGTGGCTATTTCGGTATATTGCATAATACTTAATAAGCATTAAAAAATAATTTTCTAAGAGTGTCTAATAAACATGCATATAATAATTCTTATTGAAAATTACAAAATCTAAAATTAATATAATATTTTTATTAAAAATTACAAGATCTGAGTAGTATTAAATATTATAATTTTTAATAACAATATATTATTTTTTATTTTTTATTATATGTTCTTAAATAACGTTAAAAAGTGATTAAAAAATAAGTAACATGGAGAATGGGTTGTTGAGTCAAATTCAAGGTCTTCCTATCATTTAATTTTTGTCAGTAATATTCTTTTAAGTATAAAGATATTATTTACTTATTTATATCTATTATTCAATTTAATGGTTAACAAATTTAAAATAAATTCAACGATTTACATTTGACTATAATAAATAAATGTATAGTTCTATATAAATATAAAAAAAATTCTTTTTTTTCTTGGCCGTATGCCATTAACAGTTTGAAAAATATTAACTTGAACAAACTTTTAGAAGCTTTAGATGGTTGATATTGTGGATAAATTACGTTTTATAAAAATGGGTTATAAATATGATAATTCATTAACAATTCATATAATTTATATTTAACTAATTTCCTTTTTACTCTACTAATATAATTTATCATTTGTCCTAACAAAATATCAATAAATACAATTAATAAAATAACTAATATTTTAAAACATTTTAAAAAAAAAACTTTTGATACCAATGAGTTGCTTCTAATAGAGAAGTTGCATCCTTGATGGTGCACACAGATTTGACAACTTAAATGAGAGGCATTATTATAGGTCCAAAAATAAATAGTGTGAAAGGATGAACATAGGTGTATGAGAAAAGCACTTTGGCAAGTCCCTTTCTTTATATTACATCGCTATAACAATTCTTTTATTCTTTATTAGGATAACTTTTCCAAATTTTAATATGAAATATTCTAAAACTTATCAATGCCAAAAAGGAGTGTGACTTCAAAATTAATTAAGCATGGGCTGAATTCACCAGATTTTTGTATATGGTAAACATTGATGAAAAAGGGGTTGACGTTATACAAAGAATCATACCCAAATCAGAATCAAAGTAAAAAGGGAATGAGAAAATAATAATAATAATAAAATTAAAAAAAAGAGAGGTCATAATTTGGAATTGGGTACAAATAATGACTTGCTGATAAAAGCCAATAAAGCAATGTATGTTGTGCGCATTTCCTTGTTTCCTTTTGGTTGCAACTTTCATCTTAATCAGAAAAAGAAAACACAACATGTTGAAAACAAATCCATAAAATTTACTCATTGACTTTAATGGTTCTCCAGTGAAATCATTAGCTGCTATGAGAAAAGAAGCTTCATATTCGTCAGAATTTTCTAACACAAGCAATGAGTACCCATCACAGCGGTAATTCTTTTAATGTTTCTGCAACGCAAAAAAGAATGAATAAGAAAAGTAGTTAGTTTATTTTCTACTTTGTGATACGGTCACTTTTAGCATTCCTTGCTGAGTTGTAACACAAATATAAATAAAAATTACTTTACCTCATTAATGAGAAATTCAGATGCTATCTACATTTGAGACCAAAAGTGATTAATTTACCAAAAAGATTGTCAGCCACAAAACCAAACCCTGCAGCTGCAACAAAGAGGAATTGAGGTTAAAAAAGAAAGAAAAAAGAAAGAAAAAATTACAGAGAATTTAAGAGAAGGCAAAGAACAACCTTAATAGGGAGTGAGAGTAACAGAATGTTTACATCACTATTGGGACTAGAATTTCCCGTAGTGTTGCCCACCTACAATAGGGGGGGACCAAGGAAAGGATAAGAATAAGACATGCAAGAGATCTCAACCAAAAACTTTATTAGGAATGTAGGCAGGGTCAAATGCATTACTGTCAAGAAATCTATGAAATAAATATTCTATGGAAAAAATATTCCATTAACTTGTGCAAACTGAGACAACAACATATTCCTAAAAGTCTGAAATGTATATAGCCAAAAACAGACAATGTTAAGTACTTATCAGTTAGATAAAACAACATGCTTCTAGGAAAATGTTTTGTAACTAAAGAGGAGCAAGTGAAGAAATTGTATCATGTCTTCATTGAATTTTTAAACTGTAGGAAAATTTGATTCTTCTGTAAAATATGTATGACATCCAAGCAAGATAGAAATTACCTTATATGGTCACTTTGTTACTTGTGTTTCCTCAATTAATCAGGTTGATCAGATGGAATATATACGTTAAAGCATTCATCAAAAGAAATTCAAATCGGTGTAACTGTAACCATGAGAATGTGGTAACAACTCTTCTACTTCAATCCTTGAACTGGAGCAACTAGAGCATTTTTTTATTCGGTTATGACTAACAGACTCTACTTCTGCCCGGAACATGCTATAAACTGGTCTATGATCGGAGAATCTTGACTCGCCTCGAACATAAGATAATTGACGGAGGCCTCTTCCATACCACAAGATACGATCACACCTTCATGAACAAAAATTTGGATTAGATTTGCATAAACAACAATGCAGTTATAGTTTCAACATAGTGACTTGCAACATTTATTTTTATAATGGTATGATTCATTTGTTTCCTCTCTTCTCTATATACATTTGACAAAACATGTATTAATATAGTGAACTATATTAGTAGGAAAGAAGAGTACCATGCAGGAGTTCTTCTCTTTTGTTTTGAGTGTCTTTCATCTCCAGCATATCGGTCTGAATTATTCGAATACTTGTATGTGGGAGGGAAATATATTTTCCCTTCATTCCATCCTTCAAAGACACGGCCTTGTCTGCGCTCTATATGCAGCTGAAAGAAGAAAGAATCAAATGGTAAGAGTGATATTATATATAATATGAGAAAAGGAGCAATGGTGTAACATATTGTAAGTGAAGAAAGTATCATGCCTGGTCATTCTCTAACAAAACCTTCCAATCATGCATCTCAACAAGAGCTTTTGCTGCACGGTAAGAAAGGGCTATCCGATAATTTAAATCCCCCAGCCAAATTATTCGACTACACCAATTAAACCACAAGTTTAGGACTAGACCAGGCATAGTAAAAGTTAAATAGTTAGGAGAGGATTTTATTTAGTTTTTGCAATCTTCAAGCATTGGATGCATAGTAAAGTTTCAAGGAAAAGAGATGAAAGGCTTACTCATGTTCCAGAATTGTCTGAGGAGATCTCTCATCACTCAAGCCCTGAACCCGGGGAAACCTTGTCTTTCGGAGAATCTCCATTACATCCGAATTTCTCCTTAGCTCATCACCCTCCTTTTGTCCAGAAGTCAAATGACTACATATGAAGCAAAAGCTTGTTTGGTGCAAAGACATGCTAATTGATATTGAACCCTGGAAAAGCCAAGAGAAAGAGAATGCCTTATCCTGGTTCATTATAAACTATACTAATTTTTTTTAAAAGAAAAATGTTATAAAATCTACCTTGTTTCCAAGATATCCCATCAATCCTCTGCCAACACAAGACACTTTCATGTTGTGAACATCATCTCTTATATCACTTTTCACCCAAACTGTCAGAAATATCCCAACCATTTGCTTACTAGCAACCAAACAGTATCTTGAATGCCCTGTCTGTGTATCTCTATCCTCCATAGAAAAATAACCTTTATAAGACATTGGTGAGTATTGTGTTGTAATTGGGGAGTCACCAGGTCCATTTTCATCATCTGAAGAAGCCCATCTATAATTGGGATCATAGTCACTTGTCCTGTGACCAAACATCATTCTATCACAGATGCTGAGACGGCGATCAAGGCAAGCTTGTGGTAGAGACATGTCATTGTCCATTCTCATACTATGACTCAAGGATTGGAAGGACCTGCGATGGAAGAAAGAGGTTGCCTTCTGCCTCATTGATCCCTCAAAATCAGCATCTAACTCAACAATAGGATCAGGGAGCGGCGAAGCAACATGGCATTCACCACTTGTTCCAGGAAGACTATTTAGGGTCTTCCTAATAAGTGCCAACCATTTTCTGGCAGGGCCATTGTCTTCAGTGCCTAAAACATTTCCAGCATTGAGAGGTACAATTTCTTGAAACCTGAATGCAAGCAAAGGGGAAAACTATTTGATACCAAACATTACATAGCTAAAGGAGAGGACATGTTATATAATCAGAAATATACCCAAGAACATAGATATCAGCAGGTGGAGAGGTGTGAAGCCAATCTTCCAGACTCAAATGACTTGGAGGAGATTTTCCAGCTACATTCCAAGTGGCAACAAAGATTCTATATGCAGTGAAAGGAAGAGCTCAATTACTCAACAGCATAACAATTCTTCTAAATCATATTGCAATAGTAAGGACCACAATAATTAAGTACAATGTACAACAACATGAAGCATACCTATAGTTATGCACATCTGTAACCTGAGCTGCATCAAGGTCAATCTTACCTCGCCGCATTCTATCCGAGTGCCTTCTCTTTGCTCTTTCTGTGCATTAAAATATAATTTATCTCTCCAAGAGATGTAGTAGAAGACAAAAGAATAGGGTGAAAAAAAAGCAAAAAACAAAAGATTTCTGAAATTGCAGAATTACTGCTTACTAAATTTCTTTTTATCTTTATCTAGGTGGGGTTTAGGAATGGTGTGGTCCTAAGAAAGAGCGAGGTGTATGTATGGGTACTGAACCTGTTTTGCTTTTCTTGATAGTGCATTCCTCCCTCTGCGAACAGTTGCTCCTCCACTCTTCATTGACACCTGAAAAAGGAAAATCGTAAAGTTAATAAAGCTGTGCTCTTTCCACTGCTGAATTTATCAAACCACGCAATGAATCAAACACACAACCCCCGAAAAAAACATTAAAAAAATTAAAATCGGTAGCAAAAGGTAGAAACCATGGAAGGAGGAAACAGCAAAGTGCAGAGTTCAGATCTTGGGTTGTGAGTTGCAGACCCATTGAAACAGAACAGAACTTGTTACACAAGCACAAACCAGGTTCCAAAGAAGAAGAATGTAATTTTGTTTAGTATTCAAAAGATATATATAGAAATTTGATTTAAGAGAAATCCCATTTGTGTTTATGACATGAAACCATAGATTTCAAATCCGAAAGTTGTTAATTAGATTAAAGTCATAAGAAAATTGAAGACTAACCTCCATAAAGGACATCATCTGCTTGAAAGTCCTCAGCTTTGTTCTTGATGTTGAACCATTTCTTGACCAAGGTTTTGGGCCATGAAAGCTAGAGGAAGAACAAGAGAGAGAGAGAGAGAGAGAGAAAGAGAATAAGCAATGAGAAAAGAGAAATGCAAAAGGAGTTTGAAGAAGAGGGAGGTAGGGAGGTAGGAAGCATTTTTGAAACCTTGCTTTTCTTGGAGTTGTCATCTCTCATTGTTGTGACAACTTCATAAAGCTTTGTGAGTAAATAGCAACAAAGAAGAATACAATAGTCCTTTGTGTTGCTTCCTTGGTTGAAAGAGGAGAGTTTAAATTGAAGAATGAAGTGAGAAAGTATAATAAGACAAGATGAAAAAAGGTCAGGAGCTTAAGCACAAGCACATGGTTTTCGGTTTTGAGTTCAATTCCTGTTTCTGTTTATGTCTGTCTCTATTCAAAGACAAAACGGGTTTGATGATCAACAACAGAACAAAGTGAGGGGGCAATGTTCACTAACTCAGGTAACGTTTAAGAAAAGAATTCAAATGACATAAGAAATCCCGGGTTGTGACCATTTTAGCCAATGTGGTACAAATCAAAACACTGACTCACATGGCTGTGTTTGTAGAGAATGAAAACCTCACACAGATGGGACAACCCCCTGATATGTAGGTAACAACTAAAAGAGTTTATGAGACACAAGAAAAAGAAGACAATGTGCAAGTTATGCAAGTTATGAAGAGAGAGAACCAAAACCTCGTTGAGGGTACAGAGGCAACAAAGTATAGTATTTGAAGGAGAATAAAGTGGAGGCAACCTTTCGCTCTCTCTCGAGGCCTTTTACCCCAAATCCAAGGCCAACACAAGCTTAGGAACTTGGACACAGTAGAGAGAAAGAGAGAGAGAGAGAGAGAGAGAAAGAGAGAAGCGATGCTTATAATGGTTATATTGGTCACACCCACACTCTCTATCTATGCAAAATACACTAAGATTGTGCACTTTCACTCTTCTAACTTGGGTCAATAAAGTTATGCTTCATCTTATAATACCAAGCATGACAAGTACTAATACTACTACTATCCCATCATATCTCTTATTACTTCTTACATTCCATCTTCCACCACTTCAAGTTAAAGAGGATATATATATATATATATATATATATATATATATATTATGTAGACCATTGCTTTCTTTTTCTTTAATTAATTCATTTTTCTTGTTCTATTTATTGTTTCTTGGAATCATATGCAAAATTATTCCTTTTGACTGTAACTGTATCTGTGTATACTCTCATCTAATATACTTTTTCTTGTTCAACTTCAAACGCTCCTTTTGGATTTAATTTCTCTTCTTTGACCAATATATTTAAAGTTTTACACAAACGGAAAATCTTAACTTTATTTATTTTCATGCTAAAAAGGCCCATAATGAAGAGTGTCCTATTCTGTCCGTTGGGTAAAAGAATAATGTTAATAGATGTTACTTGATTTTTTTTATTAATATAGTAGTTTTTCTTACTAAAATAAATTTTATGAGAATCTTATGTGGAAAAACTTTAGTGTATTGTTTTAAAAAAAAATTATTTAATAATAAAAGATATATTAAATAAAATATTGCCACTCAATTCTTTTCTCTACCTAAAATACCTTTGCAAAGTTGGAGAGAATGTTTGGTGTTCGAAAAGTGGAGTACGTGTGATTTCAAGGCCGCCATTTGCAAATTGGTTTTCGATATTGTACGATGTATAAATCAAGGCACTAGATAAATTTGCAACATTTAATTTAAAAATATATAAAAATAATAATAATTGTCTATTTACACATAAATAAATCATTAAAATTTATCTTCTATTTATATCTAGGTAAGTTACTAAAGTTTATCTAATAATAAGAAATTAAAAATTATAATAATTTTATATAAGCTTTATAAATTTAAATTTTATAAAATTATATATTATATAAAAAAAATTAAAAAAACTATTCCAAGGTGGTTCAAAGCTTGATTCTAATCTATAGTATTGCTCACCTAATTTACAAGTCTTAGATGGTTTCATTTAGATTTAATTCTAGGCGGAAATTTATTTAATTTAATTATACAAATATATTTTAATTTAATTCCGAATATTTTTGATGAAATTTTAAATTCAGTTTATTCTAATTAATGATGATTTATTTTGTATATTTTTACTTAAAAATAATAAATAAATATTATTTTATCATTTATTTCATAGTAACTTTAATTAAAATATATTTTATATATTAAAAGAATAAAACATGAAAATAACTTTAAATTTAATTTAATTCTAAAGGTATACTGTCATTAAATTCAGATTAATTTTAATAAAATTTTAAATTTAATTTATTCTAATTAATAATGATTTATTTTTAGTTAAAAATAATAAATAAATATAATTTTATCATTATTTCATAGTAATTTTAATTAAAACTTATCTTTTATATAATGAAAAATAAAACACAAAAATAACTTTAAATTAATTTAAATAAATATATTAAAACAATGTGTCCTTTAAATAAAGCTCATAATATAAAATAATAATAAATAATTTTAAAATTTATATAAATAATTAATTAAAAAAATTTAAACTTTAAAATTAATAAATAAAAGGTTAATAAATTTAATTATATAATTTTAAAAAATATATATTTTTTAAACAATAATTATATATTAATATAATAATATATAAAAAATATATAATACATTACGTATATATACATATAAAAATTAAAATAAAACATAAAACATTTATTTTAAAATTAAAGTAATATATATATATATATATATATAACTTTTATAGTGAACATTAGATAATTTTATAAATATAATTTTTTTAAATTAAAATTTTTAATTTTTAACTAATTATATAAATATAATATACTAAAATAAATATAATAAATATAAATATATAATGTCATAAAGATAAATAAATTATTGATTAAGTTAAATTATCTATTAAAAAAATAAATTTTAAATAAATTAAGTTATAAATTTTTGAATAATAATCTAATTTATTTTTATTCTTAATTATTATTAATTTATTTTAATAAATTTTATAATTAAATTTATAATATAAATTTTATATAATAATCATACAAAAATATTAGTCGTAATCAATAATCTATATACATGGTAGATTTTAGTTTGCTTGCCTTTTCCTAAATCTAATAAATTTAGATTTAACTTATTCTATAAATTAATTGGATGAGAGTTTTGTCAAATCTTATAAATATTATAAATATATTTTTAATTATTATAAAATATTTTAACAAGAATAATATATTCAAGTATTCTGATGAAATTTGAGATTTGTTTTTATTAATTTTAATATGTTATTTGATATTTTTAAGGAAAATTATTTTTAAAACTAAAATTTTTAAAAAATATTTAATTATTAATTTTGAGAATGAGTTTCATTATAAATACAAGTAAATAAATTTATAATTATTTATTATTTATGGTCTTTTTATAAGAATTAAAAGATAATTTTTTAATATTTTTTAAAAGATTTAATCCCTAATATTTTCTGAATTAAATATTTTTGTTATAAAAGTATTTCTAATTGAAATAAAAATATTTTTATAGAAATATAATAATTAATCTGATAAATAAAATTTTAAAATATATTTTATTATTAATAATATATTAAAATTTATATAAATAATGATAAATTTCATATTCAGAACTAAAATAACTAATTTTTTTTTATTTTTATAACTAAACGAATCTAATATCCAAGATTGGAGAATATAATAGAAAAAATATGCACTACGTTAAGAAAATCTACAAAATAATTTTTTAAATAAAATATAAAAGTATTTAATATTTAATTTTAAAAAATTAAAAAATTTATTAAATACTTTACAACATTTATGTAGAATTTTATTGAAGGATGATTTGTAAATATTTTTTGAACCTTAAAGTATGTTCTAATCTTGGTGAGTTCCTGGAATCTAATTTATCTAAATTTTTTATAGAAAAAAAATTCTACATAATTAATACTGAATAAATTTATTTTTCGAACTACATTGAGGCAAATGCATAAACGTAATGTTTGTTTTGCTTTGAAAAGCCTCTAAATAAATGTTTAGTGATGACAAATTGAATATTAGAATAATTTTATCAAAAGTTTATAAAAAATTATGTCTAAGGACAAAATTTTTTTTTTAATCGAAATCCAAACATGGCACTACAAAAAGAAATTTTTACCAAAACATAGAGTCTTGTATTAAGTAGTTTTAATTTGCTCTAAACAACGCGTTGTTCTGTAAATGAGTTGTTCACATTTTTGCATAAATGTAGCATTTTATTAGTTCTTCTAAACCTACTTCATCTCTCATCTTATTCCATACAATCTCATGAGGTTTTTTTAACTAAAACTATCTATAAAATCATACTTTAATGAATTAGTAGCACTTAACCGCTATCTTAATGGTCTAATATTAGTACTTTATTTTTTATAATATTTATATTTTTAATAAATTTTATATATAAAAAATATATAATATTGACTAATATATTAATTTAAAATTAGAATAATATTTTAAATTTATTTTTATTTAAAACAAAAGACTTCTGTTTTATATTAATAATATTATTTTAAAGTCATTAAGATTATAAAAAAATAATAAGTATTTTTAAAATTTTGTAAAAGAATCTTATATTAAAATTTAATAAACTTTATAAGTTGTAGAAAATACTGAAGCAAGTAACATGGCACATATAGGAGATCGTGTATGCAATTCCTCTTAGCTTAAGATTCACATTTTTCAATGATCTTTGCTTTTAGTAATAAATTATATATTCAAATTGCTGTGGTAACTTAACGGAATTGGTATTCAAAGGAGTGGTCAAATATTTAGCTATCCGTTATATATTTAATATTCAAAAGTTCAATAAATACACAGATGTTCCATAAAAAAAGTTCTGTCTATACAAATTATATAAATTAAAAAATAATATACTATTTATTAAATCTTAATTATTTAACAATTAAAATAATGACCTGTCAAATATTAATGTATTCAGCAGTTACAAAATTTATATAATATATTTTTATAAATATTTATAATTAAATATGATTTACAGAAGATAAATATTTTAATATCTAGTAAAAAAAAGCATTATAATAGCTATGTTAATTAAAGGAGAAACAAATATTATTCATCAGTGGAGATGAACACATTTAATGAAATAAATAAAATAAAAAATATAACATGATATAACAAAAAAAAGTTAAAAATTAAAAAATAAATATTTAACAATAATTATTCTAATTAAACCAATGTTTCAAGAATTAGGATAGAGAAAATGTACTAAATTAATAGAAATGACAGCAAAGAAATCTTTAAGGAACCCTAGCTCAATCTTCCACTAACTACCATATATATAAACATATAAACCTTAGTCCCAATTATCCATAAGTTGTCAAGGCCTATCCATGTGGTTGTCCCAAAATAAACCCACCATCTTATTATACTTTGTAGGTTCGGACAAAAAAAAAAAATAAAGGGGAGAAAAGTTATGAGAAAATTTAGATGTGTTTCCATTGTGTGAATTATTAATAGCTATGAAGTTAGTGTTATTGCCTATATCCATCCAATCATAAAGATTCCTCAATTTTGAGTTTGCTTAATTAAGTTGTTGGCATGTTCCGGAACAAAATGCACTTGTTTTTTTCCTTCCTTTAAGCGGTCTTAGGAATCATCACTAGACAATAGGTTCCAAGACAGGGAAAAACCTTTCATTTGGATCCAAAGCTCTTGATAATATATGCACCCTTTTTGACTCTCAATCATAGATCTGAATCTGACAAGTGCAATGTCTCCATAATTGGTTTCTTTTCATCTTCTTATGCTCATATTAGAGACCATAATCAAATCAAAAATTAAAGATAAATATATGGCTCCCCTTCCTAGAACATCAATCTAAAGGTTAGCATTTACACTTCAATTTGAATCTTCTGAATTGCATAGTAAACGGTTTCTGATGCCTTGAAAGTTAATATAACATTATAAAGAAAATTGGAATCCATCATCTATTGAGAGGAATCTATAATAGGATTCAATGATGAAATCTGAATGATTCTTCATCAGGATCTTTCCTTTTCTCCTCTACTATTTTCTTTTCAATTTTTCAATTAAGCTTTGGGGTTTATAACTTATAAGAGATTCCACCACTACCAACTAAAATGGTGTTTAAAGGATCCCACTAGGAGTTTAATGGGGAAAAGGGAAAAGATGAGAAAGAAATATTTTATATTTTTCTCAAAATTTTGGATCTTAAAGTGAGATATGCAAATTAAAAATAATTATCAATTAAAAATCATTGATTATAATTATAATAAATTGTATAGGATAGATTAAAAAATATGTATGGAGGAGCTTAAAAATAAACATAAATTTTTTTAACATAAATTATATGGTTTTATTAAATTTTAGTTTGTCTAGTTTTATTATAATTCATCTAATTTAATTTTTTTTCTATATATAATAAAGATAAAAAGGTTTAAATTTATGAACTCATATAAATTACTATAATCTTTTTTTAATATATAAATTTTAATGATTTACTTTAATTTAATTTAGATTTATATTAAAAATCTCAATCAAGATATTTTAAAAAATAAATAATTTAAACTAAATATTTTTAAAATAAAAAATAAAAAATTATTTAAGAGAGATTAAATATATATTTAATCTTAAAAAATAAAATATAATAGGATGTTTCCTAAGTCAAGAATAAATATTTTTATTATAATCATATATGAACAAATGAAAGTTAAAAAATCAATTATAAAAAATTTCACAAATTAATTAATTAATTATAATATGTTAAAATTTAAATTTATAAACATCAAATTTACATATACAAAGTTTTTAGTATTCACAATCAAATAAGTTGAGGTTAATTTAATCTAAGGAGTAATATTTCAGAAATTAGAAGATAAAAAAATGTGGTATATATGATCATGGTAAGGAAAATCACGTAATACATTAAATATTATGGAAAAGTGAATACTCAAAAATAGATTGAAAGAAATTTTCATTCTAAAAATTAGATATTTAAAAATAATATATAAAATTAATAAATAAATCACATAACTATATATTTTTATATACTTATACATGAAAATTTAAAAAAAGAAAAAGAAAAAAGGAGCTAGAGTCTACTCTCACCCTACTTTAATTTGTCCTTAAAAATACGAGTGTACATATAACTACAAAGTTAAACAGTACTTTGTTAATTTTATTAACATCAATATTTTCAAATAGTTTATATCATAAATGATTAAAATTGATTTAATGATAAAGAATTAAGAATTATAACCATTTATATAAATTTGAAATTTAAATTTTATTATTATTTTTATTTTTAAAAAATAATTTATATTATAACTAACATTAACAATATCAATTTTTAAATAAAGGGTTATAATTTCACCGGCCAACTTACTCGGTAAGGTTTTTTTTTTTTCTTAATAATTAGGATGTCTATAAACCAATCAAATCTAATTTAGATCTAAACAATTGAACTAAAAAAAATAAAAAATAGAGCCAATCGAAAATTAGAAAATTCAAAATTAAAAAAATTATTACATTAAAATTAAATTTTATATTTCGTTTTAAAAACATAGAGCTGTGGGTTGTTGACCAAGGATCCAATCTAGTTTTAATTTATAATATATATATATATATATATATATATATATATATATATATATATATATATATACTTCTCGCTTATATATTTATAAAATTTAACTAATTTCTTACAATTTTTTTCAAAATTGAATCTTTAAAAATCGATTCAATGCAATCTAACTTTTTACTTTCGAAGTTATTACTTCTTGTTTATATATTATGTATATAAACTTCTAGTATTATATATACATAAATATAATGTTTTAATAAAAATCATGTAAAATATTATTATCATTTTTAACTCAATAAAAATATAAAAATTAAATTACTAAATTTAATTCAAACTATTTTTAATTAAATTTTATACAAACCAATTTAAACCGACACCAACACCCTTATTCAATGACTTGTAGACTATCCTCAAACTGCATGTATTGCCACGTGGTAGCCACCCAGCAGCAATTAAGATATTTATTAGAAAAAGTTAAGACAGAATGAATCAACACAGAATCGTTTTTTTTTTTTCTAGTAATATATTAGCTTGTTTAGACATTTCTTCTTACATGAGAATAACTCTCTCATAATTGTCATTCTTTTCAATTATTGAACAACCATGATTTTTAGTTCTTTTAGTTCATTCAAATCATTAATGAATGCCACTTTGTGATTAAAATACGTTTAAGAACTCAATACAGATTTCATAAAATAGTCACTAGCTAGTCAGAAACTCTGACCTTTTAGGGTGTTTACAACCAATTTTATTTCGAACTAATTAATGTGCGTTTAGATTATATATAAAAAATCATTTTAATAATTTAAATAAGTTATATATTTAAATATATTAAGTAAAAGTAATTGTAAAATAATTTAAATAGTATAAAAAATTAGTTTTTAGTAAAATCACTAAAAAATATATAAACCTATTTATAATAGTTAATTTTATATTTAAAATAATTATTAAAAAAAATATAAAACTAAAATTAACTAATAAAATCAAAATATTTGTTTATCTCAAATCTTATCTTAAATAAGTTATTTTCTATATAAAAAAAAAGTATAAGCTAATTTTTGAAGAAATATCAAACAAGATTTAATAGTTACTTTTGGCATATGAACAAAAAATAATAATGGATCCAATAATAAAAAAACATTGTTTACATAATAAAATGGAAGATATATAGATTAACGAGGCAGTCAAAGGTTGAATCTTTAATTGTACTTTGGCCAAAGAATGTGTTTCTCTTCTCTGGGATGTAAAATGAGTTTCTTTCTGTTTCTTCTGCTTTTTCAGATTTGAACAATCCCTTATTAAACCACCATTCCCTTTTTTCCTACACTGTCTTTGTAACCGTTTGATTTGAAGGTGTCGTCTGGGCCTTTTGTTTTTTGTTTTTTTTCTTCTCTTTGGTGGAAATCTTTTGAAAGGGTATTTTTATCTTCTTGTCATTTTCTTCACCTTCTGAGCCACTCGTACATTTGTACTTACTGATGTAGACATCTTAGCCTTTCAATTTCTCATCAACACTTATCTATATACACTACAAAATATGAATACAAATAATATTACTAATATATTGAATTCTATAATTTTAATGAAAAATTATTAAGCATGAATTTTTATTGATTAAAAAAAATTGTTGAATTCTTATTTGATTTAAAAGAATGAAGAAGCAATATAAGGTTCAGCCATCACTGCTCATATGATCAATCATGGAGGGCATATCTTGAACGACCACAAAACAATTGTAGTGTGTCTCAAGCCTCATCGATTTATGTTAATAATGGAAAGCATATAACAAATGTTGAGTTATAATCATATCATGGGACACTTTTTTTTATCACTCATAAGTTTCCACTCATCATTTGTCAATTCAGGAATGTAATACATGCATGCCGTGCAACACAACCAAGAGCAAAACCAGCGACCACTCTTCAATTCAAATCTTATGTGGGACCTTTGTTTTCTTTTCATTTTTAAACTCATTTTTTAATAATATATTACAAATAAACCATTATTTTTTTATTCTCAAAGATTTAAACTTGACAAAAATTTATTCTTAATAGATAAAAATCTTCATTTTTATTTCCAAAATTTAAAGTTGGTCAGTTTAATTCTTTCTATCAATCATTCTAATTCTTACAAAAAATAATAATTAAAATGATTAACTTTTTTAATCTTTCAACAGTAAAAAATGATAATTTTTATCTTTTGGATACTAATAAGACCAATCATAAATCTTTTTCAAGAACAAAAATGATGATTCACTTAATATGCTGCTATTTTTAATTCAAAAGTTTGATCAATAAACATCCACTTTTTAATTATGATTTATAATTTGATTTAGGAAGAAAAAAAAGAGGAGAGTTGGTGTTACAAGCATAAACAAAAGTTGAAATTGAAACAAAAGGATGAAGGCACCATCCTATGATTTTTGAAGCTAACATTAAAGAGAGATGATGCATTGTATGAAAACCATGTCCAAGAAGGAACAAATAATTCAGTTGACTTGACTCTATTTTATTGTTGGGGGAACTAAAGGGAAAGACTGATATTGATGTGAAACATTTCACAATGGGGTAGAAAATGAGAAGTTTTTCACCCAACTACACCTATGGTTGAGTCCTTTTCTTCATTTCATTTAACTAGCAACTAGGCAAAAGATCTTGTCACTATCTTTCATATATTTCATTTTCCGAGCTTTAATCATTGATTTTTATTTTTTCCCAATTAACAATGAAACCAAAGTGCCATTTCATTATGTGTATCCTCTTGCCATTCCAAAAACACCACAGAAGCAGCTATTTCTTAAAGCAAAAATCTGGCTATTGTATCACATTATTCTTTTCCCATAACATAAAATTTCACAAAATTTGCTCCACCTTTCAAGAAGGTATAATGATATACTCCGGACATGACATAGCATGGACAACAACTGACATGTATAAGATTATGGTCAATTAATGCCTGATTTGGCAAGTGACACTCTAGGTGAAAATACTTCACCCCATTGGATTATTACAACATGTGCATTTGTCTTTGTTCTTGGCTTCATCCACAGAGACACTTACTACACACAAGAACGCACATTCTTGAAAACACTATCAGTTTTCATATTTAACCCCATCAACATTTATTTTATTGCTCTTGGTTCCTTTTTAGTTTCTTTCACGCTTTTAATGTGTCTCTCTGCCACTCCAATTGTTCATAGAGAACATAAAGAATTTGGCAGCTTGCAACATTCTCTGGTCAAAAGCATGAATTAAAAAAAATAAAATAAAATGAAAGGCTAGTAGTTTCAATTGTTACACAAAACGTTTTCTGTTTTCAACATTTTATACTAAAAACAGTAAAAACAAAAAATAATAATTTTCTGTTTTTACTTCTATACAAAACTTTAAAAACGGATAACAGAATTAAGATAAGGTGACATTTTTATAAATAAAAATGAAAATAAAAAATATTTTCTAAAATCAAACACCACCCAAAATTCCTCACAAGAACTCAGTTTGACAAAAAATAAAAACAGCTTGGGGTGTTTTTTTTGTTTCCACCCTCAGTTGTCACTGTTTTCGGACCCAATGACACACATTAGTATTCTACCCTTACAATTTCAAGATACTCAAGTGCACACATTTAATTTGTACACTAAAGAATTTATTTTGGTATTAGTAATTTCCAACGGTGGAATCAACTGCAATTATGAATGGTCCAGAATTGACAAGAATTTTTCGACAGCATATTGCTTGTCTCAATCAGAAGTTATGAGGCAGATTTGTCATTAAAGGCATTACATACCGCCATGTTATTTTGAACTATACATCTCTTTCATGCACAATGGACAACTTAACTGCTGCAGGACATTCCAACAAATATTGTGAATAATCTTAATAACAACTTACAACAACCACAATTATAAGAACTACTAACAGTATGTAGGAATATCAATGCATAGATGCAGCAGTTCACTTTTCTAAATTAGACGGATGGAATAATAATTTGTTTTCATCTATACTATGAATAGTAACATGTATTAATGAACATCAGCACAAAATATCATAAAGGTGAGTGTCCATAAGAATAAATAGAAGCCACGAGGACCAATCAGAATAATGACTACAACTTCTTAAAACCATATTCATTAGTCATTGCCTATGAAGATGTTGAATGAATCAACCTAAATGTAGTCATGTCTGGCTGGACTTAAAAAGCTTCACAATCTTACAAAATGAAGAATAAGTGATTGTATTTTAGGTTGAGCTAGAGTATAATAGGTCCTATCAAAACTCAAAAGTATTGCTAAATGCTAAGCAAACATTAATTGAGGGACCAATATTATGTATTTTCTTGCAGGACCACTTTCATTCTCTATAAATATTATTCACATGGAGTCACATGGGTGTGACTTGTGAGACTAAAACTATGAGGGACGCAAATCAGAGAGCAATAACCAACACAAGGAACACCAGTGTACCAAGAAAATGTGCAGGCAATAAACAATACTAGTATGAGTACAAAAAAGAAGGTAAAAGCAGTTTGATTTGGTCAGATAAAACTTGTCTGAATTCAGTGAAAGAAGTAAACCAACTAGTAAATATCATGCATGTAAAATGCAATATCATCATCATCATCAGAAATAGTATACTTTGATCATCATGATTGGGTCAGGGATATTCATAAAGCATACAAAGAATGTGAGTACAATCTTCTATGTAAATATTTTCAATGCCTAACTAAAATCACAAATTCCTCTTACTACAGTGGAGGCTGTCTTTATAAGCAATCATTAAATCTACTGAAGCAAAACAAGATGAATTCTCAGCTTATGATGTAGCTATATATGATAGAAACCCACCTCCCTGGCCTAAAAGACAGAAGAGACTGTAGCAAGTCTCAATCATTTTCCAATTTCCTAAATACTCCCATTATTTCTCCCAGCAGCATATTTCATTTCTATACTTTGATGTTTCGTCTAACTGGTTTCATTACTTAATTTAAACTTTCTCTGGCTCTGTATAATTTTGCAGATCAAAACAATGAAGGGTCTTTGAGAAGAGCTTTAAAATATTGAACAGTGTACAAAAGGGTTTATGAAGACAATCTGATGACAGATACATAGAAAAACTTCATATCATTTCAGATGGTTCACCCATAAAATAATGAGAACAGCCATGTTAGCAATCAATGCATTTAAAAAGGTTTTAAATTGATGCTTGGATATGTTTATAAGTTCAAATGGATGGCAATCAAAAGTTCAAAGTCACGTTTTTTCACTGCAAAAATGTGAAGTGTAACTTACAACTTTTTGGATATTATGTTCACAAAAAGATTGCATTAAAATATTCATTTAGTTTACTACAAGATATCTCTTTTACCACAATAAGGAAAACAAAATCATGTAAGAAACATCGAACCAACATCCTCTGTCTCATTGCCACGGATTGGGAAGTATGACAACATAGTACTGATGAGTCCACATTTGGTGGACTCTTTAGAAGCAATCTCATCTTATTTTGTCACATAAATATTATGTAAAGTAGTACGAAACACATATAATTGTTCATAAAGTATGAACCGTAAAATTATGAGAAAATTAGTAAAGAAGAATATCAATTCAAGCATAGCTTCACCTCTAATGGATAATCTTTGTGAATAAAGGAAGAAAGCTAAAGATTGAAAACAAAGAGTAAAGGAAAACAAGGCTAGTCTCTAGCATTTTTACAATGACATTGGATGTGATCACTCTCAACACACAAAAGAGGATTAGCTACTGAACTGCTAGTGTTTTTATAGCAAAAATGCACCATTGCCATGCTTACCTAGAGACCATCACATCTTGCTTCTATACATCCTGTAATTTTGCATCCAAAATTCATTGTGGACATACTTAGATGACCAAAACATGTATAAGAAGGACCTTTCAACAGGTTTGACTGACTTCTGGAAACTTTTGGGGCTAAGATTCTCTCTTGGAGACCTAGAGTTATGGAAATAATTAGGTGGAGCTTCAAGTCATCATCATGATTGCACTTTTATTATCCATTTTTCCCATTGATTGTTTGATTTTATTCTCCATACACTTCTATGAATTGGCCACTCTTAAATCTCTAATTGCAATTGAAAATTTGATTAGGGATTGGAAATGAGACTATGCTACTTAATTGATGATGCTCTAAGAATAGGATTGTCAATTATGATATCTTTCAAATTCCTGATGTTAATGATTTTTTCAACTAGAAATTTCTAAAGGATTAGGATTCTTAATTGGGAGAAAGGGTTGATATATAGAGGAATTGGATTTTAACTATTATTGAAAAATTAATCTTCAATCTTATTTTCAAAATTTGGGTTAAGATAACTTTGATTACTTTGAGTGAGGATTGGGAAAACTATGTCCGAGCATCATTTGCATAGTGCATCGTTTGCTTTGCTCAATTGATTTACTTTCTCTTATAAACTTTTGCATTTTGATTTAGTTTAGTTTACTTCTAACAACTGTAATAAAAATAACTTATTCAATCTTGAGTTCAAATAATGTTGAATTTCTAGTGATGGTACTTAGTTCACAGATCTCATAAGAAGACATTTTTTACTCTATATGATTTGGTATGATCCAATGCACTTGCCAAATTTACATCAAGTACCATATATTGAAAAAAATATATTTAATTTCAAACTAGAGACAGGTTCATATATTGGACCAGCTTGTTCAATATGGTTGGCCAATATTTTGAAGACTTATGGTATGCAACAAGTATCCAATCCATTCATAGAGGGAGATTATGGTATTATACTATACAAGTAAATGATCGATGTCATGGATAACATTGCTTTGATCCAAGCTTGAGAGTGGCTATAGAACTATATATAAGAATTAGAATTGAAACAATGAGAATTTTGAACGCTTGAAAGTTTGGAAGCAAAGCTTTTTCCCATGTTCTCTCCTTTCCCCTTCTCAATTTTGACCCAAGAACAGTTCAAGTAACTCTTTGCAAGTATTGTTCAGAATGCTCTGTCTTTTGCATTCAGCATTAACACATACTCATCCTCCTAAGTTTAAATCTTAGTTTATTCTCATTTATCTAAAGCCTTAATATTTAAAGCTGAATTTCGGTAACTAGCATCTAAAATCCCACTAAACAATTTTGTGAATGTCAATTGATACTAACCTCAAGGTCCTATTTTTACTTATTCAAACCTAGGCCTTTTCACCCAGATACATTGATGAAGACAGACAAACAAGGCACAAGGAAGCAATAACAAAAGTAACCAAAATTTATGACCAAAGGGAAAGGTGAAAAATCATAAGTATCTCCAATGGGATTATGCTTCTTTTTATTTTGTTCTAAGCACATTAAAAAGAAAAAAAAAAGTAAAACTATGTTGTTAGTTATTATAAACATGGTTTAATATAGTTTTAATATTCCAAACATTTTAGCTTGGTTTTGATTCTCGTAATTAATCTTTATATATATATATATATATATATAGAGAGAGAGAGAGAGAGAGAGATGAAGTGACAAAGTGTATTGGTGACATATTTGAAGTTGTTAAATGAGAGTGAATAAGGCCACTATCATGCCATTAACGGAATGTGAGAGAACTATTTTGCTCATGGTTTTGTGTTGGATAGTGATAGAACATAGCCATAGATAATGAGAGAAAGAGAACAGCCACCACTTACCCTTCTTCGCTATGCACCCACTCCCAAATATTATTAGATACTAATCACCTCTGCACCAACTCAATTTAATATTTAAACAAAATAATAAATTTAATGGTTCATTATAATAGATAAGTAAAAAAATTACGTTTTAGTTCTTGTACCTTATACTCATCTTGAATTTAGTTTTTATAAAAAAGAAATTTTAATTTAATCCTTATATATGAAGATGATTGTAAAATAGTTTTAGACATTACTTAGTTTGGAACCTCATGATGATAGATTCAACATGGTTAACTATTGATGGACTACATTTGTAGAATCATTGACACCGTCGTTATAGAAACTAATGTGGAGGACTACAATTGCCTTCATCTATATAAATTAAATTGAAATTTTTTTATTTACATGGATTAAATTGAAAGTGAAAGTCATATGTAAGGATTAAAAAAGCACTTTAACCAAAAATTATTTAAATTTAAACTAATATACTTTACTTGTGCTTGTTATAAGAAGTAATTTTTATAAGTAAAAAAATATCCAATTTTAAGAAAACTAAAAATATTATTAATTTTAATGAACTTAATAGTCATTAATAACTAGATTACATATCAAGTTGTATATCTTACTTATAAAGTTGCACGTATATTTATTCTTTAATAAATAAAATACTTTCTCCGTTTCTTTTTATTTGTTTAAAAGAAAGCGTAAAATTTATTTTTATTTAATTGTTCATTCTAGATTTTAAGAAAACATTATTTTTTTTCATATATATACTTTTATGTATATTAACTGTAATAAAGAAATAAAAATAAAAATAACTTTTATATATAAAAGGTAAATTAGGAAAGTAAATAATTTTTAAAAAAAATTAACAATATTAATTATATTTCTTAACATTTATGCATCTTCTTTTTCTTGGAAGATAAAAATAAAGAGAAGGAATAAAATTTAATAACTTTTTTTTCTTTAAGATATGAAAGCAGTATCTTATTATTAAATATAATTAACGTAAATGATTAATTTTTTAATATATCAATATTTAAATATATAAAAATAATTTAAATTAATAATAAATATTTGAAAATAATTTAATGTGATGTTTTATATTATTTACTTTAATATCTTGATTTTAATATTTAATGACATTTAAAATTAATTTAAATTTCAATAGTATTTTATTGAAATTTAAAAATAACAACATTTATTGTAATATTAATTTGAAGATGTTGACATTTCTATAGATAAATTGATATTTAGTATATTAATAAATATAAACTATCATATTTTAAAATTAATATTATAAAATAAATATTCAATATCTTGAACAATGTATAAGTTTTCTCTTTTCATTTTAATATTTATTTAATTATTGTTAGTTAAATTTTATCTTTGTAAAAACTATTTAATATGATATATTATATAATTTATTTTATTAAATTGAATTTGATTTCTAGTATTAAAAAGAATAAAAAATAATTATAAAAATTTATATATTAATTGATTTGTATGTAAAGTTTGAACATGTTTCTATATTAGATCAAAAGTTAATGTATATGATGTTAAAATATATAATTTGTGATTGAAATTTATCTTAAACGTTAAGTTACGTGTTGAGATTCAGAAAATTTAAATAAAGAATTCAGAGTTAGAATGTATCTTATGTGTTAAGTCACATGTCAAAATATAAGATACGAGGGACAAGTTTTAGAGTTAGAACGTGTATTGTCTTTTGGATCATGAATTTAGGTTTAGGATATTTAAGTGCATTGTGTAATGTTGGAGCATACTTTATTTGTAAAATCACAAGTCAAAGTTCAAAGTTTTAAAATGTAAGATTCATGATTGCAATTTATTTTATTTGTTAGGTCGTGAATTGAAATCAGAATATTAAGGTTAAAGGTTGAAATATGTCTTGTATATTAAATTATGAATTAAGGTGTAAGATTAAAATTCATTATAGCAATACAAGTTAAATTTATTTAAATTATTAATCTTTTTATTACAAATAAAAAACGATAATGTTTAAACTTAAAATCTAAAAAATTATTCTAATTTTTAACCTCTTACTATTAGAGTAATTTTAATAACTTATTTTGGCAAAATATGTTGGGAGTTTAAATCATTGGTACATGTCAACTAATTCATATTTTAAAAATAGATCTCTGTGTTTCGATAAAAAAATTTTGAAATTTCAATAATTTGTAGTTTATTCATGTATTTAAATAATAAAAAATATTATATATTTTTATTTAAATATTTTTACATTAAGTAAAAAAATATTAAATGATTCTTATTTCATTTTTTTAAAATTTTATATTATTTTGTTTTCTTCTTAAATTTTTATTTATAATTTTTTCATACATTTTTTTTAACAATTACTTATTTTTATTTATAAATTATTGAAATTTTAAAAAATTTCAACCAAACACAGAATAAGTGTGATAAGGTGTTGAAATTATCTAGTTAATTTTTAAAAATATTAGAACTTTATTTGTATATCTTTTATTTTTATACAAATTTAATAAATTAAAAATTTAAATTTTAATATCAATTAAAATAGTCATTTATTCAAAATATAAGCAAGATATATATATATAATGTTTAATTTTTTAATTTTAATTTTGTCAAACTGCCAACCAATTATATATTTCTAGTGATGTGAACAACTATTACATGATATAATTTATTAAAAACTTGTTTATTGATAAAGATAGAATAAAAAATAAAAAAATTGGTAAAAATAAGTTAGGTTAAAAGTATGTCAAACTTTTATTCTATCTTGTATTTATATATATATATATATTATAATAAATTGGATAATATAATATAATTTTATATAATATTTAAAATAAATAAACAATATAAAAATGGGAATATATAAAAAATAAAAGATTTAAAAAATTACGTAAAGAAAAAATGTTCTTATTTTAAAGAAAATTATGATGTAAAGTAAGATTAAATTATAAGAAATTTTATATTTTTTAAAAATTTGTGTTTTACAATTTAAATTAAATATCTTTGTAATAAAATATGATTAAAAGAAAACATATTAAAAAAAATTATATCAAACACGACAGTGTATGTCTTCACACATTATATATGAAGCGGAATCGTAAGAATTATACAACAAATGGCTCACAAAAAAGTAACAAATTTTCTTATCACTTATAATAAGTAAAGTATAACGGTCGAAATTTAGACAACTTTTTAAATGTCTCATGTTAAAGAAAATAAGTAACTTCATATGTGGCTAATTATTAATAATTGTCAAGTCACAGTTTTAACTCATTAAAAATTTTAACTGTTCATTAAAAATTTTAAAAACTAATGATTATTTTCAACTTCTCTAAATTCTTATATAAGTAGTTTTTTTTCTTAAAAAAATGTTACTATTAATTTAATTGACAAACAAATATTTTAAATGAAAAAGTAGTAATGGTAATAAATACTCTCTTAGCAAAGAATCAGTGTCACTGTCACGTAATAAAAATTAAACAAATAGTAATAGGTAATTAATTAAGAAACTAAAAACTTCAATTAAAAATATAATAATAAATTTATTTTATTTTAATATATTTAAAGATATTTTTAATATAAACTGTATTTATTAATTCTTTAATCACTGTACTTAACAGATCCTAATTTTTTTCCTCATTTAATCAACAATATTTGTATATTTTAATAATAAAATTTTAAAATTATCCGAGTTTGGAGTGAATGGGCAGAGGCTCCTATATTCGGAATTGAGAAATCCCTAAAAAGGCGTCGTAGCAGAGAATGTAATCAGAATCCGAATTCCAATTCCGAAATCAGCCACGAAGAAGAAGAAGAAGAAGAAGAACCCAACCCGTGTCGCTGCTCTCTCTCTCTCTCTCTCTCTCACTTCTCTTTCCTCGGTACTCTCTCTGTTCTATTTCCCTATTATCACTGCACGCGCAAGTTCAGTTCTCTGTTTTTGTACTGTTTCTGAAAAATTTATTTGGTTTCTGTGTTTGACGGCAACGTCTGCTTCTAACAATTGATCATTTTTATATGCTCACATTGAAACTATTGTTGTTTCTGTTGAGCCATATTTGAGCATGGCATCTTTATTTGCAGAGTAGCATTATTGGTGCTTGAACCCTTGTTGTTTGTTTTCTTCGTACAATGAAGAGGACTATGCCATGGAGTGATGATGATGAGTCATCATCATCTTCTCATTCAGACTCTGATCGTGATAGCGAAACTGGAAGGCAAAATACCAAAGGTATTTCATTTACAGCCCCCTTCTTTTTCTAATAGTTTTGTTATAACTCCGCTGATTGCTGAAGTTTGATTCAGTGTGAAAGATAAACATGCTTATTGTGTTTAAATTAGCTGATTTTTGTTTATGACAAGAAATTCAAGAGTGAGTGACTGGCGCAAAATGCAAATAGTATCATGACAAATTCACTCACTTGAATTGAACAATGGATGTGCATAGGTGCTTAGTGTGATTATGTGACACATTTTGTGTTTTGTGATGTGGGTCTGTTTAATAAAAATCTCAGCATAGATAGCTTTAAGATTATGGATGCCTTAGGTAAACTGCTTAATTAAGCATTTATCATTAAGCTCTTTTGACATAAGGGCTTATGTCATAAATTTGATTCTGAAACCTTTTGAGATAACATAGAAAGAGCTTATTTTGATAACTGATAAGTTATACCAAGAAGCTTCTTGAAATAAACAAAAAAGAGCTTATGAGAAGCATAATTTATTTTCATTAGTTTATCATAAGTTCTTCCAAAGGGATCCTATGGATCCTGTTGCAAATATATTCTTCATGCCTAGAATGTAGAGTGATGCTCATCCTAGCTATGAAACCTTCACATTGGTAGTTTCCTTGGGTGTTGACATGGAATCATGGATATTTCTGAACTCATAGAAAAGGGTACATCGGGCTTCATCTAAGGGTGGGTAAGATCACCTATTGATAAAATCACACTGACGAATAGCTCTTACTATGTAGTAGCAATTACCTGAGATCATTTCTTGGTTGGCATCTGAAAGAATTGAAGTACTGGACTGGTCAAAGCAAAAGGATAATTGAATTTGAGGGATAATCTTATGGTAGAGAATTGGGACAATTTAATGATGCCCAACTGTAGAAGTGATGGTCTGTTTCTCCTTGTTGTGGATAGTGATTACCGATGTAGATTCAGTTGTTGAGGATTTAAATCCATCCCCAACGTGAGTTAGTACAAGTCAACAAGATAGATCTGATCACTTTACTAGTACAAGTCAACAAGATAGATCTGATCACTTTACTGTTGCTGATAGACATAGTCTTTTGGAGGATGTATTACCTAATGATGCTCCAGAAAAAGGATGACTTATTTCAGATGCCATTAATAATGCCTATTATTGTACTTTACATCTTCACAGGAATTCTTGTAAGAGTCTCTTTCGCATCTAGGATTGATTTTGCTGGCAAAAAAAATGAAAAATGAGGATTTTAAAACCTCCATTCATGAGATATTGTCCTGACTTCGTTGACCATATTTGGTGGCATGGTGTTAGTTCATACAAATTCCAAGTTTCTGAAATCCATATTACCATAGCTTCATACTCTGTTGCTTTTAAAGTTTGACATCTTAAAAATTGTCTTTGCTAATTTTATATCTGTTTGATTTTTCTTTACTAGTTTTGTAAACCTTTTGCCTATAGGTAAATCTGGGAAGCAGAAAAGTGCTGTGATTGACTTTGAAGCTCTGAAACGACATGGGTATAAAGGGGGACCTTCCGTCCTAAAGGTGCCCACACCCAAAGAAGGTGATGACTCGAAGCAAGATTGGTCCTGGTCCACTGGTAAAGAAAAGCGTGAAGACAAGGAAATTGAAGAATCATATAATGAGCGAAAGAAAACAAGAGAGGCTGTTTCCCTAGGTGAGGAGCTGCCAACTGCTCTGACTAGGAATGAGAAGAAGAATCTTTCTTTCTCTCAAAAGGAAAAGAGGAAGAGAGAGCTTGGTCAGGCTAGCAGGGGGAAAAATTATGTTGAAGAAGAGAAGAGGTTATTGAGAGAGAGTGGAATCTATTCTGGTTTTGATGCTTGATATGCCAGGCTAGAATCCCCTTCATCTTGTAGAAAGGCACTATCTAGTGTCGTTTTCTTGTATTGATATGATTTGGTTGTAACTTGTAATCATGTTCGTTGTGGTTGATAACTTGGAAGATATGAATTGGGGATATCTACAATGATCTCAAGCCAATTAGGAACCATTTAGGCTATAAACGACTGAGATTAATGAAGCCCTTTTTCGAGGTAACCGAAAAAAAAAGGATGAATTATTTGACATTTAATTTATTTCGTTGAGATGATTTCTGGACCAAGTGATTTTGTCTATTTGCTTTTAAAAAATTATAAACTTCAGACATACAGATTATAACAACTATAAACAAAACTTACGAGCTTTTATATTGTGATTAGTAGATTTTTATAACTTATGATGTACACCTTTTTCTGATAAAAAGAACAAAAAGCTGATTCTGTTAAGTCAGGAAAATCATAAAATGAACTTGTACTTCAGTTTGTATTGGCTTAAATTTCTTTCGGTTCCACTACTATTCTACTTTGTGCTCCGTCTATTTCATCGGTGGTTGTTTCATGTCCCCGCCAATGACATGCTTCGGCCATTAACATTTCACTCCAATCATCTTACACTGTTGTAGATCCTATAATCACTTCATTCTGTTGTCCACCTCATAGCCCTGTATCCACTTTCAACTTTGCACTTTCCTTGGATTGGACCAATAGTAGTTAGATTCTTCCTAGAATGTATTTGTATCAATCCGGTGCATGTCTATGAGCCTTTGTCGTCGTTTTGTGCACTGCGGACTCGGGTTTCTTATATGGGCCAGTTTCCTTTTGGGCCATCTCTTCTTGTATAGTGGACTAGTGGTTTGTTATGAAATACTAACAAAAAGGTAAAATAAAATCCTCTATTGTATCATCCTTTTCCTTTCCTCTCACTATAGTTACATTGGATATTAGCAGGTTGGGAGCCTCACGAATCACGATCCATGTTGCGAGAAGATGGTTCCTAACTGTGTGTTTGGACAAGAAATTTTAAGAAATGAAGAAATTTATTTTATAGGAGTTTAAAATATTATAAATTTGGCAAAAATTTGTAAGTAACTGAAGTATGAAAATTTGAACTTGACAACGCTCCGATATCTTTTCTATACTGTAAAACTAAATCATTTCTTAAAGTTATTGTAATATTAATTAGTCTTAACTTTGATTTAATTTTTAAATTTTGATATGTGATATCAATAAAGATTGTGTCATGATTTTAATAATTTGTTTCTTTAATTTCATGCTCAATTTTGCTTTATCTTTTAAATTTTTATTAATATAATATAATATTTATTAATAAATAATAATAATTACTATTTTTTTAAAATATTTATAAATTTTATTTGAATTTAAAAATACATATGTAATGCATGAGTAATGTGCTAGCTTATCAATATATTCAAGTTTCAACTCTGCCAAGAAATTTATTTAGTCACCATTAGAAATTTAAAATACAATTTTTTGTTTAAAAAAATTTAGGTAAGTTGGATTTGGATAGCTTACTATGATGAGAAGATGCCCAGTTAAAAAGTGTTTGTACGTAAGAAATTTAATTCTTACCTACTATTAAACCAACCTTCCTTAGTTAATATAAGAAATTTAAATTGGTTTATTTAAACAAAAAATTAAAATATAAAAAATTGAATTTCTCTATTTAAATAAATATTTTTTAAAAAAATTAAATTATGTATTTTAAATTTTTAAAATATTAAAATTTCCATCCAAGCACAAGTACAAGTAATTACAAATAAAACTTTAGAACAAAGAAGAAAAGGGAAGAAAGAGAAAAAAAAGTCCGCACATGTTTAATTTTAATTTTTTTTGAAAAATAAACATTTGTTTTTATTAAATTTTTGAGATTTTTTTAAAAAAAATTTCTAGAATAAAATAAGATTATTATATAATTTTTCAATTGGGAAAGGGAAGTTACCGTATTTAAATATCAAGCTAATTATTTCCATTATATATACTTGATTGTCGGGTTGTTCCAGAATAGAGGGACTTGTTTTGGAAGTTCAGTTCTCCATGTCTTTTTGTCTTGTGATGTCATGACTCATGATATGAAGTTTTCTGACTGGCAATCAGTATATCCGTTTTAGAAAGCCAACAATAACTACAGAATGGAAATTTAATTCCTTCTTGGTGTAGTTCAGACGTCAGAATATGGGCCAAATTCTGTTGGAAAGACTATTTTAGAATTATATTATTAACTAATAAACTTTTAAATTAATTTTCTATCATTTTTAGAAGATGTTAAATTAGTTTCTAATTTTTTATTGATTATATTAGCTTTAAAGATTATAATAAAAAATAAATTAATATGATTAATAAAAAATAATTTAAAATTATTATTATTATTATTCTAAATTTAGAGACTAATTTGATATATTTTTAAAAATGATAAAAATTAATTTGGGATTGTCTCAATTATTAATCGAGAAAGGATGAAAAGATAGAATAAAGTCTGGGCAATGAGGAAACTTACCATAAACAGTGTAAAACTGTAAATTCTGGTTGCAGAACACATAATATGTTGGCAGCAGTACATGAACAGAAACAATACACATAGAATAAGTGACCACCAAAATAATAGACAACAAGCTTGCATACTCCAAGGAATATGTTGATCGTACCCTATTATTTATTGTCAATAACAAAACGAACAGAGCAACACGATTATTGACAAACATATCAGTTACATTGTGATCCGTGCTGAGATTAGCACCAAAAGTCCCAAATAGTTAATGGTTCTAGTTCAGGGTAGAAAAGCTCAAAGATGTACGTACATGCATGCAATATGGACCTAAAAATTTATTTCGTACAGTTTAACCTCCTCAAACTGTTTTTTAACAATCAAAAAGATTTGTTCCCAAATAAGAGATGTCAAGAAGAAGAAGAAATTGGATATGTTAAGTTTATGATAGTGGGTTGTGATCCTTCTGTAAATTTTTTTTTAGCTTTCAGTAACCTTCACATTGAAGCTAATGAAAATTTGTGAGTTATTTGAGTAGCTCTGGTGCTCTATAATTAATAAAAAAAAAGTTGCTGAGAAATAATTAAGCACTTATTATGACGCATTCATGCGAAAAGCTCAGCACCTAATTTAGCTGTTTATCCAAGCGCATATTTATTCTTTGTTTTGTCCCCCAACAAAAGAATAAGGATTTCAACATAATGTCAACTTGTTTTTAATATATGGAACTAAACCAAACATGAAGGAGAAAGACCTCGAGCCAGCATTTGTGACCAAACTCTGTTCCACACCATAGCAACATTTTTGTGTCGCTTTGGGGGAAAAAGAGCCTTGAAAAGTGTCTGTGGAGTACTTTGTTTGCCAGCTGAAGGACAGTCAATCAATCTCTATCAAAAGCCACATAAAATGTAATGACACCCTTTAAAATCTCACCTGATAAATGGTGATTTATAAAGTTAATTCATAGAAGGAAAAATATTGCTGTACATTTGAAAATAGGTAAAGTAGGATGAAAAAGAAAAGAAAAAAAAAAGAAGAAATGGAAGAGATGTAATATGATAGGAAGAAATATAGAATGAAAATGAGATATATCCAAATAAAAACTGTTGAGATAGATAATAATTAGAATTATTATATCGAAATGCCAGTTATGCACAATTGTAACCTTCAGAAGAAAAACAACTCTCTCTGGAGAGGTCCAAAGCAAGTTGAAATACAACTTAAAAAAGCAAATTCTTTTATGCTTCACCGTGTAAACACAGCAAAGAAAGGGCATTTCACTACAAGGTGCAAAGTTAATTTGCCAACAAACGACTAATCGAAAGGGTTTACCATCAGAAGGAATTTTCAGATTGATGTTCTCTTTCTAGCTCCATCAAACTGAGTACGCATAACGAGTTCAAAACTTGAAAATTAACAAGGAAAAATCTAATAGTGCAATTTTTGGTTGTTTAATTTGAGGGTGAACAGCATATATTATTCAACAAATCCGTAAGTTTCCTTTTTCTGTAATTGTTGGTACCCTTGTTTCCCCAAGACGAAACTTAACTTGATTCTCGGATTTGTAGTTAGGATATGGTTCGGTTCCGACTATCACATAATTTAAAGCGTTTGCCCATTTCCTTTTAGAAGGGAAGCCATCATAAAAGAAAAAGGAAACAGTTAAA
Organism: Canavalia gladiata; assembly: GCA_037954105.1. NCBI lineage: Eukaryota > Viridiplantae > Streptophyta > Magnoliopsida > Fabales > Fabaceae > Canavalia > Canavalia gladiata. The sequence continues at coordinate 64,161,882 of CM075660.1, forward strand.
GACATCTACTGTAGGAGCAGGTAAAAACTGATGGAAGAATATCTAAAAATTAAGCAATTTCTAGTTTTTTTCATTAATGAGTGGGGGGAACTATTTGCATTATTGTAGAGTATATTTCATCCTATGTAACCTGAAAATGAGTTACAAAGGTTGTACAACAAGTAATCAACTTCAAGGTATTCGTTGTCCGCCTGGGTGTAACTGTCCGTGTAGAAGCTCGCATGATAATTTCATTTTTTAACTATCCATCCAGATGACGTCCCCGTGCCAAAATTTTGGCGTGAAGTTTGTAGTCCTGCTATGATTTTATTGATCCTGCCCAAATACAGAAGTATCAACATTACTGATGATGATCTAAGAGGTGCGGACACTAACACGAGACACAAATATATAACAAAATTTGAAGTGAGTATCATCCAATACGTGTCTGACAGGAACATAACTCCTCTTCAGGTGCTCATGCTTCATAGCAGATATAGACTGTGCCTATCGGCCATGGCAGACCAACAAATGAGGTATTTCATTTTGTGATAGCTAAAATAAAAAATTAACACAAAGAAACTAATATCTGGTAGGTATCTTCTGTTCTGCACATTTTTTGAGATAAAATTAGTAGCAGAATTGAAACATAATAACCTTAGCTGTTTAAAGTCGGCTAAAGAAACTTTTATCAGATTTAGCAACATTGATAGATAAAATAATTAGAAAATGGTAGTTCAGCAAACAAATGTTGCAGAAGAAACATATTTTATGTACCAGGGGTCAGCTTATTTGACTAGGTGGAAAACGAGGAGGGAAAAAAATAAGGTGACTTTTGGTATGCAAAAATATTTTCTGTTTTCATTTCCCGTTTCTACTTTTATTTACAAAAATGTCAATTTGTTTTCATTTTATTTTATGTTTTCAAAGTTTTGTATAAAATAACTTTATGTATTTTTCACTATTTCCTATACAAAACTTTACAAATAGAAAATAAAATGAAAACAATATAGTATTTTTGTAAATAAAAGTGCAAACAGAAAGTGAAAACAAAAAACATTTTCGTAAACCAAATGCCACCTTATTCACAATACAAAATTCAGATAAATTGTCATTTTCATCCACATTTTGTTATTTTTGCCTATTTAAATAATAAAGAGAATGTACATATTGAATCGATGTGATGCAATGGTGAACTGAAACATAGAAGGGACAACAGTATTACTAGTCTAGTACAACGAGGCCATGGCAATTAACTAACCTTTACACTGAAAAGAACGCTACCATCAGAAACCTGTTCACCCACTGTAACTTGAAGCCCATGCACATAGCCAGAAGATGGTGCCTTTACAACATGCTAGAGAAATTACAGAAAGTTGTTGGTTATAAGTTATAACTTGCTGAATAGATAAATAAAGAAGACTAAAGAATTTCCAACATTTACAGAGAAACTGTACAAACCTCCATCTTCATTGCTTCTAATACTAACACGGGTTGTCCTTCTTCTACTCTTGTCTTGTCCTTCACTAGAACCTTAACCACCAAGCCTGCCATGGGTGCTACAACAGTCCCTTGAGGGCTGGCTGATGTTTCAAATTTGGGTTTATCTTGGGATTCTTCATCCTCAGACAGCTCGAGACCTAGTTTCTCTCTGAAATAATGATGATAGGACCCTTGCCAAATATGAATATGCCTTATTCGATCCTGAATTCCAAGGAAAACCATATTTGCCTTATGAGCTTAAGAAATTTATTTGACAATCAAGGTGGAAACAGCAGTAAAATGTTATTCCAAATCAATCCATACACACTCCAAATTCACCTATGCAGAGAAGGCACTTTACCTTTGAGTAAACAGCTACATTAACATCATTGATTACTCCGTCAGCTTCAACTCTAAAATAGTGATCTTTTACATATGTTGCTTTGACTTCCAAAACAGGAGATTCATTTTCTTCTGTCTGGAAGATTCAATGTCATCTTGAGTCAATTTTTTACAGGATTTGTCACACAATTAAACAGAAATAAAAAAAAAATATTATTTCATATGGTACCTCAATCAGGTATCTCCCATCAGGCTGATAAGTGATGGTAAGCTTCAAGATCTTTGAGCTACCACTACCATATTCATTATCCCACTCAAGTTCCATTCTACGTTTAGCTTGATGATGGACTCTAAAAGGAGGAGAAGAATACCATATAGGGAGTATACTGCTTCCCCCTGTACGTACAGAGGTAAATACCAAGGAATTTACAAAAAGTCAAAAACAAGTCAGAACATTGCACAGCAAGAATGGGACAATTTACCAGGGGGGTTTCTTGCCAATATGAAATGCTCTTTCTCAACGAGACATGCAGCCGCAAGGGATGCACCAAGTTTAGCAGCTTCGAATGCTTCTTTCTCAGATTCTGAATTATTAGCATCACCTAAGAGATCTTCTTTGTGGTTTTCAATAAAATGAGTCTCCACATTGCCATTCGCAAATGCCCAGTGATTAGCAAGCTTTAGAAGAAAGTTGACATTGGTTGGTAGACCTGCAACCTGTGGACGAAGATTTTGAGCAATATTTCAAAAAGACAGAATACAGCTAGAAACAATTTTCAGTTTAAAATTACTTGAATTTCTTTTGTCTATGGGAAAAAGCGTGAAATGCCTTAGTTTCTTACATGTCTACATATTATATCACCCCACCATGTCCACCTTTGGCCCCAAAGGTAATAAATATAGGATCTAACAAAAGGGTAAGTCACATAACATCCCAATACAAAAAATGTCAATTTACTTCAAAACCTCAACCACGATCACGATAACTTTGCAGTTGACTGTAGCAAATGCAATATAATAAATTAATTATACCTGAAACTTTGACAAACTATCCTTCAGTTTGACTAAGCCAGCAGCACGATTCTCTCCCCACACCACAAGCTTTGCAATCATAGGATCATAGTGCATGCTAACAGTGTCTCCTTCTTTAACTCCAGTCTCCACCCGGACTATCAAAATAACAAATTTTCAGCAAGTTAAAAACAAAGATCCACAACACTATCTTGAAGTTTCATGTTCTCCCCACCTGCAAAAGTGGGGTAAATTTTCATATCCGCCATGAATAGATTGATAGGCTAATTTTGCATAACTGACCTGCAGATGAGACTGGAATATGATAATGGTGTAGAACTCCAGTTGCTGGAAGAAACCCTTTTGGAACATTTTCAGCATAGATTCGAGCTTCAAAAGCATGACCTGCCATTGCAACAAAGAATTATATATACAGACACTTTAAAGCCTTTGCATAATAGATGGATGGAACTTGCACACATATTCTTACAATAGGATAATAAATGAGTAAACAGTCATTTTGTTTCCTGAAAGATAAAAAATTCAGTCATTTTAATCCTTGTAAAAGAACTAGAATGACCAATTTTTTATCTTTCAAGAACCAAAATGGTGATTTCCATCTTTCATGGACCAAAATATTTATTTGCTCTATAATAAATAGTTGACAGAATCAGGATCATTAACTAGTGCTTTATAACAATTTTTTGTGCATTCTATATTTTCAGAAAAACCCTCATTATTGGATAAATTTTAGAGGATTGCTTAAGCCGTATAAGGAGTATTATGCTGATATTCGAAATCAAAGCAGGACATTTTAAAACACCTTTTTATGTCCAAGATTGAACATCTGATAAGCGAAGTTTGTAGAACTGAACATTTATGGATGAACCAACATTAAGATTAAATAGGCTCTAATACTATATTAGAAACAGACCAGACATAACTCACTCCCAAAAGCTAGTTCATGCGGGGGAATTGTCTTAAGTCTAATAAAAAGTATTCTTGTCATATTCCTAATCAATGTGAAACATCTTAATCATTAGCAAGAGTTTTTTTTTCCTTGCAATGCATATAACAGAATTTAGGCCTATGTACTCATACTATGATACATGACTTCCAATCACCCTAAAAATATCATATCTTTAAACCTTTGGTAATTACTTTACTTTTAAAGTAATGTATTTTGTTTTTTGGCTCAGGAGCTGAGAAACTAACCAATTGTAGAAGTAGATATTTTTAGTCAACCAAAGACTGTTTGAACTATCAACTTCAATCCATTATGAAATCATTGAGTTTAATATGGAATTATGCAAAACTAACCCCAGACTTGCCCTTGCTCACACACACAAAATAAATAAAAGGGGAGTAAGAAACTAAACCAAAAAAATAAAATAAAAATAAAAGATAGGAAAAGCAGAATCACCTGATATAGGTACTTGTGATTGACTCAATGGAAGAGCTTCTCCATTGGCAACAAGGATTTGCCATTCAACAAGATCTTGACCAACAATCATCTCTGTGACAGGATGCTCAACCTGCATTAACATGCCCCATGTCATACCTTTGTAAGCCTTGATTCTAGGATAAAGTGACAGAAAAAGTTAATCCGGCACCTGAAGACGGGTGTTCATTTCCATGAAGTAAAACTCGCCAGAGACTGTATCAACTATAAACTCAACAGTCCCAGCATTGTAATAATTAACTGCCTTCAGCCATTAGAAAGAAACATGAAATCAGTGGAAGACACAGAATGGAATGAAGATATTAGAATCACAAGAAGAATGAGGATAAATAAAAGGAAGCTGCTCCTCATTCTCAAAGATATTTCAATAAAGATTACTTATTGCAGTTTAAAATTAAACTCATTATGAAAGAAGACATGTTCAGTAAATTTAGTGCACAGAAATCCACATAATCGGATCCAGTGCTCAACACCATGCAAGAAAGTAAAGCAGAAAAAGAAAAGGCAATTAATGCCTTAAAACCTGCCAAAGATACCGTATAACTATTTCTAAATTATTAACTACTTAACTATAACTCAATGCTGAATTTCATTGTTGAAAATTTTAAGCATGGAGTTCTAACATTCAATGACGTTTCATTTTATTGAATGATTGCATATTAAAGGAAGAAGCTATCATGTTTTCTTTGAGGGAAAGGAAATAGCTATCATTAAATAGGATAAATAGGGGTAGAACGCTAGAAAGGAAACTCGCTGCTGAAAACATTCAGCAAACCCCCCTTTCCGAATATTTCCACATTTTTACTACCTATATTTCATCTCAAAACTAATAAATACCACTATAATAATAATCTTGGTGTCAAAATTCTTCATTTTGAGATCCTAAGTCAGCCATTAAACAGGCCTTAAGTCTATATTTACCCCAATACATTGGCTGGTCATGATTTAGACACAATTGGATTGGGAAGAAATACGTATATAAATAAATTACTTTCCCTTTCCTAATGTACATTAATTGCTGTACTAGTGTACTTCTCCTTGCACTACTAAAGTTACAGTAATATAAATAGGATATATAAGACAGAAATATTCACCGACTAATTCACAAATTTAGTGTGTCCTTATGATCCCTCTCTCTCAACAGATGCTTAACAGTAATGTTTTCAAAACCAGACCCACCATTGAACCAGTGAAGATGCCAGTTACCGGTTCATTGATTCAACTGTGATTAAACTGGAATAGAACCGGTAATAATAAAAAATATTCTTAATATTATATAATATATTATGTAATAAATTAGTATAAGATTATAAAAAAATCAAATTAACTAATATTTTAATCATATTACATGTCTTACACAGTTATATTATAAAAAGTTGTAATAAATTGTTAAATAGTAATTTATATGTAGATATTATGTACAAGTCTTTATTCATTTAAAAAAAAATTAGAATAAAAAATAAAAAATATTTTTTTTTTATGTTACAACTGCTTTAATCCAGTTCTCAACACTTCGTCTCTGCTCCACCAGTTTGCTTAGTTGTCTGAACTGGTGACCTAATCGGTTCACGGTTCAACCAGTCGAACTTGCCAGTCCAGTCCAATTTTCATTCAATGCTTGGCACCAAATTAGTTTCTTATTTGCCATAGAAAACCTAATCTTTCAAGTGATCTTTGATTGGTAAGAGGGGGACACAACACTAAAATAAAAGGCAGAGAAACAACCATGCTATATCCAGACAAATATCAATTTGGCTCAGTGTTACCAAGGAATTTTACCAGCAAGTAAAAATTGGTTTAACAACATGACATTTTAATACTATCCTAATTTTAATTAATTTCACAACATAAATTGTACGGTTACTATAATTTAACTGACATTTACATTAGAGATTATTGCTAAGAGAACCAATATTGATACAATTTTGACTGGAGAAGAAAAAATTGTCAATGAAATCCTAAATTAATCTAGTCTTGAATACAAATTATTTGAAGGTTTTCATACTCAGAAGAAGTCAATGAACCAATGATTTCAGTTCCTTCAAAGTCTAATGAAGCTATTGCACTTGGCCAAGGAAGTACAGTCTAACATTTTGAAATAAAAGGACCTTACCTTTGCAGCAGAAACAGCAGCTTGACCCAAGTGCGCACGAAAATCAGAAGAAATGTTTGGCTGCAAATTGTATTATTACAACTTCTTAACTCCAGCAATTTTTTTAAAAAATATATTATTAATGATATGGAATGTAAGCCTTACGGCTGGAGCTTCTTCAATTATTTTTTGGTGTCTTCTCTGCACACTGCAATCTCTCTCATACAAATGCAGAATGTTCCCATGTTTGTCCCCGAATATCTAAAATGTCAAACAGAAAATAATCTGTAATAAACTCCAATCAATGAGACATGACATTTTTTATTGATGCCTCTTGTTTTAATCCCATTGTTCCAGTAAAATTCTGAAATAAGTGAGAACATAATCCCAGGACTGCAGAAACTTTTAATTTTACAGAAGAAAAGTAAGCAACCAATGAAGCTTCTACAAGAAACATGACATTAGGGATGATAAAATGAGTACGAATACCTGGACTTCTATGTGCCTTGGCTGTGTAATATACTTCTCCAGCAATATCGTATTGACCCCAAAAGAAGCAGCTGCCTCCCGTTGCGCTGCTAGGAACGATTCAGCAAACTCATCTGGAGTGTGTACAATCCTCATACCCTACAAAATTCATGTAGTCCAAATTTCAACAAAATGAAATTTTAAGCTCATGAACAACAGAGATTGTCTTGATACTCTTTCCCTCATCTATTTTCACCGTAAGAGAAATCTGGAATTCTTAGAATAGATTTTCAGCAGCTCTCAAACATGTAGAAACATACCTAAGAATAATAACTTAATAATCACGCTTTATGATAATGATCCACAATAGGCAATTACCAACCATTGAAAATGAAATGACTAAGATTCACAAAATCAGAATCAAAGCATGAAATTGGCAATTTGATACCATCACAATGAATTTGAGACGAGAAGCACAGAGAATGCTGAGAAACCTACATTGATGGCTACTAATAAACAAGAAGCATTGAGAGTAATTCCGTAATTGACCATTATAGAAAGAAAGCACCACGCCCCTGCAACTGCATTAATGGTGAGGTAGTGGAATAACTGAAATGAGGATAAACATGAAGGTTTGAAGCACCTTTCCTCCGCCACCATGGGTTGGCTTAATCAGGATTGGATACCCAATTTTATCAGCTTCCAACTTCATTTTCTCAATATCCTGTTCATCTCCATGATATCCAGGCACAAGAGGCACCCCTGCGGCCCCCATTATTCTCTTGGATGCACTGCCATGGATTCATAAAAAAACCTTTGATCACTCAGCATAAGACGCTTTCATTTCGTAATACATGAGAATGAAAATCCAATCTACGATACCTCTTGTCACCCATATCTCGGATTGCAGATGCAGGAGGCCCTATAAATGTAAGACCACTGTCTTCACAAAGCTGGGCGAAGTCAGCACTTTCGGACAAGAATCCATATCCAGGGTGGATAGCCTAATAATTACCAAAAATACGACACGTGTCATTCAATTAGATCAAAGCAAAGACGAAAAGTAAGAGAGTGAGTGAAGAAGAGTTGACCTGCGCACCGGAACGAACGGCAGCGTCGACGAGGGAGGCTCCGTTCAAGTAACTAAGGCGAGGTGGTGATGGTCCGATTCGTATGGCCTCATCGGCGGAGGCCACGTGGAGCGAGTCCTTGTCGGCATCGCTGTAAACGGCGACGGTTTGAATCCCGAGCCTCCTCGCAGTCCTGGTGATCCTGCAAGCTATTTCGCCTCGGTTGGCTACTAGAATCTTCTCGATACGCTGCTGTTTCTTCCCTTCGGAGAATGATCGCGCGCACACGTGCAAGTGAGAGAGTCTGCTGCGGTTGATAAGCTTTCTGCGGAGCAACGCCAGATAAGGCATGGTGGTTGGCATGTGTGAGTGGGGAAATTAAATGGAATGGAAGGAACGAACAGTAATATAACTCAGTATGATTGGACATTGCTGAGGGTAGTTTTGTCCAATCAAAGTGCTGAACTGATAAGTGTGCCGTGCTGTAATGGAATGGGAATGGGGGATATCAGATATGGATGAATGCAATGCCACTTTGGTAAGCCTGGTAAGCATACACTCATACTCATAGCCTTTGTCATTTTGCTTTTTTATGATGCCAACTCTGCATGTTTGGATTACGAAGTAAAATATTTTAGAATTGTCTTTAGTTTTTTTTTTCTGATGAAATATATAATAAAAAATTATATAAAATAATTAAGTTGATTCGTTTTTTATTTCTTCAACAAAGTTTATCCAAGCACATACTACTATGCACTCATCTTTTCTTTGCTGGTCAACCGCTATGTGGTCATTTGACATGGACCCGAGATTGTTTGGGCTTGGTTTTGGCCCAAATTAGTTGTGGAGGCGATGAAATGCTCACACTTGAAGTAGCTACCAAAGCTGACAAAAACTAAAACAATATAAAATAGGAGAGCTGTTTTTTCATCTTTCATTTTTACTTTTTACATCTTTTATTTTTATAAAATTAAATATTAAAATTATCCTTCATTTTTATTATTTAAAATAGATTTAATAAATTTTTAAAAATAATTTTTTAAAATAGACTTAATTTTTAAAAATACTTTTTTGAAATAGATTTATTAAATTTTTAAACATGGTTATTCAGAAAATAATTAAATTCATTTTAAAAAAGATCTTCTGAATACGTATTTTTTAAAATTTATTCACTATATTTTTTAAAATATATATTCACATTTCTTTGACGCAACATTTTAAAATAATAAATTTAAAATTTATTTCAATTTTTTTTTAAAAAAATAAATGTTCAAAAATTTATATTTTTATTTTAAATATAGAAAGAAACGTAAAAAAACAAAATAAAAAGTATGAAAAGTAACTCTCACAAAATAGCTACCTAAACGATGTAGAGAAAAAAAAAAACTATAGTCACGGGTCGAAAAGAAAAAATTGCTAAAAAAGTGAAAAAAATTTTATATGAATATTTATCTTAATGATAACATCAAAGGATGAAGCATATTTTGTTTTTCCCTTTTCTACTTTAGAAAGGATCACGACAAGTTTGGAAAATAATAGCAAATTTGAAACATAATTTCAACCTCATTTAAATCATATAAATATGTGTATAATTCATATCATATTTTTTAATACTTTTTTATAAATTTTACTAACTTATGTATAAATTTTAAATATATATTAAATATATTTTAATTTAAATAATATATAATCTAAAAAATAAAAAAAATTAATAATTTTATTTAACTATTGTTAAAATTGTTGAGACATGTTTATATCCATAAATCTAAATTTATATTTGTAAATCAGATTTGATTTCAAGTTTTAATTTTTCTTAAAATATGAGTTGTTTTCCATAAAAGTCAGACCAAAATCTGGTGAATATTAACATATTCAAGTCTTAGTATCATGTCTATTGGTTAAACTTAAAATTCTAATTCACACAAATATCTATGCATACACTTAAAATATCAGCTTCACGGGCAAGTGGCAAATAAATTAACAGCTTTAATAAGATGAGATGAGAAGGTCAACACTATGCATTAGATACAGTAATAAAGTAATATATAATTAAGGCATTAGTAAGCAATACTCGAATTGGAATAGTACTCACAGTTTTGATCTTATTCTTCTTCACCCATTCCATTCAACTAAAACGTCAGAACCATCTTTCATAGAGCAGAAATATCCATCAAAACAATCCTTACTTAGATTGTTAGTTGATTTCATTCTCCGGCCATCTTAATGATGAAAAATAAAACCATATGAATTGGATAAATATAGAACTTTGGTTTTGTTAGGGCCTTTTAGGAATGGGCCGTAGAGTATTGGGCTTCATTTGATGAGTCCAAGATCTTAAATCTACATACCATGGTCAGGGATGTATGGAGACAAGAAAAAGATTGTGCTTGAAAATTGAAATGGCTAAATGAGAAAATAAAAACTTTTTTTTTTCTTTTTATGTTATGCCTTTCAAGGGAAGGACGAGAACATGATATAAACAAACTTGATCATACAAACATGCATTTGATATTTAGTTAAAATTAATGGATAGATTTGATTTGCACATTATACTAATTACTTGAGAGAGCATTTGGAGGGACATCAAGTAACAGTTGGGGGTGTGGCCCACAGGGTTGTTTTTGGAATATGTTAATGTTTTAACCTAGCAACATGATGATAATTACAGGGTTTGATGATTAGCTTTCGGCTAGCTTAGGTATCTTCAATGTTGGCAATGGGGTCATCCACTGTGCAGTGCATTGGCTTGACATGGCCACTGCACGTTCCTTCCCATCTCTAATAATGAACATTATTGAACAATTAGGCAATTAGCTATCCAATTTTGTATCTATCTTTCTATTCCTAGGACTATACTGCTAGGACCCATGGATAAACCAATTTTCAATGAACATATAGCATATCATCAAACAAAATGTGCATTTCGCTGAAAATTATTGAAAATCTCTAATATTATGTGAATTTCATTCCTTATTTAATAAACTTTATGTTTAATTTTCCAAATTTTAATAAAAGAATGTCTTAAAAAAATTACATATTAAAGAGATATTATTAACATTTCTCTTCATAAAATACATATGTGGAGTGAGAAAACTAAAGGTAACAACGGTGTCGTTTTGTAGATGGAGTGGAATGCAAATTGCAGTCACTAACTAGAAGGTCCATGAGAATGATGACTTTCTAACCTTTTCTTCTTTTCATCAATTGTTATGATGACCAAACAATGAAGATGAAATTCTGTTTTTACTTTCTTTTTAATCCTTCCAAAATGAGCCATTTGATAGGAATATTATTTAACTGGCATGGGTTCGGTTTGTCTTGTGGTCGATAAAGTCAGCAACAAAGAAAATTCACACACACTTAAACTGAACACTGTTTATTTATGTGTTTAACTTAAAATATTATTAATATAAAAAATTATATTATTAAGTAATTAATAACACTTTAAACATGATTTTTGATATAATTATCATAAAAATAAATATTGTTAATAATAGATTCAATTCATATTTAACATATAGTATAATTTTTTATATTATGAATGTATTTTAGTTACATTTTTTTTATCTACACCTTTATATAATATAAATATTAAAATTAAAAATTAATACCCTTTTAAATAATAAAATGTATGAAAACATGTTAATAGAACATCAATATGATTCATAGGTATTTTTTTTAGAAAAAATTAAATTATTTTAAAAATAACTTTAATTAAAATTATTTTATTAAATAATTTTATCAATAATTAAATTTTATAAATCTAACTATTAAATTAATAAATTATTTTATATTAATTATATTTATAAATTTTTATAAAATATTATATTTATTAAGTTAATAAATTATATTGTATCGATTATATTTATAAGTTTTTATAAATTTTATAAAAAATATATTTTAATAAATAAATTTAAATTAATTTTTTAAATAATATATTTTTAATAATATTTATCAAATTAAATTTATTTAATAAAGTATTAAATTTTTTAAAATTTTATATAATATAATTTATTAATTTAATAGTTAAATTGATAAAATTTAATTATTTATAAAAATTATTAAATAAAATAATTTTAACTAAAACTATTTTTATTTTATTTTATTTTAATATTTTTTCTTTTATCAATATTTGTTTGGGGATAAAAGTCTAAATGTGACTGTGGCTTCAAGAATATTACTATTTGCATTGGACCATGTTGAAATTAATTAGACTCGAGATCCAAATATTATTTTGTTGGTGCTGACATAACTGACAGTAATGAGGTAGATGGCGATAGATATAATTAATGCATAGCATTCATTTTAATTTATTATTAAAAAGGTGTTATAGTGTGAAATGGTATGAATATACTAAATAAATTGTAAACAAATGGAATTAAATATGAAAATTTTTTATAAAAATATTATTAGTTAACATATTTTTTATAATTTTATTTATATATTTAATGTATTTTTTAATAAAAAAATATTTATTGGTTTTTTAACATAATTGTTAAGACTTTTCATCAACAATACTATATTAAATATTTTAAATTCTTATTTTTATTTTTTATGTGACATCTATAGTATATAAACTAAGAAATATAATTGATAATTTATTTTTGTAAAGAATCTTATAAATAAATTTTTTAATTCAAGGGATTAATTAAAAATTAATTTTTTTACTAAAAATAGAAATATTAATACATTATAGAAATATTAAATAATATTTTGAATAAAAAGTTGTTTTTTGATTATGGAATTATTTAATTAATATTTTATATTAAAATTATTTTTAAATTTTGAATATAACATCTATTACTACTTTCATTCTTTTTTATTTATAAAAAAAATTGCATAAATATTAAAAATGTAATTGATATTGTTAATTTTTTTAAAAAAATATTATTTTATCATTTTATTAATTTATTATTTATATATTAACCTTATTTTTATCTTTTTATTTATTGTAGCTGATAGATATAAGAATATATATATATATATAATTAATATTTTTAAAAATTTAAAATAAACAATTAGATAGGAATAAATTTTACATTTTTAAAAATAAATTAAAAAATGAAAAATTATTATTTTTTCTTATTTATAAATAAGTATGTAAATTTTATGAACTAAATAAAGTTTAGAAAATAATAACAAATATTATCCTAAAAGAATGTATAAAATAAAAGAACAAAACTCTCTTCCAAAAAGTGACAAGTAAAAAAATGAAATCATACTTAAAAGAGAATATTAACAAATATTTTTAAGATATTAATTAAAATTAAAATTAATTTTGTATAGAAAATTATTACCAAAACAATTTTATTGTAAATTTTAATAAAATATTTTGTTGATTAATTATTTAATAATATTCTTAGAACACTCGTAAAAATAACCTTACTTAAAAAGTAAAAATTAAAAACTTTTATTTTTTTAATATAATGAAAAATTTAATACAAATTTTAAACTTTTATCATGTACTCATATACACAATAAAGAACTCTTAAAATTAAAAAGTTTACGACACAAAGAGAATTTGTAACATGAAAATTACTTCAGCATAATTGATGAGGCCAATTTCTAGAGCTACCACCAATATGCGTGTGTTAAAATAAACACTTCTTAGAACATTTTTTGTATTGTTAATTTAATTTCAAATTTTACATATATAGAATATATATTCTTATTAAATAAGATTACATCGGGGAATCAAATTTCATAGATCCTTTCACTTTTGATACCCTTATTAGAAACAGAAGGTATCTGAATTACATAATGCAGTTCAGCTTTATCTTATCTGATACCTTCTGAGGGTTCTGTTTCCTTCAAAGTGGGAGTGACCAAGTGTTGCATCTATTGCCAGCCTTATAAACCAAGAATTCCAGTTGGTGGATCACCCTGCTTTTATAAAGTCAAAAACCCTTTTCCTCTGTTTTCTCATCAATTTGCTGCCATTTAAAATGAAACCTACCAATTTGATGTGAAATTCATTTTTTTTATATAAATTTAAAGGAAACCGTGACTTATTTTTTATTTTATATTTTTATAATAATTGTAAATTTCTTATAATATATACAACTTATATTTTTCATTACATTTTTAACTTAAAAAAAATATAAGATGTATATGCCTACAACTTTTATAAAATTAAATAATGTTGTTTTTAATATTTAATTTGATATTTTTAAAAGATTAATCTAACTTATAAAATTATTTAAAACAACCTATTGTATAATAAAATATTTTAAACATATCAAATAACTTATTCTGTATTTAGGTTAATTGAAAAAAATAGATTATTTCAGTAATTAATTATGTTTATAATTTATTATATAAAATAAATTTTTTATTTAGATATATTATGTAAAAAAATTTAAAATAATATGTTTTATTTGGATGGTATAAAAAATATTTTTCAAATTACATAAACTAGTATAAAATTGTAATATTTAATTTTTATACTTAAAATAATTTATTATTACAAAAAATAAAATTAGAAAATAGATAAAAACTAAACTAATGGTTTTTCATCATAAATTTTACAATTTTTTTATCTTAAACGATATATTTTATTTGTTAAAATTTATAATTTAATTTTTCAATTATCAAATACAATTGAATTATATTTTATAATTTTTTTTCAATTAATCACCAACATTAATTATTCTCAAACAAACACTTATATATGTCCTTAAAATAAAAAATAAGTATAAGATCAAAAGGAAAAGACCAAGTGCATACTATGAAAATATTGCATTAATAATAATAATAACAAATTTATATAATATTAATGTTATTATATTATTTATATGTTTAAATAAAGTAATTTATTAAATTTAAAAGGATTTTTTGAATAATTTAAAGCTTTATATTTTAAATTAAATAAACTTTTAAAAAATCTTCATCTAACCTATCAATTAAATAGGTCTATCTTGACTTAGATCTTACTATAGCAGTAGAGACAGACCCAAAAGTATAGCATTATAAGAACAATCTCCCCCACACTTGAAACTATTTTTTATTTTAGTTTCACCATGAAAAAATCTTGCATTTTTATTCTTATATGAGAAATCTTAAAATATCATTTACAGATTAGTCTATACTGTTAACATAGTTAAAACAATGTTAAACTTTGTTTTGGTCCTTCCATACAAAAACTTTGCGTGTCCCTACATAATACATATCAATTTTTGTTTTGGTTCCCACATGAAAAATACACCAACATCATTATAATTTCAATAATTGGTAGGGAGGAATTTGTAAAAGATTTTTTTATATAAGTATAAAAATATATAATATTTTCATATGAAGACAAACAAAAATTAACTAGTTAGGTATAAGAACTATAATTATAATTTAATCTATTTTTAATACTATAATTTTGTATGTATTTGTGTATTTTTCTTGCAATATAAAATTTATGAATTTATTATTGGGAAGTAATAAAGAATTTAAATGATTTATATAAAATTTATTTAATTTTTATTACTTTCATTAGATAATTTGTATTTGATACACATTTAATTAATATTATCATTATATTTAATGGATTGGTAGTTATTTGTATAACATCACTATTTTCTTTAAATGGCCTAATAGACTACACACGGCCTAAGTAAGAATAAATCTATTTATGAAATAGGTCAAATTATTTTTTTAATATTGAGTTTAAAATGTCAAATTTAAGACTATTTAAAAAATTTAGAACTAGTAAGTTAGTTTATTTAACTAAATATAAATAATATAATAATAATATTATTATTATTTGTATTTAACTTTTATTATTTATAAAATTAACTAAACATCTACAAATTAGATTATCTTATTACAGTGCATGTTAAGTGATGAAATTAATTTTGTTTTTCCATTTCAAAACTAAAAAAGTTAAACAACTTGATTTTACATAAAACTTTGATTGAAACTGTAATTTAAAATGTAATAATTTTTTCTTTTTTTCTTTTTATTTGAAACTTTTTTTCCGTCTTAAACTTTAATATAATCTGTAAAGTATTAATACCGCTCTATTTCCACGGATATGTGCATACTCTAGTTTTATATTTTAAAGAAATTATTTTTAATTATCAGCTGAATATTTTTAATATAAAAAATCATTTAATCGGCTAATTGATTTGACAAAATTCATATTATATACATGTTAACCAAATCCAAAGCTCTGATACCATTCTTTAGGATTCTTTAGGATCATTGCATTCCCTTATTTTCATTATGTTTTTGATCGAAATACAACCGGGTCTGGGAAGTAATGCTATGCCCTTTTTCATGCATAGGTAACAGATTGTATTAAAACAGTTATTCACTTCCCCCTTCAGCTGTATTCAACACAGCCTTCCATCGTTTCCTACCGGAGGCGTATCATAATGCAAATAAGAAAATGCAAATAAATAAACTAAAGCTTTGCCATCGTTGCTTTTTATTTAGTTATCACTCCGCCTCTATCCCTTTTTTAGAATTAGCTACTCATGATTAAATGCATAAAACTTACATATAAGGTGTGCTCGTACTCGCACCTCAAACTCCGTCAGTAAAGAATGGTATCAGAGCTTTGAATTTGGTTAACATGAAACCTCTATCCCTTTTAATCCTGCACAATTACTCTTTACCTCTATTGATTTCTGCTTACTGCACTGTTTATCTGATTATATATATATATTCTCAACTTGTATGCCTAAATCAGCAAAGAAAATAAAAAAAGATATCAAGGCCATAAATCGCACTCTAAAAATATTAAAGAAACCCGAGAACTTAGATTTAGTTGTTATAAGGAAATTAGAAGAGTTATTAGAATATTTAAAAGAATTAAAATGAATAATCTAAAACAAATTGAACCTAGGATATATGGAATTAATGAAAAAGAATTACCGCATAATTCATTCATAGAATATAATACCACTGAAGAATTAGATTGTCTATTTACACCTTTTATATTAGGAGGAGAAGGAGATAATTCATTTAATCAATTAAATTGGGTAAACATGTTTTTACTAAAACAGTTTGGCTGTTATATAGATAAAAATATAAAAGAAAAATTAGCTCATCGAAATATAGCCGATGTAATAAAAGAACTCCCAAAGGAATTAGAAGAAATAATTGAAAACGAGCCACAGAAAACAAAAATTAAACGCCTAATAGAGTTCTCTAAACCATTTGAACAAAAGATTTATGAGTTGAAGACTGATATAAAGAATAATAACAAAGATTTACAAGTAATTAAAGAAGATTTAAGATTAATTAAAGAAGTATTAGGAGTAAGTTGCTTAGAACCTATAACTACTGGACCAACTAAATATGATAAAAATTTTAGAAGAAGTTGAAATAAACGAAAAAAGAATAAGAGAACAGACTATGGATGAGAATGTGAAACAAAATAGAAAAATAATTGAGGAAATAAAGAAAGGACAAGAAGTTATAAATAAAAATTTATGGACAATCTTTGAAGAAATAGAAAAAATAGAAAAGGTTAGGTACGAAGATAAGTATGGAAAAATAAAAGAAAAAGAAACCATTGAAAATGAACAGATAGAAAATAGTAAAGCTGCTGAGTTAGTTTGTAATATAGGATCAGAAATAGACATTCTACTAGAAATAATAAAACCTAAGGAAGACAAATCTATAAATATAATGAGCGTAAATGAAGATTACGAAGAGATAGAAGAATTAATGGGAAAGGAAGAAGAAGAGTTAGAAAATATAAAAAAAGAATTTGGTAATAAATTAAAAATTCAAGAATATAATTATGGTAAAGTAAACATGGACTTTGTAAAAGATGAACCAAAAAATAAAGGAGTAGAAGGAACCAGTGGAACAAAAGATGGAACGGTAGTAGAAGAAGAAATACTAGATTATTATTACAAGGAACCTTTAAAAAACTTTAAACCAAAATACGGAGTAAATTTTAAAAAAATACCAACTCCTATGGAACAATTCGAAACAAGGAGTATACCTAACACTGGAATCTGGTTAGAAATTGACTGCAATACAAATTTAGAAAAAAGAATTGAAGAATGGAGTAAAAGCCAACTAATAACGTTAATAAGTAAAGAAATGGAAGTTAGCGTCTCAAGTATGTTAGTTGAAGCTAGTTTTACTGGAAATGTTCAAAACTGGTGGAAAAGTAAATCGAATGAATTTAGGGAAAATGTTAGACAAGTGGAAGAACCTTATAATACTAGGAAAGAATTCTATGCACTTCTAATTAGAAGATATGAACAAGTAATTCGAAATGAATTTATGGGTCAAAGTTTAACTCTAAATGAAAATACTCAGATTAATAAAGCTAGAGAAAAACTATACCAAATAGAAATTTGCTCTTTATACCCAGAACATTTAAATGGATATATATGTGAGTTTAAAAAATACTTTTATGAGGCAAGATTCGAAGACTATAACATTCAGAAATTTTATTTAGAAATGTTTTATAGAAAATTACCAAAACTTATATCAGAAACCATTCTACTAGATTATAATAAAGCTTTCGGAGATAAACCTGAACTAATGCAATACTTAGATACAATGGGAAGAAGAGAATACTATTTAAGAGAATATTTATCTGAAAGATGTAAACAAGCTTGGAGAAATATAAAATTTTATAAAACAAATAAAACAGTTTTAAGATGTGGAGAATTTGAAAAACCTACTAAATGGGGATGTAATTCTAGAGAAATAAAAAGAAAACCAAAATTTAAATTTAAAAAATATTCAAAGAAAAAATACTTTAAAAAATATAAACCGAGAAAATTTTTCCAGAAAGGAAAAAGAAACATGAACTATAAAAAATATCCCAAACAATGTAAATGTTATAATTGTGGAAAAATTGGACATATAAGCACTGAATGTAGAGAAAAGAAAAATACAAAAAGAATAAACATACTAGAAATAGCCTATAAAAATGATTTAGAACCTATAGAATTAGAAAATCCCGAATTTAGTGACCTAGAAGACGATAAGATAGAAATTTATAAAATTCAAGAAATCTCAGAAGATGAGGAAGAAAACTATGAGGAAGACGACGATGAGGAATACTTAAAAGAAGGAATTTATATGAATATGATGCAAAGAATAGAGGAACCTTCAAATAATGAGGAATATGAAGAATACGAAGAATTTAGGAATACAAACGAAGGAATAGTTCAAAGACGAATAACTTTTAATGAAAAACAATATAATAAAATAAAAGGAATAAAACTAAATCTAAAACCTAATGAAATAGAAAATAAAGGATTTATGGAAAAAGTGAGTAAACTATTAAAATAAAAAAAAAACAAAATAAAAGCGCATGTGTCGTTTTAGAAAGAAAACACCCAATAGAATCATCTTTAACTGAAGGCATATTAAGAATACCTTTAATTAGTAAAAATGTTATAGAAAGAGAAATCGAAAAATTAGCCTTTAAAGACGAAGTGACAGAAATTTATATAGCAGGAATACAATTATTAGTTAAAGCTTATTTTAAAGAAGGAATAGATTCACCAATAGAATTACTTATAACAGATGGTAGAATAATAAGCTCTGTAAATGATAGCATTCTAGGAATGTTAGCTGGAAACTTAATATATCAGAAACTAAAATTTACTTTAAATACCAATTTCGCGATTTCTAGAACCGATGAACATATAGATCAATCAATTTTGGTATATCACAAATTAGGAGGAATAAAAATGTTAGAAAAGACTAAAACAATCAGCATAACAGCAATGATAGGACTTGTTTTTACTAACGAGCATAATATATATAAAAAAGCCCAAGGAAGGATTACAATAGAAAAGCATTTTAGTCCCATACTAAAAGAAATAGCTCTAGAACAAAAAAATATTACAATACCGGAACAATTAAAAATAGAATTAGATAGAACAATAAATTACAGAACAATAATGGAGCCAAAAAGAATAATTACAAATGATGAAATAGGACAAAGATCAATAAGAGTAAATACACCATCTGTAAATATTAATATAGCACCAAGACGAAGCTTTGACTATAAAACCTCCATAAGTAGAACCAGATCTTTTAACGCAACAGAAAGGAGAAACCTGTTAGCAGAAATTCCAATAAACTCAAATCTAACAACTATTAAAACAGATAGATATCAAGAAAAAATTTTAATAAAATTAGAAGTAAAAAAGGAAGCCATATGGAAAGAAATATTAGCCTCAATAAACCCCGAATTAACAAGAAGTTATATAGAAGAAGATTTAACCGAAAATAATCTAGAAATAAAAGAAGAAGGAGTAAGAACAAACTTTGTAATAAGATTTAATAAAAGAGATGTAAAAGAAATAAGTCTCTGGATAGAAGAAAACACCGAAAAAGAAGAAAAAATAATAATAGGAAATGATACATTAGAATTATTAAAGCCTTATAGAATTCATAAAGATAGAATAATGATAACCATAAATTATCAAGCCCTAATAATCCCAAGATATCAATGAGTTCACAACTGTATTATATATTAGTGAAATTTAACTATCAAAAATATAGAGCAAGAAAATACCATGCTTTAGTAGATACTGGAGCAAATATAAGTGTAGCAAAATATAATGTTTTACCACCAGAACTATGGAAGAAAAAAGAAAAAGCTTTAAAAATGGAAAGCGTAGGAAAAGAAATACACATAATAGAACAAGAATCAAAAAATGTAAAAATACAAATAGGAGACTATGAACTAAATATAAAAGAGCTAAATTTATACAATGAATCTTCTTGTGATATAATCTTAGGAATAGAATTTTTAAGCCAGTACTATCCTATACATTTTATTGAAAGAGCATTAATACTAACAACCCTGTGTAAGCATGAGGCTTGGGGAGTAAGAATAACAAACCCATATAGAAGGAAAGATGTAAAATTTCAAAAGAAGGAAAATGATAATAATAGAGAAGTTCAATTTTTACCCAATAATAAACCTATAGAAATAAAACAAATTATGGCAGTACTAAATATACAAAATAAAATAACAAAAACAATTAAAGAAAGAATACAAGAAAATTATAGTGAAAATCCTTTAGTGCACTGGGAAAAATCAAAACCTTTAGCAAAAATTGAACTAAAAGATTATAATAAAGAAATAAACTGTAAACCCTATCCTTGGACGGGAGAAAATAGGAAAGATTTTGAAAAACATATAAAAGAAATGAAAATGTACAATTTAATTAGAGAAAGTCAATCAAGTTACTCTTCACCAGCTATGATTGTAATGAATCATAATGAAGAAAAAAGAGGAAAATCCAGATTAGTTATAAATTATAAAAAATTAAATGACTTAGCCATAAGAAATAGATACCCAATACCTAAAATGGATCTATTATTTAATCTAATAAAAGGAAAAACTATATTCAGTAAATTTGATTGTAAATCAGGATTTTTTCAAATAAAATTAGAAGAAGAAAGTAAAAAATACACAGCTTTTAGTACATCAGAAGGACTATATGAATGGAATGTTCTGCCAATGGGATTTCATAATAGTCCTAGCATATTCCAGGAATATGTATCAAAGATGTTAATATCAATAAGAAATTTTGCAGTAATATATATTGACGATATATTAATATTTTCAAATAATAGAACCGAACACGAATATCATTTAAAACAGTTTGTTAATATCATTGAACGAAAAGGTTTAAACATATCACCAAAAAAGATGGAATTAAGGCAAGAAAAAATAGGTTTTTTAGGGCAGACCATTACCCCTAATGGAATAGAACTACAGGAACATATAAGTAAAAAGGTCTTAGAATTTAAGAAACTAAAAAACAAAAAAGATCTTCAATCATTTTTAGGATTAGTAAATCAAGCCTGAAATTACATTCCACATTTATCTAAACTAACTTCAAAAATCTCAAAATTAGCTGGAGAATCAACTAAATGGGAATGGAATAATGAAAATGATAAAATAGTAGAAAATATAAAATTATTATGCCAAGATTTACCAAAACTTAATATCCCATCTGAAAACGAACAATGGATAATTTATACTGATGCCTCTGAAAATTACTGGGGTGCAGCACTATATTATAAAGATAAAGAAAAAAATGAACTTATAACAAGATATGCAAGTGGGAAATTTAATGAATCTCAAAGTAGATACCACTCAAACTTGAAGGAATTTTTAGCCATAATTAAGGCAGTAGAAAAATTTGAATTATTTATAGTAGGAACAAAATTTGTAATAAAGACCGATAATACTCAAGTAAAAACTTGGTTAAGTAAAGGAATAAGAAATCAAAAATTATCAAATAAAATAATAAAATGGAAAACTGACATGTTTTATTATGACTATGATATTGAATTCATTAAAGGCAAAAATAACTTAGTTGCTGATTTTTTAAGCAGATGGAAGCAAATAACTCTGTAAACCAGCCAAGTAATGTTTCGAAAGAAACAAGTTATGAGACAAGTAATTCCTATCTGGAACAGGTTGGAATGAAATTCCAACTAATTGAACTAAACATGAATTTATGGATCAAACAGGTTACTGAGAATTTTAACAGAATATTTAACCAGTTAGAAGTTCTCCAAGGAAGAATTGAAAAATTAGAGTTATTAACAACAGAAAAAACCAATTTTTCTGAATTAGAACCAGTATCAAAAGAAAAAACAACTTTTTCTGAAATTATAAAAAATCAAGAAAAGGAAAAGGGAAAAGAGATTATGGAAAAAGAGCCTATTTCAAAAAAAGAAGATCAATTTAAAATTATAGATAATTTTAAGTATTTTGGAAAATTAATTAACAACCTTAATCAGTGTAATTTTAATGTAGAAACTATAAATTATATTTCACATTTTGCAATTAATAAAGCCATAATTTATCCAGGAACTCCACCTAAACTAGTAAAAACACTTTTTCAATTCGGATTAATTCAGTCGATTTATCCCTCTAATAGCATGGAGGAAATTTCTGAATTACCAGAACCACTAAAAAAGGCTGTAAAAACATATTTTGGTATAATTAAACAACACAATGTTTTTATAAGATGTTACTCCACCATAGCACAAGTTAACCCTGAAAAATTTTATCATCCCATTAATTTAATTAGATTAGGAACAACAAAAAAACCTTTCGAGTATGAAACTGAATTGAAAGAAAAATTAATCGAGGAAGAAGATCTTCTTCGAACCATTTCAAGAATTAGGGCTCAAGACTATAATATTATATTTCAAGAAATGAATCGTATAATAGCAAACTCCGAGGAAACAGCTTGGGTTTACTTCACAAGCTCAAATACTTTAATTTACTCCTCTGGAAGAACTCCAAGGAATTACAATCAATTTAATCAATTTTATGAGAAGATAAAGAACAACAAAATGGAAAATCCTCCAAATACAAGGAAAAGGATTTGCCAAGTGTTATCCGAATTCCCTGTACATCAATGTAACCAATGTGAGGAAAATAAAGCGGAGAAATCGGCTTTTGAAGATTCAAATATTGAATTGATTGAAGACCTGTAAGGATAAAAGCAAACAAGGACCTGTAAGCTGACAAAGCCCGCAAAAGAAGAAAAGAAAAGGAATCTTATCCTTAATGGCAGACAAAGAAGGACGATAGGACAATAATAGCTGACCATGAAGGACAAAGAATCTTATCTTCTAGCAATAATGTAATCTTATCTTTTTACTGTACAATTAAGTGTATTGTAAAGGTCATTGAGTTCCGACCATTATATAAGCGAACTCACCCCTATTCACATAAACACATCTCTCTTTTATCACACATATCTCTCTTACTACTCTCTGCTCTCGACTGATACATTCATTACTGACGGAGTTTGAGGTGCGAGTACGAGGGCTCAAGACTATAATATTATATTTCAAGAAATGAATCGTATAATAGCAAACTCCGAGAAAACAGCTTGGGTTTACTTCACAAGCTCAAATACTTTAATTTACTCCTCTGGAAAAAGAAGAGTTAGAAAATATAAAAAAAGAATTTGGTAATAAATTAAAAATTCAAGAATATAATTATGGTATATATATATATATATATATATATATATTAGAGTATAAATATGAATCCACTAAGTCCCTCTCATTATTCCTACAAATCTCTTATCTTTTTGTTCAATAATTCAGTTTTGACGTCCTTTTCAATATGAACCCAAAATATAATAATTCCCCAGCGGTGTCTGTCTCGATAAAAAAAGTAGTGCATGAAATTGTTCTTTCATCACTAGTAGAGTTTGATTATTTTAAAATTAAATAAAATAATTTCACTAAAATTAATTTTAAATTAGTGGATAAAATTTAAAATATATATATATATATAATTATTTTTATATCATAAATTTTATATTAAAATATTATTATAACAAAAAGATTTGATGTTTAATATTTTGTCTAAGTTTATGAACCTGAGATTATTTTAAAAATTTACTGTCATTTAAGGTACGTAAGTTTTTTATTTTTAAATCAAAATTTTAAATAATTATCTAAAAAGTATATTAAACTAATTTTAATATATTTTTAAAATAATTTAAATTTAATTTTTAAAATTATAAATTTAATCTTTATTTTTATTTTTTAATTTTCATATCACCTTTTAAAATATAAAATTTATAATTTTACTATAATCATTATTACTATTCAGAAATAATAATAATAATTTATTTTTAATTTTTATTATCTTGAATGGTTAAATTTTTTGTTATATTTTTTAATTAATATTATTTATTTATTTTAGGTTGATAATAAAAATAGAATAAAAGAAATTAACTTATTTTTATAAAAAAATTTAAAATATAAAAATTAAAATTATATTAAATTTAGTTTTTTAAAAATTTAAAACTAAAAATTTAAAATAAATTACATATTTTTATAAAAAAAATTCAGTAAATATTAGAACACATCTTTTTAGAAGATTCTTTAAATATCTATTTTATATTTTAAATATTTTGTGTAAGTTCAACGTTTAGAAATAAAAAATGGACTGGATTTTTATAGTGGATCGAAGATACTTTTTTCCATTAATAATGTAAAAAATAATTTGTTAATAGTATTTTTTTTACCATTTGTTATATTTAATATGTAGCGTTGTGATGTTTTATTTAATTTATAATTAAATATTTTATTTTTTTATATTTATTTTATTTTATTTTTGTTGGCATAATTTTAATATAATCATCATAATTATAAATCATTTTTAAATTTTTATTTTTATTTTAAAATAATAATAATTCTTTTATATATAAACTTTTATCTTTATTTTAAAACAATAATAATTCTTCTATATATAAAGTGTTATTTATTTATTTATACATCTCATTTAACTATTGATATCTTTTTAAAATAAAAAAATAAAAAAAAATAAATTTAACTAGTTACATTTAAATATAAATGAATAGATATTGTTAGATGAGGATTAAAATATTTTATTAAATGAATAAAACATTTAATTAAATTCTTTTTTCATCCACAATTTATTTTTCATCGAAATTATTGAATAATGAATTCAATTAATAAAATATGTGAAATACTAATTTAACAATCAACATATCCATTGATAATAAACAATACAATATCTAAATATTATTTAAAAATAAATATAATAATAAAAATTAAACAATAAAATAATTGAATGTTAATCAACAATAAATATAATCATTCATAAAATTATTTATATTCATAAGTTATTTTTTACTAAAATCATTGAACAATGAATCCTAAAATATACGAGAAACTCATCTAACAATAAATATTTTTATTAACAATAAATTATATAATATTTAAATATTATTTAAAAATGAACATGATAATAATAATTAAAAAATAAAATAATTGAAAATTAATCAATACTAAACATAATCATTCACAAAAATATTTATATCCATATTTAATTATATTTATATTCATATTTAAATATAGTTAAGATAATAATATGTTTTAAATATATGAAAATTATGTTAATTATAACTTATGGTCCGTTAATGACTAAATCCATTAACAAAAAGCATGAAGTTTAAGTCAAGTCTATTTTTCTTTTAAGATTTAAATTGATATGAACTTAGAAGTCTTGTCAAAATCATCAGTTAAGGCTGCTTGGACAAGTGAAGTAGATGATGGACTTCTTGGTGAGTTAAATCCTTCAGTTCAATGAAAGATTTTTTTTTAATCTGAAATTTAATTACAAACATAAATAAATAATAAATGGATTTGCTAATAAACTCTAATAACATTTGTTGCCAAAGATTCTTATTTTGTTTTTCCTTAGGTGTGAGAAAGTGGTTCCCAAGATAGTTATCCAACACTTATTTTTTTAATTAAAATTAAAGTTTTACATTGATAATTAATATTAATTTTTATTCTATCAATTACTGAATTAAAAAATAACGTTAAAAATATATATAATATTGTATTTATATTTTATAAGAATAATAAATTAATTTTTTAAATAATTAAGATAAATTAAACCATATTTATTTATTTTGATTAAATAAATTTTTTTTCATAAAATTAAAAACAGATGATGGAGAAATATTTATCTTTACTCCATGTATTTAACTTTTATATTTTGGAAAATTACATTAATATTTTAAAATTTATTAAAAATATTTAATATCTTTTTATTTTTTAATCTTACACAATTTTTTATTCAATTGTATAAAAATATAATAACATATATTGTTTTCAGTTACATGAATTTTTTTAATTTTTATGATATTATATGCATAAAAAATAATAAATATTAAAAACGATAAATACTTTTTTGATATATTTTAAAAAATATCAATGTAATTTTTTTTATTTTTTACATTGACTCGCAATAGCATGCTCCTATTATATTTTATAATAAAAATAAAATATAACCTATTATAATAATAAATTAATAAAAATTTATTAGTTAATTTAGTAATAAATTATTCATATAATTAATATAAAATTTAAATTTAAATATCTTGGAAATAAATTAATAATTAAATCGTTAGTGTAATGTCTACTTTATCAAATAAATAATTAGTAATGAATATACAGTTGAGTGTATACTGTATACACGTGTGTCACTTTATATTTGAATAGTGTAACATCATATTCAAATTAGAGCTGAATTTATTGTACGTATTTATATTCTTGTTGTATCATATTACAAAGCTTGTGAATACTACTAGTTTTTATTTTTCTAAGGAAATTTAATGCATAGTAGCTAGTAACTTACCCTACAAACTTAACTAAGGAAGTTAAGAAGATCAGTGAATAGAGTCTGTACTTTTCTGCAATTTAAAATTTAGGATTGGCACTTGGCCAGTTGGAGCAGAGAGTAAAACAGTAGAAAACTAGAAATACTTGCAGATAATCATTGGCAATTAACTTTATATTCGAAACATGAATTAAATTTAGTCAATGAATTTTTAATTTTTTTATACAGTCAATAAAAGGTTAGTTTGGTGAATAAAGTATTGTAATATATTATAATAAAATAAAAATAAGATATAATTTATTTTTATTTTATATTATATTTATTATATTGTATATAAAGATAATAAATTGATCAATAATATTATTTTATTTTATTTTATTTAAGATGAATTAAATAATGAAAGAATTTAATATAATTATATTTTTATTAAAATAAAAATATTATATTAATATAACTATTGATATATTATTAAATTTATTATTATTATTATGATAATAATAACAATTTTTAATAATAATATATTATTATTATATTATTTTAATATTTTTATTGTTTATATTATCATTAATTTTATCTTTTAATAATAATATTATTGTTAATATTATTATTATGTTAGTATAATAATAATTATTATTAAAAATATTATATTATTAATATATTATTATAATAAAAAATTAATATTTTATTTTATTTTATTATTCTCTAATTTAGTCAGTTTCATAAGATAAAAATTACATTTAATAATAAGATAAAATAAAACATCAAAATCGGCTTACCATATCATATTGGTTAGATAAATAAGATAAGATAAAAATATTATCTTAACTTTCAAATAGATCATAAATTTTAACCCATAAAAAAAATGCAGGCTTTTCTGAAAAAAATGAAAGAGGGAGTTTTTATTTTAAATTAATAAATATAAAATAATAATTTTATTTTAATTTTACATAAATATAATTTTTTAGATTTTTGAATAGAAAATCATTTATTAAAGTGAATCTATAATATATATTTACTTTTAATTAATATTTAAATTTTAAAATTTAATATATTATTATTGATATTAATAATTTTAATTTATTAAAAATTAAGTTTAATATATATTTTTTAAATATTACTATAAAAATAATTATTTTAAATAACATAGAAGTTTATAAATAATTGATAGTATAATTTTTTATCTTATTAGTGCATTCTAACTAAATTCGTAATATTTATAAAAAAAATAATGATTGTACTTAAAATAGGACCTATTTTATATAAAAATGGGTTTATTGTATTTATTTATTTCAAATTTTATTATTTATTTATTTTAATTTTATAAAATTATTATAGTACATGCAGTTTTTTTTTTTAAAAACTTAAACCAATTTTTTCCTCCAAAGTTAGCATCATCTCAAAGCATTATCTCAGGTAAGCAGAGGAACTATAGGAGATTGTATTCATTTCTGTTCGTTTACTGAATAATAAATTTCTTTGAAAAATTGCAACTATATTTTTAATGTTTATTGTAAACCTATTTTAAATCAACAACAAAGTGTTTATGTTAATATATCCTCTAATACATACAATGACAGTATGAATTTAAGTATAAAATTATAATCGATAATTGATGAAGTAATAGTCAAAATTATGATTATATATATATATATAATAAAATATAAAATAATTAAAATATTAATTATTATTTTTATTAACAATTTTCATTCTATACTTTTATATTTTAGAAAAACTATATCTAAAAAATGTTCTATAAATAACCTACTTATGTATAAAAAGAAAATCATTTTCATGAAATAGATACTTTGTATTAACGATGTTTATTATTGTATATATTTATGATTATTGAATTTAATTTAGATTATGCATATTATAGAGTTTAAAGGGTGTGGATATACACATATATGAATAGGAGATACACTTCAATACATCTCCTGATCAACAATCCTGATTTTTTAAAAAATAATATTAGATGACTTACACTGGGTGCATATTATGTATGTCTGTATGTGAAAAGCATTTTTAAAACTTAAATATAGATGAATTAAAACCTTGATTATAGGATGTACTTAAAATATTTTTTTGTAACTACTAAATATTTTGAAATCCATAATGTGTGACCTGAATCTTAATACACGACCTCTTATCATTAAATGTAGAAAATACTTTAACATAGTTTTATTAAGCCTTAAATGACATCTGACCTTATAAATATGATTTTGTTAAAAAAAAAAAAAAAGATGTTATTGACAGTCCAAATTTGAGAAGGATCCTAATTTTTGAGCTTTTGGATCCAAAATATAAAATCTCAAAATACTATAAAATAATATTAAAAACAAATAAATAGTACCACAATAGATAGGATCATAAAACCTATACCCACATCTCAATGAGTCAACATACAATAAAAGCGAATTGCATTATGATTTGGTAAATATATTAGACGACAATAATTATCATACTTAAAATAGTCACTCGTGCTTATCAATAAATGCGACCGTGTCATCTCTTTCTATAAGAAATTTACAAAAAAAAAGTGTCTTCACTAATTTTCCCACGAAAACAACGGGACGCACTTCATTTTAAACGGAATTTGTTTGGTCGGCGACGGCGTATCGTTATTGATGAGTCTTGAATTATGTACCAAGATAGTTCAACGCCTTGGCTTTAGCCATTACATTACACCAACCCTTTAAACCACAACGACACCGTGTCACGTCATCCCCACCATACTTTGTCCTATTCCCTACCATATTCAATTCCAAACTTCCAAACAAGTGTCATTGTTTTTCTTCACACATTTCATTCAAGTAATGTATTACTCTGCTATTTTATACACTCTGTAACTTATTGCACTTAACATTATTGCATAGAACAAAAAATGCTATCTGGAACTGTTTTGATATTTTATCTTTTTCCTAACATGTATCCAACTCCATCGTAATTGGTTTTTCTTTTTTTGTTTCTCTTTCAAATTGAAGAGTACACTTTTAACATACTAACAGATATTTTAAAGATGTTAATTTAAAATGTTAAATGTTTGATAATATGTTAGTTTCTGAAAAAAGTAAAAATAATAATAATATTTTTAATATAACAGATATTCCTTTTTTTATTTTCTTAATCAGTATTTTAAAACTATGAGAATCAAAGTTCATTTCTATTATGATTAACTAAGATTAATTACATTTTTTAATAATTTTCAAAGATAAAATGTGAAATTTATAATAGAGAATTAAAATTTTAATACATTTATATTTTTTATAATTTAAATTACCGTATAAGTTTTTAAAGATTATTAAACAGAACCTTACAGCTAACAATTATTAACATAAATTATAAAATATATTTAACGCAACTGAATATTTTTTTTATTTTTTCTAATCTTCAAAATGAATCGTTATATAGCTGAAGTATAATCCCAATAAACAATTTCTAGCAGTATAAAATTATATTAATATTTGAATTGTAAATTTTATTTAAAAAAATTAATTTTGTTAGCCTAATTTATCTGAATTTTTTAATTGGGTTCAAGTGAACTCAATCTATTTAAGTATAATGTATGTTTATCCTGAATTTGGATTTTAATTGGTGGTAGAATAAAGATATATATTTTTTTTTTTGTATGATGAAACTCAAAGTTGGCTGTCAATTTAGTGTAGGTAACTTATTTTTTTTACAAGATAAAAAATAATAAGAATCAAAATCAAAATCCTCGTATTAAATTAATCTAATCTTAACTTTTCGCTATAAATCAATTCTAATAATTTATTTTGATAAGATGAGAAATGAAATAAGAAGTTTTATTAAAATGCTGGAAAAAAGTAATAAATTTAAATGTTACTTACTAGTTATTACAAACAGCTGTAAGTTATTAAGATAAATTCATTTATCAAACAGTTTTATTTTGATCAAATCATCTTATAAATTAGTCAAATAAAATTATAAGTTAATTGAAATTATTTTCTAAATATATTTTTAAAATAAAAGAAAATTGACTAAATGCTCAAGATTTATTTCAACTAGTTAATTTTTTAATTTAAGAAATTTTAAATATATCTTTAGACTATAAGCAAGATTTTTAAATAAAAACAATATATAGAAAATTAAAATATTTAAACTTGAGATTTGATGATTCAAAATCATAACATAAACATAAAATTGAATATAAAAAGAAACAGTTATATAAAATAAAATTTCAAAACTATTAATAATATAGGAAATTTTTAAATATTAATACTGATGAAGTTATATGTACAAATATAAATAATTTTTAAAAAATAAAAGTAATATAGAGTATAACGGTATAAGTAATTAAGACTTTAAATAAAAAAATTTAAAAATTTAATTTTATAACTGAAATCATAACATAAAAATAAATATGAATACAGAAAATAAAAATCAAAACAATTAATAACTTAGGGAAATTTTAAAAAATAAAAAAATATTAAATAATGATAAAGTCATATGTAGAGAAAATAAATTGTTTTAAAAAGTCAAAAATATATAGTGTATAAGTCCAATTTAAATAAAAATAATATATAAAAATGTTAAATAATTAATGTTAAGATTTGGTAATTTAAAATGATAACATATAAAGAATTTTGATATAAAGAAATTTTTTAAAAAATTAATTTTTTTTTAATTTTCTGAAAACAAAAAGTAAAGTATTAAATAATGATAAAGTCCTCCGTGAAAAATAAAATATACTAAAAGATTTATTCATATTTAAAATCAATTTATAATTCAAAATTTGGTTTTAATATAAAAAACCGTTATATTAAAGAAAAATTCAATTTAAAAAAAAAATACAAATCAACACTAAAGTCACATATTATACCTAAAAATAAAAATATGTCCAGAGATACCGCCACATTCTTAAAAGTGAGTAATCATATTTATGATATAAATACTAACTACATAAAAAGTAATTAAGATAATAAATAAGAGATTAATTTTGATATACTAGGAATGGAAAAAGTTTTATATTAACAAGCAGTTAAAAATTATAATAGATATACTTTTTAAAATAATGATTAAAAATTAATAATTTCTGTTGATATAATTTTGATATATTATAAATGGAATTTTTTTAATCTCAAATAGTTAAAATTTATGATAGATATAATTTTTAAAATAATGATTAGAAAATTAATAATTTTAATGATATAATAGTTTATAATTAATAACAGTATTGTTTTTTTACTATTAATATATTCTAATTAAATTTAATAATCAATGTTTTTTTAATTACACAAAAAAATATTAAGAAATAAATATGCTTGTCATACTCAAAATCATTTACTAACTTAATAAAAAAATATTTTTATAAACCATTAATATTGGTCTAATAGAAAAAAAAATTAAATAATTTATATGAAAATTTTTAACTTAAAAAATTATTATTATTATTATCATATAAAAAAAATTCTTATCAGGAAATTTTCAGTGAAGTATTAATATTGCACTACACCAAGTTTTTCTCTTAAACATGTTTAAAGTCTACCTGAAATTAATTTTTATCAGCCTTCTTGATTAAGGTTAAGGATAAATGCACGAATCTAAAGAAGACGATGATTAAAAGAGACAATTAGTTGAGGCATAATCTAAAAAATTAGTTATATAGCTACAATACCTCATAAAAGTTGGGCAATGAAGACAAAACTAAAACCTACCTAATACATTAGGAAATTAATTTTGACAATATTAACCAAAGATCAAACGTCTAAACTATAGTCATGAATATACAATGAACGCCTCCCAACCACTAACTACAATAATTTATCTATTTAAAAATAAAATTTGAATTTAATACTCTTTGAAGTTTTACTTTAGCAAATACTAAAATTATACTATTAAGTTGATATTTTAAGGAGTGTTTGTTTTTATTTTTACACCATTGCCAATTTGTCATTTCTCTCTTTCCCTGGTGAGGACAGTTGCCACCAACCTACACAGCTAAAACCAAAAGGCAAACAGAGCAGAACAGAACAGAACAGCAGCAAGAGAGAGAAACACAGACAGACAACACTGTATTGTGCGCAAAACACTGAGATCTAACCAACATGGGGTGATGCATATACTTGTAACACAAAATTCAAATACGCAAAATTAAAAAAGCAGCTCAACTTCTTCATCGCCGCCGATTGGAATCACAATCCAATACCTCAGTTTCAATATTTGCTTTCAATTTTGGTGAGTAACTTGAAGTCTCAATTATACGTTTTTTGTGTTTTACTAATCTTTTTCTCTTGCCTTTAACTGTAACCTTTTCCTAACTGCCTCTTCTCAATTCAATTCTCCTTTTTTTTTTTTTAATTTTAAGTTTAATCATTTAGGTTTGATTGATCAGGTAGTTTCAATTATACGGTTGGCATCTCTTACATGATGATCATAATTCTTTTTGAAAATTTAGAAACGGATTGATGATTGTCCTCTTCTGATGCTTTCGTTGATTTGCCAAATTATGATACTTTTTAATTTTAGTTGTGTTTTCTGTTGTTTTAATTGGAACTGTTGTGTTTGATCAGGTTGTTTGTCCTCATTTTGGTATATCAGGTATTTGTTCATTCAGTTTTGGAGCTTGAAGTCCACCTGATCAGGTATTTTTCCGTGTTGTTTCAGATCATTTTTGAAAAAAGACAAACAAGGCTTTGATTTATCTAAAACTGAGCGCTTGTGTTTCTTTGGTTTTGTTTGTTCTAGTGAATGAATACAAGCAGAAACGATGGAGCTTGGTTGACTTTGTAGTCAAACACATCTTTGCGTGGTTCTGGTTTTTACTTCTTAGAATCTTTCAAGGGTAAAGTTCCTACAGCATCAGAAGACAAAGTGGTGGTCTGTCCTTTGCTGGAGTGATGGCGACTATGTCTAATGCTAATACAAGGAGAATGTATTCATGGTGGTGGGACAGCCACATAAGCCCCAAGAACTCAAAATGGCTCCAGGAAAATCTCACAGGTAATGTTTTCTATCTTTTTGGCTTTGGTAGTAATTCTGTTTAATTTAACGTGTTCATGACCTAATACCTTCATGATGGAGATTGAATTACAACATTTATTGATTTGTTGTCTATAGGGGAAATTTATGTTTCAGATATCAAATGGAAATAAATATATTTTCTCTTTTATTTCTTTGCTATCTTATTGAGATTGCTACGAGGCCCCTTGTAAATTGCAGTTCAAAAATGTTTTTCTCTGTTAAAAGTTTTATAATATTAGACTGGCCAATGAAAGTATATTTCATCTTTGATTATGTCTATCACAATAATATAATGTGGTTTAAACCTGTTAGGACATATTTACTGGCACTCATATAGTGCACTCAAGTTAGGACATATTTAGATTTTTATGGAAGCATTTTTCAGAAACTGCAAGTGTGTTTTTATATTTATTTTTCTGAATTATCTTTGTTAGTTTATATCTTCTCCAGTCTATTTTTCTTTTTATAGCTATAGATGTTAAAGCATGAGGAGATGTGATTGATTTTGTTTTACAAAATATCAGTTCTTTCCTCTAGGAACATGTTACATGCTCTTTGTGTGGTTGTCTGTATACATGTTAAGCCTGTCTACTTCCTTTATTTATATCTGTCTTCGCAATTATATTGTTTATTTGCTTAATTACTTGGAAAGATGTCGCAATAATTAATTTTTATGTTATCATCCATTTGGTGCTCTCTGTTTTCTAGCACATTTGAACTTATCACAATAATATCTCCTCTTGCTCAGATATGGATGCCAAGGTGAAGCAAATGATTAAGCTTATTGAAGAAGATGCAGATTCCTTTGCCAGGAGAGCAGAAATGTATTATAAAAAACGTCCAGAGCTTATGAAAATGGTTGAAGAGTTTTACCGTGCTTACCGGGCATTGGCTGAGAGATATGATCATGCAACTGGAGTGATCCGCCAGGCCCATAGGACCATGGCTGAAGCATTTCCTAATCAAGTTCCTATGATGCTAACGGATGATTCTCTCTCAGAGACTGAGCCACGCACTCCAGAAATGCGCCACCCTTCACGTGCACTTCTTGATACAGATGAACCACAAAAGGATGCTTCTGCTCATTTCCATGCTATCAAAAGAAATGGAGCATATGCTGAAGAACCTGATTCTATTATAAACAAAACAGGTTTGAAACAGCTCAATGATCTCTACATCCCTGGAGAGCAAGAAAATCTTGCAAAGTTTGCAGCAGGGCATGCTAGAAGAGGGCTCAAATTTCTTGAGACACAGGAGGAGAGTGGAGAGCTAAACATTGAAAGCCATCATACTCGGGCTCATGTCTTGTCTGAGTCTGAACGTGTCACAAAAGCTGAGACAGAAATCTTGGCATTGAAGAAAGCCATTGCCAAATTAGAAGGTGAAAAGGAAGCTGGCTTGCTTCAGTACCAGCAGAGTTTGGAGAGATTGTCTAACCTTGAATTAGAAGTGTCTAGTGCCCAAGAGAATTCTCAAAGACTTAATGAGCGAGCAAGTAAAGCTGAAGCTGAAGTTCAAGGCTTGAAGGAATCCCTAATCAAATTACAGACCGAAAGGGAAGCTAGTCTTCTTCAGTACCAGGAATGCTTGGAGAAAATATCTAATCTGGAGAAAAACATTTCTTTTGCTCAAAAGGATGCAGGGGAAATTAATGACCGAGCTGCTAGAGCTGAAACTGAAGCTGAGTCCCTAAAGCAGGAGCTTGTAAGAGTAGAAGCTGAAAAGGAGGCTACCCTTGTTCAATATAAACAGTGCTTGGAGACATTGTCAAAACTGGAGGAGAGATTAGAAGAAGCCGAGGAGAAGGCAATAAGGATTAAGGAGCAAGCCACTATAGCTGAAAATGAAATTGAGGCTTTGAAATTAGAAGTTACTAAACTTAATGAGGAGAAGGAAGATGCTGCTCTTCGTTATCAGCAATGCTTGGAAATAATTTCTAGTTTGGAATATAAACTCTCTTATGCAGAAGAGGAGGTACGGAGGCTAAACTCCAAGATAGACGATGGTGTTGAAAAGCTACAGAGTTCTGAACGGAAGTGTCTTCTCTTGGAGTCATCAAATCACACTCTACAGTCTGAATTACAGTCTTTGGCACAGAAGGTGGGGTCTCAAAGTGAAGAACTTAGTGAGAAGCAGAATGAATTGGGTAGACTTTGGAGTTGCATACAAGAGGAGAGATTGCGATTCATAGAGGCTGAAACCGCTTTCCAAACTCTTCAGCATTTGCATTCTCAATCTCAGGAAGAGCTTAGATCACTTGCAGCTGAACTTCACACTAAGGTGGAAATACTGGGGAATGTTGAATCACGTAAGCAGGTGTTAGAGGATGAAGTACACAAGGTCAATGAGGAAAACAAAGTTCTGAATGAGGTCAAAATTTCTTCATCTTTGTCTATAAAAAATTTGCAGGATGAGGTTTTGAATTTGAGAGAGACAATAGAGAAACTTGAACAGGAGGTGGAGCTGCGAATTGATGAAAGAAATGCTCTTCAGCAAGAAATTTATTGTCTTAAAGAGGAGCTTAATGACATGAATAAAAAACACGAATCCATGATGGAGGAGGTCAGGTCAACCAACTTAGACCCTCAGTGCTTTGGCTCATCAGTGAAAAAATTGCAAGATGAGAACTCAAAGCTGAAGGAAACATGTGAGGCTGACAAAGGTGAGAAAGAAGCTCTTCTGGTAAAATTGGAAAGCATGGAGAAACTTTTGGAGAAAAATACTGTTTTAGAGAATTCCCTTTCAGACTTGAATGCTGAGCTGGATAGTATCAGAGGAAAGGTAAATGTGTTGGAAGAAACATGCCAATCTCTACTTGTGGAGAAATCAACTCTTGCTGCTGAGAAGGGCAC
This sequence comes from Canavalia gladiata, assembly GCA_037954105.1. Classification (NCBI taxonomy): domain Eukaryota; kingdom Viridiplantae; phylum Streptophyta; class Magnoliopsida; order Fabales; family Fabaceae; genus Canavalia; species Canavalia gladiata. The sequence continues at coordinate 64,198,747 of CM075660.1, forward strand.
CTTGCTTTCTCAGTTACAAGCCACAACTGAAAAGTTGGATAATCTCCTAGAAAAGAGCAACCTACTGGAAAATTCACTATTTGACGTGAGTGCTGAACTCGAAGGATTAAGGGTGAAGTCCAAGGTACTAGAAGACACATGCCAGTCACTTGACCATGAGAAGTCCAATATCTTTCAAGAGAAAGAAACCTTAGTTTCACAGTTGAACATCACTCATCAAACACTGGCTGATCTTGAGAAACAGCACAGAGAATTGGAATTAAAGCATTTGGAACTAAAAGGAGAAAGGGAATCTGCACTTAAGAAGGTAGAAGAGCTACTTGTTTCCCTATATTCTGAAAGGGAAGAGCATTCCAGAGTTTTGAAATTGAATGAAGATGAATTAGCTGAAAAGGAATTACAAATTCATATTCTACAAGAAGATGCAAATTGTCAGAAAAAGGAATACGGGGAAGAACTGGACAAATCTATACATGCTCAAACTGAAATTTTTATCTTGCAGAAATGTATCCATGATTTGGAAAAGAAGAACTTCTCCCTTCTAGTTGAGTGTCAGGGGCTTTTGGAAGCTTCCAAACAGTCTGACAGAATGATATCTAAATTGGAGACTGAAAATGTTCAAAAGCAGGTTGATGTGAATTCTCTGTCTGAGAAAATTAGAACACTAAGGATTGGGCTACTTCAGGTGTTGAAGACTCTTGACATTAACAGCGAGCATTTCTTTGAAGATATGCTTGAAGAAGACCAGATGCTTTTGAACCATATACATGCAAAACTTCAGGAGAAGCAGAAGTCTTTTGACACAACTTTCAATAAAAGCCAGCAAATGGCGATAGAGAATTCAATTCTGATTACATTCCTGGGGCAGTTGAATCTAATGGTAGAAAAACTTGTGACAGAGAGAGATGCCCTTGATGAGGAGTTCAGGATCCAGTCTAAGCAGTTCTTGGCATTGCAAATAGAGGTCCAAAAGATATTGGAGAAGAATCATCTGTTGAAGTTGACAATAAACAAAGGAGAGGAGAGAATGGAAACAATGACAACTGAAATAGACAATCTATGCAAGCAACTGTCAGACTTGGAAGAGAGTCACAACAATTTACAGGAAGAAAGTTGCAAGATATTGGAAGAGAAGAAGTCCTTGATGAGAAAATTTCTAGATCTGGGTGAAGAGAAACGTATCTTGGAAGAAGAAATGTGTGTCATGATCCAAGAGACAATAGCTCAATCTAATATTTCTCTGATTTACCAGAATATTATCTTCGAAAAGGTCCTGGAACATAAAAAGCTCGGTGAAGATCTTGATAAACATTGTTCAGTAAATAGTGACCTTGAGGAGAGATTAAAAATAATGGTGTACAAATTAGAAAATGCAGAGGCGGAGAATTCACATCTTAAAGAATCATTTTTGAAGTCGAATGTTGAACTAAATTTAGTTGAATCTGTCAATGATGAATTAAGTAGTCAGATTATGAATGAAAGGGAAATGTTGCATCAAAAGGAAAATGAGCTTTTAGAAGCAGCTGAGATGTTTCATGTTTTGCTCACTGAGAAAACAGAATTGCAGAGAATGGTGGAAGATCTGAAGATTAAGTATGATGAAACCAAGGTGATGCTTGAAGAACAGGTTAATCAAATTTTGAAATTGTCCTCAGACAAGGATCATCAAGATGATGAACTCAGACGCCTTTGTGAAGTGAATCATAAGTTGGAGTCTGAAATGATGCACCTACATCAAGAGCTTGGAGAAACTAAACTGAGGGAAAAGAAGCTGAGCTATGAATTACACAAGGGAACAGATGAGATTGAACAATGGGAAACTCAGGCTTCAACACTCTTTGTTGAACTGCAGATTTCTGCCATCAATGAAACATTATTTGAAGGAAAGGTCTGTGAGCTAGCTGAAACATGTGAGAATCTTCAATGCAGAAACTACTCGAAAGACAGAGAAAGTGAACAGCTAAAAGAAAGAGTTAGCGAGCTGGAAGTGGAAAATAGGAGACTATGTGATCAATTAGCTTCTTATGTCCCTGCTGTCAGCTCTTTGAATGACTGTATAACATCTTTGGAGATCCAGACTCTTGCAAATGCAAAACCTAATGACTATGAAGAATCAAAGGTATTAACATGTCCATTTTATTATCTGGTTGTGACACTATTATAGCTTCAGGCTGCATGTAATTACTGTTTGGGCATGATTTGACAGTTTTGTGAAGTTAGATCTACCTACTTGTTGCTCTCTTATGTGCTTTGAGGCACTGTATTGCGCTGTTGAGCTAAATCCCCATGATTGACCCCTATTATAATGTGTCTTTTTTTATATTACTGATACATAGTATGATTTAATAGCAATCTTTGTCCCAAAAAATATGGGATGACAAAAGATCAGTACCTACAATTGCGTAATGGTGTTGGTTTTGCAATTTGTTTGTGTACCCTATCCATGTAAAATACTTTGCATCTTTGAACTAGTAATAGTTTGCATTGTTAGGATGAATTGACTTTGCTTTATTGATTATAACATGTGGAACATTGATTCAGATTTTTATGGAATAGATTAATTTCCAAATCTATTTAATTCAAATAAACTAGTCATTTCCCCCATAATATAGTTAGTCAATAATCTACTGTGCAGTATTTCATTGGTAGAGAACTTTGTAGAAATGTAAGTAGCTGCTTATGTCAATGCCAGGTCGCTTGGTGATTTTGTAACTATGTGAAATGAATTTCTCCCTTTTGAACCTGTCACCAACTATCATTGCATTTTTTTATTGATATAATTTGATTCAATTGTAACCACCATTTCCAGGTTAAGAAATTGGTGAATAACCGATACACTGAAAATGGTCAACAAACCAATGAGGATCAGACTGTCATAGCACCAGATGCACTCCCTGACTTTCAAGACATGCAGAGAAGGATCAATGCAATTGAAATGACAATTAAGCAGTTAAATGAAAGTTTGAAACCCAAGGAAAAAACGAGGGAGATTCAAGAGTTAAAATCTGAAATTAGCTGGCCTCAAGAAAAGATTCAATCAAACAAGCGTGTCAATCAGGTGGACCATATCAGGCCAGATATCCCTGTTACCGAGATTGAAGTTCTACCGAAAGACATCATGCTTGATCAAATATCTGAATGTTCATCATATGGGATAAGTAGGAGGGAAACTCTTGAGGCTGAGGATCAGATGCTTGAATTGTGGGAAACAGCTGATAAGGATGCCACTATTGGCATGCAAGTACACAAGACGCAAAAGGTGGCCGCTGGAACAGTTGATAATCATCAAAGAGAAGCTACCAAAGAACCCAAAAACAAATATCCTTCATCAGAGTCCTTGGTGGAAAAGGAGCTGAGTGTGGACAAATTGGAGATATCAAGAAGATTGACACAACCACAAGAAGAAGGGAACAAGAGCAAGATTTTAGAAAGACTTGATTCTAATGCACTAAAGTTGACTAATCTTCAAATAACCATACAAGATTTGATGAAGAAGGTGGAAATTACTGAGAAGAGCACAAAGGGAAAAGATGCTGAGTCTGATGAGGCAAAAGGGCAGCTTGAAGCTGCTCAGGAGACCATCACAAAGTTGTTTGATGCCAACCGCAAGTTGGTGAAGAATGTAGAAGAGGGTACCTTGTCTTCTGTCGGGAATGCTGCTGCAGTAGAGTCAGATGGGAGTGGAAGTATCAGCAGAAGGAGAGTTTCAGAACAGACGCGGAAAGAGTCAGAAAAAATAGGACAACTGCATTTGGAGGTGCAAAGACTGCAGTTTCTGCTGCTGAAACTGATTGATGGACAAGAAAGCAAAGAAAAAACAAGATTGGTTGATCGACATCCCAGAGTGCTTTTGCGGGATTTTCTCTATGGTGGGACACGAAACAAGCCAAAGAAGAAGAAAGTACCCTTTTGTGCATGTATGCGACCTTCCACCAAGGGAGATTGATTGTTACCACATGTTTTAAGTATGTGAGACAATAGAGATGTTAGCTTTCTTGTTTGTAAAATTTCCTTTCTAAAGATGGTTTAAGACTACATATTTTGATCATGCTGTACATGTTGAGCCTCATTTACTCATAAGGGGCCAAGGCTAGGATGAAATTTTTGCCTTTATTTTGTAATGTTTAATTCTGAACAATCCCTTCCTTTTTTCTATCTGGTTTAGATGAATAATGAGTGATTAATGTTTTGGCAGCTACTTTGTTTAACATTATGGAGCAAGAGACTATTCCTTAACAGAAGCAGGCTCAGCACTTTGCTTTCCTTCAATTTCTCTCACCTCCATTTTTGGGCTATGGCCTTCAGACCCATATAGTAACTAAAAGGCTCTTTCATAGTTCAATTTGTAATTAGAGGAAAAAAAGACTTCTCACTGGACTGAATTGGCATGTTTAATCATTTTTGGATTAGTGACGAGTTCTATCACATTTTTTTAATAAATAATCACCCTTATTCGGGACTGTTTTCTTTACTACTTTTTTTCTCTTTGGGTTAATCATTAAGGCCTAAACCAAAACAAACAGTTACAAAGGACCAAGTCTAGAGGTAGCACAACTCCCTTGGTATCATAAGTAGCACATTCCTCAAATCAACTGGAGTGAGTATTGCTTATTTCTTATTACTTATTACTTATTTAGTTTATTCCCGACTAAGATCTAGCTACCTAATTTTGCTCTTTAGTATAGTTGTGATATTTTGTGGTACTTTTATGGCTATGTTCGCCATGGTTTTTTTATGAAGCAGCATTTGACTTGTTCAGGAGAATGCATTCCTTGGGAATTCAGCAGGATGAATATGCTTACACCAGTGTCATTAGTGCTTCTTCTAATGCTGGGTCGTTCAACACAGTAATACAGGTTCATGCCTACGTTCTTAGAAACGGGGTGCAACCTTCACAACATTTTATTTTGTATGTGAATAATGCTTTTATTATAATTTTCTACACTAAAAGTGGTAAACTGTTGAGGCAAGGCAAGTTTTCAATAAGATGCCTTTGAAAGATCTTGTTTCGTGGAATGAGATTTTGTCTCAGTATGTCAATGCCAGAGATGAACCTGCTGACGTGGACTGTGATGATATCTGGTTTAGCACAAAATGGCTTTGGAGAAGAAGGTTTGAAGCTATTCAATCAGATGAGTTAGAGGAATTTTCAAATCTCATGGCAATTACTTTACATTTGAATAGATTATCAAGCATGGTACATAATGATTCAACAGCCTACGTAGGAGATTCTTCCAACTTAGGATGTAAAGCTGAGAAATTAGAAGAGCTATGCATCTTTCTTTCCTAATGTCCCTAAAACTTCTTCGGCATGATTAGCAAACTCCCACGCGACATATTGTAATTGTAATACAGCTGAGACAAAAACAAGTAAGCTTTCCGAGCTCGTCAAAATATTCTTTGGTATGTGGCTCACCGTCACACATTGTTCCAACCGTCTGATTCATCTTTCTTAGGATTTGTTTTGCATGCACGGAGGTTGAAGTTGCATGCTCCAACGGCCTCTTCAACAGTTAGATACATCCATTTCTGCTCTATATCATTTTTGAACTTGGATTTGTTTAGTTTCTTCATCACCTCGCTTCCAGGATTGACCAAAGCAAGCTGCACGCATAGTAATGGAAGATTAAAAAAAAAAGTCAAATCAGGCATGCTAAAATTAATCTGCTATAGGAAAGTCTTGGTTCATAATTAGCAGATAACACTAGAGAGAATTACTTGGAGCCCTCTTCTTTCCGCAATCTTCTTGACCTCTTCAATCATACTGATTCCACTTGTATCAATGTTCCCTACAGCTGCCAATTAATCTCACTAAAGTTAGATCGGAAATTCTAATTACCAAATGTCAATCACCATGTTTCTCAGACTCATTACTTACCACTCATATCCATTATAACATACTGCAAACTTGTCTCTCCTGTAGCTTTGATTCTGTCTTCCTCTTCATCAATCCACCTTGTGATCCTATGAACAGTGACAAGGTTTTCTAAGTGTGCACTTCTATTGTAGGCCAGAATTTTTTGTATGCAAGAGAAAACTCCAAATTAGCGGGTATCTTACCTCTCTCTTAAATAGCTTGCATTGGCAAAGTATATTGGCGCATCAATTTCTAGAATTAGGATTCCAGGGACATGATTAGCATTTGGATATTGCTCCATATTTCGGTATATCACAGAATTCGGAATGTTTCCCAAAACAAATGTCCTTGGCCTTGCAACAAATAGAAGTATCCGAAGTATAGATATTGCAACCTGAATAATGTATGCACAGAAAAGCACATATTAATTTCATAAACTTTTACATTAATCCCAGAAATAAGTAACATAAAATTCAGCAGAGTCGAAGTGCAGGGAGCTCATTGACACGTACAGCTATGACTAAGCCAATTGTAACACTGCCAAAGACCACTCCGATGTATGCACTCATGCACACGACAAAATCAAATTTGTCAATCTTCCACAGGTGGATGGCTGCTTGATAATCTATGAGGCCAAGCATTGCAGATACAATTATGGCTGATAGCACGACCAGGGGCGTGTAATGGAACAAGGGAGTTAAGAATAACAATGTCAACATGACTGCAATTGACATAATAATATTGGATGCCGCTGTCTTGCATCCAGCATTATAGTTCACAGCTGAACGCGAAAATGGCCCTGAAAAAATTCATTATTTAGCCACATATACAGCGATTGATGCAAAAAAGCAGTTAATACATTGTTCTTAATTGTGGATGAAGGGTACTAATAAGCCTGTAGAGCTCATGAAATCGGGCAAAACAAGAATATATATACTTTTGTTAGCACTTGGTGATGATCTGGCTGAGCCAAGCACCGGACTTGCATGTCTAATGGGGTGTATACGATCTATGCATTCGGTACTAAACAATTAAGTTAATAAAATCTTTACCTGTAGTGAGGTAGCAAGAGGTGAAAGAACCAACTATGTTCATGGTTCCAATAGCTATCATCTCTTTGTTTCCATCAATATGGTAATTTTTAAACATTGCAAAGCTTCTTCCCACCGCTATTCCTTCCTGAAAAATATCATCAGATTCAACTCTCAAGATCTTGTTGAAATCTACATTAACAAGATTAGCAGATCTAAGATTTTTTAACAAGATTAGTAGATCTAAGATTTTTTGTATTGCCCTATGCCACTCATTTCCTATATTACAATTATGCTCTTGATTTAATAGGAAAGTTGGTAAAGTAAGAATCAAGATAGATTAAAACGTACAGAAGAAAGGTGAATGTAAATAGTAATTGTTACATCAACAAGCTCTAATTTTTCATTTAGTGTGTAATTATTTTCACTTAAATTTTTAATGGAGCGGGCTACTATTACAAATGAAGAAGTCTCACATAGGTTGAAAATGAGAGAAGTTAAGGAAATGTAAGCTTAGAGGGCACAAAATCACATTTTGTTAGAAAATTTGGATTAAGTAACAGAAGTCCATAAGACTAGCTTCATTCTCTGACATTTTGAGATTTGGGTAGGGCCACTCATGACTTTGATAGAAAAATGAGCCCAGATCAAGTGAACTTTTTCGAGTAACACTTGTGATTTTCGGGGGGTCGGTTATAAGTCATAACCCAAAAATCATGTGTTCTAAACTTGTGATGAAATATTTTTGGCTTTATATATTGGAGACATGTATAATGAAAATTGTTTTTATTTTAAGAGGATAAGGATTATAAATTTAAGATCATATAACTAAAAATTAGTTAATGATTACATGATCATTTAAACAAATCATGTGTGTATTTATTTTTTAATTTTAACTATTTAAATAATATCCAATGATCTATATTTATTATTATCATTTCACATAATAATTAAATATTTGTCATTAAACCTAAGTTTATGTCTTTTCTAAGCAAAATGCAGTTCTTTCTATTTAAACCAATGAAATGTTGCAATTTCCAATCCTATCTAACCTTGTCACCGCAGTATACTAGCCACAACAAAATGTAATGTGTGTAAATTTCAATATATCCTTATTAAGTTGCATTACATGAAATAAATAAATATCTCAACACAGTGCTGCTCCAGGACGATTGGTGCAGCTGATGGATCTGACATACACATACATACCTTTTTTTATCCCAAGATAGAAGAAACAAGCAAATTCCAAATCACCGTCAAAGGGATAAGGAGCATATCTTAATGTGTCTAGTTTCTTTTTCTGCTTTGGCAAAGGATGTGAGTTTTTAGAGTTGGACTTTGTCTTTATTATGTTTGTGTACACGTGTTTATTCATTGGCCATGTAACAAGGTTGCCGTGCAGCAAAGGCATATTAGGCATGCATTCCGACAAAGGAAAAGAGTTTGAGAGGTACTTACCGCAAGCGCTATAATGCCAACGATAATGCCTGTTTTGATAGCTGTGGTCATATAAGGCGACACAAACACCAGATTTGTGAGGGATGGTGGATTTAATCCCTTCTTCAATTCTCCTATCTGAAAGTACGTTCAAATCACCATATACATCAGATCTCTACCCTTTTCTGGATATTTAACATCTTCAAACATAGAAAATCAATCAACACTAGCGCATGCTAATTCTTTGAAAAGTTAATGATATTTATTGATGACTTTTCAAAAGATGAATCAGGTCAATATATGCATTAATCTGCATTAATAATAGAACTTTTTATATTTGTGTTTTTCTTGAAACATATCCTGACACATAAATAGTGCGAATTTTGTACTCATGCTTAAAAATGATTCCTCTGCTGGTCCTACCATTGGATCAATGGTATCCGTAGGACCCAATAGTACTCAACTCAACACTGTTTGGTTGTTTTCTGTGAGCCTGTGAGTGAGTGCGTTATGGAAAAAAGTTTATCCAATCAAAGTTAATTTGCAAATTACCAAACATGTAATAACAATCACTCCACATTTCAGAGGGGCGTTTATGGTTATTGGTTATGGAACTTGTACTGTAACTGGAAAATGCTCACCACTTGAACGCCATGCTTCTCCGCATGAGTGAAATAAACCAGCAAACTTCCCAATATAACGGACGTCAACGGCGCCATTGCTGACACCCAAAAAAACTTTGGTTGTTTTTTGCTCTGCACGTCAACGTCACAGAACCAAATTACAATCAATTTTTTTTATTTAATTAGCATACAAAACTTAACAAACAGGTGCTAGATAACAGAATTCTCTAACTTCTAAGTAATGACAACATCAAATGATAAAAATTAATGTCAATTAATTTCCATTAACATAATTTGCTGAGTTTTATTTTGCTGATCAAGATAGAAGTAGCTACCTAGATTAGGGTTGCAACCTTGGCTAGGAAAAGATGGACTAATTAAAGAAGAGAGTAAAAAATATATGAAATTCATAAATTTTTAAATAAATCAATCAATAGTTTAACCTGTAAGATTATTATATAAAATATTAAATTTTGTGGAAATGATTAAGGATTAGGTATTACTTACGAAATATCTGGTAATAAGAAGGAAGAAAATGAAGCAAAAACCTAACACAGCGCTTTCCCATCTCCACTGCAATAAATAATGAAACAAACTTATGTGAGAGCTAAGTTTAAAAGTAACTGCGAGAACGTTCTATGCCATTCAACCAAAATCATAAGGATAATAATATAATATTATAATATGATTGAATGGTTGAATTAATAAATTTTATATTTTATTAAGTTAATATAAATATTAATATTTAATATTCATATATATATATATATATATATATATATATATATAATAGTAATAATTATGTACCTGATGAATTTGGGTAAAAACAGAGCGCATGACGGATACGAGATCGGCAGAATGGGTGAAATGGTCGAGACCTAGAATCGATTTTAGCTGCTGCAAGCAAACCACCGTGGCTGCTCCTCCCATGAACCCCACTATGGTTGCGTGTGACAGAAAATCCACGATGAACCCCAACCTGCATTAATATAAAACAATATTCATAAATATTATCAACTCATTAATTTATAGTTTATGTAAATTAGGTATTTTACTATCTCATCCATTTATATTTTATAGTTTAATGGTTATTATTGACAGCCTATGTAGCTATGTATGCGTCTGATAATTTGTACTTCTAGTATTATTCTCTGCTCCTATATATTCGTATAGTACAAATAAGAATGAATGAAGAATCATTATTTTTCTACAATTTTTATTACTTTATATCTTCATTATATAACTAACCCATTAAGTACGTTAAGAGGAAAAAAAAACTCTAATTATATTAAAAATACAGAAAATTATTTAATGTTTATTTTGTTAAGTAATTGAACCCATGCACTGAGTTCATATACAAAAACCATTATTTATGTTTAACACTGACTGGTTAGTATATGTTATATTTTTTGTTGATGTAGTATTATTTTAAAATCGTCACAAAAAAGTTAATTATTTAATTTTTTGAATAGTTATGAGGTAATTATTATTGAGTTAAAAATAAATATAAGTTGGGAGAATAAGAAGTGATTGAGTAAGATACCTAAAGAGACCCAATGCAGCCTGAAAGAGTCCAGCAAAAAATGTAGCAGTGAAAGCAAGGTGGAGGAAAAGCTTTGGGTTTTCATTTGGGTTAACTTCATTACTCAACATCGAACCCATTAGAAGCGATCCAACGGCCACAGTTCCCACTGCCAAATCCCTTGAACTACCCATCATTGCATAAATCAAAGGTGGTATAAAGCTTGAATCTGCACATGTACATTTCCCACACAATATTAATAAGTTAATTTTAAATAAAACTTTATAACAAAACATAACCATCCGTTTATTAGAAAATATGTTAAAGTAAATGACATTATAAATATGTAGGAATATGATATTGTTGGTATTTTTATATGAAAAATAATAAATTACCCACATAATCCAAGAATGGGAGGGAGGTTGGCGAGCTTGGCATAACTGATTCCTTGAGGAATGGCTAAGCTAGCTATGGTGATGCCAGCTATGACGTCAGATTTCAAGAACTGAAAAGTGTATTGAGGTGCCCATTCAAAAATGGGGAAGAAATATTGAACACCAAGCACCAATCTCTTCCACCCTCTTTCTTTCTTAAACTTTCTCAAAGGATCATCTGGGAAAAACGTTTCTTTCAGAGAGTACTTTATAGACTTCAAAAACGGTTGAGGTGGAGGAACCAACACGTTCTGCATACCCAAAGGGTACTCATAATCTATGTTACCCATTCTTCTTATAATATATACTAATTAACTTAATGATGAAATATGGGAACAAGGTAATAAAATACAATTAATGTTGAAGTAATGATGGAAACGGTTTGAAACAATGGTGATTGAGAATTGAGAATTGAGAGAATTGGAGGAAGATGAGAGGGTGTGGGAGAGTTATTAATGACATGGCTTTATATAATGGTGGATTTGTTTATGTGACATGTGTGTGTGTGTGTGTGTGTGAGGATTCTTTTCAAATATTTTAGTGCGGTGTATGGACCCACTTGAAGTCACAAGGTTATATTGGGGAACTCACCCCAACATCATCACTTTGTATTCTATAAATGGTACTCAAAAGTATGGACCTGCCTGCCTCGTGCAATTTTAATTTTCTGAGGTTTTATATGAATCACATAACATAACATAAAGCTTCAAATTTGTGTGCCCAACAAGGTTGAACTTGGAAGCAAAATCAAGGAACCTCACGCATCTTCTTGTGACTCAATTTGCGAATATGGTGTTTCATTCCTCCAATCATTAATTCAACCTTTCACCTAATTAACTCACGTGGCATGGTTTAGGATCGAATCCTAATTATGAAATGTTTTTTATGGTAGGTCGGCTACATTTCTCCATTTAATTAGGTCCTAGTGTTTATCATAAATTCTTACTATTAAAACATACAAATTATGTAAATTTTGACCTTTTTAATGGAATATATAACTTTAAAAAAATTGTATTAAGATATCTTTTAATTTATTAAAAATTGATATTAAAAATATTGTCATTATTGGAAGTAAAAAGTTCCCTAGCAAATCCCACCTAATTATCATCAAGATTTTGCTGGCAAGATTGAAGGTTGAATTTTTCATCAAACACAATGGATTGCTCACTGGTGTACTATTTGTAGGATGAGTATGCTCCAGAATCAAACTCATCGTTATATTCAAAGAAAACTAATGATGTATGTAAGTTAAGATGGGATCCAAATATCCAAATAATACTAAAAAATTGATTCAAATTGAGAAATTAATATATAAGATATTATCATATGTGTGTGTGTGCTATTCATATTTAAATACAAAATCATGCTAGGAAATTAAATTGAACATGAAAATAACAAAAATATCATAACACGGCACGTAACTCAAGCATAATTTTCAATGTTAAACAGAAGTTAAGTCACTGAAAACTACTAATAACGTAGTAACGCCAATGAAGAAAAGGAGAATAAGGGAGGATGATGAATGAGGAAGAAGTGAGTGAAAGAAAAGGGTTGATAATTCCTAACTTAAGTTCAAGTTTGGCTAAAAACCCAAGTATTGACCTGAATTCATCTTAATTGAATATAGGATCAAGATTATTTTCCCTTATTTATTTCAGAGACATGATTAAATCAATCACATGCACCTAATTAATCCAAAGTGCTATCTAAAACCCATGCCTAACTCTCCCAAGCCTAAACATTTTTCGCTTATTAATTATTTGGATAAACTTACATATATACATGCAGTGTCATGAATTCTAAATTGATAATGATTGTTGTGATGAATTGTTAATTTGATGGGAACATACCGTAATATTGTATCTATGTTTTATTTGTAAAAGAATCTCGTAGTAGCTTATCTAAATTATGGAGGAGTTATTTGCATGGTTGAAATTTGTAATTGATATAATAATATTTATTTGACAAATTTTAAATGTTTTATTACAAGAAGAAAAAAAAAACACATCGTCATTTTTGTTTTGACGTTCACATTGTTATAAAAATTGGTGCATTTTAGAATTGGAAATTTGAATTTAAACTAAATAAATAACTAGGAAAAAATATGTGTTTCATAAAGTTAGATTTATTGTAATTACTTAAAGAGTTAGTTTAAACTTACTTAAAGAGTTAGTTTAAACTTTTTTTATATAATATAAAGAGTAAGATTCAAATTTCAAAACCTTAAATTATTTAAATTTTCAACTTTTCACCACTATATCAATTTTAATGATTTAAAATTTAATTTAAATATATATATATATATTAATTACAATGATTTGTTTTTAAAAAAGAATTTATGCGGCCGCTGACTTACGTCATGATCTATGAACAAAATTCGTTTTAAAATTTTTAATTTCCTTTTTAGTCAAAGATGATATAAGGAAATATTCAAAATAAGAATTATCTTCTATCACATAAACGGCTCTAGGTTTTTTTTTTTTTTTTTCATTTCCTCCAAAACAAAGCAAGGTTTATTATAAACTTTTATTTTTTTTCCTCATTTTATTTATGCATTAGTGTATTCGAACTACACCAGAAAAAAAAATCAACATGTGGAGCAATATAATATGATAGGCAGAATTTTCAAAACTATATAAATCGTTAATTTTATTGTTTTATCAAACTAATTGAACTTAAAAGTTCAACCTCACTCATAAACTCGTCTTATACATGCCAGTTTGACTTTTATTTCTCTTTATTCTTTATTTTTAATTTTAACTAAAAATGTTATTTGATTTTTATTTTCAGAATTTTATATAAATATTATTTTTACTATTTTATATAAAATTTTAAAAACAAAAATTATAAAAAATATTTTTGTAATTAAAACCAAAACACAAAATTAAAAGAAAAAAATGACACTAGTTGAGTCTTTATTTGACCACTTACAAATCATTTACGGAAAGTCACTACACTGCAATGTAAGACAGTGTTTGTTTTGACCAAACTACTTACCAAGCATTAGCATCATGCAATTATGGAAACCTGCATGTTTGACAAGACAAAGTACCAACATTAAAATAAATAAATAAAACAAATTTTCTGTTCTAGTGAATAGTTATAAATACCGCTGGCAACTTTTCTTTTAAACCCTTTAGATAAGGTAATTAATATCAACGGGATAAAAAAAATCAATAAAATGATAAGGTAATGTCATAGAAACCACATATTATCCGTTGCAACATACTAAATCTTTCACTGTTTTTCCTTTCTATGTTTTTTTTTATTATTAAAAAAAACTGCTTTAATATATATTCATAAATATGACTTTTTGTCCATAATCATAAGTTTTTAAAATTTGACAATTATATAGCTACATGGCATACTAAAACGCATTAATTTTTTTCCCACTGAAGTGAAATAAGTTATTGTTACATGACTTAAAGAAGAAAAGGGTGGGCCAAACTTTCTTTTTAATAAAGATTGGTGTATAAATCCTTAGCACATTGAGTGGTTGAATGAAAAGATAGGGGAAAGATTTGGAATCTTGAATAGATTTTACTTTTTTTATTTCTGTTTGGTTATATTTATTTTATATAAAAGGATGTAATTAAAATTTGTAGCACTTACAAAAAATTTGAGAAAAAGATAAAAAAATATATATTAAATATATAATAATTATAATTATTTCTTTTTTTATGTGTATGTATTAGTTAAAAATATTTTAAAAGATTACACATAAAAATTACTAAAATAAGTTTTACCTATAATTTAAACTATACAGAGTCATGTTGTACTACATTTACTTTATGATATGTTATAAAACACTCATGATGCAATACAAAACAATGACAGTCGCACACCCACGTATATGAAAAAATATAATTAAAATTATTTTGAAAATGATTAAGTGAAATCAAGTTATTATTCAATGTCAATTTTTATAACAATTAATTCTCGTGTTAATGACGCGTTTACACATATAATTAATTCTTCAGAATCACACGCTTTATTGTGTTTGTCCAAAAGCCTGACCAATTAACCTCCTCTCGTGACTAATGTGACAACTTGGGTACATATTTCTACAATAAGTGAAACATAATATAGAAATTTGAATGTGCATGCTTGTTCGAGTTTTGTGATATTGTGAATGAAGTGTTGTGAAAACTGAGAGGTTGCGATTCTCGCATAAAAAATTGGTAGGAATGAATATCATTAATTATGTGTTAGATGCACTGTGTCAATGTCACGGATCACACTCTTTTCCCAAAAGACACACAAAAAGCTGATGAAGAGTAATATAAATTTCCCATCTTCAATTGTGGTAACATGATTCGATACTTACTATTTAAAATTTTAAAGTCACCAAGTATGATACTCGTTAAGTAATGTTTTGTGATTTGATAAAAGTAATATTTTTAACTATTCTTTATTATCTCCGAACATATATTAAAAAATATATTTTTTATTTACAGTTTTAATTTTTAAAATTTAAAATTTTAATTTATAAAAAATTATATATAAAAAATATTTTAACAACAATTTATATAATTATTAAAATTTAATATATTTTGTATAAATTTATATAACTGTTACAAAATATTTATAAAAAAATATTTTTTTAGTATCCCTTATATATTTTTTTAATGAAATTTTTCTGCTGATAAATAAATAATACTTAATTATATTTTTTCAGTTCTATAAAAGTTTGTATCAGAACATAATTTTTTTCTTTTTTGTGTCAATATGAGATTTACTTATAGATTTTTCATTTATTGAATCATTTTATTACTTGAGTGGCATCTTCAAATATACGATTGAAAGATGCAACTAGACTTAGCTTAAAAATCTATGCGATCTTGGATACTGCTATATAATTCGTGGATATATATCTATTGCTAACTGAGTTGGATTATATACATATATATATATATATATATATATATATATATATATATATATATATATATATATATATGATGATATCGATCTAGTTGCTCTTCACGCTGAGCGCTTGAAAGTCACTGACTTCAATTTGTCATAAAATATAAGGCTGAAAGAACAATGGTTGTACCGTGTAAAAATGGTTGAATAATGCCAACAACCAATATATTTAATTTTCTTATTCCTTGATATCTCATGTTGCTCATTTGTTCTTTGATAATTAAGATTTTGTATATCTTTCTGTTTTTTATGAACTTATCTTGACAAATAGATTAGTATAAGGACTATTAATTTATCAAACATATATGTATATGTATTATTTGGTTGAGCTTAACTATTTTTCTTTTCTTTCTCCCTCTTGCATTTTCTCTTCTTTGAATTCTGGTCAATGATTGAAATACTTCAACATATTTTGATTTTGAACTCACAAATCTTTGCATGTTGCTTTGTAATATTGGAAAAAGAAAAGTTGAAATTGTAATAAAAGTTACTCTTTCAAAGTAAAATTTTTGCATATACTTTTTAATACAACCTAAAATTTAGATTTACTTCCAAAACTAATACTTAATACACTATTGCGTTTGAACTCATGCACTCCAAAAATTTAAAGAAGTTTCATAGTTAAGCATTCAGAATAAAAAGAAAAAAGAAAAGAAAGAAGATTATTTCAGCCAAAAGATATAAAGAGAAGAAATTATTAAGCTCGGTCATATGATCTTGGGATTATAAAAATATGGTTACTATTAATTTTTGAATTTAAACGGGTAAAAAATAATTGATAATTAAAGCTATTGAATCCTTTTGCCAAAGATAAAGCTGCTGATCTCCTAATTCAAAGAATTATGCTACCTCTGAAAATTGTCTACTAGTAGTTTATAGGTAAAGAAAGGAAGCTATTTTTTTTTATATAACACACCCACACTAATTAGTGTATGATGAGTTCAACTTATTTGAAAAAATAATTATTTATATTTATTAATTTTATAAAAAAAACTAAAAATAAAAAACCGTTTACCTAAAAAAAATTAATCAAAACATACATTTAGAGATTTTAAATAGTGTAGGTGGGTGCACATGAGTTATTAATCAATCACACAAACACCAAACATCACATCAATTAACCTACTTGAGGGAGATGAGCAATAAAGCCTAAAAGTTTAGTTGAAGTCGGCAATAAAGAGAAAAGAGAAAACATGCATGCCGTTATACCAATATTCCTTATTAAAGGTAATGCAATAATGTGTATGATTTTTCATATTTTCATTTGACCATTAATTTACTATCTATCATAATTTTTAATTAAAATTTAACAATCCCTTCAACGGATTTATTACAAAATTTCCAATGATTTTTTTATTTCTCACAAATTTAAGTGAGATAATATTTTTTTTTATAATTGTATAATAACACTATATTTTATATGTATGTATATATTTTTTTATTTTACCTAATCTAGTAATAATAAGAAAAACTGACCAGCATATTAGATATTGATGTCTTATGTGTGATAAAAAAAAATATATTATCTTACTATAAAGTGATATTTAAAATAATATTCTAACACTAAAATTAATCATTTTATTAGCAAAGTAATAATCTAAAGATAATATGTATATTTACTTATCATATGAGCTTAATATATGAAAGGTGAGTGCATATAATTTGTTACTAAATAAAAAATTAATTTTTTAATTGTTTTTCTTTTTATAGAATTGTTTATTTATTTATATTTATAAAATACTTTTGTATTTTAGACTGTATAATATGTGAGTCATGCAAATTGATTTTTTGCAACCTTAGTGTTGGAGTTTCATTTTGTTGGCTAAAGCATATGTTTTAGGATCCATGCAAAGAGACCTAATTGGTTTAAACTAGTTTTGTAACTTTTATATAAGGAGTTTAGATCCTCTTTGTTCTTTGTCATGTGTCTGTTGTTAATCATTAGATCAACCATTTAGTTTTGTTAATTATTAAATCTAATATTTAATATAAAAAAGGAGAGGAAAGGGTAAATTGTGAAAAAAGATTAGAGAGTGAATGCATAGGAATTTTTTATCAAGTTATATTATGTGGCTTATACATTGAGCCTAAAGAGTGTTGTTGCATTTTTGGATCTATACTTAGATTGAAGGTGTGCTTCTTAGCACTTCTAAGGACTTCAGCGTTTTGACAAGTTCTACCTAAGTTCAGGGAGGGTGGTGCCTTTATTAATGTGCCACATATTGATCATCCTAAAAAGATTCCTTAAAGAGGCATGAAATCTTTTAAAAAAATGATAATAATTTTTTTATATGATGTTTATATATATATATATATATATAAACTTTTCCTTCTACCTTAACATTTTTTAAAAATATTATCTATTATTTTCATTTTTTATTCTTTTTTACAATTTTTTCTACCAAAATTAATTATCTTAAAATTTTTGTAGGTTTAGAAATCGTTGGTAAAATGGCTAGGTGAGGATTGGTCCCCTTGGAGGCGCTCATCTCATCATGGTCATGCAATAAGGATCCAAACATGGCTTTCATCATGCTAAGGATCATTTGAGGAAGAAAACCTTCCAATGATTCCAATCACACTCTCGGTCTAAGGAGTTTCTATATTAAATATCAATTGAGCCAACAAAAATTGAGCATAATCTATCTGCAGAAGTAGTCCTAGTGGTAAGGCCATATAGATTAATATTTTTTCTTTAATATTATATATTTTTCTTAAGAAGATTGCTAAATTTGAAGCATTCCTATATCAAAATTTTACTTTGTATTTTTTTTCTTTCAGATTTGTGTGTTTATTTTTTAATATCAATTTATAATTTATTTTAAATATTATTTTTATAATTATGATCATATTTTTTTAATTTTTCTGATAAATAATATAATAATTTTGTTGATGATAATGAAAAATAATATTTTTAACATTAATAAGTATTTAATGAATAAAATAATAATTTAAATAAATAATGATCCTATATTATAAATTTATTCAACATCTAAATATATATATATATATATATATGTAAATTTATATAAATTAAAGTATTGTAATTTAAATATTCTCAACTCCTTTAAATTTACACTTTTAATTGTTGTCTTTGAACAATTTTTTAAGGATTCTTTTGACTTTAACTTTAATTTTTACATTTTAATTTTCTTTTTTATCTTGATGGTGTGATTCATAATGAATCACCTTCATTGGTCTTAAGGTTTTCTTCATTAGTCTTACGACCTCCTTTTTAAGCTATACCGGGAATGAATCATTTCGTTGTATATGCTTTAATAGTTGTGAAAAAAAAAAATTATTGGACATGAAGGATTTTTCTTTTTCTGTTACCTAACGAATGAATCACTTTATTTACTTTAAAAGTTTTAATTAGCTCCTATATTTTTTTATTTTTAATTAAATTTTTATAATTTAAAAAATTAAATTTTTATAATTTTAAATTTTGTATTTAAATCCTTAAATTTAACGTTTACTAGATAATATATCTCACGATCAGGGTATACGCTACCCTTAAAACTTGAAAGTTCATACTTTGCCTCTTACCCTTATGACTCAATCTGTTTTTGTTTTTTCTTTTAGAAAAATATCGTATATTGTAAAATTTAAGCCAATACTGAAATAAGAGAAATAATTTTTTATGAAAGTTCATACCATCAACAATAATCTAAATACATAACAATTTTATTTTACTTGCTATATGCATATATAAATTATTGAATAAATTTATTGTATAAATCTTAGATGTCTCTTTCTTGTTCTTCTTCTATTTGATGGTATATATGTATGCACCATTTGAATAATTGAAAAAGGAGATGGTCGGCGATTTCATTGGGATTTAGCGTCGTGAATGGTGGTCCACACGCCACTCTTCGTGGTGCTACTTCTACTGGAAGGTTCATCCCTGGGCCCAGGCCCAGGCCCAGGCCCCATGATTTCATTTGCTTTCACTCTATTTCCAACCCGTAATTCTGTCCACTCTTCTTTTTCAGTTATTGCTTTATTTTATTTTATTTTATTGTACTATTGTTCCTCAACCAAGCTTTCATTCTTCATTAAAATATTTATAAAAGGTTGAAAATCATATCATTTATATAAATAAAAAACAAAATATAATATAAGATGTCCTCATAATTAAAATAATAATTTTATTATATAAAAATAATATTTTATAAAATTAATAAATAAATTATTACATGAATTGACTATAAAAATAATATTACATATTTATAAAATAATATATATTAATAAATATATTATAAAATTTTATATTTAGATATAAAAAATTCTATATATAGTTTTTTTTTTAAAAAATATTATACAATCTGCCTACAAATTAGTATGATCATGCAATAACAAATGATTCCTACATGTTAATAATATACAACATGTTTAAAATGTAAATTTTTTTATCTTAATTTATATAAAAAAAGGCATATATTTTTGTTAGAAAAAATTTATAATGCACTTTTTTAGAGATATATGTCTTTCATGAAAAATAATTTTACTTGAAACAACTTACTACGATCGTGATTGCAATCAACAATGATTACTGTAGGCGTATGTCTCTTTTTCTTAAATTTTAAATTATGTGGTTTATCATTTTGCGAAAGCTCCAAGACTCAACCCTTTTTTAATATCATACATTACAAAAAAAATATTATTTGTTGACAATTTAATATCAAATTAACTCTTATTAATATAAATTTTTTAACAAAAATTAAATTATTAATATAAATATTATAATTTTATACTAATAATATAATATATTATTTAAAAAATTATTTTATTAGTGAAATTAATATATACTATTAATATATTAAATATTAATAAAAATATATTAATTTATATAAAATTTTAAAATTTATGTTAATTTTTATTAAATAAAAAATATAGTTAAAAAAATATCCTAACGTATGATAATTTATGTTTATTAATAAATGAAAATTTTTTACAATCGTACATTTATTACTATTGAAAAATTGTAAATTCTGGTTTGAGTTAATGACGACAAAAGGTAGAGACAAATCAATTTTGGCAGATAATGTTAATACATGAAACAGAATTATTGCGTCATTGAGAAAAAGAATCTAACCACTCCAAATTTGGCAAAAATCCATCTCCAAGAAATGAATTTGATAAGGTCCAAAATGTATAATGTATCATTGGACCTTTGACAATCATATTATATACTCAATATTTTCAAAAGAAAATCAAAATCCAGAATTGTATGCATCAAGTTGTAATCATGCCCAAAACTTAGTTCCATTTAACATGTGTCATTGACAATGATTTATTTTCCTTTTTGGTGAAATGAAATGCACATATGTTTGTATATCATATGGTTTGTTTCTCAATGCTAGTCATTATTAGGTTTATTATTGCTTTTCAATTTATACCTCTCCCCTTTACTTTCATACACCAATCTTTCAAATGGTAAATAATGAACCCGTCTATCTATATTAAATGTTGCTAATTAATAAGTATCTTATTTATCTTATCAATTAACTTCTTAGTAATATCGTTAATGCACATTTTTTTATAATTTAATATTATAAATGTTGAAATATATCATAGGCACCAAAATATTAACTAGCATAAATGTTAACTTCTTATTATACTTTTCAAATATTGTAAACATTCATTTTCCTTTTCAAATTTTGAAGTTATAAAAATGATACATATAAAAAATAATACACCATTAAAATACTCATGCAATTACATAAAATTTTTAATGAATGTTATACTTATACAATAATGTCAACAATTACAATAACAGTTTCTTGAATAGAAATAATATTTCCAATAGTTAAAATAAATAAAAACCCCACTTAAAATTAACAATATCCTAACAAAATTTAACTAAATTAACTTGATTATCAACTAAAAATTGTTAAATAAAATTAACTAAGATTAATTATTTAATAAATAATTTTATGTCCCTAAAAGTTTAAAGATAAACTTTAAATAAAAATATAATTATTTTAATAAAACTTCTTTATTTAAAAATCTTGATTTAAAATTTGTTTTAAGCTCACACTCATCATTGTTAAAAAAACTGCTTCTAAACGTAATATTTCCAAACGTGCTTCCTAAGTCTTTCCCTTCTCTTTTTTTTTTTTTGTTGGTGCATTGGAATAATGCTAGGGTTTCCTTTCTTCAAACCCAAATTTTTCATATTCCAAATAATTTTCATGTTCTAAATGAAGTGTTTGAGAAGTATGGTAAACCAAGGAAAACAAACTAATGATGTGTTGAAAAGGTGTACAAGTTGGGGTGTAAAGTAACAAAGGTTTGAGTTGACTTCATGTGCATTATTATTGATTTGAGTTCCTTTGTAACATTCAGGAATAACTTAGGAACAAAAATTTGGGTGATATGTGTAGCATTGACCAACGATAATATGGTTCACATGTATTTGTTGCAAACTTGAAGTTGGGATATCAATACAAGACGTGACTGAAACCCACTATATATAAATCTAAAATTGGAGAAACTATAAATTGTGCCACCAATTATCTTGTCTTTATTATTGGCCTTCATTTATTAGAATGCCATTCTAGAAAATGTTAGGACTCATTCACCCCTAGAAAATGTTCACTCGTTCTAGATTGTAGTGAATAATTAAGAACATTGAACCCTGTCTTGTGATAATAAAGGTGGGGTTTGATTCTGAGGATTGGTCTGAGAGAGAGAAACAAAAGAAGTTATCAATATCAATTATCATCCTAATGGAATCAGTGAAAAGAAAAGCTCAAGCCATTATGAGGAGATAGATAAAGGACCACTTAAGGTGGGTATGAAGTCAACCTTAGATAGAGATTGTGAGGAATCAAGGGTTTTAGTACTTGTACAATTCTTGATATAGAATATTCGCAAAAAAAAAAAAAAAAAGCATGAGAAATTATTTTGAAAAGTGGATTTGCGTGGTCTATGATTTAAGCTCGGGTTGAAAAGGAAATTTATGGTTAGTATCATTAAATATGATAATGGTGAAATTTTTTATTGTTTATATAATTTTACAAAAATACTAGCCTTTTTAGGTTGGATAAGGTACATAAAATGATGTTATGTATTGTAAAGCATGTGTATATGAAAAAAAAAAGTTTAAATTTATTTTTTATTTTCTCAAATTTTCACCTTAGTCTACCTCAACCTTTTTCTCAATATATGTTCTCCAATATTTTCTCTTTCATATATTGATTACTTAATTCTAATTTATCTTATTACCTTATTGATCACTGTAATATTAATCTCATTTATGTACAATCCAATACAGCATGGCGTGTTTATTGTTGTATTCTTAAATTTTAGTGATATATATAATTTCCTACCATAAATAACACTCACATATAAATAAATATTGG
The DNA here is from genome assembly GCA_037954105.1 of Canavalia gladiata. NCBI lineage: Eukaryota > Viridiplantae > Streptophyta > Magnoliopsida > Fabales > Fabaceae > Canavalia > Canavalia gladiata. The sequence goes on from CM075660.1 coordinate 64,221,944, forward strand.
GGAAAAAAAACTTTACACTTGAACTTATTACAATTTGGAATATTAAATATTATATTGTAAACGAGAGCAGTTGTTTAGAGAAAAAAAAATTGAGTTTATTAATCTTGTCAACTTTTCACCTAATTATCCCATATAATTTAGAATTGGATTGTTATCCATTTTAAAAATAATGAATCTAGAATTTTTTTAATATTAGTTTTTTAATAATGTAAAAATAGTTAAGAATAATCATATAACATGGTTGTATCCAAATTCCTACTTGTTTATTGCTGCAAGAGATTATTTTTCATTCTTTGCTTTCTTTTAAACATGTTTTTATGGAAATGGAAGATGATATTTTAAAGTTTATCCAAACTCTCTTTCTTTCTTACATATAACAATGTTTGAAGGATCAAAATAAACACTAATATTGCATAATATATAATGCAAATAGCATATAATAGTAAGCAAAGAGTGAGTACAGAAATAAACAAAATAGGAAGGTTGGTAACAGTAGATAATGCTAATAAAGAGCTTCTGAGATTGATTACTTACAGAAGTTGATACAAAGGAAGTCTAATACATGCTTCATAGATGGTTGGGTTATTACAATTTCAGTTAAAATGATACAAAAGAGTTTCCTTGCTATTTAGAGTACCACCACCCAAACAGCATCAAATACAGAAACCGATTTAAAATTTATATATTTTGTTAATATTTTTTATTATTAATTATTGTATTTTTTAGTTTTTTTTATATATAAAATCTTATATTTATTTAAATTTTATGTTCAAATATATTTAAATATAAATTTTATTATTTTTATGTTTAATCTACGTTAATTTAAAATTTTAAAAATTTGTTGCTTTGTTTTTTATTAGTTTATTTTATTTTTAAATTTTGTTTAAAACAAAATAAAAAAATTCAAAAAAATCAAACTACAAAATATTGATTTAGTTTATTTTATTTTATTTTTTTTATCAAAACAAATTATACCATGAACATGCTAGTATGGATGGACATAGAATCACTGTGTGTAATCGATGGATTAGGATTATTGCATAAATCACTCTGAACCCATTTCTATAGATGAAATGATGGATCTTTTGGTTTAAATGCTTCCATTTCGTTTCAATACCTGTCCAGTTGTATACGTGTTTATAAATAAAAAAAACAACAATAATTTTTCAACATACAAATATATCTATCTACATTTTTTATACGTTTAATAATTTTTTAAAATAAAAATTAAAAGAAATCCAATAATTTTAATTAAATATATGTTATAATTTATATTTTTTATAATTTTTTATTTAAATTTAGATAAAAAAAATATATTCATAAAATTATAATTTTATCAAGATAGGTTGTTATATCTTATTACCTAATTTTTTATTTAAATATTATTTTATAATTTTAATTTTAATATATTATTAGTTAAGTAAAAATGATGATAAATATAAATTTAAAATAATTATTTAAAAATTAATGATTTTAATAATATAAAAATATAATTATATGACAGTATAAATTTTTATTTTCATTTTTTAGTATGGAAATGTTTATTAAAGGCCTAATTAATAAAACTAAAAATATTTCAAGAAGAGATTCAATAAGAGAAAAGAAAATAACAAAGTTGTGGATAAGCTATGTTTCATATATTGGGACAGGTGTAGTTAAAACTTTAAACTTGTCTTCAATGAATAAAATAATCAAACTTAAATTTATTTTTTTACTAATTATTTTATTATGAGTCAAATTTCGTTTACGTTTAAAATTAGTGATAGTTATATTTATCATATATATTAACAATTTATTTATTTAATATTTATTTATATTTTTATATCACATTATATATTTTTACATCATATTTCTGTTTTTTTATCTTATTTCATTTATTTTTAGATATACTAATATTTTTTAATGATATTATTGATCGCAGAAGGTTCAAGAAAATGCATAAAATTTCTTGTTTGGAATTAAGGCCCACGACGCTGCTCATGCCGTGCATTTTCTTCTGAGTCCATCGCAGGCCCAAACAGAATTGCCAATTTGTCGTTAAACCTCATACACAAATTCTGCGGGAAAATTGTAGTAGTTGGTTGTTTAACGCAAGGTTTGGTTAGATTTTAATATTTCTAAAAATAAGTGAAAATAGAAATAAAAATCGATAGTTGACTTTTAAGATAACTTTTAATATTACTATGGAATAATAATAGAGTTTAATTTTAATAAACAGTAGTGTGTAAAAAACTTTACTTTGTAGACAAATTAAAAATTGATGTATGATTTTTGAAGTATTTATTATAAAAATTAATGATTTTTAATGATGTGATAATTTTTTATTAGATAACAATGTATTAAAAAATTTATACTGTTAGACATTCTAATTAAGGAAAGTGCTCCAGACCTTAAGAGATTTATAAACTAGTCTTTTAAAAATATAAGTGAAAAGTATAACAATGCATTTTCAATAGTTTTTTATTGATTAATTTCTTAACAAACATACCAAGACCCTACAAATATTTAGAAGTTTCGTTATTTATCATCACCTGCCAACTAACACATGTGTTTAAGTGAATTACAATGAGACTTTGCATAATAATGTTAAGCTTTAAGTTGTGGACCTTATCTTCCAACAAAGGGAACAATTCACTAACAAAATTTGGTGGCTTCTAGAGTAGACAGGTTCATCATGTGGAGTACAGGTTTCACCTTAAAAATGACCAATTATTATAAGTTTTGCTAAATGTGTAAAAATATGAATGAGATCCTTAGTCTAATATTTTATATTTCAGAGAGCATGCCCTCAAATCTCCTTGTTCCACTAAGGGCTTGTGTTAGGTTAGATTTGGACTTGTGCTTCTGCTAGTGGAAGCTCACGTCTCTCACCTTATGCAAATTAATTCTTCTAAATATCATATAGTTTCAAATTGTTTGCTCCTATTTCTTGTTTGTTTAGTATTTTTAGAATTTATAATAGGCAATTTGGTGAATGGTGATGTCAACTTTGACATTTATAACATAAATGTGAATTTATAACATTTATAAGTTATATAACCCGCTTAGGTTAATGCATATAATGGTTGTGGGTAAGCAAAGAGAAGTTTCATTTAGTCATAGTGGTAGCTTTTTATTTTTATCACGTTAGAAACAAAGTTGAAGACTATTATTCCCTTGTTCATACACTGCTTTTGACGTGAAGAGAATTTAAATTGAATTTTAATTCATTTGAAAATAACAAACAAACAAAATTTCAAGCTAGGTTTATTATAAAATAAATTTGGTATGCAACAAACCTTTGAGCAGTTTTTGTCAAAAAATATTTTTAAAAATATATATAATAATGTTTATTTTAGTATGTGATGGTTTTTATACGGGATATTGATAGACGTTTTTATTAAAAGTACGTTAAGTTGAACATTTTGTTTTTATTTATTTTAATAGATTGGTATTTAATATTTTTATATACGTTGATGATGTTCTTAAATTTTTATAATTTTTATCATCATTTATTTTTTTATTAACTAATGATCATAATTTTTATTTATGTCACCTTCATCATAACTATCATTTAAATTAAAATATTATTTATGAATTACTTTTTTGTAATTTAACATATTTTGACAAAGATAAAATAAAAAGAATCAACACATTTATATATATTTATTCTTTTCTCAAATTTTAAGTTATGTCTGATTTTTTATAACATGTAAAAATTTTATTAACTTTCACTTCTTGCATATCTCTTCAACTTTTTTCAAATATTCTTTTGCTAGTCTCTAAAGGTTAATAAATTTAAATATTTTTTAAATACAACCTCTTCAAATTACACATTCTCAATCAATAAATTCATCATAAATAAACACATACTATATTAAACTAATGGTAATAATCAATATGAAGATTAGATAAAAAATATAAGTATAAGTAGAAAGTTAAAAATAAAAATAAAAATTCTCTTGATTGTACTATGCATAATTCATTTATATCTTTATTCTTTAATTTTTTTTAATAATTTTTTTTCATGATTTTTTCCTTGTAAACTAAAATAATTAGTTATCTATTAGTGAGACTTATATGCTACTTTGTAATAATATAGTATCTTGTATAGTACAATAATAAATATTTTTACTTTTAGTTTGTATGTATTATATATATATATATATATATCATATCAAATATTTTTTAGATAATATTTATCCATTTCTAATAAATTAGAAGATATTTAATGAATAAAAATAAAGATGTAATGTTTTTCTAATATCGCATGATCAAACATTTCTTTTACAAACAACCCTTAAAATAAATTTTGATTATTTTTTATTTTAAATAAATTCCAACTATCTCTTAAACATATCTAAAATTTTATTTATATAAATATTCAAGAAATAGTTTTTTTCTACATTTTTAACGTATAAATTAATACAACTAAATTTTTTTAAAAGATAAAATTTTGTTAATTATCAAAATCATTTTTATAATACCAGAGTTTTCTTAAACTATTCTCAATTATCTTAGTTTTAGATTAACCTTTTAATTCAATATACGCTTTTGTTATATCCCAACATAAGTTTGCACCAAATGTATGTTTAGCAAAGTAAATATTTTTTAAAAAAATTAAAATAAAGTGTGTTCGATCAAAATTAAAATTATTTAGCAAGTGAACTTAATTTATTAGGTTGTATAAATATGAAATTTAATATGTACATAGGAGAAAAGAATAAAAACAATGAAAAAACATTTATTCAATTATTGCCAAAACAAATCTGTCATATTCTTGTGTGTTGTTGGCAAATCTGCCATGTACAACTACCATAAATGCATGGATAAAAATTTCAATACTCTTTGTGAAATTGATTTCTCCAAGAATCTCAACATAACTGGTACTGATAATGAAAGCAAAACTCAAAAGGCACAAGGAAAGATTAAATAAAATAAGATCTATATTGATGAGTCATCACCAAGAACACAACGTAGCCTCAACCTTCTTCTTCTTCTTCTTCTAAGTTTCTTCTTTTTAACTGCTTATGCATTCTTTATAAACTACGGAGAACTTTTTACTTCATGCCTTCATAAATGGAAACTTTGTACATTCCTACTTTTATTTTCTGTACCACTTTTTTGTTTTCATTATTTCCTATGTAAAAGGGTGAAAACAAGGTGACATACGAGTAATTATTTGTAAAACTGAAAACGTTTTTTTAAACCAAACACACTCTTAGCTTTTATCTATGCAATTCTTGGTTATTGATGCATTCTCTGCATCAATGATATAAACTGCTAATTAAATGTCTTGAGTGGCTATTGAAATGATGTGGTTAATGTTAATAATGTATAATTATGAAAATAAATCATTTGCGGCTTAATCAGATGGAGTAAGAAAAAATGAGAATCAAGAGCAATTCACGTACATAAGACACCTGCAAATAAGTTGGGCTATGTTCTTGTTGCGGCCCATGGAGGAGTATCTGGGCCTTTTTAAATTAGTTAATCCCTCATTAAGTTTTGGATTTCCTTCTTTTAAACAAAAAGACAAACATAGCTAAAGATGCGGGGTTTTCAGACGTGTATTAATTTGGATTTTGTTTTCTTTTCAAACTATTTATATTGTAAAATCTCAAATCATTTGTTTTTTTAGTTATATACCTATTATATATATATATATATATTCTGGATTCTTATTTTTTTATTATTATTATCTTAATATCTTTAGAAGAGAAACTTGTCCTCTTATATGTTTATTTATTATTTCTTTTGTTTAGTATTAATAATAATTAAATTAATATGATTGTGGTAATTTATCTTATTTGGGTAAATTTGATATTACATTTTATTTTAAATTTAAATTAAAAATATAAGATTGTATTAATTGTTATTAATATTTGATTTGTTTGTTAATTTTTTTATTTGTTTGATATTTAATAATTAATATTTTTTATATTATTAATATTACTTTTCTTGATGAATATAAAATGTAAGATATTTTTAATTTTAAAACATTTATAAATTACCAAGCATGACTTATCAGCACAAAAGTAACAAGTTTTATGAGGATATAATAACAGATGAACCTCTAATTTATACCAAAGTATTTTTAGTTAATAGAAATTTTATTTCATTAAAATACTATAAAAATTTAAAATCTTTTAAAATATGAGAAAAATTATTGTAAAATTAAATATTTTAAATTTTAAAATAAATTATTATTTTAAATGTAATTATAATTTATTTATTATTATTAAAATTGTGTCAATTAAAACTTTAATTTTAAGTTTTATAATTATTATTTTATTACCTATTTTAGTTCTTTTTAAATGTGACCAGATATAATGTATCCTTTAAACATAACTACATACATTAAATTTTATTAATGTAATTAATTATCAATTTTAAACATTTATTAAAATTTAAAATTAAAACTAGTTTAATTATAAATTTTAAACAGTATTTAATTATATTTATCAACAATTTAAATTTTCAAAAAGTCTCACTTATATGTAAAAGGCTGTTCTTTCTATTTTCACATACTTTTAAAATATTCAAAAATTACTAGATGAATTTTCTATTTTAATGTTCTTACAAATTCTATTTTCTGTTTTATCATGGGAAAATATGTTCAATCTTTAAGAGATTATGCTTTTTGTAAAAAAAAATAAATTAGAATAATACTATGACAGATTTCAAACTAAGATCAAGATGATATCCAAATTTTCAACAACTTTTTAAAAAACTAGGTCTTTATAACTTTTTAAAAAACTAGGTCTTTATATTATTGATGAAATCTCTGCTACGTTGCGAGCTTTTTTTATTGACTTTTACATCTTTTAATATGTTTAATATGTTTGGTTTTCTTTGAATTTTAATTCACCATTAGAATTAAGGATATGGATTTTTTAAAAAAAATTATTAAAAAATAACTTTATTTTAATTTTTATTAGAAAAATTATTTTGACTATTTAATTTTCATGAAGATTCATATGGATAATAATAAATTATTGTTGATCCTTCCAACATTATTTAATTTTCATTTTCATTGCGTGAGAAGTGCTAAGGTGCATGAAATGAGATATTAAACTTAATATTTTTAATGATTATTATATCATCAGGATATACTTTGATGAAGTTAACTATACGAGTATCAGGTGAAACAACTTGTATGAAATTGAAGCACAATTTCTATAACATTCATGAATGACCAAACATATTTCTTCTAGCCCAAAGCAAAACAAGAATGGTAAGGATGTAATGTGATAAATGAATCTCTAACTTATACTAAATTGTTTTTACTAATTTTATTTTCTATTTTGTTGTGAAACGATATATTAAATCATAAAAGAACATAGAAACACACAAATTTTTAAAAACAATATTATAAGAAACTTCAACAAAAGATAATATCCAATTTACAAAATTAGATCTCTATATTATTGATGAGACCTCTGTTTTGCTGCATTATGAGTTTTTTATTTTATTTTATTTTTAAGTTTTACATCTTTTAATATCTTTGTTTTTTATTTTTGAATTTCACTTCATCATTAGAATTAAGGATATAGGTGTTTTTTAAAAAATTATTAAAAAACAACTTTATTTTAATTTTATTAAAAATTACCTTCTTTATTTTTTTTAAGAAATTAAAATATTTGAATTTAATATAAAAAAACATCTTTTCTTATTTTCTTAGAAAAAATAACAAAAAGTTAAAGTTATATATTGATAATCGGTGAAAATATTCTATAAGAAATTAAACAAAATATTTTAGGAAGTTGTTGTAGAAACCGTAGGTTATCCGCAATGGTTTTGACAGAGTTGAGTTTATTGTTGTGGATGTAAAATTTGTGCTTATAGCGTAAGTCAATCGATTTCTAAATGTAGTCCCTCACTTGTAGGAACGTGTCTTTCTTGCTTTTTTAAGTTTTTGGCTTACTTCCCTTTATGCCTGCTATGTCTTTCTCTTTTATGAATGGCATTTTGATTGAATTTGATTACAAAATGACGATCCTTTAATATTTGAATGCAATTATTTTCTAATTCCACTGAAATTTTAAATTTTTTTAGATTATAATACACTTTTAAAGGATAGATTAATAACTTAGTTTCATATTTTTATTAAATAATATAAATAGATTCATAACAATACATATTATTAAAAACAGATACGAATAGAAGAAAAAGAAAGACCAATTTCATTTATCGATAATGGACATGTCATGCATCTTACTTTTTCACAAAAAGAAATAAGCATATACTTAAAAAATCAAAATAATATTCTCTCCTTAAAATATAATTTTTTACTTTTTAGTTACTTTTTAAAATACTCAAAAAAATATAAAAAATACAGGAATTTTGTCTTCTAGACATTCATAATATTAAGTCCTTCAAATATTGAAAAATATAAAAGTAGTTTTTTATTTTCATTTTATAATTTAATAAAATGACTATTTGAAAATCATTGAGAAACTTGTTTGATATCATAATTTATAATACCCAAATTAATATCAAACATAATTTAAAGTATTAAGCTAACAGTTTAATTATTTTTAAAAGTAGTTTACAATAATTTATTCATTGTAATATAGTATAATGTAAATAAAAAATTCTTTAATATTATTATTAATGTATTTTAAATTATTAAACTTATAAAATAGAACATATATAAACCTATACATCATCCAGGTATGAAATCTTATTTTAAAAAATTCAAGCGTCCCATTGATAATGAGAGGAATAGGTCACTCCGAGAATGTAGACTCAAATCTTATATATAAGACTTCATTTATACAACCTAGTTATCCTTTTTCCATAAATCTTTATTTCTAGGCACGGACACCTTATATATAATGGATACTAGGTTACTTCAAGGAGAATCTAATTGTATGTATGATTTTAATTTTTTCATATATTGTAAATAATTTTAGATTCTAAGTAAGATAATCTATATCATTATTAGTTATTATATTTAAATTTAAAAAAATCACTAAAATTAATATAATAATAAAAAATTAAAATTAAAATAATTTTATGAAATTCTAAATTTAAATATCATTACTTTTTATATTGCTCTAAAATAAATACTTTTAAAAAAAAAACTTGAGAGCCGTACAACTTACTTGGCTTATTTATATAATCCATAATTTCTAAATAAATGCTCATCTAAATGGTGTCTCCAACACCAATTAAAAAGACATACCTTGTTTCTTCAATTATTGTTCCATATATTTCTCACACTGTGACCATTCTCTCATCCATTCTATTTGGGCACATGAATGTATCAAAATGAACATAACCATTGATGTAGAAACTACAGATAACAAATCAAACCCGGCAAGTGCTGCTCACTAATAAAGAGTTCACAATTGGTAAGTTCTGTTATTATATGGCAAAGGAGACAAGGCCTGAGGAGACAACAGTAGCTAATAGCCATGACAACCAACGAAGAAAAGGAATGGACAGATTTAATGAGTTCTTGAGCAGTGGCATGTGCCTCTGCATCTGCCAGTTCACTCTAATTCCCTTCTCTTTCATACAAGCATGGTTAAGTTTGTGCCCTTTTGACATAACAAACCAACCTTATCTCTTCTTCTTGTTTTCACTTTTAGTTTCTTTCAGTGCCACAGGTGGTTATGATACCTTACAAAGATGAAATTGAGAATTCAAAGTCAAGACAGGAGACAGAAAACCTTAATCCTTGGATTTGGTTGGGGGTTGGCAAATTAAGACCAAGTAGAGTGGAATATGAAGACTTGTGAAGAAGATATGGGCCATGAGGTTTATTAAAGAGAAAAAAAAAAGTAAACAAAAGGGTAGGGGTTGAGGCCCACTTTGAAAAAGAAAAGGCTGGAAAATCTGGTACTCTGGTACTAGATCCTGCTTTGGTAGCTCCCTACTTGTCACAGCCCCACCAAGACTGAACCATTGCTGCCTGGAAAATGATATTTATACAACAAAATTTTACAATTTCTTTTATTACTATGAGAGAGATAGAGTCAGAAGAATAGAAAATGTGAAATAAGGTAAGCGATGCGATGGGAATAGATAAAAGAGAAAAATAAATTGTATAAAAATGTTGTAGGGATTTATGGTAAGAATAACATATCTCTAATGATAATATGGGTCTTGCTAACTTTATGATAATTGTTGGGAAATTAAAATTAATTTTTTTTATAATAATGATGTTGAAATATATTTGAAACCATGGTAAAGGTACATTAATAAAATTTTTTGATTCTTTAACCAGTGTCTTTAAAGATTATATTTGTGTAATAATATTGAACATATTTGATGGTAAAGGGTTTGCAATGCACATGACAGAATGCAGAAACGTATACATTCAAAGTTGTACCAGCTATCGCCCTATAATTGAGGAAAGAAAAAGAAAAGGAGTGAGGGCGATGATAGCATGGCAGTGGTGAAGTGTGAATTATTGGATCTGCAATTCTGCATCATGTCCTTGTTGTCATGTTACATTTGAGAACCAAAGAGCGAGGTTGGATGAAGCGTTGCCATCAAGCAGTTAATGTAACTATCCTGTAACTAATTAAGGAACCCATTAACCCAACTATGGACCGATTGGTACTTTCTCCATTCAACTGTTTTTTTCGTCAGGTTTTCTTAAATGGATAACACATTAGGATTAATAATTTAATTATCACGTTTAAGGATGGAAATTGAGTTAAAAATAGAACTGCTTGTGCTGCACCATTTATTGGATACACAAGTGTATTTGGACACGTGGCAGACTTGGAGAAGACAGGGAGGGTAGGCACTGGTGAGACTATTAGAGACACAGAGGACCCAGATTCTTGATACCTCCTTATCCAGGTTTGTCATCGGAAATATAGTTATCGAATCATTTTCATTGCAGTCCCTAAAGTGGACAAAACCAACTTAATAGGTGTGTCTCTAGGTTGCTTCTATAATTTCAGAACAAGCGTGATGTCCATCAAGGTAACAACATATATTTTTCAATTTGTCAGAAAAAAGCGAAGGGAGTACTGATACAACGTTCAAAAACTGACGGGGTAAGTCGTGTATAGATAGATCAGTGTGTCCAAATAAGTATTCAAAAAAGCTAGCCTTGTCCAAAACATTACTTTTTGTTACTACTAGATTTTCCAATTTAGAGTTCTTAAAATTTGAATGATTAAACACGATATGTTGACATTTTAATAGTATTAATATGCTTGTAAATGCGTTGAAAGCAACGGAAATTATTAGATACAAGTTTACATATTATAGAGTTGAATCGATTGAAATATATTCTTCGGTGCAAGAATTAAACTTTCTAACAATCCAATTAACAGCGGCTTCATTATCAAAGCGTGGAAACTGAAAAAAAAAAATGGTAGCTGTCATAGGACCTCTTGTTTGCACGAATTAAGGGGGAAAACCCTGTAATCATTAGTAAGCTTGTAGGAACACAAGCTCAAGTAGGAAGCAGATATTCACACGTCTTACTTTGCCTTGAAATTTAACAACTGTGAAGGCTTTGCTTTGATGTTTGTGGCCCGGGGTAGTTCGCCGATTGGCATTTTATTGGTAACAGAAATGATTAAATATGAGTTTCTTTTTCACTCCTGGTTTCATTATGTTTCGGATCCTCATCCAACAGATTACATTCTTTCTAAATTCCATCCCCACCATATGCAATAATAATAATAATAATAATAATAATAATAATAATAATAATAATAATAATAATAATTGCAACAGTTCCTCTCTATGTTAACTGAAAGCCAAGGTCAGATTTGCCTGATTTCGTCATTGAAAGAAAGTAAAGGTAAAAATCATGAGAAAGCAAGCCCAAAAGGAAAAAAGAACCAGGGGAGGGGTAAGCGCGCGAAATTTTAAACAAAGCGTGAGACTCTTTTTTTTTTTTTGTTTTTTTTCTGTTTTTTGTCATTTTGTTTGACGTTTTTGAATGGAATTCAGAAGAGGAGCTTCCTACGAAGCGCTGATAGCTTGTTGTTACATTGAGGGGAAAAGGATGCGAGTTCTCGAATGGTTTCGCCGATGAGATCTTTAAACACGAGTCGTTCAATATCCAACACCACATCTCCCATCTGCACCGGCCATTCTCCCCATCCACTCATCCCTTCCGCCATGTCTTTCTTCAACACACCACATATTACCTTAAACAAGTCCTCCGACTCCGATGATTCCTCCCTCTCCCGGATTCTCCGAAACTCCGACCAGATCTGCTGCCTCGGTTCCCCGCACGACGCCGCCTTCCATGGAGGTAACTGCTGGTGCCGGTTCAGGATTTCCTGCAGAGTGTCGAAAATCAACCGCCTCTGCAGCGTTGAAGCCTTTGAGGTGTCCTTTCCCTTCAGACCCTGCTGCTTCTCCAGCAACAGGAAAATGTCGCTCTCTTCCGGCAAGTAACTACAAGCACGCAGTATCTCCGAGACGTAAACGTAATCACAATCCTCCGATGCTGCCTCCTCGGATTTACCTTCGCTACTGCACAAAGCCGCACTCCACACATCATCTTCTGACTCCGCCGCTTGATCTGTAAATGTAAAGTCGCCATATTCATTATTTCATTATCTACTAATAAAAAACACAAGATTAATTAATTTTTTATAAAAACAAAATTAGTGTAAACAACTATGATGTATATATGAGATATTCCAGTAAACAAATTAAAAATTGACAGATTCCTTGCGTTGTGACGGTGAGTGCTCAGGTCAGGAGGAGAGCTCAGTCCCACGTGACTGTACGGGGAAAAACAGGCACCGCACCGCACCGCAGTTTTGAGGTAAGTGAGCCAACCGAGTTATGCCATGTCAACATCATTGGTATCAAATGATTGGTCCACGTTGGTTGGGATTTTCAGAGAGGAAGAGGACAAACCATCCACTGTTCTCGTACTTGTAATTGGGAACCAAAGGAAAACAAAATAAAAGTCTTCTACCCAGTGTAGACATTGAGTACATTGGACCATAAATACATAACAACAACAGGACCAACTTTGGATATGCACTCACCAGAAAAACCAACTCAATTTCTAACCAACCAACTATATCCCAAGCTAAGCAAGTTAAATTTAATAAACATAAATAAAACTCTAACCATATAATCATTCACTCACCTTTGTAATCAATGCAGCGTTTGGTTATTGGGGAAGGTGAACACCACTCATCCTTGTAAAACGACGAGTCAAGAACCGATACGGGACTTGGTTGCAACTCGTTCACCGCCGTTATTTCTGCTATGCTGCTCAGAAGTTTATCGCACCTATCAAGCAGATCCCTCCCTTCCTTGTACTCTTCCAACCTGTACCTCTGCACCACACACACACACACGGATAACAATTCAATCAGCACCATTCCCATTAATACCAGCAATTATTTTATTACTGGAGAAAATAAATGATAAGCGGTGGTAACAACAGTTACTCCACTACCTCTGTATCGGGATGTGAAGAGGTGCTGAAGCTGTTCTCTGAAACTGTGGACGATTCATCCTCTGCCCCACCCAACAACACCTCCTTTCGATCAATCACTTTTCTCATCCTGGGGGATCCACCTGTCACCTGCTGACTCCTTCTCGCATTTACTTTCGGCGAATGAACCGGAGACACCTTTCTCGAATCAAAACCCTCTTTCCTCTGCGGTTCAACCTTCCTCCGGTTCGGACTCGAGTTTCTGGCTCTGGATTGAGTAACATTCCTCACACTCCGTGTCTCATTTCCAGGACTCGGGCTCCGGCGAGCACGAGGGCTGGACCGGAGACTCGAGTGTGGAGGAGGAGAATCGCCCCCGGTTCGATTCACCGGAGCGTAAGATCGGACGGGTTTCATAACGACAATGGGAGATTGGTTGGGTTTGTTAGAATGTAAAAGGCCCTTGAGCTGTAAAGCCTCAAGGATATGTTTGAGTGTGTGAAAATCCTTAGAAGGCTCGTTAATCCCTCGCATCCTCAACCTCCTCTCGATCTCACCGTAGATTGAAACGGTGTGTTTTGGCTCAGGGAAGAAGTCAGCGGAATCGTAGAAACTCTTCTTGAGTGCTATTGTTCCCCTCTGCCTGAGAGGAAAGGGAGTGGTTCGAGACGGTTCTAATGGATCTGTGGTTCTGCCATTGGACAATGGGGTATCCATGGCAGCATTATTATTCTCCTGGACCACATTGCCAATGCTACCTCCCTGACTGTTGGGCCTCAACTGAAAATTGTTGGAGTCCAAGAAACGAGACTGTGGCAGTGGGAGAGACAGATCTCTGGAGACTCTGGACTCGGACGCGGATCTTCGGAGCTTCACAACCGGTTCGGGATCCGAATCGGGTAAGGGTTCGAGGCCCATGAGTTTGGCAATGACGCTGGTGGAACGACGCTGTTTGTCAGCGTCGTTTTCTGTTTTGTTGGTTGGGATATCCCTCGGATGAAGGCTTCCTTTGGCGTCGACGATGGCTCTGCTGTCGAGAGAGAGTCTGGGAGACTCTCTGGAGAACTTCCAGGGAGACCTGGTTCCTTCCTTGAATTCCAGAACAGGAAGAGCCACCTTGGTTTCGGATTCAACCTCTCTCGCCGGAGAGGCAACGTGCTTCTCCGGCTCCGGCGAAGAATCCGATGCCTGCAAAACACGAGAGTTACCGTTAGGATAATGAAGTATGAGCTGAAGAGCGAAGAGGTGTTGGAGAAAAGGGGGATTATTACAGGAGGTAGTCGTTTGGCGGAGTAGATGCGTTTTCCGGTGAGTATCTGGTGGCGATCGAAGATCTGGAGGAAGCCCATGCACCCCATCTGTTTGTGAATATGTTTTTCCAAGTTCTGGTCGCGTACGATACCCGTCGTCATTTTGTGTATCGCTTTGTTTTAAAAGGGAGGGGTGGTTCTGGGTTCTGTGTGTTGTCTTTAACTTTGGGTTTGTGTTGTTGATTCTTGAATCTTCTCGTCCTTCATTTTTTTCACTACCACTACCACCACTACACTGCAGCACTCTCTCCCTCTCATAATATGGGAGAAATGAGAATGAATGAATGCCTTTATCTCACACTCCCGCTTTTCTGCTCTATAAAACGGGCTGGCCACAATTAAACGCCAACGAATGCACCCCCAAAGCCTATTTTTATCCTTCAACTTTTCCTGAAATGCCTAACGTGTCCTCCAGTTTCCCATATCCGCTTCATTCTAACTAAATTAAATCCTTAATCAACTGAATTCAAATTACTTACTAAAAAGTTTAGGCTTCCACTCATTTTAACTATTATCGCTGACAATTTTAAATCAAAAAATAAATATTTATCCTATTTTTATATAATAAATATTTATTTTTTATAAAAAAATGTTCATTCTTAAAAGTTTAATATAACCCATAATGATTAAAAGTAATATCTTCTTTCAAATTAAATTTGTGACAAAATTTTAAACCCTAAAAATTTACATATTTATTAACTACTTTAATTTTTAATAATAAGAATAAAAAACTTTAGGTGAATGTTATTCTTCATGGGTTTTATACAATAAATTTCTGGAATTCACATTCTATAAAACACATTGATTTTTTTTTGTAATATCTCAAGGTATTTTATATTGTCCTTCAAATTTGTATATTATATAATATGTTAATATAATTTATTTAGAATAATAATAACAACTAAAAAATATATGCGAGTTTGTATGCTTGTTTCTCTAAAATTACTAAAAAATATAAATATAAATAAAATATAAAATAATGAAAATTTGATTTATATGAAAAAATATGAAATATAAAATACTTAAATTTATCGAGGAAATTTGAAAAAAAAATTGTCCGAAAAGTATTATTACATGAAATTTGAAACAGAAAGAGATTTATAATATCAAAATTACTAAAAGAAATGAAATTTAACAAAAGTAGACATTTGAAAAAAAAATTAAAAATAGCACATTTTCAAAGTGATTAACAATTTGAGCTTATAAAAAATATATAAATAAATATTAAATAATAATGACAAATTTTAAGAAAAAATATACTACGATAGAAATAAGACCTGTATTATGAACTTGAGATTTAATTTTATAATGTAGGGACTAATAAATTTGAATCAGTTTTAATATTGTAGAAATTTTTTGCAAAAAAATAAGTTTTTTTTTTCTAGAAATTTAAACAACTTACAGAACTCAAGGTGAGATTTCTTTAACATAAAAACAATATGCAACCAAAAAATATTTAATTTTTTAAAAAATAACTAGCGGACAATAAATCTCACATCAATTAATAGCATTAAGATTTCTTGGAGATTATGTTAGACTTTCTGAATTTTAACACTAATTTTTCGGACTCCATTTAAATCAGTTGTCCTTTAATATTGGCAAGTGCTTTACTCATTACTGCATGAATTTTTGTTTTAACAGTACAAATATTTCAAACATTTACCCTATTTCATATTTTTATGTAATGTTGTATTAGTGTTTATGGCTATAAAAATTTGGATAAATTCAAAATTTACAAATTATATAATTTTAATTTAGTTATATTTTTAAAATATTATATATTAGTATAAAATTAATTGATAAAGTACTAGGTAATTTTTAAAATATGTAAAACTTTACATACTTGTTTTCTTTTTGTAAAAACTATTAATTAATACTTAGAGTGCCTGGTATTTAGTGTTTCTCAACCTCAACTTTTGATTGTGCGTGTTCGGAATCAGATATTCTTCAACTTATAACTGAATATTAACTTGTTTAAAACGTAAAATCACAAAAGTGAGTATTACTTTTTTAAATAAATTTTTTCTTAATCTTAATCTTAATCTGGTGCCTTCTTTTAACTATGCACAATATAAATTTTTTACTAAATTAGAGAATTAATGTTTTTTGTCCTAATTTATTTTCTAGATCTATTTTACATTATTCTTGGATATTTTAAACATATTTTAATTTTTATAAATATAACAAATTTTTATTATGATTTCTGAAATTTTTTCTATTTCCGTTCATGATTTTTTAATTTCTATTGTTAGATATATACTGTTTTCATCAACATATTTTTAGCTAAGTTTTATATTTGCCGCAAATCATAATATATAATTTTAAAAAAAGTTACAAACATCTAATTTAAAGAAAGCATTGGAATGATCTTTTATATAAATAAACGAAAAACTATTATAATCTGAATTACTGGTATGAGAAATTTTTAGTCATATACCATGAGCTACTTGTATGAATTTTTAATCATATACCACGGTTACAAAGATTTTTGTTTAGATATGAAATGAAATAAGAAGGAAAAAAATATATTTAAATAGATAAAACTTTTAAAAAAATAGTAATTTGAATAAGTAATAAATAATATAAAAAAATTAATTTAATCCAAAAAATTTACTATAATATTTTTATATTATACAAATTATTAAAAAATCAAACACAGCCACACGTCTCTTCTCCCATCCCTTTTTTTGGGATTTTTTTAAGCTTATCATGATTTTTTTTTCCTAATTTTGCTTAAATAAATTATATAAATTAAATACTTTATTTGTAACTATTTTTTTATAATTTTTTAGGGACTGACAATAAATTTACATTTATATAATTTTTAGTGATATGATACATATAGATGTGTTTGTTTATTTATTTCAACAAAGACAGGAATTTGCAGCAGCTTAACATAACAAACTTGTAACAAACTTGATGTTAGAAAAGTTTTGGATGAGATTATTTAATTTATTTTAACATTATGGTTGGGATTTAAAGCGTATTAGTTGCAGTAATAAGGTTAGCACAGAAAACTGCGCGCCCACTTCATAGGGTTTCAACTGTAAGGACCTGCAGCATAGCCACCGTGGGCAATGCTATCTGCCTGCGTGTCAGGTACTAAATGCCTTGTTTTTTGCGCCTTTGAACGAAGACTCTAATTCAATTGGATTTGGAGGTTGGAACCCATCTATATCTATTTTCTCTATTCCCCGTGTCCCCAACCGCTTTTTAGCCGTTCGATTCCTCCGATCAAACGCCTCATTCTCTCCCTTCGCCAAATGCATTATCTACGTTTTTCATTCCTAACCGTAATTTATTTTCTTTTTCTTTCATTTCTAAATCTTAAAGCATTAATTGAATTGCTTCTCTATGAGGTCCCGAATCAAACAAAGCCTTCTAAAGTGCTACAAATAATGTAAACCCTTCTTTTGTAGATAGAATCATTGCAACAGACGAAAATGACTTGTTACTGCGCCTTCTTATCTTTTTGCCCTATAAACCACAAAAACTGTCCTCCTCCTTTGGGATTCATAATTAACACAATTTATTTTTCTATTTATAATAAATATGTATTTAACTGAAATTATGTATTTAATAGTTTAAAATTCATTTTCTTCTTATAACTTTAAATTAAATCTACATTAAGTCATAGTCTTGGTCAAATAAACCAACTTGATTTGCGGAATAATATCCACTAATAAGACATTCATCACGCTAACATACTTTTTAAACGCCTTAAAAATTGTCAGGCTTTAGTATTTTTTAATAAATAATATAATATAATATTTCTGATTCTTTAAAAAGAAATAAACTGGTATATTTTCATACACAATTATGCCTAATAAGTTCAATAAATATTATAAGCATGGAACAAGATTTTTATTTATAATCAAACTCAAACAACACTTGTAAATAAAATAATTTCATTTTTCAAATGTAAATATTCTTCAATAGAGTACTCTGGCCTTATGTACAACATAATTAATTATCAGTGCAATTACAATGACAATTTCAGACTACCTAAAGAGTTCAATTAATATTATAAACGAAACTCATTGGAAAGAGGTATGTGATAGTACTAATTCTAAGAATTTATTTATTTAGGGTGTTATCCCTTACAGTGTAACAGTCTGGTCTAATTAAATTAGAAAGTAAAATTAGCAAAAAATAAAGTGTAAATTTAGAATAAAGTTAAATAATAATTAATTATAAATATTTTAAAACTAAAATAATAATTATAATTAATTCTAAATATTTAAAATCCAAATAACAATAATTAATTATAAAATTTAAAACTCTTAAAAAATAATTTTTACTTATAATCAAACTCAATCAACTCAAACCTCACAAATTATCACCAACTTCCTACAGCATCTCAGAACAGTGCCTCAACTTGTCCAAATTACAATTGCATCATCTAAGAGTAATATCATTCTTTCCCAAAAAATCACATCCGTTCATTGTGTAGACCTTAACAATGAGATCAAACGGCAGAAGCATCAAAGCCATAACATGCCAAACACAAGTTTTTCTTCACTTTCCAATTATAATAATTGCATGGCTCATTGGTGAGGGTTCAATCTTTTTTATAATGATCTCCTACTAATCTGTTGTTTAATTATAAACTTCCCTTAAAATGCTTATAATAAGTGAGGCTCAGATGATTGTTGGGAATCATTACTTCACCCCAATTAAAAAAGAGATTTAATAACAGTCAAAGTAATTTCAAGTCATTGAATTAAATAATAATTAAAATGATTAGTTTTCTTTAAACAAATGGCAGCAAGGAAGAAAGAAGATAACGGAGATCCCAGTGAGGAAAACTGGGAAGATATAAAGGAAAGTTTGCTTTTGCCTCCGTTGGAACGCAAATAGGCATTGGAGCGTTGCGTTTAGAA
This sequence comes from Canavalia gladiata, assembly GCA_037954105.1. NCBI lineage: Eukaryota > Viridiplantae > Streptophyta > Magnoliopsida > Fabales > Fabaceae > Canavalia > Canavalia gladiata. Next base: position 64,241,503 of record CM075660.1, read on the forward strand.
GGCAAACATGATGATGTTATGGTATTTGTTGTGTTGGGTAGCATATTCCCATGGCACCGCTTCTTCTTTATTCTTTATGCTTTGATAATTGTCATAAAGCTCTTTTCCAAACTTCAAGAAAGAAAAGCGGTGAAGCGGCCATGGCTTCACTAACAATATAGCAAGTACCGATTAGTGCATACTTGGAAAACTTCACAACAGCCACGCCCACCATTCAACCTTTTTCTTAGACTCATACCTGCACCTATGTAACAAGTACACAAATTTCACAAATAACCTATTCTATGATTTTTTTAAAAGTATTTTTCTATCTTTTCTCTCTGTTTTTTTTTTAAATTATATAATTGTTTAAAAATTAAGTCATATAAATTTTCTAAAAATATTTAAATATTTTCATATTAATCATTTATAAAATATGTTTGATAATATTTTTTTAAGTAGTTAAAATTATTAAAACAAAAAAATATTTATTCATAAAATAATTTTTAATAACTACTAATATTTTTTAATAATAAACAACCTTTTCAAGCATTACTTTATATAAAGTTCAAACTTTTCTGCCCTAAGTTGAAAAAAGTTTTTTTTTTATTTTTATCTTTAATATTTTTAAAAATATCTTGCTTACCTATTTATTTAAACAAGTTTAATGTTTTGTTCACTTTAATATTGTTAATTTATTATAAAGTGTTAGATGATTTTTTTATTGTTATAGAATATTTTTTTATATGATTATCTTAATATTATACTATTATTTATTTTTTAAATAGAATATTTAATCTTCAGTACTAAAATTTTAAAATATAAAATCCATAAATTTTATAAAATTAATGTTAGTTCAAATTTATTTATACAATAATTATTTTAAAAATTAATTTTAAAGAAATAAAATTTATTCAAATACTCATACTATACATTATCTAAAACAAACTTTTAATTTCTAAATAAAAAATATATTCGTCTACTAGTTTAATTACTCTTACTTTAAAGAAGATAAATACAATAAAATTATATTATAATATTTTAAATTAAAAATAGTTTATATATTAAATAATATTATTAATTTTATTATAAACTTATAAAAATTTATTAATTACATATTTTATAAAATTTTATTTATTTTAAAATAGAAAAATTAAAATTTTAAAAATAATAAAAATAAAATTATTATTTTTACTATTAGTATTATGATGATAATACGAAGATATAATTTTTTATTTTAAATATTAATAATTAATATATAAAAAAAATAATTTTATATATTATTATAATATTTATTATTTAATTTTTATAAAATAATAAATATATATATATGATAATATTATATTATATATTTATATAATATAAAAATTATTATGATTTTATAAATTGAATATAATTTATATATTCAATAATATTATTTATTTAATTATTAATATATAAAATTGATAAAAAAAATTATTAATTAAAAATAATAAAAATTATAAAAATCAAAATTTTAAAATAATAAAAAATTTAAAAATTTATTATTATTATTATTAAATATTAATAATAATAGTAATAATAGTAATGGTAATAATTATGATATTTTTAGTCATAATAATTATTATAATGGTAATGATAATAATGATAAGATTATAATAGTGGTATAATTTAATTGAATTGAGAATAAAAGTATTTTAAAATTAAAAATAATAATTAAATAATATTTTTTAAATTATAATAATTAATTTAAAAATATATTAAAAATTAATTTAAAATTATTTTTTAAAAGATATTTTATTTTTAAAATTAAAAAATTAAAAATTTACAATTTTGAACATAACTTAACGTGAAAGGAAAAAAAATACATAAAATTCATAAATAGATTGAATTTTTTTTATATATTTAAATAATAAATTGTTTAAAACAATTATAATAATTGATTTATTTATGTTATTGCAGTAAATATTGATTGATTAATTTAAGTTTTCTGATTAATTTATAATAATATTGATGTTGATTGATTTTATTATTTTTTTCCTATCCAAAAGTTAATATCCTAATATCATTTTAAAAAATTATTTGATTGATTCAAGTTAGGGTAGCATATATTAATTGATTAATTCATATATTTGTTTCTGTTAAATGTAATTTAAGTGATATATATATATATATATATATATATTTTTTAAATTAAATTTTAAGATTAAATTTTTTGTATAAAAAAATTATTAGGAGAGTTAATTCTACCATAACATAAATATTTCTATCTCAGAAAGGATTGTTTCTTATAAAAAAATTATGATCTAAATAAAAATAAAATCATTTATATTAATTTTTATTTTAATTGTGTTTTTATATTTTAATTTAAATGTGATTTTGATGTCCCTAACTTTAACTGTTTGTACTTAGTGATGCTAGTTTTTCAATTGTTTGGCCTTCACCTCAACATTCCAATCTAAGAATTTAAAAAAAAAATGCACTACATAATATGTAATAGATAATGTATCATTAATTTGTTTAAATTAGAAAATAAAAAACTATATAATATTTAAATAAAAATTTATAAAATATAACAAAAATTATTTTCAAAATTTTTTATTTAATATATTTATTCCTTTAGAAATTTATTTCTATTTCATTTTTTTAATTATTTGATGAAATTTGAAATGAATAAATTAATTTGATGGTAATTGAAAGTTATAAGAAATATATGTAAACAATTAAATAAAATTAAAAAGGTGAAAGTTATAAAAATTATATCTTCATAATACTAACATTCTATTTATTGAAAAAATGTTAAAAAGATTTCATTTCAAGCAAGAAATAAAATGACTACAGAGTTGCCACATAACATGATTCATGTTGGTAAGATCCTATTTTATGTAATTAGGAATTAGATTTTTTATTTTTAATTATTCAACTAATACTTATAAAGATGTCTATAATTAACTCCAAAATATTATTAAAATAGTTTTTATAAGATTTAAAAAAGTTTTTTTTTTCTTGAATTAGTTTTTTAAAGTATGTTGGGCTCAATATATTTCTAACTAAGGTTTAACAAAATCAATATTTCTTTTGTTTTGACCCATCTCTTTGCATTGGAACCGGACAAGACTATCAAAAGTAACAAAATTATTCTTAGTAAGTTTTTAATAGAACTCCATTTTTTAAACTCAAACTTTGAGACAATCTATTAATTAAACTAGAGCACTTTCCTTCTTACTCATCTAAGTCTTCTATGGTTATAAATTCAGGCTCAATAATGGCACCTAATTTAATTACAGGATTCCCAATTCTTCCATCCAAAGCAATGAACGAAAGGGACAGCTTTAACCTTTTCTATGGAACGATATGAGTAATATTGAAACTTGACATCTAATTTTGCATAATAGAGATGGTGCTCCCCGAATTCAAGGCAAAATTTTTGAGTGAAAATAAAAGGACAAATTGAATTAAACATGGCTTTTATGGAAGTTTTGATCGTGATAGGATGCAAATGTCTAGTTGCAAACTAAGGAGACACTAGGAGAATTTGTTTGTTATGCTTTTGTCAAATGATCATTAATTAATTATAATTTTGTTCATAACAATAAATCTAATTAAAATAGTAACAATTCATATAATTAAAAGTGGTACATATTTATTCATAAATTATAAAAATCTCTTATGCAAGGAAACCTAGTAATTTTCATAATAATTTTAATTAATTTATAGATGGATGAAAAGAAAAAAAAAAGGAATACTAATTAATTGTGAATGGATGGATTCAGAAGATCTGGGACATGCCATTGAATGAAGTTAGGAAATGGGAGAGGGATTGATCCAACAAAAAACAAAGTGAAGTGGGATGAGTTATTTCACTGCTGTCCTCATCACAATTATGATCTGTGACCTATTCATAACAATTCATCCAGCTACAACTAGAAAGTGATAGTTCAAGTCCTTTTGCTGCTTCTCAGATTCAATTTTTTTTTTCCTGAAAAAAATTATGTTGTGAACTGAAAAGTGAAGATTCATTTGAGTAGTCTTGTATCAGAGTCTTAAATTTTTAAAGAAAAAATTCAATAAAATTATAACGCTGCATATGCATTTTTGCTTTACTTTGAATCAATTTGGTGACCTAATTTACATTCCTATCAAAATCCACGTAATTGTATAAGTAATGAGTTTTTAATTTGTTTGTTATGATTTTAGATCAAGGATTTAAGTTCACATCTAACTAGTACTATTTTGGGCCATCCTAGCTTTTCCTTAATTAATATCTTGTTGGGGGATTTCCCTTGTATCTACCACTACTACTAATTAATCTATGTTTAGTGAGATGTACTCATGATATATATATATATATATATATATATATATATATATATATATATATATATATATATATATATATATATATATATATATATATATCCTTGCTTCTTCAATCAACAAGATGTGTTTATTCAAGTAATTAATCTAAATAATTCTCTAAAATAGTGTTGGTTTAATTTACTTTTTGGTAATTATTATATTTTTGCATTTTTTAATTTTTATTTCTGCTAACTTTTTCTTATGATTCTTATTTCTGTTTTTTTTTAAAAAAAAATGGTACATGTTTTAATCTTTGTCACTAACAAAGCTATGTTAAGTGATAACACGGTTAACATAATTTGAAATCACACTTTTCACTTATCTTAAAGAAAAATAATAAACATAAATTTTAACAATATCTATATTTTATTATATCTCATTATTTATTTATATTTTTATTCATATCACATTATATATCATATTTCATCTCAATTTTTTCTTTTTTTTTTATTTCCATTTCTTATTAATCAATATGTATCTCAAATGGAATGTATGAAAATCATTTTTCTATTCTAATTAAATAATCTAACATCATCCCCTCAACCCCTCCTCCATCTCATCCAATTTGGATATCTCTTTATCAACATCTCATCATCTTAGAGAGAAAAAAAAAATCACCTTTGCAGCATGCATTAGGTGGAAGCATATACATCAACTTCCTTCTCATACCTTTACAATACATTCATTTCAAGAAATAATTTATTTAAAAAAATATTCATTCTCAACGCTTCTTTGTTATTTATGGCACCATTTTCCTGAGGTGGGAGAGAGGGGTCAAAAAGAGGATGAAGGAGGAGAAGATGAGAAGTAGAAAAAGAGAGTGAAAATTCTAAAACTAGCTAATGCAAATAAAAGGGACTAAAAAGTTAAACAAAAATAGTAAGAACCAAAAATAAAATAACATTTTTTCTAGGAATAAAAAACAAAATTATTTATCCACATTGAATTAGCTAAGACACATCATCACTTAAACAAGTTCTCCATTAATAATGCAAGAACTAAAACATGTAAAAATAAGTGAACAGAATCATAAAACAAAAATGGTAGGGACTAGAATAAAAAAAAGTTGCATAAATTTTAAAACCAAAGAATTATTTAAGGAAATTTTATTTTATATGAGATCAATTAGATAATTCGCATCCAATCCATGAAGATATCATAGAACAGTACTTATAACTCCAATTAATAATGTGATTTATCTATTCTGCTACAATTAATTAATCCAAGAGAAATTCAGTAACATTAATTTATAAACAAAATGCCAACTTCTTGTGCAAACTGGATTCTTGTTTGGGAACAGGCAATTTACGCACATCAAAGTTTGGCAAACCTAACTAAGCACGAGATACTAAATCCTCAAATTGAGCACCTGGATTTTGCTTGTTGTTGAAAGGTTATATAGTATTTTAGTTTATTGAGGAATGAAAAATTAGGACCCATCTGCACATATTCACTCCAGTTTTTATATGCAGTTTTTAGCACTCAAATTTGCATATGTTGGTCATTGTTAACACAAAAAGGAACACATTCAACACATGAATACCCCAAAAGCCAAGAGTACCCTATATCAACATATGCAACAATATTTGTGAAAAATATATTTAACTAGTTAAAATTTTAGCAGAATAGCATAGGTCAATGTTGATGATGTGTTTTTATTTAAAACCTTTGTTAGAGGGTGTTTCCACCAAAATCCGTACATGCAATAAGTGGAAGCAACGATTGTGCATACAAATATTAATTCCCTGAAAGGAAGAGGAAGATCCTTTTCCTTTTTTTGCCAAAACTGTCTTCTTCAGTTATTCAGATTCCTAAAATATTCATAAAGATAACTGAAACTGCTGTGTAATATACGTACTCATTTATCAACACAAATGCGGTCAAGCTACCATCCCATGTGCTTTGTCCTATTACCACTTTTCTGATTCATCCATGTGACTCTATATAACCTTCACTCTCTTATTCCTTACATTTCTAGTTAATACTAATACTATTTATTATAAAGTTTAAAATAATTCTTAGTTTCTTAATCAAATCTTTAAAATATTATTAGTCAGTAGAATTTTAATATAACATGCATGTTGTGAAATAATTACTGAAATTTCATCCAAAGACCATTTTATGTGACTCTATAAAAACCTGTGCAATATTGTAGTCACATACTAACAGTTACACTGAAAATGATACACATAACTTTGTTTTAGCTAAACTCATACCCTTGCTTGCTACTTAAAAATACCTGCAACTGAAGTATTACAGTGCTTAACACAAAAAGGGTAAAAAGATTAAAAAGGAGAAAAAGATGAGTTTTAAATGAAGAAAATGAGCGGTCCCCATCATCCTCAATTTCCCATGTCATGGTTATATGAATGTGGTAACTGGTAATAGAGCTCGGTTCCCAATCCTGAAACTCCCATGTTATATATCACCGACCCTCTTCCATTGTGCAATTTTTTTTTAATATCCTAATAATAACATGGCTTACCCTGCATTGCACATTCCTCAGAATGTCTCACATCACCTAACTCAATTACTGAGGTTCACTTTATATATTTATTGGGCAATTTCACTTATTGTCAATTGGTTTTAAGATAGAATCTCAAAATGATATTCAAATTTATATAAGCCAATTTCCATTGCTACCATATGGTTTTTGAAGGGTTTACTAACAAATAGTAACATAACCAAAAAATGACTTTTAAGGGTGTGCTTGGATTATACTTGTTAAACCATGATTTCACCTAATTAAAAAATACTTATTAGCATTTTAAAAAAAAAGGGAAAATGTATGTGCAAAATTGTCTATGTGTATATTTTATTAATACATAATTTATAATATGATATGATATTTGAGGGTTATGTGGTTGGTGATCAGATTTTATATGGTGTAGACAGGTCTTCTCTTGTGATGATATATTATTGTAGAAATTAAGTGATTGGGAGAAACGGATATAGGAATGCCGAATCAATGATGAATGTGAGATGGGATTCTGATTCCTCTATCTTGGGCTCAGTACTTGGACCACTTCGAAGACTGCTATTCCTTCTTCCCCACTCACATGGATTCTCTGTTTCTTTTATGTTTCTATATATGCTTCGCCAAATTTGTTCTTTCTATTCATTTATATTCGCCTACGCCACCCATTACACCATTTGTTTTTGCCTTTTCATATACAATTCATACCATAAATTGTTTTTGACTCTGACCTCTATTTCAAGACAAATTTTTATGTACACTTTCTAAAATAATATCTTCATCCAATCCAAATATGATATATTGTATGCAAATTTAATCAATACTAATTGATTAATTTGATAATAGGATCTAATTAACTATTAATTTTCTATTATTATAGGAGAACTTAAAGCAACCTTGTATTACTTCTACCTATTTATAGCTGCCAATGCTTGTAGCTAGTACACAAGGCATTCACTTCCTCACTTTTTGCAAGGTGAAATTAAATGTCCATATATGTGGGATTTCTATTCATGCTATTTTTTTTATGAATACATACATTTAGTTTTATAAATTTTATTAATTATTAAATAAAAATATTGAATTTTTTATAATTTAAAAATAATAAATACAATTTTTTTAATAATTTTATTATATACAATACAAAGAGGACAAGTAGAAAATGTTATAAAAAGATATATCAAATCTTTTTTATAATTATATTTTGAAATGTCTGTTGTCAAACCTTAAGTCAAATTATTAGTATATTTATGAATATATAACAAATGAGCATGTATTATTATGCTTGTTGTTATTATTATTATCAAAATGGATAAGACTAATTTGAAATAAATTTGTTTTAAAATAAATTAAAAAAATTAAAATGTATTAACCAACATGATTGCATATATAAAAAAAATTGTTGAAAACGTGAAAGTTTATTTTGATAATTCTTGTTTTTTTTTTAAAATAATCTCTAAGTGTTAACTAATGAATACTTTATATCTTGATATGTGTCAAAAAGAAAAAAAAAGACAAAGATGAGTTTATTATTAATATTTTATTGGCTAAGATGATAACATGATTTAGATTATAAAAAAATATAATTTTACTTGACTCACTTTAAAAATAATAAATTTTTGATAAGTCCTTTATAAAGACAATGTCTAAAGGCAGATCAGAGAATCCGGTATATAACGAGAATTATTGTGCATAATAATTAAGGTGAAAGATTATGTATCTAACCATGTTGTTGTTGATAATGTAAAAAAGGAAAAGAAAGTAGTTGAAGTTGTTCATGTGCAAGAGTACATGGCGATCTTGTCATGTAGTGGGGAAGGTTAATTATCTTTTCCCTGTGGAATTTAATTGATTCTATATATAATTTACCTTAGTGATGCTTTGACAGTTATATGAATATAAGCATGACCTAATCTAAAACAAGAGTCAAATTTTTTATATCCCAAAAAGAGAATAGTCTTCTAACATTCACATGCATTTGCCTTTCTGTTTATTTCTTACCTAAAAACGGGAAATTAAAGATTCAAAGTCCAAAAGAAGATGATAAGTTGTGAAAAAGAAGAAAAGATGGATCTATGCACATGATATGCGGGGTAACAATTAGTGTGTCTTCTGCTAGATCTTGTTCTCATATATTATTACTTTTACCAAGATGGAAAACTTGGTACGGTAAAAGAAAATGTAAATAAATAAATAAAATTCAAATATTATTATTATTATGATTTTAATAATTAAAATGGGTAGCTATAGGCGAATGTTATTATTAGTCTAGTTGGCTACACCGGTGATTCATTGATTAGAATTAAGATAGAAAGAAAATGTAGCAGAAGAAAGGACAGTCCTGTGCTGCGAATGAGGTCACATTCTATAGGGTTTAGGTATAGCTAAGATAGAAATGGAATAGAATTTGGTTTAATTATATGGTATGATATGATATGATATAATATAATATAATATATCTCTAGACTCCGAAGACACCTCGGGATGTGTGTATCTATGTATTATAGTTTTCCTTCAAAGAAAGAGAAGTAGCCAATAACACCAACGTTTTTTGAATACTAGGGAAGGGGAGGGTTGTTATATTTGCTTGGCTCGTTCTTCCAAGTAATTGGTGGATTAAAAATATGCATATATAGAAACACTAACACACTTTGATTAATTTAAAAAGATATAGAGGAGGAGGAGGAGTACAAAGGTGAAAGCGAATGAGGGGAAAGGAAAAGAAAATGATGTATAACGGTCCTTTTTGTGAGTACAAGATGAGAAGTGCCTTATAAAAGGGTATGTCTCTATTTTAATTTGGTTGGGACGCGTACCCATTTGCCAAATGCAGTGCCCTTTCTCATCGATAATTGCTATTCTCACATGCTCCTCTCTCCTATCTCCTATCCATTTGTTAACTTAATGGGTCACTTCATTGGAGGATTCAAAACATGCCTTCATGCACACTCCATAGTCCATACTCATATGTACATACACTCGTGATCGTCAAGTACTCCCCCTCTTACTATAATCATGAATTGAAGCTTCCCATAAATTTTATTCTAAATTGTGACTTCAGATTGCTCTCAAACATAGATGCTGACGACTATGATGCAATGGTCTTTTTGTATGCCATGTTCTTATACCAAATGGGATCTTAATTCTCATCTCTTTCTCTCTTGTCATTCAATAAAAAAATTACAAAGAAATGCAAACAAACTTTTGTCTAACAAGAATGCTATTGATCACATTAGCAAGTGCCAATTGCATACCATAAGGAATTTGTTTCTTAGCAATGACATCTTAAGATATCACGACAACTCTAATTCATATTTATTTTGTTTCCATCATTTAAGATAAAAAAAATTTATATATACACATAAAATTAGCTGGCTTGGCCTTTATGGTTAAATTAATAGTGATTTTTAAACAACATAGACTTCAACATATCCTTGTAGAAAATGGAGTAAAGGGTTTGGATTTATATGAGCAATTTGAATGCTATCTAGGTGGCGGGCTTGCCGGCCACTACAACTTTATTTATTTGTTTCTTAGTGTTACATGCAGGCGAGGCGCACTTTAGATAATTAAGAATCAAGATTGAACCATAGTTTGGCTCTAAGAGTAAAGCATGATCATGCCGCCAGAAAACATTGACTCATGTTTTTTTTCCCTCTTTTCATTGTATGCACTCTTACAATTATTGCTGGGTTTGGTTGATCTTTTATTAGTTGAGGAATATCAAACTTGTGTCTACTTCCAGATAGAGTCTAAATGCTGAATGTCTGAATCTCAAGATGTTTACTTGAACGCAACAGATTAACCAAATGAAGAAATTGGAACTTACATTTTATCTAGGACCACCGGTATTTAAATACCACATTGGGCATCTAACTAATTTGGGACAAAACAGATAAAATCAGAGTGACAAAACTATATTCCAGAAAAAATTGTATATAATGAATTTTCAACTATTCAAATCCAAAACTCCTGATTAAATTAGAATAATTCATGTTAATTAATCCTTTTTTTACAATAAAAATAATAAAATTTAGACTTAGAATCTCATGCTAATTTTCCAAATCTCCTGCTAACTAATTTAGATGTTACTTGGTAAATAAAAACTTATTGTAAATGATTAGTGGACATTTTTTTTTTCAAATATGTATTTTGAAATAATAAAATTTACATCTGAGAATTTTTTTTAAAATTATAAGAGGCTGAAAAATTTTGGGACCAAAACATGCATAAACCATTACCCACACATCTACACCTCTCCAGCAGGCAATAAAGTGATTTGCACCCCTTTTTAGATTATTTTGCGATCAAAATCCTATTGGTGATTTTAGATGACACAGGTATGCAGTAGTTAGCAGTTACAATGGACCTTTGCCACCTTGAAGAATACTATTACTTGCATTATCATGACAATCTCAACTTGCGGCTGCAACATCCACATTGCCTCCAATGCCCAATATCACCATTAGCCATTGCATGATAACAACAGTGTATCCCAAGGTTGATAACAAACAATTTCTGCTAGCCCAAGGCACTCCTCTTCCTCTGCTCTATAGTGAAAAGGCCACTGGTAGTAGGCCCATTAATGTTTTTTGGGCCAACATTGAATTTGTTTACCTTCTTGTCAATTTCATTTTCATCCAATGAGCAATGAGCCAGGTTTTAATCAAAACAATGAGGGGATAGTGTTCTTCATAATTATTACGCAATAGTACAACTATTCATTGTGTAGAACATGAAAAGAGTTAAAAGGTAACAATCCGATCATAACAACACCCGAAAGCAATTTTGTGACAGAACATTAAACAAGACATAGAAGCAACATGATTAGAAACTATGTCATAGCAAATTTAATTGTGAAACGAGGGATTATGAGCCTACTTTACTTTCCTAACCCCTACGAGGCCTACTAGAAAATCTCTATTATCATTCAGGTCTGCTTCGGATTACATGCACACTGCTATAAACACAAACAATGATACTTCTCAATTGAATGCAGTAAATGAATGTGATTACACATAGACAGTAGTCAGATCAGAATCTAATGTAATAAAAGCAAGGATCCATCAAAGAATTAGTGTGCGTTGTATAAATGTCATCAAACATTTTCTTCAGTTCCACAGTCTTTTATGCAGTAATATGTGGCATCTAATCAAAGTATCCAACATCTACATGCTTGAGGATCCTGAGGCCCTTCAAACCATCTATCCCATAAGAGGTTTACAGGTCCACGTACTCTGTTATTAGAGAAAACTAATGAGTACAAACTACACCTACAAGCAAAATTGAATACAAAGTAAAGATGCAGGTGATAGAAATTACTCTGGGAGTAGTGGATCGGGCTTACTTTCCATGTTTTGTAGCAAGCTGCACTATGTCAAGTGAAATTGTTTAAGCCTCGTAGTATATTGTAGCACAGGACTAATAAGATACACTTTTTGGCAAGGCAAGAAAAAAAACATGCTGGGTGCCTTTAGACCCCAAATTGAAAAAAAGGTCCATCAACAGAGAAAAACCAATCTACAACTTGCCGAATGGGCAAATCCAACTAGAGTTTTTCTATTTCAGATGTTGGAATTAAAACAATGTGAAATTATCAATGAGCTCTTTACCGGGATTTTCTAATTTATTCTTTCATAGAGAAGGGAGAAACAATTGTTTCAGTCAGTACTTACTCCATACATATGGTCGACACATTTTCTGTTTTCTCAAGCTCTTCCAATTCTTCCTGCATACCATTCAAGAAAAGAGAATCAATAACAAATGACAAGTGCACGAAATGGGATAACAGAAATAATTGACCTTTCACAGCAGTTAAATACTGACTAACATTAAAAGAAAGCACTCAACTTTGTAAAATTGATTTAAGCAATTAGAAAAGTGAAGCAATATAACCCTTCATCAAATCTATGACAAGAAAAATAAATTTATGGGAGCAAAGGGCAGGTGAAAAAATGTTTTCTGTTTCCATTTTGTTTTCACAAATAATTTCAAAAAATGATACCATGTTTTCACATTGTTTTTAGTTTCCAAAAATTCTTATAGAAAATGGTGAAAACATGTTTTTTACTATTTTCTTTACAAATCTTTGAAAGAAGGAAACAAAATGAAAATAAGGTAGTATTTTTGTAATTGTAAAAAAAATAAAAAGAGAAAATATTTTCTCAAACCAAATAGGCATTAAATAACTGAATCATACATGCTTTTGTAGGATGTCATAAAGTATGCACATGACAGATAATTTTTCCTCCACTATAAGTTCTAGTTTAATTTTCTCATCTTGTTATAACTTTGAAGGAAACAGAAAGAAGGCAGCTGAAATTTCAAATAACTGCTCAGGTTTCTCAGAAGAAAAACTGTCAATATGGCGGCTCTATACGTTTGAACTTTCTAGAAATATTTTGGAACAAATTGTCCATATCTACAGGAAGATACATGCAATCATGCATTATGCATCAAAGTTGGGATCTTCTCAACTTACAAGCATGCAAGGTTTTGTCAATTGACGGTGTACCTACCAGTTCACACATACTATGGAGAATTGAGGATAATTTTGCAAAGGGCAACCAATTTATTTTATTTTATTTTTTTGATAAAAGAAGGATCTCCACCCAAAAGAGAAGATGATTACTCTAGAACAGTCCTTCGGGTCAAAACCTCCGCACAATTAGTAAGAAGCAACTGAGGCATATCCACTGAGAGACAATCATACACCAATAAATCTTGTTGGCCTCACAATAAACATGAAGAATGTACACCACCCATTTATAACTGAGCAAGTGTCTAATGCTTTCTACTTCCCACTTTTGAACCAGAGATGCTTGCAATTACAACACAAGAGTAGTCTCAATTCAACTTATCTCAGCCCCCAAAGAGCAAGCTAAATGCAAAACTTCAAGCACAACCCATAATTCTGCCATATACGTAGAAGTGAATGCTAAATTGTTGGTAAACCCTCTAATCCACTTGCCCTCATAGCGATGGATTAAGTCCCCACATCCAGCCACACCACTCTGCTGATTGCTAGCCAAAGGGCAACCAATTTTTGTAGCATTGAAATATGGCATACTATGTAGGAACTAATTTGATAACGTCTACAGTCTGTATGAATATACCCTTCACTCCCATGTAAGTAACTTAATATGCATTGTTATTTATGAGCAGTTTAATAAAGAAACGGATTGCTACCATCAGAGTGGATCAAAATCTCTATCAAAACATTAAAAAGAATGAGAATGGCTATCACATACTGAGAGTCATTTGCAATAATATATCAAGCATGAAATCAAATGGACCGACCAACAGAATTCCTTATCTAAACAAGGAAATTTCTAAAGGCCGGGTAGTGTTGACTGCTCCATTGACTTGAAATTTCTAAACTAACAAACTAGTGAGAAAGATTCAGAGATACAACCAGATCACTGAACTTAATCACTTCGCTTTCAAAATAGTGGTTTGTACGGTGTTGATCAAACTTCAAAATCGGCATGCATATGATACACAAACCAGAGTCAGAAATTACCAACTCTACAGCATTTTCAGTACTAATCACATTCCAAGTGGAGCAAATAGAAATAATAGGAAGCAACATTTTTATAATAACAAAGAAAAAGGTTAACTAACCTGAAGAAATTTGGAGTCTTGGTCAAGACGCTTCAATTCTGCAAGAATCCTGTGCTTGCCTCTTTTATCAGTCGTTGCTGTTGCTGTTGCTGTTCCTGAAACAGTAACTGAAACAAGAACGGTTTCTTCATCCGGCGACGACGCCGTTTCAGACGCCATAAGTGTTAACTAACAATGAGTCATCCACCTTGACACAGATCTGAACCTCTTACGAATTCTATTCTTCAAAAAAGCCCTTTTTCTTTCTACTTGTGCTGTGCGCACTCATGGAAATCAAAAAGCGACCCTTTTTTCTCACTTCAGTGTCTTTTTCATGCCTTTAAACTCTCCCAATTCTTTTCTTTTCTTCCTAATTCTCAAGAACATGCCAACCATTTGGATAATGATACCACACAATCATTCAATTTTTATTACTTAATTTATTTCGTAATTAAATCAAATATGTTTCTTAATCTCTATGATTTCTTCTAAACTATCTCTTATTACAATTTCTGTGGGGTCACCACCTTCTCTAAAAGCTTAGGAAGGCCAGTTTTTAGTGTGACAACTGTTTAAGTTAAAATATATTTTCACACTTTAACTTTATCTAATTCTTAATTATATATTTATTTATTTATTTATTTTTAACACTAACGTCTCACTCATTCTTTAATATTTCTTCTTATATCTTACTCTTTTCGTTTTTCTTCCTGTCAAAGAATAGTAAGTAATTTATTCTGCTTTATCTATCTATTTTAATTTTTATTTGTATTTTGATTTTTAAAAAATAAAAAAATTACTAGTTAAGATGAATTATAACTAATCTTCAATATTTAATTTGAACTTGTACTGTTTCTTTGTGCGAATTTGAACTTGTACTTTAAATTTAGACTTAAAAAATTACAGGTTGTCTTTTCATTTTATTATTTTAATCTTGTATTTTTTTTCTAAATTTTAAAGACCTCAAATTTATCTTTATTTAGCTTTTTCTTTTTCGCTTGCCATTGTTTGTCATTTTTTTAAAGTTATTTTTTCTCTTCAAATATTATTTTCATATAAATTCTAATATTATAAAGCATAATATTAATATTTTTATAATAATTATTAATCAAACCTAATTATATATTAATCTTTAATAAATACTTCCACCAATTGCACCAATATGGATGAGAAAAAAATGTTTTTTAAATAAAAATATCAATTAATCATCATTATATTGTACATTGTTTTATAAAATTGATAGATAGAATAATTAAAAATTAAAATATTAGTTAAAAATAAAATATAAAAGTTAAATATTATTTAAAAATTATCAAGTTAACTTATTAAATTAATTTTTTTAGTAAAACTAATAGTTATGTTTAGTAAAAACTAATAGTTGAAACAAATAGCATATTTTTAAAATAATAATTCAAAAAATGTAGAGTCTATAACAATAAAAAAAAATATCATCTAACATTTTATAATAAAATAACAGTATTGTTGTAAAAAAAAGTGAGAGAATATTAGGATTTTTAAAATATTTCAATAAATGAGATATTATAAAAAAATATTAAGGATAAAAGTAAAAAAAAATACTCTAAGTTAGAAATTAAAAAAATTAAATATTACTTAAAATAATATTAAAAAAGTACTAATGACTATTATTTTTTTATATCAAACACAGTTAATATATTTTAACAATCTTTTAAAATAATAATTTTTAACTTGTTATCTAAATAAAACGTGTAGTCCTTACACACTTTGAAATGAGTGCTTTGTTATGGGATAAATTGTATTGGTGGAGGTTGATTTATTGTTTTATTCTTGACACAAAAATATTTAAAATTATAAAATAAATTGTTTTCATTACCAAGCAGGTGGATCAACTTGTAAGTGTTCATCCAGCTTAATCAAAAGTTATATATATATATATATATATATATATATATATATATATATATATTAAAATTTTTAAAAATATCTTCAGTTGATAATAATTTTACCCATGTATATAAAATTGCTCCGGATAAAATATACATGTAATGTAAGAAAATTATCCTCATTTATAACTGATGTCTTGAAATCGTACGAATTTAATAGGAATCCAACCTAAAAGGAAACTCATAAAGTGTTAGTGCATTGCAAATTTTGTCTACTTTTATTTTCATATATTTTTGACATCTAAAAACAGTTTTTTTTTTTAATTTTTTATCAAAATCTTATTTATTTTTAACAAAAAGTATGCAGTTTTGATATCATAGTCCTTTATCAAAAATACTAAAAACACATTATTTTTATAATTTTTAAAAATTTAAAATAAAAATTCATATTTTAAAAATTATCAATGAACACATAGATCATTTAATAATTGATTTCATATATATATATATATATATATATATATATATAATTTTGTCTTTAAAATAGATTAATTATTAACATTAAAGTTATACTAAGATTTTCTACATGTGTGTTTTCACACACATACATATTCCATAATTAATAAGAGTAATATGTAAATTGTAAACTGCTCCTTTATCTCATTTTGTGTATATATCCATGAACATATTAATTACACAATAAAAAATAAAAAATAATTTCTTGTTAACTCATGGTGGCACGTGAATCATGGTTTCATACACTTGTAGATGTGAGTTGTGACTACTCGAACAAAAGGGAAATGAAGAATATTCGTTTTTTCATGGCGGATGCAAAAGATACCGTTTACTAATACACATAAAAAATTACTAATCTCGTGAACTCACGCAACCGTTTAAACTTTATATATAGGAATACTTAGTTTAGGATATGATATTAAAGCTTGTTCGATTAAGTGGTTTATATGATTTATAATTCAATCTTTAATTATTGCTGTTATTATTCTAATAAAAATTTGAATGATTACGAAAAATAGATGAGTCTGTGTATTATCTATTCAAACTCAAACGACTCTTGCATGAGAGCTTTGAAGATATAATATAAAATTATTTATGCATTAATAAATTAAGATTTTGATATAGATGATTGTTATGATATTTTTAAATATAATTAAATTGATAACGATACATGTTTAGCATGAATGAATTAATATTTAAGATATATTTTTTTATTAATTTATGTCATGAATCTTATTTTTATTATTAGTTATATCTTTACAAAACAATTTTTTACATAAAAAGTCATATAAACTAAATTTATAAATTCTAAATTCTTTTAGCAAATATTAAACGTAAATGGAAAAAAAAATATTAGGGTAGTTATTCGTTGTGATGTTTGTGTTAATTAAAATAGAAATTTTCGCCTATACTTAGACAAATTAGTTAAAGAAAATATTAGATAATTAATTAAATTGGGAGATAATATGGAATCTACTCCTAAAAGTTCAATTTGAGATTGAGCTCAATTCAAGAAATTATTCAAGATTACATTTTTATAGATATTGCTTTCTACAGCACCAACCAATGTCATTCAGAAATGCAAACATATTTGATTATGTAATACAAAGTTTTGCTCTGTCATATATACTCTATTTCATTTATTTAGATTCTGAATATGACTTTAGAAATTAACCTTTATTCTTAAATTTGACAAATAATTCAATTGAATATAATATGTCAAAAATAATCTATTAGGTTTATGAATGGTTTTAAATCTCCACGCTAATATTTTGCTACAATTACACGGCTGCTTGATATGTAGTAATGTGCAATATACTTTTGTGATTAAATCATGTAAGTTGTTTTCGTTCCTAATTTATATGACTTGGATAAAATTTTTAATCCTTAAAAATATAATATAATATAATTTTGATTTCTTTAAATATTTTTTAGTTTTTAATCTTAGAAAAACAACAAAAATCGCATTCATTTAATTCTTACATAAATTTAAATTACATTATTTTTACTAGATACTAGAACAAAAATAAGTAATTAATTAAAAAAGTAATTATTACCATGAGTTTGGCCATTCGTGGTAACATTAATACTTTGATCAACACGCGATTGAGGAAATCATAAAGTAATATGGATTAATGCTAATCACATATTTCTTAAATGCTAAACTAATCAGCAGGAGAATCACACTCCTAACACTACTATATGCAAAAAGGAAAAAGTATCTGCGTTATTTTAAGTTGAATATATTTCATGAATTTATTATAATTTGACATTTTTATTTCCCTTGTCCAAGAGGACTAACCTAACAAACACACGAATAAAGTTTACTTTTTATTGTATGTCCCTCGCTGGTAAAACTGGCATCAAGCTTCTGTATTTGTTCTGCATGTGTTAAACGAAAAATCATTTACCTCAAAATGTTCAGCAAGAATCTAAATATTGATCATATAATTATATATAATTTAACTTTAAAATTATTTAATATTATATAATTACTTTAAATTAATTTTAATTAAATCTAATAACTAAGATGTATTTTCTTAATTTTCTATAAAAAAAAATCATATTCAGGTCATTCCTTCTTTCTTTATGGATATATGTCTACAGCCATTCTATAAAAAATTGTCATAAATATATGAAATTATAAATAATACGTGGCTTAAAAAAATAGTAATTCTATATATTTACATTTAAAATTTTATAATGATAAATAGTTATAAATTTTTTATAATTAATTATATAATTAAGTTAATTATTATATTTTATAAAATTAATTATAATATTTTTTAATTAATTACACTTTTTTATAATTGATTATAAAAATTATGATTAATTTTATCAAAATATAATTAATTTAATTTTATAATTGATAAGTAATCGATTCAATATTTTAATAATTGATTATTAAAAGTAAAATTTAGATATAAATAAGTAAATTTATTATTGTGTTTGATAATAATTATTGATATATAAAAAGATTTTTTTCAATGATTATTTTTTTTAGCTCAAATCTTAGTATTATTTTGTACCTCATACCATGAACATTTTTTTAGGATATTTAATAAAAAAAATCCTTTTAGTATATACATATGTATATTTATAATTAATTTAATTTGAGAGTATTTTTATTATGTTAATTAAAGTATTAAAAAATAAAACAAACAGTATTTACCAGTATTTTAAAAACTAAACTAATTTTTAAATTTATAAAGTTATTGATTTTCAATTTATTAGTTCAACTATCGTCGGATTAGTGATAATTCAATATATATTTTTAACAATTAATATACTATTAATACAAAAAATGATACTATACAATTCAGTCATGAATTAGTACATAATTAAATTTTATTGAATTTTATAATAACCACTTTAAAAATATATTTAAAATACTTCTTTTGTTTCTTTTTATTTATCTAAAAAATGAAAAAGTTGTTCCTATTAATATTTTTATTTCAATTTCAAGCAAGTATTAATTAATTTTTTATATTTATTAATGATAATAAATAAATAGATAAAAATAAAATTTATGTATAAAGAATAAATTAAGAAAGTAAATTGTAATTTTTTTTTAAAAAAGTTAACAAGATTAAGTATATTTTTTAACATTTGTATTTTATTTTTTTTCTGAACAAAATAAAAAAACGGAGAAATTAAATTTTAATTAATTTACAATATAAAACTTTATAATGAAAATTTCTAAAGTTAAACTTATTTTTTAATATCATATATTATATTAATCAATAATATAAAATTACAAGAATTCAGGTTTTATGAAATCTTAAATTAACATAAATCAGCCACATTATACATCTACCAGAATAAAATCCAATCATCAGTGAAATTAATAAATAAATATTATTAACAAATATATTAAAAATTTTATTAAAATATATTGTTTGATAATATAATTTTTTATACTATTATCCAATCATAATTTTTTATATAATTAAAAATTAATAAATAATACAAAAATATTTACAACAATATATTAAAGTTAACCTTATTTATTAATTTCAAATGCATATTAGAAAGTAATAGAAAGAAGAATATGTACATTGATTTAGAAGAGGTATTAGACATGTGGCGAGCGACAATAAGCTCATAGGTTCAATTCTTGGTGATATGGATCTTTCATTTTATAATGAAACGAAGCTTACTTGTTTTAATTAGTGGAACTGATTAGTGACCGGTTCGTGTCAGTTTAAAGTTCAAACACTTTTCTCACCATAACTATATTTATGGCTACAACTATATCTTCATTTGGAGATTTGAAATACATTTATGACCACAACTAACCATATTTCTATTATTACCATCATAATATATATTTGAGCTTAAATCCAAAACCATTTGGCATTACTTGCCAATAGTATGATTATTGGTATAACTTGTCTATTGTAGGAATTTTTGTTTATATAAAAAAATAAAATAGCTTAAAGAGATAAAGAAAATCCTATTTTTTTTAATAAATTTATAGTATATTATTAATATTTGGGAAGAAAAGAGTTTTTTTTTTCAAGTTTAAAGTTGAGATTTGAGAATTTAAAAAATTAACATATAAAAAATTAATATAAAAAGAATATTTACATAAAAAATTGCAAATCATTAATAACTTGGGATTGTAATAGATAAAAAAATGAATGTACAAAATAATAATGAAATAATGTATTAAAACAAAAAAATAATACAATATAAAAAAGTTTGATTTTAATATACTTTCAATGTAATTTTTTTTACATGATTAACTAATTAAAAGTTATCATAAATATAATTTTTAAAATATTTACTATAAAATTAATAGTTTTTAATTATATATCAACCAATGATTGGATAATAATATATTTTTTATTATTAATATATTTCAACTAATTTATATAAAAATTCACATTCAAAATTTTATAATATAACAACAGATCTAATTATTTAAAAATATTTTATTTACTATGATTGTTTATTTTTTATAATAAAAATAATGAAATTTAAATTTAAAACTTTGGATAAGTTATCTCTCGATTAATTCTAATGAGTCGATTAATTACTTTGAATCTTAATTTAAGATGTATTAAAACATCTTATTGAAGAAATGTTTCCGAGAAAACAAATTGATTAGTATGGTTAAATATTTAACTTCATTTAAAATATGGAAATTAAGCAGTACTTTACAGAGAATAATTTAATGAAAATTTAAAAATAAAATCAACAAAAATTTATAAATATATATATTATTAATTTAAATAAATAAGTAAAAATATAAGTGACGTGAGTAAATTGAAAAAAACTAATTTGAGATGTTCAAAATTGAAATTTTGCACAAAAATTTAATATAAAAAAAAATTAGATTCAAGAAAAGAAGAAGAAGAAAGCTTAGCATTAAAAATATTAAAAATAAATATTTTAAAAAATTAAAGTATAAAATTAAATATTAAATAACAACGAAATTGTGTGTTTAAAAGAAAAAAAATAGTAGAATATAATTTAAGTGTAAGATCATCGTAGAGTTTTTATATAATAACTGATAAATTAAGGTAAGCATATATTATTGCGGAGACATTTAAAAAATTATTTGAACTTATATTAATGGTGATTTATATTTTTTAAATTATTTTAATAGCTTAACTTTAGCAAGTTTTAGATTATAAATAATCTGTTGTAAGTTTATTTTATAAGTATTTAATAGAATTATTTACCAAACGCATCTTCCGTTTATTATATATAATTTTCATTTTAATATATATATATATATATATATATATATATATATATATATATATATGATCAATTAATGTTAAATATTAAATCTTAAATTTATAATTTTTTTAGCATACCGATTTAAATAAATTTACAACTAATTAAATTAAATTATTTAAATTTATACGTTAAAAATATTAAATATTATAAATTTATAATATATATATATATTAATGGTGCTTGATAAAAATTGGTTTAAATATTTTTTAATCTACATATAAAAATCTCTCTCTTCCTATTTGATTTTTATACGAAAAAACTAGTTGTAAGAAAAATTTTAAATATAAAAATAATAAAATATAATAGTATCTTATATTATAACATTATCATAATAAATTTAACGTAGCTAAAGAAATTTTGATGTAACTTTTTGACGTGTGAAAAAATTTACATTTTTTTTCATCTTGATTTATATATATAACACATTTTTTTATTTTAATCCTAATTTGAGTTTTTTTAATATGTATTATTATATAAGATAATCAATTAATGAATAATAATTTTTATTAGAATTATAATATTTAATATTATTAATATATTAAATTATATAATTTTTATAAAAAATAATTATATGTACAATTTTGTCATGTATCTTTAAATACATGTTAATTTTTTTTTATATAATTTGTTTAAATTGGTTCCTTTGTATAAAAGAGCAAAACACCGGTAAAATTAAACAATTAATGGAATAAATTAGTCCCTAATTTATTTGTGATTTTGTAAATTAGTCTTTTACTTAATATTTTGTTTTGCAAATCAGTTTTTCCGTCAATTTTAAACATTTAGAGTTGCACGTTAACATATAAATTGCAAAACAATGTCCTTTAACAATGTTTAGACACCATTTTTTTAGGCCACTTTTTCAACCACTCAATAAGCAAGCAAGTAATCTTTCATTTACTCACTCTTCACCGTCATATCTCCCTCCTTCATCAGCACCAGTGTCAAATTCTCTACCATACCCTTAGTCACCACCTAGTCAACCTCGTTCTTCCTTAAACTCTACCATTTACACATATTTCTTTATGCATAACGATACAAGCATAAAACTCCCCCACTCATTCTAACTAACTTTTTTTTTTATATTTCTTCAAATTTTGTGGGTTATTTAATCTTATTTCATACGATGAGATTTTTCAATTCATTCAAAGTTTTGATCTTAAAAAAAAAATCTTAATCTAGATTGTGGTGCAAAATAAAATGTAGATAGTGAAATTGGAGAAGATATTGGTGGAGGAAGAGGTGATAATTGATTGGGTGGTGACAAAAAACATGGGGATTTAAGACTTGTAGTGATGGAGGGGAAGAGGTGATTATGGATGTATTTGGTATGCGAAAAAAGAATAAAAAATTACTTGCTTTCTTATTGACCGATCATGAATGTAGCCGGAAAAAATGATGTGGACAGTGTCATCGCTAGAAATGGAAGAGAAGAAGTTCAAAACAATGTCGTTTTATAACTCATGTGCTACTTTATTGAGTGACCAGCAAGGTGAATGAAAAAAATGACTGTATATAATGCCATCACCAGAAATGAAAAAGAAGATGTTCAAAACGATATCATTTTATAATTTGTAAAAAAGAACATTGAAGGAGATACTAACAAATGAATTTTCATAAATGAATAATTAGTTTGTAAAATCATAACTAAGTTAAGAATTAATTTACCCTTTTATTAATTTTTAAAATTTTTAATTTTATTTTTTTAATCTTTTATAATGATTAAAATCGAAATACTTATTATTTATCTTTCAATCTCCATCTTTTCATAAATTTTTTACCTAACAATTCAATTTTTTTAAAGCACATCACAAAATAATGGAATCTAAATTCAAAATTTTAGATAAATTATTTCAACTTTTTATTATTAAAATAATTCTAATACTTTAATGATAATTTAGTTCAAATTAATTAAGTTAATAAATCTCCTTCTGTAACCTTCTTGAATAATTTTAACCATCAAATACTTCTTCTTTTTAACCCTCGGCCATTTATAAGTTTATTGTGCCACCATTATATCAGTCACAAAGATAGCACCTTTCTTTTCAATTATCTATTCCATCAAAACTCACCATGAAGTGAGTTCATTGTTGCGGCCATTGATGGTGATGCAATGTAATGCTACCACGGTGGTTTCTAGCTCTGCTTCCCCTTTCGTTTCGTTGCTGGACAGACACAAATTTATTTTAATCTTAATTACATATTAAAATGTATAAAAAAATATATTATTAATATGAGGATAAACCAAGATTCTTTCAAGAATATGGTGTTTGAAAGTTGAATGAAAACGTGTTTTGATTCAACCATTATCAAAGATTAGAAGAAAAAAAAAAAAGAATTAACTTTTGAATGCCAAAGATGTTGGTTTATCTTTTATTTAAGAAAATGGTTAACGTCTCTTCTTTAATTTTTTCCTTGATCTTATAAATATAAAATTATGATTAATTTGTTCAGATTTTATGTATAATTATCATGAATTAATTTTTTTTTATCTAATTATACTATATTTTTCTCTCCCTCTCTTTTTATATTATTTTTTATTATGTACAAGGAGTAATTAACATATTTTTAATATAAAAATAAAAAATAAAAATATATTACACATAAGAGACACGATATATATAGGAATCGTAATAAAAAATGCACTGTAAAAAATTATGTAAAAAATTCATCGATTTATTCTTTAATCAGTAACAAACTTATCAGTTGTGAATATAAACAAATTAATTAATTAATTCTAATTAAAAAAATTACATTAACATCCTTTTATATTTATTAAAAAATCATCCGATATATTTTTTATTTTTATTCTAAACAAATTTTTTTAATTTATATAAAAATATAGTATCATATATTTTTTAATTATACAATTTTATATAAATATTTTGAAATTTATATTATATATATATATAAAAGGTTAAATTAATATAAAAAATAAAAAATATCATATATTTTTTTATAAATTTTTAAAAATATCAATATAATTTGTTCCTACAATTAATTTAACAACGAAAAATTAAAATAATTTATATAAATTTTGAAATTTAAATATATTATTTTATTATATAAAAAATTAAATTTAGAAGACATTTTCCTCCTTTCAAACCGAAAATATACTAGTCAAATTGGCATGAAAAATTTGTTAACTATCCAATGAGAACGAAAATATTCGATCCACGGTTTCTTTGAGGGCGATTTCTAGATGAGTGAGGGCGATTTCTAGATGAGTGAGTCGTGTGAGTATATACTAACATCAATTTATTTGACTAATTTTTTTTTAATGGTGATAATAATAAAAGAAGAATTTAAGTTATCCATATCAAAATAAAAATAAAAATAAAAATGCTAAATGATAAGTTTGTGCAGAAGAATTTGATAGTCATGGGAAATTGAGGTACGTTTCCGGAAGTAGCGAGTGGTTAGAAATAAATTAGAAATCATAATTTTTGTGAGTGATAGCAAATTGAAGAGTCAAATCAAAGAGCAGTGGCATTCATTTCCCTTCGCTTCAAGGTTTGTGGTTCCTACTTCTCCTTCGTAAACCTCATTTTTCTGCTATTATTTCATATTTTTTTAATTTTTAAATTTTTGGAGGATAATGACACTCTCCTTGTGACTTGTAACGTGAATTTCACTTGAATTGATGGAACTAGTTTGTGGTTTTTGTAGATTGATTCAATGGCTTCAGTAATAATGGGTGGAACTGAAAAGCTTACTCTCTTCAATAGCAGAACCCTAAACGGAAAGGGATTAGGTTTGGGTGTTTGGGATTTGCAGGGTAAGAGGTTTCCAAAAATGAGTTATAGGAATAGGAGGAAGATAGAGTGTAGCCTCTCTGCTTCGAGGCCAACCTCACAGCCAAGGTTCATACAGCACAAGAAAGAGGCGTTTTGGTTCTACAGGTTTCTGTCAATTGTGTATGATCATGTCATTAACCCTGGCCATTGGACTGAGGATATGAGGGATGATGCTCTTGAACCTGCTGATCTCAGTGACCGCAACATGTTAGTTGTTGATGTCGGTGGTGGCACGGGTTTCACCACATTGGGTATTGTCAAGCACGTGGATGCAAAGAATGTCACCATTCTTGACCAGTCACCTCATCAGCTTGCTAAAGCCAAGCGGAAGGAACCCCTCAAGGAATGCAAAATAATCGAAGGGGATGCCGAAGATCTCCCCTTTCCAACCGATTATGCAGATAGATATGTATCTGCAGGAAGGTACCGTCACATATCTTTGCTGTTTCATCTGTCCTTACATCATGATTTATGCTGATATTTTATCATGTTGCATTGTTGTTATGACATGTTTCAAGTTAACTTTACATTATGGCTTCTAATGTATGTATGGATATAAAGTAGTTTGGTTTTAAAAAAGGTGATGATGATATGCTTTTGCTTCTCAGCATTGAATACTGGCCAGATCCGCAGCGCGGCATCAAGGAAGCATACAGGGTTTTGAAACTTGGAGGCAAAGCTTGTCTGATTGGTCCGGTTTACCCAACATTTTGGCTGTCACGTTTCTTTGCAGATGTTTGGATGCTTTTCCCCAAGGAGGAAGAGTATATTGAGTGGTTTGAAAAGGCAGGGTTTAAGGATGTCCAACTAAAAAGGATTGGCCCAAAGTGGTATCGTGGGGTTCGCCGTCATGGCTTGATTATGGGTTGTTCGGTGACAGGCGTAAAGCCTGCATCTGGAGATTCTCCTTTGCAGGTATCTGGTGTCTTAGCTTTCCAATATAAATTTTAGCTGTATGTTGGTCCTTGTTTAATTTGTGGGATTTATTATTGTTTTAATTTTAACTCAAATTGTAGGCAGGTTATAGTTGTATGAGGGCCAATTTCTCTCCTTGATGGTGTGTGTCTGTTTTGTGCAATGATACTTCCTACCATCTTATGATTTACTGAACATAAACTAAATGGACACTTAACCTGGTCAATTAACAGCAGTGGCCATTGTGGACACCCTCATACTGGCAATTATTATGTATTCCACACTAGAATTTGCATCCTGCGATATGTGCTTTCTATTCATATTTTAGGAACTTGAGATATTCTTGTGGTTACCCACTCTTTTCCTGGTTACATGAGCACATCTGGGAATATATCTCATGCTTTGATTTAGATCACTTTTTCGTTCTATTCTTACTCAAGCAGTTTATTTTTGGACACTAGCCCAAACTTGTTTGTTATTCTTTTAAAAATGATTCTTTCATGACTCAAAAGAAAAATAAAGGATCCAAATTCGATTAGGTGTAGGTTAACCTTACAAAACTATTCCAACTCTATTGTGATGGTCATGAAAGTTTAAGTGGCATGAACTTGTGAGTTGTGAACAAAGCACTACTATTTGTAGCTAGAATAAGTATTATTTAACATATCTACCAAATGAATACTCTATCTTGGGCATTGGAGATAAAGAAATCATTTCAAACACTATGGTGTATAGGTGATAATGAGATTTTTTCAACTTTCTGTGCTTTTGTACCATGAATATGTACATATTTGATGTTTGCTCCGGCTGTTTTGCACATTGGTGCTTAAAAGACAACAGGTCATATCCCGATAATATGGAAAGAATAGGTAACATGGAAACAGTTGAGTGTTGAGAGGTGTCAATGAACCAAAATGAAAAGTGAAAAGAAAATAAATATAAGAGTGTGATGGACTAACCAATGTGGTTGATCTTACTAGTTACTTACAGTTAGTTTTGATTTTACATGCAGTTTTGTCAGAATATTTCATGCTTTCATTTGAAGTTCTCTACCTTTTAATAAACTGATGTTCAATATGTGGCAAAGTTACTGGATTTCTTTGATTGGATATTATCTTTAGGTTCTTTGATTGAATGCTATGCCACTTTGGTTTAGAGTCTGGATTTTCCTATAAAGCTTTTAACATTTTTACTTTCATTTGCCCCTGCCAAACATTGTTTTCTTGCTTTAGTGCAAAATGTGTCTATTCTGCTTAATAATGTGATAGGATTTAAGTTTTTATTGAATATGTTGGTTGTTTTCAAGGAACCCCTTGAATTTGCAAAATGGCAGTGCATGGGTATATTCCCTTATCTTAGCTTCCCAAGATGGGGCAACATATAAAATATGCTGATTGACTTTGGTTTCTACAATTTGCTGCAGCTTGGTCCAAAGGAAGAAGATGTTGAAAAGCCCGTGAATCCTTTTGTCTTCTTACTGCGCCTCGTTCTGGGTGCCATGGCAGCTACATGGTTTGTGCTGGTTCCTATTTACATGTGGCTCAAAGATCAAGTTGTTCCCAAGGGCCAGCCTCTCTGAGAGATATTAGTAGTTAGTAAAGCTTTTGATACTATCAGTGTCTTGTTCAAAGTTTCAGTAAATGTACGATGGTTACACGCGCAATTAAGAAACATTTTATCAAAACCTCAATTAGTTTGTTACCTAATCGAGCTCAGTTTTTCTGTGAGCTTTTTGCAAGCTGTGATAATTTGCTGTGGGAAGTGCTAATGCAACGGTATTGGCATATTTTACACGTCAACTTCTTATTTTGTTCTGCCATCAGCAGTCGGGTTATAAGAGGTCAAAATTCCAACATTGCTGTATTGAATGACTGTATAATGCGTTAAAAAGCTATGGTTGTTTAGAGGTTACCCTTTTTTTTCTTCTGACCGAACTTAAAATGCGATGCCTGCTTATACCAAGTTTTTGAAGGAGACACTACTAAGGAAGATAATGCTCTACCAGAATCTGAGAGCTGATTTCTTGACATTAGTTGGGCCTCTCCAGCTGTGAGTGAGGTAAAGCCAAAACAGTAAAACAGAGAGCAGGGTAAGTCACCATGAGTGGAGGCTATCTGCTTTTGCAACAAACAAGTTTTTTATTTTTACGTCCACACAAAGACTTTTGACTGAGAGAAGGACATGCAACCAAATTTGGGCTACCCAAGATAAAAGCTCTAGTATTGGACCGGCCTATCCAAATATTTAGTTTATGGAAAAATACTTAGTCAAATTCATAATATCCTTATCATGAAGTTCTCGATTTAATTCGTTACCTGGGCACTTTCTTAATATTCTAAAACACATCCTTAATAGAGATTATCTAATGTTTTAAAAAAAATATTCGCATGTAATTAATTGATTTAAGAATGTTATTGTATGGATGCAAGAAGCTTGATTTAAGTTTGATCATTTATTTATTACCCACCAAGAAGAACAAGTAGAGGCTGCGGTGCCTCTAATCCCTACAAATAGAATTGTCAACCAAATAGGAACAAGTATAGACCAATTCATCGCCAAGTTAGCTTGTGAGAATGATAATGGGTTAGCTTTAGATAGGGTTATTGTACTCGCATCCGCATTTAAGGAAGACTCATATTCAGACCTGTATGGTTGACCACTTTAGTATTAATTCTCCTATTAAAGGGTATTTATATATTTTTATCTATTATTTGTATTTTAATTAAATAGAATATGCTTGTCTTTTAATATATAGTAAAAACAAGAATGTTATTTTAATATCAAAATTAATTATGACAAACCAATAAAACAAAAAAAAATGCATTGATTAGTACTTAGTTTAAAATATTCAAAACATTTTTCAAATCAATAAAAGATATAACAAATTTATAATTATATACATGTGAGCCATGTGCACGTATGGAGGGTAGTCGGTTACCTAAATCAAAATCTAAGTTTATTAGGTTGGTGACAATTTAGCCACTATAGATAATTTTAGTGGATATTCATTAGATGAAGTGATGCAAATATGTGATTCCTTGGTGGGGAGTGTTAAATTGTAGTTGGGAATTGGGACAAGAAAGAAGGTAGATTGAAAAATTCGTACATTCAATAGTGGATACCTAATAATCCTTCTGGAAATATTCCTAGTTTTTGAATTGGAAATTCTCCATCAAACATATTTTGACTATTTCAAATGAAAAGAAAGATGGCCCACAACACATCTATAAAAGAAAAATGAATATAACATTACAACACAAAAATTGCTCTTCCACCTTCCTCCATTAGCAATCATGGCAGATGAATGGACAGAAGATCAAATAGCTATATTCCGAGAAGCATTTGGCGTTGTGGACAAGGACTCTGACGGTGGGTGGGGGCTCTTTTACACCATACTCAGCTCCATCATTCAACAATTTGTCTTCTAACATAAATGTTGATTGTGTCTCCCATTGGTGCGTTTTAATTAACTAAAAATCTTTGTCATGTGTAGGATCCATTACTGTGGACCAACTGATAACCATTATCCAATCCTTAGATGGCAATCCAATAAAAGATGAAATTGAAGAAATGATTAGTGAAGTGGATATTGATGGGAACGGGAGTGTGGATTTTGAAGAGTTTTTGAATGTTATGAGACTCAAAATGAAGGTATATATATGCAAACCTCTCTCATTGCTTACACCTACACATTTCAAACTGTTTTTCTTTTTCTTCTTCTATTTCTATTTTTCACGTCATTCAAAAAGAAAAAGACAAAATAGAAAAAAAAAAAAGTTAACTTCTTAGTAAAGGTATGATGTTAATTGTCAATTTTGTTAGGAAAATCTGACTGAGGAGCTAAAAGACGCATTCAAAGTATTAGACAGGGATAATGATGGATATATATCAGCTCCAGAGGTAAGCAATAACATGCCATGCACCCCAATCTCCACTTCTGGATCTTTCATGGATCCTCATATTAAAATAACTTTGTTCTATATAATCATCAACTGCTATAAATAAAAGTTTTTTTTTTACCACTAAAATTCTAAGTGTTGGTAACTTTAGTCTGAATTTTATAAAATACTTACTTTAGTTCTTAACATGGTAAAGAATCATTTATTTTAATCTTTTCTTATTTTATTTTTATTACCATTTTGTATAAAAAAAACTAAAATAAATATGGTCTTTTAAAATCAAGAGTTAAAGCTGAGAATTTTGTAAAAGGACAGTTTTGATGTTTTATAGTTGCATTTCTGCATCTTTCATGCATCCTCCCATAAAAATAACTTTGCTCTATATAATCATCTAATGGTATAAACAAAATTTTCTTTTTATGACTAAACTCTCGTTTTAGTCCCTAGTTCCTAAAACTATAAGCGTTGGTAACTTCAGTCCTAATTTTATAAAATACTTATTTTAGTCCTTAACTTTGCAAAGAATAATTTATTTTATTTTTATTATAATTTTGTATAAAAAATAAAATAAATGTCTCTTAAAATAAGAGTTAAAACTGAGAATTTTGTAAAAGGATAGTTTTGATGTTTTGTAGCTGAGGCTAGTAATGATGAAATTGGGAGAGAGACTAACAGATGAAGAAGTTGAACAGATGATTAGAGAGGCTGATTTGGATGGGGATGGTCAAGTTAGCTATGAAGAATTTGTAAAGTTCATGATGTTAAATTGATTCATCTCATTTGAATTTGGAAGTCTCAGAACAAAAAAGTGGCTTTGTTTGGCTCAACCATTGACATATTCTATTCTTTTGTATTACTATGACATATTACTGTTGAAATGTTGATTCCCCTATGTTTCAACTTTGACTCTGTGGTCTAAGCATGTGCCTTTTGTATTTTGTTTCTCCAATGTTAAATAAAATGTGATGCACGTGTAACTTTCTATGTATACATAACTCATAAATATTAAATATAAAGTAATGTAACTTCTTAAGGTAGGTAAAATATGATAATTTTGAATATGTGAATCAGTCTTTTCTCTATCTTCTTATGTGTTTCATAAAATATTAATAGGAATAAAAAATTTATACTACGGGATTTTCTTTGTACTTTCATTAATTAGTATATCTTCATCGAAATTATTAAGAACCTAAATTCATTGGCTAATGTCACAACTAGGAGATCTCCTAACTAATTGCATTATTTAAGTTTTGGAATCGTATGAGATTTGTTTTTTTTTTTTTTCTAAATATCCTCACTTAAAGAATTAAAGAATTCTAATATTAATGCCGATTCATCATTTTGTTATATATAAATTCTAATAACGAAATTCTGCTCATTACTTTAGTTGTGGTGTGCATGTGTGTGACTGTGTATCAATTTTAATAAAAAAAAATGGAAAGAATAAAAAATAAAAGAAAGTTTAATATATGTTAAAGAATTTATTAATTTTATAATTTTAATAAAAATATTATATATAAATTTTAATTATATATCTTTAAACATGTATTAAAAAAAAAAAAGAAAGTTTTATTCTCAGTTTCATAATAGAGAAGCTGAGAATGACTGAATGAGCACATCCATTTGATTAGACAAAAATTATTTAGTAAATATAATTGTTAGTAATAGTCAATCAGCCATGATGAATTGGTTTCTCTAATCACACATTATATGAGTTAACCATGTTTGAAGTTCTTCTTATCTTAACTTAAAGGAGGAGAATGCCGAACCCAAAATTAGTGATTGAATAAAATGAAAGGAAGATAAATTTTTGTTAAGCAAACAATTGGGCCTTAAAAAGAATAAAAATAATATGATGGCTGTGCAACTTCAACAAAGGAATAAGTGAAATAATAATAATTATAAAAAAAAACATTTTTTTTCACTTTCTTTTCACTTTTGGCATTTAAGTTCCATTTCTCTCTTTCCCATTTCACACTCAAACCCTAACATGGAAAATTCTACTATATCTCACTTTATAATTTTTCATAATTTTTCAGATTTATTTGGTCACGCATAGCATAACTTTAAACTTTTCACTTAAACCGAACCTATAATATTTCATGGGCCTGCCAATTCGTTATTTTTAGCTTAGACCCGTCGTTCCAAAAGAATAACAACTATTAAAAGTTCAATATTCAGAGTTGACCAAACAAAGGGTCAACACAATATTCAGATAATTTGCTTAGAGATTGACATCAAATATAATTCCTTTGGGTACTTCATGAGGTTAACATCTGGTCTTATTTTTAACTAGAGTTTTTTATGGGTTGAAATTATTAACTATGGTGAACGTAGTAAACTGTTTAATATTAATTTAATGTTGGTCATTTTAGAATCCAAAATGTGATAAATGAAGTCTAAAATTGATAGAAAAAAGATATAGTTATAATAAAAACACGGTTTCTTGATTCTTGAACAAGGATTGAAGAATTCCTAGTCCTTCTACTTGGATTATTTTTCACTTGTAATTAAAAAATTAAGGACAAAATATCAAGAACACCCATATGTTCATTGTCTTCAAATTAGTCTCCGTCACCTAACCATTTTATATATCATGCACTTTTAACTTTTTATAAATAGTGAATATATTCTCAACCAAACAAGTCCATTACATGTAACAAAAAAGAAAATAGTCCATTCCCCTCTTCTGATCTTATTTATAAAATTCTTCCTAAAACCTTTTATAGCCTATTTAGACAGAAGAAACAAAAAGAAAAATGAAAATACATAGGTGTGTTTAGCTTGAAAATTTTAGAATTCCAGATTTTAAAAATTATTTATGATTATGTTTCACATATGTAACATATTCCCAAGAAGTTAAAAATATGACAATATTTTTAAAAAATACTTATTCCTAGATAAAGAATAATTTTCAACTTCATTATTTTACTTTAAAAAATTTGGAATTTTTATAATTTAATTTCTTTTACTTTAATAGACTAATTCAAAACTTCTGATATTATAATTTTTAAATCATTCATCAAACTTCTAAAAAATATTAATCTTAGAAACGAAAAAAATCACCTGTAACAAAATGGAAAAGGATATTTAGATATATATTAAAAATATCAAATTCGTTTATAAGATGTTCAACTACTATTATTTTTAAGAAATAAAACATTTTTATACTACGAAATTCCTCTTAGAAGTAGGGGAAAATTGTGGGAAGAGGATTCGAAAGTTTATTAATGATTTCTTATGTAAATAATATAAAAATTTAAAACAACTCATCTTCCTATCTTAACTTTTTTAGAATCTAAAGCATACATGAACCCAATTGTATAAAAAATAAGTTTAAATTCTTTTCATAATTTTTGAAGCTCAGCATAATTAGAAATTATACCTTCATTATTAGAACAGTATCCTTAAAATACAATTACTCATTTTAATGAAACGATAAATAATCATTATGAACCTTCCGAATGAATAAGTGAAAATTTGAATATAAAATAAATCAAAGTGCTTATTTACATTAATCCCAATAGTAGTATATATATATATATATATATTTATATATATTTATATTTAAACATGTCTTATTCATTAAAGAATACAAAAATCAAAATCAATGAATAGACCAATTAAAATTAAAATTGTTTTGGTGCTCATGTTTCACTCGCACTTGGAAACATGCACCAGCAAGCTATTCTCCAATTCCACGTCACACAGAAAGAACCAAAAAATGTTTATGGCTCTATGCCATGCACGCCTCATATCTCTTATCCTGTCATGCATCTACAAATTTGCCACAATGCAATCATATCACATTGTTACAGCAACAAGATCGAACAGTTATGTACGAAGCAATATAACAAAAATCAATTTCTAATAATTTCTATGAATTCACATACACTCATTTTTGTTAGCATTCACTATTCATTCTTCCAAACTCTATTTCACTTCATTATTCTTAATTATTTAAAGTTGTTAACATCCCAAATGGATGAGATCAAAATCTCTCCATTATCTATTACTTATTTTTTTAATCAGCACAGCATGGTATAATAGAACCTATGGAAGTAGTAACATTTGCATTATGATGTAGCTGGGATATATGAACAAATTATTTAGCACTTCACCCATGAATGAGGAACAATACTAGTTTAAGCAGGTGTATCAATTTCAAAGGATGTCATTCAACAGTTTAACACAGTATTTGTAGCTTTAAAACACCAGTACAAACATGCAGGGTAAAATCATAATCTACTTGATATCACTATTTTTTGCTGTAAGAAATAGCAACATCCACTGACTACTGTAATGTTCACTGGCATGTTGTGAAGCATCTATGGGATTGGTACTTGCCAGCTTATTGATAAGAACCATCATGGATCCATAACAGAGACAGATACTTGATAAAATGCTGTACAAACATGTGAATAAACATGAAAATAACAACTTAGTCTTTAGTGCTAAGACAACATAAACAATGTACAGATCCCTAGCTCAATATTTTGGAAACTTTTGTACAAGACACGTGTCATTAGGTTAAAGGAACTCTAAGCAAGTTAAGGAAGGGAAACAACTAAAGAATCAGTGTAAACAACCTCTCATGGAAATCAAGGGAAAGATTATAACGCATAAGAAGGAAATAGAAGCAAGTGAAAAGGTTAGAACATGCCTGCCACAATAGAAGTGCAGAAAGAAGGAATATACTATGCCAACACAGTAATTTAATTGCTATACAGTTATACTCACCTTTTGCATTTAGCTAGGTTTGTGTGTATCAGTGGTAGAAGATCGTTAAGAATGTATTGGTCTCCAAATAGGAAGGAGTGAGGCTAGCACAGCATGACCTAGTCAGGGTTAGCATTCTCTGGCACCCACTAACCAAAGCTAGATCATGCTGGCAGCTTCACTTTTTCCTTTGTGATCTTTTTCTTCATAACATTGCTATGCTACATGCCATCTCCAACCTCAACACTCAGCAGTTATATTTATATATATGGCCATTGCACAGAAAAGAAACATGGCAACAAACATCTTGAACCACAAAAGACAAATGGAGGAATGTAGATCAAACACTTAGCACATGCTCAAGGTGAAAAACACTATAGAAACAACAAGTAGAAACTATAAAAATTAAAATGTGATGATGGAAAGCTGATGCAATTATTAACAAAGTATACAGTTATAAATTTTAAATAAGGAGGAAAATTTAGAAGAGAAAGGGTACAAGGACAAGGGGATTGTGATTACACTTAAGAATAAGAAGGGTTTCATTCCAAACTTGTAAACTAGAAAACAATGAGATGAAGTTGTATGGATAAACTACATGGTACATAGAAAAAAGAAGAAATTAAAGGGGCTATGGTTTAGTAGAATATATATAGAAGAATTGAAAAATGTGAAGAGAGGGAGATAAAGGAGATCCTAATTCCCATGTAGTTGATTCATAGAGACATAACCCACCTTGTGTAACAGTGAATTAAAGAAAAGTAGGATACATGCACAGTAGAATGGAGAAGGAAAAATTGAAGAACACAGCTAAGAAAGTTTTGAAAGGGAACACGCATGATGAGTTGTCTTGGTTCGCTACTGGGGTCAGAAAAATGATAGAGCCATGGCTACTTAGCTTCTAGGGCGGCATGGCAGTGGAGGGATCCTGACTCTCTCAGCCTTTTCTTCCTGTGTGCCACCTATTTCATCCAACAAACAATATTATAATTATAATTTTTTTATTTTAAAAAATTATATTTTTGAAATTTATCTTTTTATGTTTATATTTATATGTTCCATATCATATTAAAATACATTATTTATATATATTTTATAATAAAAACAACATTTCTCTATCATATATATATATATAATATGTTAGAGAAAGAATGTTTTTATAACAAATATGTTATTAAAAAATAGAAAAATAAAAAATGTTATATAGTAAAAATAATAGATGTGTATATTATGTTAAGGAAAGAGGGGTTATATTATATAGGAGAGAGAAATAATAATATGCATGGGAAGGGGAGTTAGCAATTAGGGATGGATAAGGAAAGATGTAAATTGATTGTAAATTTGTAACTGTTGGGGGGTTGTGGTGAGGGACAAAAAGGCACAGCCCCTACAATTATTGGGTTCCGGAACAAAAGAAGAAGGTGGTTTAGAATTTCTATGCAAAATTTGGGTCGCTTTGGATGAGTGTTTCTCTCTCTCTCTCTCTCTCCCTCTGTTTATTGAACAACTGTGGTGTGATCAACCTCAGTTGTCAATTCATGTTTCGGGTTACTTCCATTCAATGTTATTTTTCAGTTTCCACTTCCCAGCGATCGAGAAAAGCAAAACATAGCACCAACAAATTAATACACATCCCTTTCCTTTTAGTACGATCATCACAGTCCCAACCTCTCATTCCACCGTTTGATTTCAATCAATTACTCTTTGGTCAACCACACTACAATTCTAACTTCTTCTTACATTTTATTTAAATTAATATATTGTCACGTTATGTTTTTTAAAACATAGATTCATGTAATATCCATTGGTTTATCGGTTGAAATTTTTTAATTTTATTTAAATTATTTTTATTTACATGGAAAGATTATCACATATTTTTGAAAAAAGAGAGTATTAAGAGTTAAGATAAGATATGAGTTTATTTGTTTTGGCGATTCCAACGGAGGCATTGCATGCGTTATAAAGGTACGCGATTTTGTGACAGCTAAGTCCTGAGATCTCTGATTCAAGCTCTGGACATAGGTTCATAGACCTGTGAGATATGGACAATTTAATTAATTATCCAGTTGGCTGCGTTCCAGATCCGAATTTATATCCCATTTATTTTTCTGTTCATGTAACTCAGATGTTCAAATTTCATAATTCCACTCTACAAATAATAAAATAACAAATAGGGGAAATTCTTATAAATAACACATTAAATGTATTTACGCCTGATAGCAAAGTCAAATATATAAAAGTTGGCTATCCAAGCATTTTTTTCATGTGATCACGAATTACTAGAGAACAGAACAAAAACAACGTTAAGCCTTTCTCATGACACAAGGATCACAATCTCCCCCTGGTTCATTGATTGTACCACTCTTCTGATCCATGATGGTAATGGACCTCTGTCTGTAGAACCATTTTTTTTTCTTCATTTTTATGGGCTTCAGTCCATACTTTTACCAAAAAATGTATGAACAAATACAAATTATTGACACTAGGATTAATTTAATTTAAATGAATGTGTAATGTATGCCCAGTTACAAATATTAGACCTATGTTAATTAATTGAAGTATATCTTGGACTCTTAAATGTTCATAGTCACGGCGTGTATGACTAAATCAAAGAAATATTTCTCGTTGAAGGGATATCTATGATTTAATGACGAATAATATTTCTTGACAATGTTTTGTTTTCAATGGGCTACCTGTGATTTAAATCTAAGCCACCCTTAAATTTTAAACCTCTTTATTATTTAATGCATAATCTTTTTTAGATGGCAAGGATCATCCCAGTTAAATGTTCAACTTCCGAGAACCCCATCCTTCCAACAAAAACACTGGTTTGAAAAAAAAAATGCACACAGAAGGAAGAACTTAAGAAAATAAATTTTTAACACAATTGTCATTAAAAATAATGAATTATATATCATATAATATCAATGTTGTTCTAGTATTTTATTTTATTATTTTAAAGCATATTCAATAAATTAATATAAATATTTCTCTAAAACTTTAAAATATAATATTAACACGGTATCTAACTATGTAAATAATATAAACTGTTTTACGTCGTTACAAGTATTTAACAAGTATATACTTAAACGATAAGTCAAAAATTAGGGAAAAAAAAATACTCTGGTGACTTTCTCAACTAATTCTTTTCTAACCTAAAAATATATATTCTTCTCTTATTCATAAGAGAGAAAAAAGTTAAGAAAGCATGCATATATTAAAACAAGTTATACAGTAACTACGCAAGAGTGGTTGTGCAATAAATTCCTCCTTGTTATGTTCATCTCATCAATATAGTAAGAATCTTCGGGACACATCTCCAGCTGATACCAAGGGATCAAGTCCTTCACTAACACTAGTAATTTCTTCACCTTCAAGGCTAGTTTCTCTGATCTAGCATTAAGAATTCCAGTTACATTTAAAAGTCATGCGTTTAAAGTTAAGGAGAAATAATAGGTACACATTCTGAAGGAGGTCAGCAAACATATTCAATTCTTATTGTTCAGAAACACTGAATACAGCAGATTGCAATTTCAATAAGCATGCATGCTTTAGCAAGTAGGGTCGTGCAGAGCAAGGTGGTCCCCAAAAATAACATACAATATTAGTGTGTTAAAAGAAAAACTGAAAAATAAATTTATTCCACTGTCATTTAGGTTTTTACTATGAATATTTGATTGTTAAATGGAATACTTAACTATGTTTTTTATTATCAATTTTCAGATTCACTGATTTTTACATATTTGGATAATAAAATGAAGTACCTAGCATATAAGCATACAAGCAAGCCATAGAAGACATGCCATTTTTCAGACTCTAGTTGACTCGCATAATAATCACATTGACAAGAGTTGTCAGCAGTAGAAAGTATGTGACTTGGATTAGAAGTAGGAGGACTAAGTCCTTTTCCCATTTGCTATATTTCAAACGGGGTCGGTGACTTGATGTACCAGACATTGTTCACAAACTGCAAAATATCAGCGTTGATGTTTCTGTACAGAATCAGAAATCAGCGAAGTCTACACGGAGGCCTTTATACTTTTTTTTTATGGTTAGCTCAGCACCTTTCTTCCCGCCCCCTAATGTGAGTTACTAAATACTTCTGCATGGCCCACGAGTTCAGTAGTTTCAAAGCATTAAACACACTCAATATCACTGAGCAAAACCTTAATAGAAGAAACAACGAAAAATAAGAGAAATAATAATTGTGATCCGTAAAACAATCATTCTAAACATCTGTAAAATGTCACCATGTTGAAATATGGAAGAAAAATCACTGACTATAGAGTTGAAGGTACAGGATTTTAGGTGTAAAAAAATGATATTAGGAAGAGAATAAATATTCCTGAAGACAAAAATGAAGGAGTTTAGCACATTTGTGGAAAACATATTTATTGACCAAGTAAACATCAAGTGATTTCACAGTTCAACTGTTTTCAATCTATGCCAAAATGCACATGATGGAATTTCCACAAGTTTTGGCTAAGGATTTTACCAACGAGTAATAAAAGATTGGTGAATGGTGATCACTACAAAACCATTGCGGTCAAAATCAAGTTTCAGTGCAAAGGATTGCACAATTTTAAATGCCAGAAATAATTGCACCTCACAAATCTAATATTGCACGTTAAGACAATCAACAGAATGGATGCAAATAAGACTTGGAATTATACAGAAGGTTGTGCAGTGCTAGAAATTAAAACATTATTTTCCATTACGTTTCAGAATAAAATGAAGCATGAAGACATCTTTTATCATGGGAGTCCATAATGGCCATGTCCCATGACTAACCAGATCAGAGCCTTCCATGTAAATAAATGCATGTAAGCAATTAAAGAAAGTGACATTGGATTGTAGAGCCAATCCTTCAAGAATACAGATGAAAGAATAATTTAACAGTGTAATTACAAGATTCAAAAAATTTACAAGAACAGCCAAACAAGATACCCACCTTCCCTCTGTTTATGTCGTGATGCAAATTTTCTGAGATGAAATCAGACTCAAATTTCTATGCTTACTAATGAACTCGAGCGCTATCATTGGCCAACAGAGGTAGGATAACAACATCCCCAAACTGAAAGAAATATTGCAATAATTAAATCTACTAGTCACTTCACCTGTATTTTGGTTCTTGGAGAATTAAAAATAGTAAGTATATATTGGCAATATGATAACCTTCTTGCTAGAATGTTTGTCTCCCAAGTCAAGATTGAATAGATTCTCCAATGACTTGGGCATGTAGAAAAATTCCGGAATCAATTCCTCCATGCCAGAGAGAGATATCACCTGTATTTTCCCTTCCCAGCAGCACTTACACTTTTGAAGACACGATCAGCATGGTCAAACTGGCCACCCTGAAGTTTTTGATTCTATAAATTAATGTGGCCAGGCAGAGAAGATAGAAAAGGACAATTCCAGCACTAGAAGAATGAGATCCATAGTAAAACTTTGGGACATCCAGATCATCCCAGCTCTTGTATCTAATAAGGAATGACAAAGATAATGCTATGCACCAGAAAGAGGAGAAACTATGTTCTAAGATCAGGTGCCATGGTTACAATTCTCTGTTTTTCTATGATATAATTATTATAATATCTTAATTTAGGGATAGCTGTGCAAAACTAGAATGTAAGTTTCTTGCAAATGCAAAGATTGCTTTTGTCTCCTTCCTGGGTATTATAATTCTAGTATAAATGCCATCTTAGTTTCTTGCAAATGCAAAAATTCAGCATGCTTCTTGAACTTGGCAAAACATTTAGCATATAGCCACATAATCCCCAGGTAATGAATGATTGCAAACAACACATCATATACAATTCAAAGAAAAGTTGCAACATTACACAAAATCATGACAGCACTTAAAAGAGACCAAAGTTTTCAAAATTCATTCTCACCTTCAGGTGTCTGCCAGCCCAACGGTTTAACAAGCCTGGGAAATGTTTTTATAGGTCAGACAAATCAATATTTTCACTCTCATAATCCGTAAGGACCTATGGAAAGACTGGACATTGAATAAGATCACTATATCCTCATCTTGCCAAGGTGTCAAGTTGCATGAGGAACTCAAAATTAGTTATTTCTTCATTGCCACCTTTTGAAAAGGATTTTTGCCATTATCTTGAAAAAGAGCTACCCTCGTTGCTTCCTTGTTTTTGATGATCCAGAAATAGTCGTCCAACCCAATACAATGCAGACAAATTATGTTCAGAAACATATTAAAAGGGGGAAGACACACACACCCACACACAAAAGAAAGTGGTATGAGAAGCAAATTAGAAAACACAAAAGCAAAGGTCAAATGTATGGTACAACATTAAACAATCTAAAGAAGAACAGCACAGCAGCACTTGAGTGATTGTACAAATTTCAAGTCCTTAGATCTTTCATGTTACAACTGATCATCAATATTGCAGCATAAATGCCTACTGTCAAAAATTAGCAATAACATCAAAATATATGCAACTTGCAGTTACTAAACACGCTAAAAATATGAAAAACACAGAAAAGTGACAAAAAAATGCAGTACCAAACAAATTATTAAAGCCAACAGAAATAATTCTTACATGCTAATTTGAGGAAGATTTATGTCAACTAGAATATTAAAAACTTCTCTCTCTTTTTTTCATTGCTCATGGATAATCCCAAAGCCAGAAAATGTAGTCATATAATGAGGTCAGTAATTTGATATCAGCCAGTGTGTCACTAGCACATAAAACCAATAGTAACACCAGTAAATTGATGAAAGCTTACCTAAAATTTGCTTCCTTATAAAAACTTGCAATGTCCAGCTTTGTCTCCAACGATCGAGCAAAAGCACCATACCATGGGGGCCGGGGTGGGAATCTAATTGCTTCTATCATATCAATGTTCTAAGGGATGAAGATGAATGAGGGAGGGAAGGCATCAACTGTTAATTACTTTTTTCAAATCCAGAATGAACACAGAATTCTTTATATGAATCAAAACTTTCTTGCCATTTAGACATCTGTCTCTTTAATAGATTGTATGCCTTTAAACCCTGAGGTTCAAGCTTCTTTACTGGAGCATCAAACCTCAACTCAACAGGGGAAAGATCATCAAATATCTCTTGTCCAACAGATTCAGTCTGCTCATTAGACTTCTTCTCTGGAACATGAAAAATAAATGTATCATAAATTGGATCACTATAAATGGAGTTTCCATGTACATGGTCTGTGGCAGAGGAGTGGAATGCATTTGGCCGGTATAACACAAATGATTTTGGTTTTGAATAACCAGCCCAGGTTTCCTCTCCATCATCGGCAAGGGACACTGCATAATCATCAAGGTGTGAGGGGCCATGAGCTGAGACAGCGATCTCACCAGCTACCTGCATAACTTCTTTGTATCTGAGGTCAAGTTCTGCTTCCACTGAAAATTCACCTTCCAAATTTGAGCACCCATTGCGAAATTCATTAAGCACAAGTAGAGCAGGAAAAGGAATAACTGGACCCACAATGTCATCATTGCTGTGGGGTGAAGATTTTCTTAAAAAGAAAGGAGGCAACTGAGGAAGGCCTGGAACAGCTAGAAATTCCAAAGCTACTTTGGTTTGGTCCTGGTTTCCAACAACTTCACCACATTCAGCATAACTCAAAAAAGCCAACAGTAACAGCTCCAAAGGTAAGTCAGCCCACAATCTTCTCAAAGAAACCTCATGTAAGCTTGCAGGTAGCTTCACATCTTTAAAAACAGAATTAATTGCAGGATAAGATCTTAATTGGCCAAACCCACAAGCATTTAACTTCTCACACAATAACTCATGCACTTCTACACAAAAGGGCTCCTT
This sequence comes from Canavalia gladiata, assembly GCA_037954105.1. NCBI lineage: Eukaryota > Viridiplantae > Streptophyta > Magnoliopsida > Fabales > Fabaceae > Canavalia > Canavalia gladiata. The sequence goes on from CM075660.1 coordinate 64,284,663, forward strand.
GTCCCGAGCAGCTATTTGGGTCTTTTTAAGTTTTGTAACTAGAAAGCGGGTAAGATTACCACTAGCATAAGCATAAAGGTAATCCAATTTTAAGTAATGAAAAATTTTTGGAAATTTGTATTTCTCATCACTGGTGGGATACAGTAAGTGTCTGTCCAAACATAATCCCTGTTCATGGCAATCTTCTAAGTTTCTAGCCAGAGCCCAGGATGCATGATATCTCTGCAATTCAAACTTTCCTGATGACATCAGCCTTATGAGTGTAAAACCACCATTTTCATCTGGGTCACACAGTAATGCAGCAAGGTCATTGCTTAAAATGCCAAATCCTAAAAGTATCTCTTTCTTTAGCTGCCAATCAATCCACTCAGGAAGAGCATCCTTTGAGAACTCTTTCCTTAACAGACAACTTCCACAATGACACTCATGACCAGTTAAATTGATCTCAGATGGAAGCTCCCAAGCACAGAATGTCGTGCTAATCTTCGAAAGCTTTGAACTAAGGGATCCTTTTTCAAACGGTAATAATATAGACCCATAGCAGAAGGCATTGAACTCACAATTCCAAAATGATCCCAGTATAATACAAAATCCAGATTCAGAAGCCAACTTAAAAGTATCGTCCTTTGAGTGTGACCTCAACACAGACAAGCTTAACACGGTTATATAGCATGGTCCTTCAATACCATGCATCCATTGTAAGACTGGCACCAAAGGCTTCCTCACATCACACAGAAGTAAAAGAGTGCTAGAAGCCACAGTAAAGTAGAAGTTGCCAGGACCAGCCCTAGACAATGCAAGAAACCGCTCATTTTCATCCAGAGCATACATTCGCAACATCTCAATCTTCATCAGGCAACTCACATTACATTCTTTTGATCTCAAATCAACCAAAAAAACAGCATCAGAACGCGCAACAATCATAATCCTCGGGTGCCAACTAAATTCACAACTCAACCACACCTTGTTTTGTGAATCATTCCAGGGTATCCTCAATCTAGTCCCTTTGAAACCAACACTTGAGCCCCGAGACTCCAAATCAAACAAGAACAAATCACCATTCTCCAGCAAAACGAGACTCTCTTCCAATATATGAGGACTCCAACAAGCATGGACGAGGGGGCAAGTCTTAAACACTTTAGCACCCAAATGAAACACACCGGGCCTTTCCAAAATTGCATTGTGCTTCACAGCAAACCAATGAACAGAATAGAGAGTAGAAGCCAACAAATACCCGATAACAGGACAAGCATCAGTGCTCAATGGAAGCCCAAAGTCAGCAATTGGATTCACCGAAATACTCAAAATACGGTGTGCGGAGCCAGTAGCGGCATGAAAAACGTCGTCGTTGCCATCAAGCTGAACATGTAACCGGGAATCCTTAACAGCCAGCATAAAAAAGCCAATTTTGTCATCGTTGGGACCGGTGGGGAAGAAAACGACGACGTTTGGGAGATGAGGGTAGCGGAGGAGGTGAATGCGATTGCGGAGGAAGTGAGAAGCAGTGTCGTTTTGGAATTGGGGAGCAAAGAGAGAGGCAACGGAGGAAGCAGTGGAGGGAAGGAGGGAAGAGAAGTGAAGGAAGCGAGAGGGTAAGAGGTGTGGAGGGTGATGGAGAGGAGGGTAGAGAGAGGGAGAAGAGAAGAGAAGGGATATGGAGTTAGGGTTAGGGTTAGGGTTAAAGAGAAGGGGACCAAGAGGAAGAGAATCAGAATGGGATTGAAGAAGAGGGGATACAGTGGATGCACCTATTGGGAAGAAGGACTTCCATTCTTCAGAGAATTCCATTGTTTTATGAATGTAAATGGAATGAGCATTGAATTGAAACAATCAGTTTCAACACACTGCTATGGAAACAGATTCAAATTGTGTTTTCTTCATCCCCAAGTGCTTGTCCGAACGGAACAGAAAAAAAATAACTTGAGAAAAGTTAAGAAAAATAAAGTACATTTAAATTATTTGTTTGAGTGAAATTGGGGGAGGAAAATTATTTCATGACCATGAGAAAATAAATTTCTCCCAAAAAGTAAGGGGAATGGGGGAAGTAAATGTTGGTTTTTTTAATTTTTATTTTGAAGTATATTTATATAATATAAAAATAAGAATTATTGAAAAAATATTATATTATTTTTTATTAAATTCAATTTTTATGTTTGTTATAAATTTTTTATTTTTCATTTAAACAATTGAAAAATATTTTTATATCTATCTACGTAAATATATTTTTAATCATATTTATTTCTTCTTCGTAAAAAAAATCATATTTTTACTTTATATTTATTTATTTTATTTCATCTGTCATTCAAACAAAATATTAAATAAAAAAATATTGTTATTATTATTTTAAGAAGAATGAGCAATAATTAAATAACATGTTACATTATTCCCGATTAGTTACTAAAATAAATGGTTATGAAAGGTTTTTAAATATTTTTTAGCTTTTAAGTCCCGAAATATTATCTTTACAAAATTTTAAAATTTTATATTAGGAGTAAAATTTCATTTTGAAAGTTATAGTTGAAGAAAAGTAAGAGCGAGAGAAGGTGAAAAGTCTAAACTTTATAAATTCTAGGCTAGAATTACATACATCCAACATAGAACTTAAGATAACTTGTAATTGGATCCTAACATAAATTCCAACATTACAGTTACTGTTTTTAGGATTGTATTTTGGGGATTTAATTGATTCTTTGTACCTATAATCCTTAAAAGTTATTACTATCTATAGAGTAAGTACAGGCTCTGCTAAGCTATTCGAAACCAAGTCCAGTACTCTGCTGATTGAGATGTCATAAAGAAACAGTAAAACTTTGAAGGAGAAATTTTAGTGACTGCCAGCAACTGGAAGGAACCAGAGAAGTGTGCTATAATCTATTTTCACATAATAATCAAAATATTCACCAGAAATCTCCACATAAACAGAGTCCTTTTTCAAAATGATGGAACCTGTTGGCATCCCTTACAACAAGGGTTCGTTGAGAGACTTCCGCTGCTATCTTAAAGAATGTATGACAATCATCACAAATTCGAAGGTTCTTTGTGATCCGAATAGAAGTACCCTTTGGGGTAACAAGCAGGCCATAACCAAGTGCCAATCTTTCACTATGTCCATATAGCATCTGTGTTTTCTCTTCCTCACTAACATTGTGGAATACAAACTTAGTCTGAGCCCTGTAGCCTCCTTTTTTCTCTAAAAGTTTTGTAAACTGAGCTAATTTTAGATAAATGTCATCAGACTGTGGATGAGACTTGTCCCTTGCCATGAAGGTGTGTATCTTATTCTCAACCTCAATCCAACTGCATCCTGGTTTCTTCTTCAACCCATTTCCCTTCATTTTCAACCTCACTTCTTCAACATCATTCCATCTTCCATCTGCCGCAAAGATGTTTGATATCAGTACATAATTTCCTGAATTTTCTGTTTCCAATTGCAAGAGCTTCTTTGCAGTAAGCTCTCCTAATTCTTTATTAGAATGAATGCGGCAAGCCCCAAGAAGAGCACACCAGACTTCAGATGAAGGTTTGATAGGCATGTTTCTAACAAAATGGTAAGCCTCTTCCAGGGAATTGGAACGGGCAAGGAGATCAACCATACAGGCATAATGCTCTGGCCAGGGTTCCAACTGATGCTCATATTTCATAATTTCGAAAAACCTCTTACCTTCAACCATCAACCCTGAATGGCTGCATGCATATAATAAAGCCAAAAAGGTTATATGATCAGGAATGACATTTTCATCAGTCATTTTCTTGAATAAAGCAATGGCCTCATTTCCACATCCATGCATTCCATTTGCATTAATCATAGAAGTCCATAAAATTACATCTCTCAGATTTACAGAATTAAATATATTTCGTGAGTTCTCCACAGTTCCACAGCGAGCATACATGTCCACCAAGGAGCTAGCAATTGGTCCCTCCAGGAAGAAACCATTCCTAATAAGAAATCCGTGAATCTCCTTCCCTTTCTTCAATGAAGATAAACTAGCTGCTGCAGATAGTACACTGATGAGAGCTATAGAATCAGGTTGAATATTAGATTTTTTTAGATAGCAGAAAAGTTCAAGAGCCTCAAAGGCAAGTCCATTATGAACACAAGAAGTAGTCATACTTGTCCAAGACACAATATCTTTGGATTGAATTGATTCAAACTCACGTCTAGCATAACCAATGTGCCCAACCTCTCCGTATATGTTAACAATGGCATTCTGTAGCATGATATCAGCTAAACCTCTTTTCAAAACGTAACCATGAATTTCTTTGATGAAATTTTTAGTTTTCAACCCACTACAAGCCAGCAAAATGCTTCCAATCATCACAGGATCAACATCCATCCCTTCTAGCTGAACCTTCCGGAACAGATTTATAGCTTCCAGATGGAATTCGTTCTGTGCATAACCAGCAATGATAGTCGTCCAAGATATCAAGTCTTTTTGAGGCATATATTCAAAAACATGACCCATGTATTTCACACAGAAACACTTGGCATACGTGTCTATCAGGGTGTTCCCAATCTGCATATTAGAATCCAGTCCATTTCTGATTGCATAGGCATGAACTTCCATCCCATTCAATAAATTTCCTGATTGGCCTGATGCTGAAATCATGTTTAGCACAGATACCTGATCAGGCTTTTGACCAGAATTCTGCATATCCCAGAAGTAACCTAGAGCCTCACTATATCGCTCATTTTGGACCAGACCAGAAAGCAATGTATTCCACGATACATAATCCTTGAAAAGCATGCTTTCAAAAACTCTTTTAGCATCCTCCATTCGACCACATTTTGCATACATAGCAATCGAAGCATTGGCAACATAGACATCAGCAAAATGGTTAGATTTCAAGATGACAGCATGTATCTCCATACCCAGTTTCACAAAGGAGGGATTGTCACAGGCTTGAAGGGCTGCAACAAAAGTGTATGTATTACTAGCAATACCAACCTCCTGCATTCTTCTATAGAGTGACAATGCCTCTGGGCACTGCCCTGCTGCTACATGTGCTGAAATAATAGAATTCCAGGACACAGTGTCCTCTTTCTCCATCATAATACCATCAAACAACACCCTGGCCCCATCAAGATCACCACATTTAGCATACATAGCAATAAGTGCATTACACACAAACACAAATGAACCATATCCACACTTAAGAGCCACACCATGGATTTCAGCCCCCAAGTGGCATTCACCAAGAGCACCACAAGCTTTAAGCACAGAAGGAAAAGTACAAGCATCTAGGGGCACTCCAAGTACTCTCATTTCTTTGTACAACTCATGCGCTTCAAGATATTTACCACTTGACACAAACGCACCCATCATAGCATTCCAGGTAAAAATAGTTCTCTCACTCATTTCATCAAACACTTTCACTGCATCAAGAAAAGAGCCACACTTTCCGTACATATGCACAAGCTTCGTGCGCAGAAACACCGAACCACATAATTGGTGAGTTTTTGACAAACGGGCATGAACCTGTTGCCCTTGTAGTGGAGCAAACTCTTTGGCACAGAGATCGAGAACGAGGGAATAAGCATGTTCGAGACTAGAGTGAGTTAAGAATGGGTCAGTGAGAAAGTAGTTTAAGGATTGAAAAGCGTGTTTGAGGGTCCCTTGGTTGAAGGTGTGCCGCATCTAAACAAAGATCTCATGCAATGCAATGAATCCAAACGACCAACGCAAAATTATAGTGATAACTAAATATATAGTTTTCGCCTATGCGCTATGAAAATGGATAATCTTTGTTGTGCAAATTCTATTTGATTATATTTGAGGGCAAAATTTAGATAAACTTCCATAAGTTAATTTGAGAACAATATTAAAAAAATTATAAACCTAGTTTTATAATCTATGAAACTTTACATAAGTTTTTTCCTATATCTTATTCCACTGCATTCTTAACAAATTAAATGATGTAATTTTTTTCATTCCATTCATTTTCGTTAGTCAAAACAAAGCTATATTATTATGTTGTGCTTAATTTATTTTTGGATTTTAAGATTTTAGCCTACTTAAGATATTGTATGACACAACAATTAATAAATTTATTTAACGTGAAATAATAATATATAATTTGCTTATCACCACTGACTGAATAGTTACCAACAACTAATCCAATTAATAAATGGTTTTAACTTCAAGCTTTTGATTTGATACAAGTAATATAATTAATATCTAATCAATAATTTTTGAATATATCACTTAAAGATATTTTTTAAGATTTCTATACAATTTTAAAAATAAACGATTAACATTATTGATATTATTACTGTATTTAATCTACTCAAATATACGATATAAATAATAAAATCAATTCTTGAAATTATTTCTACGTATATCTTTTAGATCTTTTAGGAAGTATTTATTAAGATTTATATAATATTTTAAAAATAACAAGTCAATATTATTAACTTGGTTACCAGAATTATTTCAATTATCTATATAATATATTTATTCTCAAATATATAATATAAATAATAAAATTAATTTCTAATCAATAATTTTTAAATCTGACATCTAATCAAATTAATTTTTATTTTTAAGATTTTTTAAAAATAAATTTTACATTATATCATATAAAAGAAGATTTTATTCACATGAATTATGCCATGTGATAATAATACAATATTTTTTTTAAAATTATTTTTATTTTTTAAATAATTTTTTAGCAACCTGAAAATTTTTCAACAACTACTATTTTACTAATATTATAAATTAATTAAAATAAATAATTACAACAGAAGAATTATATTATTTATAAAAAATTTATCTGATTCAAATATATTATCTCTATAAAATACACATATATTTCAAATCAAATAAATAATAAATATTTAAATAAATCAATTAATATTTGTTAAAATTTATTATTAGGCCAATTAACTTTTTTTCTATACAAGAATAATATAATCAATCAATTTCAACATTATTATAAATTAATAAAATTAAATATTTGAACCAATCGATTAATATCATTACTATTATATTTTAAATATTATATTATCTAATTTAAATTTGATTAAAGATAAAAAATATAGATTTCAAAAAAAATTGAGAGATTTACTTATAATATATTTTTTATTGAGAGATTTATTTTTTAAAAGAAGTTTTATTTTTTATTATCTTTGTAGGAAGTTTATTTTGTACTATTTCTGCTCAAAATTTCTTTGATAGATCTTTTTTCATGTAACATTCATCTAATCATCTCAATAATAAATATGTTTATTCTCTCACTAACTCCACTTTATTCTAAAGTATAAGAAACTGTAAATTGGCATTCAATTCATAGTTCTTCACAAAATGAACTGAATTGATGTGAGGTATATTTTGTGCCATTATCAAATCTTAAAGTTTGAATTTTACAGTCATTTTCATTTTTCACCTTTGTTTTGAATTTCCAAAAAATGCTTTCAACCTCTTATTTGAATTTCAAAAAATAAATCCAATACATTTGAGTTATTTCATTACCTTTAAGTGAAGGAGTTCTTTGAAGACCTTCTATATTGGTATGAACTACCTGCAACTTCTTTTTTGCTCTTCAAGTGACGGTTAAGAATGGAAGTACGTTTTGCTTCTCATATTGACAAGCTTGATAATTTATAGAAATCACTTAAAAATCAGGTAAATCTCTTACCATTTTAGATTTTTGCATTTTAAAAAGTTCTTGATAATGATAATGCTCATGCCTCTTGTACCATAAATCAACAACATTTTCTTTTCCTAAAAAAATTGCATGCTCCTCTTTAGATAAATCTAGTAACGTTTTTCCCTTTCATCTTTACTTGAAACAAATCTTGACCTATAATATATTTGATCAAGTTGTAATTATCCTTAAAAAATACTTTGAATCCTCTTTCTTATAGCTGACCAATACTTAACAAGTTCTGATCTAAGTCAGGTACATATAACACATCATAAATTTTTTTAGTACCTAAATGTCTCAATGGAAATGCTTCTTATTCCTTTGCAAGAATATAACCACCATGGCCTATCTTAACTTTTGAGATTTTAGAGGTCTTTAGTTCCTTGAAAAGCTCTTTATCATAATTCATGTAATTAGTGCATCCATTATCAATCCGCCAAGATTCGCTTGAAACATTGTTGGAAAAACAGGTTGCAGTAAAAAGTTGATCTTCCTCATCATCATTAGCAATCTAAGTTGCTTCTTGCTTCTAGGTTTGGTTTGTGCAAACGATGGCTTCATGCCTAAGTTGATTGCACTTGGTGCACTTAGTATAGGCCTTCTCCAACATTTGAACGGAGAATGACATGTTTTGTTGCAATTCTTACAAGAAGGATATTTTCCCTTTAAGCTTCATGATTTGCTTTTATTGTTAATAGCACCTTCTCCATGTGCTTATTGGTTCTTATACTTCTTTTTATTTCTCCCATCGACTTCATGTTTACATGCAAGGGTTTCTCAATAAAGCTTTTTTCTCTCATAATCATTCGTTGTTTTTATGCTTGTAAGGAATTCAATAACTCTACCAAGGTGATCTTGGATAGATTCTTAATATTTTTCAATATAGTTATGGTAACCTCAAATCTTTCAAGTATAGTAACTAGAATTTTTTTTCAACAATACAAGAATCGTTAAATTCAAAACCAAGAAATCTTACTATATTTGAGATTTACTATGCTCAATATGTCAAATATAGTAACCATATGTTATTATTAAAAGAGTTAGACGTGATTGATGAATTGAAAATTTCAGCTCATCTTAGGGTTAAGATAACAAGGTAAAGAAAAACTATAAAACATTATAAAAGTGTTTTCCAATTAGTTTTTAAAGATAACAACTTGATGTTGAAAAGAGTTGGCTTTGATTTAAAACAAAGTGAAAAAAAAGTAAGCTTTGCTTCAAATCAGAAGAAGAGAAAGTTTCATAATGTTATTTTCTAGTGAAATATTTTTTTATAATTCTTTTGAAAAACTAATAAAAATAGTGATTATATCATTAAAATTCGTGCACTGCATTAATAATTTTATAATTCAATAAATTTATTAAAAATTATAAAATAATAAATATTTATATCTTTAGTAAATATTTTTATTAATAATTAGTTATTATTATATTAATAATAAAAATTTTAAAAATAAAAATAAAAATTATTAAAATTGTAACATAAAATATTGATTAACTTTATATATAAAAATTTAATATTTAAAAATTAAATTAAAGTTATAGTTGATTAAGATTATAATAATTTTAATTTTTTTTATCTAAAATATCTTTAAATTTATTACAATTATAACAGTTTAAAAATTTGGATTAAATTAATATTTTAAGGAAATAAAAATTAATAAAAAGTAAATACTTGATATAAAAAGAATCATGTAATTTAAATAAAAAATAACTCCTAAAAACACTCATTCAAAATAAGAACTATAATTTAATATATAATGATAGATAATTCAAACAAATCCATATTATGTCATTTTTAAAAAAAAAATTGCAAATATAAGATATCATAATGTTTAAATAAATAATAATATTGTATTACATGTACTATGAATAGCGTTGACTTATGAAATTCTGATGCTTACATTTTAAATTAAACTTTAATACTTTTATGTTCATAATAAATTTACATTATAATTGTATCGGGTCCGTGTATGGGTATAATGTGCGCGTCCAAAGGTAAGAGAAGGCCTCTAGCAACAAGGTGATCGGAGCGGCAACTGAGCAAGTATACAACATGTGAAATTACTGTTACACGCATATTAATCCTAAACTAGTAAACTACACACTTTGCAGAACAAGAAAATAACTTAAACATGGGAGGCATAATAAGACAAAATGTACAAATCACAGGTAAATGACCATAGTTATCTTGTTTCTTTCGGGGGCTCGTTAAAATAAATGCCCCAATGCCACCATGGAAAAAGAATTTCCGAAAAATGACAACACTCATCCCACCAGCAGTCCAACGATCATACCTCACATTGGGCCTATCATTTCAATCACAATCCATTTCAAGACTAGCCTTTTGCTATACAACTTAATTACACACTACAATCAAATATATACATCAAAGAAAAAACAGTAGACTTCTCTAGCAAAATCAAAATATTCTCCGCCAGTCACCCAAATACAAGACCGCCGGCAACATTTGCTTTCTTTTCCACCTAGAAACCATCTTTCTTCACAGAAGCTCCACCCACCAAGTGAATACGTGGTACTCTTACACGCATGTAGCTTCTCGGCCCTCTATTTGCTGTGTGGCCTCATTTTCTTTTACAACCTTGTTTGCTCTGTCTCAATCTGGACAGAATTCGTTTGCAATTTTCATGAATTATGAACATGAATCCGTCTTCTAACAATTGAGATCCACTCAGAAGCCAATGTTAGGATTCAACAATTAAAGCGGGCCAAAAGCTGAAGTCAGCACAATGAACCATCATATAGGTTTCACCCCTGATTTAACAATGAACCTCGCAGACTCTCATCAGGGAACGTCCAGGAAAGCAAATGCCCACCTGAATCCCCACTTAATAACTGCTTCAGGTCAGTTGTGAGGTGAAGGGCAGTAACTGGATGCTTATGGAACTTAAGTACCTTGCGTAGCACCAACTTGTATTCTGGTTCTTTTGCACCAACATTTATCCCTCCCAACCCACCTGACCCTGATTTGCTAAGGGAGCTATCGGGGTCAGAGCAGTGAACCATCTGCCACACCTTGACAGCTCCGCTCTGATGACCAGTTGCATACCATTTTGTGTCCAACCAATCAGAAAATGTACTGCTTGTCACGGAGAGAATAGAATCAGATGGTAGTTGTGATGTATTTATCATGGCCAGGCAATCCCCATTTATACTCCAAACAGCTAGAAGAATACCAGCTGCTGTAACAATCTCTCCTGTCAAGTCATTAACAAAAATTGCTGAAACTGATGCTGGGAATTCTGGGAGCTGCCGAACAAAAGACAAGGAGCTGAGATCCCATATAATAACAGTGCAATCATCCGATCCACTCACAATAAGCATGTAAGGCTGGCTAACTTGAAGGCATGTAATTCTGGCTGTATGAGCGCAAAGTGGCTTCTGCAACTTCAAGCGTCGTAAGGCACGGGCCCCAAAAACACTAACTCTCCATACATTAACTAGACCATCATCAGCCCCAGTAACCAGAATCTGACCATCATGGCTAACACTAGCACACTGAATTTGATTACCTCCATGTAAATTTTCATGCGTTGAAAGAAGTCTATCTTGTTCATAGCTCATAAATCTCAAGCTACGATCAGGAAAACCCCAAGCAACATATTTGGTATATGTTCTGGGTTTAAGCAAATTGTTAGTTCCCGCTATGAGAATTTTGTCATTGAAAGTAACAATTTGAGTAATAGGTGAAGAACTTTTGCGAATCTCATGCGGAACAAGATGACTGGAATATTTAAGGGGATGGGGAGGTAGTTTTCTGTCAGTTCGCCTTTTCACATGGGGCTTGAGGAACAGTTGCTTAGGTGTCTGCCCAAAATGATTAATTTGTGCTAAAATGGATGCTTTCATTGCAGGATCTGTGACTGAGTCTATGTCGACACTCCCTTCATATGTATAATGATAAAACACATTAACTGATTCCTCAGCAGCCTGTCCAATGTACGAAAAATAATTAGGAATAGACGAGAATAAATATCCCTGAATAGAAAATGAAGATGAATTTAGCACATTTGTTGAGAACATAATTATTGACATAATCATCATGCGATGTCAGTTAAAATTGTTGTCAATCTATGTCAATAAGCACAACATAAAATTTTCACAAGTTTTGGCTAAGGATATTATCAACAAGTAATAAAATATTGGTTATTTTTACAAAAACACGGTGGTCAAATCAAGTGTCAATGCATAGGATAGCACAATTTAAATCCCAGAAATAGATGCAACTTATAATTCTAGTATTGCACGTTAAGACAATCAACAGAATGGATGCAAAAGAGACAGAATTACAAGGAAGGTTAGTGCTAGAAATAAAAACAGGATCTTCCCCTACGTTTTAGAATAAAATAAAGCATAAAGACATCTTTCATCATGGGAATCCCTAAAGGCCATGTCCCACAACAAACCAAATCAGAGCCTTCTGCGTCAATAAATGCACATAAACAGTTAAAGTAACAGATTGTGGAGCAAAACCTTCAAAAATAAAAAGTTGACAATTTAACAAAAACCTTCAGAAATAAAAATGAAAAGATAACAATTTAATAATAAGATTCAAAAACTAAAAAACCAGCCAACCAAGATGGTGGGACATGTATCTATACAGCAAAATAAGACACCCACCTTCCCTCTTTGCTTATATCCAAAAATGAGGTCTATCCAGTGATGTAAATTTTCTGAAACATAATCAGATTCAAGAGCTTCCCTATGCTTATTTATGAACTCGCGTGCACTACCTTTGGCCCATGGAGGTAGGATAACATCCCCAACCTGAAAGAAACACCACAATAATAAAAATTACTAGTTATTTCACCTGCATTTTTGCTCTTGGAGAATTAAAAATAGCAAGTATATATTGGCAATAGGATAACCTTCTCGCCAGACTGTTTCTCTCCCAAGTCAAGATTGAATCGATTCTCCAAGAATTCAGGCACGTAGAAAAATTCTGGAATCAACTCCTTCACATCGGACGTGTTTCCCTTCCCAGCAGCACTTAACCAAGTATCCCTTACACTATTGAAAAGGCGATCAGCATGGTCAAACTGGCCACCCTGAAGTTTTTGATTCTCTATACTGAATGAGGGCAGGCGGAGAAGATAGAATAGGACAATTCCAGCACTAGAATAATGAGATCCATAGTGAAACTTTGGGACCTCCGGATCATCCCAGCTCTCATATCTAATAAAGAATGATAAAGATAATGAGAAACATCAGAAAAATGAGAAAGTGACTTCCAAGATGGGGTATCATGTCATGGCTACAATTATCTGTTTTTCTATTACATAATTATTATAAGAATTTAATTGAAATGTACTAACAATGAAAAAGAAATTTGCATTGTCATTCAATCATGGATATTACCATATCATTAAAAGTTGTTGACTTTAGTAATAAATACTTCAACAGTCATACCTACCATAATTTCCAGTTGTTTGGTAGTGTAAAAATCTTAACACTAACAGTGTATCAAAATTAAACTGTTGTTATAATATCATAATTTAGGGATGGGTGTAAAAATCAGCATGTAAGTTTCCTGCAAATGCAAATCTTGTTTTGATATCTCCCTCTTGGAAATCATAATTCTAGCATAAACCCCATCTATTTAGTTCTGTTTGAATGGATATATTTGTCTGCATGCTTCACACTCAGCAAAAATTTAGCAAATAAACCCCAGGTAATGGATGATCTCCAACAACACATCATATATAACCAAAGAAAAATTGCAACATTGGACAAAATCATGACAGCAATTTAAAGAGACCAACCTTTTTCTAAATTCATCTTCACCTTCAGGTGTCTGACAGCCCATAGGTTTATCAAGCCGGCGAAATGTTTTTGGGTCTGACAAATCAAGATTTTCACTCTCATAATCTGCAAGGACCCATGGAAAGACTGGATACTGGGTAAGATCACTATATCCACGTCCTGCCAAGGTGTTAAGATGCATGAGGTACTGGAAATTGCTTATTTCTCCATTTTGCCACCTTTTTGAAAAGGATTTTGCCATTATCTTAAAAAGGCGGCTGCCCTCATTGCTTTCTTGCTTTGATGATCCCGAAATAGTTGTGTCCAACCTAAAACAATCCAGACAAATTGCATTCAGAAACATATGAATAGGGGGAAAGACACACACCCACTCATACAAAAGAAAGTAGTATGCGAACCAAATTAGAAAACACAAAAGCAAAGCTCAAATGTATGGCACAACATTAAACAATCTATGGAAGAACAGCATTTGAGTCAGCAATCATACATAATTCAAGTCCTTAGATTTTTTATGCCACAATTCATCATCAATATTGCAGCATGAATGCTAATGTCAAAAACTAGCAATAACATCAAAAGATATGCTACTTGCAGTTGTTAGATACATTAAAAATATGAAACACAGAAAAGTGACAAAAAATGCAGCATCAGACAAAATATTAAAGCCAATAAAAATAATTCTTACATGCTATTCCGAGGAAGATTTATGGCAACTAGATTTTTAAAAACTTCTTCTCTCTCTTTTTTGTGGAAAACCAAGAGATCATTACATCCATCCATGCTAAATATCTCAATAGCAACAGGGCGGAGCTGGTAATCACGCTTCAAAATCTCATGAACACTGTCAAGTTTCCACATATGCCAGGGATGGGGTAAGTTTCCACTGTTATGAATTTTCTCCTTACCCCATGCACCACCACTATAAGCCCATGCCCTTCCCCCAACCAATGATTTAGCAGGTGTGCTATATGACAAAGATGATTTGGATTGAAAATCCACACTGCCGGTAACATCTTTCTTGACACCCAAAGCCTGATCAATAACTGAAAGTTCATCCTCACATTCCTTCTCACAAAAGCAACCAGAATCATCAATGTAGAAGTTTTCAATCACATACAAACAGAGTTCACCAATCAGGAATATGCCATCATGTTTGTCAAGACCTATAACCCGTTCACAGTTATATTTAAATCGTATTTTCTCAAATGGTTCCAGAAAAGGTCTGATTAAGTATTCACCATTATCATTCAGTTCTTTATCAGATTTATCATCGGCAGTCTTAACATCATCAATTTTCACAGAAGAAGAGTGCCTTGGAGATCCCATATCAGATCTCCCCACCGTGCTTTCTTCTATTGGGACAGATATTGCACTAGATTTGGCACCAAGCTCAAGTGCAGAATGGAGACTTGCTTCATTTATGCTACTAGCTTTATCATCATTCCACTCATTCTTATAAGACACAGCATCTTTGACACTATCCAACTTATCAAAGAAAGGTTCCTCAAACAGCTCACCATCAGCCAAAAGTTGAAAATAAGGTTCTGACTCTGATGTATCAGGACCATTTTCAATTTTTCCTTTAGAAAACTCTGGTTTCTCTAATTCAAACTGTCCATCAAGTATATTTTGTATGGTATCAATTTTAAGTTTGCAGCTTTCAAGCTTTTTCCGCATTCGATACGGACCTTCAATGGGACAAAGCTGCCATTCTGGCTCTTCTGTCAAAGAGGATTTACTTAGTGGGAATATCCCTCGTTCATGCACAAGTTGCTTCAGATGGCATTGCCACTCACTCTCAGCATGTAGAATCCATCCATACTTATCTTGCCTAACAACTCTCAACTCTGTGGACATTGCATCACGAACTAAATCCAGTGCATATCTCCGCTCATTTACCTGGTCCCAGTGTCTTAAATCCAATTTTGCAGCTTCTCGAGATTTCCTTCCCATTTCTTTCTTACGACGGCCTTCCATGCCTTTGATTCTTACTCCTGGAAACTTTGCCGATCCTGCAATATACTGCACCCACATGATGCCAGCACACTGCTCCAATACCTTATTCACAACTTGTTCTGTATTTTGATACCATTCAAAAAACTCAGATAAACCTCTAGTCAACAATTTATCAAAACCACCATGGAGCACATCAAGTTGCTGCCCTTGATTAGCTCTGGAAACAAGCAAGTCTTCCAATGCAGCTCTCCTATGTACCAGAAGATACTTGAATACATCAATGGTAATATTTTCTACATTTTGCCTTTTATCACAAATAAGAGATATCAGATTCACACATAGACAGCAATTAAGATCTGTATCAATGTTGCTGGGACAGAATATAATTCTTCTATGAGCAACCAATAATTGCAAGACTGTGGATATGTCAATTCCTGAATCATCTTGAGAGGAAGTTGATGTCATTCTCTTTTTAGGTTCAGTGAGCAAACCCAACCGCAAAAGAAGATCATCTTCCCCTATACTTGCTAAAAATGATGGGAGGAAGCAATATAATATCATTCGATTAGTGTTTTTAAGAATTGAATGAATATAAGCCTCTAGTTGCTTACTTCCTCTTGAAATTGATAAGAGCCTCTTTCCACTAGGCGCAGCTTCTTCAATTCTACCATCTTTGTTTGCCAATTGCAACATTGATAACAAGAATTCAAGAGTTTTCAGTACCCCTGAAGGCTGAGGAAAGGCACCCATGTATACACGATCAACTATCATCCAGCACAAAGCATCCAAATTTGATGACCAGCGAATCTTATCCAATTTTTTCTCATCTTCTTCATCATCACGTAACAGTCTCCTTTCAAGGAAGTTTATAAATCTACTGAGACATAGGCCTTGGAAAACTAACACAGACTCACCATCAACATAGAGAGGAACATTTTCCAATATGTTCTCTATGAGCTGTGATGCTTTCACCTGCTCTGTCACAAAATCAGAAAGGACTTCTGCAATGAAATCTAACACAGCAGTAGCTCCAGCAGAACATGGACCACCACCATATCCAGAATCATCTATGTCCAAAAGAAGCTTTGAGGTTACAGAAAAGAAAGCATTGGAGGCAAATGCCCCTTGAGAACTAGATTTTGGATTTGAAGATGGATCATATTCCCCAACAGACATGGAAGAATCAAAAGAAGGAGTGGCAGTTGCGGGAGATTTTGCTTCATTGTGGTTTGCACTTCCCAGCCAAGATGTCAATGCAACAACAGGTGATGAAGAAGGTGTAAGGGGAACTCTAGAACTGGACTTTTCTGATAAAATGGGAGAATCCAGTGCAGCAAAAGATGCTGAACTCTGGGAATCTGTTGGCTGGGTAATATCCAATTTGCCTTTGATACTGTGGAAGCTGAACTCATGCACACTGGAAGCAACGGAGCCTTGATCAGCATTATCACCATCCAAGCTCTGAACAGTTTGTGTATCTTCACGGACAGATTTAGCTGACTCCAGTTCAGATACATTAAGATTATTCTGTGATCTCTCACCGGCCATAGAGTTTGTTGGCACAGTCATATCATCAGAGCTTGTGCTTACTTGCCCTTGAGGAAAGCTTCCAACACTAATGGAGGTTTTGGCAGACTGATCCTGATCCAGAGGCAAGCTAGAAAATGTATTATGGGAACTGCATGTGTCATCACAATCATTCAAGGTTTTCTCTTCTGTCACTGCAGAGAGTTCTTTAGCCATTTTAACAGCATGTGCGGCCCTGTAAGACAAATGGTTTAGTTCAATAAAAAGGATCCATTTTGATTGGAATGATAGTCAGCTAAGTAGTCAACCTATGATTATAGGTAGAAATAGAAAAATAAAATAAAGTAAAAGTGATGCAAAAGAATAAAAGATAGAGCTCATCTCAAAACAAACCTCACACAAGAGAAGTATAGGTCAATGCAGCTTTCAAGAAATTCTGCACGTCTACAAACAGCAGTAAAAGGGGGGCACATCTTAGCCAGATCAACCATAAATCTTAGAACTGAAGTT
Organism: Canavalia gladiata; assembly: GCA_037954105.1. Lineage (NCBI taxonomy): Eukaryota > Viridiplantae > Streptophyta > Magnoliopsida > Fabales > Fabaceae > Canavalia > Canavalia gladiata. The sequence goes on from CM075660.1 coordinate 64,302,084, forward strand.
GCAGCAGCAGGAGCTGATGCCTCTCCACCCATAAGACGAGCAGCATAGGTCTTGTGCATCAGAGCTTCCCCCTGAAGCTCACCAGCCATGTCTGAATTTCCATCTACAAGCTCAGCCACAAGGCTTGCACCAACCTGGGAAAGATTACCAGTTTGGTGGGCAAGCATTGACTGCATGCTTACTCTATCAAAAGTAGTCATTGCCATAGCAATTACAGAATCCAACAACTCTACAAACTTCAGTTCAGTATAACTTTCATCACTTGGCATAAGGGCATGAAAATCCAACATGCGGACCTCAGGAAGCCTAGGGTAAACTGGTTTGCCAAATATCAAACAAAATAAAATATAATAGATGTCTGGTGAATCATAGAAACTGGGGAGCACCCGAACTAAACCTTGATAACCTCCACCTGTGCGAAATTTAAGTGCAAATGTCGGAGATGAAGTAAGACACACACCAAGTAGAGTCATGACCCATCTCATACTAGTAGGATGAACTGCTTCATCAAGGAAATATGTAATTAACTTAGAGGAAACAACTTTATGCCATTGCTCAAGTAACTCTTCTGATTTAATAGTGACTTGTAGATCAATAAACATCTCTAGTAACATATTTCTGACAATTACATGTTTCCCCATTGATTCTCTCATAATTGGACGCTGTGGAGTCAGCCCCGGTGGATCAAATGTCATAATCACAAATCTAACCACATTTTCAAGCTCAGAAGATAGAAATCCATCTTCCAAAATGACTCCAAGAAGTACAACCAATTTTTCTAGGACAGGAACTTCAACATCACCCCTTTGCAATGTCACAAGTAGATGTTGGACAAGGTTAATCCGTCGCAGAATAGTAAGATTATGGTTTCTGTACCAGTGCATGGACACTAAATTTTCAAGAAAGCCAAGTAATGAAATTTGGATTGAAACTTGGGCAGTTACCCACAATGTCCAATCCAACAAAACATGTTCAACCATGTCTGCATTTGACAAGACAATGCAATTTGAAGTTTCAGCAGCAACATCAGTATTTTCCAGCTCTGAAATATGACTAAATGAATCTTTTTGGACAGAAAAATCATCCATGTCTCCATGAGATCCAACTGAAGAATTCTCATCATTAAATTTTGACAAGAAGTGATCGTCAAGACTGGTTTCCTGCAAAGATGCAGAAGGAGACAAAGCAGTCTGAGGAGTCTCCAACCTTTTTGGTTCAGAAAAGGAAGCTTCACAAGCAGCAATCTGAAAGAAGATCTCAAGACATTGCATGTCAAATAATGACATTCTACGACGCAGAAAAAGAGCAAGCAGATGGTAGCCCCTATATGTTTGCATGTCCTTAAGATTCTGAGGATTTTGATGGAGTGCACATGCAAGTAGAGTAAGGGCCATATGCAGCATATCTCTAGTGTCTGCTGCTTCAACAAGAGCAAGGACAAGTTCCATCCCACCAATAGGACGGATGGTCTCTCCAATCACACCTTGCTTACATATATAAATATCTCCACAGAGACGTCCAAAACGTGGAATACCTGCAACCCCAAAAAGAAAATAAAATTGAAACTGAAGAAACAATTTCAACAGGAGAACTAAAAAAAAGATGTAACTTTTTAAATTTAGTTACACACCTCCAATGGGAGAAGCAGCAGCTGACATAGGATCAACCAGATTAAGCATTGAAAAGCTACCTGAAGACCGTACAAATTCCGTAGAAGTTCCATCAAATGCAAAAATAAGTTTCTTTCCTGAAAGCTGTAAAGAAAGGTTTCCAAGTCTCTCCAAATCCCAAACAATCCCACTCCCATCTGCTTTAAGATCTCCCTGCTTGCTGGTAGCATCCAGTCTCTGACCATTAGCAGCCAAAGTCATATCAGCATCCAAAGAATCTAATATGGCCATACTACCACCACCACAAGCCTGATTAGGTACAAATTGCAGAAGATCTGTGTCCTGGAAGAGCCCCCTATATCCTCTACCAAGTATGTACATAAAACAGATACAGCCAGGTGTAAGTACTTCCTCAAAAAGATAGCAAGAGCGTAGTTTCCACGTCATGTCACTAACTCTAGCATTTCCAACTGATGTCCCAATGGTGACCTGCAATGGTTTACCAGGCGGGGATGGTGAATATCCTAATTTTCCAGTGTGTTTTAGCTTTCCATTTAGATAAACATATGCAAAACTAGCTTGAAACAGCCCAGCAAGAGCATTTGGTTTGCTGTGAATGACTGCAAGGTGATGCCACCTTCCTTCTTCAAGTTCTAAACCAGAAAAAGATAAGAAGGAAGAGTTGCTGGTCGCAAGAGTTAGAACACCATCCTCCTGGAGATAAAGTTCAGCAAAGGTTGCATTATCATTGTTAGTAGCACCAACAGAAAAAATCCTTAAGATATGTCGCTCATTCAATCCATTTGAACCTGAACGCTTCTTGGAAGAGGCAAATTTTGAAGTGTCAGTGTCTTTTGATTGTGATTTTAAAAAATTATGAAACTGGAACCAACACACAAATGAATAACCAGCAGCTGGAGGCCATGATCTTTCACCCAAGGAAACCTGAATGGCAGCATGCCCAATCTTGCTCATATCCATCTCCACAAACGGTGCCAGAGAAATATTTTCTGAGGCCATATCTCCCATCAGAATTAACTTTTCCATCATTTCAACAATTATATGACCTGAATTTTTCATCCTCATTTGCAGAACATATCTAATGAGCATACGAAGTTCAGATGCAGATAGCCTAATCAACAGAAACTTGTAGTTATTCAAATATAAATAGCAGAGCAGATTAAAATGCAAGAACTTTTACACAACAGCAATAAGAATATGCATCCTACCTGTAAGAACCAAGGACTTCCACAATTTTCAACGCATAAGAAAGTAAAGAAGATGAACCCAAAAGGAAAGGGTGGATTGTTTCCAGCAAAAGTTCCACACAACCTATAGATACCAGAAAAAATCAGGTGAACATTAAAGAATAACAAATAAAAGCAAACAGTGTAGTACATACCTATGGACGTAAGGCTTTCCTGATTAAAGGGACCAGCACGAGCCAACTTCTCAATCAACTCTAAAAGTTTTAACTGCACCATAGGAGTAAACAGCAATAATGAACGGATCAGAACTCTAACAGCACCAGCATTGTAAACCCGTTCTTTATCAGGATTAATTGGACCTGATGGAGTCAATAGAAGACTATGAGATGACTCATTCTCAATTGTATTTGATTTTGTCAAACCCTCCGAAGCTAAGAAAGGTGGAATCACTATTTCAAGGGCAAGTTCCAACATCAACTGGATGACTTGTTTTTCATGCTCCACACAAAGTAAGCCAGACTCGCATAGAAGATCAAAGAAAGTTTGTGATGATATAATTGAATGCAACTTCATTCTATTAACAGCATTATCAGATACTCCAGCAGTTACAACACGCAACAAATATGTAAACACCTTAATGTAAACATTCAATGAAGATTGGTCGAAGTCCCCCCTGTCACTTTGAAACCCATGGAGTGTCGTAAGCAAAAGAGAGAAACCGGTGGCTTCACCAAAAACCTTCTGAGCAGAATTATTAACTCCCAGGACCCGCCACAGGGCTCCCATAGTGTCACATTTTGCATCAAAGGAAAGCCGGTACTGGGATCCCAAAGCACTGGTAACCATTCCACTTTTCAAAATTTCAACCAACACACCTAATTCTTCAGGATGAGCCTGGTAAATGTTATATGCAGATAATCATCATGATGATTTCAAGTGAGCAATAAAACAGCATGAGTAATCTTGTAGGTAGGATGCATCCTAAGACATTCAAGAATTATCATTTTCTGATTATTAAGCTGTTTATTATAAGCCAATTAATGCACAAACCCAGCCAAAATTTCAAAATCAGAAATTTTTTTAGAGAATATCAACAAACCTGTGAGGTATCTTCAATTATCAGACATGACAATATCCTGAGGACCCCTGGACGATGTACATCAGACACCAGAAAAGGCAATAATGCAGTCACGCCACTAGCTGAGCGGAATGAAGCCTGATTAGCCTCAGCTTTCTTCAATAAAGACACCATGCAATCCCAGGCAATAGCAATTGTAGCTTCAACTTCAAAAATAGGGAACTTTTCAGAACCAGATTCCAAAAGCTTTGGTGAAGTAATAATGACATCCTTATTGCCCAGATGTTTCTTGAAATTGTTTGAGCTATTTTTCCTCTCCAACTGGTCAGAGTTAACATTCTGTTGATCTGGACACAAAATCCTGTGTTGCTTCAGATCATCTAACATAACTTCCAAAACACCAACTTCTCGCAGAACTTTCTTGTACTGTTGGTCAAAGGACAAGAGTTTTACAAAGAAAGAAAGTATTGTCTGCTTCAACACTGATGTTATTGGTTGCTGCAATAAACAGCAAAGTGAAAGTAACTCTTGTTCAGGAACACAATTTACAACTGTCACAGCATATTCAAGAATTTTCAAGATTATCTCTTGCAAATGAGAAGGAAAACCAGCCATATTCAGGATTAAAAGTGGAACAGTTCGTAATTGCTGACACAACTTATAGTTCTCTATGTGGCCTGAAAAAATTTTAAACAGTCTATTTAATACTTCGGCCTGCAATTCCCGGCTTTTAGCTTTGAGGAGAATATCTTGTAACATCTGGACTGCTTCAAGGTCTTTGATTTTATCATTGTCCTTCTCCCATAATTCATCACCAAGCCAATCAGAAGATAAGGTGCGACTTTTGCTATGACCACCACCCTTGTTCTGAGAAGATTTAGAACCCTTACCTCCATAAGTGCGTGGAGACTCATTTGGCCCAGTTTGAGCTAGACTGACAAGAACATCAAGCAACCTGCATAATGTGGGTGAAAGATACTCAGTGGAGGACTGTTCCTGTTCATTGGAATTTTGTCCTCTGCTATTTTGGGACTCATCTGAAACAATATCTTGGTCATCAAATGTATCAGAATGAGTAGATTGAAAGCCCTGACTTTTTGTCATATTGGACAGAGTTAGAGCAAACTGAACAAGGAATTGATATCCATGGGCATTATGTATATCCTCTCGAAGTCTGACACCAGCAGCCTCTGCAGATCCAATATAACAAATCAAAACTACCAAACCATGGCAGAGAGTGGGGCGAATAGAAAGCCTTTAAAAACTAACAAGTAGTACTCAAGGCAAAGAGAAATATATTCAACCAGATTTTAGACAATATTGTTACATTTATGGGGAACCCCTTTTGTAAGAAAATTACCCGCTCTATATGACAATTCTACACACTTGAGTAACAAGTCAACAATGCCTACGGTATAGGCAGAATCTCCACAATCAGGATCAAAATCTTTCACAGCCAATAAAAGAACTTTTATCTGCATGGAGGAAAAATACATCACAGGATATTAATTTCTAATAATAAAATGAATACTATGAACAATGTGGATCATCATTACTGCAACATTCTACAACAATGATACTGTTTAAAAGCCTCATACACCAATTTCATAATTGAGAAGAAAGACCTCAAGCATCATCCAACAGAGCCGATGGACATAGACACTTTCAAGTTTCAAACAATCAGACATGATTTTTCAATAAACTTATCTATTTTTTAAGATGTGACCTGAGTGCACCAGATTCCTAGGTTGGTTGGTCTACATATGTTGAAAATTGGGCTTGGGCCTAACTCAACCCCAAAAAAACTAGCTCATAAGATGAGGATTGTCCTTAGTTTATATATGTATGGTTTGTCATACCTCTAAACAATGCGGGACTTCCAAGACACTCCCTCACGCCCAGGGTTAGACATCTAAGGCGTGAAGTTTGCAGAATTGGACATCTACAAGTAATCTCATTAACAGATCTAAAATAGACTCTGATACCATGTTGAAAATTAGTCTTGGGCCTAACAAAATCAATTTCATGAATTAAATGATAACTTTCAGAACTGTCTTTTGTTAAGTAAAAGAATATTTCAGTACTTATGTTTATAACTTCATGATTATGTATTGAATACTAAATTTATGTTGAAATATATAGTGTTGGACATTTGGTTGCTAAAGACATGTTTCTACAAGTTCGAAAGTGGTTCATTCAATATTTCACACATAATGTGGAACTAATTCAAAGTAAACAGGCCAACTGCCTAGTTTTTTTTATGAATATTCAAACTGATAAAGAAAATAAAACCCATCAAAAACAGTATGGTGCATGGAGCCATGGACTGTTTTATAATTTTTTTTAGTCCAACAACTTTATATTTGCCTATAGTTTCCCCCCAAAGTTTTGTAAGGAAGAGTCTGAGGTGATTATATCGTTAATTTTGCCATTGAATAACAGATGCATTTCTATCATAGAACAAATTTTTTTATGAAACCCACAAGATATTTACCTGTATTTAATTGCATAGTACAAAGGACAATGAATAATTATTTAAGAGTACAAAATCTGATAGCATAGCAAACCAATTTTCTCTTCATTTTGCCCCAGATTGTAAGAGGAAGAGACTAAAAGCAGATTCTTTGGTCACAATATTTACATCCTAAAACTACACCAACTCACTTTTTGAGACAAAGCCTAAAAGCAAATAATTATTTGAGCTTCTATTCTAGGAGACATAACATAATAATGTATTGTTTCAAACTAGCCTACTGATGCTGTTGAGCATTGACATAAACTGCATGATAATAACATATAAACAAGAGGTACAAGAGCAGTATTGTGAGACAAGTTCTTTGACAAACAAAAAGTATTTACATTTGAAAGTTCTGACATACCAAATGATGTTTGCGGATGTATTTGGCTGTGCTTCCATTGTCATTTACCAAAAGAAGACCAAGAATCTAGAATTATATAAGCAGCAATAAGTATTCAACCATCAGAAGAACAAAATCAGCTCAAACTACTAATCATAAGCAATATTTTTATCATTTTCAATTTTCATTACTATTTTTACTGCAGACAGATGCACCCCACTTACCTGCATAGCATGTCTATGAAGCTGTATGCTGTGCAATGGAACCAGTCCTTCCTTATAACGAGAGAAAACAATCAAAGATCCCTTGGCAATCATTTGAAAAAGCAATTGAAGTGAATCATCCTCTATCAAACTCTGTGCTGCGGATGGATGGCTTGCCAGCGCTTTCATGATATGCACAACACTTCCCTCTACCTGCATAAGCAAAATAGTTTAAAAACCAAATTAACAAAGGGAAAAAACATGATATTCAATTGTCCCAATTATTTAGTCAAAACCAATTAAGGATATCTAGAGTTTACAGAAATAACAGTAGAATTAAAGTCTCCAATTAAATGCTAATATATTCAATTTACAAAAACCCTCTGGCCTAGCTTTAGGTTGTCATAAAGAAGGGGGAAAACACTTCAAAACAAAAAAAAATTTCCTCCAATTGTTAAAATATATATATATATATATATATTCAAGGCACATATATCATGCAGAGAACTGAACCTCAAGCTGGCGGTCTAGCCCAACAGCACCATTATACTCATTTTGTAATCCCAGCTGTTCTTCATGATCAATAGCATTATTTGGCTTTTGAATGGTTACATCAGGATCAAGAAGGGCATTGAGAACTTGAATGAGACAGCAAAATATCCCAGAGTCAAGTAGAGATTGTTTATCAATAGGCTGCAAAAATATACACATAAAAACTACTGCTTAATGCTTCGGAGAAATTTTAGGGAATATACAATAATGCAAATACCATCAGTTTCAAAGCCACCCAAAGCTGTTTACCACATTAAACAACAAACCTAACATGCTTAAACCCTGATGACTAAAAAGTATGACAGATTAAGACATGAATATTAATTAAATTAAAATTTCAAAAAAAAAAACAGATATCAGATGGAAATGCAAATGCATATTTTCTGCAAATGAAGCAACAGGTCCCAATATAGTGACTTGACACAAATCTTTTGATGAAGCATACCCCAGAGACAAGGATTTCCACTGATGTTAATAAATTTGCTCCTGGACTGATTCCATCCTGTGTAGAAGGGTATCTCTGTGAATATTAAAATAAATAGATAAGCACAAAAAAAGTCATAAAGAAATGACTAAGACAAACCTTTGTGACTTCAGAGAAAAACTTTAAAACATGAGCACCATCCAAAGATCTCGTTTTGCTGCTGATTTTCAACTTCTCTATATCTGTTACAAAAGCTCTTCCCACAACAAAAGAGAATATATGGGTTTCAACTAACCTGCTCCAATCAACATAACTGAAAGTCAGTTGATAAACTCCAATCATCAAGATGAATGACATATTTTAGCATCTTCAGAATAGCGTATGTTGAATTTAGAGGGGAAGAATTTTGAGAGAAAGAGAGAATTTAGAGAATGAAAAGTTTAATGTGAGGTACATAGGTTCTGCATACCATCCATATATATAGACTTAAAAAACTCAGTGGAGACTACTTCCAAGGCTAATATCAATTGAGTGCAACTTTCTAGGCACTAATACCATGAATACTAAATGCATTTTATCATGTTATACAAAAACATATTATTTCCTATGTGCATTAATTAGATTATTTCCAACAGCATATATATCCAAGCAGGGAAGATTCAGTCCATATATTTTGAAATCTTCGGAAAGAAAATGGGGAGACTTGAACTAGCTTCTAAATTTATTTTATGATAATACTCATGGCAGAATGAAGCAGTTTTTCACTTTCAACCAAAAAAAAAACAATTTTATAAAATGCTTTTATTCTTCTGGACCACAAAATGCATCAAATTCAATGTTCACTTGATAACCAAGAGAGTTTCCACTTTAATAGTATGTTTGCTAAAGCTTAATTTTGGTGAAATAATCACCTTATTTTTCAAAAGCTCTTTCAGCAAGCTGAAAAAAATAACCAATTATTTCTCCATAATAAGCTGAACCAAACACGCACTAAGTCCACTGCTTTGCATATCATCATTTAAGTTAAAACAATTTTAGTTATCACCATTTTCACCTTCATCAATATTGCACTGAGACCAGTAAAGCAAATACACACAAAAGCAAGTTGCAACTTCCAACTGACAGTTTAATGTATGTTAGGGTTATCATTCTACAAAACTAATAATTCCATTACTTGGGCACAAAACATTTCCTCCTACCATCCAATCACAACAATGATGTTGCATATAAATTAAGGTATGGGTAGCAATGCAATGAAGCTAAGGAAAAAGTGTTTCTTTACATGGTAACTAAATGAGCTACATTGGCATGCTGCTTCACTAATCTACAAAAGGCATCTATACTCAAATTCAAGGCCGCTTCTTTTTCCTGCAAGGAAATGAGAAAGCCTTAGCAATTCCTGAATAACCATAATCAACTATAGCATGCCAAATCTGCATAAGACCATCAAAGAAACTAAGCAATGACAAGAACCTTCTCAGAGCTGGACGACCGAAACTCTTCCCAGAATCTCTTGAAGTCCAATTCCAGTTCATGTTTGTCCCTGATTTAAAGCTAGAAAAGGTCATAATCCCATCTAAAATCATAACCAAAGCATGTCATGATAAAACAGTCTATGAAAATCAGTTTTCACCAATTATGAAACACACAAGAACCTGAAATTAGATACATTAAATAAAAGGATTTCTATATACAGTACAATTAATATTAGACCAAACAATAAACCAAGGTGAAGAATGTTCTGAAATTTGTCAATGCAGCCATGTGGCATCAAAATCATACATTAGTATACATGTTCATCAATGAATGGAAATGTGGAATTAAGAACTGATGTGCTTTCATCAATTTAAACAATTAGCTAATTTTAAATATTCCGGTCAATAAATATGACCATTTGTCAGCCGTAAATAACTAAATAAGCAGATAAGCCAGCATGCCCAAAATTTAAACCACAATTCCATAATTGAGCTACCCATGATGCAGAGATGACCCATCATGCAGTTAAGCTTCAATACCTGACAAATACTCACTCTACTAGCACCATGCATGAATACAAAATTGGAATGTTACTACTTTAGTATTTATTGAAAAAGAAAAGAAAAAAAAGTAAACGAAATGAAGTTAGTTGCACAATCCACACAAGATAATAAATTAAGTAACCATGTGGACAAGTTAAAACTTAATATGAGTAAAAAAAAAACAAGGAGGTTGGCAATCTCATGTGCAACTACATACTACTATCCCAGGCAAATCCACCACAAATTCTACAGGATAAGATTAAAAACACACAGAGATTGAGCACCACACTTTAAGAACCAATAACATAACAAATACAATTTTCATTGTGAAAGAAAAGGGAAAAGAAGAAAATAGAAAGATAAGGGACCTGCTCGGAGATGGGACAAAGGATTGCGAAACTGAAAAGGCATTGTAATCGTGGGAAGAAGACGAAGGAGGAGAGGCGGAAGGAGCAGCCGAGGGTGGCGTTTGAGTGAGGCCAACCTTCTCTTTGAAGTCCTTAAGCAATGTAACCCATTTCATCGTTCTCCCTTTCGATCCTTGAAACATATGAACACCTCTCTCATCCGATGACCGTTCACCAGATCCACAAACGCCCGATTTCCCTCCGAAAAGGGAAAATCCAAATAACCATTCAAACCAACCACCTCAAATAATAATAATAATAATAATAATTACAATAATAACAATGATGATAAAATGCAAATCTGCAATTCCAGCTGCAAATGCGTTCCACCGTGCCGATCAACAATGGCCGGAAGGTCTAGAGCAGCAAGATCTACCAGATTGCGATTCGTAGGTTTTAGATTTGTCAATTCAGTTCTTCTCCTCGTTTCGTTTTCCTGCTGCGTCTCTCGTTTTCCTTTTCTTTTTTTTTTTAAATTTGGTTCGATCAATCTAATTTTTTCTAATTTTTCGGAAAATGTTTCGGTGGTTCGCAGCCCTAGAAAGCGGGGGAGCTAACGAAACAACAACAAAACGGTGAGTGTTGTTTTGGAGAGAAAAAAAAAATGCCAGCTTAGATTGCAAAGTCGGAAAATAAAAATAAAAAATAAAAACAAAGGAAATCGCGTTTCTTTCTCTCTCTATGTTTATGTGTGCCTCTTTCGGACGGCCACTCGCACCTTGTTCTTCGATCAACAACTCTCTCTCTCTCTCTCTTGCTCTTCGTGTTGGTAATATATAGTCTAATCTATAAGTTTTCAGTTTTCGCGCACACACCTCAACCACGTCAGCGTGGGGTCCACGAATGGTAACCCTCCACGTGGAATCCCGTGATTGAAGGACAATACGTGAAAGCCTCGTCCCTCCCACTCTCTCTACCGTCTTCTTCATGCGGTTTGGTCTGCAAAATGGGGGTTGAATTGAATTGGATTAAACCACTTTAGATATTCTCCCTTCCACATTTCGTTGCAGCTTGCCACATGGGACCTGTTGGTAATTTAATAATTTGTTAATCTTCTTTTTTTTTTTTTTATTTCGGTGCATGTTTGTTATTTTTTGGTTCCTTTGCACCTTCCCATATCGTATAAAATGCACTTTTTAATGATAATGAATATTTGAGAGGCCTTTCATGTTGTGATATAACATTACTTAATGACAAAGCCAAACATATATATATATATATATATATATATATATATATAAATATATCACGTAGCCTATGTTCCTTAGCGTTGGGGAAATGCCAATTTACAATGAAAGAGTTGTTGCCCAATTACTTCTTCTTTTTTGTTACTTTTTTCCTTTAGTTGTAAACCAGCCAAATAAAATAATCATATTGCATTGTATGAAAAAATAATGTCTGTTATGTTTTTTTTTTTTTTGTATTTTTCAAGATGGAAGTTCTATGTTCTTTCAAACTTAAATTAATGTACTTTGAAGAATAATTGACAATAAATCCTGATCCTATCAGATTTTAACGCACTATAAATTTGTCATTAAATGAATTTACATTTTATTTAAATTTGTAAAATAATTATCATACATATCAAAAATATATTACATCATTTTTATTCAATTTATGATCATGCAATTTTATTTTTATATTTTAAAAAATTAAAATATTATTCATCATTAAATTTAAAATGTAAATAAATATATAAAAAATTTATATTAAATCAATCATTGCTCTATAAATTTTGTATAGCATAAGTACATCATCTACAATTTTTCTCTCTCATGAAATATCTCCATACCATTTGAGGGTACAACAAAAGTTGTCAATCGAGAAACACTTTATAGTTTTGTTATTATTAAATGTATTTTATAAGTAAGGAATTTAAACTTTAAATACACATAAAAATTTTACTTTTAATAATTAACCAATGATAAAATCATCATATAATTAAATAAAATTAAAATAATTATCTATTACCTATCACTAATATAAAGGAGTTTTTATTTTGACGTCTAGTTTTATTTTTAAATCATTTAATTATTAATTACTCATTTGATGATTTAAACAAAGTCATGAAAAATAAAGCTATATATTCATTAAAAATTCAAAGGAAGAATATAAAAAATAAAATCATAAATGTTTTTGTTTTCCAATACAATGCTTTTAAATGTTTTGAAGTTTTATTATTGTGAGATTATAGTTCAGTCTACCACTTCTTATTATTATTTACTGTAATGTGGATTAAATTACAACACTTCAAAAAAAATACAATAAACTAGTATTTAGTAGTAATACTTTCAGCCTTTAGACATATCTTGAAATTTTATTTTGGAGAAACCATAAAAATGTCACCTTTTGAAATTGTAAGTATTATTTTAACTTCCTAACTCTATAAAATTTGTAATATCTCAGAGTTAATAATTAAAGTGATTTTTTATAAAATTAAAAATAAAAACATACAGTAGTTACAATCATTGAAACTAAGAAAGTAATTTACTCTTTATTTTTTCACATACTATGTGAAAAACACTTTAAGAAAACAAAATTAACATTCTAGCATTTCTTAGGGGGGGAAAAGATATTTACCAATACTTATCACATGCTTTTAAGTATTAGTAATATATTATTTGGCACATTTAAAATATTTTTATGTCATTTTAAAAATTTTATATGCTTTATTAAGTAAGTATATGAATCTAAATTTTTTAATAAAATTCACATAAAATTTACCTAATAAAAATGTGTTAAATAGTATGGGATGAAAAAATTCTTTTATTTTACATAATTTATCTCATATTTAGGGTTTAAAACGTTGTCCTCTATAAGGACAACACTTCTATAAACTAATAAAATCTTAAATTGAATGTATATCATGATAGTAATACTACGGAGTCCAATAATATGACATCGAAATTCCATAATTTTTTTCTCTTCGTTTTTTTATCTAAACAAATCATTAAAAGATGCAGTATTTTTCTTTTTAATTTGAAAATATTATATATATAATTATTTACCTAAAATAATTTTATTCAAGCCAGATATAATGATCATACGTAGTTATATGTCTACAATTCAACGCAAATATTATTAATTAAGCTGACCATGCAATATTGTTGGTTACCATGTATCGTCCTCTTCTTTTTTTTATGACATTGAATATTTTATAAATAATATTCAACAATTTTTATAAATGAATTGAATAAATATCTTTTTTGAATCTCTACGGTTATTAACACTCAGGGTAATTATTACTCAATTCATTAGCAACATACCTGTAAGGAGAGTTTTCGGATTAGTTTGGATTTATTTTTTAATTTTTGAAAATTTCGCATTGACTAAAATGAATTAATTCAATTAGTGTTTTTCAGTCAAAAATGAACTAGTTAAATTCACTTGATAAACTTTACTTTGAAAAATCAGAGAGGGATTTAGATTTTGAATAACCATATATCTTCTTTTAATAAAAAAAATAATGTTGTATTTTGAATATTAAAATATATATTTACATTAGAACGGTTTAGAAAATATTATAAATATAACTTTAAAATATTTATTATAAAATTAAGAATTATTAATAATATGATAATCCATAATTAAACAATAATATAAAAAAAATATTATCTATATATTTTAATTAAATCAAATAATTTTACGTTGATACCTATAAACAACAAAACAAATAGAGTAAACTGATTCGAATCGTCATTCATTTCAATTGAAATGTAACCTGTTGTATATATATATGGAAGAAAAAAAAGATGTATTGAGGTATAAGTTTCAGATAATAAGTTATCAAACTTGAAATCATAGAGTTGATAGCGGAATTAAAGGTAACTAAATTTTATTGAGTTAGTTTGATTTTAACTGTAAATAATTAATTGGTTTAATTTTAGATTTACAAATTTATTATGTTTGTCCAAATCAATAATTACTCTTAATTTATATATAACAAACTAGTTCATCAACCAAACGAGTAGAGTTATACATAGCTAAAATTCAGCTAGTTTAATTAACAAGTTTAATTTTTAGCTCAAGTTTAGCTTATTTGGTTCATAAACTAAGTTTAACAAATTAATTATTGAATCAAGTCTCGAACTAATTTTGAGTTGATTCGGTCTATTGTTATCGCTAGTTAAAATCATTTTCAAAAGTACAAGCATTTTATAATTTCATCTTATAAGAACCAAAATTTGTAGTCAACATTTTAAGATAATAATAATTTGTATGTATGGGCTGGCCCTAGTCCACTTTATCCTAAAAGTTTTTTAACCATAAAAACTTTTTATATTTAGGATTTTTTGGTCCTAAGCACTTTTTAGACCCTAACTTAGGATTAGAACTTTTTAGGATAGGACTCTTCCATTTAACGGTTCCACGTATACATATTTTTCATTATCGTTAGTATTGTGCATTTTAGACAAACGTTAACTATCATCCAAAATAATATGCGCCAGAAGCATGTATAAATAACTGTCTAACTGACCTAAAAAATACTATATAACCATTATTAGCACATACAAGTGTTTTATTATGATAAAACAAAAAACAATTTGAACTTTTATTTATTTTATTTTCTCTTCCTTTGGTTCTATGAAGGCTTGATTGTTGAATATTCATGCATCAACATCATTTTAACAGCAACTAACCACCGAATCTTAAGAAAAAAATATATTCTGTTGAAAATGAACCTAAATCTTCCAAGGAACCAAATTATAATAATAAAATGTAGAAACACCATATTAACCACTTTATAGATTACAAAAATCATATTTTTATATTTTAAAAAACAACATGAATTATAACTTTGTTTAGATTAGGGACGAAAATATATAATTGACATAGGTTAGTTCTTTAGGATATGAACTTGAACTGAATACCAAATTCAGGATATAAAGCTAACAAGCCTTATTTAGTTAGTTAATGCAATGTGTATGATCTAATCTAATATTGACTTGAGTTATTTAATTAGCTAGTGTACGCTGTTTTTTATGATCTAATCTCACATTTTAAAAAGTTTATATTACCTTAAGAGTATATAGAAAACCTTGTTTTATAATAAATTTTAATGAAAATAATATTTATTTAAATAGGTCGATAAACTTTAAAACTTACATATATAGTTTAAAAAATGTAAATCTTTAAACAAAATAAATATATAGTTTCTCAAAATACTATATTAAAAAATTAATACAACAATAAGACCTGTATTAAATATTTTAAAAAATGTATCACGTATAATAATTCTACTCAATTTAAACATACTTGTCTTCTGCGCAAAAAAAAAAAAAAAAGAAATTACTTGCATTATTGTAAAAAATAAATTACCTTATTATTGTTCAGATATTGATATAGGTTTAACCATAAATATCAACAAATGATGGTTTAAATGATTTGATTTATTTTTATCTTTATCGGAGATATATTTTCCTAAAATGTATGTTATTGTAAGAATTGATTCCATGATATTCTGGTTTAGCAGAATTCAATTTAATATTTGATATTTTTAGGCATAATGAGTATAATAATTTTTATCTAAATTTATTCTTGGGAATTGGATATAATTATATTTCGTGTATAATGCTTTGATAATTAATAATTTTAAAAATCTCAGGTATTGTAGAAACATATATATAGTATTTTTTTGAGTAAATGTTGAAATTAGTTTTTGACTAAAATACAAATGGGTGTATTGTTCTTGAAAATAAAAGAGTCAAGGTACTCAAACCCGTTTTTCTTTTTAGTCTAATGGTTTTAAATTTTAAAATTTAAGTAGGGATAAAAATAAATTAGATTAAAATATTTATATATTTATTTAAAATTTATAATATAAAATAATTAATAAATAGATTTAATATATATATATATACATAATTAAAAAGTTGTGAATATAATAAATATATTTATATTTTATATATGTATATTATATATTATATATTTAATTTTATATTTTATATATTATAATATATATTAAAATAAATTATAAACTAAGTAGTTAATTTATATATTTAAATATTTAAATATTTAAAATATGTTTTAACAAATTTTGATCGACTTATTTATTAAATAGATTAAACTGAAACGGATTTTAAACAAATTAAAATGTAAATTATTTCTATTCCTAAGAACAAGTTACCTTCTTCTCTCTATCAATTGGGTTTTGTTACATTTAATAAACATGCACGCTTCATTTTTGCTAGCTCCTATTTCCTTCCCATGTCCATTTCATTTGGAATATGAAATATCTTATTATGTTGTATTCTTCTTTATTTTTTTAATAAAATTAAATGTACAAGCTTTTAAAACATATGAAATATTCTTATTACTATAAATATCATGAATGTTTATAAAACACGCACAAATTAAATCAGAAAGAGAGTAGAATAAGCGACAGGATAAATCTCCACCTAACACTGTTTGCAACCTAAACCAATTTAATGGGAATTGCAAAAATCAAATAAAAATTTTAAAAATATAAAAAGGCAACAAAAACTTATATTGGATTGAATTGAATTTTGAATTCAATTTCAAAAATCGATTTAATGTATTGTAAACAAACTTGTATCCACACCCTTTTTTTCTTAATAAAGAAGAAAATAACGCAAGCTTATACTTTTATATATTTATGGATTTATAATATTAATTTTACTAAAAAAACATCAGTTTAAATATTAATATACAATGACAGTTTTATTTTTTATTGAATTTTTTAACAAATATTTATTTATTAAAAATTATCTGTTAAAAAATATTTTAATAATCGTTTAAATAATATAATTATTATAATTTAATATATTTTATATTAATTTAATATATTTTATGCAAATTTATACAATCATTATAAAATATCTGTTATATTTTTTTTTGGTATTTACTAATATATAAAATTTATAAAATATTAGATAATTTTTATTAGTTTAAATTTTGTATAAAATTTAAACTATGAATATATATTAAGTTTTATACTATAATTAATATTTTATTTATTATAGAATATGATAACGTTTTATATTAACAAAATTGTTTGTTAGTATAAAAAGTTTTAATGTCAGTATAAACTCATAAATTTTATTTTTATTAAAAATAATTATATCAATAAAAAGTAATATTAATTATATTTTATTATTTTAATGTATTTGTAAGTTTATTAATTTTGAATTTTTTATTTTTGTTTTCTATTTTTTTTGTTTATGTAACTTTTAATTTTGTATTTAAAAATGAAATTTAATAAATAAAGGTATATAAAAAGTGAAATACAATTTAATTATTGATCACCTACGAAACAAATAAAGTAAAAGTTGATCCAATCTTTATTTATTTTTAGCTGGATTAGATCAAACTTAAATTTAAAATCAAACCAAATGAATTATCAAATTAAAAAATGACAAAATCCTACTCATGAATACTAACATTTTCATCTATTAAAATGATAAATATTCCAAGTATTGGGATTATTTTGATTCATAATGTTGGGTATAAATTTTTTTAACATGATAATGATAATTATATGTATCAATTTTTTTAAAAAAATCATAAGTGTGTAATTCTATAATAAATATTTGTTAAAATTTAAAAGATATATTATATGTTAAAATTGATATTATTTGATGAAATATCAAATAAATTTTTATTTTAAAAAATTATAAATTTAATTTATATAATAAAATTTTTAAGTTAATAATAAGTTTATTTTTATATATTAAATTAAAGTTCACATTCTTGAACGACAATAGAATTATTTTTTCTAGTTAAATCACATATTTTTTCTTATATTGAGTACTTAAATTTACAATAATTATCTATTTTAAATATTAATTAAATTTTAATTTAAATAATAATATATCATAATAAATTTAAATATATATTTATTTAAAAGTAAACTAAATTTAAAATTATTATAATATTAATCAAACTTAATTAAATTTTATCTTTTTAAATTTAAATTTTGATAGATCAATTAATAAATACATTGTTAAGGTTCTTATAATTGTTTGTTTTAATTTAAGAATTTTATCTTATTAATTTTTTATTAATTAGTGTATTATATGTGAAATGGATAAATATTCTTAAAATATAACAAAATTAATAAATAAAATAAAAATAACTTAGTGATGATGAGTATTGTTATTAGTAATTATTAATAATAAATATTGATTATATTTCTAATAAATGAAGGAGATAAGATTTTTATAATTAGAAAACCAAATTATTAAGATCATAAAATAATATTTTATTGATTTAGTATATTAAATCTAAAATAAAAAAATTGAATCAATATCAATTAAGCTTATAAGATTTAGTTTATCCCAAATGAAAAGATATCTTTTAATTTGTTATAGTGTATCAATATTAAAATTGAAATCGAATTGGTATTTAAAAAAATAAAAATCTTAAAAATTAAATGCTTCAAGTATGAGAAGTCACATGAGTTTATGAAAAAGAGAATAGCTTTTATACTCTTATTAATACATTTTTTTCTTAAAAATTAATTAAAAACATTTTAAAATATTTATAAATCTATATTTTATAACATAAGCAAAACAAACTAAACAACGTTATTTATAAAGAGGCGTTTTTCATTTTCGATTAGTGATTTTTCTCGAGAAACAATTGAAACAAATAGTAGATATTTAAAATTCAGACGGAAACAAACTCAGTTTAACTAGCCAAATTGTGAATTCGTTATTTTTCTTTAATTTAACTGTTCATCATTATCTTGTTTCATTATAATATAGTTAGGGATTTTTTTTTATTAGTGTTATAATTTTGATTCGCGTATAGATAATTGCAAGCTTTCGATTTTTAGTTTTTAATTTAATTTTAAAAATAAAATATGATTAAAAAAATTAAAATAATTTAAAATATATTTTTAAAATAATTTTAGTTTTAATTTTTAAAAATAATAATATTTACTAAATATTATTTTAAATTTTAAACTATTTTTATTTTTAAATTTATCTAATTCTATCATTGTTAAAATATTATTCTATAATAATAATAATAATATATTTTTATTATTTTAAAATAAATTAATTTTTTATTTAATTTTTACATAATAAAATAAATAATATTATTTAATATAAAAATTATATTAAATTTATAATACCATAATATAGTTTTATATTATATAATTATTTATAATATATATTACTTTTATATAAATAAATACTAAATAATATATAAAATTATTTATTTTAAATATTAATAATTAAATATCTGTAAAATAAAAATTTATATAATCATATAATATTATTTATATTATAATTAATATATTTTATCTTATGAACATTATTTTTACTTTTATTATTATTAGTATTATTATTTCTATAATAATAATAATAAATTTTATTTTTATTAATTTAAATAATTTAATAAATTAATTATTTTTATAAATTTATAAATAAATAATATTATTTGATATATAAAAATTATATTTAATTTATAATATTATAATTTAATTTAATGTTATACAAATTTTTATAATATAATATATATTATTTTATGTAAAATAAATATTAAATAATATAAAAAATATTATAATAATATATACAATTATTTATTTTATATACTTAATATTAGATAATATATAAAATTATATAATTACATAATATTATTTATATTATAACCATCATCATTAAATTTATCATCATCATAATAATAATAATAATTTATTTTTATTATTTTAAAATTTTAATTTTTATTTATCTAATCTTTAAATATTAAAAATAAATAATATTTATTTTTTATATTATATTAAATTTATAATATTATAATATAGTTTTATATTATATAATTATTTATAATATATAATATTTTTATATAAAATAAATATTAAAGAATATAAAAATATTATAATAAAAATATATATATAATTTTATATTTTAAATATTAATAATTAAATAATACCTAAAATATAAATTTATTTAATTATATAATATTTTTATATTATAATCATCAAACCACTACCATTATCTTATAAATATTATTATTTTTATTATTATCATTATTATAATTACTATCATCATTATCATAATAATATTTAATTTTTTATTTTTTAAAATTAATTTTATTTTAATATATTTAAATTTTTTAAATTAATATTTTTATTTATATATTTTTTAAATTTATAAAAAAATATATTAAAAATAATTTAATTTATTTTTATATTAATTTAAAAATTTTAAATTTAAAAATAAAAGTTAATTTTAATTTTTAAAATTAAAAACTAAAAATCATCTAAAACAAACCTTAATAATTATGGAATATTTACTTGTTTTTTAAGGGGATAGAATAAAAAGTTTTTAATGTTTATGGATATTAAATTAAAATCATATTATATTTAAAAATAATAAATTAATAAGTAAATAAATTTTTAAATAAATAAAGTAAACAGAATATTTATAGAGACTATATGATGAAAAAAATATTTTTTATAGTTAAAATTTTGTGATGTGTAGATAGATAAAATCATATTTATTAAATCATCCTAATCATGATCGAAACTCATTTTCAACATTTTTATTTAAAGTTTAAAACATTACTTCAAGAAAATAACACTAAAGAATAAATATAATGAAGTATGAAGCGAGAACCACGGTTTTGTTGAGCCTGACTTGAGACCTAATGTAAACCTACATAAGGAAGGTATCAGTATTAAGATACATGGCCGTATCAATGGCTGCAAGTTTAAAATAGAAAATTGATTAAAATGTTTTGTCGATTTCAACAACCTGTTTTGATTTTTCTTTGAATTAAAGATACTGTGAAAAGTAGAAGTTAGGTAAGAACGAGTCACAGTAGTTTACTTGCAACACATTGAATCTTAAAATATTTAGTTTTTTTTTTTTATTCCTCAAGACAAATTGAACGCATCCATTGTCTCAAGCTTCTATTAAGCGACATAAATGACCCATCAATTTAGTTACCAGTCATGTTTTAAAAAAATAAAGAAATAGCCATCGTTACCTTCTGTTTTTTATTCAAATGGAGACATAAAAGAAGAAAAATTTTAATTTTTTTTGGTTTAAATATATTTCAGTGTTAAAAAATATATGATTTTGAAACTAGTATTTGTTGAACTTTCAGAGTTATAAAAGTCATGTGTTTTTATTTCTTAATAAGTGATAAAAAAAATATACTATTTGTTTTTAAATATGAAAAATAAAAGATGAATAAAACTCAAATAAGGATTATAACAAAAAAAAAATTTAAGAAAAAGAATATTTAAGATTAAGCCTAATTTTTACCTCCACTTCAGATGGAAAAATATATGCATCCATCAGTACTTTTTTTAACATTGGTATAGTGTATTTAAGGAAATAAGTTTTATATTTACATATTGGCTTAGATGATTAAACATGCATGATACTTTTTACAATAAGATTGCATTAAATTATATTTAAAATTATGTCAACTACAATATGTGTCTTCATGTGACATCATATTAGTTTTTCATTCAAAAATTTGTAAATTGCTTCTCCAATTATATAGTTTAATCAAATTAGCCATTCAATGTAATGTGTTTTATCAACTTAGTCCTGTAACATCATGTTTCATCTGTAAGAATGTTCTTTTGGACTTTCCGTACTTCTCAATGGTTTTTCCTCATCAAAGAAAAAAAAAATATTGAATTGGTATCTTTTAAAATAATTATTTTAGAAACCTTTTTTTAAAGTCATAGTAAAAATTGTTAAAAATAAATAATTATTTTTGAAATAAGATAATCCAAATATATACTTAACATTTAATCGACAAAGGTTAGTTTTTAACTTATCATTATCAAAGAAAAAACAATTTTATGTTGCTGACATATAAAAGAAAAGTGTAATATTATGTATATTTTAAAAAATGAAGATGAGTTTAATCTACTTATATATATCCATTAATATAATTTATTAATATAATCTAGTTGTATATTTATTAATATAATTGGATGCAAAAGATGAAGGTATATATTTTTATTTTTCAACGTCTTTACTCTTCTATAGTATCATATTCTAAGCCATAAGAGATTCAGAAGTCCAGGCTTTGTATCTAGACCCATTTAAAACAAAGTTAGTTTACCATTTATTTTTAGAATACTAAGCTTGTATTATTTGTTAATGTAACAAAGACATTGGTTAATTTTTTTAGTAGTTTTGATGGTACAACTTGAAGAAAGTAATAGATCCGTTGGTTAATTAAGTTAAGTGTAAAGATAAAAGGGGTCCCATCACAACAAAAAAATTAACAATAACTAATCTACTAAAAAAATAAAGTGATAAACACCCTAAAAAAACAACACAGTTGTAAGAAAATCTTCACAAATTTCTCTATCTATCTCTTGGAATGAAGAAAGACAAACAACCATTGCAAAAATTGGAATTGCTTTACACAATTGGTCAACATGTATAGTTAAAAAAAGGTAAAGTTTACATATCACACTTTATATGATCAACTTTTTTTTTTATGAAAAGATTCATAAGTTATAATACAATTATTAAGAAAAAGATAGTAATATTTCTGAAAATACAAATATTAGACAAACATACTGTAAAATATTTAATTTTATACATTTGAAATTAATACAAGTAATAACTAAACCAAATTATAAATTAAATGTCAACATACCCTTCATCATGTTATTAAGATATACGAGAATAAAAAAAGTTTCATAACTCACTAATAAAAATCATGGAAAGCAACCTCTATGATGGATTGATTTTCTTTAATTACTATCCAAACCTTTCCGGATATGTAAAAAACATTATACCGTTAATTCAATAAAATTGTATATTAAGATCTCAAATGAAGTATTAGAAGAAAAAATAAATCATTTTCAAATAATAAATAGACTTAATTATAAAATAACAAAAATTAATTATAATTTTAAAGCTTTAAGATCATAAAAAAAACCATATAAATAGAAATAAATCTTTAAAAAAATTATTCCATGTTCCTAAAATACTTATCACCAAGTTGTAAACAAAATACTCGAAAATTAGTTACTTAAAAATATATTAGAAAAAAATTATAACATCTAAATAATGAAAATAACTCAAAAAATAAGTAATATTAGAATAAAATAAATATACCTTCATTTTTAAAAATATCATAATGTCAAAGATTATATAAAAAACATACAAAGACATTCAATAAATAAGTTTATGGTGAATTTAAATTTAAGAGGATTAGGTAATTTGTATATAAAATATCTAAACCAATTTATTAAAATATTTTAAATCTAAATATTTCCAAGACTTTCCTACTAAAACATAAATTCTAAATATCTTAAGTAAAGAATAATAGTTTAATATAGATAAAAATTAGATTAAGATTTGAAGCTTATTATAATTAAGAAAAAAATAAATTTTCTCTACTTTAAAAATGATAAAACAAAAAAAATTAAATATATATATTTTATCAATTTAAAAAGAGTTAAAAGAGACATATACTTCTTTAACTGATTTATAAAATATTATGAATTTTTTTTTAAAGAAACAATATTGATTTTGATGTTAAACGGCACGCGAGAGGCGCGTGGGAGAATAAAAAACGATGAGAGTGACGAGTGAGAAGTGTGAACTGATAATAACGGTAAACAGCATACCCTCCGAAAATAATCAAAACATGAAGGTTTGGTGGGGTCCACATAACATGGCTAAGCGCGTGAACGTGGGCCCCACGGATCATTCAAACTTCAAAGGGATTAAGGGAGAAACCGCGCGACTTCCGGAGTTCGATGAAGCTTTTCATTTTTACTTTTTCTTTTTTTATTATTCATTTTTCTATGAAGATGGATAGCCCTTTCTTTTTTTTTTAATTCTAATTGCATTCTTATTATTTAAAATTAATTTATATATAAATTTAATTTTTATAATTTGAATATTTAACATATTTTTAATTTTTATTAAATTTTTAAATTTAAAATTTGGAATTATCATTTTTATTAAAATTTAAAAATTATAACGGTATTATAAAATGAAATAATTTTAGAAGTTTAAAAATAATTCTTATTAAAATTTATTTTTTTATAAAAATAAATTGGTAGGTTTAAATAGAAAATAATTTTAATTTTTTAGATAAAATTTAATATTTCGATTGATAAGTTTTAAATAGAAGATAATTTAATTTATAAAATTTTGAGTAAAAAATGATAATTATAGAATTTTAAATAAAAATTTGTAAGAATAAAATTGTTATAAATTGAAAGAATCAAAATACAATTAAGAATTATTTTATAAATTTAATTATTTGCAATTTTCTCCTTAAAACTTTTCACTTAGTTTGTTTTTTCAGTAACGTTGTTGCTATGAATGTTTTTCATGAATCTATATCTTTTAATTGTTAATGTTCTATATTTCTATATAATTATATTAATATTCTAAATTATACACTCACATATAATTTAATTAAGTTTAAAATATTTTAATCATTTTTAACTATATCAAATTAGATGAAGGGTTTATTTGTTTAAATTTTAATAAACGTATTTTTTATGGTATAATTTTTTAGAAAATATTATGTTTAATTAATGAAAAACTTCATAGTAATTTTTTTTTTTCAGAATCTTACCATATAATTTTTAAAAAATATATAAATAAATTATATATATTAAAATTAAAAAAAAAACCGAACTACATACATTTGAAATTTAGTTTTTCATTTTTTAAAATTTTATACTCAATAGTAATTTCTAATTCCTTTTGATTTTATTAAATAAATTATATACACATATATCATTTAGCAAATATGATTTGGGTTTTAATGGGTGTGTCCCTATATTGATAAAATGGATAAAACCTAAAATACTTTAAGTTAATACGAAATTATGTTATATTTTTATTTAAATAATAACTGCTACACATATATAAATAATAATCTATTTATAGCATGTGTACAAAACTGTGATGTTAAACAGGTGTCATGAGTGATCTGTTTCGTAATGAATTTATTTATTTTATCAATATATTTTAATTAAATTTAAAATTTTTAAAATTTTTAAAAATTTGAAGTCGTTGTTAGTTGGTAATAATTCAAAATATTAGAGTTCTTTTTATATTTTAAATGACATGTATCAATTACAAGTTCCTGATATAAAAAACGAAGAAAATAAAAATTCTCTTATTATTCCATGATTTGAATTATCACAAGTTGAAGACAATTTTAAAATATATGATCTAGCGATAAAAGAATAAGAATCAAACTCAAAATCTTTTAAAAGTATTATAAAAACGTAAAATTCTAAATCTAAAGTTTTTTAAACGACGTTCAGTGAAAAAAATATATTAATTGAAAAATGTTAGTCCCTATAATTCTCTTCATTGAAGTAATTTTTATCTAATAAAAATTAAATTGTTAATATAAATATAAATTTATATTGATAATATGAGATATTACATTAATAGTATGATGTATGAATGTGCGTTATGATATATTATATTATGTTATAAGTGTAAATTTGTGATGTATAATAATTTATACTAATAGTTTGATTTTTATTGAATAAATATTATACTGACAAAAATAAACACACCACACCCAAAATTTAGTATATGCTTATTTTTGTAGTGATTATTTGGAGTATCCAACAAAGAAATTATTATCTCTTTAGGAGAAGAACTTGATGCATACTGAATACAGTCAATAATCCAAGTTTTATAAACAAACTTTAATTAAATGCAAACATAAGTTTCGTTAATTAATGATTATACATTTAGGAAAAGTAAAAATCATTTTAATGTTGGTTTATAATCAATAAATCACCATCGAATATATAGGTTAATTGGTAGAAGTAGTTAATCTAACTTAATTATGGATCTCAAATAAGTTTAAATTTTAAACATGTAATTATTTAAAAAATTAACATACAATTTTTGTTATCTACAACGATTCTACTTGATTCGAGTATGATTACATCATATAAAGGCTACCCGTGGCCTTAAAAAAATGACCAACTTTAAAAAAATTTGCAATAAAACTATATATCATCTGCCAATTTTTGGGAAAATTTTTAAATCATATATTTTGGGAAACAACTTTTAAATAACGTACATAAAAAAAATACTTGAAGTTTATTTTTAATTAATGTTTCATATTTGTATAACCAATTTAGGTTGCTAGAAAACTTGAATAGTTTAGGTTTTGATTTAAATTGGTGACTTCCATTTACCATCCATTGTTAACGTGTCCCAATTGAACTGCGTTTGAAATTTTAAATACGATGCTGATTTGTTACGATATAATAAGACTTTTGAAATGTTCTTGAACTACCAAAATTTATGATTCTAATAAGCAAATGGGTTGCAAGTGTTCCTGTTCCAATTTTAATACTGTGAGAAGATTGGCATTGAAATCAATTTGAGAAAAAACTGCGCAAGACTCCGTAAACGTCCCATAGAAGCATCCGAGTAAGTTCAATATTTGAAGTTTCAAACTATTTTATTTTCCAGCCTCCACAGGCTCTCATAATTTTGAATCCTTCGTCAATGACCCCAATATTGGTGGCTATTGCTATGTTTCATTTCATAATTTTAAAGCATTTTAATTATTTGTTCAAGACTTGCTTTAGTTTTGAATAATATTATTTTCATAATTTTCTTTTATTTATTTTATTTTATAGTTCTTGCTCTTCTCTTCTCTTCTAATATATCTTCTTTTTGTAAATGCTGTTATGGGAACATTCGGGAAAATAATGTTACTCGTGCAATAGGATTCAAAATGCTGGTGTCAAATAACCTTTAGATATTGGTGGAGATTAGAGGACTCAGTCATAAATTTTAGTTGACATCTTAAGCCTAAACTATATTAATTGGCGGATCAATAATTTAATAAACACAGTTTTTTATTTGAAAGTATGATTTAATAAAACAGTTAAAATCAACTAATCAACTTGTCCAGTAGAATACATCGGAATATGAACATTGTAAGCTTCGTAAGCATGAAAATGGACATGTGAAGAATACAAATTAAATATATTTTGAATCGGACAAGTTGCAGCAGTTAAACAACTTGAAAAGGTGCTTGATTTGTGCGGAAAAGTAGGAACAAAATAAAAAAATGGTTGAAATATACACTATTACATACGCTACCAAAAAATATATATATTAGCGATAATATTGATTTTTATTGTTACATAAAAAAATAAAAATAATAATCAAGATCCAATAAAAAAATGAAAGACGAGTACATAAAAAATAGAAAATTCATAGCAATAAGAGTTTAAAAAATACACAAGTAATTCAACTTAAACATTCCTAATTTAACTAAAGCTTGGGTATAAAAGCTTTTTTTTTTATCTTAATATAAAAATAATAGAAACATTTAATATCTATTTATTTTTAATATGAAAATTTAATTAAATACATTAACCGTGTAAAAATTATACTCTCATCATACTATAAATTGTTATAATTGGTGCGAAAAGAAAAATGCTGATGTAAAACTAAGTTTGGGAAAACATATCCAACCCATTGTACTTAATATATCAAGTACCATAATTTTAATTTTTTTTTATATATACTAATTTATAAAATATAAAAATATATGCAAAATGTATTTTTATATTTTGGAAATTAATTTAAAAAATATATATTTTTATATTTTATAAATTAATTTTTAAAATGTATTTAATTGTAAATAAAATTTAAAAAAATGAAGGAAGGTGTGAAAAAAAATACAAAAAGCAATTTCTATATATTAAACTACATTGGGCTTGGTATTGGGTTATGGATCAAATGGGCATAGCGGAGCCCATTAGAGCGTAGGCCTTTAAAAAAAAGCCTTTAAACGTGGACTAGAGAAGCCCGCAGGCCCTGAAATCACGGTTGCGAACGTGGAGGAGCACTGCGAAAGTATAGTGCCTATACGGCGTAGTAACAGTTAACTCCAAGCAAGTTCCACTCGCACTTGCTGATATCAAATCAAAAATCGAAACGTTCAATTCTAGCGAAGCGACTATGGAGGAGTCATCCATTCGAATCAGAACATACGAAGAGCTTCCAACGGCTAAAGATTTCGAGTCTCTGATAGAGCCTACAAACGTTCCCGCTGTAAGCAAAACACTCCATGCTCCTTCACTTTTCTTTGTTACCTCCATTTATTTATAATTCATTGATTAATCGGTGAATTTTGGAACCGATGAAGGTTTTTCGTGGATGCACCAAGGGTTGGAGAGCTTTCTCCCACTGGAATCCGTCGAACGGTGGTCTTGACTACTTGCAAGTTCGTTCCTCCTAACTTAATTCGCATTCTTTTATCTGCATCGTTCATTTCGTTGAGTCTCGTTTCATTGATTAAGATAAGTTAACTATATGTTGAACATATTCGTTTGGCGTTATGTGTTTGAAACTTAGGCACGGGTAGGCTCTAGTGTGGTGGAGGCTATGGTTTCTCCATCTGCGCCCGTCTTTTATGGTGATCTTGGAAGCCATGACAGGGTATTTTTATTTTAACTCTATGATTTTTGTTCCATGGATGAGAGGTGAGATGATATGAAATTAATCTTTGTTTTCCTTTCCGTGCAGGTTCCTCTGCCATTTTCTAGCTTCCTCGCTTTTTGTAAGAAGCGGTTGGAGATGCAAAGTAAGCAGCACCAACACCTTGATCATTCTTCTGCCTCACAAATGCATGATACACAACATGCCTATTTGGCCTTGGAAGATGTTCCCGAACAAATTTATTTAGCACAGGTTCAAAATCCAACGCATATAGATAGTGGATACCTTTGTCATTTGGTTCTGCGAATGATTTTTTTTTTTTAAATTTTTTGACGAAAATACTAGGCTTATTGTTATTATCACTATTATTTTTAAATATTGTTAACGTAATCTCTGTGTGTCCCTGTCCCAACATTTTTATTTTTGTTTGCTTATTTGATGGTATGATTGTGCTGTAGTCTTAAAATGAATTTGGTGACATGTATGCACTTCAGGTGCCAATTATGAACAGTGATAATCAGGAGAGGGTTCAATTGGAAACCCTAAGGGAAGACATTCAGATGGTTAGTGCCGTACTTTCTGCTATTTTGTTTTGTAGTCTATAGTTCTGCACGGTAATTAGTTCTTCGTTATAGGAATTTTCATTCATTAAATTCTAAGTTAAGCTTGTTATTTTCTGCAGCCTCCTATTTTGGTGGCGAAAGAATTATCTTCTATAAATTTATGGCTGAACAATACCCCTGCTAGATCAAGTACTCACTATGATCCACACCACAATCTTCTGTGCATAGTTTCTGGTTGCAAACAAGGTTAGGTATTCTTCCTCTTCTTGATGTATCATATAACCTCTTAGTGTGAATATTTTTTTTTTCTTTTTTCTGCAGTAATACAGGTGCTCTTTTGCATGATATATGTTCTCAGTTATATAGGAAATTTCAGTACTTTCTTGTGGCTTACTGATGTTTTAATCTATTTAATTTCTAAAATAACATGACAATGAATAATGTATAACTCCCTCAGGAGTTTTGAAACTCTATTTACTTCACCATGTTGATATTCTTTTATGGTTTTAGCAAAAATCCTTTCCTGATTTTTCAATTATTTAAGCAGTCCTCCTCTGCCTTCTTTTCCTTCCCCACTTTTCAATCCCCTTTATGACCTTCTCTAACAGAATCAAATTCTTTGCAGTTGTTTTGTGGCCCCCTTCTGCTAGTCCCTCACTCTACCCAATGCCTATATATGGGGAGGCTTCCAATCACAGGTTTGTTTAAAAAACAAATATTGAGAGAAAAGAGAGGATTGATATAATTTCTGTATCCTGACTAATTCAGTAATTGTTAGGTCCCCTATATGCGTATTGGTTTGTTTAATAGGGTTTATTACTAGCATGAGACTAATACAGCTCTCACAAGACTGGTCCATAACACATAACTGATTAACAAATTATTATATGCTAATAGTTCTTTTTGGCTTCCTTTTCCCAATAAAATCCTCATGGCAGTTCTGTGGCTTTAGAAAACCCTGATTATTCAATTTATCCAAGAGCAGAATGCTCAATGGAGTTTGCACAAAAGGTTGTTCTTGAGGCAGGCGATGCACTTTTCATTCCTGAAGGCTGGTAAGATCTAAAATTCTATGGTGTCTTTATGATAAGCCTTTCTTAGTTTCTAGGTAGAGTATTCCTCTGCTGAAGTAGGGAAAATCAGTCAGGTTGATTGGTTTTGGACAGGAAACTTGGGCCTTGCATGGGAATGGTTTAACTTGTCTGTTTTCCCCCTAGGCATTTATGCTAGATGAATGCCTGGAACTTTCATTGTTCACACAAAATCTTGTTTGTTTGTCGCCAACACTGATGAGAATGTCAAAAACAAACATCAGAAATGCATCTAACAAAGAATTTATGCATATTTGTTTGAGGTTTTCAATGAAGATGATTAATATGTGAATTATTTCATTCTTGTTATTTGTCTAATTGTAAATATAGTTGCACTTAGTTTTCTATTTTGTTTTTATATTTATATTTTGAGTCTTTGTGCATAACTATCTTGAGCCTTTTATACAGCCTTACAGGCCTAATGGATCTTAACTACCTGCAATTTCTAATGGGCCACATGCTTATTTCACTTCTATATCTTTGCATTGCTTTATCTTTTACTCAGCTCCTGGATCATGATCCTTATCATTTTATGGTTGGAATCGGTATATTCAAAAGTGCACTGTTTGATATGGTGTCTCCTTGTGGGATCCCATTTCCATCATTTTATTCTTTGGGATAAAAGATTTGGCTAAAGGTATTGTGCCATGAGGGTGTAAAACTTTCCTGAAGGATGAGAGTTTTAAACATATCCTGTACATAGTTAAAAAATTCTGTTATGCACAGTTTTAAACATATCCTATACACAGTTAAACATGATCCTTATCTTTGCAATGTTAGTCACTTGATTGTTTTTCATAATTTATGTTACTTAAATATACATGTTTGGTGTGTTATGCTTCATTTGTCACCTAAAGCTTCAACTCCATATTTTCCTTTGTGCCTTTATGTTTGGTGTTTAAAATTCTATTAACATATTTTTCTTTTTTGGCATGCCTGTCAGACAATTTAATTTCTTGTACTCTATCTATAAAGTCCATAATTGTCTGTCTTGTTCTTTATATTTCATTATTTTCGTTATGTGTTTTACTGTAGGTTCCACCAGGTAGATAGTGATGATTTGACCATTGCAATTAACTTTTGGTGGAGATCCAACATAATGTCTTGCATGTTGGAACACATGGATGCTTATTATTTGCGCAGAATATTGAGAAGGTATTGGTGATGATGTAGTTATTTATTCAAAATTTTTGCTTACAAGATGCTTATGTGATAAACTGACTTCTGAATGTTACTATTTTTCTTGTCAAATATCATTTGCCTGTTGATCAAATGGATACATATGAAGATTGATTGACAAAGAAATGGTACGTGCCTGTGTACATGTCAATTACTGTAGAAAATACTTCCAAAGTCTACCTTCTACATTTTTTTCATTTGTTGGGTGGTGGTTGGGTTGAAGAGTGTATGAAGCTGAAAGTTGATATTTTAATTTTACCTTTTAACTGACTGTTGAACACATCTGCATATGCATGTAGTAAATTATTCCCCGTTTCAAAATTCTTCAGATGTGTTGCTTCTTTAAATGTTATTCCTTTCCTTCCTTTTTCTGTACAGAGTATCACTTACTGGCTCAGAAATTTCAGTTTAGTCCATGACTTGATAGTAACTTGTTGTTGGATTTCAAACTTTGTTAAATTTTCATAGCCAAGGTTGAGGAGTTATAGTAGTTAAAGTAGTGAGCATAAATCTTATGAGCATCAGTCAACAGTAAGTGTTGGAGAAGGGAGGGGTTTGCTACCTGTCTTTTCTAACCTAACAAAATTCATTATAAAGTTAAGTCATGTGATTGTTAATGCTTTTCTCATTTCTCTTGATAAATTCAAAGTTTTTGTAATGGGCCTGTGACATATATTTTCAATATAGGACAGAACCAACTACTGCTTAAGTTGGGGATGGGGAAACCTGGGATGTGTGAGCGCAGGCTGTCTAATAATGGACTAGCCGGTAAGTAAACTATAAGATGGCTCTGATGTAGTTCATTTTGATGATTGTCTCCTGACAAGAATAATAAATTTCCAGCTTATCTTTTTGCCATTTGCTGTCTAACTGGTTTTGAATCTCTTGATAATATGATTATCAGATGGTGCCGATGAAGATTATAGTCAGATGTTGAAAGGGATGGATTTAAAAGATAAAAGATTTAAAGAGAGGAACACATTGCTAGAATTAGAACCTGCTGCAGTCCAGGTGCTTCATGAACTTGTGTCTTTGGTTCACAACAGTATTGGCACCAACCAGGATCAACAATCACAGTCAACTTCTATAAATGACTACAAGCTTGTAGGGAAAAATAAATGTGAGAAAATAATGATTGCTGACTTAAAAGATGATCCAGTTGCCAAAATTATCTGGGATGTTGAACCACAAACTCTCCAGTATGCCTTTCTTGCTATGGCGGTGAGTTTGTGTTCACTTACTAATGCTGTAGAAATTTGGTCTTCTTTATGCACTTCTTGCTACTTTGCACTGTGGCTTGGGTGTTTTCATCGTGGCTAGACAAAATTATGGTGGACATAAGGCATTATTACTTGATCATATAAATGGAATCCTTCCTTGCAACTTGACAGATATGTTTTCTTTTATGTTTCTCATTTTTTTGGGAATGATTTAATGCAATTCTCTTTTTGCTTGGGAATATTTTTCCTATTTGAAAGGGAACTACTTTTCCTTTGCCTCTGCTGTATTCTTTAGAACTGGTGCTTGGGTTGGATAAGTTTGGAATTTTTGTCATATTAGGATAGGGGCACTATGGCCACTTATTTCAATTTTATATATTGTGCTTTTAATACTTTTTCTCACTGTCAGTGATATTGGAGCAACCGCAATCTTTTGCAACTTATATGTAATATCTTAAAAAATGTTTCACATAATTGTTTGTCAGAAAAGATAACATCCAGTTTTTTGGGTCACCTCTAATTACAGGAACAAATTATATACTAATATACTTTGTTTTTTATCCATCGATTCTAGCTGTTTGTTGGATAGTTTTGAGTTGTATTATATTTTTTTTCTATTTGAAGCATGTTGGACTATTTACTATTTTCAGCACAACTTCCCAAGAACTTTAGAGGCGCTTATACTGCATGTACTTTCACCAGTTGGAGCTGAAGTCCTTACTCGGAAATTTGATGAGATGGATCAACAAACTCTTGAGGAAGATCGGTATGCAACTTATTATGTAATATCTTAAAAAATGTTTCACATAATTGTTTGTCAGAAAAGATAACATCCAGTTTTTTCGGTCACCTCTAATTACAGGAACAGATTCTATGAGGTTTTCTACAGTGCATTTGATGACCAATCTGCAGCAATGAATTCAATTCTAAAAGGGAAGGAGTCATTCGCTCAACAGGTAATTGCTGAGCTGTGTTTTGGCTTTATCTTGTGGAATTTAATATTCTGGATTTATCCTGGTAACACTATTTAGCAGATTTTTTTTTAATATATTTAGTTGGGGTACTCATTGTTGCTTTTTGTTAGCTTCAACATTGATAAGAATACTTTTTGCTTGCTAGGACTTTGGCTTGTAAGCGAGTCAAACGTTTATGTTTCCATACTCTTTTGAAGCCATGAACCGTCTAACTCTTAGCAACTTTAAAAGCTTACTGAAGAATTATATCTGTTTCTTTTGTCCATGGGGTTCATGTAATACTAGTTTGTTAATGGGGTGAAAGAGGTGAACAAGAGTTGTTGATTACCTATCTATCCTTTTCAATTTAGTTAAATGTTACTCCATTTTGTTCATATTGCTACAATGCTACTCCTTGAAATGCCTCGCAATGCCAATATATGACTTAAGATCGAAATATTCACATGCCTTGAAACCTGACTATAACTTCGTATTTGTGATGTCCTCTTGTGATGTATATCAGACACATTCTTGTGCTAATGTTAGCAAAGCTATTTGATTGTTGCAATCTGGGGCTATACTTATGACTTATCTTGGATGGACTAGTGCTAGGAAGTAGGAACACTTGGAAGGCTATTCTCATTCCAGTAATGTTTGCTGCCTATCTAATCATGAAAATAATTGGGCATGATAAAGAGGTTGCAATCCTTCCTGTCATCTGTGCTGCAACAATTTGGCAATAATTGCATCCTTTAAACCTCAATATGCATTTTGTGGCATATTTTTGCTTTTCTAACTTTGTTTATTGCATTCAATGCTTTATGATATCCATTAATATTTTTATTTGCTTTGCCCTAACATTTATACCATATTCTTTGTATTGTGTACATGTCATTTTCAATTTGTATTCAAACTCATGATTTTTGGGCCAAAGAAACTGTTATTTAATTCTTGGTATCAGGTGATTTTGACAATTTTGACTGTCTTGTTCTGTTTTTATTTTTCCTGAGAATGACAGATTTCATAAATATGCTTTGATGATGGCATCTTTTCTCTTTTCAATAGTCTCTATCCTCATCATTATTTCAGTGCATGAGTCTTTAGCATTGGTTGCCCTGCATGTGAATTGAGACTTTAGTTTCACTTTCACATATGAGAGAGAAGAGAATATGAATTTGGGTCACGAGAATTTTGCAGTTCAGACAAAAGCATAGTCATTAAATGTAAATTGTTTTAATTAAACTAATCAAAGCTAATTTTATTAAATGTTGCTCAATTTTGAAGCGCATGAAATTAAAATATTCAATTTTGTTTTCCTTCCTTTCTTTTTTCCTGTGTGATGTAGGCATTCGAGAATGTATTGGATAAATTTGTGGGAGTGAATCTGGACAGCTCAAAGTCAGGGGTTAGATGAGATGTTATGAATGAATTGGACCCACAGGTGTCTCCGAAGAGTAAATTGATTCATATTTGGAACTTAAGCTTTTCTTCGTCTGGATCTGTTCATGCCAGGTGATGAAACTTATGGATGAGTTGGCCCCACAGGTACCTCCAAAGAGTAAATTGATACATATTTGAAACTGAAGTTTTTCTTCGTCTGGGTCTGCAGATGCCAAGTGATGAAACTTATGGATGAGTTGGCCCCACAGGTACCTCCAAAGAGTAAATTGATACATATTTGAAACTGAAGCTTTTCTTTTTTTGGGTCTGTACTTTTATTTGTCAGTTTACAGTTCAATAGATGATTGTCACTAATTTGAACAGTATTCAGGGTTGTATGGGCAACATCAATTGTATACACGTTATCTGATTAATACGTCGAATTAACTTATTGAAATTCTGTTGGCTTGATTCTCCGGCCCCACCACTCATGTTTCCTTTCTTAATGAAAAAATTTCCAGTTCGGACTACGGACTAGCCAAACCAGTTTTCTTTACCAAAATGATATTCCTCAGTTGTTTCTCCCTGAATTTCTTTCAGTTTAATCTCGAGTGAGGGACTATTATATTGAGTGAAAGAAAGCGTGGTCTTGATTTGAAACATGGACCAGATCAGAGACCTGCTTTAGATTCCCAAGTTGGACAAATTATTGGTAATAATATCAGTTGAGGAAGAATTTCCGCCATTGCGTGCAAATCTGATTATACTGTGCATACCTTAGTTGTATTCCCGGCATTAATACATGCACTCACCCCACGGCAGCATTCTTTTCTCCTTGCATAGAGCCATAGGTTAGTTTATAAAAAAAAAGAAATATTAGTAAATTTTTAATGCACGTTTTTGTTAGTTTATTATCTAAATGACCACTTTTTAAAAATGGCTTCTTTATTAGGTAGCTAAATTGACTTTTAAAATAACAAATCAATATCAATTTTTTTATCGTTTGACTACATTAGCATTGTCTTGAAATTTCTTGCATCTGTGAAAAATTTGGCAGCTTGAAACATTGCCACTTGTTTCAGATTTTTTTGTAAAATTTTTTGATAGACTTAATTTTGAACTGTTGGACGTGATTGAGACGTATATTTAAATTCATCTCAATTATAGATTTTATAATAGAATGTTAGGAAATGAAAAAAAATCAATTTGGTAGATTATCAAATGAGCACTAATGAAGATTATTATAATCAAGTTAGAAATTTGATTTTGTTATGCCTAATGAAGATTAATAATATTCGAGGTGGGTACGAAGACAAGGATGTTACCGTCCGAGATACTGTTATCAAAGAATATCACCGCCTTACTTGTGGAGTAGATGGTAGTGTTTGGAGATTTTCAGCTGAAGGAAAAAGAAAGTTTAGGTAATTATTAGCACTGCAAGGAAGAAAAAGATGGAAAAAGGAAAGGTGTTTGAGATGAGAATGAGATTCCCTGGTGGAAGATGACATGTGCAAGTATGTTGAGAGATAAAGAAGGTGGAGGGAATAGAAGAGGCTTTTTGTTTTTCTCCTTTTACCGCAGAGGGATATGAAAAGATGCAGTCTCTTTAAGTAGGCAAATGGGATGAAATGTACCTTAACCCTGCAACTTGTAAATATACTTTCTAAAAGATTGGATATACCATAACACCCACGCCTAAATATACTCTAAAACCCGACACCACCTCCTTTCGTTAATCCCTATGCTCTTTTCCTTCTCCTCTCTTGCAGTTGCAGTGAATATACCACAAAGAACTTTCTTCATTCCTTTTGTTAGCTTATATGCTCACCGTGGTATATTGGCTGCACAACTTTAATGCCAACCTTAATAATTTCCAATAATTAAATAAACTTCTTTAGATTTTATTACACACTTTCCTCATATTCTATATGGCTTTCCCATTTTGAGGAGCTTTCCTATGGGCTATGGCTAGAGAAATGTCTTTTGTATCGTTCAAATTTTACTCGATCTATGGTAGTTAATAACAACAAAAATATTACTCAAGTATATTAATAATTAATCATGAAATTGATAACATGTCTTTATAATGATGATGCAAGTTCTTCCACTAACTCATAGATACACGATGTTAATCAATAAAATAGACATCTTTAACCATATGCAATGTATGACACGTATGAAATAATCACAATACTAATAATAGATCAACTGAATCAAGTAAGGTATAGATAACCAAAACTATAACTAGCACACCATAGGAATCCTGTGTTAGGGTTTGATCCTTGTAAAGTGGGGAGTACAAATTGAAGACTTGTACCTATTTATTTAAAAATCAATAGTTGGGATAGTTAATTATCAAATTTTCTTTTATGCAAGGAGTTTAATGCCTATCATATTCCTTTTTGCTTAGGTCATTGTTAAATTAAAATTGACAAAGTTGCTCATGATAGCATGATTTTCTTTTGATAAGAAAAAAAGATATTATTAATTGTAAGGAACACACGATAATCTATTTACCAAAGTCAAAGTTACATCAAGAAAAACATATCGAATTGCTTCATGCATTGCAAAGGTAATAAAGTAGTTAGACACACACACACACATGCACACGCATAAACTAGCATTTGTAGATTTAGTAGCCAGCCAAAGCCTACAATTTGTGTGTGGCACAAAAGTTAATAAAGGGTACACAGAAAAGAAGGCCAAGAATTGTAATTCAAACTTTCAAAGGTATATCAAGCATTTTTTCATCACCGTTGACATTTTCTTTTAATCTTTTCCTTTATTTTTATGCCCTCTTCTTTTTTCTTTTCCTTTTAATTGATTACCACGGACCACCATAACACTATCCGCACAAATATACATACTCCTAAGTTTATTTTACCTTTTCACTCACGCTTATAAGTTAGATTGCAGGTTTCGGAGCGTCTCTTTAGAAAAGGTCCCATTTCTTCAAAACTATATCCATTTTTTCCCTTCATCCCTCAAAAGAAAAAGTGTCGATAAAAAGAATTTCTCGGAATTTGGTTAATGCTTTAGGCAATGAATATGGCCACCCCCAACATTCCCAAAGTAGTTAAACCGTAGTTGGATTAGGAGCTTGCAATCTTCGTTCGAAATGGAATGAAGCAAAATAAATTTTGCTATGAATGAATATATTCATGTATGCAGAAATGCTTTCTTTCTTGACTTGTCTGTTCAAATTGCTAGCTTGATGGTTACATTAATGTTACATTTTTTTTTCTTCAGTAGAGATGGTAAAATGGGCAAATCAATCAAGTCAATTTGAATTTGTCCCATGAAATATAAGATTCAAACTTTAAATTTTAAATTTAATTAAATTCCTATCTTTTTAATCCAATCGGATCAAGCTTAATATAGAGTTAACTCTAAAAAAATTGTTTAAGTTTGAAAAATTAAACTTTTATCAAAGTTGATTATTATCTAAAAATTTAAATCAAATTTAATCCAATATAACCCATCACATGAGGTTAGATAACCTATTTTGTTACCTATATTTTTCACCCGTACGCAAATTAGTTTAGGGGACCCATATAGACAATTCTTATGGTTTGTAATATGTGGAATGGTAATTACAATTACTTAGTGACCTCATTGACTCACGGGCTACGATTTGGAATTCACAAAAAAAGAAGAGATGGATGAGCTGTTTCGGTCTAAATATCATTCACAAAAAATTCTTTTGGTGAATTTAACTTGAAATAATAATGGCCTACTTGACCCTTATGGAGCCAAGTCTTGCATGGCACATATTGAGACAAAAGCTAGGGACACGAAGGCCTTTGTCATTTAGCAGCTAAATCCAAAATGGTGTCACTTCTTAAGCATGAGCTCGACAATCAACATCATTCGCTATCCGGATAGAGACTTAAACTAAATTATTATACAAATAATGTTCAAAAATCAACTACCACAAAGATTTTTCTCACAAGTTTAGATTATGGTTATTAATTTGACCAATTATAGAGGGGACTTAATATCTTCCACCAAGGTGGATTTATTTTTTTAAAATACTAAACAAACAACCATTTTTTTTAGTGAAGTATTTGACATGCATATTTATTAGATGTTGGGTGTATGAGTAATGGTAATTTCCCTCTCTAGCTATGTGGTTTAGGGTTTAGGGAAAAGGGCATTTCAGTCATTTAAAAAAACTTCATGGTTGTGACAGATAACCCCTTGCCGACATGCGATCACATCATTTACGTGATAACCTATGCGCAAAACTTTGTCTTAAAAACTCGGAATATACCATTCACAGAATAAATTAAAATCATGCCTCTACAAGTTTTACTAGGTAGCCTTAGCCTCTGATTTTGAATAGAGGTTGTTCTGTACTCGTACAAATTTATTTCAAATCCATAGAATATCTCGTATGATATCTTTATTTATCTATAATTTTTAGCAATACATTCAAAATTATGCATATTTATCCATTATTTTTCTTAATATTATCAGTACGGGGTGCATCTCTAGTCATGCATATAACTATGCAAGTTATCGTGGCTTTTATGAAATTCATTAGTGAAGAAAGAGAATCTCTAGCTTAAATATGATGGTGAACTTTCAGCATAGTTGGTAAATAAATTAATCATCTAACTACATACATTTACATTCCAAAGTGAATTTTCTACTTTTTATCATAATTCACCGTTGTGGACTGGCGTGCGTTTGATAACAAATAAGGTCACATAGGTCTGAGAAAACATATAAAAGATTTTGTTTTTCTCGTGTAATTCATTTCTTCTTTTTTTGCCTGTTAAAAATAGCAATGGATAGATCATCTAAGCTATTTATTTGATTAACAAGCAGCTAATAAAGGTTGATCCATTTAATAACAATTGCATTTGTGTTTTATAAAATAATAAGTTTAAATCTTATTGTCAATATTCTATAAATTCTTGAATATATTTTCACCTTAACAAATTTTGGAGATTAAACTTATCTAAAATTTAGAATATATAAAAAAGAATATATTTGATTACAAATTTAGCAATATATTCTCTAGCTAGTAATATACTCTTTTAAAAAAGGTTAAAATATTTACATTGTAAATTAAACACAATCTATTTTTTTTAAAAAAATAGTTCTCAACATATTAAATTTTTTTTACTAGAATTGAAAAAATTAATTTCATACATATCACTACTAAAATACTAATAGGGGTTGGGTTTAGCATAAGGAGTTAGCTTTCCATAAAATGTCAACTCACAGTTTAATTTTTTAGAGGGACCACAAATAAAATATACCAAGTTTATACATTGGAAAAATGACAAAGCTGTGGACCTGCTTCTTACCACTAAAAATTTCATGTGTGTGCATATATATATGCCAATAAAATTGTTTATTAATACAATATATCATAGTGTTACTATAGATCTATAATATTTTTAAAAGCAATTCTGTTATCATTGGCCAATGTCTACATTAACGGGGACAAATTTAACATACAATTGACTGTCAAAGTGGATGTGTATTTAAGTGTGCATTTGGCTCTATTTCTGACATGGAAACAAAAAACTATATATTCTTGAAACTATTTGAAGATTTATGATTAATAAACACATAATTTAGACAATAGAAATTCCAAAATTTTCATTATGGTTTTTTCTTTTTTGAAAAAAATAAAAGTAGACATGTTCCAGGGATTTAAAATTTAAAAACTATACAACTAATCTAAAGTATGAGAAAAATGTGGTGATACAAAAAGTTTGCCACATTAGATATTATCGAAATCCTTCCGAAATGAGACAACATACATAGGTGACATGTTCAACGATTTGAATCAAAACTCCCTTTATTCTTTTTAGAAAAAATGCTAACTAATATTCTAAAAACATTATTAAAAAAAAGTAAAAAATTATTAAAAAATGACATTAATATATAAACACTGTGATTTTTTTTATATATATTTCAACATTATTTTTAATAATTTTTTTAATGATCAGTATCCTTAAGACAGCGTTAGCAATATACCCTTCTTTTTATTGTCATTTGGATGGTCTCAGTTACCTGTCTCTCGCAATACTTTTTTTTTTAACCTAAGATAATATTACGTGATTTAAATTAATAGAGAGAATTAAATTTTAAATTAAAATTTTACAATATAGCATATAGTATCATCTTTTTGAAAGTGCTTATTGTGCTAGCACCCATAAGTTTCTTTTTTTTAAAAAAAAAATATTGCAGACAAATGTCTTAAAAATATTAATAAACATCAAATATATTTTATTAAATATTTCTAATTATTTTCTATAAAAGTAAATATTACATAATTTTTTATATTTTTAATATAATACATAATTTTTTCTAATTTTTTTATTTAAACATCAATTTACATAACTGGTAAGCATCTTCAAAACAGATATAGCTTACATTATTTTTCACTCTCAATTAAAAAGGATAATTAAATAACGATTTTTTATACAATAAAAACAATAAAATTTAAACCAACAATCCCATACAAAACTATTTAAATCCTTTCCCACTAAGTGGACCTAGTAGGTTACAAATAACAC
Organism: Canavalia gladiata; assembly: GCA_037954105.1. Taxonomy (NCBI): domain Eukaryota; kingdom Viridiplantae; phylum Streptophyta; class Magnoliopsida; order Fabales; family Fabaceae; genus Canavalia; species Canavalia gladiata. The sequence continues at coordinate 64,343,774 of CM075660.1, forward strand.
AGATATAAATCAAATAACTAGCATCATCTTGGAACTGTTTTTTTTTTTTTTGCTAAATAAATAAACATTTAACTAGGAATAGTGTAGCACCGGATCAAAAGCTGTCAAGACAAAGATAGGACATAGGTAGTGATAAAAACAGAAGGACCAATCATTATAATTTTGCATGTGACATTTTTTTCTCTGTTTGCACCCTGACAACAAAGGCCACCCTCGTCGCTCTTCTCAACACTCCATCTGTGCAATACACATGGATTCACAGTTTTCCTTAGATATTCAACAAACAAATTCTATATATTATATCAATCTATATAGCCATTACCAAACAGACCTGTATTCATCATATATTACACACATAGAAATTCATAACCACTAATTAATCTCTTTAGCATTTAATTAACATTCACTTATATAACAGAAACTAGAAAGAAATAAGGATTGCACTTTAAGAAAACAACGACATAAGGACATGAAAAAAATGTGTTTATACTAAAACACATTCATGGTTCATCAAAAGAAACATAAAGCATTTAGCGTCGTAGTTCAAAGGGGTAAAAATAAGGCAAAACTTAAAAATGCAACTATAGGTACCATAAGTATTCTGAATGTGTAAATTATAAATTAAATCCCACATTTAATTTATGAATCGATAACAATTACGGAAATATAATATCCATTTTGATTAAAGAAGAAGAAGAAGTAGCAACAATATCATAATACTGTAGTCCTAAAATACAAGTTGGTGCAAGGTACAAGAGAAATTAAGGAAATTGAGTTACCCATTTTGAAGGGTAAGTTCATAGTTTTGGAATGACTCTTTTGTTTGTGTTAACAATTTCCCCAAGATTCGGGGGCAGTGGTTGTCCCTAGGAATCCAAAACCTTGTTCGGACTTGAAAAACGAGTTGTGATGGTGCTGTTGGTAATTTTGTTGTTGGTACTCTATGCTCCCTCCCGTGAACGTTAGCATATCCTTGACATCGATGCTAACGTCAACCGTAGCACCATTGGTGAGACCCAGAAAGTCTCTTGTGAGACGGTCATTCTTGAGGTTCGTAGTTCCGTTGATGCCTCTCATGTTCTGCACGTAACGTTCGTGTGCCACCGAGTCGAGCCGAGTCACGGTTCCAAACTCGGGCATGCTGAGCTGAGTCACGTGACTGTGCTGAGTAGGGCACGTGATGGGAGTGGCACCGATGGTTGCGGCCTTCTGGAGAAGTGCAGTGGCTGAGAGATGTGCTGACGTGGCAGAGTTGTGGACGGTGAGGTCACGGAAGGGTGAGGTTATCATGGTCTTGGGGTTGGGGTGGTGATGATGATGAAGAAACGAAGGAGAAGAGATGAAGTTGTGATGATCAAAGTTTTGAGATTGAAGTTTGAGATTGTTAGGGTTAGGGTTTTGTTGAGGTGGGTCCCATGAGGGACCGTGGAAGAGAGAATGCACTAATTGGTTTGTGGTGGCTAATTGGTTTGCTGACACTCTTGCACTTTCTTCAGCCAATGCATCACAGAATGCTCTGTGTGTTATGAAGCTGTCCTTCCTGCATTTTTCACACAAATAAAACTAACACAAAATTGCATTGCACAATATATATATAAAAAATACTATAAACAAAAACGTTTGCATAGTGTATATCCTATTTGGGATGGATACACCTAGAATAAATGACATAGTGAAAGGTAATGTAGAAAAAATAGGAAAAAAAGGATATAAAATAGTATGAAAAAATAGATGTATGTTAATAAGTGTCTCTATAAATATTCTTGCACCTATATGGCATTAACCAAAAACTAAAAGAAAAAAAAAGACATGAATTAACTGGGAGAGAAAAAGGTTTAAATATTGCTCCTGTTTTATTCAATATGTGATAAGTAATATATAACTAGGGAAGGTTTGAATTTTAGCATCTTAATTAAATTTTTATATTAGTAATATTAAGAAATTGAATGGGTTGAGCATTTTATTTTCACTTGTTAAAAAAAGAGTTTTGTTAACATCAACTAATTTCAGACAATTAAAAAATAAATAAAATAATTATTACATTAAAAAGTATGAAAGGGACTTTTATTTGGGGAGGGGAGGGGGGGGGGGTATTATCCGAGCTTGGGGATGGATGAGTGATGCATGTAAATGTGAAGTTTGCAGGACTTATTATACGTCCTTGAAGAATGTGTCCCATTTGCAAAAAGGTGAGGAAAATCATGCATGGGAGAGGGGGTAATAGTCCACACACGGATTCAAGTGTAAAAGGCTTAGACCAAATGGGACATGAATTATGTCTCCGGGTCAATTTTAAAGTAGGAGAGAGAGGCATAGAAATGAATGACATTTTATGGATGCCCTTATGCTTTATGCATGCACAAATGGGCATAAAATTATTGGACAAAATTTAAATTAATATATGTCAGTCGTATTTTTTAATTAGAATAAAACAATGTTTATTCAATTAAAGAATAATATTAATTATCCAATTAAGTTTTGTGCAAACTCAAAATGTGGAAGGATTAATTATTGGTAATGTTGTTATGATTGTAGAAGTCTTGGGAAACTAGAGCTCATGCACGACTCAAAAGGCAAGCAATTGAAATGAATGAATCCCATGTATCCATCCCACTTATGAAGCTTGAGGAAAGCAACTTAGCATATCGGATTTTTTTGCAGATTCAGATTTCACAATGATGAAACTTCAGACAAAAATGGTGTTTTCAATAAATTAAAATTAAGGAAAAGTAAGAAATCATCACAAATTTTTGAACAATATTAATTATACTTCTTTTACTTTTCAGTAGACAAAAATAGATCTCCATCATTTTCTTAGAGACTGCAGCCACTCCATATACGCACATATGTGCATAGAGAGAGAGAGTAGAAGTCTAGAAAACAATTGAGCACTCTCTGACACACTTGGAATTTTTGTGCAGCCTAAAACCCTATGGAATGAAGACTTAAGATTTTTGGAAATAATGTAAAAATAGTATATATCATGCCTTTCATGCCGACATGCATGTGCATGTGTATGCATCATGAGATAACTTATAATAATAATAATAATAATAATAATAACACCAACAAATTGCTATTGAGTCACAGATAATACAGTAGGTAAAAACAAAAATGTGTGGATTGTGTTCTTTTGTTGTTAATTGCCGCACATTCATTTGGCAGTTTTAGGATTCAGAAACAGGTAAAGTTTCAGTCTCTCTTGCAAATAGACACTTGTATATTAGCTGTGTCCACTTTCATGCAACCTGCCATGTCATTTAAGCATTTAAAGCAGAGAAGAATTCCAGGGCCAAATCAAGCTTACCATTCTTATGTAAGAACAAAGATCTACCCAAAAAATAAAAAATAAGAGTCCGTTTTGATATATATATATATATATATATAAACGTGAAACTCCCCATCTATAAAGTAAAAACTAATCAACAAATAAAAAAAAAAGAAGGATTGATTTAAATCAAAGTAATATATAAGAAGTTCAAAATCACTACCTGATAAATAGGAAAGATATCGATGTATTATATATATATATGAATACCTGGAAAAAAGGGTTCCACAATCACATCTATATTCTCTGGTACCACAGGTTTTAGAGTGAGCTTTCCAATCTGACTGAACAGCATAGATCTTTGAGCACTTGTCACATTTCCACTTCTTCTCTCCATGTTTTCTGCAATAGTGTTTCTTAATTCCTGTAAGGTCCCCCAGAGCCCTTGAAGGGTTATGATGAACACATGAAGGCTCAGGACAAACATATGCTCTCTTTTTCACCTCTTTGCTGTTCCTTTGCTTCAGCTTCCAAGGAAGGTTATGCCCTCTTCTATGAAGCTGAAGGTTCTGATCTCTCTGGAAACCCTTGTTGCAGATCTCACACACAAATCTATTGGTAGCTAGAAGAGTCTTCGGTGACAAAGCAATCACTTCAGCATCTGGGTCTGAAATTAACATGCGACCAAATAACAAAATTAACCTAAATAGTTAGCTAACACACATGTCATCTAATAAATAATGATCAATTTAAAGGGAATATATATACACATATATATATATATATATATATATATATATATATTTATATATAATCTAAAGATATTATAAACAAAAAATAATAATATAATTATGAAAATTACCTGGGTTTCCAGGGAGGCTTCTCTTTTTCTTGATTTTTTGAGGTTGCTGTGGAGAAATGTTTGTGGGTATATGATTAATTAGTCCACCAATTCTTGTAGCAGAGGAGATACTAGCCTCTTCGGACAAAGAATTGGAATTGGACATAACTGCAGGGAACATTGCCTTTGAAGAAAAACTCCAACTTGGAGGAAAAAAGAGAAGAAAAGCAAGATACGATATTCTAATGTTTTGGTTTGTTTGTTTGTTTGTTACAAATCGTATAGCTATATATTTATTACTATGGTTTCGTGATGACCACTTTTTGCACCTTGGTGAGGCAAGAAATATAAAATCCTAGCTTAGGATTTAGGACACAACTAATAATTATATGAAGAGCCTTGCTAGTGAACAGGTGGCAGAGAAACATAGACAGAGAAAGGCATCATTCACTTTATGGTAAATAAAATAAAATAAAATTGAAAAAAGTTAAATTGATTAACTAATCTCGTGAAGAGAGGAGATGATGATGATGATGGTGTGTTATTTTTCAAGTCGCTATCTCTAGGCCATGGATTACTTCTCTGAGCTAACACTGCACAACTATTTCAGACATATTTATATATCTCTCTCTTTCAATATCTCTTTGTGTATGTGTGTCTATCTATGTAGAATCATGTTCATCAAGAGAATCCACCATGCAATCAAAACATTGAAAAAAAGAAGATATTTTCTCAACACAATCTCATCAGTACTCAATATATAACCAGACTTTGTTTTCTTAATATGTATCTATTTGAGTGTGCAAGAGGAATTCAATAACTGGGTATTTCTAGATAATGATAGGGTAGTGAGAAGAGAAGGTGATGATGACAGTGCCATAATAAGGAGGAAGTGGTGGCAAATTGTAATACACATTAAAAAATTAAAATTAAACAAAAAAAGAAAGTTGGGTTAAAAATAAAAATTAAAAATATCAAAAAAGCCAAATGGACTAAAAAAGGCTAAGAAGTCTGCAAAGAGAAAAAGATAGAGGTGGATGACGGGAGTGACCGGGCAAAGACTAGGAACTATCCTAACCCACTTGACTTGTAAAATTTCTCCTTTTACTTTTTGATCTTTTAATAAATAAATAAAATCAATTTTTTATACACAATTTTATAACATTTTTAATTTTTTATTACATTATTTGTTTAACTTGTCTTAGTTTTAGAAATATTTATAGAATTTTTTTTTTCATTTTAGCAAGGGTCTGATGACACTTTCTGCCGTTTCTCTTTTGTTAATGTGTTAAACACCCAAATCTACAAAAGGGGTAAGTTATGATTTTAAAAGAGAGGCATTGCTTATTAACTGGCTTAATTAAGATAATTAAAAAATATAATAGAAGAAGGAGAAGCTAGAAAAGCTTGTGAAAAGGCATAGGCAAAGATAACCCCACAACTAACATGATTGATTCACTGATTGACATTCAGCTTATACAGTGCACTTAATAATCTGGCCATTATCATATATATAGTTTGCATAAGATAGTACAGCCATCCGTTTCTTTTAATTTTTACATAAAATTGATTAAGGTTCAGATCAGTGAATTCTAAATTCCGTGAAATATGAAATTTTTTCAGAGAACATATATAAGCTCTTCCGCTAATTTTATGCATTAAAAAAAATTGATGAAAAACAATTGAGTTAGCATTAAATTTAAACACCGTATATATAATGTATGGTAACAAAAGAAGAAGAAGAAGAAGAAACTATATAATGCGTAAGTGTTCAAATATACTTTTAAATTTCTTATGGTCTTACTTTATAAAAAAATATATATATTCTCATGGTCTTACACCTTTTCGATGATATATACAATAATTCATAACTCAATGAAATAGCATGTTCTCTCGATCATGTATATATATACTTTCCTCAAGCTTATTATTTGGTTTGTGGAATTTAAAATCAAATAATTGTTCTCCATTATATTCTTGAGGATTTTGTGTCACTCTATGTTTCAATTTTATATATTCTCTTACATCCTAGTTTGTAGAGAAAGTGCTCAAACAAACCCCACTAGCGAGAATTTGCAAAGGTTTCTTCTTTTCTTCTTTCCTCACTCTTTATTCCAAACCCAAATCTAAAGCTACGAAAGGATAATACAAATTGTCCATTTTAGTCATTTCATTTGCTAAAATTTGCCATTTAAACTTGCATTGGTATAAAGGTCAAAATTGTCTTTGTAGGCATAAACATTGGCATTCGCTAACTTTAGGGGCCATGCGTGGGCTACTACCATAGCAGCAGCCATGCAAACCATTCCATAAACCTTAGGCGTGTATGAAATAGGACCCATCACAAATTAGATCTTTGTGGCTACAATGTCCATTTTAGATTTTCTCTTCATGTATATACATACATATATATAAAATTTTTGGAATCCAATGTGGGTTCTTTTCATCATAGCTTATGGGATCAGCAAGAATGTTAGGATTAGATTCAAATTTAGCTTTAGTTAGTTTATCCGAGGAAGATATAAAGAGTACTACATATGATGAAGTAATTCACTTTGAAGTACCTCAAATTATTAAATGAAAGTTAGTACCCTTTTGAGCTCCAAAAACTTATCTTTAGATAATGACGTCTTAATTTATAGAGGCTTCACAATTTTTAATTTGATTTGTAACATCAGCTTTTCAAAATTGGTCTTGAGTTGGATAGATTCTCCTCCTAAATTCTTGCAGGAAATTGGTGATAATAGATTTGAAAAGGTATATAGTTAAGTATATTTGTTGGGCATACTCTTGAAGACTATAATATTGTGTGGCTGGTGGATGGCCTTTCAATTTTGACTAATTCATAAACTAAGATACTTGTTTCGGATGTTGGCGCCTAACTTTTTATCGTTTTATGTAGAAAATTCATCATTAAACTAACAAGGCTTGAACAATAAAATTAAAGAGAAAAATATAGGTTTCCCCTTAAATGCAAGGAAAGAACTAGAAATTTTAAACTGCGGTAATACTCACGCTCACATACATATATTTAAAACATTAAAAAATATATAAAAATGTCAACAAGTTTTCTTATAATGTAATCTAATATTAACCAATCAAAATTGAAACCTTTTTATAAAGTGCTTTGATACTATAATTTTCAATATATTTGATCATGATAAAATTTTATTTATTAATTAATTTTTAAATAATATCCTTAATAAGTTTAAAAACATGATTTCTTTTTGTGAGAACAATTAAAACACATAATAATATTAAAAAACAAACAACTTTTTATTTCATAGGATAACAACCCTCCAAAACTTACAATATTGTAATTCCGTCATTACTTCATTTTAATTAGAGATGTTTATGGATCGGATAGATCTGATTAGCCTGACCAATACATCTTTATTTAAAGAAAAATAAAAGGTTGATTTAAATTTTTAAATTAAATCAAATTTTAAAATCCTAGCCCTCATAACTTCAGATTAGACACTAAGTTCATCATCCTCCAACCTGATGGTGAATTTAATTAATTAATAATAATAATAATAATTATTATATATATATTTGTTTATAAATATATATACACTTATATAATGTTATAAATAATTTCTGAACATAAAGGATTTTTTTTAAAAAAAAATTTAAGACCTGAGCACTCGTCGGGCTACAAATTTATTGACTCAAACAGTTTATTTTAATTAATTTGGACAATTTTTTTTCTTAAAGCCAACCTGCGAACATCCTAAGAGTAATAGAAAATCTATCGTTAATTAATTATATAAAATATAGGTTAAACTACTTAGTTAATTATATTTTAGATTTTGTATGTGTTATACAATTTTAATTTAACTCTTATATGTGTCATGCATTTTTAGATAAACTTATATATATATATATATATATATATATATATATTTTAATTTAATATAAAAAATTAATTTAATTAAAAATAAATGTGTTAGATACAATTTTTTTAATTTTTATTGCAAGAAATAACTTGTTAAATTTAAAATATTTTTACTTAATTTATAACTAATTTTTTAATATATAAAAATTAAATTAAAAAATTATATATAAAAACTTAAGTAAAAATACATTATACATACATGGATCAAACTAAATTATATAACATATATAAAATTTTAGATATAACTAAATAAAAATATGTAACTGTTATAGTAAATGTCATTAGTCATATTAGTAAAAAAAATAAATGATATTATAATAGATTATAATTAAAGATCGAATCATCTAATTTTTAACATATAAAAATTTAATTATAAATTTTTAAATGAAGATTTCACATATAGGATTAAATAAGTATTTTAACTTTATATATATATCCAATACAATCCCTAGAATCCATATTCACTGTATGAATTTTATTTTTTCTTGGAAAAGATAGTGGGAAAAGGGCAGTTGAATGTGAAAAGTGAAACCACACGCATTGATAGATGATATGGACATGCAGGCGATGGATATAACATGTTGAAGAGTAACTGAAAAATAATTTATGAATATTGAGTGATGCACGCTTCCAAATAAAATGACGTTTTAAGAGTATGATGGATGAGAACATATATATATATATATATGAATCTTCTGAGGTAGATCAGTTAATAGATATATTCTGTTTCCTTTGCAAGTGATTGATGCACACATACATATGAGGTTATGATAACAATCTCATAATAGTGTTTCAGTGTTTCTTGGTTTTCTAATTTCATCCAATTCTCTAACAATAGATATTCCTGTACTGTGTAGTTCTGCAATATTCTGCATGCAGAGAGAGAGAGAGAGAAAGAAGCATATTGATGAATGATGATGAGTGGAAAAGAATACCTCATCTCCATGCGGGCCACACATCATTCACGGGTTCTTCTATTACTAGATTCTCGCATCATCGCAAACCAAAATTTCTACCTCTTACGTACCCACCAGGGTTCCATAAAAAGGATATTTATAATTACATAAATATTGGTTTAACCATATTTTCACCATATTTCATTCTTAATTTTACCCCATACCTATAATTAACAAGATAAATTAATCTTTTTTCACTTAACTATGATTTTATTTCACATATTTTGTTTTATTCATGATTTTAATCTCTTTATTTTTAATTATTCATATATACTCTTAATTTTTAATTTTTAAAATTAAGATTTTCATCCCAAATGATGTAAGATGATTATATAACGAGAATAAAGTGTGAAAAATATGATAATACATTGATTTGTATAAGAAAAATATTTAAAATATTCAGATAAAGTGTATAAAATATAACAAAATTAATTTTTATTTAAAGATTTATAATTTTCATTAATTTATATAAATTAATATCATATCACATTTTAAATATAAATCTATTAATTTTTGGGTAGAATTTAGGATGAGGGGCTTAATTTCAATAATTAAAAAATTATAAAAATAAAATACCAACAATTAAATCGAAGACAATCAAAAGTACACATAAAGTGTACAGAGATTAAAAGTACAATTGAGTTTTTTTTTTTTAATAAAAAAATTGTATAGCTTGGAACAATTTGGGACGAGGAGAGACAAGATAATGAAGGCTGTCCTGAGGGTCACACGCACGCTTTCCATATTCGTTGGAGTAATTTCATAATCTGTGAAGATGCAATTTTTGGGTTTCCCATGTACACCTCTTGTAAGAAGTAATTGTTTGAGGAATTAAATGTAAATGCTTTTTCTCCATGATACAATCTTTTAGTTTTTTTTAACATAATTTTTTTTACTTAATATATTTTATAAATTATGACTAGCATATTATCTGCATTATACAGATATTTTTAAAATAAAATAAAATTTACATGTAAAATATATTAAAAATTAGTAAATATTTTTATTAGTAATAAATATTAAATTATATTAATAAAAAATTTAAAAAGAAAACTTTAAAATTAAAGATAAAATTAAGTAAACAAATTATTAAAATTACAAATATTTAATATTTATTGATTTTATACATAAACATTAAATTTATTACAGTGTATTAATATTTAATTTAAATTTTAAATTATTTATGAAATAAATAAAAATATAAATAAAAAAATAAAATTATTAATGTAAGAAAAGTCATGACTTACTAAAATAAAAGGAATTTATAAAAATATTTTTATTGAAAAATGAAAATTATAATTTAATATATAAAGCTAGATAGTTATATATTTTTAAAAAGTATCAATTATATGAATGCATAAAATTCATTTTAGTGTAAAAAGAGAAAGAATATTTAATAGATATGGTTATTAAATCTAAATTTAATGAATATCTAAAAAAAAGCCATAATGAGTAAATTTTTTACCCTTTAAATAAGATTTTGTTTGGATACAAATAATTACCTATAACATTTTATGAATATTGATGTAAATTGTTGCCTTTTATTTATGATGTTAGAATTATTTTAAAGGTAAATGTATTTTATTATACAAGTAATATAGGATGATATGTGTTAATTATTGAATCTAAAAGATCAAGTGTAATTAATAAATTTTTCAAATTTTTATATTATTTAAAATATCGAAATAGAAAGCAGTGGAATGCACACTTAATTAAAAGTATAAAAAAGTAATTTAACAAGAAATAGAAACATATCAGAGATCAGAAGCAAATGTTAAAATTTTTATGAATTGAGATTAGGATGTTGGTTTCAGTTACATTAGATTTTAAGATTATCTAATTTTAAGAAATATTGTTTATTTTTCAGTTATTACCATTTTTACTAATTCTACCTATAGGCAATGGTTCTACATCGATAAAAAGTCTAATTCTTATATTAAATATTCAGTTTGGGTCATGTAAGACACATAAATAAGAATTGTTTTAAGTTTCAAAAGGTTGCCAATTTAATTATCAAATTAAAAGTTAAGGACCATTCAAAAATTTCAAAACTCGTATTATGATTTTGTTAATTTACCTTAAATGGTCATAGAAAGGTCGGATAATCTTAATCTGAAAGATTGCAATAAAATAAACAAATTTAAAGGAGAAAAATAATATATTATCATTAAATATCGGAATAAAATTGGAAAACATTCATCAATACAATTAAAGATTCCCCTAATTTTAAAGGAGTTTAGTTCAATATATTATCAACAACAACTACAATAGAATTCATAATAGTCACAAAGAAGTAAAAAATAAAATAAAATTTATTCACTTCTTTCTATAACACCACAATCCAATTTAATAATTTTTAATGACACCTCAGAGATATGAGATGGGGACAATGGAATTAAGGTAAGGATGAAGAGGGAGGGATGATATGTTCCTCTTTCAAAATGTCTTAGCAATTGGCTTTGTTCTCTCATAATCTTCTAGAGTGGAGTAAAGAATAGGAAAGAGAAGATAAGATGTTTCTGTTGTTGTTAAGTCTTTAGTCCTCTTTTTAGAGATCTCAATGGCACGAGATCATACTTATAAGAGACACAACTGTACCTAATACAATGCTTGAATAATGCATTACAAGTAAAAAATATGGTCGTGTCTTTTATCTTCGATTTCACCTATCCTTCCCACTTGAAAGATATGACCATGTCTTTTAATTTTCCACAAAATTTATTCAAAAACATTCCAGCTAAGAATTAATGTTTTTTTTAGCAGAATATCAACCACCATGTCATTTTATATTAAAAAAAAATAGATGAATCTAATATAAAATATATTTAAATTAGCATAGAATTACCATCAAATTTCTTTCCAAGCAAAAAATATGAAGAATGAAGATCTATCATAAATATAGGTCTTAATATAGTTCGTGACTCAATCAACATTTATACACAATTATTATAATTTATAATTAGAATTTTAAATATTTTATTATACTTTTAATTAAATTAAATAGTTTTGTTCGTTATATTTTTTAATTAAGAATGGAATATATGTTTCAATTTTTAATTAAAGTTATACGTTTTTTTAATCAATGTTCTTGTTTTATTTAATTTCCATTATAATATTTATATATTATTTTGATAAAAAATATATATGTATATTTATATATTTTTTAATTTGTCAAATAAACACATATATTATAAAAAATACATATTCAAGTTAGTGAAAATACGAATAATAATTCCGAGGGGGATATGTATAAGTACTCAATAAGTAAGAATATAATTACAAATATTAAAATTACTATTCACATAAATATAATTTTTTATAATTGAAAATAAAAAATAATTAAAAATTACGAAAATTTTATATCTTCAAAAATTTGTTATAACTGCATGTCTTGGTCTTTTTAGTAAAATAAGTTGTGCATATTTTCTCATATATGGTTCTATAGAAATTTTTTTAATAGTTTTTCGTTAAGAGCATTGTATTTTTAATATATTTTCCCTTGTAATTCTCAACCTTTGATTGGTATACGTTAACTGATAAATATTTTGTGTATTATATGAGCATTTTAAAATTAAAATAAAACTTTAAGGAATAAAAAATGATAATAAAAGAGTAAATCTAAAAAAAAGTTATATAACTTAATGAAAACAAAATTAACTTCTAAAATTTTTTTTGCTTGAAGAGAGATTTAGATTTATAAAAACAAGGATAGATTCTGGCCAGTCTTTAGAAGGAAATCAATCAAATCATAATCTCCATAATTATTTTTGTCTCCATGGGACTTCTTCCAGAATCCCCACTAAAATACATACTCCACTTGCATTATTAAATAAAAATTGAAGATCGTAGTTGAAAACATGTGTTCGTATATACAACTGCTATATCTTCTTATCAAAGTGTATGAACTGCATAAAGCAAATCTGCAGAGATTTCCAACCTTATCTCCGAAACTTATAACCTTTATGATGAGTGAGAGGAGAAACTAGTGTCCAATTCCAATTTTTCCCCTCTCCTTTACTTTATTTTATTAATTAATCTTCTATTGAGTGAGTGTTAATGTCAGGTTTCAGTCATATTTTTCCCTCGCAATTTACTGATATTATCATTTGCCTTTCCTTACAGAGAAAAAGAAAGTAGGGGGGGTTATTATGTACTATTATTTGGTTGAAAGAGAGTTAAGAACTAAGGACCATGTGCATAAAAAAGAAATCTAATTCTTTTAAAGTGGGGAGATATATAAAATAAGAAAGTGAAAATTTATCCATTATTTATTTGAATTATATTTAATAAATATAATGCACTTTAAATTAATTAGTAATAAATAGTCCATTACACTTTTTTTTTCTTTCAAAAAATCATTTGAAAAAATAAAAGGAAGAGGCAGGCACCCCTAAAAAGAAGTGAAAGGCTAAAATATATATATTTTTTGAAAAAAGTAAACGTAATACAAAAAGGGTAAGGATAAAAATATAATAAGAGAAGAAAGTATAAGAGAAAATAATTCTAATCATATAGTCAAAATTAAATTTAAATAAAATAATCTTAATTATTTATACATGATTCTATTATTAAGATAATTCTTCTCACTTTTTATTGGATATCCCTATATATTAATATGAACATACACATACAAGTACGAGATGTATATTCATTATTTCTAAATTTTTGAAAAATTTCTAAAAGTAGACCTCTAATTAATTCATGAAATTGCAGAAAAACCCATTGAAGAATTTTTCTATTTCGAGGCAAACAAAACCTGGCAACTTGCCGTTCTTACCTTCATTGATTTCTCTCTTTCCTTTCTCTTATTGATTATCTTTCTCTCCTTTTTTTTTTTTAAGTTAATTACTCTTTTACCGGTTATGTTCTTCCTTCAGTATCATTCATAGAGCCTACGTTGGGACATTTCCAAGGCCCAAATGGTCAATGGTTATGGATAGATACAAGGCTTCCTACCCATAAAATTAAAGGCCTCTACTCTGTAGATGATTGACAATTCGGGTTATGGGTCCCAAGTTGGCTTGCGTTCCTCCAAGTCTTCCTATAAATTGTGGGAAAATAAAGGAAATGAAGGACACATAATATTCCAATAAAATATGCTTATGCAACCAATGAGGAGAATAACACTTGAGTAACTAGCTTGGTTTTCTTTTCAACACCATATGTCGGCTCATGTTGTTTGAGTTTAATTCAAAGGAAAAAAATAAGAAGAAAAGAAACTTAGTTTAATGAATGAAATAATCCCATGTTTTTGACCTGAATTGTACTTCATACCAATTGTCACAAACCATCCAATTTGGTCCTTACTAGTTAGCATGACATTCTTGACTATTTAACATACTCAAAGAGTTGAACTTGATTATAACCATAACAGCAACAATATTTGGTAGGTGACTGGAATTTACCCGTTCACACTGTTATGTTCAATTGGAATTGTAGTAATAAACTTCTAGATACTTAAAGGTCGAAACAAAATTATCTTTCTACCAAAAGCATTTCATATTTAGGGAAAAGAAAACACTTGAAGACATCCACCCACCACCAGTAAATTAATGCAATAACCAATTAGCAAGAAAAGTTATACGCATAAAATTTCACTCATATTAAAATTATGTATTATAAAATTAAAATTTTGAAAAATACACTTAAATTTGTTACTCATTATTACATTACCTTTTTATATAAGTATTTAGATATAGTTCATTAAAAAATAAATGTAATGGAATTTTGTTCATAAGTTAAAAAATATTTGTTTTTGTTTCTTAAGTACGTATTATTTATAAATAAATAAAAAGACAATTTTTATGTATCGATCAATTCTTTTTCGTATGTTTTAAAAATTAGAAGTATAGATTTTTTTTTTGAAATTTTTACTATTAAATTTATCTCGTATATAAGCAGTGTACTGCATCAGATTTTTTTCCAACAATTTTATACATAATTTAACAAGTATTTTTTAATCTATTTTTTAATTTTTTTAATATTGATCCTAGATAACTATTTGTGATTAACAGCAAGCGTGGAAGTGAATTTATTCTTTCATTAATTTGAGGATAAATTTAATTAATAAAAATTATTGAAATATACGAAGCAATAAAACATATAAAAGAAAGTTTTCATTCTTAAAATAACCTTTTTCTTTCTTCAAATAATGCGTTGAAGTGAATTTATTCTTTCATTAATTTGAGGATAAATTTAATTAATAAAAATTATTAAAATATACGAAGCAATAAAACATATAAAAGAAAGTTTTCATTCTTAAAATAACCTTTTGCTTTCTTCAAATAATTTTTTTCCTCTCCACTCATATACTTACTTTTCTCCTGATTGATTAAAAGATCATTTTATAACCCTTTTTACCAACAAAATTATTCATACAAAATAACATCACCTGTACAATTAATAAACGCAATGCATTTCTTGAAACAAAATAAAAAAAAATGCTTCAACTGATTTTAAAGAAATATGTGTATATAAATAGAAAAAAAATCACATGTATTCCTTATGATTTATTTGGTACAGCCAAAAAAAGTTATGTGGAATCTATTTTTTTATGCATGAAGTGAAATAAAAATGAAAAAAATTTGAGACACTAAAGTTGTCTAATAATAAATAGTTGGATAATTTATATAAAATTTTAATTAAGGCAAATAATAAAAGAAAATTAACTCATTATATCATTCTTTTAAATGAAAAGTATTTATGTTAAATGTGAAAAAAATTATTTAAAAATATAAACATGCCATTTTCTATAATTATATTTTCTTACTCTTTTTCTTCAAACAATAGGAAGGAGAATTAGTTATTATTCTCTCTCTCAAATCCAACAATATCATGTGTAGATTCTCTGGTACCTTTCTAGCAATGAATTTTGTGTAGCCAAATATTACATTCTCTGTCTTTTCTAATTGCTGGACAATCATGAAACCAATGGCTTAGATTTTGCATAATAGTGATCGAATAATCAAAATCCTGCTTGAGAAGATTCAAAGGATGAAATTGGAAAAAAATTAAGAAAGAATAATTAATAGATGTAACGATAAAGAGTATAGTATAAAGTGAAAGATATGGATTGTAATGAGACACAATAATAAGTGAAGGACAAGAAGAGGGTGGCTCTTGCAGCAGCTCTACACAGCAAAGTGTACAACACATGGCGAGATATAAGAAAATTGAATTATATTGTTGCACACGTATGTAAAGTTGTTTAATGGAATCTTTTCAAATGGCCTTGACTCATGACATGAATTCTTAGAAGAATGATTGCAAACAGCATGTGTCAATCAATGGTGCAGTAGAGAGAAATGACTAATGCATGCTGTGTTGCTGTTTGTTGTTCCAAGACTCCAATTCGTTACTGGTTAGAACAATATGCATCAGGATTAGTTGCTTTCAGGTTTTTAAGACAGAATAAGGACCAAACATACTCTTTCCAGAGTACCATTCAAAATATTCCATGAATTCAGTACCATTTAGCCTCTGCCCAGTTTTGTCATTAATGGACATGTCCACATCCTCATTCCGATTAAACTTCAGGAGGAAGTTACTACAAGAATTGTTAGCAATCTTGATAGGGTTTTGTCAAATGTCATCAATGTTAAACCACTTGATTAATCTAACCATGTAGTGATAAAAAATTAAGATAATTTATATGAAGTTGAGTTCAAATTTCATTACTTTTATAATTATAAAAACAAATTATCGTCAATGTTTGTCAAATTTACTTTTTTAAAATTGATTTATGATGAGGTTCAAATTTTAAAAATTAATTGAAAGGATAGCGAAGCTCCCTCAACTTTAGGACAGGAAAAACATCCAAATAGAGTGAGATTTTTTTTTTGGTTGTACAAAAAGTATGAGATTTTAATAATGGTATTTATGACCGCTCTCATCCCATTGAGCCTCAAGTTAATTTTGATTGAGTTCAGAATTTAAAAACAAGTCTTAATGTGTTTTGAAAACGAATATTTGAGTTAAATTTCAGGTTACCCAAACCTAAATAATATTTTATATTATATAATATTATATTTATACTATTTTTTTTTTAAATATATCCTAATTGATATATTATATTAATATGATCTTGTTGCACATATTAACTGATCTTAATTTACTTGAGTTTGAATTCAAATAAATGCCAGTGAAAATTTCAAGTGGGAAAATATAAAAAATAAACCACCAGTTCCAGTTCATCTCATAAATTTGAGGAGAATATTTTGCAGCTGCTCCTCTCATTTGGATTTAATCATTAATCAGCAACAGTCAACACACCTGAGTTACTCTCTTATTTTTACGCAACAACAATAACAAATAATAAGAAAGCAGTAACAGACTCCAATAACTAACAGTGACTCAACTAACATAGTCATCCCATCCTATGGGCCTAACCGTTTATTCTTGGGCCTATCCCATCTTCATGAAGGGCTTTACTTTCTTGGGCCTAACCGTTTCTCATTCAAATTTTACCTACATCCTTAATATCTTTTCAACTAATTAATTCATTCTTCACCTTTTTTTTAATAATTGCTCTACTTCATTACTAATAGTATTTTAATACATGTAAGATAAAATTTTGTTAATCATTTGAGGGTAAGCTCCATAATCAATAAATTCATAAAATCCAACAAAACGGTTTACAAAATAATTGCATATTAAATTTACATAACCTAATAATGTGTGGTAATTTGGCAACTAAAACATCAATAGTCAATAGCTTTTACATTTAACTCTTGGAACAGTTTTTTGTTTTGATATAATAACTTTTATAGCTATTTTAATATGCACGTTCATTTAAAACATTATATTTTGTGAATTTTTCCTTAAATCCAATATCTTTAACGTGATTATTTTTTATAATTTTAAAGTCAAGCGATATTTAAATATAACAATGAACATTACAGAAAAAAAAAATAATGAAGCCCTTGATCAAGTAATATAGCACAATACTATTATTTTAAGCATAATAATGATACATTAGTGAGATCAAGTATATTTTTCTATGGTCTTTATCTTATTTACTTATTCTTTTATGGTTCAGTAAAATATTACTAAATAACTTTTTACATGTTTAAAAGTTATATAAAATTTTCAAATTTATACATGGGTGCATTAGTAAGTTGATAAAGAGATTAATTATAGTCAGTACTTAATTTCCTCATTTAACTTTAAAAAAGTCATATTAAATGTTTCCTTAAATTGTTAAATTTAATATAATAAGTTTATAGCTTAAAGATAAATCCATTTGCAACATGCTATTTTATATTTTTTCACTAAATCTAATATATTTAATATATTTTTTTTTATGAATTTGACTAATTTGAAATGATCAAATGTATAAGATGAAAAAGGTAAATAAGCATTTATCATTAATTAAAAGTTATTTAAATTATAATACACTTTAATTAAAATCAATTATCCTTACTCATTATATATTTTTATTTATTTTAGAGAAAATAAATCCTTCATTTTTATATTTATAATACCAAATGACACTCAAACATAATAATGAATTAGGAAAAAATTAATAAAACTCTTAACCAAATAAGACCATGCATTTTTCACAAGTATACTAATAACATGTTCATAATGATATCAATTATTATTTTTCTATGTTCTACATTTTATTTACTTATTATTTTATATTTTAATAAAATATTATTAAATGACTATATATTTAAATTAAAATAATTCTGTGATATTTGAGCATTGCTTGGTCCATTTCTAATTTGTTTTATAGAATTAACTAACAACAAAGTTAAGTATGTAATCTAACTTCACAAAAAAAAATTGGCAAATGTATCTCCAAATCCAATAAGTTTGACATGTTTAAAAACAATTTTAAATAAAATAAATATATTTTTTTTAAATATTATATTACAAATATAATCCAATAACAATAATAACATATAAACTTACATAATATTGTTATTTATTTGAACAAGTTGATCTATTGAGTTCAAATAAATTTTTGAATAATTCAATTTTTTAAAAAATTTTAATAAATAAATTTAAAAATTGAAATTTACTTAATTAGTAAAGAGTAATGTTTGAAAAATATTTTAGGTGTATGAATACATCCTTAAAAATATAAAAAATAAAAAAATAAATAATATGATATGATATAATAGAAAAAATAATAATTAAAAATATTTGAATATCGGTGAATCTTAAAATAAATATACTTTATTCATATGTATAACCTAGAGAATACCAGGAAGCAAAGCATCACTAAAAGAAAAGAAATAGGCATGTTAACAACTCAAATAAATAGCAAAACCTGCAGGCTGGGGCAAACATCTCCATTCTCGAAATCACCACACAGAACACAAAACTGGGTATATTCAGACTTTTTATCATTGAAACTTGAAATCAGCCAATAACCAGACACAACCATGACTCCCCAATGGGAACATGCTTCGGCTCCCACCCAATCCAGAGTCACATTTTGCAACCCCATGCTATGATTATGTATAACCTACAGGGGAGACAAACAAAAGAAGGGAACCATAATGTGACACAACTCATCCTGAGAGCCTGCAAATAGATTATTTTGATGAGAAGGGAACCATGAACATGTGACGAAACCTAATTACGTTGTACATATGTAACACAAAAAGAAATTAGGAGGGGGAAATAAAAAATCAAACCGAAAACGTTAACGACCCATTGGCTCTTGTTAAGCAATATTCAGTTATGATTGTAGGAGATCGGATACTTGATGTCCATTCTACTTCTTCTGAGTAATCTACATTCATTGAGGTAATTGAAATATAGTTAATTACAACAAGAAGTGACACATCCGAGTTGATATGATGAACTACACATATAAATACATAGGTGTATGAGGGAGAGTTCAAAAACGGAACCTTGAGGTAAATAATGAGCGCTATCACTACAAAACATTCTTGTCCAAGCATCAGCAAGCAACCTACCTCATCAAACATTGAGAAAAGTGAGAATTCGGGGTTTTATCACACAAGGACATAAAATGACGAGTTAGAAACAGCAAAAAGTAAATTATTTTCATTCTGGTTGTGATTCCATCCTTTGAAGTAAAATATTGACTTGAACCCAGTGAACAGAATGAAAAAGTTTAATAAATCTTGAGTCGGTGGTTCACTTAATGACTTGAATCCAAGCAACCAAATTGATTGGCCAATATATTGACAGCTTCATCTTTATCTTTAGCAGTTGGAATGTCTAATCGACCCTCAAATTTGTCACCAAACAGTACTTCTTCCCAGAACTGTTCATCAAGTTCTCTATGCAGCTTATCTTGTGATTCTGGTGCTTCTTTCTCTATCCTCCCCTTTCCAAAACCCTGCATTTCCAGAGCTAACATCTCTAACTCAGACACTCCAAATTCACAATCACCAAATTCTAATTGTTCAACTTTAACGGTTCTCCTTCCTTCTCCCTCGCTGCTTGATTCTCCAACCTCAATTTGCCTTCTCCTCTTTTTGGTCAAGGCTTCTTCAAGCTCATTTCTCTTATTCTGCTGGAACAGTTGGTGTATAAAGCTAGGATTTCTTATAGCTCTAGCTAAGAATTCCATCATTTGTTGCTGCTTGATTTCTGTCCCTTGTAGTCTTTGCTCCATCTCCAAAATGCACATTCTGGTATTCTGCTGCTGCTGTCTTAGATTCACAAGCTCCATCATCAAAACCCGCTTGTCATGCCTCAAACGATCAATCTCTTCATCCACTCCACAATCTCCAACTTCAACACACTTTTTACCTTGTGTTACTTGGCAAGGTCCCTTCCTTCTCCTTATGTTCCTCAATAGCTGCCTGTGCCCTCTCTTGAATCCTTCATTTGCAAACTCCCATCTCTCCGGATCAATTTTTCTAAAACCCTGTAAAATTGAACACCACAACCAATATCAAATTAAAACATTCAAATTTGACAAACTCAATAAATTGGAACCGTAATTGTAATAACAAATTAATTATTCAATAAATAATTTTCTTAACACCAGGCCTTCCGCCTCCGGTTCTTTAGATTCATTTTAAACAATTACAAAAAATATAAAAAATAATTCTAGACACATTATTTAAGCCCAATTTTAAATACTAAACTCTAACCATTGCGCTGTATAATTATTATTATTAGTGAAAAAACATGTAATTTTGACTAGGAGGAAAATTAGATAAAGGGAAAATATGATAGGTTTGTTTATTAATTTGTCTTTACAAGCAAAATCTTAAAACACAAAGGCATTAAAATTTCGAAGAAATGAATTATTAAAGAGATTGTGGTTAGATAATACATACATAAGTGTTTAGTTGCCTGACAAAGCTTGAGAAGTTGTTATGCTTGAAATATCTGGGAAGTAAAACTGTAGAGAAAGCATGTGGATCCCAAACCACAAAACTGGTGCCATCTTTGCTCCACGAAACTACATGGTTTGTAGTTGGGTCATCCACCACATCAAAAGTTTTGGTCAGGAACGGTGGGGGTCCTGTGTCATGAAGTCTCTCCATTGGCTGAGGTGGAGGAATCGTTGCTACATATTCACCACTTGATTCATATGATGATGATGATGCTTCAATGTATTCTTCTCTCACTGGATATGTATAATTCATTTTTTTAGTAAACTTTACGGGCTATGATACGTGAATTTTGTTATTTAGGCTTCTAATGCACATTGGTAACGATTAATGAGGTTGAAGAGAAATGAAGATTTCAATTCTGTTATAGGATAAGAAAGTCGTTATGCCGTTAGAAAGAGTTTGTTATTTGTTATGCCTACAGGATAATAGAGTGTGCGGTTTTAGGGGGATTATTATATAGAAGAAAATTTTGGAGTATGCTGGAAAACGAATAACTGATTAGAAAGTTCTAGATATCTTGGGAGCATAATTTTTATTTGATTTTAACCCTTTCCCTATGTAGCAATTGGATGGGATAGCGAGAGTAAGTGGCCCCTCGGTTTCGAAAATTCTGGAAGTTACCGAGGCAAGGATGGTGGGGTTCACAAGTTGCAACTTGCCTCAAAGGATTATGATTATCTCCTTTCAATGGTTGCGACACTTATTCAAAACCACAAATAATTTGTAGCGCAAGAGGATCAAAGGAACACCATAATACTCTTTCTCAAATTCGGTTTTGCTGCACTAAAAAATCATGCAGATGGTAGTATCGGTATTTTATATTTAATGCCTTATATTGAATTATATTTGATTTGTGTAAATACAAAGTCTGAATATTTTGCATTTAACTGTAGCACTGCATGAATTTATTTTGATTCCTCTTTCTAGTAGTGCTGATTGGTAGGAAGTTAACACTAAACTAATTCATGGTTACAATGATTCATGTATATCTCTCTCTTTCTTTATGTATTATTATTTTTTTCTTCAGCTTTTTAAGATATATATACTCTTTCAATCACTAAACATTTTTCTTCATGATTTTATGTGAGAAATTTTTTTAAGAAAATAACATTACATAGCATTTTCGATACTTATATACATATATACGATGAATAATGTTAATTTGAAGAACAAAATTTGATATATATATATATAATATTTAATATCTTAATATATATACATTTTTAGAAAAAAAAGAAAATAATAAATATAAGTAATGAGAGAGAAAAAATTTAAAATAAATATAAAATATAAAATATTTAAATAAAGTAGGTTATTTAAGTAGCAATTAGTTTTTTTTAAACAGCTACTAGCTTTATTGAAAAAACTATTTCGAGTAATTTTTATGTTTTTACCTTTTAAATGAAATATTTTGTTCATTTTTATCTTTAATATATTTTTATAATTTAATATTTTGTTTATTTATTTATTTTTATAAATTTAATATTATTTTATTTTTTTATAATAATATTACTAATTTTAATAGATTTATTTTTATATTATCATAAAATACTATATTTTAAATTACTTTTAATATATATTATTTATTTTAATTATTTTATTTTATTAAAAATATTAAATCATTTAATAAAAAGTTAAATTATAAAATATTACTTTAAAAAATTTATTTAAATATTTATGTACAAATTTAAAATAAATATTTTTATTTAAAAAAATAAATTTTTATTTAATTAAATTTTAATATATTTTTTAAAAAAGTATAACATTTATAATATTTTAATTAATTATTTAACTATATTTTTATTTATCATTTTTACATTTATGTTTAACAGCTAATTTTATTAAAAGAGACCCATAATTATACGTGTAACCCATGATCTAACAACTCAAAGGTTCAGGCATTGTGCTTATGTTTCCTTATGAGAGCTCAACATAAATTAGACAAAATAATTCAATGAGAGGTGGTTCCTTCCTTGCCTGTATAATAAAACGTTAGCCGAGCCTTACTGTCTTGGAAATGGATTCTCCTTTGTTCTAGATTTTTTTTTTCTTCTTAATTTCGAGTAGAATCAAATTTTGTCGATTGTTGTTTCTTGCAAGAGGAGCAGATTGTGCAATCTATTTTACATGGGAATCATTTTATTACACTGCCTTACTCTTAGCAACTGGTTTTACTAGTTTGGTAGTAACTCTTTGTCACATTCTAATCATGTGTGTTCTGAGGAAATTCCCATTTGTGTTACAGTCTACAGATGTAGTTGATTTGGACTTACTTCCTTGTTAATTTATTGATTCTGTTTTGTCATAAAAAAAAAAGAAGTTAAAGTTGTTTATTGTCTAAGACGCTATAATTAATTCCTTTTACTATGACACATTCTAAAGTAAGTTTTATAGTTAAAATTAATTTTATCAAAATTAAGTTTATCAAACTTTAACATGAACTGTTTAATTCTTTTATCTAATCGAAGTAAATGATTAAATTAAAACGGGCCATATTATGGTTTAATATCCTTACATAATAAGTTGTTCTTGATAACAGGTTTTGATACATAAAATTACCAAACAATCTAAGTATAAATATCAATATCAATATATTACTGCAAAAGATTCGGCTATTTATCATAATTTTTAAGGTTCTGTTGAGATTGAATGATCTTTAAATATTAGATTATACGTGTTTAAATAATAAAAATTTAAAAATATATAAATTTTAATTAAACAATTTTTGTATCAAATAAAAATATTTTTAAATAATATATATTTTTAAAATTTCATTATACTTAATTTTTTATATTCTTATTTATAATTTTTATTTTATTTAATTATTTTTAATCATATTTTACTTATATTTTTAGAATTTAAAATTTCTTCACTCATAACATTAACAAAAGTGTAAACAAAAGTATGACAAAGCCAAAAACGATTGTTATATAACAATCGTAGATTAAGAATGCTACAAGAAACATGTTCATCGAACGCGAGCAACTATTATGGCATGGCATCATAGTGCATGGTGTTCATATCCCTCCGAATGTGAGTGCGCGAGTCCCCATTGACACATCACTAGTTTTTAATTAATTTATTTAATTTTAAAATTTTATTTAATCAAATTAAACTTTTTAATAAAATAATCGTTTCACTAATTTGTAGGATTATAATAATATATTTTAAAATATTACTTCATATCATATTTAAAATTTTAATTTATTTAATTAAATTACTTACTTAGTATGATATTTATTTTTAATTTGATTTCTATAATTAAATTTTTATATATAAAAATATTTATAATTTAATTTTTAACGTTTATTTTTATATGATTAGAATACGTTGACGTGATAATTATGTACTTTATAATTTGTTTAATATATTTAAAAAATTTATAATTAAATCTTTACATGAAAAAAATTATGATTAATTTTTATATGTGTGATATATTTTTAATTAAATTTATATATTTAATTTTTTAATTTAATACTTATATATTAAAAAATAAGTTATAAATTAAGTTAAAGTATTTAAAATTTGACAAATTAGTTTTTATAAAAAAGTGTATCTAATAATACATATTATTGACACACGTGATAACAAAATTTAAACCTACCATTTTAACTTTAAGAAAAAATTTATTATAACTAAATTAATTTTTTATATATAGAAATTAAATTAAAAAAAACTACATATAAAGATTAAATAAAAAAATACATAACATATATAGAAATAAAATTAAAATTTCATAATAAATATGTAAACTAAAATATATTTAAATAAAAATATGTTATTATTATGTTAATCATTATTAATTATATCATTCAAAACATAAACAAGATTATAATAAATTAAAATTAAAATCAAAATATAATTTTTATTATTTAATTACAATTTTTTAAGTAAAACGATCAAATTAAAGACAAATATCACATGTAAAAATTAAATAAATAGTTTAATTTATTTATTTTTATTTTATATGTTTGTTATTCTATTATAATTTTTATATTATTTTTTATTTATTAATTAATTTTAATTCAATTAGATTTTTTAGTTTTAAGCTTTTAATTAATTTATTCACTTAATTTTATCAAAACTTGTCCATTATCTTACAAGCATCTTGGTTTTACACTCCCACGCAACTTGCATTTGTTTAATCTTAAAGTGGTAAGAATGCTTTTGGTCAAGGTTAAATGACACGGAACAATAATAAAACTCTTAGACACGATGGCTGTATTAGATAGAGTTTCTATAACGTTCTCGAATGTACTAGATTTCGTATTTGTATGATTTGAAATCTTATTTTCAATTTGGTACACAAATTATTGTTGGTTATCCTTTTCTTGTTAACCACAATTTCCTGCTTTCTTTGACTTTTTCTCTTGGAAGGTGGCATTGATGTGAGATTTGTTGGGTTTAAAATTAAATTAAATTAATTTTAATTTATTGAAGGTGATTGAAATATATATTGAAATTGAAAATCTGATTAGTATTTACCAAACCAGCACGTAGTTTCCATGCCCCGGCCCTGTGTGACCTCTAGATGGGACGAAAATTGCACGTCAATTTGTTCTTCACAGTGATTCATGAACCATAGGGCTCTGTGGATGAGAGGAAAGATCAATCAATAGATAAACGCGAATGTGTAAATAACATTATTTTATAAATAAATTGTACTAGTCTCACTGAGAATAATTATTCTCATTTTTATATGGTTCATTTGGTGAAATGGAGATGATAGTGGAGATTTTTTATATATAAAAATATCTTTTAGTTAATAATTAAATTTAATCTTTTGAGCTATAAAAGTTATGGAAGTAAAGTTCATTTTTAATAATTTTTTAATTACACATATTCACAAATTAAATCTTGATCCTTGTATTTGAGGAACTCAGCTATTTATTTATCAATTTTGTTGAATTTTATTGGTATTAACTAGAATATTTTTCATTTTAAAAATTAAAATTTCATGATATTTAGTCATTACACTATAAAAATTCATTTAAACAGTTATCAGGTAAATTTATAATATAAAAATCATTTAAAAATTTCATGATCTTTATTGATATATCATTCTAAATTCAATATTTATTAAGAGGAATGTGAATTATTATTAATAAATTTTGTTTCACATAATTTTTTTATATTTTATTTAAAAATGTTTTATTTTATTATTTAAAAAAATTATAGAAACATAAATTTTCGTATATTTTATTTAAAAATAACGTTTCATTTTATTATTTAAAAAAATTACAAAAACCGTATAATTAATATAATATATTAACATTGTCAGGTAAATGAATTAGAATCAAATTAAATTTTGATGATGATTATGTTAAAATTGGAAAAATAATTTTTTTATATATTTTATATTTTTTTACAATTTTTTAATATTTAAAACTTTATTATTACGATTATATCTTTAACATATTATTACAAATAATTTATGTTTATGTTTAAAAATTTATAATTTAAGATCAGATTTATTATTTAAAAAATATAAATAATTATAATTAATTTTTTTATTATTTGATTTAATTTTATTTCTCAAATATATAGATAAAAGTTTGATTGAAAAAATAATTTTTTTATATTTTATTTTGTGAATTTTAGATATAGTTAGTTCTAAGGATTCATATATCAAGGGATTACTTTACAAAGATTGGGAAAAGAATGATGTATTTAAGATGATGTGGAAGAATAGTTTCAACCAATTGCTTATGCCTACAACCAACGTATTTGTGAAGTATGAGATGATGATATTGAGAAGCATGAGCATACTAATGTTCTTGTTGATGTTGTTGCAGAAAAAAAGACATTTTCAATTGATCTAGTGAATAGGTTTGTTCTTGAATCATATCGTCAACATATAATTTTTTTTATATGGTTTGGAGATGTAATAATTGTTAGTGTTTATTTATTTATTTAATTTTTAAAAATTTATTTATTTATTTATTTGATTGTTACTTTATTTATTGGTATTTTTTCAGAATGATTGTTCTCTTAAGATGTTGATCCACAAACAGAAGTTAAAGGAGATAGATAATGCATATATATTGAACACCATACAAAAAGGTAGGTTGGAACTATTATTACAATGTATCCACTCTAATGTGGATAGAGGATTGTGACTTCTTTTATTGAAAGGTGGCATAGAAACACCTGCACCTTCCATTTGCTTATGAGAGATATGGTCATCACAACGAGTGATGTGTCTTCGTTACTATATTTGTCAATAATAAGAGAACTTTGTGTCTTTGAGGCAATGATATGAGAGTTAGCATGTCAGATTTGGATGAAGCTTAGCATCAGAGGTAAAAATCGAGACAGATTATGCTTCGATCAGATTTAGTTGGCTACAAAATGTATATATTGCATTGGAAATGATCATTTGGATCCAGTAGCTCGAACCTATTTACTATGGTTGGTAGGTTGTCCAATTTTACTGATAAGAATAAAACTTTTATTGAAATCTACTACTTAGAATTATTTAAAAATATGCACGTGATTAGTAGGTATGCATGGGACATTATTGTATTAGTATACCTATATGATCACCTTAATGATGTGAGTTTTTGTAACATTAAATGTTTAGATTATTATTTAACGTTGTTATAGGTAATTATTACCACTTATACATCATTTAATGTTTTTATAATTAAACATAGATACTATTTTTTTTAGTTTAATTACATACATAAATTATAAATTAATTATAAAATATTTTTATATTATATAAATTAATTTATAGAATAAAAAATACAATAATAACAACAACATCTTTACTTATCATTATAACACCTCCATTCACTCAAACTTTCTTACGGGAACATAAGCAATTTAAATATTGAAACAAGTGTATATATACACTTAAATTAGAGTCAAGATTTTTCAACATATATATGAGCTAAGATTCGGAACACAAAAAAGAGAGAAGAAGAAGTTTTTATTATATATTATATTTTGAAGAAATATTTTTATCTTTTTGCAGGATAAAAAAGAAATTTTAAAGGATGTAAAAAGCCAATGAAAAACCAACTGCGAGGTAAATCCATGTGCGAAAAGTACTTATTTATCTTTCTTTTGGTTGTTTAACTCTAGCTGTAAGATCAGAACATCTGTGCTCCAACGATGGCTACACTATCTGTTGTTGGCGTAGACCCTCTCTCTGCATGTTTATACTTTGCGGCATGGCCTCCCCACAAGGCTCAAAATTTTGTGGATAGGTATTTATTGCTTTTCAATGTGGAATTCGTTTTCCATGGTTCATTGATACGATTTTTCTTTTTCTTTTATTTGGGAGGGAGGGGGAGGGGGGATGCATATAGTTAACGGATTCTTATTTTATTTGCCCATAAAAAAAAGTAAATCATATTTATGCTATAAGTATCAACAATGTATAGAATAAAAAAAAGGAAAAAAATGTTAGATGTGATATGGTTGGATATGATAAAAAATATGTTATCTTAATTATAATATAAAGCTAAGTTGGATGTATTTAAGTGTGGTAAAACAATGAAAACAGTATAGCACATATATTTGAGTTATATCATTTTTTTTCTATAAGTTATTTTGTAATCAATGAATAGTATAAATAATTGTGTATGTTATTTAATATTAATTTTTATATTATACAACATTTACTTCGTACTATAAGAAATATATAAAAATATATTATAATATTATATATAATTATTATAAATTTATAATATATACTCATGTAATATTTCTTGCATAATTATAAGATTATTAACCTTTAAATATTCTATATTTTTTTAAGGTTAACATAAGTTGATGATCTTCATCTTATGTGTAAGAATGTAAAATCTCCATTTAACATTTAAATGTTCATCTTATGTTTACGAATGTAAAAAATTTCTATTTAATATTTAAATATTAAATTTTAATTATTGAATACAGCTAACTCAATAACTATTATATTTTTTTTAGGTTATTATACTGAAGGCGTAAAGATTACAGTTGGGACATAATTTAAACCCATAACAAGTTATAATTAATGTTTTAAAGAATAAATTTTTCTATTCAAATAATAGAGTAGCCCATGAATAAAAGGAAAAATGAGTATATGTAACAAGTAAATATAGGGGGAAATTGATAAAATAATCAAGGAAAATGTAAAATAAGAAAAAAATAGATATAAACAAAAAGAAAATAACAAATGAATAAAATATAAAAGGAAGACGAAAAAAAAAAGGATGAGGCTAGAGGTAAACAAGTTCTAATCTTTTATTTTTTATAAAACTCACCAAAGTTTTAGCTGTTTTAAGTTATTACAGACTTTAAAAAATATGAGAGAAAAATTTGTAGCCAGTCAAAACATCAGGTGTGGAGATTTTAATTTTTAATTAAATAATAATGAAATTGTTTGAAAATAATTATTAAAATTTGTGAGGGCCATGACAACCCGCCCCAATTCCCTCTGCCTCTCAGAATTTAAATCCAATCTCATAAATAATGAAGTTGTTTGAAAATAATTTTTAAAACTTAATTTTTATTTTAATAAATAATTTTAAAAATAGTTTTATAAATAAAAAGTGTAAAACTATTTTATTATTATTAATTTTAAATTTTTTAATAATTAAATTAACAAATTATCTGTTATAATTAAATTTTATTTCCATCTTTTTTATGTAGTGGTTATTATTTTATCCTATATTAATAAAATAAAAAAATAGATTAAAATTTTAATTATAGTACAAAATTACCAAAAAAATAATAAGAAACCACTTTAAAAATGTATTTTTTACATATTTAATTTTTTTATATTTAAAAACACATTTAAGAACTGTTTTAAAATTATAACTAAAAGAAATTATTATCAAACCAAATTTTCTACTCTCTTATTTTAAAAAAAAAAATATTTTAAAAATATTTTTTACCTTGCTAAGACACTTAAGCAAATAGTCTAGAACTAATAATATTTGAATACATTACACAAAATCATAAAGGTATATTTCAGTCTTTCAATTTCTATTGTACCAATACACTCCAAGGAAAAGATTAAAGGAATTTTTAAATTCTAAATCTAGAATGGTTAGAAAAATAGTTATTGTATCAAATATGAAATATCGTTCATGGTTACCTATTTTTTATTCAGCGTTTTCTTAATCATCCCTGTTTAGTATTTATCCGTTATTTTAAAATCTTAATTATGAATAAATTACATATGAAAAAATATTTTAAAATGAAGACAAATTATAATAATGAAAAATATATTTAAAACTAGTTAAAAGTAAACTGTATGCAAACATTTTCACTCAATACTTTCCATTTCCAATTCCATGTTTCTACGTATACTACCGTGGCATGTTCAGATGAAGATATTTGGCGCGGCTGCTATTCGCAGTGGCGGTTTCCAAAAATCTGATCGTAACGGTTAAAATCGGTGAAAAAAAAAAGTAGTAGTTGGAAACGCGGTACTTGAGTGTGAGCACTTCAATGGACATAATTAGTCACCTTTCAAATTTTCACCTCAATTACCAAATATGATTCCATTGCAGCACCTATTATTCGCGTTAGGGTTTCTGCTTTCTGCCACAATCCCCTTCGCTCATGGGGAATCGTCTACGTGCTTAACGGTCTACAAGAACGGCGGTGCTCCGGCGGTTTTCCAATCTCCAAAATGCCCTCGCTGGAAGCTCTCCGATTACAATTCCTCTCCACAAACCACGGTGCGTTGCCAGTCCGCCATGCTCCAAGGTCGAAGAAAGTCCCAAGAGGATCGCAGTCTCTGCGTCCTCGATGTTCGAATTCCCTTCCCTGGTGCGCTATCCGAAATTTCTCTCCCTGGTTTGTGTTCCAGAAGCTTCCGAAGCATTTGTTGTAATTTTCTGCGTTTTATGCTGGAGCAGGTGCGAACGGGGTCAAGGAGGTTGTGGTTGGGATTGTGGCCGTTTTTGATGGTCATAATGGTGCAGAAGCTAGTGAGATGGCATCGAAACTTTTGGTGGAGTATTTCGTTCTGCATACTTGTTTTCTTCTTGATGCCACATTTTCTGTTATTTCCAAGACGTCGACAGGAACTGTGCTTCACAGGAGAGATCGTGACCATGCAAACCTGCTGCATAGATGGATAGAGATTCTAGGTTGGCAGTGGCAAGAACTGCATTTTGAAAGGTGCTTTTGTATCTCTAGTGTTATTTATTTAATGTCAAGTATGGTTATTATGCTTTGCACACCACCCTTTCAATGAAAAAAGAGTTGGTTTTATGCAGAGCAATGAATGTCAAAGTGATATGTAGATGCTTTCTTGTTATGAACTTACAAGGAACATATGTCTGTGACAAATGCTTAATTTAAGCACATACAAGTATTCTTGTGGATAATTTTTTGAATCTCCAATTTACTCACTAGTCCCTACTAGCATTTGGTTTGGCTTTAGAGTTGGTTGACTTAGTTTTCAATAGCGTTTAAAATTTTACATTCCTTTTGTTTCTGGCTTATGTTTGTTTATCTCAACCAGTAATAATTTTCCAGGTTTCAGAATACATTTTCTGCAAATTTTGATGATTCTGTTCACTTGGAAATTTTGAAGGAAGCATTGTTGAGAGCAATCCACGACATTGATACTAAATTTTCTGAGGTAAGCTTGACTTTCTGTTCAGCTTTACATAACTTTATATCATACTTGTTCTTGTATTGATATCTTGTGATTGAACTATGAAGGAAGCCTCTAGAAATAATCTTCGTTCAGGATCTACAGCAACCATTGTCTTGGTTGCAGATGATAAAATTTTGGTTGCCAATATTGGAGACTCTAAGGCCTTCTTGTGCACTGAAAATTTTCAGTCTCCCAGAGAGGCTAAAGGTGAGAAAGATTATGAAATGTAATTAAACTTTCAATTTTGTAGAGACAAGTTTATCATGGCAGAATTATAATATTATATATTATCTGTTGCACTTTTTTTTTGTCCAAATTTGATATTGGGTTATGCAAGGTATCGGGCTTGCTTTTGCAATTTAACTGAAACATGACTAGAAGGTTTTTAATTTTAGTTCCTTGTGATTTGTAGACTCATTGCTAAAGCTATATAGGCAGAAAGAGAATGATGGTTCTGTTTCCGTGTGGGATCGAGAAAAATACAGGTTGGCTTCCTCCCATGGACTCATGCATTTTGCAGTAAAGGAATTGACCAGTGATCATCATCCAGACAGAGATGATGAAAGAATTCGGGTGGAAACAGCTGGTGGTCAAGTTCAAACTTGGGGTGGCGTGCCTCGTATAAATGGTCAGCTGGCTATTACACGGGCTATTGGTGATGTACTCTTTAAAAGGTTGGTTAAAAGCAAATTCTGTTCATAAACCCAAACTTATAGCTAAAGCATGTGTATATTTCAAGCAGCAGCCTTGTATCATGTGCAAATGATTTTGGGTTGGTGGTTCATATTGTGGATATAAAATTAAATCAGCTCCATTCTTGTATTAAAATTGAATTTCAGCAAAAATGTGGGGTTGGCCTGTGCTTTGTCTAGGCTTCACGCTCAAAGTGTATGTGTGAGGGCTAACAACTTAGGATTTTAGGATGACTGGTTTCTTCACAATCTAAACTTTCATGTTTAAATACTAATGCATTTATTATGATGAATTATCAACAGTTATGGTGTTATATCTGCACCAGAAGTGACTGATTGGCAGCCTCTGTCTGCTAATGATAGCTATTTGGTGGCAGCATCTGATGGTGTATTTGAGAAGATGAGTGTGCAGGATGTCTGTGATTTGTTGTGGGAAGTACATTGTTTCAGCAACATGAGATCAGAGTGTACCCCTTCATCTTCCTTTTCACTGGCAGATTTTATTGTTAATACTGCCTTGAAAAAGGGCAGTATGGACAATGTGGCAGCAGTTGTTGTTCCTCTGGAGTCTGCCAAATCTCCTGCAAACTTGCTTAGGAGAAGCTATATTGAAAAGAGAGATGCAGATTTCCTATTATTTGGTCTGCAGGAACCTGCTTCTAGAAGCTCAGGTATCTTTTGTGGGTTTAAATGATGAACCTTCATACCTAAATTCATTACCTCAAGATGTGTGCCTTGTGTCTGTTGTTTTTGCATAGTAGTTATACATAATTACTTTAAGGATATGGGAATATCAGCAAGGTTGGGCTCCCTTTTGTTATTTGATGGGAAAATAATATAAATACTATATTACACTGACCTTTCTGGCATTTTTTTAAACCTAAATTTCCTTCTCATATTTTGAATATTACACAGGCCTCCCCTAGCTTAACCTTTTGACTAAAAAGAACCCCCCATGTTTTGAATTTTCAATATACCTTCTCCTCCCTCATAGACTTCTATACAACTTTGCTTGGATGAAATTTAAAATTTCTCAAACTAAATAGAGTCAGGTTTTTTCCCTCCCTTCCAGAAAGTCTGAGTGGCATGCAATAGCATATGGAGATACATATATAATTGGCATGCATTGGCTATATGTACTTGTTCATTAATTGATAAAGTTTTTGAAGTTAACCCTTTTCTAGTTGATACATTTTATGTGCATTTGTATGTAACAATTACTTGTGTCTTGCTTAACTGCAATGAAGAAAATCAAATTTGCATGGTATGTGCTTTGCTGATGCTGAGAACTTAGATGATTGATGAAGTTCTTTAATTTAGTTATTCCTTTAAGTAGCTTGTGTTCTTGTCGCTGATGCTTATCAGCTAATTTATTATTTTGGAACTGGCTCAGTTAACAACATCACATCTGATATAATGCACCTGGAGCATCCTCATCTGGTAGATACCAAGTTTAAGCGAATATTGGTATGGCTGAAAGCTATGAAAAATTTTGTTATCAATTTCTTCCATTTTTGTTTGTTTGTCTCTCATAAATTGAATGTCCGGATGGAATCAAGGAATGAATTGATTTTTCTGGACAGACTGATAGCATTTGGTCACTTTATAGGATAATTGTTGTATGCTAAAGTAAGAAGACTCTTATGCTGTGATTCTTCAAAAATATGATTGAGTTGTGGAGCTGTGATTTTTTGACATTGTTGTTGTTGTAAGAGGAAGCTTGGTGTTATAGAAGATGTCTTGGGAGTGATTCATGTTTTGAATTGAATGATGGACGCTTTACTGGATTTCTTGGAACTTCAGCCATAATTTTTTCTATGAGGGACACAAATCCTCTGTCCTCTATCCTAGTCACTGCTTTGTTCCCTCAATACAGTAGTGCAAACCAATAAGAAAAATTACAACTGAAAGGGAGGTGTGATATTTCCTTTTGGTTGATTGACAGTATTTTGTTGGGAGTGGGGGGGGGGGGGAATAAAAGATTTGTGTCTTCCTGTGAGACTAGAGAATTTGTGTATTTTTATGCACATAATTTGATTTATCAATTTTCACTCTCTTGGTGGTGAGATGTATTTTTTAATTAACACACATACAAGGTTGATTTACAAGCATTTTTGGTGGATGCTTGTTATATACATTACCATAAAAAATGTTTTGCCTTTTAAGTTCCCAACCTCTTAGCTTTGAGATAAATGTGTAAATTTTCAATTTTGGGGATTTGGCATCTTTCGTTCTGTGTGTCCTATAGAGTAAATTTCCATCTTTCTTATGTACTCTTTTAGTATCTTAATTTATAAATTAAAAATAAAGATCCTTCTGGTCAAAATCGATCTGAGTGAATGAATGCTTTTGGATTCATTTTATGATAGGTTGAAGTAAAAGATGGTGATTTTGGATGTTTTTATTTATCTGAAAATCTTGATGAACCAGTAGACTCTAAGCAGATTACCAAGAAAACTGATTGGGAAGACTATTTATATGAACTACCTCAGCCTCTAGATGCCATTCATCAACATGCTGGTAAGCAAAGATGTCATCTTATCTAATTACATAATCTTTGTACATTTTGTGGTTGCTCTTAATTTATTTCTGTTATCTTGCACTTGTTTTTAGTTGAACTTTGCTTTATCTGTTGACAACCAAGTACTCTTTGGTTGGTTCCTTTTCAGCTTCAGGTGGTCCTGTAAATTTATATAATAACCAAAACTTTTGCTTTCACCTTGGTCCAATTGTCAATGAAGCCAAAGACCAATGCATAAACCCTGAAGGCTTTGCCAGTTTTATTGGTCTTCTTGGATCAATTCCTTTACATGATACTGGTTCTAGTAATGGATCTTCTGATTATTCAATGCCTTATTTGAGGTAAATTTATCTGCTTGGAATTCCTTTACATTCACCAGTCTAGAAATCAATTTAGTTCCTAGTAGAAGATGGGAGGATGAATATCTTGTGAAAAGTCACTTTTTAAGTTAATACAGTTTTGAGGTTTCCTTAGCTTTGATCTTATATGGATGGTCAGTACTATCATGATTGCCACTATATTTCATTGCATGACAGGAAAATTTGTGTTTGTGCGAACGTGATGCTTGTAAATGTTTTACCATAGCTCAGCTATTAAGCCAATATGCATTTCGGTGTATAGGTATGTATTGAAGAAGAGTTTTGGACGAGGATCATATGGTGAAGTATGGTTGGCTTTTCACTGGAATTGTAATCAAGATAGTAATGCTGCAAAAAAGGATGGCAATAATAAAAACAGCAGCTCAACTACTTCTGATTGTCATGATGGTCCTTCTAACTACACCCAGTACATTTTGAAACGTATCATGGTAATATATTTGAGTGAATTTGAACTGATTTTAATGGTTTCAGTGCATTAGGATCTCTTTATGTGTCAAAATGCATTGTGTAATGTGAGAAAGGAGTTTATACCCATTTTATTCAATATAATTAACATACAATAAGTCTGCTGCCTTATTTATACACAGGACAGTCCCCCAGTT
The DNA here is from genome assembly GCA_037954105.1 of Canavalia gladiata. NCBI lineage: Eukaryota > Viridiplantae > Streptophyta > Magnoliopsida > Fabales > Fabaceae > Canavalia > Canavalia gladiata. The sequence continues at coordinate 64,379,873 of CM075660.1, forward strand.
CCTATTCTTTATATATGATAGACCCCCAATTAGACAAGTGTATAGTAGGAGAAATAAAACCTAACAGAATTAAGGCTATATTAGTTGGTTAGTTGTTATAATTGACAACTAGCTTAAGAAATGAAACCTATAAATAAAAGGTAAGAGGATAGAGTAAGGTGTGGGATAATTTTGAGAAGTTTGTAAGTGGAATGCCCTGGGTCTCTCGAAAACTCAGAATTAGTGAGGATTGCTGTAACATTCTTCCCCAAACTCTGTATTTCAATTCTGGTAGGGTTGAGGCTGAATCACAGGGGGATTAGTAATAAAGATTCATTCTTTTTTCACTGTCTTGGGTACCAGTCCCTATCAACTGGTATCAGAGCTCCCGATCTTGGGAGCTTCCTATGGTGCGCACAAAAATGGGAACTAGATTAGACTCTTTGGAGCAAAACATACTGGAATGCAGGACCAACCAAGAAGATTTTAGAAAAGAGGTGGCTGATAGGTTTGAGATCTTGATGAAAGAGATACAGAACCTACAGAATAGAAGGGGTCCTAGGAAGAGGGAGGAAGAAGAAGGTGAGGTGCATTTTTCTACAGATGATGAATCTTGGTCAGAATCTAGACATCATCATGTTCATAATGATAAATGGAGAAGGATGGACATTCCACTGTTTGATGGGGATGATCCTTGCGGGTGGATGCATAAAATTGAAAGGTATTCCAAATTGAGGGCTGCTAATGACAAAGAAAAGATGGAGGCAGTTCTGGTAGCAATGGAAGGAAGAGCCCTTAATTGGTTTCAGTGATGGGAGCTCAAGACCCCACAGTTGTCATGGAAAGAATTCAAAAAGGCAGTAATAGAAAGGTTCCAACCAATAGCTATTGGTAATCCATTTGGACCCTTAATACAGTTAAAGCAAACAGGATCTGTTGCAGATTATAGGGAAAAATTTGAATCCCTAATGGGCCCTTTAAAGGATGCGGATGAGGTATATCCCAAAGGAATTTTTCTTAATGGGCTAAAGGAAGAATTGCGGGCAGAATTGGAGATGAAGAACTTCACATCCCTTGAGTTACTAATGCTTAAAGCACAGAGGTTGGATGGAAGAAACCAAGCAATATTCAAGAAAGGAGGCCATGAAGGTGGAAGATTGCTAGGGGGTGCAAGAACCCAAAACTTTCAAAGAAGGGCAGATTCTGATATGGGATTGAAGGGAGCTATTTCTTTTAGGCCAGCAATGGTAGATACTGCAGGATCATCTAATCTTGGGGGAAAGCAAGGAGAAATCAAGGGGAGCCGAAATGAAGGGTTCAAGAATTTGACATATGAAGAGATGTTGGAGAAGAAGGCAAAAGGACTTTGTTTTAGATGTGATGAAAAATTTGGGCCTAAGCATATTTGTAAATTCAAACAGCTCCGAATTATGTTAATGGAAGATGATCTTGAAGAAGAAAATGAAGAAGAGGAGGCTGTTTTGGGAGACAGCAAGAATGAGGAAGCCTTATTACAACTATCCTTGAAATCAATGATGGGGTTGACTTCAAAGAAAGCCTGGAAATTATGAGGGAAAATTGGAAGTAGAAGGGTGATAGTACTCATAGATTGTGGAGCTTCAGACAACTATATCTCTCGGAACTTAGTAGAAGAGATTAAGCTCAAGGTGACACCAACCTCCCCATTTCTTGTAGAGGTGGGAGATGGACAGCTGATAGGAAGTCAAGGCAAATGTCAGGAGGTTCCATTGGAGTTACAAGGGCAAAAGATACTGCAACATTTTTTCATATTTGACTTAAAGGGCATAGATGTTGTTTTGGGACTAGCATGGTTGGAAGGGCTAGGGAAAGTAGAGACTGATTTTGGAGCCTTAACCCTCACCATAGGGAAGGGAGAAGATGCTGTAATCATCAAAGGTGATCCAGCACTTAGTAAAGGACAAGCGTCCTTGAAATCAATGGTCAAAGCCTTGAAACAAGAAGGGGAAGGATATGTGATTGAATATGCAGAAGCAAGGGCAGTAAGTCAAGAGATTCCAGCAGGTATTATGGAAATTTTGCAGCAATATGCAGAAGTCTTCGAGCATCCAAAAGGGCTACCTCCTGAAAGGGTTGAGGATCATGCCATTTACTTAAAGGAGGGAGCCAACATCCCTAATTTGAGACCATACAGGTATTCCCATACCCAAAAGGATGAGATAGAGAAACTGGTAAAAGAAATGCTAGAAGCAGGACTTATAAGACACAGTATCAGTCCATATGCTAGCCCAATCATACTGGTAAAGAAAAAAGATGGGGGATGGAGGTTTTGTGTTGATTATAGGGCTTTAAATAAGATCACCATAAGAAACAAATTTCCCATTCCAGCGATAGACGAGTTGTTGGATGAAATTGGAGGAGCTAAACTTTTCTCTAAGTTGGATCTTAAATCTGGATATCACCAGATTGGGATGAAGGTTTCTGATGTGGAGAAAACAGCCTTTAGAACACATGAAGGCCACTATGAATTCTTGGTAATGCTTTTTGGTCTTACCAATGCACCATCAACTTTCCAGGCACTTATGAATGAAGTTTTAAGGCCATTTTTGAGGAGATATGTGTTGGTATTCTTTGATGACATTCTGATTTACAGTCCAGATATTGAATCACATGCTGAAAACCTTGCTACTGTATTAAATGTTTTGAGGGAGCATCATCTTTATGTCAATTGGAAGAAATGTTTCTTTGCACAACCTGAATTGGAGTATTTGGGGCATGTTATTTCAGGGGAAGGAGTCTCCGCAGATCCAAAAAAGATAGAGGTGATGAATTCTTGGCCTATACCGAGGGATATCAAAGGTGTGAGAGGGTTCTTGGGCCTTACAGGCTATTATCGTAGATTTGTGAAAAATTATGCAAAAATAGCCAAACCTTTGACTCAATTACTAAAGAAAGATAACTTCAACTGGAGTAAGGAGGCACAACAGGCTTTTGAAGAATTACGAACAGCTATGTCTCTTTTACCAACACTGGCTGTACCTGATTTTACACAGCCTTTTATAATTGAAACAGATGCTTCAAGCAAGGGTATAGGGGCTGTCTTGTCCCAACAAGGTAGGCCTATAGCATTTTTCAATCAAGCCTTCTCAGAACATGTTCAAAGGAAGTCAATCTATGAGAGAGAATTGATGGCAGTAGTACTAGCGGTGCAAAAATGGCGTCATTACTTGATGGGGACTCGATTTACCATAGTAACAGACCAAAGAAGTTTGCAATTCTTGACTGAACAGAAATTATTGAATGAAGAGCAATTTAAATGGGCTTCAAAGTTAATTGGGTTTGATTTTGAGATCCGTTACAGACCTGGATTAGAGAATCCAGCAGCAGATGCGTTATCTCGAAGGATGCAATTTCAAGCAATGACCACCATGAGGGTGCAAGACATAGAAGAATGGACAGAGGGAATTAACAAGGATGCCCGGTTGAGGAAGATTTTTCAGGACCTCACCTTAAATCCTGATTCACACCCAGGATACAGTAGACAAGGTGATCGTCTATACTACAAGAATAGGTTGGTTTTACCCAAGAATTCCCCACGAATCCCTACATTACTAGAAGAATTTCATGCTTCTCCAATGGGTGGGCACTCTGGTTATTTTCGCACCTACAAGAGAATAGCTGGGGTACTTTACTGGGAGGGAATGAAACGAGACGTCCAGAAATTTGTTTCAGAATGTAGTGTCTGTCAGAAGAATAAGTATGAGGCTTTATCACCTGCTGGCCTATTGCAGCCCTTGCCTTTACCTGATCAAGTATGGTCAGACATTACTATGGATTTCATTGATGGTCTACCAAGGGCTAAAGGTGTGGATTCAATTCTGGTTGTTGTGGACAGGCTTAGCAAATATGCACACTTTATTCCTTTAAGTCACCCTTATACAGCAAAGGATGTTGCTGCAACATTCATGAAGGAAATAGTGAGGTTACATGGTTTTCCTTCATCCATAGTATCTGATCGGGACCAATTATTTCTAAGCAATTTTTGGAAGGAATTATTTAGAATGGCAGGGACCAAACTGAAGTACAGTACAGCTTACCATCCTCAAACGGATGGTCAAACGGAGGTGACGAATCGAGGCTTTGAAGCTTACTTACGATGTCTCACAGGGTCTAAACCAAAGCAATGGCCAACATGGTTAGCCTGGGCTGAGTTTTGGTACAATACAAATTACAGTATTGCTACTATAATGACGCCTTTTAAGGCTTTATATGGCAGGGACCCTCCCATCCTTCTCAAAGGGACCACCATACCCTCTAAGGTTGAAGAAGTCAACCATCTGATAATAGAAAGAGATGCGGTTTTGAAAGAGTTGAAGGAGAATTTGGCAAAAGCACAGGAGAGAATGCGACAACAGGCCAACAAGCAGCGAAGAGAAATTGAATTGCATGAAGGAGACTTGGTGTATTTGAAGTTCCAACCTTACCGCCTCAAATCTTTGGCTAGACGAATCAATGAAAAATTGAGTCCACGGTTCTATGGGCCCTATAAAGTGCTAGAAAAGATTGGTCAGGTGGCTTATCGTTTGGAGTTGCCAGAACACAGTCGCATTCACCCAATTTTTCATGTTTCATTGCTTAAGAAAACCATTGGAGAACAAGTGACCCCTCAACCATTACCCCTGGGGTTAACAGAAGATTGGGAGTTACAGATGGAACCAGAACAAGTACTTGATACACGGGAAACAGAATCAGGAGACTTAGAAGTCCTCATCCAATGGAGACAACTACCTACCTGTGAAAATAGTTGGCAATCTGCAGCAAGGATTCAAGAAATCTTCCCCCAATTCCACCTTGAGGACAAGGTGCAACTCATACGGGAGGGTATTGATAGACCCCCAATTAGACAAGTGTATAGTAGGAGAAATAAAACCTAACAGAATTAAGGCTATATTAGTTGGTTAGTTGTTATAGCTGACAACTAGCTTAAGAAATGAAACCTATAAATAAAAGGTAAGAGGATAGAGTAAGTTGTGGGATAATTTTGAGAAGTTTGTAAGTGGAGTGCCCTGGGTCTCTCGAAAACTCAGAATTAGTGAGGATTGCTGTAACATTCTTCCCCAAACTCTGTATTTCAATTCTGGTAGGGTTGAGGCTGAATCACAGGGGGATTAGTAATAAAGATTCATTCTTTTTTCACTGTCTTGGGTACCAGTCCCTATCAATATATTTCCGTAAGATAGATAAACATTTTCTAGAAATTGGATAATTGTGTTATTGTGTTGATCACATGGCCTGAGAGAAAGCTGCTTGCTTTATTCATTTTACTAGTCTGTTCTTCTACAGCTTGTGCTATATGCTTCGGTTCTCAGTCAGTCTTTGGATGTGTTGTTTTAGTCTTCCACAATTAACACTAAAAATAAAAAACTGAACCTATTATAATACTTAATTTTGGTAATTTTTATCCGAATGAATTTGAAATCCTGAAATTATTACAATTTAATTTTTCTATATCATAAGTTTTCATATCCAGTCATTTAGTCTCTATTTTACTTTGTCCTCCCATTAGAAGACATTTAATGCTCCATCCATTGATTTTTCCTCCTTTCTCTTTTTCTCTCTCACAAGTTGTCTCTAATTCATATTTAAATTTGTTTCATATCCTTTCCATTGAACTTCTGTCCTTTCTCACCCATCTCTTACACTTATCCCCTAGTCTCATGCCTGCCCTTATTACCAAATATCCTTTTTTAGCCCTTTGTGCTGTAACAAGAGTTTGTTAAGAGTAGCTTTTAGAGATAAACATAGATCACGACTGAAAGAAAGGTATGCTTAGACTTGCTGTTCTGTATCTTTTCTGCTTAGATTTAATAAGAGGAAGTTTTGTTTCTGGGAGGCATTGTATATTTAATTATGCATATGTGAGCATGTAGTACAAATAATCTTGAATGTACTAAACAGGTAGAGAGAGGGTCTGCTGTTTACTTAAGTGGGCTGAGGGAGAAGTATTTTGGAGAAATTTTCTTGAATGCCTCTACTTGCTTTGAAGATCCACTATCAGCTGGAAAATCAAACTGTGTCTTGGAAACATCAGAATTTGCTTCTGAGAGTTCATATCCAAGCAAATTTTTGCTGCAAAGAGCCACATATGAAGAAGGTTTGAACCATATTGCACGATATGTGGAGTCTTTTGAGTCTCAAGCCAATGAAATATGGCTTGTATTTAGTTATGAAGGTGTGTCGTTGTCAAAACTTCTATATACTGTGGAAGATGCATATGATACTGCTGAGAAAGAAAGGCTTGAGCAAGTAGAACATGTTCAGATACTACGTCCATCAAAGTGGTGGCATTGGTTGAAAACGACAGAAGAAGGGCAAGAAGAAATGCGCAACCTTATCTGGCAACTGGTATGTCTTAAATGTAGGTTCTGGGGCGTATTGTCCTGGTAGCCTTTATGGTTCCCTGGTATGTAGACACTGCTTTTTTTCCATGACAAAAAAAAAACCACTTTTCCTTGGGTACACAGCTTTTTCTTATCCTGGGATATCCACCATTTTCTTTCTCTTCATTCATGGTGCATTATAATCCTCTGCATCATATGTTTTTAGGTGAATAGTTTGTGGTTAAATTAGAAACAAGTTAGCATGCAACCAGGTTTTATTAAAAAGTATAAACTTCTCAATTTTCCCATTTTTTCTTTAATTTTTCCATCTCAAACCCTGATCACATGGAAAAGATTCATTATTTAAGCATATTAATTTGTTGAGAGAGTTTTGGAAGTTCAGCATTTGAATATCTTCATTTTTACACTTATGTCTAATAAATTTCATTACTATTGGCAAGTTTCAACACAAAGTGATATGTTCTGCTTCTCTGGATATGGTCATACAAAATTCCCCAGAATTTATTCTGAATTTTACCATATATAATATATTTTTGACAAATCCTCTCTTTTTATCTGCTCAGTTATTAGCTCTCAAGTCCTGTCATGATCGCAACATCACGCACAGGGATATTAAACCCGGTAGGACGTGGGTAATTTTTTATGCCTAAGTGATGTATATCTATGTCGATTTCTAGATTAACAAAATATTGTTTTACAAATCAATAGGATGTCATTTAGTTGACACTTTTGAATTTCGAGTCATTAATTTTCCAGAAATTTGTGCAAATGCTGGCTTGTATATGTTCCATTTTTACACTTTTCAGATAAACTTACCTGTGACTTTTCTGTATAATAAATCTACTTAATCTGTCTGCATCTTGGGTTCCTATATTTACTCCAACTAATTAAGCTCAAATCAGATGTGGTAATTTGATAAATTTTTATCTTGAATATGTGGGACCTCTGTCTATTTTGGTTTAACACCTACATACTTATGTTGTCCCTTTATCCATAGTTCATAACAAGATTGTCATCTATGATCCTTTGATGTATGTGAGATTGTATTTTCTTTTTATTAATCCAATGATCTATTGAAAGAATTTATTTCTAAAAATTAGCTGACTTGGGATATTTTATTTTTGCAGAGAATATGGTGATATGCTTTGAAGATCAGGAGACAGGGAGATGCTTGAAAGAGATGCCAACTAAAACTAATAATTTTTCCACCAAAATGTACAGTGACATATCTTAGTTGTACTTTTTTACCCTGCATTTAATGTTTTTCAAATACAAGACTGGAAGCATTTTAACCTACTACATTATATATCTGAACTATAGATATGTTTAGTTACTTCTATCTATAATGTGATTTGCTCAATTGTGGTTTAGTTCCTAATTTTGGTAAGAATTGTGTATCATCTAATAGTATGATCAGAATTCTTTGGCTTCTGATCTTTTCTTATATCATAGTTTTGGTGTATCTAAAAGGGTTCCTGCTTACAGAACTTCACTTCTTAATGTTTGACATTTGAGAAAGTATTTTCTATTTTCACTTTTAATTACAAAAATTGCCATTTTGCTTTCTATGTTCAAAAATTTGTATAGGAAATAATAAAAACTTGTTTACATTATTTTCTATACAAATCTTTGAAACAAGAAATAAAGTGAAAATAAAATGGGATTTTTGTAATTCAAAGTGAAAATAGAAAATGAAAACAAAATATTTTCTCAAACCAAACGACCCTTTAAATCTTCCTTCTCTTTTCCCCTATAATTTGCAATTTGTAGGATAGTGGTGGTATATCACACTTGAACATATATTTGTAGAACTTTCAGTTCTACATCTTTGCTTAGATATTTAAAAAAGTACTTGAATATATATGTAAATCCACTATTTTATCATTATTATCCTCTTGGAATGGCTGCCTACTGTGGGCCCTTTGAAAGATTGATCTTCTTGCATCCACTTTCCAAGTTCCCATCCTCTTTCTGACCATAGTTCTGCTCAGTTAAGTTCTCTGCAATTTCTATGCACATACTGTTTTTCTGTTCCAAAAAAGCAAGCTATACATGGTAACTGGCTTTTCAGCAAAGATAAAGGTGGATATTTAAGTCTATTTTGATATTCAAGATCATTCATTCACTGACAATTTGTTATTCACCTCTTTAGATAATAATTCCATACATGATGTGCACTTTTTTCTTGCCTACCTACTAGTTATTTATTCAGAGTGGGTCTACGATCAGTTATAAATCGGTAGATTCAGTGCCTTTTAGTTATGATGATCCTCAGCATGGGATATGCATGTAGTAGAATTGCAAAACTTGTTGGGTCCTGAAAGAGTTAAGATTTTCTTAGAAGCCATTCTTTTTGTACTGTACATATGGACTTTAAATTCAGCTGTGTGATATGATGCATGACAAATTATAAACTAATTCTTCAGTACCCGCTAGGATCTATAAACAGGGCTAAGAGCTATCCATCTCTGGCTATCTCATGCTTGCATTGAACAATATATCTTTCTCTCATCTATTATTTAACTGATAGTGATCAGTTTGAGCTATTGACAATAATAGCAAGAAAACCTGGTTATTTCTTATCTTTAAAACTTGATTTAGCTATCCTTCTATTTATGTCTATCTATTTGTGTGCACATAATTTACTGGTGTTGCATAATAGATTTGATGCCATTTTGCTATTTCTCTTAGGCGTATTATTGACTTTGGAAGCGGAATTGATGAATTCACATTAAAGCATTTATATGGTTCTACCGGGCCTTCTAGGTATCTCACTACTCTTTCTACATACTGATTATTTATTTGTGATTATTGTGATTAAAATATAACTTTTTATATTTATTCAGATCTGAACAAACTTACGAATATACACCTCCTGAAGCTTTGCTAAATGCTACATGGTATCAAGGGCCAACAAGCTCAACTTTGAAGTATGTGATATTTTACATGAAGTTAGCATCTTGTATTCATTTATTTTTCTTTTTAACATTCTGCTTGATCTTTGCATGGATTTAGACTTTATTACCTGCAACTGCTGAAGCAGCCTTTCTGCTTTCACAGATATGACATGTGGAGCATTGGTGTTGTGATGTTAGAATTGGTCTTAGGGACACCAAATGTTTTCCAGATAGATGCTTTAACACAAGCTCTTTTGGACCGGCATCTTGAAGGCTGGAATGAGGGTGTGAAAGAGCTGGCATATAAGTAAGTGCGTTCATTAGAAATTAGAAGCAATCCTAATCTTGTTTAATACTATGAACTTTAGATGGCATACAATATTATCTCTCTCTAGGCAAGAAAGGGTTCTGTGTTACTGTTTTCTAAGTTCTAACATTTGACTGGAGTTTTTTAACACAAGCAGAAGCCCTTTATTGAATTGGAATTGCCTCGGGATTTTTCAGAATGGATGACAGTCTTGCTATTATTCAAGGATGTGTATCCTTTGTGGATTTTCTTGGGACACCAAATTTCAGGATTCAGCTTTCTGCTTTAATTTGAAGTCAAGAAATTCTCATTCATTTTAATTTTTGTAGGCTCCATGTGCTGTTTGGCATTTTCCTATGTTCATTTATTAAATATCAAGGAAAGAGAGAATAGATGCTTTTGAAAATTCAAAAGTCCGGGCATTTGAGATTGTGATTAATGATTATAGTTCTCTCTTTGTGAGATTGCATTTTTCATAGTTTATTTATATTATGTTTTTATTATTGAGAACCATCCAGGCATTTTCTCTGTGACAATCCCACACATTTTATAGGTTTCATATTGACAATTAAAAAGTTTACTGTCTCCTTCAGGCAGTCAGGCGCCTAAACATTTGAAGCTTCCTCATGCATCCCAGTTCCAAATATAGTTAATGGTTTAACTCTAGAACTGTTGTTTTTGTTCTGACTACTTGATTGTGACTGAGGGAATTAAATATTCTTTAATTATTTTGAATCTATGTGCACTATAGTTGTAATTATTATTTTATGAATATGGTGACAGACTTAGATCATTCATGGAATTGTGCATTTTAATCCCTGGGATTTCCAGCAGTTCCTCAAAAAAGCAACACACGGTGAACCAAGTAAGTTTTCCATCCTAACAGTTTTAATATTCAGTTCTTGATCTTGTCAAAAGTTAATTATGTTGTTTAAAAAAATTTTCTGAGTGCCTTGATCATTCTTTCCTCAGCTTCAGCTCTATTTTCCATCTTTTTCTTGACCATTTTGTGATCTTGCACAGCTCCCACAGCTCCTGAATTGGAATTCTGATACCAATTTATAAAAACCTTTGGAGAACTAGGTTACAAAAGTTAGCCGTTATAGTTGGAGAGTTTAAAGCCTTATAAAAAACCCCACACTCGAATCTTATACTTTCAATGCGAGACTCTAGTACCATACCTTGCAATTGGATCCTAACAAATATCTGTTCATCTTTGTTTGAAACCCCATTTATGACAACATGGATCAAAATATTGGATTCCATTCCCTTGGAGCAAATGGACTTACAAATGCCTGATTATAGATGAGTCCATTCCAACAGTTTAGTCGTTGGAAAGATGCTGCATTCCAACTTTCTTATTTGAATATACATTGACCTAATCTAGTTTTCATCTTTGTCAATATAGGTTGGAATTTCACCTGCATCCTGGAAATGCTCTGAAGAATTCTTTTCTCATCAAATTAAGAATCGAGATCCCCTGAAAATAGGGTTAGCTTGCTACTTCTGATGCTTTCATTTTTATCATGTTATGATATACATCTAGTCTTCTCCCACGATGCAATTGCTTTCTTGTCATAATATTTTTCTTAGACGTGCAGTTTTACAAACATCTGGGCTCTACGGTTAGTGCGCCATCTGTTACACTGGGATCCAGTAAGTAGCCTGATTAAAATTTACTTCTTATCATTGTTACCCCCAAAACACCTTTTCATTGAAGAAACTATCTAAATTTGTTATCCTCTTAGCATTGAAGTTTGACTGTCGAATGTGAAGCTAATACTAAGTTATTCATTTCTATTATATCTTTGCAATATGAGCAAAAGTCTAGCGCGTTAGGGAGGCTGTTCATTTATAATAATCATGTGTCTAAACCTTGACAAACACACTATTTTGGCCTCTGACTATTGAGCTTGTTTTCAATTTATAATCTTCATTCTAGTCCCTGAAAGAAAAAAAATTGCTTTATGTTGATCTGTCTGTCTCTGACAACATGGATAATGTGCTGGTTCTGCTTAACGAATTTCCAACACAAGGCACAAAGCAGTGTATTTTTATTGTTCTATGGAACACTCTAATGTAAGGTTCTTGTCTCACAATTTTTTTTTATGTTAAAATTCATAGATTGCAAGATACAAAATAAAATCCAACAATTATAAACCTCTAGCACGACTGCACTCAAGTGTGTAACAGTAACGTTGTCTTTTATTTTTCTTGTTTTGTTTGTTGCACTTAATCCAGTGCCATTTGAGTCGCTAACCAAAAAGAAGAATAACAGTTTTTTGTCTTTGACGGATAAATTTTCAAAATACAGTCCACTATGTTAACAGTATCACCGCACGTTTAGCGTCCATTTGTTTAAGCTTTTCAAAAAAGTGATGTTAAAAATGGATAAATAAAGGTGATTTATTTTTTAAAGATTTTATGAAAGTTGTTTTTTGTTTGGTTACAATAAAAGGCATTTTTTAATTTCGGAGTAACTTATAATTATCTTTTTTAGAATCTTCTAAAAATATCTTTTTAAAATAAGAAATCTGTTATTTTTCTTTATAGATTCTGATTTTTTTCCAAAAGTTTGAACAAAAATACTAAAAATTTATAAAAATGCTTTTTCATGAAAAATATCTTGAAGACTAAAACCAATAGGTTCTTGACAGTCCTCGGGGACTAGTCCTGTGAGAGAAATGAGTATCATGAGACTTTTTTTCGAACTTTGTTGAAATATTCTTGTCTAAATTCATCAGTCGAGGCTTTAGTCTGAAACTTACAATCCCCCCGGGAAAAGAAAAAAGAGAATGGATACGGCTAATAGTAATCACTGCTTTAAATGGGTGCTGCTGTATTTAATGAAAGCTTCTGTTAAAACTGTAGGAGGATCGACCAAGTATTGATGAGGCTCTGCGACATCCCTATTTCCAACCTCCCCCAAGAGAATGATTTTATAGGAAACAACGAGTGTCTTCCACATTAATTTATTCATTCTCAGGTAAATAGGCTGTCACCATCTTACTAATTTGAAAATTCCTAAACAATGAGGCTATACTGGAAATATGTTCAAAGATTAAATTTAAGGTGCATTTGACTAAATAGTTTAATTGCTCCATCCATTTTGTTTGATGTTTTGATGATTATTTTTTGTCCCAATTTGATTGTCATTTTACAATATCAATAAAACATTAATTTTTTTTCCTATTGTACTTTTGACCATTATTAGTGTATTTTTTTTAGGGAACCTAATTAATATGAGAGATAAGGGACATAATAGAACATCACATAAATAAATTTTATGAAATCTAGAATATTAATTATATTTTAGTTCCTATGCTAAAACGTTAAATGTCATACAAAATGGAATGGAGGGGGTAAATGTTTGTTTAATTAAGCTTTTATCACACAATAGCTTATATTATCAATATGATCATAAACTTGATCAAAATAAAGTAAAAAGAGCGAGCTTATAAGAGTCATTAATCATTTTTATGAATCCAAAACAAAATGCTAACTAGTACCCTTAGAACATTGGTTAAGAAATTAAAAGTGAAAAGTTTTTATTAAAAAATATTATTAAAGCATTTTTAGTTTTCTACTGTGATTTCTAATGCACTCGAATGTATTTTTCAATAAAAATTTTCTATTTTTGATTCCTTAACTAATAATGTCTTTAGGATACTGTTTGGCAGAGACTGAAATCCAAATAAACTCCATAAAGACTCATTTGAATGCCTCCTTAACTGATAGCTATGGTTAAAAAAGTCTGTCTTCTATCACTGAATTGGTTCCGACCAAATAGAAGCAGACTTTGGAGTAAAAAAGGGCGCAATAAGGTCCATTATGTTAATTCACCATATATTGATCTTCATGTATCAAGCCTGACAAGATATGCCAAAATACTTTTCTTTTGTCTTGCTTACATAAAAAATAATCAAATTTTTAGAAGAAAGGAGAGAGTTAAAATCTTTCCTCACTTAATTTAGACTTCATTCTGAAAGGCGAAAAATAATTTAACTTAAATATTTTTTTCATATTTAAAATGATGTTTTAAGAGTAAGGATAATAAAAAGTAATTTTATTTTAAAGTCCTTCTTAGAACCAAATATGATAATAATTAAAATCTCTTCCTCTCCCCTTTCATTAAAATTCCTCCCTTCCTTTGAACCAAACACTTGTAACTTTAGTTGGTTGACTTGTTCTTCATGTCTATTATTTCATCGCAGTCGATCTCCTTCCGTTCGAATGTGAATACGTTCTGAAAGTATTATTATTGCCTCTTCAGGGACAACCAAAAAACATTGGAATTCTAACGGGCAGCATCAACAATGGCTTCGTCTGTAATTAGCGTGGAAGCTGGATCCAAGCAAGGGACGATGTTAAAATGAAAGACCTGAATTTCATGAAAGATATATCATAAGGAAACTGCTATAGATAAATCGATACTGCCTCTGCTTAGAACAACGTTTGCCACACATTCGGCCGAAGATGACGAACATGAGCCGGATGGGGATGCCATATCAGGCACGGATGTCTTAAGTTGTCAAGCTTTAAAAAATTCCATTGGATTAAGGGAACAAAATCTAAAGCAGTTAGCCGAAGAGAACGCGGCTTGGTGAAAAATCTAACATCAATCGCGTACAAACTGTTAGGGGAATACGTGTTTGATTGAGTACCAATATAGCACAATACTTGAATTTGAATTTGAATTTTATTTTTGGTACGGGTATGACAATGTATATTAAATAGTTTCTTTATATGTCCGTGTACAAAATAAAAATTATATATAAAAATTGTGACCACCCTAATCAAGTCTACCATTCTTGTGTGTTCTTCAGTTCTCCCTGCAATGCCTTTTCGTGCAATAATTCTGAGGACAATAACACAACGAGGGAAATAACTCCATGAGGTTGTACTTGAATCCCAAATTTTGAATAGCAAAAATTTGAAGCCGTTGTGGGTAAAATACATGTAGTAAAAGGTAAAATATAGCATCAGGTTCAGAGCTTAAGCCGGTGTCAAATGAAAAACCATGGAAGATAACCGGTATATTTAATGTTTCCCAAATGAGAGATAGAATATTACTTACAAAAATTTCGGCCACCCCTTTAGGAGGGAAAATGAAAATGATGCCTATCAAAACATGCTCATTACTAGAGTCTACAGATAGTTATACCTTACAATTTAACTATACTTCTCATTTACACATTTACTTTTCCTGACTGCTGATAGCTGCATAAATGCCGTTCCCTCTTCATTCTTCATAGTTTGGCTGAGTTCGGTGCATAGGCGTTTTCAGCCAGCCAAGGTTATAATGTGTTTCCATCTTACAAAAAGTCATGTTCTTGACTCATGGCTCGTGGCTATTAACTCGACTGTGAAGTTCCAACATTTCTTGATGGTTTGGGTCCACTGAAAGTGCAGCACGACAGTCTCTTAGCGCACCTAAGACATCCCCCTTGTGTTCATGGAATGCTGCACGTAGATGCAAGAGGTGCAAATCTGCTTTAAATGCAATTGCTCTCGAGAGTTCAGCGATGGCTTCCTCCTCCTTACCACTGTCCATCAAAACTGCAACCACATACCATATACATATTATCAACAATATCAATTATCAAGTAGTAGCTGCAATACCATGATATATTGACAACTGCAACAGTGTCCACAGCAATTACAATAATACCAAACAAAATCCAATATCTTGAAATTTTAACACAAACAAGGTTCGAATAGCTGACCAATAGAGCAAGTTCCCATGTTTTCATTCTTTTTGCATGACTATCCTTAAAATCTAGTATGCAGGTGAATAAGCAAGTAAAATATCAACCTGCTGCTCGATATCTATAAGGATACACCCGAAGTGGATCTAATCTAGTCACAGTCTTCAGATCTGCCTTTGTGAGTTCTTGATCACCATACTCGGACCTTTTCTCATATGCTGATGCATTGTTCTTTGCCTTCTCAATAAGATTGGTCATTTCCTTGTAAGCAGCAGCCTTATCATTTTTCAGAAAATGAACACGAGCTAGCCCCTGATGGGCTCGGGTGTGCTGGATTTTAAGGGCTTTGATGTAGCAAACAGCTGCTAAGTCCAATTTTCCACAATCAACATAAACACTTCCAAGATTGTTTAAGGCCTGGTAAATTAAATGGAGGAAAACACTAGTAAAACTAGAAGCTAATTGTATCCAAAGTAGCAAACTTAAATGGATAGGATGAGTTTGGTATTAACCCATGTATGGCTACCAGCTGTTGACTACTAACATATTTCCAGAATGTGGAACAATTGAAGAACCATACCTGACCTTTGCGCAGATTATCAGATGGACATTTCAAGGCATCTTCCAGAAGTGAAATAACAGTTGAAGAATATGATGAATCTATACTAGAGTCAGCCAATGCATAGGCCTTCAGGAAGTAGGCCTCAAAAGACCTTCTAATACTAATAGACTCCTCAGCTTTTTGGAGCCCTTCCTCATAATGACCTGTATCATACAAGATCCACCCCTCATATACAAGTCTTTCATGCTCACTTGATGCATGTTGCCAAGCTAACTGTAAACTCCGCATAGCTGCCTCAGGACAGTTTAATCTACAAATAAATGTAAGATTTTTAGACTCAGTATATAAGTTCTTGTCAGTATTAGAATTACAAGAGGATTCCTAAAGCAAGAGAATCTGCTCCAGATTCACTTGCGGGTGTTAATTGACAGAGATTTTGGACTTATAAATGAACAAAGAAATCTATATATACATAACAAGATCAAGTGCATGTTGGGTTCAGCTTATTTTGAGAAAATAATCACCTTTTTTCAGCTTTGTCACAGAGCTTTAGAAAAATAAACAATTATTTTCTTAAAAAAAGTTGTCCCAAACATGTACTAAAAACAGCTATTATTTACCTATTCTTTTAGTTATGATACTCACTGCATGATTCAAAATATGTATATGAGAAACACCGATTACCACATCAGATTCCCTATACTTCAGTGGTGGAGTTGGGTAGAATTCAATATCATTTTACAATTAACTAGAGTACAGCATAGTTATCAACCCCGAATTGTGGTGGTGTAGCACCCAACTCTGGAAATATTATAATACTAACCAAATAATTCATACTACTCAAAAACAAAAGAAAAAAAATAATGATAAACAATAAGTCACAGTTTACATGCACAATCACCATCGATCTAGAGCAATAAGAACATCGTAATGAAATAAAAATAATAATAGATGATGATGAAATTAATAGAAGACAAACATAACAATTGGATAAAAATTAGCAAAATTTGAACTGAGAAGTCTAATGGAAGAAGAAAGAACAAAAAGCAAGAAAAGAATAATCCTCTAAAGTATGAAGGAATAGAGGTCAAAATAGAGGTAACTTCTGTCTGAATGGTCAAGGAAGAAAGGTTTCAGATCCTATTATGTTTCTGAAGCAAAAAAATGCATTAGAAAAGGGGGGGGGGGGGGGGGGATCACAATTTTACCCCAAAAAAACACCATAAACAACATTGTTTTAGGGTAAAAGTGGGTTTTTTAAGCATATATCATGGCAGCACTGCCATAGCATGCAAAAAGTTGCTATCTTGCCTGCTATTGAAAATCACTCTGCTCTTTGGATCCCATAGCAGCCACCAGGGTAGCTCTGCTCCACTATAGCATGCTATTGACTACTATGGAGTATAGGTAGTAAAATCAACCTCTACTCACAAAATATCTATCATTTATATAAAAAAAAATAACAAATATGCCACCAGTAGAGGGGAAAAAGCAACAAGGAAGTGACACGTCCCATTGGTCTCGACAAATTTATCACAACTATGGATAACAGTTATCACATTCATGATATACCTGAGGAGAAGCAATGACTGTCTGAAGTATAGAACACCTTTAGTAGCATCAGATTCAAGCATCCGATAGATAACAGATAGAGATTCAATATCATCAACAGCAGACCAACTGTCATATAACTGTGCCCAACAATCTGCTGTTGTCCAAGGTTCAACATGCTCACACACAAGAGTACAGAGCTGAGATGCAGCTACACGTCCTTCAAACATTCTATAATATGGACACAGGGTAAGAATTGCTTGAACATCACGGAGGGCTGCTTTGTAGTCCTCAAGGACCAGGTAGATAAAAAACCGTAGTTCCAAGCACTCTAATGAAAGTTTGAAGCCAAGAATCCGGTTGATCTCAGCCAGTGCACCTTGAACATTCTCAGCCCTCATTAAAGAGGAGGCCCTGTACATGTAGGGATATACAAGAGTTGGATCCAGTTCAGTTGCTTTCTCAAGGTCTTTCCACCTCAGATCACCATCACAGTATAGTGATCTTTCCTGGTACATCCATCCAAGTGAAGTAACAGAAGAAATGGCTGAACTGATCCTCTCATAAGATAAAAGTTTCTCACCCTTTATAGAGTCCAGTCTAGCTAAACCCGCAACAGAATAAATATGACCTGTATCTACAGCCCTCTCAAAAAGACAATAGGCTTCATCATATTCTTTCCTTAAGAGTCTTACACATCCCAATTGATGATATGCCAGCAGTCTCTGCTTGCCATTCTCAGCAAAATCAACTAACCTTTCCAGGAAATGAGCTGTTGTGTCTGAACTAGAATTAAGGTTCACAGAAACTTCACTTAAGAAACAGAACAGTGCAAATAAGCCTGGCCCAACCGTGACTGCCAACTGCTGCCTATTAGCATGAATAAATAACTCCACCACCCGACTGTCACTCAAGCAGTTGGGAATGTCATGTAAAAGAACTTGTAAACAAGAAGCCGCAAGGACAGCTGAATTCTCATCAAGAGCATATTCCATGAGTTCCACTGCATCTTCTCTGGAGGAAACTAAGGATGCAAGTCTCCTACCACAAGCCTGTTTTAGTCTTTCGCAACAATACTTGTTAGCAAAAACTAACACCTCCAACAAAAGGGTTGGAGGGACCTCAAGTAAACTGCCTGTCAAGCTGAAAGAACTTATTACCCTCATACCTGAAGGAGATATATTGTTTTCAGACAAATCTATAGTCTCAGAAAGTGATTCCCTGAAATACCCTTTCAGCATTGCATTAAATGGTGCAGAAAGTTCAGAAATCTTTTGTCTATCACAGATTATCTTCTCATTTCCGATTGTAAAAATAACATTCTGTGAAATGTGGTTCTCATTCATTGAAACTCTCTCTTGGGAGCTTACATTCATATCAAAAGGAATATGAGATTCTATATCTACGGGCCCAAATTCCTTTTCACATTTACCACAAGCTGCAAGCAAGTTGGCAACTAGTTCTTCTCCTTGTTTCTCATACTTCAACCATGCCCCAAATATAATCTTCTCATGAACAGTGTTTGCTCTCTGCCAAGCTGATCGGAGACTTCTACGCATCAGTTTAACATCCCCAAGGCCCCTAAAGACCTGATATTGTAACAAAAACAGTTTTGACTGCTCCTGAGGAGGGCACGACTCAAGTTCTTCATGGATTTGAGCTAAAACTTCCACATAATCAGCAGGTTTAAAGAATGGGAGTATAGGTGGTTGCGGGACCTTGATTAGCGATTCTCTATAGCAATTAACACTAAGCAACTCTTAGTTCAGTGAATTGGTTAAAAAGTAAGCTTCAAACTAAAGAAGTTGAACAAAGAAACTTACATTGATGCAGAGGAGGACTGTGAAGACAATTTGGAAAGCTTCCCCCTTTCAACTTGGAGCCAGGACTGTGGATTTAAGGCATTAGGGTGCGCTTCTTTACATGATTCTGCAGTGTAGA
Source organism: Canavalia gladiata (assembly GCA_037954105.1). NCBI lineage: Eukaryota > Viridiplantae > Streptophyta > Magnoliopsida > Fabales > Fabaceae > Canavalia > Canavalia gladiata. The sequence goes on from CM075660.1 coordinate 64,399,198, forward strand.
AAGTCCTCATAGGGCATAAGAGACGAAACAAGTCCCAGATCTCCACTATAAGAGCACTATATGCTTCCTCCTCAAAATCAAACCTTTACAAATTGGGGCCAAAGGAAAGGAGCAGACCTACCAAAAGGGAAAAGTGCAGCCTCTACCTGCAGGTCACATTACACAGCCCTCAACTCAAAAATTCCCAACCCCAGAAAGCAAAATCACTTCTTTTCTTTTCTTCTCTTCCTTTGTGTTCCCCTTTTAGAAGAAACAGCACAATCAATCTCAAAGTAACGGTCTTTCCGGAAAAAAGAAAATTACTGGGTTATCCCCATTAACAAATCTAATTCAATATTTTTATTCCTGAAAAAAGGAAAAGCATTTAATAATTCTACTTTACTCTACTCTCTTCAGCTCAGCCTAAACCAAGGAATATCCAGAAAAATGGCTACGATAGATCCCAATACCCAAAAAAAAAAAAAACAGTGACCACTTACAGTGCAGCTGGTTCATCCAAGTTTCAGAGCATAAAATGTCAGATGGAAAGAAAGAGAGAGAGCAATTTCACTTATGGCTTCAATTTGCAGAACCAAATGAAGGATTTGCAGCAGGGGATGAGGGACATAGAGATCAAAATGAGGTGGAATCTAACAGAAAATTTTCGACTTTAACTAACTTTTACTTTTTCCTGTGTTTGGTGAAAGGGAAAGTGAGTAACTTTTTCTTTCCTTGCGTCCGTTGGAGTTGGAGACCATGGAAGTTGCAGCCACTATTGGTTGGAAGTCCAAAAGAATAAAGTTTGAACTTGGTGGATTGAAAGTGAAAAAACTAAACAAAAACAAGTGATGAAACAATTGAAATATACCAAAGGGAAAATAACAGGAGCATGCCAGATATTACGCAGTCCTTTTCTAATGCCAATGATAAACGCCCAAATATTCCTCCTCTGAAAATGATGTCTTGTTTGATTCTTAGTTTTAAGACATCTTTGGAGGACAGGACAAGAATATACGATAAGATTTTTTTTTATTTAACATTTATTTAATTAATAGGATACGATCAATTTATTGTATTATTTTATTTTATTTTTTATTTAATATAATTTTTATCGTATTAACATTACAAGATTAAAAAATAACGGGATAGAATAATATATATTTTTATTTTATTTTAATAACAATAATATAAATAAAAATATGAATAATAATATTAATAATTATATTAAATATTAGTAATATTAAAAATAATGATAAAATTAATTATAATAATATTAATTAATAATGATAATATTATTATCAATTAATCAAATAATAGAAGTATTTTAATAATATTAATGATAAATATTATTATTAACTATAATAATATTAATATATTAAAATAATATTATTAGTGTTCTATTTTTTTCTTGTTAGTGTTATCCTCAATCTTTGATTTGATAAAATAAATTAGAGGATCATATTTTGATTTTATTTATTTATTTATTTTTATTGAAAATCATAAATATTATATTATTAATAAAAATATAATAATATATTTAATTATAATTTATATCATATCCTATTATTATTTAATTATCTTAAATATAAAATTATATAATATAATATTATTTGTTTTGTTATCTTAACATACAATAAATATACAACAAAATAAAGTATATCATACCTTATCTTTTTCATATCCAATACTAATATCTTTTAATATTCTATTCATCAAATAAATTTTTAGAATTATTTTAAATATTCTAATTTGCATAAATACTTAAGTTTGTTCATAAAAATTTGAACATCCCAAAATTCTGTAGCGGCAAAATAGATTATTTATCTTATATTAACGACTTCTTGTTTTGATATTTAAAAATTAATTTTATGTTTCTTAATATAAATTATATACATATATTTAATAAAGTTATATGGTTTAAAATTTACAAAATAAAAATTTAAATTTATATTTTATATTTTAATAAATTGAATTGGTTCGCATTTGTTAAAGGAAATATTTAAATGGATAAAGTAAAAAAGATGTCAAATTAATTTGAATTAAAATGTGTTGATTATGTTCTGTTTTAATGGGTTCAATTAAGTTGACTTAATATGGCCAACTTTGCCAAAATTTAAATTCATAACTTCTAATCATGTTCTAAAAATGGAATTGTACTAATCGATTTGATTGATGAATTAGTTTAGTGTTTGGTTCATTTACTTCAAATATTGAATAATTTTTTAATTATAAATATTGAGTAAACCATCATAATTTTTTAAAAATTTAAAATTAATCATATTAATTTTTTCAAAAAATGTAAATTATCACATGAATTTTTTAAAATATAAAAATTATTTAATTTAATTTTTAACATTTAGTTTGAAAATAAAATTAATAATATTTTTATATTTCAGAAATAAAAGTTATAATTTTTTTTAATAATTAATATGATCTATTTCAAAAAGATCAAAATAATGTTTTATAATCTTTTTGGTCTAAAACCCATGAAAGAACTAGTTTGAAATAATCACTTAAAATTTTAAATTTTTATATTCAATCAAAAGGTAATTTTATTAGTCAAATAAATACTAATACAAATTATGAAATTATAAAACTTTATGTATGATATTTTTAAAAAAATCAATTTTATCATGATGTACATAAATAAATAAGTTAATAAATACATGCACAAATAAAAAAATGAGAATGGATAATTTTGTAAACCAAATTAGACTTTAAACATGTTATTCATACTTAAATTATAGAACTTCTTCAAGAGTTTAAATATTTCCATTTTTAATTGTAAAAAATATTTTTTGTATTTATAATAAATTAAAAATTTAATATTTCTTTTTTGTTATTTACAAATTTTTTCAAAATACAATAATTCAAAAATAGATTAAATATTTTTTAATGTTTACTCAACTATACATAATAAATATATTCATATAATGTATATATATATATTAATATTTTATTAAAATTTATATAATTCAAAGAATTGATAATATTAAATACTATAATTTTAATATAAAATTATTATTTATTATATATTTTTATATACAATTTTTTTATATAAAAAATGAGTTAAAAAGGTTGTGTGCAGAATCCAAAATTTGATTTGGACATTATTGTCATTCACTTGCGGCTCTCCATAGTTTGTGATCAATAGACATGAAAACGTAGTTTTGTGCAAGGACTACTCAATTAATGGATTAATACGGTTGCAGATGCAGTCGACCACAATGTTTAACTTATGTGTTAGACATGCTTTGCTTTCATGTGATTGATTCGCTACAAAATCTTACATGCTTACATACACAATGTATTTTGTGTATACAAAGTTAAAACTTAGCAATTAAGGCTCGCATTTTTAATGGGTAGAATTGTGAATTGTGATTTGCTACGTATTTTGCTTTTTGGATCACAAGTGATATTTTAGGACATCTTTTTCTGTTTGCACACTTCTGTTTCCAATTGGATGGGTTTACTCATCCAATTCTGTTTGCACACTTCATAATATAAAAACACATTTTAGGATATCTTTTTCTCAAAATTAAACTTAATTGTTTCTCGTAGAACATAATTTTGATAAATTTTACTTTGAACTCTAGTAATTAGTAAAAACATACCTATAGGAATACCTCCAAACTTAAGAGTCCTATGTGGAGCAGATCAGCATATGGAATGTTGGGTTATATAACATCCCACGAATGGTTGTTAGTTGTTATTACCTAATAAATATAGATATTTTATTTTTCAATTACAAATTAATTTTTATATATCTTTTAGTAAATTAATAAAAAACTATAATTAAAATGAATTAATTTATATATTTTAAAATAATGAATAATTTAAAATTAATTTATGTACATCCTTAATCTCATTATATTGCAACATAATTAATTATCAAAAAAATTTATGATTGATATTATAAAAAATAATAATTAATTTAATTACAAAAGTAATAAATAATTAATTAAAAATATATAATCGATTATAAAAATTAAATAGTCAATTACGTATAATTTTATATTTAATTACACATTTTCAATAATAATTACTTATTATATATTTAATTAAAATCATATTTTGTATATTATTAATTATATTTTTTCATATTCAATTATCAAAAATTAATAATCAATTAAAACTTCAAAATTTAAAATAATGCTATAGTATATTTCCGAATATTTTTTATATTGACATGAACAAAATCAAGTTGAAAAAGATTAGGCAACCCATGCTGAATAACAGCAGCTCCAACTCATTGTTTGTTTTGTTAGCTGTAGTTTTTTCTTATTTCCTTTTTTGGGTTGGCTCTTGAGTCGTTTCATCATGTTCTGGTTTTTACTTCATCTCATTTTTATTATTTTTTTCAATATTTTGAAAAGGAATAAAAAAAAAGCAAGGCATATTCTGGCGAGTGCTTAAGGCGGTGGTAACATAAATACAACACCTCTAAACTTGTTAAGTTACTCTAACCTTGTTAATCACCGTCGGAGGAATCTAGAACATTCCCATCCGTACACGCGTCAGGCATAGAAAGATCCACGTCCCCGGCTCGTGTAACAACGGCGATGTTTTAAGCTTCCACAATCGTGTTTATCTATTAATATCTCCCGCGAAAACAGTCTCATCTCCGTTCGATGCAAATAAGCAAGATCGATAAGCCCTAAATATTTTCCTTCCACTTTCCTTTGCTTTCTCTCACTTTCTCAGTCGAGAATCTTCATCGCAAGATGTGGAACCAACCGTTTGGGAAAACAGATTTCGAGAGTGGGGCTCGGCCTCTGTACCCGATGATGCTTGAGAGCCCCGAACTCCGGTGGTCCTTTATCCGAAAAGTCTACTCCATAATCGCCATCCAGTTGCTCGTCACAGTCGCCGTTGGCGCCGTCGTCGTCACCGTTCGTCCTATCTCCGTCTTCTTCGCCACCACCGGCGCCGGCTTGGCTCTCTACATCGTCCTCATCTTTGTCCCCTTTATCAGTGCGTCTCCTTTCCTAATTGCTTTGGATTCCATAACTTGCTTCATGTTGTTTGATTTTTCTCTAACGATAGTTTTGTTTTGCGCTGGTTCTGCTTGCAATTGCAGCTTTGTGTCCTCTTTACTATTATTATCAGAAGCATCCCGTCAATTATCTTCTCCTAGGGGTTTTCACTGTTTCTCTTGCATTTGCCGTTGGATTGAGTTGCGCCTTTACTAGCCGTAAGATTCATTCATTGTCTCCTCTCTCTTTTTTCTTTTTAATTTTGATTTTATTCAGATTCGCACTTTCTCTTCCTTTTTGTGTTGGTTTTGTGGTTTAAATTTGGGATTGATTCGTCAATGTAGTTATGTGTGCATTAAAAAACTGAAATAATTCGTGGTTTATGTTGTTTTAATTGCTGAACATGGAACTTGAGTTTGGTTTGCATGGTTGAAATTTAGACTTGGATGTGTGTGATTCTAATTTGGGACTACGGACAAAGGAGAATTGCATTTAGGAATCAGAATTACTCTTGACATGTAAGTTGGGATTTGGGGGCATGTTCATCTTTTTGGGTTGGGACAAAATACCAATGCGCGTGTGTGTGCTCTGTGCGGGAGAGATTTTTGTGTAAGGACTGCGAGAACAACAAGGCTGTGTTAAAAACTTATTGGTGAAGGCTAAACGGTGTCTTAAGGGCATTAATTAACAAATCAAGAGTAGAAAAACTTTATTGGAAAATATTATTGATGCATTTTAATCATAATTTCTAATGCACCTCCTGTATAGTTTGCAATAAAAACTTTCTATTGTTGTTGTTTTTTTTAATCGATGCCTCAGGTACCAATTAACAAGATCCAAGATTATTTTCATGGTCACATTAGGATACTTGCTTCTAAGTTTGACTTACTCGTTACTTCCTTTTGTTTACAATGGAATGGACTTACGAGAGTGAATTATGTCCCGATACGGTCGTGTCTATTATTATTTAATTAACTACTATTTCTGCAATGGAAATAAAACCAGCCTAAAAACCAATTTGAGATCTTGGTTTCACGCACACGCGTTAGGACTTTTTCTCCCTTGTAAATTTTGGCTTGTGAAATTTTTTTGGCAAACTTGCCATTATCGGTGAAAATCGCCTACTTGTATATGGTCCTGAGTTTTTCCTAATGAAACTGTGTATCTGATACAGAGAAAGTTATTCTGGAAGCTGTCATATTGACCGCTGTGGTGGTGGTAGGTCTGACTCTCTACACATTTTGGGCTGCAAGCAGGGGCTATGATTTCAACTTTCTTGGCCCCTTCTTGTTCGGTGCTGTGCTTGTTCTTATGGTCTTTGCATTTATTCAGGTATCATTATGATCTCCAAACATTGTTGCTTCATGTGTATTGCACGATTGTAATCATTTTGGTTAACTTCATATAACATGTTCTTTTCCTTGCAGGTTCTCTTTCCGCTCGGTAAGTTGTCTGTGATGATCTATGGGTGCTTGGCAGCCGTAATATTTTGTGGCTACATCATATATGATACGGACAACCTGATCAAGAGATACTCCTACGATGAATACATTTGGGCTTCGGTCTCCTTGTATCTAGACATCATCAACCTCTTCCTGTCTTTGCTCACTATTTTTAGAGCTGCTGATAATTGAGATTATTGCGTCATATATTCCGTTCCTTGCCATGCCACATTATTGTTTTCTATGGAGGATGAGAGTGGGTCCCGAAAAACAGATTCTGATCGATTAATAAAAAGTTCGGGGCTTGCCCTGTTGCCTTGTACACAATGGATTATTGTCAAAACTGTTGATAAAATAGTTGATTAATGGTGAAATTTTGCACTTAATTGTAAATACGTTTGTGACTGCCCCTTTGTTATTTGTGTTCCTTATTTTATGGCTATGATTTTTAGTCTGTTGCCAAGCTATCTATTTGATTGGTACATATATGTATATATGTATAAAGGTTCACCACTCTGGCCTAAGACTTGAAATGGAAACAGATAGGCTTATGATATGGATGCTAGGGAAGGCTTTACACCTCCTACTAGGAGTGACAAGTTAACATTTGAGAAATTGTATTCCAGTTATCTATGGTAGTTATTTAGATTCGATAGCAATTCATTGCCTGGTTTTTAATAGCAGTCATGTTGTATTGCAATTAGCAATATTGCAAAGTCGCAGCTAAAATTGATACGATTGCGCCTTTACAAATTGTAATATTGCAGCCGCCATAATGTGCTTCATTGATACTTGATAGTACGGCTAGTGATTAACTCATCTGTGTCTTTGTGAACGCAACTACCCTGCAAAAAATATTTCGTTTTCTATTGTCGTTGTCTCCAGTGAACGTGTTCCTTACCTTGTAGGACAGGGTATCCGATTTTATCCTTGCATTCTGAGTGGTCAAATTTTGACAAAATGAGTAGTTTAGATCTACATCTAATGATTGGATAAGGTCTGCATTTAAATCTCTGCTGTTGTAATAACATGTCTACATGGATCCAAGTCAGTCTGCAAGTCATCATAAGACCTTGTTTCACCCCTGAAAAGAATGGACATAATTTATGCACACCATATTTTGAAATCAGACCTTGAAGCCACTTGTTGTACGTCGGTGGATACGTTGTATAAATACTTGGCAGATCCCTTTTGCACGGGGAAATTAAAGTGTTATAATGACCATTAAAACAAGAAAAAAAACAGAGGAAGTAAAGTTAAGCAAAGAATGGAAGCAGCAAAGTACGGTCTTGTTTGTTTTACCTTTAAAAGTTTATTTTTTGTACTTTTTTTAATAAAACATGTTTAAATGAAAATATATAACTTACCTTAATTTATACTCTTAATTATATTTAATAGTTCATTAAAATTAAATTTACTTAATTTTAAACCATCGAGACATTACGTGGTAGTTTTATTATATATAGAGAAAACTGGGTCAAATCTCAATTTTAAATGTGAAAGACATTATATTTTTGCTCTGTAATTTACTACTAGTTTGAATTTTGGTATTAATAATGAAAAATGTAATAATACACTTACTAATGCATTCGTTCTAATACGTTATTAGATGAAATTCTTGTTAATTTATTATATAATGACTTTCTTTCCTTTCCTTGTTTAGTGGGTTTTATTTCCTTTACAGTAAGTTTCAAATGTATTTTATCTAATAAAGCACGTGCTTGTTTGTTAAATAGAGCATGTTAAAAAAAAATATTACTGCCATTTCTCGTTTATTTATTATTTTTTGTGTTTTCACTTTTCATTGCATATCCATACGCATCCTTTACGCACAAAATCTTTTAATATCAAGATAATTCTATATCATGTCTGATCCGATGGCCGTATCATATCTGTAAATTATCATAGATAATATTTTTCTGGTCTTATAATGCGTGTCAACGGACATTAGTGTTCATATCATCATATATGCTCCTGACGATTTCGTTGTGGTAAGCCACGTTCAGTATGAAAACCTTGGCAAACATGACAAGTCAAACCATTGGAAATGGAAGGAGGGCTCTTCATTTCTTAGTTGCCTATACTGAAGGAAAGTTTTTTGTTTTTTGTTTTATGGTCTCATTCATCTGAATTTTGTCTTATTAAATAAGGAGGCACCTTTTCTACGATGGTTTTCTTTCGTTTGAGTTGGCAATACCTCTAGGAATTTATTAGAAGAAAAGGATCTTTCTTAACGTGAGTCTTTTCTTTTGGAGATTGCATTTCATGCATATAGAACCATCTCAAGGTTTTTCTTTTTTCTTTTTTTTTTTAAAAAAACAACGGTTTCAATTTGCATTTATAAATGGAAATGATTTAATATTAGGTATTTCTAGAACAATAAAATAGAAAATATTGATTTTAAATAAAAAAAATCATTACATATATATTCGAGCATTCAACACTTACATACATGCACATGTGTAACAGGCAAGATAATGTGCACAGACAAACGAAAATTACTTTGTAAAATATAGATTACACACAAAGGTTTCAAATATGAATTGCTCTTGAATTGAATCGGATAAGTTTTCGTGAAAAAAAAAAACATTTGACCTAATTATATTGAATTTTTTTTATTTTACCATCCATTCATCTGTTCTTAAAATCAAATCTTATAAAATGATTTCAATTGAATCAGTTTTCTGGTTTTGTTTTAGTAGGGAGCAATAAATTAATCCTATTTCACATCTTTTCCATATTCTTATTAGCAATCATTTTTAGTATACAATACAAAATTATATAATATCAGAGGCATAATAAAAAATTTAAAATTAGTTTGAAGATAATAATATTCTAAACTTGATTATATTTTTTATCCGTTTAGTTTAAACTGTATGATTTTGGTTTTTTAAGTTTTTAGTCAATTAAATCTTTAAAATTAAGCAAAAAATTGGTCATTATGTTAATTTTCATTTATTTAAAAACTTAATTTTTTCTATCCAAATATGTAAAGGTTTATGATAAGTTTACAAAAAGATTATCTTGAGCAACGAAAATAATCAAGAGCAGATTACATAATAGGATGAAAGATGAGTCTATCAGATACAATATGTCTACTTGAGCCATAGCTGTAGGGGATAACTTGGATTTATTCCAAAAGCCAGAGAAGTAGCTCAAATCCTTCTCTCTATTAGCAATATCAGATTCCTGTGAAAAATTCACTCTATCCGAGATAAGAAAATCTCTAGGGGATTTGATAGATGCATTATATCCAAAAGGAGAATAGAAAATCTCAAGGACCTAGAAGTTTAGACATCGGATAGTATGTTCATTCCTAAGTTAAAAATCCATTAGATTCCGTTTTAAGAGTTAAGAAATACAGCTAAATACATATAGTTTGAATAATCAGCAGTAGCAAGAGACAAATTTGGCAATGAGTATTTGATATGCAGCTCAAATCCCATTTATTTTTTGCCTCTGTGCAACAATGGAAAGTAGTCTTGAAACCCCTTGAGTCCATATGTCATATTCTCTTTGATTTCTACATTCAAACTCCACAATCCCCCTTGCTTCTGTTTTCAATCCAAAATACCTTCTTTTTTCACCATCATCAAACAGATGCCTTCCTGGCCACGCTGGTATATTTGTACACACATCCAACACAACATCTGGAAATTTAATAGCATAATGTTATGAATTCTTTTTATGGTAGACATCATCTATGCAAGCAAAATGTAGTTAATGACAGGCTAGGCTAGGCTTGTAGCTTACTCTTTTTCTTTTTGGTAATGGTTCCTGCAACATGTCTACTCTTCATTTTCAGCATCACCTGAAATGGTTGCAAGCATTGTGATGAATGGGGTCGTTATGGACATGTACCCAATTCCATCTTCTATTGAATTAAAAATACCTGGCCTGTTCGATGTATATAAACAGAAACTATCTTCCAGTGAAGATCACCTACAGTTATCACCAAATTGGAGTTCAATCTTTTTGCAAATTTGAGAAAAAAATTCAGTTAGTGCCAATATATATATAGTAGCTGCCTTTGTTACTGAAAGCACCTTTACGGGTCCGTTTGAGTAATTCAGTGCCCTTAGCAAGTAGCTCTTGACTGCAAGCACCCAAAAATTTTTCTCCATTGATAATCTCCTCACTATCACTGGTGCTTGAATTACTGTTATTATAGCCTTTACCACATATTCCAATCCCTATGCCTCTTTCTGGCGGTGTCACTGCAGTAATATTCCACACCTCTTTCAGTGCTCTTGCTTTCAAGGTTGCTGCCCCTCTTAGAGCTACATATATAAAGGACCACATCCTTCATGTAAGTGTCTATACAAGGAAAGAAAAATACAAAACAGGACTATTATATTACAACCTCTTACAAACCAAGTGTACAAGAATGTTCCTTCTGGTACCAAGGGACTAATCAGCAATGAAACTAAAGACCCTAGTTGATTCTTTACGGTTGAAGCAACTTAATAAGCAGTTTTTCAAGGTCAAGTCAACAACATAATGCATTGCATAGATCTTTCACTGTAATCAACTTTGGTTAAGAGTGATAGCTTAATGGTTTCTCAAATAAAACTTTGTATTACTATAGGAGATACACAAAAATCTACCTGTGGCAGCTGCAGCTGTAAGTGTTGTGATATCATCATGTGAACGGACATTCACAGCAGAGCTAACCACAGAAGCAAGGTGGTCTCGCTCGGCTCCCATTGATTCAGCAGCCTCCACACACTGAGCAGCAACTAAAGTGGCTGCAGAAGCAATAGCCATGTCTGTCTTGGCCATCTTTTCATCCTTGTTAGGTGCAGATGATGCAGCTGTTGCAGCAGTGATAGCTGCAACTGCAGCTGCCACTGCAGCCACAGAAATAGCAGCATGAAGTTGAGCATTATGAGTTCTGTTTTCTTCTTTCTTCTTTTCTCTTCTCTCTTTCAACCATCTTCCAACTGTTTTAGGTCCGGAGCAAGGAGTGGCATTTCCTATAGCAGCACTCATGGTTCGGCTGCCATTGAATAAAGGGTGAATGGAATTGTTTGCCCGAAAAAACTGCAACACAATAATGAAGCATAGAGTTATTAATCCTTCTTGGGATTCTCCATCGTTGTATTAATTTAACATTATAAAATTGTTCCATCTTAAAAAACAAGCTGACAATATTCAATTATTCATGGTTTCCTTGCCAGCTGCCTCTCATAAATCACTGACATGCATGTCTTTTCCTTACTATTTTTGCTAGTGTTCATTATTTTATATCAGTTTCCATGTTATGTTTAATTGCATCATTCTTATGGTGAAGACAAGAAAACTACACAAATATTTTCGTTTTACGAGAACAAGTCCTACTACTACTACTACTAGATGCTATTGCTTTGATTTCTTTATAGTACAAGGCCAAATTGAACTTTTTCCCGCTACCAAGAAAAAAATGCCAAAATGAGAAGGTTGTTTGCGTGAATACGGAGATAAGGTACAGTGGATCAGTCAAACTCTTTTGTCCTGTTGTGAAACAATCAGCTAGTAATGCAAGGGGCTGGAAACCATGTCTCCACATTTGATCAGCAACAGTAAAGTGCGTCATTACCCACTTCAACACTCAGCCGGTCCCATCCAAAAGTTACTTCCAAAGTTCAAAATGTTAATTTTTAAAATGAAAAGTCATAGCCCCTCCACAACTTTAGGCTCTAGCTCCCTCTTTTGTTAAGGTAGTGGGGAAAAACTAAAAAGTAGAACTGATCCTCAGTCTCATGGAAGACCCTTGAGCAGTAAGCACCAAATTATTTAAGAATATGAATGAATGAACACATACATAAGACATGACTAGCAGGTGAGGTGAATCTAATGGGGCCCACAAGTTCCTTCCTTTTGTAAATTTTTACATATTTTATGGTGGTACCTCGTAACCCCAATGACAAAAAGCAAACCGTGTTTTCCACATATCAAAACAAGTAGTGGCAGGTACTATTATTCAAGAGTGAGGTTGGCAAGGGAATCCAATAGTTACAAAATAAAAGCCACTGTTCACTGCAACACAGCAACAGTAGAATCACTTTGTTCCTCAGGGTCTAAAAGAAAAGGGGAAAGGAATAGAGATATATATACCTTGACAACATCATCAAACTCTTCAGAAGGAGAAATTGGTGGACTATCTGTTCCTGTTAAAGAAGTACCACCGTTCAAAGGTTCACTACTGTGAGACAGTCTACCTGATGTTAATGGAGACACTTCCTGTTACACACATCACACATGAAATGGTTTTAAAACAAAACATATATATAACATGAATGAAAGAAAAGCAATGTGACAGGGTGAACATAAAAACCTCTCTTGCTGATTGCGACATAATGCGCTCAAGGACAAGCTGTGAAGTAGCTGAGGAAGCAAAAGAGAACTGGTTTCCACAGATGGGTGAGAGTTCCTCAGTTTGTTGGGGAATGGAATTAGTGACACAAGAAACAGACTTGGAAGCTATGCAGGAAGAAGGTGCTAAAGCTTTAGAGATCTCAAGGGAAGAGGCACTCCATGATCTTGACAAGAACTCCATTGGTACTCTCGGGCTCTCTGGCAAATGGGTTGGAAGCAACTCATTTCCGCCACAATTGGCTTTCAACTTGGGTTCCATGTCAAAGTTTGAGGTAGCTTGGATTCCTCAAGTGGTATTATATATAGTGGCATCTTTGAGGAACCACGAGTGTTAAATGCTAATATCCCAAGGGCAATGACTAGTCAGTAAGTGAAAAAGCGGGTTAAGGGTAGTGAGAAATGGTCAAACACCATGTGATGAGGTACTTTGTTGTGAACTTCACACCCGAAACAAAGAAAAGGAAAAAGTACTGTTATCTGATTTGTGCCATATATCATAGACTAGGTTGTAGGCAGAATTTGGTGGACAATGTCATTTTAACAGTCTTTATGGCTCCTCTTGCAGACTCTATCATTATTCAATTCAAATCATCGAGTCTACTGACTAGAAATAAAATATATGTTTCTTTTTTATCAAAAAGGTATCTCTGTTCAACATTTTATTGAGCTATTATAGGGACTAAATCAACTATCATTACCAAACAATACTAATCGATAAGGCTCATCATTCATGCTTTAAGGATATACAATCACGTGATAATAGTAGTGAACCTGCAAAATAATAGGACAATTTACATTGACACTCCTAAGATTTATTGAAAAAAATATAATACCCTTTCATTTCTTACACCTAAGTAAACCTTTCTTAATTTATATAAAAACATAACACGATATACCTCTCTCAATTATATAACTCTACACAAATCTTCTCTAATTACTAATGATATTATATGTATAAGGAAGATAAAAAAAATATTAAAAAACGAATGCTTTTTCCATATATCACATGGGTGTCGTCAACGTAATTTGTCCAATAATGTAACATATCACAGTCGAATGCTTATGCTGTATATATATTCTTCCCAAAGAAAAGACAAAAATATTGGCTATTGCCTATTGGGCTAGAAGGTAAGACCCATAATTAGGAGCAAGTTCTGATAATGCAATAACTGCATTGCTAAAATATGTAAACTTATTTGATTTATGTCCACATCATATCCTTTGAGAGAATAACTACTGTTGTACTATTAAAAAATGATTAACAAGGAGGACCAGATCAAAGCAAATTGCCAAACCAGTACTATATACTTGAATTGACATGCAAACACTGCATATATTCATTGAAATCATTGTAGTTCTATTAGCAGTTTACTTGGACCGTTCAATAAGAAGCTAGCACATAGCACTGGGAGATTAGAAGGCTTAATCAAACGAGCAAAGACACAACTTGATGCAAATTATTAGTTTAGATTCACGTTATATTTCATTGGATTCATGTTTTTTCCAACGCTATTAAAAGCAGTTTGAGTTCATTTTTTTTTAGCACTATTAAGAGTAACTTAATACGTTTTGGATATGCAGTTGTCAACTTCAAACATCAAACGAAACAATCACTGTTTCAACTAATGGTAGGGTCCTAGTCTGGGAGAACAAAATTGTAACCTTTCAGAACAAATTGAAATCTGAAGCTAGATTCAGTTCCAACTGTAGTTTTCATAAATTAAAAAGCTTAAAATCAAGTTAAAAGAGTAGAAATGAGATTATAAATGATTTTCATCTGGTTCTGGATATGATCACATGAACAAATACACATGATTAGGTTACAAGAGTTAATATTACATGACTATTTCAAGAAAGGTACTAATTCTGGCGCCTGTTTGAAGTAGGAATCAGCGTGTGCAGCTGTGACATTAGAGGGGAAAATGTCAGAGACTATAGAGTGAGTTGAGTAATGGTGGTTCCTTCTTGTCGTAGGAGTTGGCAACGTCCAAGACCGACAGGTTAAGAAGTCCAAACAAGTTGTAGCAGAACAATATTTCTGCAGTGTTGGACACAAAAGCTGTGTTCCAGAGAGGACCTGAACTAAAATGCGCGTGCACAGAGACGTCATCAGCTACTGCTTTCTCAAATTTTCAGACACTGGCATGAACACAACCTCAATTCCCCTCTCAGGCTCATAATTTTCTGAAGAAAGAAGAGAAATAACAAAAGGCTGTGAGAAACAACAGCCTTAGCTTTTTGGTTTTTGTTAGCATTTTGCTCTACCCTTCATTCATAACTGACAAAAGATGTCAACTTTATTCCTTTTGCCTCGTTTTCTCATTGACAATTGTTCCCTTTGGATTTCAATTGCACTTCAAATGTGCTGTCATGTTATTTTCAGAAGATTGATTTTTTCTCACTCAAATTTGCTTTTTTGAAGTCAATTTTGGTTACCCTTTAGGACCACTAAGGAATGAGAAAGCGAGACCTACATAGTGGCTAATTTGTTGTACTAACAAAGTATAGATAGGCTTCCTTTTTTTCCTGTCCTATCTTTCTTATTTTTAAACTCAAGTGCTTCCGTTTTGCTTTATTTACCTCAGATGACATCTAGACGTAAAACAGCTCCCCCACCTACATTCTTTTCCAGATCTGTTGCGCAATGTGCTGGTTAATGACTATCCAAAGCAAAAAAATATTAACACCATATACAAAGAGACATCTATAAGTAATTATACGAGTTATGTTGAACATTACATTTTAGTAGAAGAACCTTTCACTTTCAAATGTCTCTTTCTATTCACCAGAAAGAAAAGGGGAGACATTTGAATGTGTTTAATGTTCCTCTAGCAATTGTATGCAGGTTTTGGATCTTAGACGAAGCTCTGGAATGAATGAAGGACCAAGGCTCGAACCTTCCCTGGTAAATATATCCTGAAACTCCCCAGATGTGCGCGCAGGACGATTTTTTTATCGGCTAGCAACATGAAGAAATGGCATTTTTTCACTTGCATGATCGAGTCCTCTTTTCAGCTTTTTTTCCCTTCGTTTTTCCTATATAGAGTCTACGATAAGGAACAAAATCAATTATCACTATTCACCAGTACAAGTAGGAAACCCCAGGAATCAACCTTTATCTAAGTATAAAACAGACAAAAGGGGTCGTCCAGGACGAGAAGGAAGAGCCAAAACCCTAAATATATATTTATTTCTTATTTTCATAAATAGATAAACATTAGTTTAAAAGACATTGAAAATAACAAACTTTTAGGGCGTATTTGTTTAGAAAATATTTTTTTATTTTATTTTTCAAAAAAAATTGTAAGAAAAAACAAAAACTACTTTTTTTTTATTATTTACCCTATTTATTATACATATCTTTGATAAACAAAAAAGAAAAAAGAAAAAAAATATGGTAACATTTTTTTTATAATTAAAAGTAAAGAAATCTCAAAATAACCAGACCATTATTTTCGCTTTTTATAAACAAAAATTTAAAAATAATAAACAAAGTGAAAACATTTATGTAAACAGAAAATTGAAAAAACAAAAGTTTACTCAGAACAAATAGGCCAATTTCCCCACTGTTACCCAGCACCCCGAATTTATTGCTATTCTATTAACTGAATGCACCATGCAGTCCTTATACACTGTCTAACTCTGTTTGATAATACATGATCATTCTTAAAATTGGTACTGAAATACATAGTCAGTAAGGTTAACTTCTCAAAATTTACTGCTTTGGGAGAGGGTATACGTTGAGACTTGAAACGGGACTAACCAGAAACTGGTCATCTATTTGATTGCAAACCGCTACCACCATAGTACTGCTTTGTTGTTTCACGTGAGAACTCAGCAAAAGTCATCCCATCCTTCAACCGTGAGGAAAGTGGGGGAACTATTTTGTGAATTTCTCGACTTAGATTATTATTATCATGCCCGGATGACAGTTGTTCATCATCAGTTGCCACTAAACACTGACCATCAAACCCATTGAAGGTCGAATTTGCATGAGGATAATCAGAGGTGTTGAATGTTTTAGTCCATGCAGGCTGCAGAAATACAACGAAAGTTTCTCTGCTCAAATTTTCAAACATTGAAGGCCTATGAACAGAGTGCAGGGTTGAGCAAAGCTTCCCTTTGGAGATTATATCAGCAGATTCCCCAACTTGAATGATAAAACTTCTGGGAGGGGCCCTCACCATGAAGACCCTTTTCTTATTGGGGTCATATATCTGCAAGCATGTATGCCCAGTTGGTGATGGACATTCATCAAAACAAGATGCAGGAAATGGATCTGTTTTGCTTGTTTCCGAACATGATGGCAAAAGAAATATGGGAGATGTTAGAACAGTGAATATACCATAATCATAATGCCACTGCTGCCACAAATTTGAATGAACCCCACACGAATTAGCATCACATGTAATTGAGTTCAACTTTGACCCTTCTAATTGTTTGACATTGTTAGTGCGTCTTTTGCTAGTTGCCCTGCTCCTGTCAAGTTGTTTAAGGAGAAGAGCATCTGAATGAGAATGATAATGAATAAGTCGCCCTTTAGCCGCACATGATTCCAATAGACTCTGCTCTAACTCATTGCCACCAATAGCCTTATCACAAATTCGAGCAAGGCAAAGCCCAAGCTCCATCATGCAAAATCCTAACTCTCGGAAAACACTTTCAAGATTCTTGAATTCCATATCACAGCATTCCGTCATCATTTGTTCAAAATGTTGAGGACTCTCTAACTGGCAATAATCTGCTACACTAGTTGGCGTAGTTTTGGTCAATTGTAGAGAATTGGCATATTTCAGTTGCATAGCAAAAGAGGACACACTCCTATCAGGGTTTCTCAGAGGAACGTCACTACCCAAGTTATGCTCCTAGGAAACACGCAATGCAAGTACAATGAGCATCCCTACAAAACCGAATCAATTTTAAACCTAAACCCTAATTGATGATTATATAGCAGTGAATCGGAACATCATTACAGGGACAAACCATATATACAAATAGCTACGATTACCTTGAGAACGCGTTTCCGGGTTTCACGGTCGAGAAGAGCGAGCTTCCGAGCGAGAGGGAGAAGGTGTGAGCAGAGGTTGGATGCGTTGGGGACGCCAGTGATGGCGAGGAGGCCTGGACCACAGGGTCCTAGGGTTTCCATTATGGAATCCACCATGGTTGAAGTTGAAGGTGAACATAATTTCGAATAGGGAAGCTCGTATAGATCTATGATCTCTGCTTCTTCGCTCTCCATCTCTTGCCGTTACAGAGAGAGAGTTCGGTACAGTATAGCATCAAGTAATGCACGCTTCCAAGACGAGGCTTTCTTACCGGCATGGTCAAAAAAATTAATTGATTTTTTATTCTTTTAAATTAATCAAATATTGGTTTAACTCGAATAAGATAAAATTAAATTAAATTACCACAATAGAAATTTTTTTAATTATTTTATAAAATATCTTGAGTATAGGTTTGTAATTATAATTAATTTATTTTAATTTAATGTAATTTAAATTAATATTAAAAATTATAATTAAGATATTTTTTAAAAAATGAATAATTTAAATCAAAAATTTTAAAATTGAATAATTAAAACTAAATTTAAATATTTTAAAAATAATAAAAATATATTTAATCAAAATAATTTTATTTCATCAATGATATATTTTTTTAAAAGTATTTTTCTTTATGTTAGTAATAATATTGTTAATGTGTAGAGTGAATTTGAATTATATATAGCTTAAAATTAAATTTATTAAATAAATAAACTGAATTTGAGTTATATATAGCTCAATTTATTTGATTTATAAACTAACTTATTATTTACATAAATTAAATTTATATAATTTATTTTATTTTTATATAAAATTGATTAAATTTATAACGTAATCACAATATATATTATTATAAAAAATTATATATTAGACAATTTTTTATTTTTAAAATTAATAACAAAATATAAATTTAAAATTTTCAACATATAAATTAGTTATTTAACTTATTGATTATTAATAATAATTTTTAAATATAAATATTATTTATTTTATATAAACTATAATTATATTTATATTTTTTAATTAGACAATTATTTTATAAAAAATATATATTAGTAAATTAAAAATTTTAAATATTCAAGATCAAAATTATTTTAACTTTTTTCATTTATGTGATTTAATTTAATAAGCTAGAAAGTCGGACCAAACCGTTAATGAGCTTAAATTGAGTCGATTTAAAAAAAAAAAAAAGTTAACTTGAGTTGAGTTTTGAGTTAAACAAATTCTTATCGAATTAATTGAGTTAAGCTGGATTCAACTCAACTTAACTCAACTTATTTCAGCCCTAATCACATACGTATAAATAAATGCATCACACACTAGGTGTAACACAAAATTTTATGTCATTTAATGACATTTGAGGTATCGCAGGAGGTGTGCATGTGATGCATTTATTTGTATGTTGTATAGGGAAATGTAATGAATAATTTTATGTATCAGAGAAGGTGGAGATGTGGTATATTTATTTGTGCGTTATAAGAGATGTAGGTCACATGTAACACAAAGTTATGTGTTATAGTTACATGTAATACATAAACTTATGTGTCACGTGTTTAGAAATTTGAAATCGAAAATAGTCATTGCACACTAGTTATATAAGCATGTAGAGTCAAACATAATCCTTACCTACTTTCATTATTTGAGAAACTTCTAAAATCTCTTTGTTTTTTTTACTTCCTTAGTTGAAGTGTTAGTGGAGAGATGGAGACTCGAGACACACACACTTCACACTCTGCCACCTAGAGAGTGCACTATTTCTCTTGAGGACGTGGCGGTGTTTACGGGCTTGCCCATAAATAGCCCTTCTGTTATTGAAAGTACATCTTCCATTGCGTAGCAACCTATCAGGCAAAACTTGTTAGAGGTGTCACCCACTTAGAATGAACTAGTTGGAGGATTTGTAAAGATGAGTTGGTTGTTCCAACACTTTGGTGATGTGGAGGAGCACTTAGAGTCAGAGGTCCAGCTAGATTGGTTCACTAGAGTATACATTCTTTAGCTTATTAGTGGAGTGTTGTTTTGCAATCACTCGAGCTCTAAGGTTCCACTCAATTCTTTTTTCCTTATTAGTGCATTCGATCAATGCAGTCAATATAGTTGGAGATTAACTGTATTGATTTATCTTTAACATGAGATGTGGAGTTGTATATATTATGATAAGAATGAGATATATGGTTTTACATTGTTGTTGCATATGTGAGTTTGGGAATATTTTACCAAAAATTGCATTCATCGATCTTGGTTATGTTGATCACACAGTTCACTACAGAGTGAGGTATGTATCCAATTTTATAAAACTTCGTTTGTTTTTTTGTTTGTAGGAAGTGAATTATATTAATTGTGTGTGTCTCATTGCATATGGAAAGGAGGGCTAGATAGGTGGGAGACAGGAGATCTCTTTTTATAGGCACGTCTTTGACTCCATGAAGAAAGATCACATAATATTACATATAAAATTAATGATTTTATACATTTTCAATCATTAAAATATCATTAAATTGATCATTTTATGTATTCATTGCAAATCACATGGAAACCTTATAGGAAATTGTGAATGACTTGCTTGCTTCCTATACGGAAACGATGCAAATATGGATGTGTGTGATGTCATTTATATGTTTCAACTTATTAAAGTGACACATCTGATTGGTGCATGCGACAGTCTGAGATGGTAGAGCATATCCTTCAACATTTATCTTAACTTGAAGAGGTCCAAGAGAATTGGATGACAATTTGACGAGGATATTTGCTCCATTCATGGTGGTGTAGAACCACAAACTAGAGCATGTATGTTTAGGTGTATCATTATTCTCTTTAAAATCATGATCTTTCTCATCACTAAACTCATCTATAATTTTAATCATCACCAACGGATAAATTTATAGCACATGTAAAGTATTAAAATCAAATTTGTAACATAAGTTAATTATGTAAGGCATTTAATACATAATTTTTTCATATACTTACCTCTTAAAACAATTTTATCATTTTCAACGTTGATGTTCTTAATACATTGCTAACTCTATCAATCTCCACATACACTTCAAGTATATTTATTAATCGTTGTTACTTAAATGCATTGATTATGTATTTAATATCTTTATTGTCACAAATTTGAAACCTTTTTATATTTTATCTTTTTAAATAAAACTAAAAATCTACCTATTAAAAAAATAATCTTGCTAAATGACAATTTTAATTTTTTTAAAAATTTCTTCAATTTGTTTAATGTTATATTTTTAACCACCTAAATTATTTTTTGTTTTCTCTTAAATATTAAACCTTCTTTATCTTCAAGCATGTTACCATTTAAAAGATAATAATAATAATAGTTTCATTAATATTAATTAATAATAAATACATATAATAAATTTAAAAATTAATAAAATAATAAATATTTTCACAACTTAAAAAATTAAAATAATAATACTTATTTATTTAAATTTCAAAAAAAAATTCAAACCTCAAAAATTAAAAACAAATATTAAAAATAGTTATCAAATTAAAAAAAAACTCAAACATATCCATCATATTTTAGCATATCTTTTATATATTTTATATGAGATTAAATATTATTTATTATATTAAAACAAAGTTTAACATACAAAACAAATATATGCATAAATTTATATTATTACACGTGTAACTCATTAATTTATGAGTTACACCTCTGCGAAAAAAGTAATGTTTTATTACTAATGCGTATAGAAAAATATTTTAAAAAATACACCATTTATGGAAATTAATATTTTTTCACAAGAATGGTAAAAAAGCCTCCAAGACAACAACGATCAACGATTAATATGGACCTGGGCTCCGGTAATTGGAGCTATTAGCTTTTTCAACCCAAGCTTAGTCACTGTGACCCATTATTCCTATTTGTTTTTTATTTTACATCTAAATCATTTATAAATAAATAGACCAATTTACTGATAAAAAACCCAAATAAGGCCAAATTAACTATTTATTTATAATTTATAACATGCAACAACAATATATAAGTGTTATTTGACAGTAACAATTATGAAAATTTCAAACCTTTTATTTAAATATTTTTATGCAATTATTAACTCTGCTTGAAAATTAATGAAATGCATTTAAAAAAGGAAATGATAAGAATATATAATTCATGTATTCAATAGCATTTTAAATTATTTTTGAAGTCAAAATTAAATAATAAAACTTTCTTAAGTAAATAAATTATACTCATTCTTAAGTAATCAGTTTATAAAATATATATACATTCATTCCTAGGGTTTATATGAATCCTTTTCGTTAATTGGTGGTTTTCATGTGAATTAAACTCGTTAATAAATTTATTAAAAGATGTGATAATGCATCATTGAATGACGATGTTGAATTCTTTAAAAAAAAAATATACAGTATAATGGTTACTTTTGTCTCAACTTTATATAAATAATTCTAAAAACCTGATTTTTTACATAAATAAAAGAGAACTTGTTTTGATCTACCACCGAAATTCATCATCCTCAGACTATTGGTGCAAGTGCAGCTGAGAACGGCCATCTCAGAAAATGCCATGCCGTCGAACAGATAAGATTTACGAGGAGCAAAATCCGATCATAGAAGCTAAATTACTCTTCAAATTATAACTACATATATAGTTCTACGTTAATTTACACCGTTGTTAATGATCATAAAAATGCATCAGAAATCCTTACACCACAGTTTCTCTGAAGCTCTTAGGCAACCAAATAGTGGTTTGCCCGTTTCCGTTGCAGAAACCACCATTTCTCTGGCCCAGATGGCTTTAACACCCCAAACTATTGTAACCTCTTCTGGAGTAGGAGCCTTCAACAGAACTCAAGCAAACTCTTCAATAACACGGTAACACCGCTCTTGTTTTAATCTACTAGCGAGACAATTAACTACGAACTATTTGCGCAAGTGCAGTAGAGTCAACTAGAACAATAAGATTAGATGCTAAGCTACACGTCAAATTCTAACTTCTACATAAATTTACAGTGTTGTTAACGATCTAAAACTTCATGAGGAAACCTTAGACCGCAGTTTCTTTGAAGCTCTTAGCCAGCCAAATAGCTGTTTCCCTTGGAGAAACCTTCTCAGGACCGAATGGCTTCAATAACACCCCAAGCTCTTCAAATCTCTGTTGCTGTAGGAGCCGTGCACTGAACTCAAGTAAACCTTCCAATGCCTCAGCACGTTGCTGGTAAGATGAGGTGTCAAACTTGCGCTGACGAGAGTCCGCAGAGGAGTGGCTTGAAACACCAGTTGTCACATGTTCAGAGCATTCATTGCCATATGAAACTGGAGGAGCAGGACAGGCATCACTGCCACAAGAAGGGGCACTGGTTTTGTCCACAACTTGGATTGTACACCTGTCCTTCGTGATTAAGCAGTCAGCACTCCTTGGGGAACCAGAAGAGCACTGAGCCGATGTTGATGAAGTTCCAGGGACAGGAAAGAGAGGATCATCGCAAGAGGCCAGGGGGAATTCGGCAATCTTGTCAATTCGTGGTGCATTTACAGAAATATTAGGAGAATCCACACTTCGAAGAAGACTAACATTAGCTCTGTAAGCGGTGATCGTGGCCATGTCTCTGGTAGGCAGTGGAAGGGAAGCTCTGCGGGTTGATGGGGCATATTTACCAGCTGGAGTGGAAGATGCTGGAAGCTGAAATGACAATAACCAAACAAATAAATTGATATACAACCTGGATTCTTCAGTAACATACATACACTCCATTAATTCAGCAAAGGTACGGATGAATAAATCGAGCTTGGCTTTGTAAAGCCTAAATATGACTTAACGTAAGTCACGTTTTTAAGACCTGGACTGGTGTTTATGAGCTTAATTAAAAGCTTATTTTGTAATAAAAAAATTTAAATAAATTAAAAGTTTAGAGTTAAATAGGCTTTTGCTTCTATCTAAATTAATAAATTTAAATCTTTAAACTGAATAAATATATAGTTTCAAAATACTATATTAATAATTATTGTTATTATTAAAAAAGTAGACCGACTTATTTGATCTAAAAGATCTTTTGAATAACCAAAAATCAAACTTTTTTAACTAAAAAACCTTTAGTAACCTATTCAATAAATCAACATGGATTAACTTGGACTTAACGTATACTAGACCGTATGTCCCCAACAAGAGACCTAACCTATTTTCAACCCTAAGCAAAGGAAACCACAGCACAAATTAAGCTCTACCTGAAATTGATACGAAATAATCATGTAATGACATTTGACACTGATAATATAGGACGTACCTAAATGTATCCTATATGATATGAAATGATTCAAACACTAATGCAATTATATAGGAAAATTCAAACCCAAATTTACCCGTTTTAGAAATATATGATTATGATCTTTAGATGACTTAATTCAGGGAGAAGTTAATTCAAGATAACTTAGAACTTCTAAGGGTCCCAATAGTTTGGATTTCAGTAGACTGAAAAAAGACATACAGCCCATTAGTGAAAATATTTTTTTTTCTTTATTCTTTCCGTGGCAGACATCAAGATAAACGGAGGTATTGAGAAGTGTAGAACTAAACTTACAGAATCACGCTTGGAACCGGAATGGGATATCTTTGATGGTATTGTCTGTCGACGGGGGGTGGCACATTCCTTAGCCCCTCTCAATCTTGGCATCCTATCAACAGTTGAGAATTTTGTGTCTCTTGACTTGTTGGGATTGCATTCTTCACGGACACAGCCAACAGATAGCTCATAGTGTTTCTCTTTCAAACAAGTAGAGAATCCTTGTGTTCTATGAGTAGAACACAGAGAACCTAGTTCAGTTTCAGAAATACTAGGATTCAGGGCCCTGTCATTGCTGAATGACAATCGTTTATCTCTCCCAGAAAGAGTAGAAACAGATTCTGGCGGCACAAACCGAGTCCTCCCAACATAGTTTGAGTCAGACCATTGGAATGGAAAGGTACTTCTTCTGGGGTTATTTAATTTCAAGTGAATTTTAAGAATGTAAGGCTGAAGATGCGGATGGTTTAGCAACTCAGCAGCCTGCCAAAACAAACAGCACTTAATTTGTATTGAAAAAATCCACCAAAATGAAGTTAATCAAGCAGAATTTGTATAAACCAGCCATACAAGGGGGGAAAAGAACAAATACACTTCAGCAAACAATTAAATTTACAAATATAGCAGTGACCTTCACGATAAGTAAAGAAGATTTATGTTTAAATTAAATTGTTTAACACTTAAAATTTCAATATAAAATTCTTTGCTGTAGTTCATAGGACAGAAGTGAGAATATTAAGCCTATAACAATGACAATGATGATGATAAGAAAAGCAAGGAATTAAAAAAAACAGGAATAGATGAAGAAATGAACAAAAGGCTAGTGCTACCTAATATTTATATGATTACATGATTATCAAAGTTACTACATCCAAAGGTATGCTCAAAATGGAAACCAAATAAGTGGTTCTATAAATAGTCTCTAGGGTTAAGCAGAAGTGTAAAATTAACACAAGTTCCTGAAATCCCATGCATTTTTCACATCTCATAACACCTTTTCCAAAAGTCAAGCGGTAACACCCTAATAATACCATATACAAGCCTCAGGTAACTTAACTAGAAAATAGTTCATCGCAATATATAAGGAGCTTTAAGAGTAATATAAGAATAGAACCTAGGAAAAATACACTAAGGAATCAATCAAGAATTTTTCTACTACCTTATACCACTAATCTGAAATGCTAATAGCCAAAATTATAATTAAAAAAATAGCCAAAAAAAAGAGAGACCACAAAATCCAAATCTACATGTGATATGACCTTTAGGTTGTGATAACATTTGGCTTGTATTTATCACTCAAAGACATTGCTACGTACAAACAATGATATCTGAATAACGTTAATTTTTTTAGAATGGTTTTCATCAATCAATCTACATCTTGACAACTACAAAGAAATACTTGAGAGAAAACATACACTTGGCCTAAGCTCTGGATTTTTCCGCAGCATACTCTTAACAAGCCCTCGACTGCAAGAAACAGACATATCACAATATGTTACACAGATCATTTCACTGAATGCGGCCACTAAAATGAGTGGTAAAAATGATAAATAACTGTACGGAGATAAAGAATACGAATCAATAAGAAATATCCAAATCTGGGTGTATATCAGGAGTTTTAAAAAATTACTTTCAGCTAAACCAGAGTTATCATTATATGTATATTGGTAAACAAAACCCATACAGATCACATGTCTCCTTTCTAACATAATGAATGGTAATATTAAAAGAATTGACAGCAGTAAACACTTATGGATGCAAGAGCACCTAAATTTCCAATTCATAAAGATTCTAAAATCCTATCAGCCATAAGTAGGACAAAATAAATGGTAGGCCTGCCAGAAAAACTTTGAATGCATTGAAGAGTCATCACTAATTTGGTCAGTATCTGCAATGCATGCATAGGCACTGACATTATTTAAAAGCTCTTGGTATAGACACAAAAATAGCCGTTACATAAACAGGGAGATGAGTCAAAAGACATATACAGAGTCTAAAGAAATAAAGATTCTTAGGAAATAGAAGACTCACAAAGAACCAGAATACACTGTTGGTAGTGGAGCTACTAAAGACTTGTTTATTTTGTTAATCAGTGCTTGCATATCCTGCACAAATAGAACAAAATATCACCATGGACAATGATGCAACATAATGTTTCATGTTTCAAATAAATTATTTGTATCCCCATCAAATTACCCTTCTTAAGATAAAAAGGTTTTGACAATAATGTTTCATTAAAAACATTAAATTAAAAAAGAAAGAAAAGAAAAAAAAAACTGCAAGCCATAGATAGTAACTTACAAGTGCTTTAAAAGCTGGCTTGTGAGCAGCCATTTCATATACACAACATCCTGACAGTTACAAGTTATAACCAACGTCAATCAATCGTCAATTGCAATTGGAAAAGGACTGTTGAGACAGGAAAGCAAAGGGTAACTAAGCCTTGGTGATCTCATGAGTCAAGAGCACAAAATAAAATCTATCTTACCCAAAGACCAGATATCTGACTTAGAGCCATAGGGTATATCAGCAAGAAGCTCTGGGCACATATAACTTGGAGTCCCCACAACCTAAGCTTACAGCAAGAACACACAGTAAGAGATCAAGTAAAGGTGATCAACAGAAGATCTTGGCTATAATACTTACTGAGGAAGCAAGATCATCACATGTCAACATTTTAGCAAGACCAAAATCACCTGCATCCAACATACATTGCATAAGTATAGAACACTAAAACAAGGCACAACTTAGAGATGTTCGGACACCAAACACATTCATGAAGTGCAGATTCAGGATGGAATGAAGAAAGCCATTACCTAGACGTATATCTTGATCTTTTGTCAAGAATATATTTGAACACTGAAAATGTTGTCGATAAATCATCAATATAAAGTTGGTCCTCAAAGAGTTCAGGTACCCAGATACATAACATCTTACAGTAATTGAACTGAAAGAAATCATTCACCTTGACATCACGATGAAGAATATGATTTGAATGCAAGTAATCAAGTGCCATCAGAAGTTGAACTAGCCACTTACAAAGCCTCTGTATGCAAAAATTGATAGCTATTTATCAGTTAAGTGCCATTAAAACTTTCACACAGGAATGAAAACTATTCATGCCAGACTCAAGTAAAAGGAATTGCTGCAAGAGTGACCAACCTCTTCAGGGAAAAGAACACCATTAGCTTTTTTAATAGCTTCTGCCCTGTACAATAAAGAAATTATAGGACTTAATTAACAATTAAATATAAAATGTCTTCACAAATGTCCTGAGTTCCTCAAATACTTGAATTTAATGCGAATCATGACTTACATATCTCCTCCTTCACAGTAGCCAACGACAATACATACAAAACAACCCTGGAAGTGAAAGTACCAGCTTGCAAATTTCAGAATTAAAAATTAACCAATAATTATAAACCCATATATTATGTTACAAAAAGCGGGTCCACCATCAAGATCATCATTAATACAGTAAAAGTTAAGTATTTGAAAGGAAACAAGTTACCATTAAAATTTTGAGTCCAGAATAAGTCACTTTTGTCAAAAGAAACCAAAATTTAGACTCTTGGAACTCTTAATAAGTCAAATAAACAACAACACTACACAACAAAAAAAAGTTAACAAATTTTAGAAGTTTTTTTTGTTTAAAAAAACACTAACCTTTTCTACCCAGGAATCTTTATATTCTACGATAAATGGATTTCGAACTTTAGAGATAAGCTCCATCTGCAAAACAAGGAATAAACAAAGCATCTCAGAATCTTTTATATTATAAAAACAACATAAATTCATAAAATATCCCGTTTCACATTTTAAAATATAAAGCACAAACAGGGGAAAAATCCAAATATTACATTAAAATTGAAATGTGATGTTGACTTAAAAAAGTCATAAAACTCATGTTTAGAGATGAACATTAAATTCTGAAGTTGCAGAAAAATCAGAAGGTGCGGTTAGTATTACCTCCTGATGAGCAGATCTACGGGTTCTGTCAGTTTGGCGAGCAAGACGGATCTTCTTAAGAACATACCTAATTACATAAATAAAGTTAAAAATAAATATAAAAATAAAAAATATATGAACTTATTAACGAGTGCGAGTATAATCAAACATAACACAAACACAGGTGTTGATGCATTAAGAGTTAGGAATAAACGAGTTGTAGCCTCACTTTTTGTTTTCGTGTTTGTGCCTAACAAGCAGAGCTGAAGCAAAGGAGCCTCTGCCAATCTGTTCCAGAACTTCATACTGCTCCATTTCAACAACAATCACTTCACCTCAACCTACCTTCCTTCCTGAAAACAAAAGAAGCGTCAAGTAAGTTCATAATAACACTTTTGAAACGAAAACTATTCCCAGTTTCACGTACAAGTTGGTTTCGCAAACAACATGAATTGAAGTTGAAACGGTGAATTGAAGTTAGAGAGGAAGTAAATGAAAATGTGGCGCAGGGCAGGGAAGAGCGTTAAGCCACCCTCCTACCTGACCTTACCTCACCATACCCGTGCTCTTATTGTATTGAAAAATTATGAAATTATATTTCAAAAATGAGATGTATTGAAAAGGAAAGAAAAAATGAACAGAAATATATATATATATATATATATATATATATATATATATATATATATAAAGATAAAATATATTAAGATAATTAAAATTATATTTTATTTCTGTCACCTTGTTCAGTCCTTTTCCCAGAGTACTACTTTTAGACTTTGACCGTCTCCTGTTCCTATTCTTGTTTGAATTTATTTCGTTCAGCCTTGCTTTTCAGTTTTCCGTCCAAATTCTTTTCTTTTGCCGCTCTACCACTCTCAATTTCATTTTATTCAATCAATTTAAATAAACTATGGAATGTTGATGTGGCTGGTTAGGAATGAACTTAAATAAGAAATAATAGAATGTTAATGCTGACGGGTAAAAGATTTAAAGTAATCAGAGTTCGTGCGACTAGAAAATCCCCACAATATTTAACGCAAAACCGAATTATTTATATATAATATTAAATTATTTTATTAAAATTATCATTTTTTATATTTATTAATTTGTTTTTTACTAAGTTTTTATTTATTTTATTCATGTATGTTTTGACCTTGTACATTTTTAATCTTTTAAATTTAATCTTCATATTTTTGTAGTTTTTAAAAAAATCAAACGAATAATAACAATAAAAAAATTGTAAACAATTTTGATAAAGTAAAAAGTTTTCTATTTTATTATTATTAAATTGCTGGCTTGTTACTATTTATAATATAGTTAGTTATAGTATGAATGAAGAACTGAAGTTTACAATTTATGAAATTCTGTAATTGTGGATTTGTGCTTTGAATTTTGTCACCTGTTGGCGTGTGCGTGTATTCTAGTAAAATAATATATGTAATGATATAATAAAAAAATATTATATTATTTTCAGCTAACAAAAATAAAAAACATAAAAAAATTATCATTATTTACATAAAATAATAATATTTTTATTATATATTTACAACATATAAGAAACTTTCATATTATCTATGTTCTATTAATTTTATTTATATATTTATTCTTATATATATATTAATATAAAATAATTAAATATTAATGATCTATCTGATTAGTTAAATTATACATATATTTAAATAAATAAATTTTTTATAAATATATATACATCTTTATTAAAGATAATCTATTTGATTAGATTATTTAAATTAAAGAACACATAATTTGTTTTTTTAATAGATATTCTAATTTTGTAAGCGTTGTTTGTGGTATATATTGAAAATTAATTATCTATCTTCTATATTAACAGTTATATAATAATTTATATTACAGGTTCATTCAAAAATCGTAATATATAAAAAATATAATAGAAATGAAGTGAAATATTTTATTAATAAGAATAAAAATAACAAATTAGATTACATTTTGATATAAATAATACATAAATTTTTTATCTTCTCAAAAAACAATCAATATACATAATATATGAATAAAATTATTTTATAATAATAAACTTAATATATTATTTATATAATATACACATAGATATAAATTAAAATATTCATCATCATTTTATTAAAATAATAAAGATATTAATATTTAATTTCAAATTACATTATATCTTTAACAATACTCAAATCATTATTATACTCATTATCATTTTACATTATAAATAGATAACATTTAAATTCTATTTATTATAATATAAATTAAAATAATATAATTTTTAATTTTATTCTCATATTTAAATTCTCTATCAAATATAACAGATAATATAAATAGATTTATATTATATTTTTAATAATTTTGTATTATAAAAAAATTGATATTTGTCACTTTTATTGAACCCTATTTATATTATAATTTTAACATAATATTATTTTAAAAAAATAATGCACGTTGTGAAAGTTTTTTTATACGTTTCTTCCCTTTGTTAAACATTACGATTTAATAAATAATTTTTTTAATTTTTGAACCAAATGTTAAATAACTGTTTTAAAAAAAAATTATTTATAATTTATAATTTTATTAATATAAATTAAAAAGAACAAAAAAATAATGTAAAAATGAGACATTAAGAATTTTCAAAAATAAAAAAATATAAAATTATAATAAATTAATAAGAATAACTAAAAGTTTATAAGCTTAAACGTTACAAATTAACTCTTTTAAGAATACTACAACCTAATAAATTAAGTTCACTTTCTAAATAATTTTACTTTTGATCAAACATATTTTAATTTAAATTTTTTTTACTTTGTTAGACACATATTTAGTGTAAGCTTAGATTAACATATAACAAAAGGCGTGTATTGAATTAAAATGTCAATCTAGAACTAAGATAATTGATAATAATTTAACACAGTTCTTATATTATAAAAATTATTTTGATAATTAACAATATTTTATGTTTTAAACAAATTTAATTGTATTAATTTATACATTAAAAATGTATACAAATACTATTCTTCAAATATTTATATAAATAATATTCAAGATATGTTTAAAAGATGGTTGAAATTAACCTAAAATAAAAGATAATCAAAACTTGTTTTAAGAGTTGTGTGTGAAGAAATATTTGACCATATAATATTAGAAAAATGTTACACCTTTATCTTTATTCATTAAATGTCTTGTGATCTATTAGAAATAGATAAATATTATCTAAAAAATACCTGATAAAAAATATATTAACAAATATAAACTAAAAGTATAAATATTTATTATTGTATTATACAAGGCACTATATTATTACAAAGTAGCACATAAGTTTCATAACTTTGCACCAAGTACGATATTAATGTTTAAACTATATCAAATGCATAAAATTACTATAAGGAACCAATTATCTTAATTTACAATGAAAAAATCATGGAAAATATTATTAAAAAATAAAAAAATAAAGAATACAAATATAGATAAATTATGCATTTATTACGATGAAAAAAATTTTATTCTTTACTTTCTACTTATAATTATATTCTTTATGTAATCTTTGTATTGATTATTATCATTAATTTGATATAATATATGTTTATTTGTGATAGATTTTTTTATTGAGAAGATGTAGCTTAAAGAGACTATATTTAAAAAATATTTAGAATTGTAAGTTTTTGAAGGTTAGTAAAAGAGTATTTGAAAAATAGTTAAAGTAATATGTAAGAAGTGAGAGTTAATGAAATTTTGAGAAGTTTATGAAGAATTAAACATAATTCAAAATTTGTAGAAATAACGAATATACATAAGTGTGTTTATTTTTTTTACTTCATCTTTGTCAACAACATATTAAATTAAAAAGGAAAATTGTTCATAAATAATATTTTAAATGATAGTTATTACAAAAGTGATATAAGTAGAGGCAATAATCATTGGTTAATAAAAAAATAAATAATGATGATAATTATGATAGTCTAAAAACATCAATCAGCATATATAAAAATATTAAATAACATTCTATTAAAATAAAAAAAAAATATTTAACTTAGCATAGTTAACAAGATAATAAAATTTTCCATCAATTTCATATAAAAAACCATCACATAGTAAAATAAACTTTATTATATGTATTTTTAAAAATATTTTTTTACAAATATTGATCAAAGTTTGTTGCATACTAAACTTATTTTATAATAAACCTAGTTTGAAATTTTTTTTGTTTATTATTTTCAAATGGAGCAAAATTCATTTTAAATTATCTTCTTATACTTTACATAGCTCTTTTCAAATTTTTAATCAATTTTTATCATAGCAATTGATGATCATAAAAAAAAAGTGTTCCAATTTTTCTAATGTTAAAGAATAATGTTATTTTTACAATAATTTTGACTTTAAAATTTTAGAAAATATATTATAAAAATGATTACATATTTGAAAGATTTTATAAAATGTAGAAATTGTATTTTTTTTATTTACAATTTTAAAAAACACTTCATTTTAAAAGATAGTTATAATTTCAATTTTTTCAAAATTTATCTAAAATAGATTTTCAAAATAATGTTTTTTTTTCAGAAATTTAAACAAACAATTTTAAAAACTGAAAAATATTTTTCTCATAAAATAATCTTAAACAATTTATCATAATATACATTTCATATTTCTCTTTGTGAATAAATGTTATGTAAAGTTTCAACTTAAGAAAAGATGATAAATGATAGATACTCTACTGGAAGAATCTTATATAGATATATAGATTCTGGCTGAAGAGAAATGGGAAGGGACATTCAATGGAAAATAGGAAATAACAAGTAAATGTCTTTATTCCTTGTAGTAAAAGGGTTAAGGGGTTCTTGGTGAAGTATTTTTAGAAAAATACAAAAAGACAACAATGCTGGGCCAAATTTCTGCTGAACAACTTACCAAATGGGCACCCATGTGGGCCTGGGTTGAACTAAAGTGTATGTTGGGTTCAATTGAACCGTATCGGCCCGTAGACAATTTGCTGCTGTTTCCTGAGCTGAAAGGACGATTTCCGGTTCTAAGGTTTTCTAATTTTTCACGTTAAAAAAAGGGTTTTATATGGACCCCAAAAACAGGGCAATTTTCCTTTCCCTTTTTATATTGATTCTCTTAATTTGCATTTTTAACCCTATGCAAGATGAAAAAATTTTGAAGTTAAAAATTGAAAATGATGGTATATCATCATATATTTCTAAGTTTAAGTGAGTATTTAGGATGAATTTTTGAAATAATTAAAATTACTGAAAATATTATACACTAAATAACAGCTAGATATCTAAATTGAAAAAAGATATTGAAAATTATTTATGATAAAAATATCAATTTAGTAAAAAAAAATTATCAAATTACCATTAGACAAGCTATCTTCTATAATAACAGATGTTAGATTATAACAAAATAATATGATAAAAAATGAGAATATAAAAAATTAAAATAGATGTGTAGACACATTAAAAGGAAAAGGATGCAAGTAATTGTATATTAAAAATATTGATATAATATTTATTAATAAAAAGATGATAAAAGTTAATTTTGCACGTGTACGAAGATGGCTAATGTTAAGCACTAATGACAAAATTTAATCACAATATTTTAGACACTATATATATATATATATTACTTTTGCTTTATATGACAGAGAAAGATATAAAAAAATGTAAAATAAAACAATTGATATAAAAAGAGAGATAAAAAAAACTGTAATAAATATTGTAAAAATACATTTGATGAATAATATTTTTATAAGTGATAACAAATATAGGAGACAAGTGTATTATTTTTGTACATTTGGAGGGTTGATTGAACTAGGTTTGTAATATATGATGTTATCTTAGAACGTCTTATCTTGTGCCTAACCATGAGTGGGTTAAGTACTCCCCACTTTGCATAGGGAATCATATTAGAGATGCCAATTCCATCATACCGATGTAAGACATTTATTAGACACTGCATTAGTATTCAAGGTCCACTTCACTATGGCGTTTTTGGTATATTGTACTTTTTAGGAATCTGCCCACTACTTAGCATTGCAGTGTCTTTCTCTCTCTTATGTTTTGCGTGTCTATAAGTTGGGAAAAAATAAAGGGTGAATAGAGATTTGTAAAAATTCCAACGTTTGGTGTAAATTTTTGTTAAAACTGCACTCATTGAATAGGTTACACTGATTTAAGATTTAATTATTTAATTGCAGTTGATTTAATGATTTAATTATAGTTGAATTAAAATTATACTGATATTAATTAAATACTATTTTAAAAATTTATAATATATGATATTAAAAATATATAGAATATATTAATATCATAATTTTTTATAATTAAAAATACAAAATTATATATATTTTATTTTTAAAATTTAAATTATACATAAAAATAAAATAAAATAAAATTTTATTTTTAAAAAAATATTCTTTTATACATAAATTGACTTTCTTTATAGTTCTATAGCTTTATTTATTTTTTATTAATTTTATCAATTTATTATATTTTTTATAAAAATTTTATAATTTAATTAAATAAAAAAGAAACAGCTTCTAGTTGAATCAATTCGATCTATATTTATGTTTTTGAAAGTAAAAAAAAAAAATAGTTATAAAAAATCTGTTTTTTTATTTTATGAAATTTTCCTTAAGTTAGACAGGATGGGTGGGAGGGGATGATGATGGAGTTTCTCACTCTAAATCTCCTACTTATAAATATTGATGAAGTAAGACTGAGGAGTATTTTCTAGTTAAATCCTGTTATTTTTAAATTAAATAATAGGCTAATTATTTATTTTCAAATCAGAGATATCTTTCAATTTAGTTTCTAAAATTGACATCATCAGTTAATTTAATTTTTAATTCTACAATAATTATCAATTTAATCCTTAAATTTAATAACTATTAGTTGATTTGTTTTTTATTAGATTAACAAGTTGTGATTAATGTGCAACAAAGTAAATGATTAAATTGATTGGTAGATCCAAAATTAAAGATCTAAATAACTAATAGTTGTCAAAGTTAGATCAAATTGATAAACTCTTATTATTAAGGACTGAACTAAATAACCGCTGTCAATTTCAAAGATTATTTTTTTACATATAATTTAAACATTAAACTAACTAGTACGAAATAACTAATTTATAAGAATTAAATAAATTTAGGTAATAATATTAAATTATACAATTTTTTATTTTTTATATAATTAATTATTTATATTTTTCAATAATTTTATGCAGTTAAATATTTTAAAAAAATTAATGTTACAAATATTATATATTGATTTTTATTAAAAAAAACATAAAAATGTACTTGTTACTTTTAATTCTATAAAAATAATAAGAGAAAGTATAATTTTAAAGATTAATTTGAAAAGAATAAAAATGTAAAATAAAATAAATAACAACCTTTTTAATATATATTCAAAGATACATAATAAAAAATTAATAAATAATAGAATTCTATTAAAAAAGTAATATTTAACAATCTTTTATAAAAATTTATTATATAGGTTTTTTGTGTATTTATATATATATATATATATATGTATAATTAAATAAGTAATATGATAATAAGAATAAAGAATAAAAATATTATGATAATAAACTATATAAATAATAATATAACTGTTACTGAAATCATCATTGTTTATGATAATATATGATAGGGAAACACTATCATATAAATATTCCTCTGTCCACTTACTCTACCTATACATACATACTTGAGCGCTTTAATAACTTTCAAAGTACTGAAATGATGGAAATCCACTTTGAAATGAGATGTTATTGGCTTAAAGTGCATTGGGCCACTTAGCTGTTTTCCTAATCAGTATCTGGTTTGTCAGCATACCCCATAGCTGGGGTACTCTTGTTTCTTCATTGCTCACCTCAAAGCCTACAACAAATCTTCAGTCAAAACACTTCTCACCCAAAAATGAAAACTAGTTTGCTTTTGCATCAGAAACAAAGGCCACCTATGATGTCATTCCCAATTCAGTCCCCATCACATAACCAACAATTTCCCAAGACTTCAGTTTGAAAAACCACTTAATCCCACTATCAAAAAGAAATTCAATTTAGCAGTTTTTCGGATGAATCCAATGTTTCTTTCGTTGCTTTTATTAATTCATATCGGAAATTGGCAAATGGAAACTACTTTATCTCCCTTTTCAACTGAAAACAAGTCCTATTTTAAAAATAAAAATAAAAAATATTTTTGCAAATCAAATGTTTTCTGAAATTGTTCTTTCCACACCTGCAGCATTAACCGAGGCAATTTGTTCCATGGCTTCTTTTGGCCTTACCTGCATGGTACATGAACTGACAATGTTAGCTACATTCTTTATTTTCTGGAATAAGTTATTACCTTTTACATTATTTTTTAAATTTCTTAAAAAACTGTGTCACTCTGGTACACTGCAATCAAATCCCAGTAATTTTGGTCTGCCAATGCATATATATATTTCAAAGATTGCTAGCAACAAGTCTTAGTCTTAAATGAATATAAGAAATCATGATAAATACATTACATAGTTTATAGCATGGTTGTTTGAGTGCTGGATCATCTGTTGATTCCGGAGGATCCTGGCCAAATATCATCTCACAACTCATGTCATCAAAATCTGTGTAAATCATAAGATACAAAAAGTAATAATCAAAATTCTATATATCCATTTAACTTAATTAACGAGAATTGTACTTATTTACTCTTGACCATTCTTTACAATAGGTGTTTAAAGAATTATTTATATAAAAATGTTGTTGTGTAATTTTTTAAAAAATATTTTAAATTATTTAAAATATATTTGAGTTGCTGCATTAATTTGAAACTGTTGCAAAATGTTGATTCTGTCCTCATGATGTAATTTCAATGGCTTTGTTGAGCTGAACTAATTTTTCGTGGGGGGTTCGTGAGTAATATGATGTCATGTCAAGAAATTGAAGTATGAAGTTGAAAAGTACAGCTACTAATTATGTTGCAGGTGTCAATTACTTTATGAAAACATGGAATGTGTGCAACATTTATTTGCATTCTGCAATTCTAGAGCCTCAATTTGAATGGGTCTTTGCCATCCTTAGTGATATGTTGGGCCCAACATCCAATTCATGTCTGGGTCATCACCTTTTTCCATTTATGGGTTTGGGGAAATTATTTTGAAAAAAATTATTAAATATATAAATAATAATATATATTTATTTATATTTAGGTATAGATAATTGAATTTATTTTATTTTAAAAATTTATCAATATTTAGATGAAGAATGTATAACATTATTTATATGTAGAAGAATAATTGTTAAATTTTTTTTTGAACAATATAATTGCAAAAAAAAAATATATAACCATAAAAAATAGAAAAATGTTGTGTAAGATGAATAATTAAAAAAATTATTGCATAAAATACTATAAAAATATAATTTAAATAATATAACTTAGATTTTTGGGCCACGAACTGCACAATTAATTTACCTACTTACAAAAGTTGTTTATTTTCACTTTTATGCGGCCCTTCTATTATCAAACAGTATTATTTAATGAAATAAATTAAAAATTTAGGTTAAATATATTTTTACCTTTTTAAAATAGTTAAATTTTATTTTTTTTCAATTTTAAATATTTGATTTAAATCTTTTATTTTTAAAATATTTTAATTATAATTCTTGATACGTAACTTAATTTATATTATTATAATTAGAGTAATTTTTGTTATTTTATAAAATATATTGTTTATATAATTCTTAAATTATGATTAAATTATTTTTATTTAATGTAATTTAGGTTAACATTAATGATCAAGTATTTTAAAAAATAAAGAATCAAAATTAAAAGTTTTAAAATTGAAAGATCAAAAATAAAATTTAATTATTTTAAAAAATTAAAAATATATTGAACCTTAAATATTTTTTATTAAACTAATTGCATTCAAAATAGATTACATAACGTTTTTTTTTTTAAATTTTAAATATAAACTTTAAATTTTAAAATTAATTTTAATATTTAAAATAATTAATTTTTATTAAAAGTTAGTATTTATTACATAAAAATATAATAAATGTAATTAAAATTTTTAAATACATAAAATTAGCCGAGGATTAAAATTAACAAAATCAATTTTTTAACTAATATTCAAAGTCACTTGTTAACGTTATCCATTATTTTTTTTATAAGAAACAAGACACTGATTCATTCACGATACCACTAATTTAAACATTTAGTTATGAATACTTTTTAAAAAAATTTAAATTTATAACATATTAATTATTACAACTTATTTTTTTATTGATATTGGAATTTATGTTAACGACCATTCATTTACTTATCATTATATTTATTTAGATATTTAATATTAAAGAATTTTTACAATAAAATTAAATTTATAATATATTAATTATGTTAACTACTTTTTATTAATCTTAATAAATTAATTAATTATTTTTTATCAAAAGTATTACCCTAATCCTCTCCCAATGGGTTTCATAATACTCCTTCCATAGTTCCATTCATTTCAAGGTGTACAGATCTATTCCTATATATATGTGTTCATTTGAAGAATCAAGAAAACATTAATTATATATTTTCAATTATATTGTGTTTATTTAATAATTTTTTTAAAAATATAATAATAAATGAGAAGAGATAACGGTCAAATTTATAAAGGATATGATAAATAAATAAATAAATAATAATTTTAAAAATTAAAAAAGATTAATTATTTTTTTATTAAAATAAACAAATAAAAAGAGATGATGAGGATAACATAAAATAACTGGTTGCATAATGGAA
Organism: Canavalia gladiata; assembly: GCA_037954105.1. Taxonomy (NCBI): domain Eukaryota; kingdom Viridiplantae; phylum Streptophyta; class Magnoliopsida; order Fabales; family Fabaceae; genus Canavalia; species Canavalia gladiata. The sequence continues at coordinate 64,438,237 of CM075660.1, forward strand.
AAGTTACACCATTAGAAAGAAAATGTTTAAATTGGTTCTCAAAATATACACGAGATAACAAGAAGTCCTTTAACATTTTTTAATATTAATTAGTCATTATAGTCTAAAATAATCTTCAATTTTACGGTTAAATTATTATTTGATTTAAATATTATAAATTTGTTTGGAGTAATAAAAGTAGATAAAATAAAATAATAAATTAACAAGAATAATAAGTTTTATTGTTTAAAATAATATAGAATGAAAATTAAAAAATATCTAAATTCATTCCATTTAATCTAATTTCCTTCTAATTTTAAAAGTATGACATGGAATCAGTCTTTTTCTTATTCTATCATAAAAGTATTTTATTATTATTCACCACAATCGACTTTATTATGGTCGCCCTTAGATATTTAGTTCGAGAGACCAACTTGATTTTCAAAATAGCTAGAAGACGATTTTGATATTCAATGCATTTATTAGTGACTAATTGAGTGTTTATTATTAATGAAACAAAATTAAATTGGCGAATATAAAAGTAGACCATAAATGTGTTGATGAAATTAGTTGTTAAGTATACTTACTAGGGACCATGTTGACTGGCATGCCCAGTGAATCCTTTATAAACTGCTGAGATGGGATTTTGCAAAGATTGATACATGCTCCTACACAATTTGTCTTTTCTAAGAACCTGCATATATTCATTTTTAAATTATTAATTTGAGTTCTCAAACAATAATTTTCGAAATTTTAATCCACCTCATTAATTTATATAATTTTTCTTTGTTAAGTATCTCATTTTATTTATTATTGTGTTTTATTTTTTTAAGTACTGTTATTTATAAATTTAATTAATTTTTAATTTTAATTAAATTTCAAACTTTGAATCTTAACATATATCATATCAAGTTGAACCATCTATTTTTAAAGATAAATAAAATTTATTCAATTATAATTTAAATTTATTTGTAAATTTTAACATAACATATGTTTTATTTTGTTAATATTTTTATTCCTTTTAAATATGAGTATTTAAGTTTAAACAAATTTAATTTTTAATTTTTAACACAATATATCAAATTAATAAACATGATTATACTATGTTTTGATTCAAATAATTTATTTTTTAAATTTTTTACAGTGTAAAAATATTATATCTTTAATTTATTCGTGCATAATAAATTAAAATATATATTATTAACAATAAGGGCATCTCTTATAATATTCAAATCTTTTTTTAGATATATTATTTCGATATTATTTAATAGTAGTGATATATTTATGTTTTATAATTTGATTTAAATTAAAAATATAAAATTGAGAAAAATTGCTTAAGTATTGTTTGAAAAAATTGTAAACAGGGAGGGAAGGTGTTAGGTTGTTTTGGTGAAATCACTCAAATGATGGATCATAGTCATGATTTTGGTATTGACAATAACCCGATGGTGATCATGATAGACATAATACTTATAGAGAATGGGATGTGCAGCATAATAATTGCAGCAAATTTTTTGAAGCCCAAGTGTGTTGAGAACAATTCTTTCTTTATTAATTAAAGTTTAAAGATAATAAAAGTTCAAATACAAATGAAAGGTACTTACTTACCTGCATTTTTTTATGTGGACTACATTTTTTTCGCTTCTCCCGTTGACCTCCGATTCTCTAACCTTTATACGGTGGAAATAAAAAATGAGATTAATCCTTCAAGATTACCTTATATTTAGATAAAATAATTTTAAATTATTATATTATTCATATTTAAATTATAAAAAAATTAAAAATATTATAAATTTTAATTTAAATAGTTTTTATATTAAATAATATATATTTAAAAAAATTTCTAAAATTTTTTATTATGCTGATTTCTTCTTATATTTTATTTATAATTTTTTATATTTTATTCTTCTTTTAATAATTAATTTTTATTTATTTAAAAATTATTAAAACTCTATGCATAGATTATTTATGTATGCCAAAAATTGAAAATGGTTGTTTGACTCCACGTCTCCACCGGATTGCATGACGTCTACAATATTAATCAGCAGGCGAGACAATTTTATATCATATTGCATCATCTTTTGTTAAATGAATAAATTTTACGATTTTATTAATATCAGTTTTTTAGAGTTAATTTTAAATATTTATAAATAATAAATTCTAATTATAAGTAAAATATTTATTATATTTTTTTATAATTAAATACTTACTTTTGAAATAAAAATATACTATTTTAAATTAGAAAAATTAATTTTAGGAGCTAACATTTATTCAGTCTCGCCGGTTCCCCGTAGGGTCCCAACTCCCGAGGATGTTTGTGCTTTTTGGTTGATGAAATTTGCTCCAACTATATACCCTACCAAATAGTAACCATTTTTTTTTTCTACAAAATAGTTAACAATTAGAATAAACCATATAATTTTTTTTGGCTCAAATTTTTTACATCCTTTTTTTAGTTCACATCCTTTTATTTTCTTAAAAATATTTTATTCTAATTTTATTTCTAGCTTCTGTTTTAGAAACTTAATTCTGGAAACTTCTTTTTATTCACATACTTTCTTTTAATGTTTTTATTCTAATTTACCACTGGCTGCTATTTCAAAAATTTAATTGTGAAAGTATAATAAAATTTTAAAATTAAAATTTTAGAATTGAAAATATTAATAAACATACAAATAATAACCACAGGTTTATATTCAAAATTCTAAAACGTAATTATCTATTACAAAATTTTTATAATTAATTATATTAAATTAATTATAATTATCTGAAAAATAATAATAATATTTGTAATTAATTATATATTTTTTAATCGATCAATGCTTGTAGTCAATTATAAAATATATGTAATTGATTTTTAAAAAATATCATAATTAATTTTATAAAAAATTATAATTAATTTAGTTATATAACTAGTAAATAATTAATTATATATTCTTGATATTTGATTACTAAAAATAAATTTTAAAGTGTAAATAAATGAATTTACCGTAATTATATTTGAGAATAATTATTATTTTAAAAATTATTTATTATATTTTTAGAATTAAAATTCTAAATTTTTATTTTTAAAAAATATTTTTTGAAATTATAATTTTAAAATATATTTAAATACATTCTAAAAATATAATTTCCAAATTAGTATTTTTAAAAATTTATTCCAAAAACTTAATAAATAATTGTTAAAATTATAGTTTCAGAAGGTTTTTTAAAAAAATTGCAGTTTCAAAATTTAAGTTCGGAAGCTTAAGCTTCCAGAATTAATACTTTTAAAAATTTAATAAATATTTTCTAAATTAAAATTTGAAAATAATTTATTATACTTCTGCCTTCTGGAATTAAATTTTTAAAATTGGAATTTTTTAAAAACCTTCAAAAATTATAAAGCAAACAAGATAGTAAGGTAAGTTCATAGTTGAGGAAGGTGCAAAAAGTGATTTGGGAATTTAAAAAGGAATTTCTTATTAATTTTTTCTTATGTGAAATCAATAAAATGATACCGTGTCATATTATTTATTTTTTGTTAGAAAAAAAAATCAAATTATTTATATTTTATTTTTATCATTAATTAAAATAATAATTTAGATAAAAAATAAGTAAGAAAAGATGCTGTTGTCTAAAAGAAAATTGAAATTAGCATTGCTTTTCCGCCTAAAACAAGCCAAACACTGAATTAGACAGGTGAAGTATCACTTTGTCACTTTTCAGAATTACGTGTTCCATAAGTTCCGTAGGGAGGGACAATGCCCCTTTAAGTAATGTTGGGCAAATGTGCTGGTTTTGTTTAAGAAAATGATTCCTACTTTTATTTTTTATTTTAATTATAAAAATATTATATAATTGGAAATTGGGAAGTTTTATAAAAATTATATATAGGATAATTTTAATTGGTGGATAGTATATAAAATTTTACCTTAACAATGCATCAAAATTAAATTTATAAAATCTTATTGTGAATTTTTCTAAAAATAATGTCATCTTATTTTTATTTAACTTTATATTTTTAAATATTTATATAAATAATAATAATAATTTAAATTTATAATAATTTTTTAGTGCAAATTTGGAAATAATTATTTAAAAAATTGCTAAAAATACTATTCAATCTTATTTGATAACTATAAGAAAAACTATTTATAATCTTTGATTATTTTTCTTTACACAGAAAGCAACTTACTTAAGAGGAACAAAATTTTAAATTTTATAATTAAAAATTATGAACTTATTTTTAGTTATTTTTTTTATTTTTCTCCTGGTAAATAATAATTTTAAAAACAAAATCAACTACAATAAACAATTTATATCTATTTATTATAAAAAAATAATCATTTTATACAATTCAAACAAAATAAATCATTTTAAAATAACTTTTTATCTAACATATTGAAACATAAAATTTATTTTATGTAATAATTTATTACAGTAATCAATTATAGATATAATTAATTATTAAAACAATATATTTTTCAACTAACCAAAACATATTTATACAATTATTTAAAAGGAAGCTAATATTTTTAAAATTCAATTAAAATAAAAAAATATTTTTCTCAAATCAAACAGCGTCTATATTTACCAAAACAACCATAATATTCATATACTTTTCTTTTTGTTTTCTTTTATTACCTCTCTTTTTAATATTCATATCTCTCTCTCTTTCTTCTTTCAACAACCTACACCTAAAAATGGGATCTCCTCTGGTCATTTTTCTTCTTGTATTTTCTCATGACCAGCCAGTTACAATAACAGTTTCTTGAATTGTAATCATTTTCAATAATTATTTGTTTGAGTCAACATAAACGGACGCCATGTAGCCACTGGACTGATCACCCACATGGATACCTTAAATTTCAATCTTATTGCTAGTGGAAGGCAAAATTAGCTGGTTTTACTATAAGTTCCCACGTGGGGGGTTCTCCAATGTGAAATTTCTGAGTTTATAATGGAATGTGACATATGAGGATAATAAAATTAGAGAAATGATAGTAACTCACTATTTTAAACATATTTTTAAATATTGAGTGAAAATCTACTGATAGAGACTTGCTCATACTTGTATAATTCCCATTAAATTTCAACGAATAAATTGATGATAACTTAAATGATGTATAACTAATATATTTTTCATGAAACTATAGTGTGGCTTGTTTACCTCGGAGGGCCCAACTAACCAAGCAAAGAGCAAAGTGGTGAAGATGGCAAACGATTTCCTTGACAATTTAGATGGTGGTAGCAGTGTCCTTATCTGTGTCGTTGGTCATGCATAACAACATAGTCATAGTTAACAATTATTATGCTTAAGCTTTTAAAATAAGAATAAAGTTTTTTTCTTAAAAAGGGGAAATTGAACAAAACGGATCACTAGAACCTTTTAACAAAAATAAAAATCTTGAAGAGAAGACTAGAAATCTAGGTTAATTTCCCACTCCAACAAGAGATTAAACAATAATTGAGTAAATAGCCGATTTAAATTCCTAGAGATTGGAAATAGGAATAGCACATCCTTAAACTAGCGAAATGCTTAACAAGTGGATCGGAAGTGGGAAATAGTGATTGAGAAAGACATGAAACATGAGAGAGATTATGAGAGGACAAGAAGAAGATCAACGAAAAGAGTAGAAAATTCACCAACAAAAGCATTGGTTTTGGGAAGGCTCTTTGAAGTGCTTGAATGACAAGTTGATGCTGTTGAATAGGACTAAAGTTTTGTGAAGCCACAATAGCTGCTTCTACCAGACTCTCATACCCATTCTTACAGTTTCTGAAACCTGCATATATAGCATTCAGAATGAATTGTACAAATTAATCTCCTTGATATGAATTTTAAGATAAGGGAATAATTGAACCTGTTTCCACTTGAACGCATTTTGATAAGTGATTTATGGCTATGTGATCAAACAAGTTATCTTTGTACACATTTGTTTTTCCTGTTTCCCCTGCATTGTTGAACGCAGGCCTTGTGAGCATTCCAACCACAGAAGGGTGTTTTTGTTTCCAATGACATAAAGTCAGTGTTGTGCTTCTGCACTGTGCAACCATTTTTGCATCCATTTGAGTATTAAGAGGTTTTCTCTGAGTGAGAGAATCAGGGAATAGAGGGATGAGAGGGGCTTATATAAAACAAATACTGCTTGATTCGGTTATGAGAAATCTTATTTCAACTACTTGTGGCAGTTGCATTTAATGTTGAATAAAAGTAAGTTTAAATTGTTAAATAATCTTTAAAAATATATAAAAAGAAATTTGAGTTATATATTTTTATCAGAATGTATATTTTGTATTGAAAAGTAAAAGAATCAATTTTTTAAATATTACAACACCTAGGCTCTTATTTTAATTACAATGATTGATATAATAGAAAAAATAAAATAAAATAATAAATAATATGATAAAAATATATATTATATAAATTATAATATAAATAATATATTTTTTAGATATATATATATATATATAAAGGTACTGAGACTATTAGATAATTTTCAATAAAGTAATTTTAATTTATTTTTAATAATTTAAAATATAATAAATTCTTTAAATAATTTATCTTTCAAATCATTTATATCAATAACTATTATTATATATAAATATTCTATTTAATCAACTTCTTAAAAAAAATTTAAATGATTTTAGATGTTTTAATTCATTGGGTTAGACAACCCTTCTCCCAAGACCATACAATGTATAATAACTATTATGTTTTTTTTATACAGAAAAAATATATAAATATTAAAAAATATAATTAATATTATTAATTTTTTTAAATATTAATTGGGCTAGGCGACACTTTTCATAAGATGATACAATGTAGCATAACTATTGTGTTTTTTTTATACAGAAAAAAATATATATTAAAAAATATAATTAATATTATTAATTTTTAAAAATTATTTATTTTTTAATTGATTTTTATATAAATTTTATTTTTATTTATTACAGTTGATAAATGTAACAGTATATATATAAAAATAAATAATTTTTTAAAATTTAAAATAAACAGTTAAATGGGAACAAATTTTACATTTTTTTATAGATAAAACAAACAGAGGGAGTATTATTTATTTCGATCTACTTTATTCAAAATCACCTTTGGTTTTAAACGAAATAAAATGTATACTTTACTTTAATGTAATTTATGTGATTTCTAAGTATATTTTAAGCCTTTTGTGAAACCTATCTCAAGGTCTAATTAAAATAGGACAACTTTGTCTTCTTAAACAAATGTATTCCCAACACGTAATTTTTATTCTGAACATTTGAAATTGTAGCAAATAAGCAAGGCTAAGTTTGCACGTTCAAATAAATTTAATTATTATGAAATTAAATTACACCACCGTTCAAAGCTTCAAAATGTAATAAATTACATGCATAATAATTTTATTTTATTTTGAACAATAGGTACCTTCCAGTCCATAGTTAGATATTCTTAAGATACGGAGATCTCTTTCAACAAAATATTTTCTAGTTCAGAATTTAATCCTAATCAACTTAATTAAAAAACTCAACGGTTTGTTTGGTGTGTAGGTTTTGTCCATAGTAAAATGAAATAAAATAGATATTTTATTCAAATTTTTTTTTTGACTTAAATTATTGGGATGGCATTTTTCTTTCAACATTAGTTACTTCACCCTCTCTTACTCTCTCTTGAAGTAAGAAAACACATGTTAAATGTTACTTAAATTTTAAGAGAATGTTTACTGTTATTTTTATTTAATTTTTTATTAATCTGAATAATAAATAAAATAATTAAAAAATTATATTTTCTCATCTTTGTCTTATTTTTAAAATAGCCTCATTGAGTTTAGGGGGAGAGTGAAGGGAAAGATTAAATTCTCAACGCTTTATGTGATTTTTTTGGAGTTAATTGTCACCCCTTTTCTTTAATGCAAGTTAAGATCCACTTTATGAGTTTGGTCTTGGTGGAAGAGGGTCTAGAGTGACCCCTAGGTGATTCGTAACAGGGTAGGGAACAAGAATGAGATATAACAAAAGGAAATGTTTATTTTACATGTCACAGGATTTTACATTTGGATTTATCTCTTTTATGGTTATGTGATTTTTTTAAAATAAAAAAATTATAATAGTTAAATTTAAGATACATATATCAACCTTAGCTGTCTATAAACAAAGAAAGGCATTGAACACCCACTCTCATATGACACTTTTTTACTCTCACCCCCAAAGACAAATAATTACTTTAACTTTTTATTTTGTGTCTACTTTAATTTAGCTTTTTTATACATAGAAAAATTCAATTATACCTCTTCCAACTATCTCAATCATGGATTGACGAAAGGTTTAAAGTACAGAAATTAATTTTAAATTTTGGAAAAATTTTAAAAAAATTATTTATTCTTTTTTTCAGCATAAAATACTATTGTCATAAAAAAAACTTATTAAAATAAAGATGTTCTATTTTTAAATTAATAAAATTGACTTTAATTATAAAACAAACGGTAACAAAAGTATTATTGTGATGAAAATAGTTTATTTTAATTAACGTAAAATTTTCTAATTTTAAAAATAAAAATATATATTTTAATTATAAAATTTTCACCATTTTTAAATATTTATAATTATGTCTTAAAATTAACTGTTTAGAAATAAATTATTTTTTAAAAATATCATTTTTTAACATAAAATAGTTTTAAAAAATTAATTTCTTCAAAACACAGCATAATAAAAAACTATTAAAAAAATTATAAACAATAATGAGATTCCACTGGATTATGGTTGACATTTGACTGAGTGGCTTTGAAATTACTTTTTTTTAAGATAAAAATTAAAATAATGACAAAAATTAAACAACTAAAAGCATCTGTTTCTCAATAAAAAATGAGAAACATATATAGATATATGATATACGTTCAATACATGTTACCTTTAACTAAAAGATCATGACTAAATTTTTAAAACTGGTATAAATATTTTAAAAAATTATTATAAAAAAATATTAAAATATTTGTCCCTATATGCAATTTCATTTATTATTAATTTGTTTTCAATTATAACAGCTTGAACTCTTTCACCAATTTCAGAACTTCTTTATTTGGTGAGAATTAATTTTTGTTTTCTATAAAAATCAATGGTACTGTACAAAAAAATTATTATTATAGGCACTAAACATCTATTTGTGTAGGCATTATGCCAATGGTGACGAGATTTACAAGACTTAAAATGAAAGTTTCTCAAAACACGGAAAAGGTTGCTTTTCTTCAAACCCAAGTTAAAACGGTAATTTAATTTATTAAGAAATAAATACTTGTCAGCGTTGAAACAAATCTTGAAATTGTGAATAAAAAATGTTGACCTAAAAAAGATTGTATTGTTGACTAAAATACAGATATATTAGATGTTATTAATTTTCAAGTGTGAAATTATTAAATGCACCTTCAACCTGTTAAAACATTTTACATAAAGTAAAACCAAAACATGGAGATATGAAGAGGTGAAAATGCCAAGATAAAGACATGAAACGACAAAGGAAACAGACTGCATTGTCTAACAATCCAACACTGTTAAAAGTTCAAGACTAAGCAACTAAAAGAGTTAAAGAACGCAATGTAGAGCGCAACTCATTTACACATACTAACACAAGCCTGAGTTCTGAGAAATGATCCTAACCTACTATGATGAATTGAAAATAAAGACAACTTAGTTTGAGTAAACAGATAAGAAATGAGGATGAATGAGCCCTATTCTTTGGCGGTTTTGTTGATCAAGGACTTGTGAATGTGAGGAATGACACCACCACCAGCAATGGTCCCTTTGATAAGGGTGTCAAGCTCCTCATCTCCCCTGATAGCAAGCTGCAAATGCCTTGGTGTTATCCTCTTCAGCTTCAAATCCTTACTCGCATTCCCAGCAAGTTCTAGAACCTCCGCAGTAAGATACTCAAGAATTGATGCCAAATACACAGCTGCAGTAGCCCCCACACGTCCATTTGCTTGGACCCTTTGTTTCAGCTGCCTATGGATACGTCCCACAGGAAACTATATACAATAAAATCAAACAACACTCACTCAAATATTCAAAAACTTGCAGTGTAATTACTAAAATAAACAAAAAAATAATATGCACATATCATGAACACAGCTTCATATCACTTCTTTCAAAAAATATTTTACTAAACATAAAATCAAATCCACCTCACAATCCAGACACTTGCTCTGGAACTATAACAAAATCTGTTGTCCAAATTTTTAATATATATATATATATATATATGTGTGTGTTATAAAACAAATCAAAGGCGCAATTTTTCCTGCGCGAAAATGTAAAAGTCATAATCATGACTTTGTTTAATTGCATGTGGATATACCGCACTGACATGAAATTTTCTTAAGTATTTTAAGAATGAAGAATGGACAGTGAATGAGTTTGTAAGGTAGAAGAGAAAAAGTTACCTGAATTCCAGCACGGGAGGAGCGAGAAATTGGTTTTTTCTTGTCCTTGTCTTTGTCCTTGTTGGCTGCGGTGGTTTTTGCTGCCAGAAGTCCCTTCCCTCCTTTTCCTGCCATTGCTTACCTGCAAATTGCAATCTCAACAATTAGAGGAAATAGAGGAGCCAAGAAGAAAAATGGAGATGAAGCAAGATTGGGAGATATGGTTGAGATATACCAATAGAAGTGTGTCAAAACTAGTTATTAAGAAAAAAAAAAAAAAAAACTTTGGAACAAGGTGGCCGACGAATAAAATAACAGATTTTTTGTTGCAAAACTATAAGAAAAACTTCTGGAAAAATAAAGCTTGATCGAGAAACATAACGTTTATAGAGAGATACCTACACCGGAGCGAGTAAGAGAAAGAGAAAGAAATAAAATGAAAGGTCGAAGAAAACAACCGAAAGGTTTAAAAGGATTTTGATATGTGAGGATTAGATATGGAGTGAAGTGGAATGGGATTGGGTTTGGGATGCGTATTCATATGATGTCATTAAATGTGAATTACGTTTTGTTTGAACTTTGAATTCTCAATTCTCAAGTAAAGAGGCGCGCAAAGTTGTGTGGGAAAACACTTTCCACTGTAAATTTCAAAAAATTTCACTTTTTTCCTCGGTCGGTCGGCCTCACAACCGGCCTAATTCTTCTAAGATATAAGTCCATTGATCCATCACCTTACAAAGGCCCAATTCTTCCTAAAGTTTCATTGTCTTTCAATTGTTAACATCCTCCAATCCTTCCTCTTCTGTAATTTTTTTTTTTAATTTCTTTAACTAAAGTAGTTGATTGTTTATTATTATTATTTTTATTATATTAAGAACCAAATCAAATAATTTCATGTAATCAATTTTATAGGATTTGTTTGATTAATAGTTAAAAAAATAATTTCATATTTTTTAATAAAAATAAGTAATTTAATAGAAATATATATAATCAAAATTAATTTTAACATATATCTCTTTTACATTTACCTTATATATGTATATTCAATTGTAAAATTGGATCATATAGACATTACCGTAGATTCGCATATTTTTTAATTTTTTATTTGAATGAAATAGAAAAAATATTTTATTTAATTTTTTATTAGGATAAAATAAAATAAAAAGAAAAATAAGAAAAAAATAAAAAATAAATTATTTAAATAAAATAGAAAAAAAAATATTAATAATATAATTTTTTATTTATATAAATTTTTAAAAATTTAATTTTAATTTTAAAATTTTTTATTAATATAGTATTTATTTTTTAAATTTTTAAAAGATTATTTAATAATTTAAAATATATAAAAAAATTAGTTCTTTTTATTTTTTCTTTTAGTGAAAGGTGAAATAATTCTCATCATTTTTCTAAATTTTTTTTATATAAGACAAATGTAATTAAATAGATAAATAAAATTTATGTAAATTTTAAAAATAAATTTTTTTTTCATAAATTTTATTTTATCAAATAAATCATAAATAAAAATATATGTATCTATACGTGCATGTTATGTACATATATTATATTTTTTTATATATTATTATATTTATATATAATTATTGTTTGATATTTATATTTTAAAATTATATAATTAAATTTATAAATTTTTTATTTTATTAATTTTAAAATTTAAATATTTTTAATTAATTATTTATATATAATTTAAATTTATTTATTACTTTTTTATAATAAATTTATAGATTTTATAATTTTTAAAATAAAAAAATTATAAAAAAAATAAAAGAACCTTATACAAACTTTAAAATTTATAAATAAATGAAACTTAAACAGTGAAACAATAATTTTTATCTTCATTCCAATCGGTCATAAAACCAATTTATACATTGAATTTGTTTAAATTTTAACAAATTCATACTATACGAAATTTAAGCGCTAAAGCTATAACCCAAAAATGGTGATTTTTAAAAAAATTTCATTTATTTCTTCGCATATGTTTGGATGAGAATAATTTTATGATGAAAATATCTTTTCATACAGAAGCTTTTAAGATTTTAGTAGGATTTTCAAAATCATCAAAGTAATAAAAATATAGTTTTTATTTTTTAACTTAAGAGTAATTTATAATTAAAAATTATCAGATTTTGTTTTAATTTTTCCTTTTTTTATTTTATCCTTAATAAATAATTATTTTAATTACAAAATTGATTAAAAAAATAACTGCATGTTTATCTTTTTCTATAATTTTAACATAAAAAACATTTTTTAGATAATTCAAATAAAGTAAATTATATTAAATTTATTTTTTACCTAATACATCTTTATATAAATTGTTAATTACAATTTATTATAACAAAAAATAATTAAATGCACAGTTGAGAGTTGAAATAACTTCATTTACAACTAATCCAAACTCATCAATTTCTGAGAGCAAAACTTTAAGGCTAAACTTTTTTTTTTAATTTAATATTTTTGAAAAAAGTGTCAAAGTGATAAAAAAAATTCAAACAAAAAAGAAAAATTTATTTTTATCATAAATAAAATTTTGGATCTTGTAATTAAAATTTATTAGATTTATTTCTATCTATTTTTGTTTTTGAATTTTCTCTCTATTATTTAATTATTCAAATGAAAAATTAAATATTAAAAACAATTCTGTACCTTCTCATAAATTTTTATTATAAAAATATTTTAAAAAATTCAAGCAAAATAAGTAATCTGAAAAATATTTTAATCTAACAAATTCAAATAATTAATTATTAAAAATTTTGATTCCTCTAAAATTATAAAAAAATATTTAAATATATATATATATATATATTGATAATAGTTGATTAAAAAAATTAAAAAATTTAAATTAGTGCTAACTTTAAATGTTGTTGCAAGTACATTTAACTTTTACACAATCCTCCCATTCCAAAATGTGAAATAATTTTTTAATTCAAACACATACTTTTTCTCTCACGTTTCCGATACTTGATTGTTCTATTAGTATTAGATTCTTAACATGTGCTAGAAGTAACCTATCAAAAACGAAATTTTCATGAAGAAGAAAGTCAAAAGAAAGACCCCATCTCTTGATGATATTTGATAAAGTGGAACATATGCATAACCTCTTGCTTTTTGTTTGCCTAAGCTGTGGCACAAACGCGTTTATTAATATTCCAACGTGTAGAAAATTACTACAACAGTGATGTCAATTCATTATTCATGAGATCAATGACTATTTGCTAGGTCCCAGGACCATGAGAAAAACACTGGAAACGCAGAAAAATGAAAAGGATGGGGATATTTGAATTATTTAAAGAAAATGAACGTATAAAATAAGGAAAAATAAATAAATATTTATAGTGAATTAAATATGAGATATATTTTATTTACTTTAAAAAATAATAATAACATTTTTTCATCATGGGAATTGGAAAAATAACAGTGATTTTTTTCTTTTATTTTGTCAAAGGAAATAACAGTGATTGATGATTGATGTTATTCTATTCGTGTGGGCTCATTGCTGGACCTCTTTGCCTCTGTATGTAAAACTACAAGCAACCCAATGACCATTAACAATAACTCATTCCTAGACAACAACTACAAATCATTCAACTACATGTTTAATATCTAAAACGTGAAAGTGTCATGAATTGTCAATTATTATCTATTTAGAAGAAAATGAATGAGTGGAGAGAAGAAATTTCATAAAACTTTTTTATTTGATTTAAATGCTTAAAAGAAATATGATAAAAAAATAAAGATATTTCAAGATGATAAATGCGTCTCTTTTGAGTACTTTATTTTTCTTCCTGATGGAAGTCTAGTTCTTACAAGTCTCTGGTTAGTGAAATTCAGAGGTAGATAATAAATTAGTTTATGATTTACGTTGAGCTATACCGTTTTTCTTATGAGTCTTGGTCAACCTGAGTAATGATGCATGAGTTATTTGGATGGTAAAAATAAAGGAAAAGTATGGAAGAAAATATGAAATGTGCTTTCTCTATCTACCATTATCTCAACTTTATTTTGCTTTTATCATTCTTGTTGAAAATAGGTAGATAGGATATAGAAAGAGTGGATATTACCCCACTAAAATATATTAGAAAATGTCAATTCTCAAAGTCATGCCCGCTTTAAAATTACCTGCTCTGTATTTGATTGTTTATTATAGTCATTTTATTATACGATCCAAGACACTACTCTTCTCAAGGATTAAGCAACCAATATGCAACTTTCCAGTGCCACTTATCATCTGTATTGTATAGCCAACAGAATTTGAAAAACCTGCCCTTTGAATTGAAATCCACTCAAAAAAGAAAAAGAACTTGCGAAAACGCTTACTTTTTTTAAACTTCTTTTCAATATATTTTTTATTAAGAAAAATAAGTTATACTAAAAAAAAAATTAGTGAAAAAAAAAATAAAGAAAAAAAAAGATAGATATAATAAAAGGAATAAAAAAAATTATGTAATACAAATTATGAATATAAAATTGTAGTATATATTTCATATCTCTTGTATTACTGGTGATTTTCATGTAAGTTTAATTTAACAACAAAGATCCGCTTTTTGTTTAGATTCCTTTAAATTCACGTAAGTACATTAAAAATTTAAGTTATGCTACTAACATGTCTAAAGATTCTATTGTGTAAAAATAATCCTAGTTCTAAACAGCTTACACTTTTAAAATGCGCTGTATATTATATAATAATTTTAAATTTATTTTTGTGAGTTGTAAAATATTTTAAATTTTAAATAAATAAATAAATAAATATAAAATAAAAATAAGACTGATATTTTTATTATTAATAATAAATTTTGTAATATTTTATTATATTATATAGGATAAATCATATTCATTTAACAAATTTTTATATAATATTCATTTTTTTATGATATTATTTTAACTTTCCTTAATTTGTATAATTGTATGAAAAATTTAAAAAAATATATGAAGGTATATGATGTTATATTATTTTATAAATTTAAAGATTTATATCTAGTTTTATAAATAAATATCAAAAGAATTTTTATTAAATATCAAAAGATATAAATGTAAGTTTTTATTGAATATGAATTATTAAAAAGATAAAATTTTGAAAAAATAATAGAATAAATTATTTTACAACAGAAATATCCTAATCATATACCATAGGATAAATCATATCCATTTAACAAAATTTTATATAATATTCTTTTTTATGATATTATTTTAACGTTCCTTAATTTGTATAATTGTATGAAAATAAAGAAACTATATGGAGGTATATGATGTTATATTGTTTTATAAATTTTAATATTTATATATAGTTTTATAAATAAATATCAAAAGAATTTTTATTAAATATCAAAAGATATAAATATAAGTTTTTATTGAATATGAATTATTAAAAAGATAAAATTTTTGAAAAAATAATAGAATAAATTATTTTACAACAGAAATATCATAATCATTCATATGGTATGTTAAATTTAAATCAATTAAAATTACAGTAATCTAACAATTTAATTTATCAAAAATATATTTATAAATAAAAAATGTTTAATATGGGAAATTGCTGATTTGATGAGAAAGTAATAACTCCTAAAATCATATTGATTTAAAAGTAATAATTCAATTTTAAAATATAAAAATACGAAGATAAATGAATTGATACTTTTATTAACAAACAAAGAAGATTATATTCAAAAGTTGAGTTGAGTTCGTTACATTTGTCAGGTTTTATATTAAAAATATTGAAAATAAAAAAATTCAAATTATACTTATATTTATACACACTGAAACCCTATTTTAATATCTTAGAATTAAATGACATAAAATATTAAATTTTAAAAAATAACATTTTAAATTATTTTAATTAAAAATTTTATATCATAATGTAATAATAATGTGTATCTAAATTTTATACAAATTAGATAATCATATATACTTAATCTAAGCTGATTATTTATCATAATCATTTGGATGTTTTTTCTATGAAACTATATGTTGAGGTAAACATTCAAAGAATAATTTTTAAGAAATTAGCTAAAAAATAATTGTATATTAATTAGAGATAAATATGGAATCTATTGTAGATCAGAACCCCGCAAAAAACTATTGAATCTATGGCTATTATTCGTTAAAAACCAAACCTGATCGACGATATTAAGGTTGTTGAATTTTATATTTGGAATTTATAACTTCTTCGTCATATTTTTTTATTTTTTCTTTTTAAAATTTTTAAATTTATTCTTTTTTTTTTAAGATCTTAATCTGCATTCTTATTTTTTTATAACTGTATATTTTTTTAGCTTTTTTTTTTTGCTGGATTTTATGGTTGGAATTCAAAAAATTTGACTTTCATTCTTTGTTTTTCTTAACAGTTGTTAGCCATCCGACAAAATCGACCTCCAGCTTTTCTCGCACCTGACAATGTAAATAGTTGGAATAAAAAAAATATTTTCAAGCGCAAATTTTGATAGATGAAGATTTTTTGACCCAAACTCATCCAATTATTACTTTTAATACTAATGGGTGATCAACTATAAAAACTTTACTGCTTATTCCGATCATGAATATGTTTTTCTACTATATTAGTTGTAAGTAAATATACCATCATCTTCTTTGATATTAGTTGTAAATAAATATACCATTTGGGAGTTATATTTTCTTTGATAAATCTTATGAAAATTTTCATTTAACGATGAGAGTTCTTTTAAAAATTTAAGTTTTCTTTTAATTATATTATAAAGAAGATGTTTGTCAAAGATAACTTACAATTATACATAATAAGCTTTTAAGTTTATTGAAAGGGATAAGTGTTAAATATAATATTTTATTTGTTATATTTTTATAATATATATGAATATTATTTATATATAAATTAATAAAATTTGAATACTTTTTAAAAAACTGTTAGCAGTATAATTTTTTAATAATTTTTTTCAATTTTAATATGTTATTTATTTTGTTTACTATATTTATAAAAGCTTGTGTGAACAACATAAGAAATCAGTGTTAAACATGTAATTTTTTTTTAAATAAAATTATACCATTTCTCTATTAACAATTTAAACAAAATATATATGAATTATGCAAAATAATATAAATAATTAATTTATTTTTTCAAATTTAGATAGTTTTTTATGGTTAAGAAATAAAATTCTTTTTTTTTGTTATTTTTGGAATGAAGAATCTGAGCTTTGATAAATCAAGTAGAACTTTTATCAAATTTTGTGAATTTTTTAAATATTTTTTTATCTTTTTTTATTTTTATTTTTATTATATATAATTAGAATTTTAATTAAAAAATTAATAGATATAATCCTAATTTTCTTTTCTTATAGATTGTTATTTCTAATTTAATTTTTTTTTTAAATTAATTATTTTTTTTAATATTTTTATGAATTGATCATTAATAATTAATTTTAAAATTCTATTCTTACATGAAATTTTAGAAAAAAAATTGAAATTGATATAAACAACGTGATTAGAAATATTGTATAAATAAAGATTAATAAATGTGAATTTTGAAAATTTTAAAATCTAATATTTACTCTAACTAATAATTTTTAAAGAATTAACATTTTTAATCTGAAAAAATATTATTGAATTGAAGAAATTGAATTTTAACTATTATAAAAAATTTAATTTTTAATTATATTTCTAAAATATAAATGAAAGTGATAATTTAAGTTGTTTAGATGAAAGTTAGATGAATTTTTATCCTAACATTTTAATATATTGATTATTTATTTATATTTTATTATGTTAATTTTAATTTATTATTAATTCTTTTTTATTAAATATGTAAATTTAAAATTTAAATTTTATTTATATTCTTATCGATATTAATTTTTTTTCTATTGATTCAAATAATAAAAATGTTAAAAATTTAAAACTAAAATTTTATAAAAATGAAACTTTCTTACATTTTATTTTTAAAATATACATTTGTCATATTTTTTACCAATAAAAAAGAAAAAATTATCATGGCGTTCTAGTCGTACATGGTTGTTATTTTTCTCTTTATTCTTTTACTTTTAGTTGATTGTTTTCACATTGTCTTTGTCCTGAATGTGTTCCTTGATCAAATGACAATTCTGTTTTAGTCTTTTGGGATGACCTGTTATCAAGGTGTTTCAAGTGTCAATTTTTTCGTGCTCACTATATCGTGTTTGAAAACTTTTATCTTTATTTTACAAACATCATTATGTTATTACACGAATGTTAATAGAGTTTTTGTTATCTAATTTAGAAAATTTTATTTTAGTCACAATTTTAAAAATTAAAGAATGATGATTTAAATTTTTACCATATTTTTTAATAAATTTTATTTTTTAAAGATGATTTGTTGATAAACATTTTAACGATTGTTAAAAAAATATAACCCTTAAAATTAAATATAGATTTTTATAAATTTATATACTTGCTAAAGCATAACAATGGCAAATAATTTTTTTCTAATAATATGTTTTGATGATCAATTCTTCTAATTTTGTAAAAAAAAAATCATTAAAAATACCAACGTGAGTTCGTAATAAGGTTACATTTATTAATATTCGAAAGAAATTGAAATAAGTTTTAGAGGTTAACCCGTTAAATGAGATAGTATGGATAAGAAAACTAAAATTCTTCGTAATAAAAGAAAAATATTTTATTATTAAGACTTAGAAAGAAATAAAATGTGAATTGTGATGTTATCCCTAAAGTATAGATAAATCCATTTATATAAAAGTTATATTTTTAAGAAAAATGACTTAATAAATTACAATCTTGTCTGAAAATTTACCATTACTTAATTTTTATATTTATATAATATTTTAATAATTTTCTTTTATCTTATCATTTAACATGAAATTATTTGTTAAATATTAAATTAATAAATTAAAAAAACACTCCAATAATATATCTGAGCGATAAAATAACTTAATTAAATTATACATTAATTAAATAAATTAATTTCTTATTTTTTCAACTAATCATGTAAATTAAAATTTTGATTTATTTTTTAATATAATGTAAAAAGTAATGAAGTTTAAACTTAACATCCTTATATAAAATTATTTTAATTTTTAATATTTTATTACTAAATTTATTTTAATGATTTAATTTTAAGTTTCAAATGTTAAACTTACTTTAATTTATGTTTATCCATATTTATAGTTCTATATATTCATAAATTTTGATTTAGTTTATTTTTAGATAAAAAAATCCAAATGAATTAGTGTAATTTTACTATTCTTCAGTCAAATCTGAACGTGATTAATCCAATATACCAAAGACAGGTTAGTTGGATTTAATTCATTAAGTTCAGAATCTTTCATATATTTAAAAATGTTTTGTTAAATAATGTATTTATAATATTAGTTAAAAAATTAAAAATATAACTTTTATTAAACAATATTAGATTACAATAAAATTACAAATAAAGTACATTAATAATTTTTAATAAAATTTACTAATTTTGATTCTATAATCAATATTCTTAAAATACTGATAAATATTTTCCTGTTTTACAAATAGGATAAATCAAAGTTTAGTTGATGGTCAAATTAATAATCATAAAATAAATATTTTAAAAATTATATAATATATTAAATAGTAAATTAGTATAAAATCATGAAAATAAGTTAATTAATATTTAAAGTCAGCATAAAAACGTTTATATTATATGTTATATAAGATAAAAAAAAGTTACAATAAATATTTAACTATAGGATTTTATATGTAAATATCAAGTATAATTTTTTATATTTTATATATTATATTTTCTATTTTCTATGATAATAGACGGATTCAAACTAATTTTTTACATCAAATTTTAGTTGAATTTAAGCTTTTTTTTTTTTAATTTGTTGAATTGTTTGGATTAATAATTTAATCAGTTTTCTAATCAATTAGTTGACTCGTTCCATATATATTTATAAAAAAAGGTAAAAAATACGAAAAGATAAGTTTAATAAAATCAAACAATAATATGTTAAATTGAATAAATATTATCCTATATTTGGATGAAGTATTTTAAAAAGAAAAAATAATTTTTAAAAAAATTTAAAATTTTAGAAATTATAATATTTTGTTTGTCTATTATTTTGTAAAAAATTTTAAATTAAAAAGATTTTTAGTAGATATTTTAATTAACTAAAATATAATTTAAAATTATTTTATATTTTTATTTTATTTTATATTTTTACTATTTTTTTTATTATTTTTTTATATATTTATTTTTCATCTCTCGTATTTAGATATAACATTTTTAATATCAAATAATATAATTATATATTTTTATCATTTTAATTATGCACAAGGTTATTATTATGATTAAATATGTTATATAATAAAAATATTTATATATCTAAATTTTATTATAAAAAAAAGTAAAAAAAAATATTAAAATAAATTTATAAATATTTAAATTTAAAATTTTATATATAATAAAAATTAAATAATTTAATTTAAATAAAAAATTTAAAAATTTAAAATTATAAATTTAAATTCTACCATTCAAATAAAAAATTTTAAATATAATAAATTAATATTTTTTTATTCAAATAAAATATTTTTAAACTAAAAATATTTTAATTTTTAAACTTTTTTAAAACATTAAAATTCTTCATCCAAATAAATAATTATAAATAAATTTAAAATTAATAATTTTTTTATTAAAAAATAATACATTATAAAAATTGTTAAAAAGTTAATTCTTACTGTTACTTTTTAGAATTTAGTTCCAAACTGAGTTGTTCTGGCATATATTATTTTTAGATTTTAATGAAAATAACTAATTCTTAAATATAATTGAAATACATATCTACATTAAAAATTTGCGTTAAAATGTTATATTACAATATATAAATGTACAATTTTGTTTATATAAAACGATAAGATTTAAATTTAAAATTTTTATATTAAATTTACTATAATTCTCGATTGGTTAACGATTAATTCTAATCCTTTAAATAAAATGTACATCTGAATATGTGTTGAAATATTTTAGAATTACAGTTATTTTATTATGATATAGTATTGTTAAAATTTCTAATTTTTTTTATAATTTTTAAAATATTCTTAAACATAAATATATATATTTTTTTATTTTTAAGAACAATTAATTTTATAAAATAAAGTAATCAAATTATTTATTAGTTCTAGAAAATCAAATTAAAAATAAGTAATCATATAAAAATCGTTATCATTATTTTTTTAGAAGAAATATATATTCTTTTTTCTAATGATACACTAAATTATTCGAAATGATATGCGTAGAAATGAAATTAAAATTATAATCAATAATAAAATTGTAGAAGGTATGAGATAAAATTTGGAAAGATTCAAAGTTGAAACTATTTAATTTTGATAATTTATCCAAACCGAATGACAAAAGTTGAAGACTTTTCGTACTGTAATTTGGGGAAAAGGAGACGTTATGGATGAGGCAAACAATGGGCCATGGGTTGATGTCCCATCAGGCTTCAGGTTAACTAGGGTTTAGGGAAGTATATTCATGGGTCCCATATCCTATGTTAACAGGTTGCAGCTGGGTTCCTTCCCGACATCATTTCCATCGGTGTGAGGTCCACGGCACAAACATTAACGTTATCGTGGACCATCGTCTTTCCCTTATTTATTGGACCCCACCTCACACTTTCAATTTCTTCAATACGCACCACCATTTATTTCGTCCTTCTCTACCAGATAAGGTCATAAATATTAAATATTTATATAATTTTTTTAATATATTTTATTGTTAACTAACTTTAAAACTCAAAAAGGAAAGAAATTAAAATTTTTTTAATTTTTATTTGTTATTATAGTTATTTTTATTGCGGAGTCGTTATCATTAATTTTGTACTTATCTCAAAATAATTTCTCTCTATTTTGTCTAGAAATTTCCCCTCTCTTGTGGAAAAGGACACCGATCTTTGTTTCACCAAAAAAGAGGAACCCCGATTTTAAATATTATTTATTTGGAATTAGTATGCTTAACCCAATAACTTGCTTGGGTGATTTTCATTTCACAACAAACAATCTAACGGCTTAGGATGAAAACGTTACACATGGCGCATTTACAAGGACATGTCAACGTCATATTCAAAGAAGCGCCAGATTCACTGCTAAGTGCTAAGTGTTAAAATGTACTGTTCATGTATGTGCTTTAACCCTTTTTTCCTTAATAAAAAGAATCCAACTGTAATTTTCCAAAATAGCCTCCTCTATCTCAAAGACCAGTGCCTCCTAACTTTGGACACTATTCTGCAACAGACACCGCTCATTCTGCAAACTGCAAAACCACTTCTGCCAGTACTCCAACTCCAAAGGGCACTGAATCCACTGATCCCATTTCCTTTCCATTGTTAGCCCTTCACCTTTCTTTCAAAATCACAATCCTTCTTTTTATTTAGCCCTAATATCAGAATTTTTAATTAACGTCGAATGCATGCAATGATGCAAATTATACCTATCTTTAAATTTATTATTTATATATAATTTTTTAAAATTAATCTTCAACATGCTTTTGTTATAAAACTGTGAAATTGATATAAAACAAATATAAAATCAAATTAAAAAAAAGTTATTGTTACTTATATAAAAAGTAAAATTTAATATTTTTAAATCTAAACATGATTTTTTATTACAATATTTATTTTATTTAATTATAATTATAATTAAATAAAATAAAACAATGATTGAATTGATAATTTAAAATTAATTACAGTTGAATTGTTCGATAAAACTAAATTAGAAATCGTGGAGAAATAAATGTTGCGATCAAGATAAAAAAAAATGTTAACCTTCAATTATACTCCACACATGCCAACAAGCTTCATAAACACGATATTGACATTGAACCAACTCCAAACCAAAAATGTGATAATCCAGGGACAGTTCAGTCAATACAAACATCCATTTGTCACTGCCATGACGCAGATTGCCTGGAGCGAGGGGCGCGCCTTATGACCAAACTACCCCTAAGCTTATCCTCCTCCTGGACGGCCACATGGCCGTAGTGAAAGATTCCCTTGCACCACAACAGGGGTGTTATCGTCAAGAAAAAGTCACGCACTCCATCATCCTCACACACACAACCGAAAAAGTGTTTTGGATTTTCCCTATGCCCCATGCCACTATCGTGAGTCTGCTTCCGAAAGCGTCCGAATCACGAGGCTTTCGCAAAAGGATGAGGACATTTTTGGTAATTTCACACTCCACCCCCACCAGGTGTAACTGGCTTCGTGACCCCAAATCACGAAGCAAAACCGGACTCAAACCTCCACACGTAGCGCATCCTGCCATGGCAGTTATCACAATCCGCCACGTAGGATATACACGTGGCAGTTTAGTTCCACGTCATCGCATTTTCGCCTTCCTTGCCTTTAAATGGTCCATACTTTCTAATTTCCTCCTTATCCTCTCCTCTCACCGTCTGTTGCACGAAAGCCATAACCACACCTAACCAAAAAAGCCCCTCACTTCAAATCCCCCCGTCGCCGGCGATAGACTCGTCGGGAAATTCAATTGACGTACTGGAATAATGGAAGGTCGGGCGATCGCTGGTGATCTTGGGATGGAATTGACGTTGTCGTGCCGCTGCTTGTTTGGGAACTCTAACCGTATCTGGTGGTACAAACCCTAAGCAAAAGCAACTTTACTTAGCATAGTTTTCAAGTTATTCCATGCTTCATCTCGCAAGCCCGAGGCAGATCATGACTATATAATAATAGGAAAAAGAGAAAATCGAAGAGACTAGCTCTGGTTTCAGCGTCTTCAGTTTTGGCAGAACATTATTCTTTTCTTCTTTTCTTTTTTTTAACCTTTTGCCTTTATTTCTGGAGTTTTCTGACTTTCTTCGTCCTCAAATTTTGAAAACGAAGGCGGAGAATCGAGAAAAGGTGATTGCGAAGAACTTCAGAGGCTGAATTACTTTTAAACATTTCTGTCTTCTGTCTCCGATTAAAAATTAAACTCGAGTTACGTAATGGAAAATACAAAGAATTGAGTGTGTGAGAATCCGTTCTTAGGCATCGACGTCATCGTGATGCCTTTTCCGATGAAAATTCAACCAATCGATTCTCAGATACCTTCGGAAGGGACGCGGCTTGAGCTGGTCAAGCCAGTTGCCAAGTCTCGATTGAAGCGGCTCCTCGAGCGCCAGTTCTCCGGCATTCTGAGAAATTCGGCGGTGGAAAAGATCGGCGCCGGTGAGGAGCCGCATTTAAGCAAGGATGACGCCAACGGCTCCAGCGGCTTCGAACCGAGCTCAGCATGTTTGGCAAAAATGGTCCAGAATTTCATCGAGGAGAATCACGAGAAGCATTCCGCTTCCATTCGGTGTGGACGCAACCGCTGTAACTGCTTTAATAGGAACTGCGACGATAGCTCTGACGACGAATCAGACGCGCCTGGCGGTTTCGGCGACTCCAACGGTTCTTCCGGCGAGGCGTCTGAAATCCTCAAGGTAAACGGTGGTTCGAGAAATTGTTTTCCAAAGCGTTCGAAGATAATTGATAATGGAACGATTCTGAGACGCGAGTTTTCTTTTTGGACAGGGTCTGGTAGCTTGTTCTGGCGTTTGTGAGAGGAATTTGCTAGCGGACACTACGAGGATCGTTGAAAAGAATAAAACCTGCAAACGCAAAGACAGTTTCTGCCGAAAGATCGTCACCGACGGGTTGTTAGCGCTCGGTTACGATGCGTCCGTTTGCAAATCTCGCTGGGAAAAATCCCCCTCTTATCCCGCGGGTACTCTCTCTCTCACACACACACACATTCAATCAGCATAAAATTTCCATGTGTTTAGGGATTTCAATTTAATGTATATGTATAATTGTGTGCAGGAGAATATGAATACATAGATGTGATGATGGGGAAAGAGCGGGTGCTAATAGACATTGACTTCAGGTCAGAGTTTGAGATTGCGCGATCCACCAAAACCTACAAGACCATTCTCCAGAACCTTCCCTACATATTCGTTGGCAAGTGTGATCGGTTGCAGAGCATCGTGGCTATCGTTTCGGAGGCAGCGAAACAGAGTCTGAAGAAGAAAGGCATGCACGTTCCGCCGTGGAGGAGAGCCGAATATGTGAAAGCAAAGTGGCTCTCCCCTTACACACGAACTACTACTACTACGCCCCCAGCGCACCAGATCAAAGAGGAGAAGGAAGAAGAACAACAGATTTTGAAGGAAAAGGAGATTTCTATCTTTGCTGAGTCGGAGAGTTCTAACGAAGACGGCCAGGCGGTGATCCACTGGAAGCCACCGGAGTTGAAGCCCAAGTGTTCACTGTCTGGGGTTAAGGTCGTCACTGGTTTGGCAGTGGTCTTTCATGATGATAACCCATAAAATTTTGACTCTTTTTTCGGCTTTTTTTTTCCTCTTTAATTTGCTAAACTGAGGATTAAAGATATTATATAACCGTAACAGTTCTATCCCCTTCTGTTTTTTTTACATACGGGATGGATTTTACTAATATCAATAAAATAAAGTTGATATATAGTGGTGATATGATGAATTGTTATTGAAGATTTATTATTATTATTATTATTATGATCTATTATCTATTTCATTTTTAGCTTCGAGTTCGGAGACAGGAAGTTTGATTCTATTCGTGTTTGCTTGCTTGAATCCGGTTCGTCCTCTTTCTTTGCCGTAGAAAAAAAAGGTTCTTGATGAAGAAATCTCTTGCGTCATCTTAGATGCCTTGGTAGAAAATTAAAAAAATTCTACATTATTTCCCCCAAGTCCGTAGTTTAGGCACTGCAATCTTTGGATCATTCTTTTGTTTCTTGTCCTGGGCCACCGTTTGGCGGCCTTCTCTAGTCCAAAACGAAAAAAAAATTTAATATATTTTTAAAATTTTAATTATTAATTTTTTAAATACATTAATTATAGTATTGACCTTAATTTATTATATTAAATTAATTTATATTAATTATAATATATTTTTAAAAATATTTTGATTATAATTTTATAATTAATATTTTGATTAAATACCAAAATATAATTTAGGTTAACATGGATTATAATTAAATATTTTAAAATTTTAAATGAAAAATTTTAAAATTATAGAATTAAATTAAAATTTTAAGAATTAAAAATATGTTTAACTGAGAAAAAAACTACTTAGTCTAAAAAAATATAAATTAATGTTTATAATTCTCCTCAATTTTTGTGGCGCAGATGCTTCAGAAAACAAAGATGACATGAAATCATTTTGACATCAACAAATGTTGCATACTATCACTTTTTTACACATCACTTTTACCATCTCACATTCTCACCTGTTTAGATGTTCTCATACGAGCACGGATTCCCTCCAGTATTGGAGGGACCATTTAGGGAAGTGTGTGAGATTCATTACATATTTAAGAAAGAGAGAAAATTATAGAAAAAAAATGAAAAGAAAAAATTATAGAAACAAATAGAGAAGAAAAGAAAGAAAAATAATAAGGATTTAGAGGATGCATAGTAATGATGCTAGTCTCCGTAAACCACTATTCCCACAGTTTACTGTGCTTTATTCTTTTTCCTTTGCTTTTTTATAGAAATGATATTCAGACGTTTGTACAGTATCTCTACACTTAATCACAGGAACTAATCTTTGAAATTTACTTTTTTTTTTAAAGTGAACGGCTTAGGAAACATCCGGCTGAGAAGAGTTTCCATATCTTTTCAGTTCTTCTAACTATATTTTAAGCAGAGTCTATCTGGCGTTAATCTTTGTTTCGTCGTTTCCGCGTCTCGTACCAAATCAAGGGATCCACTTCGTATCTCCGGAATCCAATCGTACTCAAATTTCATTTATTTATTTATGGAAAATCTTAGGCAAGTCTCTTGTTAAGAAATTAAAATTAAATTTTTATTAAAAATATTATAATTGATTATTTTTATTATGTTTTAATGTAATTTAATATTATTTTAAACAATTCTTTAATATTATATATTTTAAGTAGTATTTTAAGAACCTTGCTTAGTAGAGTTTTGGTTTATTTAATTTTTTCAATATTTTTATAAATTTCTTATTAAATCATATATTAAAATATATAGTAATTTTAATTAATATAATTAAATAAATTACTCAATTTACAATTAATAAACATAAAAAACTATTACTAAATCATAAAAAATAAAGTTATAAAAATGAAAGAAAATTAAAAAATATTATCATAATAAATTTTAGTCTGTAATTTTTTCTGAATAGATAAATAATAACAACAGAGGTAGTAATTAATTTCAAATTAAACTTATCTCTTTTTCATAAAGAGGAATCAAAATTGTGAATGTATTTTAAAAAATTAGTAAAAGATAGGTGTGCCACTGCTAACTCTCGAAAACAAAAAAAATGTTGACAATTCGTGCTACCAGATGTGTCTATGTGTGTGCATGCGTGTCTCATTACTATATCAATATCATCTATTGAAGTTTTAAAAGTGAAGCATTTAACATAAATTTCTAAATAGTCAAAAGTACAATTATAGAGTTTGTTGGTCGTGACTTTCCCTCTTTTATTTTTAAGAATCATTAATTGCTTTTGGAAAGTAACATCTCACCTACTCTATTTAGCGCATTTTGTTCCTTTTCTTTTGAAATTACAGGGGCATCCCTATGTAATAGTTTTTCTGTTTTTTACTTTATATAATTTTTTAAAAATTTATATATGAATATTACGACATATATTTTTAATTATATAATTCTACACTTTTTTATTTTTTTACAATATGATATGTATAAAGAAGTTTAAAATAATATAAAATTTTAATATTTTTAATAAATCTTAAAAAATATCAATTTAATCTAGACTAATAACATAAATAAATCTGTAAAAATAATTAAATATGTTTTTTATAAATTCATCATTATAAGTAAATAGAAGTACATAATTATCTTAAATTATTATTTTAATAATATTTATTTATCTGGTTTATATTAGAATAATTCCTGACATGATCTCAATTTCATTAACTACTTTCTAGTATGTCTTATAAATCATAGGTATCTAATCTTTGCCAATGATAAATGTTTTTTCTATATATTATTCCCTTGTTTAAAAAAATAAAATATAAATATTTAAAAATATAGCTAAGTGACAAATTAAGGATTTGTCTCAATAATATTTTTACATACATAAATATCAATGTTAAATCCAATACTACATTATTATGGTAAATATTTGAAAATTTTATTAATTTTTCATTTAGACTGTCCACCTCGTGTCATAAGGACGGTGATATATATTATAAGATATATAATTACTTCTTTAATTTCAAGGTGTCATCTTGAAAAAAAATATATACTTTTTTCATATTAGGTGATGTAAGATTTCCATGAAATTTAATGTTTTATTAGGAAGAATAGAAAGAAAATTAAAAAAATGAATAATGATTTTTTGTTAATTGGATTGCATAGAAGATAAAAAAGGAAAAAAATTACAAAGAAAGGTTCAAAAATTTTCTTTATACCATTTTTTCTTTAATTTAAACTTTAATTTTCTTTCTTCTTTCTTATTTTACTTCAGTCTATATATCCTTGGTGTAAATATTATATTTTAATTTTTTTAAAATAAACAATAAATGTAGTGATTTTTTAGTATGAGGAGCCAATTTTATATTTTATTTATTTTTAATTATGGTAAAAAAATTCAAACATCATTCATTTTTAAACGGAGGAAGTGTAGGATTAGTTCCTCGGTTCAGGAATGATGATCAAGTAAATTAAATCTTCGCTAAAATAATTAGCTTACAAATGTGACCATTTTCACGTAATTGAAATTGAGTTCCTTAAAAAAAACAAAGGGAACAAATTGTTTTTTTTTTTGTTTTTAAATTTTTTTTATAAAATCATATTTTTTATGCAAGTTTTATAAAAAAAATTATGTTTTCTTTTACATGTTGAGATAATAAAAAATAAAATTAATATTATTAAATTTTTAAACTATTATTTATTTGTAATTTTTTTATATAATTTACTCTTACATCATTTTATTATTTAGAAATAAAAATATTAAGTATGATAATTTATTTTAATTGATAATAACTAAAAAAATATATTAATAAAAAAGATCAAATTATTTTAAATTTTATATAAATTTAATTTTCTTAATAATTTTTATAAATAATGAAATTTTATCAATTTAATTATTAAATTAATAAATTATATTATATAAATTATCTTTACAAAATTTTAAAAAATTATAATATTTTTAATAATTTATTAAATAAATTTAAATTAATAAATATTATAAAAGATATATTATTTATTAATTTAAATTTATTTATTGAAGTATCAATTTAAAAAAAAATATGAAAATATATAAATATGATTTATGCAATATAATCAATTCATTTAATTGGATTGATAAAATTTAATTATTTATAAAAATTATTGAATAGAATAATTTTAATTAAAGTTATTTTATAAATAATTTGATTTTTTTACGTATAAATATATAATAAATATTTTTAGATATTTAAAATAAATAAATAAAAGTAAGTTTTTTATTTCTTTCAAACGGATAAAAAAATAAGAAAGAGGATATCTTTAAACGAATATTCATGTAGAATATCAAACATATTAATACATGTTATTTTTATTTTTAAAATTTTATAAAATGTTTTAGCCAATAAAATTTAAGGATCTGGATATGTTGAGAACTGGTACTGTAAGATGGTACTAATATCATTTATCGATTCTTCAACCTGTGTTTACATTCTTGTCAACCGAGGTAAGACATTTATCACTTGAAAACAAGACTTTTCAATCAAGCAAACTCCTATAGAAGATAAGATATGTAAATTATAGTAAATTATTTTAAAGAATTAATTAAATACAAATATAACTAAAAATACATATACCAAACTTATTTTAATATAACTACCACTTTTTAATATTTCTATAAATATTAATTAATTATTAAATATTATGGATTTCATTGGCTGTGATATTAATCAAATATTATATTCTTTACATTCTAAGAAATTTGAAATATTATTTTCAAATAAAATAGTAATTTTACTAAAATTGTTTTTATTGATTTAAAAATTCTCATTTAAAAATTCACTTTAAATTATAAATTTACTGAACTGATCCTGATTAATGCTAGACATTCGAGATAGTTAATTAATTTTGAAAAAAAAATATAATGTTTCATAAAAAATTGCACTTTTTCCAAATAACACTAAATCTTAATACATTAAGTTGATGAATCTGATCATTCAAAAATCTTTCTGCCAACATCTCCAAGCATAATATGGTAATTTTATTCGTCTTAGCACTTAAAATAGGAATGTCATAAATATTTTTCGGTACTTTTATTGAAAATAAGATTTTTTTAGGAGTTTATTTCATCCTAACTCAAAGATTTGAAACATGCTGTTTAATCAATAATTTTTTTTATATAATTACAGTAAATATATTTTAATTTTTTATTAATAATTGATTATACATTTTAAATAATTAATTATTTAACATTTACCTAATTAAATTAATCATTATTTTATATAAAGTTCATAATAATTTTAAAAATTATAATCACTTTAATTCTATACAAAATAATAATTAATTCAGTTATTTAATTAGTAAATTATTGATTATAAATTGTTGATAATTAATTATTAAATATATAATTTAAAATGTAAACGTGTAAATTTACTATAATTATATAAAAACAATAATTATTATATTTTAATTTATTATTTTTCCAACAACTAACTATAACATAATATAATCTTTTTAATATATGCTTAAAGATACATAATTAAAAATTTTATTTTTTATTTAAAAAATATATTTAGTATACTAATAATTTAAATATTATATTTAATAAATAAAATAATATTTATTTATTAAATAAATAATAATACAACTAGATACAATAATTTGCTACAAATAGATAAATTTGCAAAATAGATAACAAATATTGAACTCATTGCTAAATGTAATATTAAAGTTGCTCTACTAATATAAAATCTTAAATTATTAAAATTTGTCTGATAATATAAAATCTTAAATTTTAAGAGCTTTGCTGTTATATATTCTCTTAGTAAACTGTGTCTATCAGTTACATAGAGATCTGAAAACGGAAGCCATTAGATAAAAAGGCGAGCCAACAGGAATAACATGCAACATAATCAATTGATACTATCTAATTTAATATTTTATTCGTATTTTTTAAGATAAATTTTAAATGTAATATTATAATTATATTTTATATTATTTTTAATTAATATTTTACCTTAAAAATTGATCTTAACCTTTATGTAAAATATTATGATATTGATTATCAAATAAATTTTAATTTTGATTCAAAAATAAAATAAAAATATTTATGTTATTGCATTTAAATTTAATACTTTTTATTATTTATTATTTTATTTTTTAAATAAAAAATAATTTTATTATTATTTAATTACTTCAAAAAATATTAAGCAATTTTAATTATATATACACTTAATTATTGTCCATAACAATTAATGAATGAAATAGCGGATCGATGTTAGAAAAAATAAATAAGAAAAGTTAAAATTGTAACAGGTAGATAAAATAAAATAAAATTTTAAAATAAGTACATTAGGAAATTGAATAATAATTTTTAAAAAATATTAATTATATTTTAATATATATTTCTATTTAAATAAATAGAAAAACTGAGTTAGTATAGCTTAAACCTTTTTTACACATTAAAAAATTTAATTAATATATTATTGATATTAAAATTATTATATAACTATTTTCTATATTATCAATCTTTTTATTAATTTTTCTTACATTAATTAATATTTTGAAAAAATATAATAAAAATTTTCTAAAATAAGAAAAAAGAAATAGATTTTAAAATAAAATATAGAAAAGATAAAATAATTTTTTAAAAATTTTGATAAAATGAAATTTGATTATTTTAATATGTAATAATAATATTTAAATATAAAATTACAAAATAATTTGAATCTATCATGATTTAACTGAATTTAACCAATTTTAATGGGTAAAATTTTTGTTAATTTAATTATTTTTGTAAGTTAGCCATTGAAATATTATATTTTTATTTTAAAAATATTTTTAATTTTTTATGATGATTTTAGATAACATATCAATCATCATGTTCTAATATAAAGTTTATAACTTAGATAAAAGTTAATAAAAAAATTTAAAAGAAACTTTTTTTTTTTATATATGCTGAATTTTTTACTAAATTTACTTTGAAACAACATGATCATGAATGGAGAATCAATCAAATTGTATTACTTGAAAGTTGTTTTAAATAAAGTTAGAGACTCTTCAATCATATGTTGATGTAAGCATTATAAAAATAAAATATATTCTACATTTAAACAAATTTGTTATTCATTGAGTTTGAGTTTGTTGGATGATGACAAATAATATATGGATGCTATCAAATAAGCAAGTTAGGTTCAAGTGGAAGTCTATCTCCATTGAAATTAGATCAAAAGGACATTCTTCTTATGTTAGCTTTGAGTGGAATTATTGCATTACTACTGCTAGATGAAAGAATAACACATTCAAGGTTTAGCATTCCAGTCATGCCCGATGAGGATTCCACTTGCAACATAAAGCAAGGCATACCATTTATTGCGTTAATAGTTAAAGCTAAGATCATTATCTGGGATGAAGCCCTTATGATCCGCAAATATTGTTTTGAGGCTATTGATAGAATATTCATGGACATATTAAGGTTCTCAAATTTTAAAAACCTTAACAAATTATTTGGAGAAAAAATGATTGCTTTTTATAGTGATTTTAGGCAAATTCTTCCATTTATTCTAAAAGGTTCCAAACAAGATGTTTGTGTAACCATTAACTCATCTTTGTGTAACCATTAACTCATTGTATATTTAGAAATCCTGTGAAGCTTTAGAATTAACAAAGAACATGAGATTGCATATTGGATACTCAGATATTAAAGGTAATTAGCTTAATACTTTTTTCAATTGAATATTAAGTATTGGTGATGGAAATACTCAGATATTAAAGGTAATTAGCTTAATACTTTTTTCAATTGAATATTAAGTATTGGTGATGGAACTATTGATAGTAGTAATAAGGATAACGTTGATGTAAATATTTTTCATGAATTTTTCATATTTGGATCTGCTAATCTAATTGCACCTATATTTGAACAAACATATCCAAGTTTATTAACAAATCACAACAATCCAATTTATTTTTAATAAATCATAACATATCCAAGTTTTTTAACAAGTCATATGTTTTATTCCATGTGACTATAACTATACATGTATGGTGTTTTTCCTTCCACTGTTCTTCATGTATTTTGCATGTGCATATATCTTTTCTTAATAAGAATGTTTTCTTTTCTACTTGTATCATCAACTATATCCATAATCGTTTACATTTCTTTCATCCGATGTAGTTTTCAAATATCTAACCAATACATATATTTTCTTTTCTTTTTTTTTAATCTATAACATGCATGTTATGTACCAATAAAATGTGACATTGTTCATACATGATATCGTATCAAAAATATACATGCATGTTTTTGCTTTTATCATATTGCTCAAATAAGTTAGGATTTCTATATATGTTGTCATTATATCGAGTGATTAGTACATTTTCCAACTCAAGCTAATAACCTTTTTTTTATTTCAATGTTAGACTAAATATACACTTTTATTCAAGTATTAATTTGTCAAAATTTCATATTATGATCCTTAGTATATACATTGGTTTTGTTGTTTAAATTTATGAACCTTTTGTTCTTTATTATCCATAACTGATATAGAAGTTGATAAGAATGTTTTTCTATTATCTTTATATTATAATGTGCAATGTATATTTTCATAATTGTTTACATTGTTATTAATAATTTTCTAAACATGGTGAGTATGTATCAGATGAGGTTAGTTCATTAGATACATCACTTAAATGCTAGAATGTTTCCCTTTACTCTTTGTTAAAAGTTACAAGAATGATCTTTCTCACATCATCAATTTTAAAGATTTCGACAATACAGAGATAATGTTTAACACTATGAAGATCTTTTGAAGTGTCACATAAATGGAGGATGATAAAATATGAAAGAAATATACTCTATGTTGGAGTATGGAAGATAACTTCAATTAAAATATATTGAAACAAATGTTTAACCTTAAATATAAAGAAATCATTTATCTTCCAGAACAATATTTTTTTCATCTATGAGTATCAAAATAAAACAAATGTTACATGAATTTTGGGCTGAATCTATGTATGGTTAATTCTTTGCAACACCAAAACAAATTAACTTTCAATATAAAAAAATTCTTATTAAATATTAAAGGAACAATAAATTGATACAGTTTTAAATATTATTTTATTCTCCTTATTTGATATTTGCAATTTTTTTCTTTTTATTTAACATTTACTTCTTAATTATTACTGTTTATTAATAAGCAATTGTCAATTACTTACACAAGAATCACCGTATTAGACATACTTTTATATATCAATTTTTAGTGTGATAATAAGTTACAATGAGATTTTAAATGATATGAACTTAAAATCATGGTACAAATAATTTTATTGACTTCTTTACTAATAAGTAATTAGAATTATATGATTTTTATAATTTTAATAAAAACAACGATCTTACATTTTCTTCTTATAGAGATATATTCCATATTTTGTTTTCTGCGGACAACTAAACAATTTTTAACTTTTTTAGTAATTTTTGAACACTTTCTTTAATTTTATTTATTCTTTATATAACTCAATTATTTATCATATGATATTCTTTTTACCTTATTTAATTTAATATTTGATTATTATGTTGTGTTAATTACTAATAAATTTTTCATTTTTATATTTACATTATTACATTTTTTAATGACATATAAATTTATCATATTTATATCTTTATTATTATACTTTATAAATCACTTATCAACTTATAATGTCTATTTTAATTATTTGTTTAACAGATATATTACTATTGAAATGTTTACTCAAATTTTAATGTATATCATATATTTTTACAAATTCAAAAAATAAACAATTTTTTAAATAAAAAAATTGTGCAAAATATGGGTTAGGCTACTAGTTATATTTTAAAAATTTATTTTATTTAAAAAAATAATTTTTTTAAGATAATTACGATTTATATAAATGATAGGTGAAATATTAAGAATATATATATATATATATATATTAAAAATTAAGTAAATAAGATAGAAAATATGTATTGGTTAGATGAAT
This sequence comes from Canavalia gladiata, assembly GCA_037954105.1. Lineage (NCBI taxonomy): Eukaryota > Viridiplantae > Streptophyta > Magnoliopsida > Fabales > Fabaceae > Canavalia > Canavalia gladiata. Next base: position 64,473,781 of record CM075660.1, read on the forward strand.
AAAAATAAAAAAATAAAAAAATAAAAAAGTATCTCTTTATTTATTTGGATAGTTAAAAATAAGTAAATTATGGAAAAATAATTTATAATAATCCTAAAAGATCAACTTAATGAAAATAAATAAATTTGTTATTATAATATTTTTCTTAAAAAATTATTAATATTTTATTCTTTTTGAAATTTAATATTTTTAATTTTTAAATAGGTTAACTTGTCAAATTATATTTTTTAATTATTAAAATACTTCTTATATCATGTAATGTATGAAAAGTTTGTTTAATGACTATGGTAGAGTAGAAAAAATATTATAAGAGAAGCGAATAATGTCAAGATAGGATAAAAATGAAATTGATTCTTCTCCTATTTTATAATTTATGATGAAATTGATTCTTCTCCTATTTTATAGTTTATGATTAAATTAATTTTTCTCTTATTATAAAATTGGATAAAAATAATAATTTTTTTATTATATATTAATATAATTTTTATTTTTTATATAATTTTAAAAATTTAATAATTTATAAATTTAAAATAACATAAAAAATAAAAATATAATATTTAAAAAATAAAAAATAAAAATAAAGCGGCATGCGACCACCGCTTGTAGACATGGCAACGGGGCGGGTCGGGGGCAGGTCGGGGGCGGGTCTTACATTCTCCGTCCCCATCCCCGACACCCTATGCCCATCCCCATCCCCATCCCCGTCCTCGTTCCCGTCGGGTTTAAAATACTAAACCTGATCCCCGTCCCCGCTCGGGTTTGGGGAAACTCGCCCCGTACTCATCCCCAGTATTTTTTTTATTTTAATTTTAATTTTTCATAATTTATTAAATTATTATATATTTTTAAAAATTTATATAATTTATTATTTTTATAACCTTATTAATTTTATATAATATTTTAAAACAAAATTTTTTTTAAATAATTTTAAAGGCGAGGCGGGTTCGGAGACGGGGACGGGACAGGTATAAATATCCTCATACCCGCCCACATCCTCGCTTTCAAAATTCAGGTTTTACCCGTTCCCGACCCCGACCTCGGTCAACTTGGGTTTTCCCCGTCAAACTCGGGATGGGGACGGGGCGGGCAGGTCAGGGACGGGTTAAATTGTCATCCCTAACCGCTTGGCACATGCCAACATACTCATTTAGTATATTGAATATAAATAGGAGTGAGGGGAATTAAAGAATGACAACGCACATAATTCACGAATTAAGCAAATTGAAGAGCTTGAGAGTGAATTAAGCAAATTGAAGACCTTGGGAGCCGCATGAGTAGAAGATGACAGCAGAAGAAGAAAAAGTTCGTGATTCCATAAGAAGAAATTAAAGAAAATTACATAAATTTTCACAGTTTCAGGTAAAGAGAGAAGACTCAAGTATAAGTGTATAATAAATTTATGGATTGAATTTAATTATGTTTTAATTTAATTTTAGGCACAATTTAACTGTTTATCAGGTAGTTCTAGAGCTCCTTATTCTATAATAAATTTCTATCAATTATGTAATAGTATAAAATATATTTATGAATATATTTAAATTTGAATGCATGTAAAATATTATATAATTATAAATTGGAAATTGTACTAGTTTGGAATTAAATTGGTAATTTAGAAAGAGGGGAATATGATATAAAATTTTATATGCCTAAAAACATATATAAATTTATTTATAAATTACATTAATAAATTTTGTTGGAAATATATAATTAAATACTCTTATATAAACTTATATAAATTAGAGGTTATAATACTTACATGTAGAGTTGTAGAGGAAGAGTTTAAAATAAGATCCTACTTAAAAATTTTAAGCTCTATAGGTATATTCTGACGTAATAAATATAGGAGGGGTATCTAATTAATAAATTTGAAGGAAAAAGAAAACTACTTATTATTTTATAAAAATGTTTAAATTCTAATACTCTAGGATAAGTATTATTTTCCCTCTAATATGTTCCTATGTTATATAAAAAATATAGTTAACAATTAATTAACTTTGTTTATATATAAACCATTGTACTTAACCCTTAATATGAAAAAATAAAATATAAAACTATCAGAGGAGATTGTATTAGTAGTTAATTTATACAAAGTTATTGATCCTAAGTTTTAAGGAATATTTATCGGAAGTTAGGAACTTCGTTTAAACGGGTAGAAAATATAATTAAACGTACAAAAAAATATATAGGTATAGTGATGAGCAAGCCAAATAATTGATTAAGGACCAAGAGGTCCTATTCTTGGAGAATAAGACAATGTCTTCAAAATGAGATAGAAAGAGGAATTAGGACGATTAGTTGACATGCATTATTTGTATAAAAATGTTTTGTAAATTATAATGTGGGATAATCTGCGAACCCTTTTGTGAAAGGGAGCTGAAAAATCTAGGGGTCAGTTTATGTGGAAGTAGACCGAAACTCATGATAGTAGGGACTTCTAAACATAGGTACGTGAGCTGGTTTGAACCTCATAGTGGCTTGTGGTTGCTCGTTGTAGCCGTGACTGCTCTGGTCGAACTTAGTCGTCTCAACAAGACCTTAACGATTATTATTATCGGTTGAGCAATTTTAGAATATTGTGGAATGAGAATGGTGATGATTTTAGTGATGACAATGACACACTGTGATTTGAAATGGGATCTCGGTACCCCTGTTATTTTGATAACTGTGAATAGATTTGAGGCCCACATGTATCTGCACATCGTAAGGATGACCAGCTTTTGATGAGTATAGATTATTGTGATATATAATGCAATAATTTCAACTTATTCTTAAGTCTGTCATTGTAACCACATGTGGTAGAAAGAGTAAAATAATCTCATTCGTACATTATCCGGGAAGAATGACTTATAATAGTTCGTGGGTAAGGTTAAAGAACGTAATTGTTATTTATGTTAAAATATAATATACTAATCCTATTTTACCTTTTACCTGAATGAAGTGTCTTACACCCGTCTGCTATATTTTATATGCGCAGCTATGACTCCTTAAGTGAGCGTGCAACGTGGATCACCCTCTTCTCGAACGTTGAGGTGATCATGAACGTAGAGAGCAGATAAGAAATTTTTATTTTATAAACAGATAACGACTATAAAGTAGGAGTATGAATTCGAAGAAAAAAAACATATTCATGTAATTTTAGTTAGATATAATAACATAATATTGTAATATTGTATGTACTTACTTTATCACAACCGTCGTAGTATCATAAACTACTTATATTTTAGAATTATGTAATTGATATAATTTGTATGAGAATATATATATATATATATATATATATATATATATATATATCAAGTGGTTGTTTTTTTTATATAATTAAGAAATCAGATATACTATAATCGTATAATTATTCGATACTAGTAAATATATGTAAATGATGAGATACGAATAATGTTAAAAGAATATAAATAATTTAAAACTATGATAAAAAAATATTAATTTTTCTATTTTTTTATTTAAAATTTTTTTTATATAAATTTTACATAATTTTTTTATATAAAATAAATATAAATAATAATAAAAAATAAATAAAATCGATAGAAATTTAAAAAAAAAAATTCTTAATTTTCACCGGAATCAACAATGAAATTATCCAGAAGTTTTGCTGCACAACTCAATCATTTTCTTTTATAACTTTAAACTTTATACGATTCTCTTTCTCACTTTAACAATTTCTGTTCTGATTTTTGCTCAGATTTTAGTGATATGCGTTTGTCCCCACTCCACAGAAACTATAAAGTACCAAATGTGTGGACTAATTACATAACAAACATGGCCAAACTCAAATTCTTTTAATTTTAACATGGTTACGGTAAACAAGGAAAGAATAAATTACTTTTATAGTAGAGTTGGGAAGAAAGTTATTAACTTGGCATTAATTATATTCGAATCTGTGCATTCGCTAATTATACCCGTTCAATGGGGCTCATAGGAGAGTAGATACCTGATCTAATAAGTTTTGAAAGATCGATACTTATATATATTTTAAATTTAATGATTACAATTTTTTATTTTTTTATTACTTTTAGAAAAATTTAAACAACCATTCAAAAGAACGGATCCTGATATGTGTCTTGTCAAGTTATGCGTTTCTCTTTTTTCAATCTATGACAGGTTAATTTTGAAGAAAAAAGAAAAAAAAAGGTATAACAGTATATGCAAGAAAAACATAAACGAAAAAGGAGAATGAGGGATTCTTTCCCGTGAGTTTGAGAGTTCCAAAGATCTGTGATGAGTATGCGTAAGCAAGTTTGCAATTATAAGTTTGTGTCGGTGCAAAAGACACACACGAGAGTAGCGTTTGACTCTTGATGAACACTTGCACACCAAAAAATGGATGAAAAACTAATTATTAAGTTGCAATACTTTATGTGAATTTGACATGGATAAATAAGGACTGGGACACCATTTTACTGGATTCTTTACTTAACACGTCACACCTTAAGACAAACTTTTTTGAATTAATAATTGTCTTTTTTTATATTTTTAGTAATTTTTCTTTTTGAAAAATAGTTGTTTGGTCAAAAATACTGTTGGAAGTGTGTGGCAATTTGGACATGTACGTAGCTGCAGAACTAAAAATTAAATAAATTATTTCCTGGGTCCTTTATTTTAATTTTAAAAAATTGTAAATAGATATTTTAATACTTTTAAAATATAAATTAAATAAATTATTTTCTGTTAATTTTTATATATTATCTTCAACATTGTTATTTATTTATTTTAAATAAAAAAACCCATATCATCAATTATCATTCTTCCCTCCTGCTTTTTCCTCTTTCGCTCTCCCCTTTCTCTCCCTCTCCTTTTCGCATTTAACCAGAAACAAAATTTAGTTTCTGTGGTGCTTCTTCCTTCACGTGTCCCAAAATTAAAAAATGAGACTTCCAAGAGAAGAAAAAAAACGAAGAAGATGAAAAAATAATAGAGGAGGGAGAAGGAGAAAAAGGTTTTTTTTAACAGTTTTTAGTATTTTAAAAGGGTAGTTTTATTAAAATTTATTTATTATATATTATATTTCAATATGGTTAATATTTGTATTTTTAATAAAATTGATCATTTTAAAATAATTTAAATTAATTCCATTTTGAATTAAGATAAAAATATTATCATTCTTAATCCAATTTGATAGAGTTTATTACGGATTTATTTAAAAATAAAAATTAAATAAACTTTTATCGATTTTAGACATTATTGTAAGAATTTAATTTTTCTTTTCTATCCTCCTTAAGCTCTCCAATATATGATAGAGAACTCGTTTTTCCATTTTATTTTTATCCCAAATTTGCATTTAGATATGGAAAAATATATTATATATGTTTTTTTTTATAATCTGTCGAAAATAAGAATATATATATATATATATATATATATATTTCGTCCATATTATTTATTAGTTTTAAAATTCTTCCTAAAAGTAATTTCAAATAATAACTAAACGAAAAAAAATACCATTAATGTTAATGTTTAAACAGTATAAATAAATAACTTTACAGCTAAGGATTGAGGTGTAATTATTACAGTTGTTAAAAAATTAACAAATAATATTTGAATACCTTTAATTATGTGTGTAATTGTATTTTATCATAATTTTAACTGCTATTTTTTAATCAATAATAATTATTATATTATTTTCTTTAAAATTATATTTCATTATTTAGTGGAATCAAATTCGTATTTTTGTTTTTTATTTTTAAAACACCTAGCAATGCAAAGAAACCTAATATAAAATGTCACATATGTTGTATTTATCTATTTTTAACAAAATAAACAACACAGGAGTAGAGTAGGAAAAATAGGCCGAACTATTAATTAACTCGAATAAGACCACAAAATTACAAGGTTTGGCTATTAAATTTAAAATTTAAATAAATTTAAACTTTTGGATTTAACCCGATGAACACTGCATTAATAGTAGATCTAATTTATTATGCATTAAAAAATTATTTTTTTATAAATATTTTATGACGATTATATAAATTTATATAATTTATATTAAATTAACATAAAATATATTAAATTATGATGATTATATTATTTAAATTATTATTAAAATATTTTTTGATGAATAATTTTGAACAAATCAAAATTTATTAAAAAAAAGTTCTAATTAAAATCATAATTTATTATTTAAAATCATTACTAAACACATTTTTTTTAGTGATGTTTCGTCTCAGCCTACTTGATATAATTTTTTTCGCACTCTTTAGGTGACATATTTCCATTATCGTGAAAAGCTGAAAATTAAAACCTTAAAATTTAGTTTTATTCCTTCATGAGCACCAATGTGGTTTCCTTTCCTTTATTTGTGATTCTATCTCTAACCATGATGTTGTGGCGCTCGTCTATCCATGTGTCATGTTGTGTTATGATTCAACATCTCAAGCATGAGTCTTCGTCTCAAATAAACAATTTCAACCCTGAATCTTGTTGGTCTTGCATATCTTGATTATGTGGTCTATTTTTATTGCAAAATATAAATGTTAGAATGTTAATAATCTGGATTTGCAGTACAACTTGAAAGATATCAAGCTTTTTCAATGTTAAGGAGATTCAAAATTTAAGATTTTATAGTTGACATATTATATTTGATGGAATTATTTGTAGTATGAAGTTACAATTCATATTTAATATGTTTTTATTTTGTTTAAGTTCTTTTTTTAATGTTAAACTTTCTTGAAATTTAAATTTTGATGGAATTGTTTGAGATTCATTGTGACTGGTTTGTTACCTATATCACATACCTAGTTGAACTTTACAAAATTGTTTATATGTACTTAGTAAAAAATTGTGTATAAGAGATGTAATGTTTTCCTGAATCATGAGTAAGGGAAAATGATTTGATTGTTTGATATTTATTTCAAATGGTCTTGTTTAAAATTTAAAACGATTTTAATTGTTATATCAAGGGAAAAATAAACTTACAAATTATATAATAGTTTATATATATCTGATTATACGGACATATAAGTCGTTCAAAAAAAATATATATATTTTTTAATTATTGATTGAGAAATATAGAAATGGATATATTATTTTTATGATTGAGATTTGGAATTCTATTATAAATTAGATTTGTAGTCAAATTTCATACTCTGAATTTTTATTTTTATTTTTTATAAATTAGATTTGTAGTCAAAATATTTGATGTTGTTACTGTAAGTGTTTTAAGGGTATTAATTTTATTAATAAATATTATCTAGTTAGTTATATTAATTTTTGCTCATTCTGTTCCATGCTTTGTTTTATAGCTTCTGGATATTAAATTTTTGGAATCTAGACAAATGTTAAGATTCATTTTTAAATGCTGAATTGGGTATGTAACGATATTAGTTTTGGGATGATACGATGCTCTCATAATGTAAATGCAACTAGGCTGTTATAATTTTATTATTTGAGATTATTTACTCAATTATATTAAATTTTATTTTATTTATTGTACAATAATTTTTCATTTCTGTTTTAAGCATTTTAGACATTGAATTAAATCATTATGGACACTTAACAACCTTTGACAGTGAGCAAGTTTTTTAATAGATTTTAATTAAATGTTTTTAAAAATATTCGTTACCTAATTTGATCATTTCCATGTTGGAATCTTAAAATGTCGACAAAGTTGGAATGGTGAATTAACTTCTCTTGTGTTATTTTGTTGTCAAATATTTTACTTAATTATATTTTTGTGACAGTGTTAATATTTAAAATTATGGTTATGTAATGTATTTTATTATGTTTTTATATTTTCAATACAGATCCTTGATGCTTATATTATGTATTTCTATGTTGGATAATATAATTAATTATGACTGAGATTATAATGTAATTATTACATTTATGGTTTAATTCTTTGGTGGAAAAGATTATGTGAATTTAGATAACGTATAACCAAATAAATTTGGATGATTAAAAAAATGTTCCAACTAATCAAATTTGTACCAAATTTTCGTTCAAAAATGTAAGATCCAACTTGGGTCCAAATCTACTTTACCCAACCAAACTAACCCACTCACCCGATTATCCGTAACCCGACCAACTTGATTTTATATTGGGTGAGAACCCGCTCGATACCGATACTTAACAAAAAGTAATAAAACTAGTTAATGTACCCACTAAACAGGTTATCTATATGAGATTTTTAATATAATTTTAATATATTTTTTTTATCATATCCATTATAATAATATAAATATAAAAAAATAAAATAAAAATCTTAATAATAATCAAATAAAAATAGTTTAAAATAAAAAAATGATGTGTAAAAAAATAAAAAGAACTGTAAATAAAAACAAAATAGAAAAGGAAAACAAAATATACAATAGAGTAAAAAAAACAGAGAGAAGCGATAAGTGAATTTAATGTTATTAAACTCAAAGTTATGTGAAAATGAATAATATATATATATATATATATATAATTTTATATGTTATAAAATATAAAGTAGAAATTAACTTAAATAAGTTACACAGATTTTCCTTCTATCAATAATTTATATAAATTTAAATATTAAATTATAATTGTATATTATGTAAATTATTTCTGTAAAAATTATAATAAAAGTTTAAAAAGATAACTATATATTTTATTTTTATATATTTAAAAAACATATATTATATTAATTTTTGATAAACATGAATATAAAATTAAATAATTTTAGTTTGATAGTTTCTTTTGAAGATACTTTCTTTAAAATTTTAATATAATAGTTATTTTTTGGAATAAAGTTATTATCAATATTAAGTTCAATGTTAAAATAGATAGTTTTGGATATTGTATTACAGTTATTAACTTAGCTCATTTTAAGTTAATTAAAAAAATATCAAAACCTTATAAAAATATTTTAACTTTATTATTTTATATTTGTTAACAACTGAACAATCTTCTAAAGGTTAAATGTGAGCAAATAAACAAATTTCTGAATCAGATTTAATATTTTTTAAGAACTTAGTTTTTCATAAGGTCAAGTGTGAAAATAATATATTTAAAAATAAAAATATAAAATTTAATATTTTTAAAAACTAAACAGTATTCTAAAAAATGATATATGAAAAAAATAAATAAATTTATGAACCAAATTACACATACTAATGTTTTTAAGGATTAAGACTATAGACAATTTTAATGGTAAGGAATAAAACCAATAACTTCTATAAAATGATGACTAATTTCACAAAAAAATATAATAAGAACTGAAACCAAGATTAAATTTAAAATGAAAGATTAAAATAAATCTTAACTAAACGTATTTTAAAATTTAACACTTCATTTTTTTTTACATGAACTGTTAATTTAATTCGTTAAAAATTTTCTTGACATTAATCTAATTTTTAAATGTTTGCGGGATTATATAAGTGTTCTGAATATTAAAAAACATAAAAATGATTATTTTTAACCTTTAAAAGACTAATCAGATGAAGGTAAAAGTAATATCAAGAAAGCATTTAAAAGTAAGTAACTCATTATTTTTATTATTATAACTATTATCTCATTCTTAAATACAACTTGAATAATATTAACTTCATTAATAGTATTACATTAATTATTAAAAATATACGATGTTATAAGGGATACGGTATTGTCGCTATTTTTTTTAATTTTTTAAACATTTCTTCATAACATCACCTATTTTATTAACAATTACTCTTTTTTTTTACTATTTGTTTTTTTAATAAAATTGTAAGATTGTTTTCCAAGAATACAATCTTCTTATGAAATAATTTCAACATCATAGATAATGTAATATTATTACATGGAATATATTAAATTTTTTGTTCGGCATGATTGCAAATTTCTGATTTTTTATTTTTAAATTAATTTAAAAAATAAAATTTATTTAATAAAAATAGTTTTGAATTAATTTTTAACATAATTTTAAAATTTTCAATTTAACTTTTTAAAATAATAAAAAAGTTTTTAATTTTTTTTAATTTTAAAATATATTTATTTTTAACTCTATGAAATTATAACAAGCAATTAATACTTATGAAATAATACTTATGTAAATTGACCAATCACCGCTCACTATTATAAATTATAATATAATTTTATATTATATAGTTATTTATAATTTAATATTATTATATATTTATTATTTTTATAAAATTATTAAATAATATATAAAATAAAAATTTATATTTTTATATTATAATTATTATTATCATCACTAATATACTAATAATAATAATTTTATTTGTATTACTTTTTAAATTATTATTATTATTATTAATTTTTAAATTATAAAAATTTAATTTACATTTTTTTATAATAAAATGAATAATTTTAGTTGATATATAATTATATTTAATTTATAATATTATAATATATATATTTTAATAAATACTAAATAATATAAAAATATTATATAAAATTATTTGTTAATTATTAAATAATATATAAAATAAAAAATTATAATTATATAATATTTTTTATATTATACTCTATATTATAGTTATCATATGAGGAATATCTTATTAATTTTATCTTTATAATGATTTAATTATTATTGTTATAATAATAGTAATAATATTTTTTTTTATTTAATATTATAATTTAGTTTTATTGTTAATAAAGTAATAGTATATAATAAATTGGTTTATTTTTTAATAAATTTTTAATATTAAAAAGTATATTTAATATTATTTTAAAACTAAAAATTAAAATTTTTAATTTTTAAAAATTTAAAAACTAAAAATCAAAAGCGGTTCTAATGTAGATTATGTAAGAAAAATTGATTATTGTAAGAGATAAAAGAATTTAATATAAATCATAAAATACACATAAATAGTTAAGATTGTAAATTATTTAATAGTTAATATGATTATTTTAAGATGTTAAAATACTTTTTATTTTAAATTTAACTATTTATAATTAAATTTAATGATCAACATTTATTCTTTTCTATATATATATATATATCAAATAAACTTATTTTATTTAAAAGTCAGAGAAATAAATTTTTACTGTTCGATTTTGGTGGGACTTGATTAATATTAAAACACATAATATATATATTAAAATATAAATAACTTTTCAAGTGATGATATGATTTGTAGATTTCTTTAATTCTAATATCCTATATATAATTGTATCATTCAGATTTGTTACTTTTATTTTTATGTAAAAATAATTTTTATATTTTAATATTAATTATTTATAATAAGATTTTAAATTAGAGGAGTGATAATCATGTTTGAGAGATATTTTTGTACATAAAATTTGAATCTAAAGTTTTGTTTAAATGAAACCTAACATCTGTTGATGATAAAACATTTTATTTTAATTTATTTGGCATGTAAATCATTTAATTTTGGCAGCAAAAAAGGAAAAAAAGAAAGACCCGGACCATATTGAATCACCTTGAATTTAGGGTACCAGTTCTCGGGCCATCTTCGGTTGCGACATTAGTGATTAGTGAGCCCACAAGTCAGAAGCACTCATTCCTTCCATTTCCACGATTCTTAACGTACCCCGATCTGTTAATCAAAAAAAAAAAAACCGTAACCCAATCTCGAGGATTTCCTTCAGATCCCAATTTTCTTACACTTTCTTTCTTCATTCATTATGAACAAAGCGACTCCTTCAACCCTGCAAATGAAACTGCAATCCCCTTCCTTTGGATATCGTAGATAGACACAGACACAGACACATCTCTCTCTGCATTATGGACAACTCTCCGCTTATGCTTCTTCTTCTACTCTTCCTCTTCCTCTCTCCAACACCTTCATTCTCCATCCAAAATTTCCGCCAAGCGTGAGTACTTACTAATTATCTCATTTCTTTTGTTTTCTTCCCCTGGCGTGTTCAACACGCCTTCAACTTTGTCTCCAATTTCCGAGATCTCGTTACCGGTAACCGTTGGAACCTCCTGAACTTTGCTTTTTTAATGATTTTAGATCATCGCTATACTTTCGTTGTTTTTCTCATTCATTCGTTACGCGACGCGAATTTTTGTCAATAATGTGTTGATAGTACTCTGACTTGTAGGCTATAACACTTCTCATTCCAATCTAGCTATTTGAATAATTTGAAATAGGAATTGAAAAGAAAAATGACACACTATACACTTGATATGGCCACATCGGGTGTTGTGTTGATATGTAGATTTAGTGTGGTACATTAGAGTGATGCCAATGATAACATTATACTTTGTGTGTATGTTTCTATTTATTTGAAGGTTGTGCCTATAGTTTGGGACTGAGACTCTTTTGTTATCGTTGAGCAACTTTTGTTGTTACTTCTATTATAGTTGTTATTCTTTTATTCTAATCCTATGCGTGGCGTTTGTGAACTCCTCTATGGTTGTTGTATGTATGGCCGAGTTTTTTTGTCTGTGCTGCTGTAAAGTGCGTTTTACGTTTTTGGTTTCAATTGGTGTAAACTTCCCTTATTCTTGTCCAATTTCTGTGTGTACAGCTTTCCTATTGTGGAACCTGATCCTGGTCATACAAAGCTTCGTCTTTCAAGAGAAGGTTTGGAGGCAATAGAGAGAATAACGAACCCCATTGCATTGGTGGCAGTATGTTTGACTGCAACTTTAATGCATGCATTATTTGTAATTTTAGATTTTACCTGATTATTTAATATGAAATTTTATGAGCTATGGAATGGTCTGATTCACGATGGAGGCATTAGCTAATATTATGCTGAATAGCATTATCCATGTTGAGAATTCCTCGTTTTCTGTGTGTCTGTTGAATGCTGTTGTAATATGTCTCATTTGTTTGTTCTATCACTTGAAAGGCAGCAGCGTGCCTATAGTTGATTCAAATTAAAATATGAATGTAAAGTTAGAAGACATTTAACCTCTTGCATGTGATACAAATAGTAAATATGCATATTTGAATGAATTGGTCTTTATATGCAAGTGGTGTCCAAACCGAAGAACTTTCAAAATTTCATAAATTCAGAATATCATTTTCTTCTGGAAAAAATGAAACAAAAAACTACAGATGTTGATGATCCATTCTCTCCCCTGCCCCATCTAACATGCATCTGAATATTTACTCTCTCAAGTGGTTTAAGTTTTACACTTTCTCGTTGAATCAGGATAATGGGGTCATGTTATGGGAGAAAAAGACACGAAAACAATTAAGTTCCAGGATTATTTATGTTGGGGTCCATTAATTTTGCTTTTGTGTTTTCTTCTCTTAGAACATGACCCTCCCATGTTAGGAAGTAACATTAGAGGATCTGGATCCTTTGTCTTTGTGAGAGTTTCTGAATAGTTTACATGTTCGGTAAGTGTTAATCTGTTTGTTAGTTCAGGATTGAAACCTTGCCATGAGAAGATAAGTTTGGGATCTTCTTTTCTTTCAAGTTTTTCCCCTTCTTATTGTATTGTTTTGTCCTTTCTTGAATTATTTCTTTGTGTTGTTGTTTTACTATAACAACCTATGCAAGTGCGTTTGTAATTGATGATTTTTTAATATTATTGGTAACCCTTCTTGCATTTTAATTTGATCAGTGTTTCGTATTGACATACACCTGTGCAATATTTAAGAAATGTTTTTTTTAATCAATTTATGGTTGTTTTTATCAGGTGATTGGGCCCTATCGCTCTGGAAAATCTTTTTTGCTCAATCAACTCCTCTCTCTTAGTTGTTATGAAGGTGTATATTTTTTAGCTACTAGATTTTACTCTTTTACCCACATTTTAGGATTTTTTTTAATTGGTTTAAATTTTTGTTTGAAAGGTTTAATGTGAAATGTTTTTTGTTAGGGTTTGGTGTTGGGCACATGCGTGACACCAAGACAAAAGGTAGATGGAGATTGACATTTTTCGTAGGGATATACTTGATTTGACTCAGATATAATATTTTACAATCTAGTTTTTCTTTTTAATCTTTGGGTTCACATCTTCAGGAATATGGGTGTGGGGAACACCTCTAGAGTTGGATATTAATGGAGTAAGAACTTCTGTCTTATACCTTGATACAGAAGGATTTGAAAGTGTTGGGAAGTCCAATGTATACGATGATCGGTAATTGCTTTCTGATCATGCATTCTGTGTTCTTGTTGAATCCTATATAAATTGAGTTGGCTGTTTTCTTGTGTTTACTTTTGCAGGATATTTGCTCTGGCAACGGTCTTGAGTTCTGTGCTTATATATAATTTGCCTGAGACGGTTAGTTATTGTCCTAATCTCCCAATTTCTTGTTCATCGCTGTTGTTTATTGTGTTGTAATGTTTAATGGACAAAAAAAAAACAAATTCCTTCATTTTAAGATTTAACAATGTAGGAAAATGTAATTTGTGTTTTAGTGTTGACCATTTAGTATAATGTTGGTGGTAATTTAGCCTTTTCATTGTTGGGTTTTCTCTGAAAGGTTAACTTCTGACATTATGATATGGGATGTGTTAGTAACCATAGAATATCAAAGAATCATAACAATCCCTTAATTGTCATTATTTGTAATCATGTGTAATTATTCTAAAGGCACTATAAATACTATGTGTGTGATCTGCTTTAGACACACAACACATTTAGAAAATCTCTCTCTCTCTCTCTCTCTCTCTCTCTCTCTCTCTTTTATAGGATGGAAAATGCTATATCCTTGATAATGCAGTTATTATTAGGGATGGTTTTAAAACTAGGATATAGTGTATAGAGAAAAGATTTGGGAGTCCATTAAGTTAAGGCAAGCTCAACCAACAAATAATTTTTGAAAAAAATAGAATAGTGAATATTACCTTGCTAACAATAAGTTGATGACTAATTCTAGTATTATAACCTATAAGTAGTCCTATACCGTGCAACATTGGTTATTGTTTTGGGATGCAGGCCCTTCAGTAGATTTACTACTTGCTAGGATTTCATGACACCAGAAGCAAACAAATGTTAGAAACTTCGGCCTAATATCAGCAGTTAGTTTGAATGTACTCAATAAGTTGACAACTATATTACATTCAATAGTTAATTACAGTGGACAATTTACATTAAGAATAAGAGAGAAATAGTAGAGGGTAGGTTTTAGACTTGGAATGGGGAGAACTAGGTCTCTCAAATACCAGAGAGAGAGAGAGAGTATCATTCATGGCTTCTGATCTTGCATCAAATTGATACTGATCAAGGTGGTTTTTGCAATAAAAATCTATCTGTTTATTCTAATTTCTAAACCAGTTTTATCAACTGGTGTTGGAGCTCCCACATCCAGGGAGCAACACAAACTTTGTCTTGGTGAATGAAAGTATACTTGTAGGGAATCATTGGGGAGCAGGTGATGATAGGTGTTGAAATCCTTATATTTGCTGGAGAAGATGCGTACAGGCGAGTGAATCATATTGAAAGTGATTTCCGAACAGGAGGGGTGCAAGAGGAAGGTTGTATAATGACAGTTATGCTGGTGATATTAGGGTGAGCTTTATTATTGTTTCAATGGTGGGAGGCCTGAACAGAGAATGTTCATTATTCATAAATGCATCATTTGATGTTTCCAATCTTCCATGATTCAAATCCCTTGTAAGATTTTGTTGAGGCTGAAACAATATGGTACAGTACATGCATACAGAGAGAACAATTCCAGATATTTGCTGGATCACGCAGATTACTGAGAAATAATACCTTAATTTGGGCATTTTCTTGAATGAGGTCAAGGAAAAGGTGAAGCAGACTAAAATTACATTCAGCTAGGCCTTTAACAGAGTTGATGAGGGAGTTAGTTCACTTTAGAGGATAAAGTGAGGATTTATGTTCATAAGAAAATTAAGGGAACAGATACATAACTTCATAATTTGTATTGAATTTGGAGGTGGAGATTTAAGATGGAGTTCCTTCTTGGAGAAGAGAATATTTGAGAGAGAAATTCTGACAATAAAAGCTATCAAGGACTATGTTTTAGATGTGGTAAAAAATTTAAGAAGGGGCTACGCTTTAGATGTGATGAAAAATTTACACTAGATCATGTGCGGAAGAACAAGCAATTTCCAGTCATGCCAATGGAGGAATGCTAGAGGCAAGCAAGTGGTGGTTGCCAATTTGCCATATTATCATGGGTGAAGGATAATTCTTTTTTTTCTTGAAATTTATTGATGACCAGTATACACTTTTGTGTGGAAGTATTATTAGACACTGGGACCTATATATTTATAGTTGGTTAGTTAGAATAGACTCAATAGTTGACAGCTGTATCAACAGTTTATTCAGTAGAACAGTGGATGCTGTATATAAAGAATAAGAGGGTTTAGACTTGTAATAGGAGCTTGGGGAGATAGAGAACCAGGTCTCCTGAATACAAGAGACAGAGAAGGAGGGAGGGCTGCTTCTGCAATAAAGCCTATCTCTTCACCATATTTCTGGTCTGTTTTATCAACAAATTACCATGGTCTGATTTGGACAGAAAGAACTGTGTTTACAATTCTAAATCCATAACAAATGTTGGATTACCTTTTGGCTTTGAACTACTAAGCACAGATCAGCTTTCTCTTCTAGAAGCTTGACTGCATGTAGAACTTTTCTTGTATCAATTTTCAATTTACTTGGTAGAGACTGAATAATCTTGAAGTCTTCAACCAGCATGTCTCATTATAATTATTTTTTATGCCAATCTTGTATTCAGATACGGGAAGCGGACATCTCTCGGCTCTCTTTTGCAGTTGAGCTTGCTGAAGAATTTTATGGGAGGTTTGCATCTTGTAAACATTTTAATTTGTTAATACTATCTTTAATCATCAATGTTGCTCTCCATGTCCTTTTAATATTGCCTTTGTAAAACCTCTTTTTGTGGGTGATAAATTATGGTTACTAACTTGTTTGTTTGATTTGCAAATTATGCATATTGTAAATTTGCAACTGCGGCATGTTGAACAGAGTGAAGGTAAGCCAAAGGCCTTAATATTGTAACCATTGATCTAATCTTCCTTCCTTAATGTTATTTATTAATGTTTTTATGTAAATTGATAATTTGATCTTTGTTTGGATGCTCGGATATTTTATAGGGTCAAGATATTGCATTTGAACCTGCTAAGCTCCTATGGCTCATCCAGCGTGATTTTCTGCGTAAGTTAATAAAATACTTGCTTAGGTTCTGGTATCTTTTCAATTCCATGTCTCTTATCCCCTTTTCTCCCAGCATCCTGCCTACCATCCTATTAAATGTTTTGGTCACAGATGAATTCAACACATTGCATCTGTTGCTGCTGCACTTGCCCATTATTAGAGATATAATAAAACCATTCATGAGTCTTCACCAAACAAATTAAGCTTTAGGAGGCTTGGTACTTGATGTGATATTAGAGCCTCTACGATTAAGTGATCAAAATTTGATCCTTTCAGTCCATTCTTCTTAAGTAAAAATTGAATTTTACCGTAGGGTTCAATAGGCTTGTGCATTGACCATGCTTCAACCCAAAGTGTTCTTGCATGAGCAGGCCAGTCAGTTGTCATTGACATCTATCATGTGTTCTTATGGGATGTTAACATTTTCCTTTATTGTCTGCAGAAGGGAAATCAGTGCAACAAATGGTGAATGAAGCTCTTAGAAGAGTCCCCAATACTGATGGTTAGTACTATTTCTTGCAGTTTTGGATAAAATTTACTTTTTTGAGTGTATGATTTTTCATCTGTTTTAAAGCGAATGATCTGATGGAGGACTTTGTTTACTAATTAATTGCAGGGGACAAAAATATTGACATGGTATTTTACTTTCTGGAATTCAATTTCCGATTATCAGTTGAGTATTACTAGTCTGGAATTGAGTATTTTTGGTACTAAAAGTTAATTTAATCAGGTCAATCAGATCCGGGACTCACTGGCTATTATGGGTGACAACAGCACTGCCTTTAGCCTACCACAAGTATGTCTGGCCCCTTATTTCAAAATTTCTTTCATTCCTTATCCTTTTAACCTTAATTTGGGTTTCTTTATCTGGATTTCTGTTATTTGGATCTGTCATCTGAGTGTTAATAAATGATATGAAAATGCAACTTATCTATTGGTTTCCACAAAAGAGTGCTTGATTTTAGCTGTCATTGTTGTAGCAAATCCTATTGTCAGTCATATATATGGCAAAGAAAAATGACAATGCTTCTTAGTTATCTGACATTAACTGTTGCCTGGGTGTTTTGTTCATGCCATTGCAACAAAAGACTTGTGTATTCTGCTGGAGGACAAACTATTGACTTTTCATTCCACTGTCAAAATTAGGGATTAGAAGATAGAAATGGTGGTCCTATTAGTGCCTGTACTTGGCTTGCATTGAATGCAATAATCCAGCACAAGTTACAATTAACTAGTGTTCATATTTTCAGAAATGCTAGTATTAGGTACAAAAACTGTTTTTCTTCCCCATTGTGTTGCTCTTGTCTACTGCATAGTTCTAAAATGTATTTGAGAAACACCAATGGTAGGCCAAGGCCTGGGTTATTTGTTTGCATGGTTATTTAGCAACTCTATTAAGCTTTTTGTATAATTACTAATATTTCTAGATAGAAAGTTTTGCAGTATTACAATGTGGTCTTTGATTTTATTAAAACCATTGCATTGGTCTATGTAACTGATTGTTAAAATTGGATCTTAACAGCCACATCTCCAGCGGACAAAGCTTTGTGATATGCAGGATGCTGAGCTTGATCAATTGTATGTCAAGAGAAGGGAACAATTGAAAGAGCTTGTGTCCAGCATAATCTCTCCAAAAATTGTACAAGGAAAGACTCTAAATGGGAAGGAGTTTGTCTCCTTCCTGGAACAGGTACTAGCATTAGGTGTTCCTATTAGAGGAGGAAATATAAAATTAATCATAGTAAGGTGTGGATTAAAGCACTAAATCTAAAACAGTTTACCACAAAGTTATACACATTTCCTTAAATAATAATCTATGGAGAACCTGTACAGAAGACTCTGGTTGTTCCCTGATCTCATAGTTATTGTACAATAGAATCAGCAGATGAATCAAGTAGGACAAAATATGGCTGAATCTCACATAGTGCTTACTTCTCTGCATCTCCTTTATCTCATTTTTGGTTTTCCTTGAAAAAAGATCAGAACAGCTTATGGAGCAGTTCTATTTTTGGATTTAAGTTTTTGTGGAGACATAATGTAATGACAAATAATATTAACAATTGGAACCCAAACTTTTGAATTTAAGTCTTCTGTAATTATTATTGTGGGTGAGAGTAGATTGTATCTGTTCCTAGTAATACTTAAACCTTGACACTAAACAAGGTGCTCATAATTTTACCTCTTTCACTTTCTCTTATAAAAAATTTCTTTTGTGAATATTTCACTCTTGTCAACTCTCATACAGTCAGATTGAGGCTAATGATTGCATAATTAAAATAAGATAATGCTTTTGATTTGACTTCATTCTGTGATCTCCATCATGCCACCTTGATTTTGACATTCAAATTTAGATACTTGAAGCCTTGAACAAAGGAGAGATTCCATCAACCGGCTCTCTTGTGGAGGTTTTCAACAAGGGTATTCTTGAGAAATGTCTTAACTTATACAGTGAAAAGATGGCAACATTGAATCTACCTCTTCCAGAGGAATCTCTGCAAGACGTCCATGATAGGTCTAGAGATGAAGTCATGCAAGTCTTTGATCAGCAGCATTTTGGTCGTCACCATGCTAAAAAATCTGTTATGCAGCTGGATGAAGAATTACTGAAGGTATTGTGGGAATTATTGTAGACTGAAAGCTCAAAATATCATTGGTTTATTGGAAATTCAGTTGGCATCTGAAATTATATTAGCAAAGGCTATCTCAATGATTTTCTCTATCAAATATTTTCATGTTTTCAGCTTTAAAGTCCAAAGGTTCATTGCAAATTTAAATGAATTAACTAATTAAGTTAATAAATAAATTCTCTTCCTGGTAATTATATGTTTGGAAGCTCCCATGTATGATTTTTCTTCTTGTTGGAGTGTTTAACCAATCCTTTAGAGCAGCATATCTGTCTAGAGAATAGCATAGACCTTGTGGCTGATCGAGTGTTACGATTGAGATTACAGTGGTTGAGTCAGAAGAGTTAAATCAATAAGTTGTAAGGATCTTGTACCTCTTAAGCTTCTCAACATCAATGTCAGATGATATCAATACTATATTTGTTGATTTGTTAATCTTTGGTCATTGCATTACATTCCTTTGGTCTTGGAATTGGATCCTGATAATTTAAATTTAAAATTTTCTGGGGAAACTTATGCAGGTGCATAAGAATGTTGTTTTGAAAAACGAGTATCTATCTTCAAAGCTCTGTGAGGCACTGTACACCAGATGTGAGGATAAGATGGATCAGCTTCAAGTACTTAGACTTCCTTCCTTGGCAAAATTTAATGCAGGTTTCCTGCAATGCAATCATAGTTTTGAGGATGAATGTGTTGGACCTTCAAAAATAAATTATGAGCAACGCATGATGAAGGTGTGAATACAATAACAACTTCTTTTTATAAACTACTTGTAGGGCATATTCTGTTATTGTTGCTTTGTATTTGCTTGAGCATTGGAGTTCTCAGGGTCTCAGCTCAGTATATAAAAATGATCGATTTCTTATTTTATGTCTGTCTATCTCTATTTAGTATAGATGTGCCAGTATTCCTTATATATTCTGCATTGTCTTTTTGTTTTGCTGTATAGTAGACTTTTTTAACATGAAAAATTGAGTTGTTTTCAACAAATGGATATGCAGATGCTGGGGAAGTCTCGGTCTCTATTTATAAAGGAGTACAACCACAGGCTTTTCAATTGGTTGGTGGCGTTCTCCCTAGTTATGGTGGTGCTTGGCCGCTTTATTATAAAATTCATTTTGATTGAAATTGGAGCATGGGCACTCTTTATATTTCTGGAGACATACACAAGGATGTTTTGGTCGGCAGAGTCACTTTACTACAACCCAGTTTGGCATTTTATAGTTGCTACTTGGGAAACTCTTGTGTACAGCCCGATTCTGGATCTTGACAGGTAATTTGAACCTTTTTCTTTGGTACATTTAACTGCATTTAAGTATGTTAAAACCTTTGCATCAGTTGCTTCCATTTTAGATATGATCAGTTGGGTAGTATAACTACAGTCGGTGTTTAACTTCTGCATTGAGTCATTTATCTCACATAATGACTTATTGAATATGTTGGATTTCTTTTTTTTCTTTTCCCTTCTAAATTTCACCTTGGGTTAAGTTTTTGTTTAATGTTCATGTTTATTCTTACTAAAATTGTGAATATAATCAGTCAGCATATTTGTTGGTAACCATGCTCACTTGTTACTATCTTAGTTATGAATAATAATAAGAATTTAGGAATACTGGTATTTTCATATTGTTATATAATAAATTTGGTGATGAAAACAGATGGGCTATCCCTCTCGGTGTAATACTGGCATTGCTTATTATTTATTGGCGGTGTTATGGGAAAAGGAAATATGGATCCCAGTGGGTATTACCTTTATACAGAAGCAATAAGAATGGTCCTAATCGACCACGAACAGACTAAATCCATGACGATGATTGCAGTTGCAGGCATGCTTCAAGAATTTGACATGCTGTTCAGCAATTCATCCTATTTGGCGACCTTTCTATTTTTTGTACACAGAGCTCGCCTGCCTCATTTTCATCTTAAAAAAGGTTCTTTTGCAGAGTGTAAAAAGGTGAACAGAGGTTGATTGACCTCTTCGGCAGCTTCTACAACTTCAAGCTCCTCAAAAATGTTCTTTGTTGCCACAATGGCGTTATGTATTGTTTTTACTTGTGTATTATTTCACAATTACTTATATAGGATTTTAGAGTAAATTAGATGTTAGATACTTTGCGGCGTTACAATCATGTATGACTTGTAAACGGGCAAATTTAAAGGAAAAAGGTTGATTCTTTGTTATCCTGTTCCCCATCTGTGAGTGGAAATAGGATGAATGGCCTATGTGCTATCCTTGATATCACAACTTACTATCTGAGGATTGTTCACGTTGCGGGTTGGAGATAATATATGCATGCACAGCACACTTAGGATGTTTGATTGTGTTTTTCATTTTTAAAAATTATTTTGTAAAATAATTATTAGAAACTATTTTTAAGAAGAAAGTGAAAGAAAATAAAGAGGGGAAGATTAGGTAACTTAAGGAAGAATATCAATAATATAAAACTGATAAAAAGTTAAAACAGCATAAAAATATTTTGGATTTTTAATTTTAAAATTTGAATAAGAAATTTTTTAAAATGGTTTTCAGAACTTATACATTAAACAAGTTTGATTTTTCTGTTTCTTAAAAAATAAAAAATAAACAAGCTTTTAATTTGCACATTTTATTTTTAGTATCTTCAGGCCTATAATTTTATTATTTTATGATTAGTTTTGGGGTGAGTAATGTAATTTTTGTAAATCTAGTGTGTACAAAAAAAAAATTAAAATTGGATCCTCAACAACCTTTATTTTTTGGGATCCACAGGAGTCAACACCATTGAAAATCAATGATAACACCAACTAGTGACAACTATTTAGGATGTTGATAGTTAAAATTGTAATGTTATCCTGTTAATAGTTAAAATTGTAATGCAATCCTGTCATTATAGTTTTGGTTCTAGAAATTGAAAAATTAGTGCAATTTATCTTCTTCCATCTTATTTTAAATGTTATATTAATATTTTTTTATTTATCTTACATATATTGCTTTAAAATATTAAGAAAATATCAATTATTATAATTATTCTTATTAATACTTTTATTTATCAGGTAGTTCTTATCAAATAATTACTATGTAACAAATTGAATGTTAATATAAACGTAAAAAAATGCTTTGTATTACTTTAAAATTTTGATGGATGATTACTATACTATAGCACTCTTAATAGGACTATTTTAATAAAATTATTTTATTTTATTTTAGTAATTGGTAGAACTAATTGTTTTCATAAGATATGTATATGAATATTAAATAATATTTAAAATAAAGCTGAAAAAGTAATTAAAATTGGTTAAATGGTGAGAAGTTATAAATGAGAGTAATTTTATATAAAAATTTGGGATTCAAATCTAACCTGTATAAAAAAAATATGATAAAAAGAGTATTTAACATGAAAATCGACATGCCATCAAAAGAGTAAAACCAAACAAAGCATATATGGTCGCAAGTTTGATTTCTCAGTGAAATTGCAATGTGCACTGCCAATTATGATGAACCAAAATAATGGAGGTTCTTTCAATATCTTTTTATCAGAGTTTTGCATAGACCACCCAGACAATCCGATCCTATCCTTGTATTAGAGCTAAAGAATTTGAAGACGCAGCTTGCATGGGGCATTTGCATGCTTTTCAGTTTTTTCTTAATTCTTAATTCTTAATTCTTATTCTAACATGACGGTAAATAACAAAATTCAAGAAGCCTACAACCATGAACGAAGTAGGTTATCATATAATACCAGATCTTAACGGACTCTATATTGTTGTTTCAACCTTCTAATTCACTAAGGGAAAATGGTGAGACTTAAACTTTGGTTAGCTGAATTGGTTATTCCCTTTGCTCTTGCTGATTTCGTTGAAAGCATATTCATCGTTAATATTTCAAGTTTCAAACATCTTTGGGTGGATGA
This sequence comes from Canavalia gladiata, assembly GCA_037954105.1. Lineage (NCBI taxonomy): Eukaryota > Viridiplantae > Streptophyta > Magnoliopsida > Fabales > Fabaceae > Canavalia > Canavalia gladiata. The sequence goes on from CM075660.1 coordinate 64,497,288, forward strand.
TGTGCAGAATCATAAGGAATGGAACCTTGAAGATCTTTGCACGAACTAACTAGGCTCTGTTCGTATTGCTTAAAAAAATGGTGTTTCTTCAATAAAAAGTATTTTTTTGCCATATAGCGTGTTTTAGATGTTGTCCAATTTATGAAAATATTTTTTAATTTTATTTATAAAAATATTTTTATTTTAAAAAATCTGATACAGAAGAGAGAAGAAAAAAAATAAATTGTCTGTGTAAGAATTTGGAATGTGCCAAAAGCAAAATTAAGCAGAAAAGGAAGCAGCACTTGAAAAAAAAAAACAGAAGAAAGAAAGCTCCAAAAACTTAAGTATGAAGTCACTGTTTTCAATTTGACAGTCAATTGAAGAAAAAATAATTAAGTTGTCTATGTGCAGGAAAAGAAAGCATGCTTTCTGGAGTGGTTAATATAGTGTGCAGAGAGCAACTTTTTAAATGAAAAATCGGATATTAAGCACAGTATAACAATTTTTAAGAGTATTGTGGATTAAACAAAATATTTATTACAAACTAAAGATAGTAAAGATATTTCATTTTAAAATTTTACTCTTTTTGACTCTGATTTTGTTTGATTGAGGTTGAAGTGATTGAAGTGATGTTGGATAGAATTTGATTGCTTGTTTGTTCTGATCTTAAATATGGAGATTTTCCATAAATCATGCCTAGATGTTGAATTTAGATTTGTTTTATGTTAAAAGCTATTAAAATTTGATAGCTTGTTTACAGATTTAGAATTTTGAGATTTTTTAATTTGCTAATAAATAATGTCAAATATATATCTTGACAAACATGAAATGTATTATCCTTTTCACAAACAGGGTAACATTTAAAATTTCTATTATATGGATATAAAAGAAGATTACTAAACAAGAAGGACGATTGTTTTAAAAAGACGAAGATTATTTTTTGAATATATTCTTTGAGAAATATATAGTATATTATTTTTTTCACAAACAAGCTAATTTTTAAATTTTTTATTATATTGTATAAAAAAGGAATATTAACAAGTTTTTAAAAGATAATTAATAAAAAATGGAAGACTATTAAAACAAAAAGAAAGAATAATATTATTTGATAAACATGCAACTATAACTTTTTCATAAACGAACAAGCTTTACTTTTTTAAATTTGTTAATATTTACATATAAAAGAACATAATTAGGGGAAACAATTAAAATCATAATTAATAAAAAAGAAAATTATTTAAATATATTATTTGATAAACATATATATATATATATATTATTCTTTGAACAAATAAATAAACAATTAAAAATTATTATAAGTATATAGAAACAGATTATTAACCAAAAAATTAAAACAATAATTAATAGAAAGATAAATTATTTACTTTCTTTGAAATTATCTGCAATACATTACTCTCTTAGAACAAGCTAACTTTTGGATGAATCTGAATCAATTTTTTTTAAAATGAATAAATTGCATACAAGCTGAAATTTAATTAACATTGATAGAGTTGTACAAATCCTAATTAAGTTGGTTAACAAATTAATGAATTTTTTGGAATTCAACTTAAAACATTTATTGAATTAAAAAAAATATTATATATTATATATTACTAATTGAGAAAACTGGTGAGGGTAAAAACATTTTTCATAAAAAAAAGGTGTGCACAAGACAACATTTAATTTAAGACCACATGGATTGCGAGAAAATATTTATTACAAACCAAATAAGTTGATTATACACATCACCAGGATCATAAGATGTCACGACAAAAGATGTTATTGGTGAAATAGTTATAATTGTCAAAATGATCAAATATGATTAAAAATGGTATTTTTTTTTTACCGCAGTGAACAGTAGAGATATTTTATTTTAAAGATTCAATTCTGAATTTGTTTTCAGATATTCAAAGGTTTTGGATAGAAATTTGATCACTTGTCTTTATATATGAATTTTGAGATTTTTTAATTTACTTATAAATCAGATCAATTTATTGAAATAGTACTTTTTTAACAATAAATAAATTTTTTTATTAATATGTGAAGTACAAGTACTCCAAATCCTTTACATTAGGATTTAAGACTTTATGGATACACTATAGGCAATCGATGCCCATTAACATTAGATCTACTTGATTTATTTTTCTGTAATATGACTTCATTTCTTAGCATCTAGATATTTCATATGTTGAATTTGATAATTTATTGAAAAAATATATTTTTTCACAAATATACAATATATTATCCTTTGCACAAACAAGATAGAATTTAATTTTTTTATTACATGGAACATGGGAGCAGAAGAAAATTATTACCAAACAAATAAAAAAAGATTATTAAACCAAAAAATGAAGACTATTTGAATATATTAATTATTTTACATGCAATATATTATTATTTTCACACACAATAATATTTTTATTAAATCAAATAAAAAATATTAACCAAAAAATTAAAAAAATAATTAATAAAAAGGAAGATTATTAAATAAAACAAAAGATAATTTTAATATGTTATCTGACAGGCATGTAATATATTACCTTTTCACCAATAAAGGTCACTTTTAAAATTTTTATTATATACATAAAAAATATTAACAGAGAAACTAATGGTAATAAAATATATTTAATTTTTTTATAAACATAAATATTATTTTTCAAAAATAAACAAACTTTTTCTTTGTACAAATAAGTTAATTTTTAAAAATTTTATTATAATGGTATAAATAAAGATTATAAGCAAAAAGAGTTAAAAAATTAATATTATTTGACAAACATGAAATATTATTTATATTTCCAAATAACCATAATTTACTATAAAATATTTATTACATACATATAAAAGATGATAATTATAGAAAAAATTTAAAGATAATTAATAAAAAATTATTTAAATATATTATTTGACAAATATAAAAATATTATTTTTTGCACAAACAAATAAACTATTAAAATTTTATTATATGTATATGAAAGTAGATTATTAAAAAAATTGGAACAATAATTGATAGAAATAAAAATTATGTCTTAGTTAAAATATGTGCAATACATTACTTTTTGTAAAAACAATCTAAGTTTTAGAAATTTTATATTAAGCACGTGGAAGAATATTATTAATAAAAAATTAAAAATTTAAATTTGTAAAATATATTAAACTATATATATTTATTTAAAAGAAAAGAGATGAATAGATTTCATATAAGCGAAATTTAAGTCGAATTAATATAGTTGTATAAATCTTAATTAAGTTGTTCAACAAATTAATAAATTTCTTTTGAGATCAAACTTAAAATATCCTGTGAATTAAAATTAGATGACATTGATATAGTAGAAGCATTTTTTTTTCATGAAATATATTTATTATAAATTAACAAAGAAAAATAATTACACATGCCAAAATAAATTATAAGATATTATGACAAAAAAGTGTTAATCATAAATAGAACCGATTCAAATAAATAAATAAATATATATATATATAAATATATATATATATATATATATATATATATATATATATATATATGTGTGTGTGGTGCTACGTTGAAATACATTTCATGTAGGCTGGTAGGTTATTTTATTTATTTTTATATTTAAATTATTAAATTATAGATATAAACAAATGTACGTATAATTATATTTTTATTCATATAAAACAAACTGTTCTGATTGAGAATTCAATAGTAAAAGCATTCATTTCAAAGATTTTTTTTTTCTTGCTTTGATTTACCCTTGTTGAAGTTGAGGTGATTTTGATAGATTTTTGTTTTTTTAATCATATTTTAAATTTTGAATTTTTTTTAATTTGCTTATAAATCATGCCTAATTGTTGAACTAATCTAAATTTGTTTAATGTTACATGCTGTTGAAATTTCCTATTTTTTTTAATTCTCATCTTAAAATTTTAAAACTTTAATTTGCAAATAAATATTTTTAATTTTTATAATTCTTGAAATATATATATATATATATATATATATATATATATATAAGGTTATAAAATAAAATGATTACCAAACAAATAAAAAGGAGGATTGTTAAACAAAAAAGGAAGATTATTTAAATATATTCTTTAATGAAATATAATATATTCATTTCATAAAGAAGCTAACTTTTTAAATTTTGTATATCTTATATAAAAGAATTTACAAAAAAATTTGAAAGATAATTATTAAAATTTTTTTTTCTTAAACCAAAAGAATACATTTGAATATATTAATTCACAACATAATATATATATATATATATATATATATATATATTTCTGACAAATTAGTTTTTAAAGCTTTTTATTATATGCATATAAAAGAATATTTTTAAAATTTTTTAAGAAATAATTAAAAAAGGTTAATATTATTTGATAAACATGCAAGTATTAGTTTTTCACAAACAAACAAACTTTATTTTTAAATTTTTTATTATATACATAAAAAATAAGTTAATAAATCAAAATAATTGATAAAATAATTAATAAATAAAGAAATATTATTTGGGTATATTATTTTAATTCTTTTCACAAACAAATAAAGTTTTAAAATTTTTATTATACATTTATAAATGTTGACTACTAAGAAATAATAATTGATAGAAAGAAAAATTATTTAATATATTAGATATGTACAATATATTACTGTATGTAAAAATAAAATAAATTTTATATTTTTTATTATACATAGATGAATGTTATTAACTAAAAACTTAAAAATATTAATTAAAATTAAAATTATTTAAAATTTAAAAATATATAATATATATTCATATTTTTTATTTAAAATATTTATAAATTTAAACTTTATATATATATATATAATTTAAATTTGATAAATATTTCAAATAAAAAATATGAATAGATTGCATACAAGATGAAATTAATTATATTATACAGTTTTATGAAATTTAGTTAAATTATTTGGTATAATAATATATTTTTTTATTAAAAAATATTTTTTAATAATAACTTTAAATAATTAATAGTGTTATCAGATATTTTTTAATTAATTATTTGTTAAAAATTATAAAATACTTTAACTATATCAGTTTAATTTATATTATGTAAGTTTATATAATTGTTACAAAATATCTGTTGAAAAAAATTAGTTTTTTAATATTTTAAGATTAAATTTAATATATTCAGTAAATTAAAATATATATTATATTCATACCTTTTTTATCTATAAAAAAATATAAAATTTATTTTTATTTAACTTTTCATTTTAGGTGTTTAAAAAATTATTAATTATTTTTTCTTTATATATTTTTATGTTCATTGACTGTAATAAATGAAAAAAAAATTAAATTCATATATAAAAAATAGAAAATTATTAACTTTTTTAAAAAATTAATAATATTAATTACAATTTTTAATGTTTGTAATGTGCATGTTCTCTTTTTGTGTACTTAAACAAAAAGGAGAAAGTATATTTTATTTTATTTTATTAACTTTGGTTTTCACTAAACGAAAAAACTGGCGGAAAGAAGCCATATTTTCATGAAAAGAAAACACAAAAGACAAATGTATTTATGATTACGCGTATTAAAAAATATTCTTTAATATTAAATAAAACAATTATACATCTGTCAATGAAGCACAAGGTGTAACATGTGATGAAAACCGGATACCATTTTACAAACAGTTCTATCAAATTTCTTTAAATAAAAACATTTCATTTCAAAAGTTCATTTTCTTACTCTGAATTTTTGCTCTTTTGAAGTTCAGGTGATTTTGAATAGAATTTTGATTAGCTTGTTTCCAGATCTTGAATCCCGAATTTTTCTAATTTACTTATAATTGTTGATGTAATATAGCTTTATTTTTAAATTTCTTATATTAATTTTTCTAGGGATTTCAAGAGCTTCCTTGAAAATGAGTGACAGTGAAATTACCTATCAATCCTACTTTGTTGCTCCGTCTGAATTCTCTACCAACAACAACGGTGATATTAGAGGTGACTTGTTCTTTATCCCTTTTGTAGCTTAATTAAATTCAAGTGAAGTTATTTAGTTTAATGGATTATTTTCATTCTTAATATTTTTTGCTTGTCAAAGCTGCCCGACAGTAAAAATTTTGTTGCTTGTGACCTTTTTTCTTCATGACAAAGAACCCGTTAAACTAAATTTCAAAAGAATCAAAAGAAAAAATTGATTTCTTGTACAAGATCTTCACATCAAATGTGTCATGATAAAAAAGATTTCTTATGTAACAGATGGATAATTTTTCAAATCTTAGGTCAACTTAAAAAAATTGATCCATCCGATCTTTTCGATCTAATAAATTAACACTGTCTTAATTAAATTTTTTAATTGCACAACAAATTAATCAATCACTAGACTGTTTAATATAACACATGATGCGTGATTTTGCTAAAAAGAAAACTATATTTGGACAGGATTTAATTCAAAATTCTTAGAATGTACCGGACCAATATAAGGGTACAACTTTCATATATATATATATATATATATATATATATATATATATATATATATATTTGTTTTGATTTTAAAACGAGCAATGAAACTGTGTATCTTTACATTACATTCACCATTTCTCTTTTAACAATAAAAGAATTTAATCACATTTGATAAGAAAATAAACAGCACCCTTTTACGATACGAATAAATGGATTTTAGGAGAGCATGCTTGAACTAAGATTGAAAGAAAATGAAAGTGAATTAATGTTTTAACTAAATTATAACATAACCCTATTATGTGAAATAAAATGAAGGGAATGGGATATTTATAAATTGATCCTTCTTATAGTTGAAGAGTATTATGTATAAATGCTTTGACATTGTATATGAATATAAGTTGAAACACCTTTTATATCTTTAAATATTATTCAAAAACTAATCTGGTTATAGTTTTTATTTTTTAAAAATTAGTTTTGTTTTTGGTTGTGTTGAAAGAGGGAATATAACATTTATCCGTTGTTTACAAGATCCTCCTTATTACAATTGAAGTATTATATATAAACGCGTTAAAGTTGCGTTGCTTGAACATGGATAGAAGTACTTCTTGTATTTTGTATTAATATTAAGTAGTCTTGTGATAGTTTGATTGTGTTGAAAGGATCGTATAATTGGATATGACATGCTAAAACACTAATATGGCTGAGTTCGTTAAGCCATGTTGGATATTACAGGATGAGGTAGATACTATAGCATCCATACCTTTGGGTAAAATCATAACCATTAAGCATCTACCTTTCTACTCCATGTTGAGATCCTGGCCTCTGTGACAACCCAAAATAAGTATCTTCATTTTCTTCAGCTTTGTAGCTTGCTGCGACACCTTCCCAACTCCTCTATCTTCACACCCCTTTCCACAAACCAGCACATATATCTAACCAGCCATAATATATACAGCCAAGGTATTGTAATACCAATTAACAATGGGGTATGGAAACTAGAAAAATAACATTAATGTTTTGAAATGAAGGAGTGTCTTTTGGTTAATTAGTTCTTTTCTCCCCTTTTGATTAGCAAAGATTGTTAATGTGAAGTTACAAGGAGCACTTCTACCCTAAGTACAAGGACTGCCTTTTGCTTTAGTTCTTTTGTTTTGGATGAATTGATAGGATCAAGTTGTTGATATGTGGTTTTTGTTTTGGTGATAGATACTATATTGATGGGTATTGGCAGCATCAATAAAGTTACAATGGTGTGTTTATAAATTTAATTACATTATCCCCCTCCATTAGTCTGGTGTAACTTTGAATCTTATTGATAGGGACTCTGCGTTTATATGCTTTCATTGGACTGAGGATATTTGAGCTTGTAGGATATTTAGGAACTTCTACAAATATTTGTAGTGATAAAAAAACTTATAAATAAGTCTTATATATAGTAAACCTGTTGGATATATAGGTGACAAGTTGTATACCTTGAATGTTGCCTGTAAATACCGCAGCTCTATTTTGAAATTTGATCAAGATTTCACTTACATATATTGTAAAGTTGCGCAAGAATAATTAATTGTTCAGACATGTGGGAGAATGACACATTATCCCTTTGAAGTAGTATCAAAATACTTTGATATCCAGGTAATATATGCTTATATATTTAGTGTTAATTTCACTCTACTAACTTGATTTTCTTCATTGTTTAAGATTGTGCTACTTCAAGACCTGCTGCTAATAACATTGCTGCGAGGAATGAAAAGCAAGGAAAGACTAAGGCTGGACGTAAAGCTGTATGTGCTAGCATGCTTTGAATGTTATATATTTTCCATTTTAGCATTGGCTTATATGTGCTTGCATGCTTCGATAATTAATTTGTGATCCATTAATGCAGCTCCAGTTTATTAGAGACCATATATATGGCTAATCTTTTTAAGTGTTGAATTTATTGAACTGTTTGAATTTGTGAAGTTGTTCTTTGAAAATTATTTGAATGTAGGTTGGATCTCAGAAGACTATTGGTGGCAAAAAGAAAAGGCCTGCATTAGGAAAGGGTACTCCTTCACCTACTAATAACAATGTCCCACCTCGACTATGCATAGGTCTCTATGTCTGTGTGGATTATGATGGACGCAGATCTCTGGGAACTGCAACTTCTTACGATCCCAAAACGAAATTGTTCCAAGTATGAGATTTTTAATTTACGCAATTGATTAATAATAATGCATGCAATAATTAATATATATCCTTTTATTATATTTGTTATCGTCCACTTGTTAGTTGAGTGCTGTAAGGATAAGCAATTAGGAGGTTTTATTGTTATGCTGTGAATAAGATTTTTTCTTATCTTATAGCTTTGCCCTTAGCTAGCTATCTTATTAGTTTATTATGAGCAATGATGTATTTTAGATTGAAGTTGTTTGGAGTTTGTTATGTAGGAAGTCTATATACAGCGATGCTTCATTGTATAGAGACTAGAGTCATGGTTTTTTTTTTTTCTTTTGAGAAGGACCTATGTGCATAGAAATTTCTGGTAAACCCTCAGAAGTAAAATAATTTAATAATAAGATAATGTTAATCATATTAAATGCAAAGAGGGACTTCTTACACCAACACTGGTTAGGGTTTTCCATCATTACCATAGAAGTTTCAATCTCTCTTCCAATGTAATTCTTCTTCACCATTTATTATGGCACTAGAGAAGAACTAGAGATTGGAGAAGAAAACCTCTCTTCCGAGAATGAAAATATGCAGCTAGTAATCACAAGACGCAGAGGAAGCCCTTGCTAACTAGGATACAAGTAGACCATAGAGGAAGCCCAACAAGAGTACAAGAGGATTTAGGGGTGCTCGACTAGATTGGGAAGAAAACAACCAAACCTCACCGATGGAGCAGAATTCCGATAATCATGCCTTCCATGGGTCACATGGCAAAAAAATACATAAAGATGGGTGTTAGATAGTGGGATTTTGCACCACTTGACCCACTCTTTAGCAATCCTTAAAGAAGTGCATGAACATAATAAGCAATTGTATTATTGTACCCACAAGAGAAGTGGCTACTATAACCAAAATTGAAATAGTGAACCTTATTGGAAACAGAAAGTTGCTATATTCATAAAATGGATTGTCATCTTATTCATAAACTTCTACAACAATTAGGCACCATTTGTTCCTATATTCCATCTAAACAACAATAAACATATACCTTTACCAAGATCTTGGATTCTAAGCAATTCCATGACTTTGTGAGCAAGTTGGAAGTTTATAATGTTCACTCTTCTACTTGAGGAGGATTAATAAGGATAAAAAATTAATTGTAGATATTATGAGATTTTATTAATATAATGTGAAAAAGGTTTTATCTTATCTTATAGTTCTATCCTTCGTTTGCTGTCTTATTAATTTGTTATGAGGAGAATATATTTTAAATTTAAGTTGTTTAGAGTTTGTGACGTAGAAATTCTATATATAGCAATGGTTCATTATACACAAAGTGTAAACTTTTAGAAGAATATATATAAAAATTTCGATCTCTCTTGAGTGTAATCTTTCTTCACCACTTATTAGTTTGGTTATCAGTTGAAAGAGGGTATGTGCATGTTGCTAATGCGGAAGCTACTGGCATCAACTTCACACTTGACATGGATCCACATTAAATCTATACATGCTTTAAGATAATGTTCACCATTTTTGTTATACTAGCCATGCTGAATATCTCTATTTGGATTCAATAGATTGTGATCCTTAATTACAGCTTCGGTTGTATTAAACCATAATTGATTACTATCTTATAAAACTTTCTAAATTGTTGACTTAATTAGACTGTTTGAATTAATTTTGTTTCTTGAACATGATTTCTATACAGGTTGAATTCGATGACGAAAGGAAAGAATATATGGATCAGAAGGATGTTTTGAAGAACATGGCAAGGGAACCAGACATAATGGAGGCTCAAGAAGAATTAAAAGCAAGGTATAAAAAAAAAAGAGAGAATCTTTTGAGTTTGAAATTGAATATCTTTCCATCTATATTTTTGAATTACTTTGTCTTTAATAAATTTTGATAAACTTGATAAATTTTATGAAAAACAAGGCATAGTAATATTGATAGATTTTGTCTTTAACAAATATATGTTAATTAACTTGTGATGATCTACGCAAATGTAGTATGAATGCAGAAAAAAGTACTCTTAACCAAGAGAAAAGGCCTGCAACAGATGATGCACCAACTTCGACCAGAAAGAGAGGAAATACTTCAACAACAAATGTGACCAAAGTTCCTCACGTTGCATGTCGCATGAGGGCTATCAATGGTTAATGCAACAAAGGACCAGAAAATGGCTAATTTGGCAAAATAAAGCTCTAAAGCTTAAGTACATTTGATAATAATAATAAAACTATTGATCATCCTTACTTAACTGTTGCTTTGTGTTATTATGTCTTTCTTTTTTAACAGCTTTGTCTCAACTGATGGATGCAAGCTTCTTAAACTTCTCCATGTTTTTTCAATTCGTTAATTTAGAGTATACATAAAATTTGGATTGATATATCTACCTATTATAAGTATTTCTTATTTAATATATATTATGCTTTTAACTTTCAACCCAGTAACCGAGCATGTTGTTTAAAAGAAAATAAAAGTAAATAAATTCATATTTTTTTCATATTAAAAAAACAAATGAACAATAGATAAGTGAAATGATATTATTTTTAAAGAGGTATCTATTTTCAATATTTTTTTAATTATACATGATTCTTATAATTATTTTATAATCAAATTTTTATAACTTTTTTTGGCAGTACAGTTTTTTATGATATTTTATAATTAGATATTAAAATTTATAATTATATTTGAATATTTTATTTATGTTTTTTAAAATATTATTTGTTATATTTTTTAAGGTGATTTATTGTTTCTGATTTTTTAAATTATCTTTTATTTTTCCAATTTTTCATTTTACAGTAATAAATTTATATAACTATTATTTATCATTAGTACATTTTTTCATTACATGAGATTTTTAAAATTGTTTTAATATAATTTCTATACTTTACAATATAATTTCAGTACTAATTTTAATTTGTGACCATTGTCTTGTTATTTTAATATATTTATAATATAAATTATTTTGTATAATAAGTATTTATTTTATATAACAACAATCTTTAAATAATTTAGTATTTTATAATAAGAAACATCTATGAAATAAAGTTTTCATAAACAACAAAGGCATTTTATGATAAAAATATAAAGTTTAAAAATGTATGTAAATTTCATTGATATATTTTATATTTAAATATCATAAAGTTATTTTATATTATTATTTTAACATTTTTATTTTTTTACAACACTGTAAAATTTTAAATTATTTTAGCATAATATTTTATTTAAAACTGTATATATTAAAATAGATTGGAAATAGAAAGATAATTATACTATCTTAAATTTAGATAAATTTATATATATATATATATAATAAAATTGTAAAAATAATTAATTTTATAAAAAAATTAAAAATTAAAAATATTATTCAAATTAATAAAATATTAATAGGTAAAGTTCAACCGTTTAAACTAGATTTTGAATGTTAAATCTAAATTATTTCAAATTTTTAGATTTAATTTCAAGTATGTTAATAATAGGTCTTGTTTATAGTTTATTAGATTTGTAGACCTCTTTAAAATACAATATAGAAAGACTTTATATATATAAATGAATAAATAACTTATAAATTTGTTCAAAATTTATAATATAAAAAATTGATAAATAAATATAGAGTTATGTATATAAATAATTAAAAATATCTAAACATTTAATACATTGAATTAATATATTTATATTATATATATTATATTATATTATAATATATTAAAATAAATTAAAAAATTATAATAAATTAAATATTTAAACAAAATTTAAATATATTAAAGAAATTTTTTTATAAATTTCAATAACTTGCTTAGAGTTATGCATCTGCATTATTAGTTTTATTTTTAAAATTCAAATTTCAAAAATAAAAATTATTATTCTTATAGAATACCTAATTCAACAACTAAAAATTATAATTTTATTATAACACAATTTAACATATAAATTTAAAATATAATAAAACAAGTAACAATATTTAGAATTATAAATTTTTAGATTCAACAATATAACAATTATATAATATGTTTGTATTGTGCATTTATTGTGCATTAAAGAGATATATTTAAAATATTTTGTATCATTTACACTGAAATAATTTTAATATTTTTTAAAAATAAATAATTTAAATTTTTAAATTTGTAAATAAAAAGTTTTATTTAATAATATGTAAATTTTAAATTTAAAGATGAAAGAAAATTCACAAAGAAAGGAAATTTTAAGAAATTTGTCAAAACAAACAGATATAACATACATACAAAATATTAAAAGTAAGATCTAAAATAAAATAAAAAATCAATTTTTTTTATAGATTAAAAGTGAATATTTCTTTATCTCATTTATGTATTGATAAATTTTTTATTTAATAAAGATATATTAATTAAATTATGATGATCAAAATATAATTGTATAATGAATATGCAAAAAATATTCGTATCTTGACACATAAAGGAAACCCGCACGAGAAGATGCATCAACTTCAACAAGGAAAAGAGAAAATATTTAACCTAATCAAAATGAATAAATATTCAGATGTTGCTTGTGGCACAAGGGCTTCCAATGCTTAACGCAACAAACAAAGGACCATGGATAGCTAACTTGCCAAGATGAAGGTGTGAACCTAACTTTATGAGAAATGAAACATAGTAGTTTTGATAAATTTTGTCTTTAACAAATATAAGTTAATTAATTTGTGATGATCTATGTAAATGTAGTATGAATGCGGAGAAGATTACTCTTGACCAAGAAAAAAGGCCTACAACAGAAGATGCATCGACTTCAATGAGAAAGAGAGGAATACTTCAACAAATGTGAACAAATTCCTCACCTTGCATGTAGCATGAGTTTCAATTCTTAATGCAACAAAGGATCATAGGATGACTAGTTTGGCAAAATAAAGTTTATAAAGCTTAAATACATTTGATGATAATCATAAAACTATTTGGTCATCCTTAATTAACTTTTGCTTTGTGTTATTATGTCTTTCTGTTTTAATAGTTTTGCCTCGAATGATAAACACAAGCTTCTTAAACTTCTCCATGTTTTTTCAATTCCTTGGTTTAGAAAATCCATAAAATTTGGATTGATAGAGTATTTCTTATTTAATATATACTGTGGTTTTAACTTTCAACCTAATAACTGAGCATGCTGTTTAAAAGAAAATAAAGATGAATAAATCTATGTTTTTTTTATATTGGGAAGAACATACTAAGATCAGATAAATGAAATGATATTATTTTTAAACAGAGGTATTTATTTTCAACATCTTTTTTAATTATACATGATTCTTATAATTATTTTATAATCAAATTTTTATAATTTTTTTTGCAGTACAATTTTTAATAATTTTATAATTAGATTTTAAAATTTATAATTATATTTGAAATATTCTACTTATGTTTTTTAAAATATTATTTGTTTTATTTTTGAAGGTGATTTATTGTTTCTGATTTTTTAAATTATTTTTTATTTTTCCAATTTTTCATTTTGCAGTAATAAATTTATACAACTATTAATTATCATTACTACATCTTTTCATTACATGTAGGAATGGAAGTAGACTGAACCGAGTTAGATTTTGAGTGTTTAAACCTGGTCTGGTCTGTTTAGAAATGCATGAGCCCAAATCTGTGATATGTTCAAGGTTTATTTTTATTTTTTTTTTATAAAAACCTGACCTGATTTAAAGTCTATAAGGCTTACAAGTCTGTTTAAAAGTTTACATTTCAACGAATGTCCATAAATAAATTTAAAGTCTTTATAAATAATTGATTAAACAGGTTTAGAAGCTTACAAGATAAAATGATCATTAAATAGACCTAAATATATATATATATATATATATTAGTATTATGTAAATAAAATATGTTAAAATAAATATTATATATATAATATATTAAAATAAATATAAATATATAATATATAAATATAAATAGATCCCTAAATAGGTTAGGCTTTAAATGAATTTAAACTTCTGTTAGACGGCCTTATTCACTTCCATCCCTACTTACATAAGATTTTTAAATTTATTTTAATATAATTTCTATGCTTTACAATATAATTTCAGTACTAATTTTAATTTATGACTATTGTCTTGTTATTTTAATATATTTATAATAGAAATTATTTTGTATCATAATTACATATTTTATATAACAATAATATTTAATAAATATAGTATTTTATAATAAGAAATGTCTATGAAATAAAGTTTTCATAAATAACAAAGGCATTTTATGATAAAAATATAAAGTTAATTTATCTTATTATTTTAACATTTTTTATTTTTTTACAATATTGTGAATTTATATATATATATATATATAATAAAATTGTAAAAATAATTAATTTTATAAAAACATTAAAAATTAAAATCATAATTCAAATTAATAAAAATATTAATAGATAAAATTTAATAATTTAAATTAGATTTTGAATGTTAAATCTAAATTATTTCAAATTTTTAGATCTAATTTTAAGCATGATATCTGTTATTAAAAAAATTTTATTTTTTAAAAAAATTTTATTTATAGTTTATTAGGTTTGTAGACCTCTTTAAAATACAATATAGAAAGATTGATAAAATTTATATATATAAATAAATAAACAACTTATAAATTTGTTTTAAATTTATAATATAAAAATTGATAAATAAATATAAAGTTATGCATATAAATAATTAAAAATATCTCAACATTTAATACATTAAATAATATATTTATATTATATATATATATATTATATTATAATATATATTAAAATAATAAATTAAATATTTAAATAAAAATTTAAATATATTAAATATTTTTTTAAAATTTCAATAACTTGCTTAGAGTTATGCATCTACATTATTAATTTTATTTTTTAATTTAAATCAAAAAATAAAAATTATTATTTTTATAAAATATCTAATTCAACAATTAAAAATTATAATTTTATTGTAAATTTAAAATATAATAAAACAAGTAACGATATTTAGAATTATAAATTTTATAGATTTAACAATATAAAAATTACCTAATATATTTTTATCGTGCATTTATTGTGCATATACAGATTTAAAGAGATATATTTAATTTTTTTTTATTATTTACATTGAGATTATTTTAATAATTTTTTAAAAATATTAAATTTTAACTTTTAAATTTGTAAATAAAAAGTTTTATTTAATAATATCCAAATGTTAAATTTAAAGATGAAAGAAAATTCATATAAAAAAGAGATGTTGAAGAATATGTAAAAACAAACCGATATAACACAATTTAAAAACATAAAAATGTTAAAAGCAAGATTTAAAATAAAATAAAAAATAAATTTTTTTATAGATTTAAAATAAATAATTTTTTTATTTCTCTTATGTATTGATAAATCTTTTATTTAATAAATATATATCAATTAATTTGCGATCATCAAGATACAATTCTATAATGAATATGCGGAGAAAATTTGTGTGAGACTTGTATATGACTCAACTTTAACAAGAAAGAGAGGAAATACTTTAAAAGTCTGATGTGATATCTGATTGTAGTTACTAAACTGTTTGCTCATTTTTAATTAATTTGTTTGAGAGGAAATAAAAGTGAATAAATGTAATAATATTATTTCTAAGTAGAGGCATTTATTTTTACTATTTTTTTATTGTATAAGATTATTATTATAAAAAAAAATTTTGCAGTATAATTTTTTATGATACTTTATAATAAAATTGTATAATTTATAATTATGTTTGAAATATTCTATTTATGATTTTTAAAATATTATTTATTTTATTTTTTAAGGTGATTTATTGTTTCTGATTTTTAAATTATTCCAATTTTTTATTTTTTGAGTAATAAATTTATATAACTATTATTTAAAATAAGTAGTTTTTTTTCATTATCTGAGATTTTTAAATGTTTTAATATAATTTCTATACTTTATAATATATATTCAGTACTAATTTTAATTTTCAATCATTTTTTTATTTTAATATTTATAATAAAAATCATTTTATAGGATAATTACATATTTTATATAACAATAATCTTTAATAAACATAGTATTTTATAATAAGAAACATCTATAAAATAAAGTTTTCATAAACAACAAAGGTATTTTATGATAAAAATATAAAGTTTAAAAATTTATGACAAAAAAAAAAAAGAAAAAGGTTTTGAAGAGTATGACAAGGCAACCAAACATACCCATGACTTAAGAAACATGAAAACAAGATCTACAATAAAATAAAAAATGAAAAAATCTTTTAAGGTTGAAATTTAATATTTTTCAATCTATATTCTTTGAAGTATTTGTAGTAATTTTGATAAACTTTTTCTTTAGGAAGCCTACATTAATTATTTTGTGATGAACTGATGATTTATGTACAATTGTAGAATGATTTGGAAGAAAATTATTTCAAGTTAAGTGAACAAAGTTCCTTAAGTTGTTACTAGAACTATCAATGCTTAATGCAATGAACAAAGAATCATGGATAGCTAGATTGCCCTAATGAAGCTTCTGAACCTTAAGTATTATTAAACTATTTGATCATCTTTGATTAAATATTGTTTATGTTATTATATCTTTCTATTTTTGTAGCTTTGCCAGGTTAAACTTGTCCATGTTTTTCAATTTCTCAACTCAGAGTAGACATAAAATTTGGATTGATATATTTACTTATTAGGAATATTTTCTCTTTGATATATATTATGTTTTTAGCTTTCTAAGCAGTAACAGGACATGCTGCTTGAAAGGAAATAAAGGTAAATAAATCCATTTTTTGTTTTAACCGGAGAAAAACATCTTATTTTTTTATTATTATACATTGTTTTTATAATTATTTTATAATCAAATTTTTATAATATTTTTTGCAGTAAATTTTTTTTATGATATTTTATAATTAAATTTTATGATTTATAATTATGTTTGAAATATTCTATTTATGTTTTTAAAATATTATTTGTTTTATTTTTTAAGGTGATTTATTGTTTCATATATTTAAATTATTTTTTTTAATTTTTCCAATTTTTCATTTTTTGAGTAATAAATTTATATAACTATTATTTATAATAAGTAGTTTTTTTTCATTATATGAAGTTTTTAAATGTTTTAATATAATTTTTATACTTTACAATATAATTTCAATACTAATTATTATTTGTGATCATGGTTTTTTAATTTAATATATTTATAATAGAAATTATTTTATATGATAATTACATATTTTATATAACAATAATCTTTAATAAACATAGTATTTTATAATAAAAACATGTATAAAATAAAATTTTCATAAACAACAAAGGTATTTTATGATAAAAATATAAATTTCAAAAATTTATGTCAATTTTTATTGGCATATTTTATATTATTATTATTTATCATTTTGTTAATTTTTTTACAATATTGTGAATTTTTATATTATTTTAGTTTAATTTTTTATTTTAAATTTTATATATTAAAATAGATTGGAGTTAGAAAGGTAATTATACTATCTTAAATTTAGATAAATTTATATTTATATATATATATATAATAAAATTGTAAAAATAATTAAAATTTTAACATAATTTTTATATAAATCGTAATATAATTTTTTATAAAATATAAAAAATTAAAATTAAAATAATATTGTAAATTAATAAAAATATTAATAATCAACCTTAAATATTAATAATTAAAAATAAAAATAGGCCAGTGCATCTTTAATGTTAGATTTAAATTTTTTTAAAAAATTTAGATTTAATTTTAAGTTCGTTAAATGTTATAAGTTTATTTTATTATTAAAATTTATCTTCTTTAATGTTAGTTAGACTTATAAATTTATTTAAAATTTTATAATATAAAAAATTAATAAAACCTATATATATAAATAATTAAAAATATTTAAACATTTTATTAAAATAATATATATGTATATTTTATATTATATAAATGTATATATATATATTATATATCTTTTATATTATATATTATAATATATATATATATATTTAAATATATTTTAAATAAATTTTTTTATAAATTTCAATGATCTGGCTGGAGTTATGCATTATTAACTTTATTTATTTTCTTTTTGTAAAAATAAAAATTAAATTAAAAAATAAAAATAGTTATTATTGTTAAATATTTAATTGAATCTGTAACAATTATAATTTTTTTATAACACAAACTAAAATATAAGATTAATACATAATAAAACAAGCAAAGATGTTTAGAATTATAAATGTTTAAAATTCAATAATATAATAATTACAATGTAAATTTGTATCGTATATTTAATATGGTTACAAAATTTTATTCATAAAATAGTACTTCTATGAATATATAAAGAGATATTTTAATTTTTATATTATTTTCATTTTCACAAAAATAATTTTAAAAATTTTAAAAATATATATTAAATCTTAATTATTAAACTTATCAAGTAAGAATTTTGAATAATAATATATAAATATAAAAAATAAAATAAAAACTTTAAAAATAAAAAAAATATAAATACAAATTTAATTATAGAATGATATAAAATTTTAATTTTTTTTATAAATTTATTTAATTTTATTTTAAATTTTTTATTAATAATTTAAAGTCAATTACTAAATATCTATTATGATTCTATTATTATTTAATGATAATGCAATAATAAATTTTTTTTTTGTAAGTTATTGTCCAACGATAATGAAAAAATAAAATAAAATAAATAATTATATATATATTATTATTATAATATTTTTATATTATTTAAAATTTATTTTATATAAAATAATATATATTATAATATTATAAATTTAATATAATTCATATATAAAATAATTTTAATATATAAAAATTAGATTAATAAAATTAATAAAAAATTAAATTTTTAAAATAATAAAAAATTATTATTATTATCATTATTATAATGATGATAATAATAATTATGATCATAATGCTAGTTGTAACAATGATAATGGTTATAATATAAATAATATTATATAATTATATAATTTTATATTTTATATATTATTATTATTTATGTTATTTAATATTTATTTTATATAAAATAATATATATTATATTATAAAATTTATATAATATAAAATTATATTATAATATTATAAATTAAATATAATTTTTATATATTAAATAGTATCATTTATTTATAAATATAAAAATAGATAAATATAATAAATAATTTAAAAATAATAAAAATATAAATTTTAAAAATAATTTTATTATTATTGTTATAATGGTGATACTAATAATAATAAAAATAAAAATACTGTTAATAAGATAAAATAGTGATATAATAATTATAATATAAAAATTATTATATAATTATAAAAAAATTTATTTTATATATTATTTAATTATTAAAATTTTAAAAAAATAATTTTATATATTGTTATAATATTTTTATATTCTTCAATATTTTTATTATATAAAAATAATATATATAATAAAAAATATAATAAAAATTATATTATAATATAAATTTAATATATTTATATATTAAATAATATTATTTATTTTATATTTTTATTAAATAAAAATTAGATAAATAAAAAAGTAATTTTTTTAAAATAAAAAAATTACATTGTTATTGTTATTATGTTAGTAGTAAAATAATAATAATAATAATAATAATAATAATGGTGATAATAATAATGATGTTTATGATAGTTAAAATAATAATTTAATAGTGGATAACAGTAAAGATAAAATTTGATAATGATAAATGTGATGATGATAATGATGATGAAGTTTGTGATAGATTTAAAAATAATTTTTTTTAAAATTATAAATAATATTTAATAAATATTTTTTATTATTTTAAAATTTGAATCAAAATTATTTTATAAATATATTAAAAATTATTTTTTTTAAACAAATTTTATTTTAAAATTAATTTAAAAATTAAAAATTAAAAATTTTCAACCACCTCTCAGCGAGAACTAAATTAGTTGTAGTGAGTAGAGAATTATTAATTAATCTATAAAATAACTTTTATATACTTTCTTGTAAGTATAATTTTTTTTAAAGATAAAATTTTTTAAATATTTTTCATTTTATTTTATTAACACTTGAAACATTATCTTCTTTTCCTTTTTTTTATTTGTCGGTTTGGAAGACATGATAGAATGTGTATTTTATTGAAAAGGCAGGATCTTGCATCATCTCTGTATGGATGTATCTTTGGATTACTCCAACTTTAATTTCTTTTTATCAAAATATGTTATATTTAATTAATGATTATTATCTTTATTATCATTTGAATCATATTAAATTTATTAAATAATTTTATATTAACTTAAATTTGATTTAAAATATTTTTTTTGTTTTAATTATTTCTCTAATAATATTTGATTTCTTTATTTCATATACTTTCTTTTAAGAATATAATTCACAATATTTTATAGTGATGTAGCAAATGTTATGTTCATTGTTGTTTGAAGTTGTTTTATACTACCTTGAATGTCTTGTAAGTGATTTTTCTTAAATAATAATACTTTTTAATATTAAAATTACTTAACACATTATTTTTTATAGAAAGTACATGACTTTTGAATTTTTCATTGTAATTTTTATAATCTTCCATGTTGTTTTTTTTATAATCTATTTATTTATTTGAATATTTTGTATTTTTGTATTTTCTTATTTTAGAAATGAGATAAAATAAATATTTTATGGTTATTATTAATTTGTATAATTTAATTTAAAATAATTATTTTAGGATGAGTGTATTAGAAATTCTATAAAGTTAAATCTTCACTTTTTTATGTACAAAATAACTTTTTAAACTTATCCTTATTTTTTAACTATTCTTTATTTATTTAATTTAAATAATATTAATATTGAATTTATTTTTCAAAATTTCTCTTTATAAATTTATCAATCTTAATCATGACGTAACATGAATAGAGAATTTCTCAAAACATTTAAAATTAAGTCTTGCAATTAAATATGTACTAAATTAAGCACATAATATTATAGGAATAACTTTTAGGGTGACAAATCACATTTAAATAAAAAGCTTATTTTCTTCATTTGCTGAATGGTGCATTATTCCTATGACGTGTAAAAATTTATTTTTGTAAAAGGATTTGAGTATTCCCCATACTCATTTCATCTCCTAAATAAATATTTTAATTTTTCTATAAAAAAAAAGCTGCTTAACGAATCTAATTAAAATTCGATTCGATTTGAATGATGTTGAATGATGTTTTTGATATTATTGGATAGAATTATTATTTTTTAAATATGATTATGAACTGTAAAATGCTTGAAGATGAAATTTGAGCATTGAATACAAAATATTTTTTTTCGAAATTGATGGATAAACATATGAATAGAGTCCTACATTTGGATGTAAATCGTTCGATATTAAAAAAAAATTCCGTCGTTAATTGATGAATGTAGGAAGTGTAGAACATAATTATTTGTGCGTATAGATATCACGGCTCATTCTTCTTCCCTTTACTATTTTGGATCGAAATTTTGCTAGACATTAACTTCTTCTCACTAATAAGTTGTAAAAACCAACAACGTATAAAGCAAAAAAAGTTTTTGTCCTAGCACCAATTTATTAGGTCTAGGGCAATAATTTGAACACTACTTTTAAATAAGGTTGTGCTTTGCTTGCACAATGCATCGGTTAGATTTTGTTTTCAAAAGAAATTTCAACTCATCATTCTTTATCTTCTTGTGGTCACCTCCTTTGAGGGCAAAGCCTTCTCCAAACACAAGTGAAGCATAGTGGCATATGCAAAGTAGAACATAGTCATTACTCTGTGTTTCAATGTGGTCTATAAATTGGAATGATACTAACAGAGTTTTGGGTCATAAATGACCCACAATTTAGTGCCTCTAAGTCTCTAACAATGGGTAATGAAAAGAGAAGAAGGAAACCTAGAGATGGTCGATAGCTAGTTAAGAAGGGTAGTTTGGCAAGATGGTGTTGCAATATCACAATGGATGCATGACCAATGAAAGTTTAAAGGTGGAAGATTGAAGGAAAATGTAGTGCTTGAAGATGGAAGTTTTTGGGATGGTAAATGAATGAGAAGCTTGAAAAGCCTTAAGTGGAAGCTTTTCTATTGTTAAAAAATCTTCAATAGCACGTCTACTTCTATTAAAGTCCTAATTCTTAAAATGCAATTTTTAAAATTTATATATTGATAACCTCATATATAAAGCAAACCAACCATGTCCAATTAAAAGAATTTCAAACGCAAACATTAACAAATATGTCTCATGAGTTGAAGCAACTACTAAAATAGAATGAACATATAAAATAGTTTGAGGACATCATCAAATGACAACTCAGCCTTTCGCAAAGCTAACTATTTTCCATCTCTGGCCATTGACTCTCAGATGTTCAGACCTAAATATATGTCATAAAAAATTAAAAACCATTATCAAACAAAATCTTTCTGCAACAATATGATATTTTGTAACTCTAAAAAACAAATTATAAGTTAAAAAGTTATTAGTGTACTTACACTAGTTATTGGAACCTTCACCTGGACCTTCACCTGCACCATCACTTTCTTTCTGTCTTGTTGCAGTTGATCCCTCTCCTAATGCAGCCTCTTGCTCCTTCATATCAACACTCTTTGAACTATTGCTACAATTGTATAAGTTCATCACAAATTTACGGCACACTTACAAATGAGAAAAAAAAAAAAAGCTTTAAACATTCAAGTACTCAAATAGATAGACTCGAACATATCTGATTTCGACTCACAATATTAAGTGAGGTTTGGTTTTTTAAAATATTTTTATTTATTAAAATGTTACCCATCATTTTTAACCTTATTAATCATGATGTTTTTTTTTATAATTGATTATATATTTTTAATAATTAATTACAGGTTATAATTAATTACCAAAAATATATAATTAATAATAAAAAATTAGTTAATATTATAAAAATAGTGATTATTTAAGTTATACAATTGATAAGTAATTAATTATTATAAAAATATTTAATTGATTATTAAAAATAAAATTTAGAATATAGATAAATAAATTTAGTATAATTGTTCTACCTTGGTAATATAGCTCGTTGAGCCTCGGATATGTCTTTCGCATTTGCCATGTTTCTCAAAACCTCATTCTGCTCCATATATTCTGCACTGTCATCATCGTACCCAATCTGCTTCCAAATAATGGTGGATGAACGATTTAAATTAAAACAATGTACGAAAGTCAACATTTTAAAACGTTTTATAATTAGCTATAGTATCATATTAATAGAAGTTGTAAAGAATTTCTATTTATCTAGACAAGGAGACATATCTAATAGAATCGATATAGCTAGTGAGAGTATCATAAGTGATCTTAATTGATATATGGATCATAAACAATTATAAACGAATATACACATTAATTAGTACATGCACTATATATAAGTGCAATTAACCATTTGTGTGAATTAAAAGACTTACTTTGAACAATTTTGTTTTGTAATCATAGGAAGCAACAGTTCCTAAAGCTTTAACTCCATTATGTTCTTTGTAGACATAGAGGCCAATGAATTGTCGAGGATGGTAAGTTGGAGTAACCTCTCCTTGCTTGTTATTTGCATTGGCTACTTTTTTGTTCTGGGTAAATGTAGCATCCATAATATAAGATTCCTAGCATGCAATGACAATATACTATTCCAAACTTGAAAAGGTGTAACATAATTAATATACTTATATTGTGATATTCAGTTTAATTTCATCAAAAGCATTTGAACACATACGGATTTGCGTTTTGGTTTAGGCTTTCCTTTAGTTTTGCTCTTATTTAGAGCAGTAGCTTCAGATTGTGGAGCAATGTTATTGGCAACTCCAGTTGAAGAAGCACCACCTTCAACAACAAAGGAAGTCAATCTCATACATTAGTAAAATATATAATGAACTTTACATTACAATCACTCACACAATAATGCATTCAAAAAACCTTACATAGCTTAAATTAAACTATATAATTGAAAAAACTTAGGTGTTGTGATTAATTATTTTTATTGTTATTTCTTTATCCAACCTAAACTATTGATATAAATATCGTGGATTTATACAAATTATATGATATTATATATTAATAAAATTATCTCATAATCATTATTTTATAATCACTTTTCATAAAATAATTTTATTATTTTATATAATTTTGATTAATATCACTAAGTTATCTAGTGCACATAAAACAATCGAGAGGGTAAGAGCTTGTCTTTTTCATTTCATATATATTCCTTAAATTTATTTACAATTCAAAATGGTGCATTCCAACTCTTGGATAAAAGCAAATCATTTAGGCAAATATCATAACACAGTTCGCAAATAAATTGGAGAATCCCTTATATCCACTTTAACATATTTGGCTTATTAAAATAATAAAGCGCTCCTGTAGAACGCTTATAATAAAGTTATTATTTATGTTTCAAAGCCCTTTCGATGATAATTTTTCATGATATTTTCATGCGAAATTTAATTTTGATTCAATTATGCGCATATTTAGTTGAGTTTATTTTGAAGGAAAAAAAAATCACTTATCTCAGTAATTTCTTGAAAGAGTAATTTTAAAAAAAAACTTAAAAAAAATAAAATAAAACCCAAGCATGCAGCAAGATTTTATTTTTCTTTTTCAAAACAATCTTAATTAAAGATATATTTTAATGAGCTTGTGACTAATAATTAGGAACCCAACAGATCAAAGTAAAACGTAAAAACCTTGCTTCTTCGTGCTAGATGTTTTTCTTCTTTTCCTTGTTGAAGTTGATGCCTCATTTGGTGTGTCCTTCTTCTTTGCCCTTTCAGCAGTCTTCTTTGCACTATTATAGATGTAACACAGCTTGTTACAAATTAATACAACACTCAAAAAGAAAAAACAGGATTAGAACTATTATTAGTACTCTAATATATAGGATGGAAGATATCCAATTTCAACCTAAAACTTTTGTTTATTTGTCTGAAAATGTTAAGGTAAATTATCTATAGGACTTCTATTATACCTTGGTGGCGGTGCTTGTCGAGCTTTACGTATGCCTTCTTTTTTAGGCATATTCTTCAAAACCTCATTTTGCTCTGGATTTTTCTTCCCATTATCATTGAGCTGAACCTTCATAATAATTATCATTGAACAACTTAATTCTAACAATATAGTAAATTCAACATTTTTTTTATTATAAAAGAGTAATTATCTACGGTTTATCAAGAATAAGGAGCAATATTCATCATGCCCAATATTACAAAAATGTTGAGTAATCTAAATTGAAACGTGGACAATAAACAAATATAAAGGAATATATACATTCATGTCCGTGCACTACAAATACAATTGATCAGTTATGTGGATTAAAAAAGTCATACTTTAAACAATTTCATTTCATGATTGTAGAAAATAATTCTCAAGAGACCAAGCTTTGTTGTATTCCTTGTACTCAGAAAAAATATTCTTACATAAAAGCCTTGACAGTTTGTTTGTAATTTGTATGTAAGTGTGTCCTTTCTTTATTTAGACTTGTCATTCGTATTAACTTCGTTTTTTATTCTCATAAAATTCCTTGCAGTTAGTTTCAATGTAATTATATTATATATAATTAAGAAATGTAACGATCAATTGTCCAGTGATTATTCTTGTATATTCTACCAAACAGATGTCATCAAAAGCTTGAAAGCACGTACCGATCTGCGTTTGGATTTAGGCCTTTTGGAAGTAATGCTATTGGACGCTCCAATTGATAAAGCTGCACCACCTTCATCAACAATGGAAATCGAGTTCAGAAATTAATAGATAAGAGATGTTTCAGGTAAAGGATTATTTTTATAAAAGAATGAAAAGAGTAAATATTATAGGTCGTATATACTAATGGTCAAGTTTAAAATTGTTTTGATCTTTTGATGTCTCTAATTTAATTTATATATAATTTTGATCTTTTAAATTGTTTTTAATAATTTGATCTCTTTATTTTAAAAATTTTAATAAATTTCATTCTTCATTATTTTCTAAATTAAAATCCTTAAATTATTATTTTTTATCTAAATTTTTGAAGATTTAATAATAGTATTAAAAGATGAAATGATTTTAAACATTTAGAAATGAGAAATTTTATTGAAATTGAATAGCTTTTGAAATTAGATTTTGAACAGAGAAAAATTAATATTTTTTATTTTGAGTCAAATTTAATGTTTTAGTTAATAAATTTTAAGAATAAAATAATTAATTTGTAAAAAAATTGAGTAAAAATATTAAAATTATTGAAGTTTTAAATTAAACAGTTGGTGATGAACAAAATCTACTAAATTTTAAAAGTAGAAGGATCAAAATTGTTCGAAAAAAACTTGAAAACCAAAGTTATACACGGATAAAATAAGAAGAATCAAAAGTACAATTAAGTAAAAAATAGTAAGTTAAGATTGTTTTTAAAACAATATTAAATAAGATAAAAATTCTCTTCATTTTATTTTTTTTAATATTTTTTCTTTTTATATAAATACTAAATTTTACACATATATTATGTATGTCTTTCTTTCCTTAAAATGAACATCTTTATAAAGTAATGAAGATTCCTGTTCTATTAAACATATAATTTTTTTTTAAAAAAAAGCTTTAATAATTTAAATTTGAATAACGAACACTAGATCCACCAGTTTTCTTGATCATGATTTATCACCTTATACTTGTTTAATTTTATTTTTTTTGTGTAACATTTTTTTGTTTATAAAAAATCTTTAACAGGGTGATCTCTTACGGGAAATCGGTCTTGTACTTTGCGTCTTCAATTTAATTTTCTCACCGAAAAATAAATAAAAAGAAATGGATCAAACTTTTCGTTTTGACACACATACACAGAAATCATATCAGCAAAGGAAAAACGTCATAAAGAAATTAAGTAAATCCCCAAATTATATCCAAGCAGATTAATATATATATATATATATAAATATATAAACCGAAAATTATAACTATATACTAAGGGCTAAGAATAATTCACCTTGATGAGTGTCGAAGTATTGGGTGTTGTTGTCACTCATTTTCAGGTGATGGTCTTCAAGTCCCTAAACAAAAACAAAAACAAAAAAAAAAAAATACGAAAATTAATTTAGATTTTGACAATTAGATATGGTTCACAAGTAGAATAGAAAATCTTAGAACCCAAATCAAGAAAACATGCAATCAAATTCAGAACTGTTCAGAGACTCACCTTGTGTGAGTGTTGAGAAAGCAAATTTAGGGTCCGAAAATTGAATCTCTTGATATAGGTAAATACTTTCAACCCTCTCAGTAAAATTATATGTGCGATGAGTGATTTCAATCAGATACGTTTTGCTGTTAGGACCTTTACCCAAATGACACCTTTTGTTCATGCCTAAATTCGGGACCTAATCATTTACTGCCACGTGTATGGTTAATTTATTTTCCTTTTTAAATTGTAATAAATCCAAGTAATTTCTGTATCCGTTATTGTCTATCTGCTTCTATAGAAAAGTCATTGAAAGTCACTAACGGGAAGAAATATTAATTAGGATGCATAAATGTATATTTCTGCCAATTAAATTTGAATTTTAGTCAATCTCTTTTTGTTTTTTTTGGTACAAATTTATTATCTGAATTAAGTAATATTATTATAATTAATACTTTGCTATATGTTGCTGACATTTCAAATAATCTATCCTTTTTATTTATCTTTTAAATTCATTTTATACATACCGGTTTTTATGAGCATTTAAGTTTTATAAAAAATATTAAATAATTTTAAAACATGGCATGTTTGTAAAAAATTATAGAATTAATTTTCAAATTGTATTTATATTTATAAAATATTATTATAAATCTATTTTTAAAAAAATAAATTAATTGATAAATATGATCACAGCAAGAGATTGGTTGTGCTTGGGGAGAGATTTTGTAGTTTTTTTTTTCTAAAACTAACAAAAAAAAATGAAAGCACATAAATAGTTGTCATTTTATTATTATTTATATTTTAATTTTCACAGCACACTTTCAACTTTCCAGTGTGGAAAACGCTCCTGCACATATCCCTAGCCTGGGGATATAACCAGTGTATTTGAATTTTTAAATTTTACAGGAGTTTTAATTGTAACAAAATTTAAAGATTTTAATGTAGCTAAATATATTTATAATGTGCAAATATGCAAATATAATTACACTTAACGTATATCCGGTTCCATTATTAAATTAATTTTCAAATATAATTAAATTTTTATACAATATTTATTTTAATTTTCAATCTCTCATCATTAAATTAATTTTAAAAACTTATTACATATTTATTAAAAAATTTATATTTTATTTTTTTATTTATATATAAGATTAATTTATTTTAAAAATAATTTACATTAGAGTTACTTTTTTATTAATTTTTTAAAATTATTAAATTTAATTAATTAAACTATGAAATTGAAAATATTATTATATAAATTAAATTTATATAATTTTATTAAATTCTAATAAGTTTAATACTTTAATAAATAATTTTAATCTAACATGAATTATAAAAAATTATTTAATGAAATATCAATATTAAAAAAATTTATAATATTATATAAACTTAATTTATGTAATAAAAAAATTTAATTATTAAATAACATAATAATATTTTATAAAATATAAAATTTACAAATTTAACTATTAATTTAAAAAAAAATTATTAAATCAATTATGTATATAAAATTTGATATAAAATAAAAATAATTTTGATAAATACTTCATCTCATAACTTTATTTTATTAATTCATATATTATTTAAATTTATATAAATATCTATAATTGAATAATATAACTATAAAATTTTAAATTCTATAAAATTTAATATAAAAAATTATAAAAATAACATAATTTAACGGTTAAATCAATAAATCTTGTAGGTTACAATTAGATATTTTATATAAACAGATTATATATATATATATATATATATATATATATATATATATATATATATATATATATGAAAAGAAATTAAATTATTTTAAAATAACTTTATTTAAAATTATTCTGTTTAACTATTATTATAAACAATCAAATTTTATTATTTCAACCATCAAATTAATAAATTATATTATATAAATTATTTTAAATAAATTTTATAAAATTTTTAAAAAATTAATATTTTATTAAATAAATTTAAGTTAATAGATATTATAAAATATATATTATCTATTAATTTAAATTTTTTTTAAATATTAAATTTTTAAAATTTATAAAAAAAATTAAAATAATATATAATATAATTTATTAATTTAACAATTAAATTAATAAAATTTAATTATTTATAAAAATTATTAAATAAAATTATTTTTAAAATAATTTAACTTTTATATATATATATATATATATATATATATATATATATTTCACTATTAATTGTTATGCATAACGGTCAAATATACAATTCTTAGATATATTCAAATTCAAAACAATTATGGCTTTTAATAACCAAATAAATGATAAATAAATTTATTTTAAGATTAATTAAAAAGTATACAGTATTTTTATTATGATTACATAAATTAAGTTTATAATTATAAATTTTTTAATTTCTTACTTACAAAATATAATAAAAAATATTAGTTATTAAAAAAATTTAAAAACTTTCCTAATTACATATCTATTAAATACGTTTCTATAAAGTATACAATTTGAGAAATTAAACGATTTTTTGTTATGTAATATTATTAACAAATTAATATAAATATTAAAAATTATACACTATTTTTGTTATGATAACATGAGTTAAGTTCATAATTATAATTTTTTTTATTTCATTCTTTTTAAAAATTAAATTAAAAGGTATTAATGTTATTAGAAAAATAAAAAAACTTCCCTAATTATATTTCTTTTAAATACGTCTGTATAAGGTATGCAATTTGAGAACTTAAATAATTTGTTATTATGTAATATATATAAATACCCTGTTAGAGAAAATATTAATGAGGATAAGAATTACGCTAAACATGATAATTCAATTGAGGAATATGAAAAAGAATACTATGGACTCATTCTTTATTTCTTTTGTTTTTGGGGCACCAACCTATAATCTGTCCTAATAATGATTTTTTAATATAATGCAAATATATCAAATAAAATAGCTTTTCTTATTTACCTTTTCAAATGTATTTTGTACATTTTTTTTTTCATTTCAGTTTTCATTATAAAACTATAAAATAAGTTTTAATAATTTTTTTATCAATCTAACCATTAATTAAATTTCTTATATAATAGATCAACTTTAAAAAAATTACACAATTTTAAATATATTATTTAAAATATAAATTTATTATTATTATTATTAAATTATATATCTTAAAATATTTATATTTATAATCATGACATTATGATAAAATTTAGTAGTTAGAGAAATAAAATTATATTTTAATAAAAATTTATTATATATATATTATATTATATTAAAAGATATTTTATAAATTCTATATACCTTATCTTAGATTAGTTTTGCTATTGTTTTTGATTTATTATATTATATATATATTATTTAAGTTTTAAAAAATTTTAATATTAAATATTTAAACTGATAATATTAAAATAAATAATATTTTATTAATATAAAATTTATTATCTGAATTAAGTAATATTATTATAATTAATACTTTGCTATATGTTGCTGACATTTCAAATAATCTATCCTTTCGTATTTACCTTTTAAATTCATTTTATACATACCGGTTTTTCTGTGCATTTAAGTTTTACAAAAATATTAAATAATTTTAAGACTTGGCATGTTTGTAAAAGAATTAATTTTTAAATTATATTTATATTCATAAAATATTATTATAAATCTATTTTAAAAACATTAAATTAATTGATAGATATGATTACAGCAAGAGATTGATTGTGCTTGGGAAGAGATTTTGTAGTTTTTTTTTTTGTCTAAAACTAACAAAAAAATAAAAGCACATAAATAGTTGTTATTTTATTATTATTTATATCTTAATTTTCACAACACACTTTCAACTTTCCAGTATAGAAAACGCTCCTGCTCATATCCCTAACCTGGGGATATAGTATATTTGAATTTTTAAATTTTATAGGGGTTTTAATTGTAACAAAATTTAAAATTTTAATGTATTTAAATATATTTATAATGTGCAAATATGCAAATATAATTGCACTTACCGAGTTACCTATATCCGATTGCCGGTTACATATCTATTATTATTTTTTTACAAATAAAAAATAATAAAGTTCCAATATCAAATTTTTATATAAAATTTATTTTAATTTTCAATCTTTCATTATTAAACTAATTTTAAAAGTTTATTACATATCAATTAAATTTTTTATATTTTATTTTTTATTTATATATAAGATTAATTTATTTTAATAATAACTTATAATAAAATTACTTTTTTATTAATTTTTTAAAATTACTAAATTTAATTAATTCAACTATCAAATTAAACAATTTATTGTATAAATTAAATTAAAATAGTTTGATTAAATTTAAAAAAGTTTAATACTTCAATCAATAATTTTTATCTAACATAACTTATAAAAAATTGTTTAATAAAATATCAATTTTTAAAAAAAAATTATGAAATTATATAAACTTAAATTATGTAATAAAATTTTTTAATTATTAAATAACATAATATTATATATATATATATATATATTAAATCAGAATCAATTGATCTTAAAAATCAAATTTTCACATTTACATTAATAATTTTATATATAATTTAAAATTTATTAATTTAATTATTAAATTATAAATTTTTATTAAACAGATTATGTAACAAAAAAATTGAGAAATACTTTATTTTATTATTTTATATATTATTTAAATTTATATAATTATTAATAATTAAATAATATAATTATAAAATTTTAAATTTTTTAAATTTAATATACATAATTATAAAAATATTATAACATTAATAGATTAATAAATTTTATATGTTAAAATTTAATATCTAATATAAAATTATATATATATATATATATTACTATTAATTATTATGCATAACTGTCAAATATACAATTCTCAATATATATTCAACTTTAAAGTAATTATAGTTTTTAATAATCAAATAAATAATAAATAATTTTATTTTAAGATTAATTAAAAATTATACAGTATTTTTATTATGATTATATAAATCAAGTTTATAATTATAAATTCTTAAAAAATATAATAAAAATATTAATATTATTAGAAAAATTTAAAAACTTTCCTAATTACATATCTACTAAATACGTTTCTATAAGGTATACAATTTGAGAAATTAAACGATTTTTTGTTATGTGATATTATTAACAAATTAATATAAATATTAAAAATTACACACTATTTTTGTTATGGTAACATAAGTTAAGTTCATAATTATAATTTTTTTATTTTATTTTTTAAAAAAATTAAATTAAAAGGTATTAATATTATTAGAAAAATAAAAAAAAATTCCCTAATTACATTTCTATTAAATACGTCTGTATAAGGTATGCAACTTGAGAACTTAAATAATTTGTTATTATATGATATTCATAGCTAATTAATATAAATACCCTATTAAAGAAAATATTAATGAGGATAACAATTACGCTAAACATGACAATTCAAATAAGGAAAATAAAAAAGAAAATTATGGACTCATTCTTTACTTATTTTATTTTTGGAGCACAAACCTATAATCTGTCCTAATAATGTAATTAATATTTTTTTTAATATAATGAAAATATATTAAATAATATAGCTTTTCTTATTTACGTTTTCCAATGTATTTTGTACATTTTTTTTCCATTTCAGTTTTCATTATAAAATCATAAAATAAGTTTTAATAAATTTTTTTATCAATTTAACCATTAATTAAATTTCTTACATAATAGATCAACTTTGAAAAAAGATTTACACAATTTTAAAAATAATTATTACTTTACTATTTCACTTTATTTTAATTTCAAATATATTATTTAAAATATAAATTTATTATTATTATTGGATTATATATCTTAAAATATTTATATTTATAGTCATGATAAAATTTAATAATTAGATAAATAAAATTATATTTTAATAAAAACTTATTCAATATATATATTATATTAGAAGAGGTTTTATAGATTTTATGTATTTTATTTTAGAGTATTTTTGGTACTCCATTAATATATGTTACTGATTTGTTATATTATATTATATTATATATATATATATATATATATATATATATATCTTATTTAATTACTTAAAGCTTTTAATATTAAATATTTAAACTGATAATATTAAAATAAATAATTTTTTTCTATATAAAATTTATAATAAACTAACTATATGAAAAACTTAATTATTAATATATTTAAAATTATATTTATATTTTATAAATAAGATTAAAAAACATTGTTAATTATTTTATAAAAAATTAAAATTTAAAATTGTAATTACTTTTACATATAAATATAATATTTTTAATTAATAATAATTAAATTTAATTAATAAAATAATTATAAATATTATATATTTTTAACCGTTAACATTAAAAGAAAATATATAATTTAACAATTGATGTGTTAGGAAAAATTTATATTAATAATAATTTTTTATTTTTAATATTTAATATTTAAAGTATGGATAATATATGTATTGCTAAAAGTATTTGTTATTATAATATAAAATTATATTTATTTTAATAGTAATTTTTATTAGAAAAAATAAACTGTAAAAAACGTATCTAATATTAAATGTTAATAAATAATTTTTTTAATTATTTGAATAATTTAAATCAATCAAATGGTTTGATACTTAATTATTTTAATTTCATTTTAAATTAAACTATAACAATTATTTTTAAAATTATAAATCAATTGTATTAACCAATTATAAATTTTATGAATTTTAAAATAATTGTATAAAAATATACTAGTTATAAAAATTTATTAATTTAGTTTAATTATTATTAATTAAATAATTATATTTATATGTAAACATAATAATTATTTTAATATTTTTTAATTTTTTATAAAATAATTAACAATATATTTATCTTAATTATAAAATATAAATATATTTTAAAATATATTTATTATTGAGTTTTTTATTTTGATATCATATTAAATAACATTTGTTGATATTTTAATAGTTTGGATAGCTACCCTAAATTTACGAAGTACCTGGGAATCTTGATTAATAATTATATCTCTTAAATATATAAAATTTAACTTTTAGTTATATGTATAAAAATAAATTTGTTGAGATAAGTAAAATTCACTTTACAGTGATGTCTACCTTTAAAAGAGATTAATCTTTGGCTGTTATGGAGAAAATATCTTCTTTTATAAAGTGAAAAAAAATAAACCTGCATCATACATTAATGATCACTATATTAAATGTTAATTAAAATCATAAAACTAATATATTTCAATTCTGAGCATTTATGCTCAAATATATAGAAAAGTAAAATCAACCAGACAATAGTATTAAATATTATATCTATTAAATACTATATATAAATAAATTTAAAAATATTATTAAATATATTATATATTTATTAAATTAAATAATTTGAATAAAGTAAAAACAATTCATAATAGTAAAATTTATTAAAAAAATATTACTAAATAAAAAATAATTATTACAAAACTTAATGCTTTAAAATATATATGTTAAAAATACGTAAACAATTTAGAAAGAAAACTATTTTAACCTAAATAAAATACCAAATTCAATATATATATATATATATATATATATATTTAAGTTAATAAATGATTTATACAAACAAGTATTTAAAAAAAAAACAAATAATTTTTTTTAAGCTGTTGCTAGATACACACCTCTGTAGTTTCTGAACATCACACCTATTCCCTTACTTTAAATCTTATTCCCTTAAAAAACACAAATAATTTTGTTTCAACTCCCAAAACTATGGACATGGATACTATTTGAGAAGTGATTCTCTTACTTTCCTCAGTCTATCTGATTCTAGATTTGAACTGTTCAAATTGTTTCTTTATTTTAAGTTTTCAACTGTTGAATCTGAAATGTATATAATACCGTCACTTCCGGATACTACATTCCTCTTGCTCCGATGGCATGACCGAGTAAGATCCTAGTAAAGTGTGATATATATCCTACAACACTTATTGAAATCTATTTGGTGAAGAAAAAAAAAAACATCATAAAGAGAACTATATATCTATTTATGTCTATATGTATGTTGTAGGAATTTTTTTTTCGAAAGAATCTATCGATTATTAAATAAAAGATATAGATATATAGATGATATTTTTATAGGTAGAAAAATAATTATTGTTTAAAAAATATAAATAATTAATACATCTACCCAAATTTCGAATAATAAATGCCGAATGCAATATACAAAAGAGAAAGGATAGTCCCTATATGCATCTATAAACGATGAGATTAATAATATATTGTTCCCTTAGCTTTTTATTTGTAAAAAAATAAATTTTATTTATTTATTTAAATTTTAAAAAAAAATATTAATTATTTTTTATACTCTTATATTTATCTACTTTTTATTAATTATAATAAATTATTACAACAGTCTGAACAAACAAACTCTTTCTCAATTCAAGAAAAAATACAACAGCTGTGTTTCTTGAAGAAAATGACAAACTCTAAGCTAAATTTTCCTTAGTCAATCACCAACATGTTTATAATCGTGACCTGTTAAAAGAGGTGGAGTCAATTTAGATGTTGGTATGAATTTATATAGTTTAATAAGTTTTATTAAATAAATTTATTTTAAAATCAAACCATTAGATTCAAAAATTTTATTACAAAGATTATGACTACAAAAATTTATATTAATTTAAAAATATTTAATTTATCGTTCAAATTAAATTGTGTTACAATGCCTCATTCAACCGTTGGAATCACAGACACTAGTTTGAAGACAATTTAGAATGTGTTTTAGGGGATGGATATTAGCTCTTGGAGTGAAAAAAAATGGGTAGGGGAAAATATTATAATAATAATTATTATTTAAATAACATAATGATAAAAATAATTTTAAGGAGAATTTAGATAAAATTATAATTTATAATTTTATTATAAAATAATTATTTTTATTTGTGTACATTTAATAATTTTTATTGACGTTTGTTATCATAAAATAATAAATTAATCTGTTATTGTATAAGAAAATACACACAAATTTTATTATATAAACGAATTTTTTATCATAAAAATATTAGAAGAATATTAGAATGATCATAAATTAAAAATAATACTCAAATTAATAATATTATAACATATATAAATTATTATAAAATAATTTAAGAAAAATATTATGTAATGAGAAATTTTTTACTAATTATAAATAATTTTTATATAAATATTTATCATAAAAAATGTAAGTTCGAAAAAAGAAACTTAAAAAATCATAAACAATAAATCATGTTAAAATGAAGTAAAAAATATTTTTTAAAAATTATTTAGTATAATTATATATCTTAAAATATAATTATCAAATACCATAAAAGTTATAGATATAAAATAATCATAAGGGATTACCTAGTAATTAAAAATTATTAAAATTCTGAACAATAAATTATACTATTAATCTTATATCATCTATGAAAAGAAGTGAGAATTAAACCAAACTATTGGTCTTACCTATTTACATTTTAATTTATTTTGACTCATTTACTAAATATTTTTTAACTAAATTAAAATTTTAAAAAGCTTTTTAAGCCTATTATTAAGTTTGTTTATATATATTTTATAATTTATTTTAATATATTAAATTGATATAATATATTATTAAATTATTACATAATTTATTTTTAAAATTAAAATATATTACATAAAGTCTTAAATTTATAAATTTTTTAATCATTTATATATATTAGCTTTACATTTATTTATTAATTTTATTATAGCATATATTTTTAAATAAACAAGTAAAATTGGTAGATCTTAAAAAAGTTAATTTTTTTATAAAAAAAATATTATAATAAATAATAGATTTAGACTTTGATAAAAAAAAATTTAAAATAAATTAAACCTAAACATATAAAATCTAACATCTAACATGTCCTATCTATTCCTCATTTTAATAATGTTAGTATACATATTTATTATCTATTAATCAACATAAACAAAAGTTATCAGTATCTCTTCAAATATGAGATTTTAGAACTTATATTTAAAATAATTTTTAATTAGTTAATAATGAAAACTTTTTTATATTAATTATATATTAAAATTAAACTCTTATTTATTAATTTTTTTATTCTTTTGATTAAAATTAACTAGTTATTACAAATACTTTCTTAGTTAGATATAGGCAGAAAGGAAAAAAAATATAGGATCAGGATTTGAACCCTTTATTCATTACATGATTGCACTTTAAAATGTGAACCATGTTTTAAATCATTAGCTGTTTTGTTTGTTCGTTGGATTTTAGGCCCATTTCATTTGAAATAACAAAAAAATCATTTATATTATTTTTTAATATAGTTCAAAAATCACATTGTATAAGTTAACTAGATATCACAACAGTAAATTGAGACTGTTTGGAAGGCTCTATCTAAATTATCTCCATAATATAAACAATCTTATGAGAGTTTATAAAAAAAAAAAAACTTAAATAAAATATGAGTAAATTTAATATTTTAATTTTATTAGTCTATCTTAAATAAGATTGTTTACTTCATGAGATAAGATAGACAAACCTTACTTGCAAACTAAAATGGACAACCTATGTAGCATGTTCCATGTAATATCCCATAAGAAAGCATGCCAAGTAAAAGATTTTCTCCAATGTTTATTGTGTGGTTTTTTTGATATTATTGAAAATAATATCATTCCATTTTTCTTCTATTAATCTATTCTTCTCCAATCTGAAGAAAACATATAAGAAAGCATGTTACTGGTTAGACAGTTAAAAGCATATTATATACTAAAAATACTCCTAATAAATAGATATATCAATCCAATTTTCATGTCTACTCTCAAGTAAATGATAAACATGACCAAGTTTAACCAGCTTTTGTCCATCAATTTAGGCAAAGCTGCTAAAACAGAAACACATAACAACATAAACAACAATTAATAAAAGATGACCAAATAGTTTTATGATCATCATCAAATGTCATGCCATGGTTCTTTGTTTATTACATTAAAACATTAGAAGTCCTCATGCAGGCAAGCAACATAAGGAACTTTGGTTGAAGAGTTCTTTCTTTTCTCGTTCAAGTTGATGCCTCTTCTGCTGCAGCATGCTCCTTCTCTTGCTCCAGAGCAATTTTTTCCGCATTCATTTTCTCCGCTTGCATTCTACAGTTGTACGTAGATTATCACAAATTAATTAATATACATTTATGAAAAAAAATTATCAAAACTACTACAAGTACGTTAAAGAATATAGATGAAAAGATATTCAATTATTTAATTTTTTTTATTTTATACTGTGCTTTTAACGCTTGTTGAGCCTCCATTATGTCTGGTGCCCTTGCCATGTTCTTCAAAACATCCTTCAGATCCATAAATTCTTTCCTTTCGTCATCGAATTCAATCTGTATTGAAATCATGTTCAATAAACAAAATTAATTCAAACAGTCTAATTAAGTCAACAATTTAAAATTTTTTATAAGATAGTAATAAATTAATTGACGGTGTAAGTATCACAATTTATCAAGATTAAAGAGCAATATTCAGCATGAACAGTATATCATAAATGATAGACAGTATCTTAAAGCATGTCTGGTTTAATGCGAATCCACATCAAGTGTGAAGCTACTGGAAGCAGCTCCTGTGTTAACAACATGTGCATACCCTTTTTCAAAGGATAACCAAACATGTACTCGATTGACAAGTGAATTATAACAAATTTTATAAGAAAAAAGGAGTATATTAAATTTTGTATTATTTGAAACTTTTTATTATTTGTTAATAAAAATTGTCATTTCTTTTAAAAAATAAAAGAAATTGAACCCATTGTAAATTATTGCATGCATTACTATAATCGATTGTAAATTAAAAAAATCATACCTTGAACAATTTCGTTTGGGAATCATAAGAAATTACAGTTCCCAGGGATCTGCTTCCATTATTATCCACACAGACAAAGAGACCTATGCAGAGTCGAGGCCTGACATCATTATAAGTAGGTGCAGGAGTTCCCTTTCCTGTTGCAGCCTTTTTCTTTTTGCCAATCTTCTGAGATCCAACCTGCATCCAAATAATTTCAATGAACAACTTAACGAATTCAAACAGTGCAATAAACTCAATATTTTAAAAAGATGTTAGATAGTAATTAGTTAGCTAGGGTCTCAAACAAACTGGAGCTGCAAAATGATTGCAAATTAATTATATATCAAAGCTAGAAAGCAATATTCAACGTGACAACCGTAATAAGAATGTTGTAGATAATTTTGACTAACTAATATATATATATATATATATATATATATATATATATATATAATAAGAATATCTTAATATGAACCTGCGGTGTAATTTATCAATTCTGGAGTAAACAATTTCTTTTGAGAAATATTTAATTCACTCATCAAATGTGCATGACAAAACATATAAAAGAAGAAAAAAAAGTATGATATTTTCGTAAATCAATAAAAGAAAAAATATATCTATCAAAGGGTTATAAGGTATAACTCACCCCTTATATAGAAGATATAAATAATAATAATAATAATAATAATAATAATAATAAACATACTATAGGTGAGACACGATGAACACATATATATAATGTGATATATAATATAATATATAAAAAATATTATCTAAA
Source organism: Canavalia gladiata (assembly GCA_037954105.1). Classification (NCBI taxonomy): domain Eukaryota; kingdom Viridiplantae; phylum Streptophyta; class Magnoliopsida; order Fabales; family Fabaceae; genus Canavalia; species Canavalia gladiata. The sequence goes on from CM075660.1 coordinate 64,537,515, forward strand.
TTATGATAAAAAATTGTTATACAATTTCTTTTTAGCATTGTGCGAAACAACAGTTTCAGACTCCATTATATTCCTTGTATACAACAATTCCTATGAAAAGTGGAGGCTTGTACTTTGGAGTGGCCTCTCCTCGTTTACATTTGTTATCAGTGATAGCTTCTTTTTATTTTGCGGAAAAAAGGACTAATTAGTACATAAGATTTCACTGCACCCAATGACAATTAATTAAGCCAATGCTAAAAAGGAAAAGGTATAAAATTCAAAGCATGCAAGCACATACAGCTTTAAGTGCAGCCTTGGCCTTTCCTTTCTTTTCATTCCTCACAGCAATCTTATTGGTGGCAAGTCCAGAAGTAGCACAATCTTGCAATGATCAAGAAAATCAAGTTAGTAGAGTGAAATTAACTTTAAATACAAGTTCCTAGAGACTAGAAGTTCAAGTATCCTCTTCACCCCTGAAAGCATGCAATCCCAGAGTCCTTATCAATAATGAGATTCACAACACAAATACAGGACTGAAAGGGGAGGAAAACAAAGAAAATTTATGAACACCTTTTTTTCTTTTCACTAATGCCATAGCAATGTTCACCAATATTATCTATCAGCAGAACACAAGTCCCAAATCAACAATTCCTATCAATCCATCCAAAATAAAAGAACTAACCGTGTGTTTGGATGCAGAATATTTTTAGAATTTTAGAAAATGTAAGAAATCAACAATATGAGAAAAATTAAAAAGGGAGTCAAACATAATGGAAATCGTAAATGATAATAGAAAAAAGTTAAGTATAATGGAAAAAATTTTAAATTCTTTTCAAAGAGATGTTTATTTTTATTTGACATAAAATGTAAAATTTTATAGTATTTCTAAATATTTTTTATTATTCAAAGATATGTAATCTAGTAGTTTAAAATTACATATCCGAACACATCCTAAAAAAAACACACACACATTTTCTATTAAAGAGGTTTACGGTGCAGTTTGATTCAATAAAAAATTTATCCAAATTAATTATAAAAAAATACTTATAGCTGGATTCAATTCAGTTGAAATATATTATAAAAATCAAACCAATCTTTTTCAATTTAATTTAGTTCCTTGATTTCAAATTTTTACTTGGTTTAAAAAGCATTCAAGCAATACAAATGTTACCAAATAAGTATAAAATAATATGTTCAACAACATAAAAGTATAAAATATATAATAAATAAGATTTACAATCCATAATAAGAACAAAAAGATTCATAATAAATAAAACAACACATGTTTAGAGTAAATATAAAAACTCAAATATTTCAATATTAAATTTCTTTAAAATGAAATGTTAAATTAAAATATATAGATAATTACCTGTAGTTCGGTTTGGTTCAATTTTAGGGTTCTGATAAATTAAGCAGGAAACAAGAACAATAATTGTCCTGGGGGTTGTCATAGAGAGCAGGATCTCAGCATGGAGTGAATCTAAGGGCGTGCATGTCTGATTTAGAAGGTTTCTACCCCAAAGGATACATAATGGCTAGGGTTTTATCTATCAGATGAGTTTAGATTTGAGTAATTACTCTAAAAAAACTACAATAATAAATGTAGGTATGCATGGATACCTCATCCTATAAATAGTGGTTTAGGGTTTCTTTTTTTTGAAAAAAATTTGAACTGTTAGATTATAGGTGTAACTATATATATGTATGATTATATTTTCCGACCTTATAACTATGACACCGCAACTCAAGGGTACTGGATGAGGAAATAGAGTTTCTAATATAGCTTCCACCATTTTGTTGCTTTTTGAAAAGGCAAACTAATTGAATTTATTGAAAAGTAAGCTTAGTACCAGCAGTACTAAACACAGTACCCTTTCCCTCTCAGCTAGTGCTAAGTATACACATTAATCCCTTAACACTCTTTCATCTAAAAACAGCATATGAAAAGCGAAGTGCAAAGTCTTTTATAGTTCTTATCAGAGACTTTGATGTAAACATAGCTTTCTGGACTTATACTCTGAGAATAGCCTCACCTACAAAATCAAACAGCTACAAAATATCCTCACTTAAGACACTCTAAAGGATTAACCAACCATGCATCTTTAAAAAATTATATTGAAAAGCCTCACACCATGTCTGAACCAGGACCACCAGGATCAGAGCTGTATTTGTTCTGTGACTTTCTTGATATCCACTTCCTCGTTGTGGAATACCACATCATTCCTAAGACGTAACCTTCCAAATTATTCGTCCCTTCTATTTTTTTTTAAATAACAGAAAAATTTATAAATATTAGATTTAACATATATAAGTATTTATTGGTTAAATTCTTCTAAATTACTTTCCATCTTGTTTTGATGTGAAATTGTGAGGCATCATTCCCATGAACGGTTGGAAGTGTGACCTATACTTTCCTGGGACATCACTGATTGTACCTCATACCGTTGTAAATAACACATCCATAAGGCATATAAAATGAATAAATGATTATGGTCATTGATTTTTTTAGAGAAATGAATAACATACATATCATACAGTGAAATATATCCTGCTTTTTTTTTTTCAAAAATTGCTACAAAAATATTTTTTAAAAACTGCCAAAAAATAAAAAATTGAAGTGTATTAATTCAAATATATTTCACTGTGTCGAATGGGACGTTAATTATTTCTCATTTTCTTAATAGAAAGGATGGATATATGTTCGGAGCTGTGTATCCCTTTGTTTACAAGTACTTTACATTCTCTTGTATTGCAAATTACTAAACAATATGATCGCTTTTAACAAAATCAAACTATCACAAGGCTAGTTCTTAAATAATATTAAGAAAAATATAGGAAACACTTCGATCCATATTTGTTAAAGAAAAATTTGAGAGAGGGTTAATTTATTAGATCGATAAGATCGGATCAATCAATGTTCTTAAGTGATGGCCTAGGATTTAAACACGAAAATTTAAGGTTGAAGATCTAATAAAATCTTTTATTGCTTGCGTCAAATTTTTGGAGAAACTTTTTTTATCATGATAAAATCTTTCACATGAAGATCTAGTAAAAAAAAACCAATTTTATTTTCAGATCTTCTGAAATTAAGTTAATCTAGTTCCGTTATCATACGGTGACAGCTTCAAAATTTTCGTCACAAAAAAAAATTCATATCAACTAGGGAAAAAAATATAAAGAATGAAGATAATCCATTTAATAGTATAACTTATCTTGAAATTAATTAAACTACAAAGAGAAAAAGAATAATTCACCTCTGATGTCATTATTATTGGTGGTCGAGAATTCAGATGGAGCATGAAGGTATGATTGATAGGTAATTTCACTGTCACTCATTTTCGATGAAGCTCTTGAAAACCCTAGAAAAAAAACATCAACACAAAAACTTTAGAAACAAATCTAGATTCAGCTATACATGATTTACAAGGAAATTTGAGAATCTCAGAATTAAAAATCTGAACGGAAGCTATCTAAATTCTAAAAAAAAAAAAAAAAGGTTTACCGGAGTATCAACCAAGCAAATTCAGAGTAAAAAAATGAAACTATGAAACAAAATGCCTTTGCTACTCAGTTTTAATAAAAAGTATAAATAAGAAGACACTGATCACTTTGATCAGATACGTTATAAGAATCAAGACCGTTCTAGCAGTGACACCTGACTTTGATCAGATACGTTATAACAATCAAGACCTTTCTAACAGTGACAACTCATTTTGATGAAACCCTGTAATTTATTGCCATATATACAATTGTCTTATTTGATTTACAATAAATGTCATTAATCCAGATAGTTCTAAACACCGCTGTTTTGCGCCCACTTTTTTCGTGAGGGATGATTTTCATCCCGCCAAACTTTTTATTTAGCAAAACTCAAACTGATGCAGAAAATTAATAAATACATAAAATAGATTTTAATTCACATGTTTAGTGGTATAATTTTATTTTAATATTTAATATATTATTTAAATATATATATATATATCAATATTTAAATAATATATCTATAAATATTTAAATTATTTAAAATTTAATATATATATATATAATTATAAATATATTATAACATAATTTAATGGTTGAATTAATATATTTTATATTTTATAAAAAATTATTAAATTAGTATAAATATTAAATTTGACATCTGATGTGAATAAATTTAAAATTATATAATATATATATATTGCATATATTTTAAATAATTAAAATTATTTTAAATTTTTTAATTAACTACATCTTTATATACATATAATAAAATATTTAAAAGTTGATAAATATATATATATATATATATATATATATATATATATTAATGCGTGTATACATATATAAAATATCTTTTTCCGCCAAAATATTTTTTCCCGCCAAAATATTTATTTAGTAAAACTCAAATTGATGTAGTAAATTATTAAATATATAAAATATTTTAATTCAAATGTTTTAAGTTTGACTATGAAAGAAAGTTATTGATTTGTTCAACAACTTATATACGTTTCAATTTTTTATTATAAAAAAATTATTTATAATAATAATTTTAAAAGATAAATAATGATAATTTTAATATATATTAAATTTTTTGAAATAAATTTATATTTATCAGACAGTACTTAATGATAGTTCAAATAGTATAACGGTTGAAATTTAATATATATTTTATTAATTTATAAAATTATAAAAATATAATTTTTTATATCTATTTTTTAAAAAATTATTCAATAAAATAATTATTTATTAATATTTATATTAATCAAATAATTTTTTAAAATATAAATTTATCGATTCAAGCATTAATTTAAAAGTTTTTATAAAGTATCATTCAAAATCAACATTAATAAATATTTTATTGCATAATATTATTTTAATGTATAATATTTTATATTATTTTTTAATCTCATACATTTCATTAAATATATAAATAATATATATAAATAATTAAATTATTTTAAATTTTATATATATAATCATAAAAATATTATAATAAAAAATTATTAAGTTAAGATAAGTACCAAATTTAATTTCTAATATCAACAAATCCTAACTTTTTATATATATATATATATATATATATATATATATATATAAATTAAAATCCGTTGATACTATATATTAAATTTTAATACTTATATCAGCAAATAATTTTTTTATAAAATACATAATTTATTAATCAAATCGTTGATTTAAAAATTTTATTAAATATATTATGTTTATAAAATTTTTTACAAAATTTAATAAATACTTTATTTCATAATTTTATTTTAATATTTAATATGTTATTTAAATACATTTAAAATATTAATAGTTAAAAAACATAATTTTATATATTCAAATTTTTTTAAAATTTTATATACATAATCATAAATATATTATAACATAATTTAATGATTAGATTTGTAAATCATATATATTGTATAAAATTATTAAATTAATATAAGTATTAAAATTTAACATTCACTATAAATCCTTACATTCTCTTTATATATATATATATATATATATATATATATATATCATATATTTTAAATAATATATATAATAAATTATTAAAATTAATTTAATAATAAAAAGTTAAATATTACAATAGTTTAACATGAAATTTTTGAGTTTGAATCTCTTATTTTTTACATTTAAAAAAATTCATATAGATAATCTCTTTCTGCTAATTATTGTTTCAATTGTTTTGATTAATAATATTATTTTATATATGTATAATAATTTTTTTTGAAATTGTTAGTTTTTTTAAAGAATAATTTTTGCATGTATATCAAATAATTTTGTTTTTTATTAGTTTTTTTGTTAATAATATTATTTTATATAATGAAAAATTTTAAAAATTGTTTGTTTGTGAAAAAATAATATTTACATATTGTCAAATAATATATTTAATTAATCTTTCTTTATATGCGTATCATAAAAATTTTGAAAAGTTTGTTTGTTCAAAGAATAATATATTCCATGTTTGTCAAATAAAATATTTAAATAATTTTTATTTTTTAATAATATTCCTTTTTTAAAAATAATCTTTGAAAAAATTTTGGTTAATAATTTTTATTGCATATAATAAAAGAAATTTAAAAGTTGGCTTGTACGTACTTAGAATAATGTATTGCATGTTTGAAAAATAATATATTCAAATAAGCTTTCTTTTTATGCTTAATAATCTTACTTTTCATTTTTAATTTTTCAAATTTTTAAGTTAACAATTTTTTTATATGAATATAATAAAAAATTTAAAAGTTAGCTTGTTTCTACAAAGAATAATATATTGCATGTTTGTTAAATAATATCACTGTTTTCTGTTTAATAGTATTCCTTTTTATTATTTATTTTTCAAAAGAAATTTTTCTATAATCCTCTTTCATATGCATATAATAAAAATTTTAAAAATTTACTTGTTTGCGCAAAGAATATTATATTGCATGTTTGTAAATTAATATATATCCAAATAAATTTAGGATGAATTTGGATTTCAAAAAGTTACCTAGTTCGTACACAGCATAATATATTCAAATAATTTTCTTTTATACTCTTGTAACAACCTAAGTATAATGTAGGTTGTTTGTTCGAAAAATCATTTTATATTTTAAATCAGTTTTATTTAAATTTAATAATATTTTTCTAATTAATGTTAGGAACGGTGTGATGAAAATTGGATCAATGTTGGATCGAAAATAAGTTATTTTTTAAAATTATTTAAATCACAAAATTATTTTAAACTTAAACTTATGAACCAAACGATATGGTGAAAATGATGCAAATCGGCTAAGTAACAAGCTCTTATTTTAAAAGATAAACTATAATTATAAATTTTATAATATATATAAAAAGAAAGATTTAATGTAATTTTTATCATTTTTCTTATTTTTATTTTTGATTTTAACCCATGTTATTTTGCATAGGTTTAATTCTCATTTTATAAAATTTATTAATTTAGATCCTTACTTTAAAAAAAAAACTCTATTAAGTAATGATGTTATTTAAATAAATATACAACTTGACATCTAAAAGTTTTTAATCTTTAAAAAAATTTCAACATATTTGATATTAATTTAGTTATTTTTTTATCATATTTTATAAAAATATGAATAGTATATAAACAAAATATAAATAAAGTTAGTATTTTCATGATCAAAATATATAAATTATTTTTAAAAAATTAAATAGTATCTTAAAATATTAAAATGTGAGAAAATAAATAAATTCAAACACCAATATATACACTAAAACTTGAGATTAAATTTATAGAAAATTTTAATGATAAAAATTAAAACCAATAACTTTTATAAAATAAAAAATCAAAATTATAAAAAAATGATAAACACTATAAAATATTTATCATATACCTAAAGATACTTATCGTGATAACTGTTAATCTAAAGATATATGTATCCTGTAATGATTAATGACATATGTTGAATTTTGTCATTAATTGTTTTTGTAACAATCATTAAATGGTATTGGTATTTTATATATATAGACATAAGATAAAATATAAATATAGCTATCATACATTTTTAAATATTGAATTTTATCATAATTATTTTAATAACAGTTATTAAAATATAGATACAGATGTCTATTAACACAAGGTAAATTTTGATATAAATATCATATTCATATGAATACAAGATAAATTGCGCATATAGATATAGAAAATATATAATTTACAAATTTTATTTATAATTGTTTTCTATATAAATAACATTATGAAATTTATTTTAAAACTACAAAAAAATTTAAATTTATTTTTACAATTTAATTTTGTAATAAATTATAATTAAATAAATAAAATTATGAAAATTTTAAAATTATATTTTATAAAATGAGTAAAATCATATTTATAAAAATAATTTTTAAAAATTATAATTTTAAAAATATTTATCAAATTAATTTTATATAAAAATGAAGAAAAGCAAATTATTAAAATTTATGACACAAAATCGTTATTGATATAGTATAAAAAAACAATCAACTTAAAAAATATATCTAAATTAAGATAAGATTACAATAAATTTTAAGATTTTGCTAAATTTATTATAAATATTTAAATAAATTAATATAATTAGTATTCAATTCAATGTAGCCATAAAAATAAAAACAATTTTATTGGCATGATATGATATTCAAAGAAATTTATCATGTCACGCTCTAGCTGCACGCTCCCCTAAAAAATATAATAATAAAATAAAGAATTAATGAACAAATAAAACAAGTTCTATTTTGCCCTATCTTGATTTGGTTCGATCTTCTGGACTTTTGAAGTCAGCCTCCCTCCATATCTCCACCGTTATTTGTTACGAGAACCTTCACCTATGCTCCTCCATCATCAACTTCTACAATTTCATAATATCAGAATAAAATCAAAACTTTATCGTTGGTTTTTTTAATTATTATTTATCCAGGGAGACACCACATACCTTAGAATAAACCTTTACTTTAATCCTTAATATTGTAAGTGTTAATTACTTGAATCCTGCATTTATTAAACCCTTACTTTAGCTTGTGACTATAATTTGTAATTCATTGTAGTCTTGCAGCATATTGTTCCTCAAATGATTATGCATACAAGCATATATTGTTCTTCAAATGATTATGCATATAAGCATATGTTAGGTGACTTTTTGCATTTGCCCTTAAATCCTAGGATTCAACCCCAGGCAGGAGGTGAAATATTTAAGCTGAAATGCGATAGGGGTTGAGAAAATTTCTATTAAAACTAATGAAATGCATAAAAACAAAAAAGAAAAGCCAACGCCTAAAGTATTCTTCTAACAGATGAAAAAGTTAGAGGAATTTATGAAATTAGATATTGTATCAAATAAAGTAAATATTTCGTCTTTTTAAAATGAAAATATTGAGTTTAGAAGATTTTTTGATGTATAGAGAAAGAAGATATTTTCTTTGATCATTCCAAGAATTTTTTTCTACTTTGCAGTCATTATATAGAAGGCAGATTTTGTATTTAGATTTCTTTTTCAGCAACCATTTGTTTAATCATTCATATTTGATTTTGATACTTTGTGTATAGATAAATAGAAATTATCATTAAATAAAAATTTAGTCCTAATGTTAAGGACTATAATAAATAAGTTTTATAAAATTAAGGATCAAAATGAAAGTTTTATCAAGTCAAAATATTAAATTAATTGACGGTTAAAATCTAAAAGATTAAAATAAACATGTACTCATATCATATAACTACACGAAGATAAGTCTAATAGCTAACGTCTTAATGTCTGAAAGGCAAATAATAAGAAACCTTCACATGTGTATACGGGTAGCTAAAAATATTTTTTCCTTTGTCTATTAGACAATAAATAAAATATTAACAAGGTTCTTTATGTAACAAAATAAGCAGAACAAATTTTATTTTACATTTCTATACAGATTGATTCTTCCTCAATATGGAAAAAACCTTGTGTACAGTGACAGTTATTCCTCCTTACCTATCCTTCAATATAATCGCGGGTCACTTCATCTTGCCACAACCTAGTCAAACATATTTCAAAAATCAAAACAGTAGAAAATCACGACCTCCGATTCCTAATCTTTTAGGAATGCCTATTTACTCTTAAACAACATAAAAGAGACACATGTTCTGAGCATACATTTCATTAAAGTACACAGTTTGCTTCAGTTTATTTTGAAAAAATACTTACAAGTTTTTAACAATTTTTGGCAATTTTTTTTTAAAAACATGATTATTTTTCCTTAAAAAAATGATGCCAGGCATACACTTAGTGCATGTTCAACCACAAATAGAAAATTCACACATACAATATTTGTAACCACGTCAAGGGACTAGCTTGAAGATCTTATTTTATTTTCGGGGAAAAAGGGGGATCGACAGAGGAAACAGGTCTAATCAAAGAAATGAATAATTTCTCAAGCCTAAGAACCGTCAGATTTTCTAGCCTGAACTAGAAAAGAAAATTCAAGAATCAATATCTTCAACATAAAATATATTCTAAAAATATGCATTATTTTTGTATTTTCAAATGCTACAAACTAGGTTCGTATAACATCCAGATATTTAAGGTATTACATAGGATTACCATATCAATCATGTTTTATTTGAGGCTGTGAAAAGAATTCCTTTGCTTTATGAGCTACCTCTGCCTCCAAAATTGCTTCTAGAACTATGTCAGATCCTTTCACATCAGCTGTTAATACAACAATCAAAGCTTGTTTCATATCAAAAATCATTCTAAAACAACCAAGCCCATCAAATATCGATATGCACGACAACTATGACTGGTCGGACTCAATCATACGCATACAAGACAAAAAAAACCACCATGCATTCAGAAAGAAAAAAGAAAAGAAGGAATTTATGCTTTTCCCAGTGAAGAAAATAACAACTTTATTATCCTAATGCATACTAACCACATATAGCCCAAATGAAACAAGTATGCAGATTAACTAACTGTATACTGTGATCATTTAGTGCTTGTACATATGCATGTATGTGATATAAATATATTGGAAGCTATAAACATCAAATGACCACACTATACAGTGTACAAACTAGAAATACGAAAAAAAACAAAAACAAGTCAAAATCTCTAATTATCCTACACAGATATTAGACAACCTTATTAAGAAAAACCAACAAAACAGCATAAATTATCATTACCGCCATGATTTGGTAACAGTCCAGCATTTTCAGCTGAAATTGGTAAGACGGTAAGTTGTAGTTCATCTTTAATTATCTCAACTTCACTACTGGCCGATACATTAGAGTTGCTTGACTCTGCCAATCTGGCATAAATAGTTGCTTGACTTTGCATATTGCTTGAATTGGATGACAATGAAGCTGAATTCTGAAAATATGTATAAACATGTAAGCACGCTCAGTTCCTAAAGCTGAATAATCATCTCAAGTTGTGGGTTTGGTCCATAAACCTTGATAACAGTTGGTATTGAATTATTCTCTCCAGAATCTTCTGGTTTCCTTTTGTCTATATTATCAACAAGATAACACAAATAAACAAAATCCCAGCAACTGTATCCACAAAAATTCAAATACTAAACTATGTTCCAAAATAAATCGTTAATGATACCATTCGGGATAGGCGTCTGTTCAAGATTATCTGCAAGCCTCCGAGTCAAAGGGCCAGGATTTATGATTGATATACTTCGAATTTCATGACGAATAGCATCTAGCTGAGCCATTGTGTCCTGCAGTTCCTTATGAACCTAAAGACAAAATAGGTTAATAAAAAATGCAGTGTTTTATGATGAAATGTCATTACCAAGTCCAAGTTCGGGCAAGCATTCCTTGATGGGGGGATATAAATACATTCCTAAATTTTATGTTCTCCTGCGATATTATTGTTTAAGATATTCAAAGTGAATCACGTAGTTAAGATTTTAGAATCCCAAATTGTTGTCTTTCTTCAGATTAAACACAACAAATTTCCAATTAATATTATGACAGTATATAAAGCCTGATGAAACTAGACCCTGCAAACAATAACTCTGTTTGGAGCAAGGGGAGTACCTGGCGAGCTTGAGATTGCTGCATAACAGTATCAAACTGACCTCGAGCCAATTGAACATATCCAATGGCTCGACCAGCTAGCCTTCCTGCAGTTCTCGATATGATTGGTAAATCCTTTGGACCTATTACATGTCCATTTGCCAAATAAAATATTTACATTCCAACTATTGATAAAATTTTTGTGTGGTAAACAAAAGACTAGCATAAACGCATAAACCAACCTATCAGAGCAGCAGTGGCTCCAAGCAACAGAAATATTTCTCCATAGGAAAATCCCAGCATCGCTCTGGAGGAGTCAAAAGCCAGCAAAATTAGAGAAGGGTCAATTCTGAATGAGATAGAGTAAGCCAAATTCCTTTGAAATCAAAATATTACATAGAACAAGATTAGGCCTGACAGAGTTTGAAGTTCTCATCTCATTTTATTGTGTTAGTTAATTTGCAAAGTGATTTGCACATCAGCCTGGAAATATATTATTGCCCTCATATTTGACTGATTTTAATGAAACATGGAAATTGAAAAGTAAAAGAAAATATAGAAATTGTTACTATAACTCATACTCAAAAGACAATAAGATATTTGTGTCTAACACTTTGGATTTTTTGTAGTCATGAATGCTCGATATAGGGCATGTACACCCCAACTGATGTGTTTAATTTTAACAAAGGTAAAAAATTGTCTGATCCCTTTCACATTTTGAAGGCAAACTCTCAATTAGGTCTGTTTTCAATTAATATGACAAATAATCCACCAGATAAGCTTATGATCCTCAGGTTTCAGCTCTTGGCATTTCACAAAATGGTCCATACTCCATAGACCATAACAGCAAAAATAAATGGATAAGTCATGTAATACACACATACTTGTAGACTAGGTGTCAAGAAATGTGTTCAGCTGCAACCAAAAATAGTGACTCATTCAAATACGACAAAAAGAGGAGCAAAATTAATAAACAAACAGAAACAGATGCTTATCCAGATGACATGAATTGAAAATAGTGCAAATAGAAGCTTTGATTATTAACAAATCTCATTATTAAGCCTGGCAAGAACAAGTACAATTTAAAGTCACACAACCACTTAGTATAAAATCAAACCAATCATAATATAGTTCCCATGCCTGAGAATTGTTACTCCAATCAGTCCTGTGGAAGTCCCGCAAGAGTTTAATCAAAATTTTAAATTGAAATTCACGTCAATCTACTGTCTAACCTGAAAACATGAATTGAAGGGAATATGATTAGCATGAAATCATTAGTGACAAATTTCAACATGTCCAACAAGAGAGGTAGCTAATGAGCCTAGAGCTATCGATACAGCCCAGCCTTAGCCCAAAAGGTGCCTACTAGCAAAGGATTTTGTGGATCAAATTATCATTTTTTTTTAAATTAAGCTAGGGCCAAGGTCAAGATAATTCTATATTCCTTTGAGCTTTTTATCCTCCAATGCTTGTAAATGTTCCCTGTTACACCAACATGATTTCATATATAATTTAACCAATCATAAAATGAAAAAAAAAAAAAAAAACCTTATTCATATGTAAATATCATTCAGTTTTGTCAAATATGTAATAACAATTTTGCATTGGAACAAATCAGATCAGATTAAGACATACAATTAGGACTAGTTAAAGAGGACAAACTAACAAGCTCATGATATAAAGAATTGATTTCGAAGGGCATTGCCGCATGATATTGTATGCTATGCTATGTTAAGTAATAATTATATAAAAGTTTATAAACATCAAGAAAAAAGACACAAAGTACCATGATTCTTTTTGGAAAACATCCATAATAAAATTTTATTAAAACAGAATGGTACCCAACACATGTACAAAGCTCTTAACAATATACGTGATCCCATATTGATACTAAATATGATATCTTTCATATAATTGACACAGGAATATGCATTACCACCGTTGGAGCCATTAAAAAATCCTATCACAAACATATATGCAGATTGCTACCAAAAATAGGACATGTGAATGAGAGAATAAGAATAATAAGAATAACAGGACACATGTACCATAATAAGACCATTCAGCTCAAGAAAATCCTATTCTTAAGAAAATAACTGAAAGAGAGGACCTGTATATATAAGGTATGGCCATTAAGGACATATTTTTGGGGCTGATATATTTAATTGTTGGACCATATTCGAATGTATATCCAGATGCCTCTATTTTCCTTGGTTATTCAGGCATTTTGCAAGGTCATGGACCAAGTTAACTTTATGGTTCTTTCTTTGTAAAAGATTGCAAAGATACCAAAACATATTGATTTGGTGTCTTGAAATTGTAGAAGTTTTGATGAACTTTGGATGGTATGGTGGTACCTTGCCCTGTCTCTTGGTTTTTTTAACTTCTCTCTTCTGCTGGACCATAACTCTGAAAAGGTCAATAACTTGTAAATGTTAAGTGTTGGTCTCCCCAGTGGATCTCCAATAAGAACTAATAGCATGAACTAAAAGAGCACAAAGCTCTAGAGTTTAACAAGAATATACAAGGCAATGTCACATGAAATCTTATCTTGTCTCAGGTTAAAGTCGTAAGTTCACTTTACTTTCAATGATTTGGCACAAAATGCTTATTTATCATTAGGTATAAATTCACCCTAGCCGTATCTTCCGGAACATTTCTGTCTTTTATTAACCACAAAAGAACCACTTCTGATCAAACATTACGCGAATTTCAGCTTCATCACAAAGAAATAAGTTGAAAAAAGAAAACATTCACACAAAAAAAATGTAATGACACCAACCAAAAACTCAATCGAGTGAGAGGGTTTTATGAACAAACCTGCAGCCTAATGGAAGAGCAGGACAGATCCAATAGCGGCGGAGAAAATGCGGCGTCTGAGCTAGGGCTCAGGTAAACGACGGCGAGGCAGCGAGACAAGAACGACGGCTTTCGTGACAGTATTGTGTAGACCAGAGACATCCGGATTCAGCAACCACCCGATTCACGTATCCACGTATGCAAAAAAGCTGACTCAACATAAGACACTTAGATTTGATGAAAAGAAAAAAATTGGAAAACGAAAAGAGAGATAAAGTACATGAAGCTAAAAAAAATATCAAAGAAGCACAATCTCAAAGAAAAGAGATGATGTTAAAAAAAGGATTGGGAGAATGATGTTAAAAAATAATTACTATTATTATATAATATTAATAAATTTATTTATCTACATTTTAAATTTTATTTTTAGTAATTCATTATTAATAATATTAGTAATTCATTATTATTAATTACAATTCATTATTATTGTAATTAATTGATAAAAAATATAATTAATTTTATAAAAAATTATAATTATTCAACAATTATATAATTAATAAAATAATTAATTACTAAAAAATATGTAATTGATTATAAAAATAAAGTTTAATATGTAGGTGAATATATTGTAATTATATGTGAAAATTATTTTTTAAAAAATAAAGAAGAAATCAAAAAAAGAGAAAATTTTAAAGAAAAAAAAATATTATTGAAGTATTATCTTTAAAGAAAATTAAAGTGAAAAATACAATAATGAATTGTAAAAGAAATGTAAAAAATTTTCCAAATAAATGGAGAGAATCAATTTGAAGAAGAAGCTAGCAAGATCAAAACTTATAAGTTGATATTTGAGATGTAGAAAATTTAAAATACAAATATTATAAAATATGGTATTTTAAATTTCTTTCTTTATTTAATTTTTCTTATCTTTCTTTTTTTGATGGCCTAAGGAAAAAAATGGCAATGTTCTAAAGAAGGGAAAGAAAGAGTTATCAATTTGTTGTTTGTGTATATTGATTTCATTTATTATGTGTTCAAAACACAGTTAATTTTGGACGGTTATTGATAAAAGATGATATTATTTATTTTATTTAGAATATGTTTATGATTTTGTCCCATCAAAATATCATGCTATGAATATAAGTTTGATTGTCTACGAGTAATTGATATGTAGTATTGTAACAAAGACAACACTTTTTTTTTGGCTTACTTCTCTCATATACATGCACTTCTATAATATGTAAAATTATTTGCATTTAATGATGATAATTGTATGAATTTAAATTTTTCATTCTTATTTCATTAATAGAGAATATTTTAGTAAAAATTATACACAAGAAGAGAAGGTATTGAGAAAAGGAAAATGTAATTTTAACCAGTGATACATAAAAATAATTACTTCCTATTTCTGTTAACTTTAAACATAATTTAATAAGTGATATGTTTCTGCATGTTATAGTGTAGAAAATTTAATATTTGATCATCTAATGTAAATTAGTTTCAAATAATGGTTTTTCTATATTAGTCTTTTATTAAACAAATTATATCATAATGCGAAAAAAAAATCAAATAATTAACCATTTATATGATCATACTTAACTATTTATGTAATAATTTGAGGAAGGAGAGATGGTGATAAATAAATGTAACATGATTAAAAATGTAAAAGATAATAGTGATATAAAATATAGTTAGACAATTAAGTGAAAGGTAAATCTTTGACCTAAAAGTTTTTTAGATTATTTATTTTCTAATTTTTTTAAAAAAAGTATGTATTGTAGACTTAAGAATAATGAGCGATGAGATTTAAGTTTAATCTTTAAGTTTGAAGGAGAGTTTAAAAAATTGTTTGATGATTTAATAAAATTGTTCAAAAAAAAGTAAGTATATAAAAACATAGTAAAAACATATAAACATAGACACTAAATAAAGCAGGAAATTATATAATAAAATTAGCATATAAACTACTTGTTAAATTAAAAATATCTTTTTTCTTAATATTTGCAATACACTCGTTATTTGAAGGAAAAATCCTTTTCCTTGAAAATAATATATTATAAGATATCTATTAAAATTAATTTGTATAAAAAAATAATTTTGATTCTCAATTTATAATTAGGTTAATATTAAGATATAAAAAGTAAACTCAATTATAAGATATATTTCTAATGTATTTATTGTTATATTTTACTACATCGCTATTGAACATTACTTACCTTTTAAAATTTTTTATCTATCTTTATTCTAACTTTTAAGAATTGATCGGTTCTACTTGTAATTAGATCATAAAACATAATTCTTTCTTTATTCTAAACTCCACCAACTAACAGAACATAACTATAAAATTTAACTATTTATTAATTATTAAAAAATATTTGTATAAACCAATTCCTAACAATGATAAAAAAAACAGAAACTTCAAACTTCTACATTTCGAAATCAATACAAACTTAATATATATATATATATATATATATATATATATATATATATATAAAGGATTACGAAAAAAATAGGTTTCTAAAAGTCACAACAATTTGCCATCTCTCGTGTAAGGAGAGAACGTGAAAAAGGTATAAAAGAACTCACCATTTTTGTTGAGAAGTACACTTTATGCAAAGAGTAAAAGAGGATTTCCTATTTGATTAAGTCATTGTATTCCGTGGGTATGAGAATCACTCTAACGTACCCAGCTTCACTAAACTATCATTTATGCTTCACCAAAACCACCAACCATATTAACAAGGCATAAATTGACAACATACATGATAAAAAATCAGGATAATTACACATTAAAGAGAGTGATGAAGAATAAAAGAGCAAGAAGAAAGAAATAATGATAGAACATAAACTTTAGAAATTATTTTCGAATCTTCTTTTTCCTGAAAATTTTCCTCTTAACACTATTTTTTTTTTTACTAAAAAAAGGTACTCTAAGATTGTCATATAGGCAGGTATTCATCACGTGACAGTTTTTGCACAGGTATCCAAATACCAGATTCTTAGTTAAACAAGTATTTTGAAAATATTAAGTGTGATCTTTATAGTAAATTAATTAGATCATATCTTAAACAGGCTTAGATCTTAAATCCTTGATAAGTTATTTTTAAAGAATGATAGAACTAAATATAAATTACATTAAACTAAAAATTATTTATAAGTACTTAAAATGTATGTAGTATTAAAAAAACGAAGGAAAATTGTATAATGAGACAAAATCTATAATAAGGATATTTTAATTAATTTTATATAAAAAGAAAGGTTAAGTTTAAGTGTAATATATTTATAAATATTTTTTTGTGTAGATTCTAAAAATAAAAAGGGTTTTATATAATAAATACAAATAAAAAAAAGGTTGATGTAATTTATTTAAATTAAAATTAGAGTTCAAAATACCTATTTATGTAAAAAAATAAAATTTAAAAATGAATTAAAATGAAATCAAAGTTAAGATACTTATTTATAAAAATAAAAAAGTTTTAAAAAATTATTCATGACTTTTAGAAAATATTTTTTAATTTTAAAGGAAAAAAAATCTATTCGATAAGAATAATTAGTTTTGATTTGAGGTTTAGTGTTTTGTTTGATTAAAGAAAAAAAAATATAATTTTTTTTATCTATTTTGATATAAAAACAAAAAAAAATCATTTTTATAGGTTCCACATAATTATTAATTCTCTTCAAACAAGAAAGAAAATGAGAATTTTTTTTAAAATTTTAAATTATTAAAATTATTATATATTTTAAAAATTATATTAATAAAAAATATAATTAATTTTTTAAAATTTTTAAAAAATTATATAAAATAAAAAATATTACTAATATTTGTTTTCTTCCATATTTACATATCCAAATAAATTATATTTTCTTTTTATATTAACTTTATTTTTTATTTTTTTTTCTTTGTATTTCTCACACATTTTTGAAAATATACTTTTATAACAAGATAACAAAATCAATTTTGACATACTTTCTGGGATGATTCTGTTTTCATGGTTAAGCGGACACCCTCCCAGCTCCATTGAATATATTAATAGGAAGCCCTCGACCAGCCATGGATGCTGCTAATAGATGCAAATAAGTTGCTGATCTCACTACCTTAACCTAATCAAGGTGACATCGATCTCCATTGAAGGTAAAGGTGGAAACTTATGTATTTTTTTTTTCCAACGCATTCTCTTTTCATGTGGAAATAGACTGGATTAGATTAAAATATGATTTTAATTCATTTCTCAACTTTTTTTCCTACCCATTTCTCGAATTTAAACTCATCTAACTTTTTTTTTTATTTAACACATGATCTTTTAAAGTCTGGTTTGGTTTTAAAATATTATATATATTTTTTGTTTGTACCACAAAATTTCTTAATAGAAGACTATTCAGTAATTCGTTAAGGTAAAATATGTATATAACCAATTCAAAAACTTTCTTGTAAGAATCAAGTATGTAAAAGCATAAAAAAGTGAAAATGAATGTCTCCAATAACGAACAGTGGTAACGTTGGCAAGCTTTGCCAGAAATAGAAAGGCAAATATGGGAGGGAGCTGTGAATCACATTCATCATGAAATGAAAGGAATAAATACGTTTTTAATGATGTAAATATAGTTAAATTTAATTTTAATGTTTTAAAAAAATTATTAGTTTTAATTTTAATAAATTTTAAATTTGTTTAAAAAGTTGTTATTATATTTTGATATGTATCTCTTCGTATTAAATTAATAATTATACGTAAGATATATATGGTATCATATGTGAGATGTATGATAAGTTATAAAAAATAAGAATAAAGTATACTTAAAATAAAAATTTTATAAGAGTTAAAATTAATAAAAAAGATTTTGAAAATTTTAAATTAAATTTCATATTTATAATAATTAAAAACCTTTGGTTTATAAGGAGGATAATAAAGGTAACCAAACCTCTTCCTCCTGTCTTGGCTGGTCTCTGAACAGAGAAGTGATGAGTGAGTAGAATAAAAGCAGAGAAAACCCCCAAACCAAATTCGGCAAAATTCTCTTCTTTGCGCCATTCATTTCATTTCCTCTCATTTCATGTAGAAACATACATACATCATTCTATTTCTTTCTCTGCAAAGCCAAAAGCTTGAACTCGGCCGAGTCCACACCGAGTCATGGCGAATCACCCTTCCGAGGCTCCCACCGACGACTTCCTCGAGCAAATCCTCGGCCTCCCCACCTTCCCTTCTGCCGACTCCGCCTTGGCCGCCACTGATGCTTCTTCCTTGGCTCCCCCTCCGATGATGCTTCAGCTCAACTCCGGCGAACACCTCACCGCCTTTCACGCGCCGCCGTACCAGTTGGGACTCAGCTTGGACCAAGGTAAAGGAAGGTTCTTTAAGCCCGAGGATGCTTCTGGAAGCGGCAAGCGCTTCCGCGATGACGTTGTTGATACCAGACCTAAGAATGTAACATACTCGCCCTTGCATAAAAAGTTTCCTAAATTATAATTTTACGATTTTCCCCCCTTTCTCTCTCTTTTTGGATATGATCATCCGTTGAAACTAAACTAAAATGGTATATATTAGTTTTATTTGATGCAGAGTATTGATCGTTTTGGTGTTTTTAGCTTATACTATAGAAGTGACTTGATCATGGGGATGGTTTTAGTGGGGGATGAAGTAAAGTGATTGTGCTATTCGCTGAATTTGATTTTCATTTTTTGTTCCTTGACACTTGACAGGGAAATAGAATGCTTTGAAACGTATTTCCAGCTTGTGGCAGAACTAGAATTGTTTTGTTTGGTGAAGAGTGGTTGTTTTGTTAAATGAGAATTTCTTCCCATGTTTGATAGAGTGATAAGTTATATTGGCAAAGGTTCTAGCCTTAGCCTATATACTACAAGTAAATTAAAAAACATTTTGAAAAATGTAACGGAAATAAAGTAACATGCAAGCAGTGGAATGCTGGTATGGTACTCTCTTTGCTAATAATTACATCCCAGAAACGACATTCTTCAATTGCCTGACTTGGTAACAAATTTTTTGGGCTTGCTTTTGTTGATGCTGACTTGCTATGTCATCGATAATCGCTCTTACAGAAATTCTGCACTTTTGAGTTAATCCTGCTAATGCTTGACTTGAGCATCACTTGTAGATAAGAAGTCAAGTTGAAGATGATGAATTATGACAAGATATTGTGGACAAGTGAGATTGGAGCCCAATCATAGGTCATATCAGTGCAAGCCTGTTGAAAGTGTTTCATGAATTTGTTTGAACATTTCAGATTCTGATGTAATAGAAATTTTGCTATTTAAGCCTTGGAATAAGTACTTGGGGTCATTTTTTTCTAAATTCTTTAAGCTCTTAAATCATACAAAATATGCTATACTAATCTATAAATAAATGCTTACTTTTTTTTGCAAGATTCTTTATTTCTTGAAATGTTTTTCTGCTTTTGGTAGTGCCAGAGATGAAATTGTTGATCTAGTAACTTCTCTTTTCTCTAGCTGAAATATAACCTTTTTGCAGGTTTTTCATGGGCAACCCATGCCTACTACCGTTCCGTCTGCTCCACATCCACCAGCAATGCGACCTAGAGTGCGGGCTAGAAGAGGACAGGCTACCGATCCACATAGCATAGCTGAAAGGGTGGGTTGTGATATTTTCAAGAATATGGACTTTCTTCTTGTTATGATGCTTAATGTTTAAAATTAATTAACTTTTCTTTATTGTTTATGTTGCTCTTCAATAACAGTTGCGCAGAGAAAGAATAGCTGAAAGAATTAGGGCTTTGCAAGAACTTGTTCCTAGTGTCAACAAGGTATTTGACTTCTCTGACATGTCATTTTATTACAATATGTAGTTTGGCACCTGTCTATAGAACTTGTGAAGTTTTGTCCTTGGATAAATAAGGGATTTGTTCATGTTTAACCTGAAGGGAGAGGTTCACCCTGTGGCCCTTTCAGCTTGCTGACTATATAATGAGTAATGACTCACTATTAATTTATGGATAAATATATTAATATCATGTGAACAAAATTTGATACTTATTGTCAATTCCTGCCAGAAATTACAAAAAAAGTGCTGAAAATGGAGATTTTCAAGTGCGTTTGACTGATTCAGTGATCTATCTTGTTAGACGTCAGTATTTTTATGGAATCCTGTAGATATTTTCGTTGTGTACTCAGTTAAATGTTAGAACTTAACCATCTACGGTTCTACACTGGCAATGGTTGCCTTTTTAAATGTAAACATGGTGATTAGATGTCATTATCTATGTGGTTATATTATGAACATTTGACACTTATGAAATATGGTGTTTTTGCTTGCAAAAATTTCTTGAAATATAATGCTTCAATTCATTAATATGTGAATAGTTTTGGCTAATTTAGGAGCTTTTTCTTCCCTGACAAATGATTCCTAATGAGATAATAAATTGCATTGAATCTGAAGTGACTGCTAGACAGTGCATTATGCAGTGTATACAAATGCAATGATGGGAATGAAGTGTTAATTTTTGGACTCTTCTTTTTTGTCTTATTTTTTTGTTGTTGATTTTTTTTAGGAGGAATAGGTAGAATGTTGATTAAAAGATGGTTGATTTTCAATTGATGCTTAATGCTTTTCTTTTTGTGTTTTTCCTTGTCAATAATTAGTAAGTCATAGACATGAAACATGGGGCTTTATATAATCCAGTTCTACCAATGTGGAGTCTGTATGTCAGATGTACAATACTACCATCATGTGAGGATGGGGCTCTATATATACTTTTTTTAAATATCTACCTTAAAGAATGATGTAATGCTAACTTATTTTGATTGAGTTGAGAAAGTGACATCCACATATGGACCTGTTTAATGCTCAAATCAGTTTTGATTTGAGTTTGTGCTCTTAAATAGCATCTCCTGCTAGTTATGTCTTGTACATTTTCTGTGTGACAGTTCATATTTGTTTGTCACGGTAAAATAAATCTGGGAAAACTCTTCTATCAATGGGGTTAGGAAAGAGAACTTTTGTATCTGTTCTGATCAAGTGGATTTTAAATTTAAAGAGCTCTTGAAGTATTAAACATTAAATAAATCTACTGTATTTCAAGATATAGAGATTGATTAGGGTCTGCTGTATTTCTTTTGGTCATCTGCAGAATCATTTTTTTTCCTATGTTTCTGATATTTTTGTGTATTTGTTCAGACAGATAGAGCTGCCATGCTGGATGAAATTGTGGATTATGTCAAGTTCTTAAGGCTTCAAGTGAAGGTTAATGCTCTTATGATCCGCATGGATTTCACATTTAATTTGGTTTGATGTCTGTCTTTTCATTAGGTTTTAATTTATAATTCATGGTAGCTTTTAATTTGATTTGTGGTTCACTTTGTTAAATCTGTTAACCTTTGTCTATTGACCACTTGCTCCTTATTATAATCATTTTGTTGGGATTCAACTCAGGCATATGAATCCCAAATGATTCTCTGGATTTTAACACCATGGACTAGTGAATATAGAAATACAGTCGAATGATAGCATTTTCACACTATTTTGTGCTATAGCTACTTTTAACAACCCAATAATATCCCAGGGTCATTTTCACACTATTTGTGAATAGTAAACCTATTTCTATAAACATAGTAACCCGTTTCATTGATTTATCTAGACATATGTGGGAGAACGTATTGCTGTTTGAATGTGAAAGAGAAACCAAGGCACTTCGTAGGATCCAAATTAAATTTGTCTGCAATATGAAAGTAGACTGCAAAAGACTGTAATGACTGCTAATCCATCTGCCTTTCAGGTTTTGAGCATGAGTCGATTGGGTGGAGCTGGTGCAGTGGCACCACTGGTAACTGACATCCCATTATCGTCAGTCGAGGTAATTATTCTAAATAATGTGTAGTTAGAACAACTATGTTTCGCTCTCCAAACAATTCATCAAATTTAGTCTTGATCAGGAAGAAGGCAGTGAAGGTGGAAGAAACCAACCGGCTTGGGAGAAGTGGTCAAATGATGGCACAGAAAGACAGGTAGCCAAGCTTATGGAAGAAAATGTTGGGGCTGCCATGCAGTTTCTTCAATCGAAGGCTCTCTGCATTATGCCTATCTCACTGGCATCAGCAATATACCAATCACAACCATCAGATACCTCCAGTATAGTTAAGCCTGAAACTAATCCTCCTTCATAGACAGACTTCAGGCACAGGATGCACCATCCAGTGGTCCCATCAAGGGCTCGCATAATACTGCTAGGACCCACCTGTTATTTGTCTGTTCCAAACCCCCTTAATCTTCGTCATTGGTTCGTATCAAGTTGCATTCAAAGTAGGATGCCATAGTCCTTTCTTTTTTGCCTTTCTTTCAACTTTTGTCCATACAGGGTTCGATGTCAATGCCCTTAAATATACAGGCAGACCCCATCTTGATAAATTTCATGTAAAGGGAAAGAAATTGTCACAGTTCACTTGATATGCTCTTCCTTTTTGTATCAATGGGTGGGGTTAGTGGAACGTGATGGAAGCGCTTTTATAGTGGGGCTTAGTTTTTGTAGTGGGCAGTGGGACCTTATAAAAGATTAGGGTGGTGTGTATATTTTTATTGGTGATGTAACTCTTAGAGAATTTTAAATGCGGAGGTGAAATGGATAATGGTTGCTTTAAGAATGCTGGGTGTTGCAAGTCCAGCGGAAAATGATGGTGCTTTTTGTTTGTTTGAGATGTGCGTGAATTATTTATTTAAAAGTGTGATTGGACTTATTTTCCAATGGAGGGAGAAATGGAATGACCAGTATGGTGCTCCCTTAACCCAATCCGTATCAATCGGTAAGCTACCTTGTTCAAATCTCAAGTGACGGAAACTGTTGCACACAACTCGTGTGCGTGTGAAGATGAATAGAACAATGCCGCACTCAGATTTTTGATTTTTCTTGGTGTTCAAATTTGTCAAAACAACGTGCCGTGCTCAATGACCATTGGATGTGAAGTTATTCTTTTCAAAAAAAATTTCCATCTAAACTGCAACAATCAACCTTTAATTTTGTGTAAACCAACTCTTTTGTTTGTGTAGATTGCTTATTTTTGTGCTTCGGTAGCAATGGGATTAAAATTTATAACCTTGTGCAAACATTTAAGCCCTTCACCGTGTGGAGTTGCATGTATGAATAATGATATTAGCAAAACTAATGTCCAAGGCCGTTAGAAAGACAAAATTAATTAAAATTAAAATTATTTAAATTTTAATTGGTTAGAACGATCAATTAATTTTACATAATAGTGCAAAAATTTATATTTTTCATTCTATATTTTTGAGTTTTTTGTTTTAGTCTGTTTAAGTTTATTTTAAAGGATTTAGTTTGTTAAAGTTTTTTTTTAAAGATTTTATTTTTCAGAATCAATAATTTTAAATTTTAGTGATCATTAAATGATGACCTGATTAACAGAAAAATTGTCATTTGTTAAGTATATATATGATGACCATTGCAAGAGAAATTAAAATATTTAAATAAATATAGGGATCAACATCCTAAAAAAATAGAGCAATTAAAATTTAAAACTCTTGAAAAGTAGTGATAAAAAATATTTAAATCTTAGTTGAAATTATACTTATAAAATCTATGTTTTCATTTTTTTATACAATATTTTTTTTATTTCATCCTTTCTTTGTTTTCCATTACTATCACTAGTTGTCAGACCAAATAATTTTATTAAATGAAAAATTTATAAGTAAGAGAAAAATAGAAACAGAAGAGAAAAAAATGTTAATAAAATATGTGATGCCATAGGGAAAAATAAAAGAAAAGATAAAATATAAAAAATGTTATAAAATTGTATTGTTAAAATCATATATCTCTATCTAATTTTGTCATTGGACCATATCTCCTCACCAAGGCTGTCTGGGGTATTACAGGGATATTGTATATCATATGGATACTTCGTTATGTGGAACTAAAAATCAAGTTTTATTTTTAGCATTTGATTGCAATTATACGGATGTTCTACTTTATTGTGTGGTTGATGCATATCAAAACATACTCAATGATTATTGATTTTTAATCACTTAAACACGAGCGATGATCATTTATGAGATAATCACATAATGGTTGTTATTGACTAAATAGAGAAAAATGATGTTGATATCAAATATCATATTGTTGACCACTAAAAATTAAGTAACAATCATTGAAGTGACAATCACCTATCAGCAATCTTGATCAATTAGAAATGAGTGATAGGGATTTAACAATAAATGAATTTGAATGTTTTTTGTATTATAAAGTAACATAATATTTAGGTATGTTAATAGGATAGATTTGAGACGAATTTTTCTCTTTTCCTTTCCGTTTTATGATAGATTTGGATAGGTTTGGATTTAGTTTTTTTTTAAGAAAAAAAATAAGATGAAAATTTAAAATTTTATTTTATTAAATTTAGATAAATTTAAAATTTTATATCGTATTTTTTTTAAAAATTCATAAATTTTATTTATTTATGTATATATTTTAATATATAATAAATATATTTTAATTTAAAAAATATATCAAATAAACATCATAAATTAAAAATTATGATAAAATTATAATTTTAAAAAAATATAAAAATTTAACAATTTTGTTCAAATATTATAATTATTAAAAAAGATTTCAAGACGAAGTGCACATTTATATCTCTAAATTCCATCATATTTTTATAAATTAAATTTAAATTTAGGCATAATTTTTTCTTAAATATGATAAAATAGATTTTTATAATTAAAGTTAGAATAAAATTAAATAAAAATTGATAAATTTTAATTTTATTATTATGACTAATGATATTATTATATTAAAAAATATTTTTTTATTAATAAGAACGAATGATAATTTAATTATAGATCTATTAATTAAATTAAATTAAATTTTTTTCATATTATTTAATAATATAAAATTATTTAAATTTTTACTAAATTATTGGTCAATATCGTTCAATGATTAGCTATTAAAAGAAGTAACAATTGTGTGTGACAATGACAAACATGGATGGAAGTGAATATGACTGTTCAATCAGAATTTATGGTTTGGTTCCTTTAATGGATAATTTGGCTTGGTTTGTTTAAAAAATAGATAGGTTTTGACTTGTTAAAAAATCTTTTTAGATAAATAAGATAGGTTTAGACTTATAAGACTTATTTAACCAATTTAAAAACTTATTTATCTTTGTATATTATATATTTATTTTAATATATTATATTTGTATAATATTTATTTTAATATATTTTATTTACATAATATATATATATATATTAGATCTATTTAATAACTTTTTTATCTTATAAACTTTAAGTTTAAAAATATTTTTATTCAATCGTTTATATATGTTTTAAGTAAGTAAT
Source organism: Canavalia gladiata (assembly GCA_037954105.1). Taxonomy (NCBI): domain Eukaryota; kingdom Viridiplantae; phylum Streptophyta; class Magnoliopsida; order Fabales; family Fabaceae; genus Canavalia; species Canavalia gladiata. Next base: position 64,564,086 of record CM075660.1, read on the forward strand.
TAAACAGATTAGATTTGAACATCCAAAATCTAACTCGGTTCAATCTAATTTTATTTCTATTAAAAAAGATTAACACAAAAAATTGCTAGAAGGCGAGTGACACCTAACATCAAATATAGTTACTCAATCTCAAGATACAATCCTAACATAAAAATTTAGAAATATAAAAATTAAAATTTACAAATATTTTTTCATAAAGGAATTAAAAATCTTAATAACACAAAGTGAAATATCAAGCAAGTAATGAATACTTCTCAAACGAATTTCAATTAATATTTGTTTTTCTAAAAATACTCTTAAAGACCTATTTGTTGAAAACAATAGATTGTTCCTTTACTTTAATTAGAAAGCTGATTCATAAGCCAAGTATTCTCCACAAGATTAGCATAATCAGGATGGTGAATCCAAGCTGTCTGGAAATGAACATTTTTTGCTTTCCTACTCTGAAATTTCTTGCAAATTAAAAGGATACGATTATGATTAAAACCATGAGAGGGTAGATTTCAACTAAAGCATGAGGAAATTTAACCCACCTCCATTAGCTATACATTTATCTAGCTTTTTCCGAACATGAAAATCATTCTGAGTATTTCTACACTAAATATAGAGGCCACCTACAATATCCAAGTCCATTAATTTTTTTTTAGTAAAATTTATTTTCTTATTTTATTTTTAATAATTAATTATTTTAAATATAAATTAACTATTATAAATAACTTCATATTTCTTTTTGTAATTTACTAAATAAACATAATTCTTTTATACAGTTCAAATAAATTATTTTAAAATTACTTGTTATCTAATATATTAAAGTATAAAATTATAATTCATTATATATATAATTAATTATTACAATAATCTATTTTTTAATTAGCCCAAACCCTTCGTAAATTAACAATGTTTTGCTTAAAATTAAAATAATAAAAAAAGTCAAAGGTGAGGATCGTGCATGATACCGAAAAAAGGACAAAGCAGTGAGATCCTGTGGGAATGCCCTATTCATGTATGCTAAGGTCAACATTTCCTCACAGTGACTCTCAATTCACCAGACAACTCAAGTCCGAAAATAGTACTAATGGGACACTTGGTGTACTAGTGATGTGAAATCATTTAATCCATGCTATGTGTAACATGTGTTAAGTCACCCCCATAAGCATTGGCATGGCATCACAATTTTTGGTTTGTCTTGGTTTTTTATTTTATATTATTTTTATGTCAAAATTCACTAAGTGATACGATTATGTTCTTTTAAAAAAATAACATTTGTTGTCAAGGTTCGGAAAAGTTATTTCTGTAAAAGTAAATTTAAAATTGTGACACTCACATATTAGTTACAAGCTTTTGAGAAAATATTTTTTAAAAGTGACATTCTCATGCATTCTCACAATAATATCGGAAGTTATTTTGTAACGTGATAATAACTTCTCTTCCTACTTTATTATTATTTAAAATTTTTAAAAATATTCTCAACAACATTAATTTCTAGCTAAACACTCAATACTATATTTACAATTTTCTTCTTCCTGTACACATAATTATTTAAATCACATAATTGTTAATTTATTTTTAAAATAAAATTTATTATTTATTTAAAAAAATTATATTTCAAATTTTTAAGTTTAAATTTATTTTCACATTAAAAATATGATTATTAACTTAATTATTGAATTTTAAAATAGTTTCTTTATTTATATTATTAATTTAAATTATTCCTTTTAAATGTATTCACATAGTTTAAAGTTTCTTAAATATGTTTATATATAATGAATTTTATTAATTTGATTATCGATTTAAATATTTATTTAATTTTTTATTTTAACTTTAAATTTAAAACTAATTTAATTATAGTTTTTAAATGAATTTTAATTATATTTTATTGATAATTTAATTTTTTGAAAAGCTCTACTTCTATATAAGAAAGATTTTTTTTTTCAATTCTAGTTATTAAAAAAATTAATTACTTTTTATTGGATTTCTTTCTTATTTTCTTTTACTAGTTTTGATTTAGTTTTTGACAAAAAAAAGAGTTATTAATCTTAAAGGGCAACGTAAGTCGACATATAAATCTTTGAGGATCATGTAACTACATGTCTTAGCCTATCAATGAATACAACAATCTCAAGGATTTATCCATGACTGCCAACATTGATTGTGCTATTTCTCAAATGACATCTCTACTGCTCATGTCAATCCACCTTTTCTTGTTGTTGCATATGTCAAACCTCTTCCTAATGTTTTGAAGATTGAAATATTTGGAGGAAAAACCTATCATCGATGGTAACAAAGGATCTACTCTATTCTCAACATGCATGGAGTCATATTTTCACTAGCTGAGGATAAACCAACTAATCCTGAATTTGTTGGAAACTGGATTAACGCAAATAAAGTATATTGACACACCATTCTTAATACATTGTCTAATGAGCTCTTCGATGTGTAATGTTCTTATAAGAAATCAAAGTCAATATGGAAATCGATGAAGTTAAAGTATACCACTGAAAATGTCAAAAAGCAAAAGTTCATCATAGACAACTTTAATCGATGGAAAATGAGGGATGACAAAGACACAAAGACTTAGATTAATGAGTACCATAAACTCCTAGAAGATGTCAAAATTGAAGACATAATCATGCAAGATCAACTTGTAACTGACTTTCTAATTGAGAATCTACTTCAAATTTGGAATGACTACAAAAAACACTTAAAACATAAGTACAAACAACTCTCCCTTCCTAACTTAATAACACACATAATAATTGAGTACATAAGTTGGAATAAAATCAAAGCTGTAAGAGCAAAAACTTTGGTCACTAGAGCAAATCTATTGCAAACCAACAAGTTTCCAAAAAAGAGGTATGATCATAAACCTTCTAGTCAATTTTCTGGACCATCCAACCTTACTTCCTTAAAAAAGAAAGGAACATGCAATATTGGTGGCAAGCCATGGAATTATGCACCAACATGCAAATATAAGAAGAGAAACAATTCTTCTCTTAAGGTTAAGGCTAGCTTAATTAAAGGAGATGATGTTATGGTTGCAGTTCTTTCTCAATCCTTAATCATGACCCATGTAAGCAAATGAGTGGCAAACTCTGGGGCTATCAGGTACATCTATGCTAATAGAGATATGTTTACCTTTTACATTAATGTGGGGAAAGGAAAAGATCTTGTGTATCTTGGAAACTCTTGAACTACTCTTGTACTCAAGAAGGAGAAAGTTCTTCTCAAACTTACATTTAGAAAAAATTTGACACTCCAAAATGTACTTCATGTGCCAAGCATTAGGACTAACCTAATTTTTGTGGCTCCATCCGTAAAAAGTGGGGTTAAGGATTTTTTGAGTTGGACAAAATTGTAATGACCACAAACGATATGTTTGTAGGCAAGGGATGTTGTGACCAAGGTTTATTTTCCCTAAATGTTCCTGAAATCATTAATGAAAATGCTTCTACTTCTGCTTATATGGTTGATTCTTTGAGCATTGGACTGTATTAGGTAGACTAATAAAATACTTGAGAAGTACCATAAGTTATGGTATATCAAATAGTGTATTCTCCGTTGTATTGGAATGGTACAGCGAGGTAAAGTAGATTTCAAATTCATATGAGACAAAATCTACCAGTGGTTGTATATTCATATTAGAAGGCAGTGCAGTATCTTGGAGATCAACTAGACAAACCATTATTGAAAAATCCACTATGGAGTCGGAGTTTATTAATTTAGAGCTAGATGGAAATAAGGTTGAGTGGTTAGCGAATATTCTTTTAGAAATTAAACCAACACTCTCAGTGTTTATGCATTGTGATAATAAGTTTGCAATAACATTTATAAAAATAATCTTACAATGGTAAGAGTTGACATATTCTTCCAAGATATGACATGATAAAACAATTACTAAAAGATGGAAATATTTTCATTGATTATGTGAAGTTAGAAGTAAATTGGGTCAATCCTCCATCCAAACCATTGGATAGAAAAATGGTTTAACATCGAGAGGAATAAGACTTGAGTCAGTAATAAAATCAACAATGACGAAAATCTAACCTTTGTGATTGGAGATTCCATGGAGAAGGTTTCTCTGGGTGATAACAAGTCATTATTGATCCCTTTGACACTATTAATTTTTCATTCTTATAATGTAAGAAGTGTTAGGTTGCATTGAATGAGAGGTTAAACTTAAGGTTTTTAATGAATCTTGTATCCCTAATGAATGGTGTATAAAATGCAGAATATACTTGATGAAGTCACCTATATGGATGTTAAGTGGATCGTTTGTTGAGATTGAGACATAATCTCTAGAGCATTCATGAATTACCAAGCAAACACATGACCTACTAGCGAAAAACCAATGAAAATGGCAAGAGTTGTGTGGAGTGTAATGTGATAAATGAGTCTCTAACTTATAGCAAAGTGGTTTTGGTTCATAGAAGCTCTGCTCCACCAAAACATTATAAGTTAAGTTTATTTGTCTAAGTATGGTTCATAGTCTAAAAAAATCAAACCTTGTGCATTTTACACTCATTAAGTAAACCCAACAAAACTTTCTTCTTTTAAAAATTTTATAAAATCCTTTTAAAATATACGGGAAATTGTAAAAAAATGTTTATATTTCAAAATATTTAAAATCTCACATTGCTTGGAATAAGAATGGTTCTAGATTTTATAAACAAAGATGTGTTTTGGCTTGCATGAGAAAATAAGGAAAAAGGTCTTACACAAATAAGGTTAGGCCAATTTAGTTCAAATAAGCAAATTTTCCCTGCCCCTATACGTACAATAATTCAACAATTATAGTTTTTAAACTAGTTTTAATTATATTTTATCAACAATTAATTTTTTTAGAAAAGTTCACTTCTATATATAGGATACTCTTATTTTCATTTCTTCTCAAACAAACTCATTACTTATGTTCTTCCATTTTCATAAGAGATTGTTGAATCTTGAAAGATAATGCAAGCAGACACATCAATCTTTGATAACAATCCAACTACACGCCTCAGCCTACCAACTAATTCAACATTTTAAAAATATCATTCTTAAAAATGTTAAAATAAACCTTCAAACTAGTGTCTTTAAATTTTTATCTTACACTTATAAATACAACTTGCTCAAATAGAAAGCAACTTATTTTATTCATGTTTTTTATTATATATTCAATCTTATATGATTACAAATAATGATTTTTTTTATTTTATTAAAGAAAAATTAAAAATAATTTTTTTTTAATTTTAATTATAAAACTTTCCCTCTTCTTTTCCTTTATTTTCTTTTTTTAAAAAAACTAAATAGAGGTAAAAGACAGGAATGCAACAGCTAATCATTAGGTGGAGAAAAGATGCATTTCAAAGTAGAACTCTATCCAAACTCGAGTTCTAATTCAAATGGGCTAAGCCTTTGTTTCAAAGTGAAGGGAAAACTTTTTGTGTACAAAATGGATCACATATTGGACCAAAAATCAATGGATCAAATAATAATGTTCAGAGTCCAAATTACTTTCTTTAATACTTTTTATAAAAGGTATTTCTACAAGATTTTGATAATTATTTTTACAAAATACTTTACAATTCTTATAATATTTATTATTTTTATTATTACTTATCCTTAATATAATATAAGTTGTTAAAAATTTAAATGTAATTTAATAAAGATAAATGTTAAGGATAAGATTAAGTCAATAATATTAAATGAAGATATAATTAATAAGTTGTAATAATTTTTAATATATTAGAAAATCAAATAAGTTGAAATATTTTCATTGATATTTATAATTTAATTAAAATTTTATTATAAGAAAAACCAGAAAAAATATGTATTATGGTAATTAAAATAATGTATTAACTACTGTTAATATTAAATTATTTAGAAGAAATCAACCTACAAAATAAATAAAATACTAAAAACCTAGAAAGAAACTAAAAAAAACTAAACAACCAATAATTACTGATTTACATGAGAGGGAATTTTAGTTTTTTTAAGTAAAATATTGGTTGAAATCTTATAAATACAAGAAATAAGTATTGAGAGAGTTTTTTTTTTTTAAATAAATCCATTCATTTTGATTCGAATAAATTGGAGTTCAATATGCCTTTTAGATTCCGAAAGCTGAGACAAAAATAACATCACAAAAACAAATACAACAATAAGTAAAGTAATTCACATGGAAATATTAATGACATTATAGACCTTATTTCACTTTTTTGTTCTTTGTCTAGTATTCATAATTATGACTTAACTAAGATCTAGTTAATCAGTTGACGGAGAGATACATCATATTAATTATACCAGATTCCTTGATGTGTCAATCTTTTTCAATTCTTAAAATTCAATCAATTCCTTAATCAAAGCTCTAAAAATAAAGACATTAATAATTTGCAGTCTCAATTTTTTTTTACACAATTACTTGTTATATTATTAATATTAATATTAATATTAATTATTATTTATTTATTTAATTTATTAATCAATATTAATAAATTATTTAAAATATAAAGTTTGTATAAATTATTAATATTAATAATAAAATTAATTATTTAATTGTAATATGATCAATTGATAAATATAATATTAAATTATTAATATAAATACTCTATAATAAATTAAATTATTCTAATTTAATGTTTATAAAAAGATCATGATCCTTGTTGTAATTATCAAAAACAATAATTTTCTCTTTTCTTTCTCTGTTTTTTCAAAGAGTTCTAACAAACAACACACATGAATCCCAATATGCTAATAAATATACGCATTACTAAACTATACCTTTTATCGTTATAGAAAAAAATATATACTTATATATTTAAATAATAATGAATTATTATCATTAATAAATTCCATCACCACTTACCTTTATTTTATAAAATTACTACCTATGATATTTATCACAGCTTCTATACCATAAAATTTTCCCGAATTTCTTGCACTTCATGGAGCATCAAGAACAATTACTAAATAAAAAGAAAGTAGATCCGTGTATAATAGTTCTCTATTCCTTTGATATCGTTTTTTATTTATCTCGAAAACATATTCTCAATGAAAATTCATAGATCTAAAAAAATACTAAAAATATAATTAAATATAAAATTGAATTTCAAATTAAGTCAACCAACTTAAGTAATAATATTTTTAAATAAAAAATAATAATGATTAAAAGATCACTCAACTTGTAAATAGAATGAAACTAGAACATGTTAGATTTTATATATTTTAAATTTTTTAAGTATAAATCTATTATCTATTATAAATTTTTTTTATCAAAAACCGAATTTACTTAAAAATCTACAATATAATATGATTAATAAATAAATAATATATATATAATAAAAAAAATTTATAAACTTAAAATTTTGTTCAATATATTTTAATTTTAAATATAAATTATATAATAAACTAATGGCATATTATATAAATTAATATATTAAAATAAATATAATATAATATAATATAATAAATTATTATTATAATATATATATATATATATATATATATATATTCCTCAACAGAATTAATAAAATTTTTATAAAAAATTTAATTATTTTATTTAAAAATATATTTTAAAAATTTAAACCTATCTATTTAATAAATCACTCGAACCAAAGTATAGTTTAAACCAATTAAAATGTAAGTTGCTGTTAGATGGTCGATTTGGATGATTCTTATCTCTACTTGTGAAGGGCTGGGTGAATATTTTCTCAAATTAGGCACATAGGAGTTGTTTGTACAGCCACCATAAAAGAGGCTCCTATGGACTCAAATGGGCCAAAGCCCAATCCTAAAGTAATTAATTCCCTTATCAATTATCATCCAATTCATGGTGAAAGTTGGAACAGGAGCCATGGCGCTAGAGCAAGCAGTATCATCAACTACTACTCTGAGGAATCTCCTCGCAATCCCCTCAAACCCTATTCCAAAGCCCCAATTCCAAATTGCGAGAACTCAACAACGCTCGAAGTTAAAGTGCTCCATGAACATGAACATGAACACGAGCACGAGCACGGTTGCATACCCTAGGCCCTCAGAGATTCCGTGGAAGAAGGAGCTCTGCAACTCTGTCAACCTAATTGGCGTCGTTGCTGCCCCCGTCGTAATCAAACACTTTCCCTCCGGCAAAGTCGCCGCGTGGACACGCCTCTCCGTCAAGAAAAGCGCCACGCAATCGTTCTGGATTCCCCTCACATTCTGGGAAGACCTCGCTCATGTTGCTTCCCAGCATCTCCTCAAAGGCCACCGAATCTATGTTTCTGGTCGCCTCGTAACTGACACGGTTGAAGGCGACGAAGGCAAATTTCAAACCTACTACAAGGTCTTTTTGTAACCGCCAAATAATTATTTATAAAATAAATATACATTTTGGCACTGAACACTGTTATTGAGTTATAATTGGTTTTGTTGTTCATGTTCAGGTGGTGGTTCAGCAGCTGAATTTCATTGATAAGAGTTTCTCTCCGCTGTCCTCCTCGCAGGATCAAGAAGCTGATTTCGCCATGGCTGGCAGTGGCAAGTCGTGTATTCTGTGGAATGTTGTGTCTACTTTTACAGGGTTTGTGTTTTTGCTAAATAATTTCTTCTTTTGTTTCAGGTAGCAGAGTGGGTTATTCTGCCAATAATACTGGTTCTGTGGTGGAATTATGGCAAGCATTCTTTGCTAACCCTGGGGAGTGGTGGGACAATAGGGGAAAAAAGGTGATTTTTTTTATTAATCTTGTAATTTAGAAAAAGGTGCATGTTTAGCTGGAATGCTTCTTGTTTTGTTTCAAGTTTCGAGTATGGCGTTGTGTTTATTGATTATTGCTAATTTTCTGTTTTGCATTTGGAGTTACAAGTGATATGAACCATACATTTTCAAGTTGCCTTTCAATGATTCCTCCCATTTCAATTTTTATGCACATGAGTTTAGGAAAGGGTATGGTGTTCCATTCCAAGGTTGGGGCATGTCATAAGCCTTGGCTGGGTCTTATGGTGCTACTTATAAATGAAGACTCATCAATAAAGGATCAATGGCAGAAATTGACCGTTTAGTTGGTGCTGTTCAATCCCTCTACCGTTAAGCCAACCCTGTTGGCATCACCATTTCACATTAGTGAGAAGAGCCTCTTATCCAAATAATAACAATAAACCGGACTGATACTTCAACACTTCCTGTGCTAGGACGATTATGATGTCGTTTAACTGCACCCAACGGTTTGTTTGCCATTCAAGCATTAGGTATATTTTCCTGCATGAAGCTTTATCCAACACCTATCCCAAGATGTTGCAGCTTGCATTATATTCAGTCAATGTGATTTATTTATTTTTGCGGATATTGATCAATATCTATTTAGCTTGGTAATAATTTTATTATTCTAACAAAAAATTGTGATGATTAGTTCATATTTATTCAATATTATTGTTCATGTAAGTTTCTTTGCTTGAAATCACAGAGGACTACCCCTGCCATAGAGTTCATGATCACAGACGATAGATTTTGTTCTCAAGTTGCATTCTCCAATTTTTTTTTAACAAAATCCCTTGTGAATTTATCGTGCTTATATCTTCAAATATTTCTGGAAAATTTGCAGAGGAACCCGAAAGGTCCTGATTTTAAACACAAAGATACAGGGGAAGCTCTGTGGATTGAAGGCAGATCCACTCCACCATGGGTCAAGTCCCATCTGGAAATATTGGACATGAGGATGGGGTCTCTTGCTGGTCAAAATTCTGGGATGCCTGTAGATATGATGAGTGCGGATGAAGTCTTGTCTTTCTAAAAGCTTATATACCAAGTCTTGCCCTACGTAATATTCAATTTCAACTGGGAAACTCCCTAATGGTCTACTACTCTATTTTATCAGCCTTATTAAGTAATCCTGTTTGGAACTGGATTTCTTTTTGCCCAAAATTATAGATTAGTAGTGTAGTTATCAATCCCACGCAGTGGCATAGAGTGGCCAATTCCAAAAACGTTATAGTGGCTGACCTAATTTTTGGCTTTTATGTTTAGTGCATTGGATTGAGTGAACTTCTACTTGAAAGGATGTAATCTGGTTTTCAAACATGCTCCATTGTTCAATTGACTACTTTGTATAGTATATATTTTTAGTACTTTTCCTTTTTGGTATAAATAGAGATGGGCTAAGAATGATCCTACCTGTGATGAGAGCCTGACAATATTTTCCCCATAACATTGAAAGCAATTTTCTTTATTGTATCTTAACATAAAAGAACTCTAGGTACAAACGGAAAGATATCAGTGGTGTGCCTACTGGGTTAGGCCAAAATTTCGCACTTGAAACATACTTTGTGGGAAGGGTAATAAGCCGCGCGAGAGATGGAGAAGAGAGTGCGTAATTTGCACTTTTTTTTATAATGAAAAATGTTAACTAATGCTATAAATTTATGAAATTAAAAATAGAAAATTCTGATTAAAAATATTGTTAATATATAACTACCGTGATTTTTAGTAGTCTCGGTTCTTTTTTATCACTTCAAACAAGAAAATAAATAAAAATATTAAAAAATATAATTAATGTTATTCATTTTTTTAAATTATTTATTTTTCTAATTTATATTTTATAAATGTAATTTTTTATTATAATTTTAATTAAGTTTTCATATGAGAATAATGAAAATATTAGGTGAAACAAATTATTACAGATAATAATTAAATAGATGTAAATATATATAAAAAAATAATTAATACTTTTTTAAAATTAAAATAATCAGATAAATATGAATAAATTATTTTTATTAAAAATAATTTTTATTTTTTTAACTAATATTTTAAAAATACTCATTAACAAGACCTTTTGTGATGTTTAAGAGAGAATATATATATATATATATATATAGAAGAGAAGTTTTATTTTTTTAATTTACCAAAGTTCTCTTCCTTTGTTAAGTCTTTATTTTTTCTTTTTATTATCATTTATCTACTTTGTCTTTTTTTCTTTTTCTTTTACCATTTTTTTATCTGTTTTTCCTTTTTTGTTAGATCGAAAAAAAAAATGCTTGATTTTGACTTATATTATTTATATAAAAATTTACATTTTTTCTCTATTTCTACATAACATTAATAATATTTTTTTTATTTTATTGTATAAAAGTTGTGTAAAGTGATTATATAAATATAATTCTTCTTAAGCAGTTAAAATTAGTATGATGATAAAGAGTTGAGATATTTTGAATTTAAATTTTATTATTTTAAGAAATACAATTTTTTTTGCTCTTTCCCGTTTTATAGGATTTTATTTTATTTTTCATTTAAAAGTTCTACAATTTGTAATTTAGTTAAACTTAAAATTTGTTTATTAAAACAATATAAAACTTAAGAGAACATCTATAAGAATTCAAGGATGATATTTGGTTTAGACGGTTAAGTGAATTTTACTCCTAATGCTTGGCTGAAAATTGGAAGAAAAGAAGTAAAAAGAAAGAAAATAGAGGAATAAAAAATAAGTCATTTGATAATCTTTTATTTATTATAAAATATTATTTTTATATTATTATTTAATATTATAATTTTTATTTTAATTATTAAATATTTTATTTAAAATATTTATAATAAAATATTTAATCTTTGTTAATAAAAATTTTAAAATAAAATAAATATTTTTATAGACTTATATTTACAAATATTTTTAATTTCAAATAAAAAATTATTTATTTAAAATTTTACTCTTATTAAAAAATATATTATACATAATAAAATAAATAAATAAAACTATCAAACTCTATTTTTTAATATATAATTATTAAAATAACTATAAGCTTATTTATATAAATTTTAATAGAAATATATATAAATAAAAAATAAAAACATATTATATTTTTTAATATAATAATTTAGTTTAATTAATAAAATAATAAAATTAATTAATTAAAAAATATAATATTTTAATTCAAGTTTAATGATCATATTCTTATTTGTTATTTTATTTTTATCAATTAATTTAAAAATTAATTTCATAAAATATTTTTTATTTAAATCAATAAATTTTTCAATTTTTAATTTTCAGTTAATTTATCTGTTAATTATACCAAATACATTTAGAATAGAAAAAATATATTTTATATTATTTAAATGAGTAGAAAAAGAAATAGAAATAAATATATTAATAATATAATTTTTTGTTTATATAAATTTTAAAAAATAAATTTTATTTTTAGTTTTTATTATATTTTTTATTAATGTAATATTTTTAAAAAAGTTAAATAATTTTAATCATTTAAAATAAAATAAAAAAGGTCAATCTAAGCCTAGTTTAAAACCTTTTTTATTTGAAAACCTGCCTTTTCACTAATATATAGGTCCAACTCTATACACACTTATATATCTTCTCCTTAGATAAATACATTAGGACTTGAACATGGTTATGAACTAATAAATAAGACCATGATTAGGAGGACGTGATTCATGGCTATCAAGATAAGGGACATCCTATCCCTTTTTTTGTCATTAATATATTTGTCCTTTTATAGTTGATAATGAGGAATATCTTAGGAGGACGTATTTAAGAGTATTTAATCTCTCACATTCATTTAATGTCAAATAGTTCATCCATTAGTTCTCTCTTAAAGCGCCAAACAAATTGAATAATCCTTCATCCAGTTATATTTTACAAACTCATTTGCCCAAAAGTTACTATTAAACACAACATTTTAAACAAGTGTTAGTCTTGTTTTATAAGCCTTGGTAATAACTTAATTGATTAGATAAACTAACAATTTTTAACAAATGATGCAACATTTAATTATGGATAATCAGTACTACTCATGTGCAATTCACAACATTAGTATAAAAATATTATTTATTATTATAAAGATTTGTTGAGAACCCTTTCTAAATTATAGAATTAGTTAATTAATTGTAACTAAATCAACCATGCATAACTTTTGTTAGTAATTAGATGAATTTTTGGAATGAGTGACTTAATTTGAACAATTGAAAATTATAACAACCAAATGTGAACAATTAAAAATAAGAAAATTAAATTATGGACATCAAAATTTTGGTTAAATCTTATTTTTACTTTATAAAATGAAATTTAATTAAATAAAAAATTGCAAAAAATGCCGTTGAAGAAGGAAAGATTTGTTGTTGACAAATGGCAAAACAAAGGAGGTAACTTCGAATCTAAAAATTTCTTTTGCTAACATTATTTCATATTGGTATCTAAATATATTTACTTATATTTATAAAAAAAATTATTTTTATATATTTACTTCCCCTCACAACACCCCTTTTTTTAACAAAAGCCCTTGTCAACTTCTCTTGCCTTATATCAAGAAATACTTTTGGAAAGTTTAACACAAATATATATTGGATGGAAGGCAGATCCAATCCACCATGGATCAAATTCCAACATGAACTATTGGAAAGGAGGATGGGATCTCTTGCTAGTCAAAACACTGGGATGCCTTTAGATATGGTCATTGCAAATGAAATCTTGTCTTCCTAAAATCTAATGTCAGATCTTGCCCAAGGCATTATTCAATTAGCATTGTTTTAGGATTCGGATTATTATACATTCCATCGTTGGATATAATTATGATAATGAGATGTATTTCGAAAACGTTTTCTACAAATGTGTTATGAATTTATGTGTTGGTATGTCATTGGACATATTAAATTAAAGGAAAAGGAGTATTCAATTATAGACAAGATTGCTTGTGACGGAGGTTCCAGCTTATTTCCTTTTTTCCTTTTTGTTTTGTTGGTTACTTGACTCACATTATAATATTTTTCCAATTTTTTTAATCTATTTATAAAGAAAAGATGTACAAATGTTAAAAAATATAATAAGTAGTATTAAATTTTTTTAAAAAATTATTTATTTGTTTAATTTATTCTTTATGTATAAATTTTATTTTTATTTTTTTCATTATTAGAGTTGAAAATTTTAAATATATATATATATATAAAATAATTAATATTTTTAAAAAAATTAAAATAAATAATTAAATAAAAACAAATTTTACACTATCTTTTTAACATAAAAAGAAAAAGAAAGTGAAAAAATATCTTTGTCGTGGGTCGACTTTTAACTCTTGTAAATGGTTTGTGACTGGCCTTTGATCTTTAATATTATTTCCTTTTGACAAAAAAAAAAAAAAGCCTAAAGGTTTAGTAAGCCACACGAGACCAGAGACAGAAAAAGAGAGTGCGGTGTATGTTCATCTGTCTTCTTTCTATGGCCTTTTTTACTATTCATCCATTGTTTTTCTCTTTACTTGCTAGTTCTTTACGCTCCCTTTCCACCCCTTCACCATTTACCCACTGTTTTTTCACCATTTTGTTATGTATTTTTTTCTCCATTTTTTATTTTCTATTTCATATAATTTATACGATACTTCATTAATAATAATAAAAATATTTAACATAATTAATAATATAAGGATAATAATTATAATGATATAATGACAATAGAATAAAAAATCAAAAATATAAAAGAAAGATAATTTTTTTTATTTTATCTTATTTTATTTTTAACTTAATTATTATTTAAAATAATTTTTAAATTAATAAACATGATATACAAATTAAATTAAATAAATTTATCTTTTTCTATCAACTTACTAAATAATAAATTAAAATAAATTTATCATATTCTTTTTATTCTCATCATGAAATGAATCTCAAGACTTTATCTAAGGAAAAAGTTGAACTGCCACTGAAATGGAGCTGATGAAAATATTGGAAGTGAGAAGGAGATGGACGCAAGTTAAGCAAAACAAACCCAATTTCTATAGTTTGCATACATGAGATTCGTGGAGGAGGATGCACTTTCATCTAAATCAAATGTCTGCGTCATGCAACTGGTGAAAATGGCAGATTCCTATGGCACCTCACTAGTAAAGTAAGTAATAAAAGCAAGTTTATCGGATAAGGGTTCAGGGTTCCTGTATCTTCTTTCACTTTTAGATTGTTGAGTTTATAATGACGTAACTATGCATGCCAAGTGCCAAGTGTGAAAATACTAAAATTATCAATAAACATATTAATATTAAATATATCAATTTATATATTAAAATTTTATTATAATTAATTAATTAAATATATAATCGATTAAAAATAATTATATAATAAATTTCGTAATCCATTTTTGAATATCATATCTTGTGGAAATATAATCCTACGAGCTATGCTCTTTCTATTGCACTGCCACTGGTATGGACACTGTCCCACCACAACTGAACGAGTTTTGAACTGTGTGAATGATCATCATTCACCAATAATTTGATGTAACAGTACACACCCATCCAAACTCCATATATCATGTCTATGGAGAAAACCTGCTTTCTTTGTTGGCTTAACTTTTTGATTTATCACCTTTGTAGTCAATATCTATATATATATATATATATATATGATTCAGAAAAACTGAAAGATGAAAGGGATGATGTTATGAGAAAGAAAATATATATTAAAAAATAAAAAATGAGATAAAAAAAAGTAATATATATATATATATATATATTATTATTATTATTATAAAAATATATTATATTTTAGTTCATCTTTTTTAACTTTGCTTTCTAAATTTAATTTTCTTTATACGATTACTAAATCTCTCCTAAAACTTAAAGTGGAAATTGTTAAATTTCATTAATATTGTTGAATTTAGACATAATGTTAAACTAAATAATCGCAATGATAGTCATTTTATAACATTTTTTGTTTTAACCTAAATTTTAAAAAACATAATGTAAAGAAGAGTTAAGAAAGTGCAAAATAACATAGAGATAAAGTGGAATTTATTTTCATATAAAATATCATATATGTATATATATATATATATATTATATTATATTATATATTATTTTGTTTGGAAAATTTTATAAAAAATTTTATGATTCTCATAATTTTTTTTTATCTTATTTTAGTTTTATGATAAATTTATAACATAAAATTCTTGTATAAACAGAATTTATTAAATATAAATTTAATTAATTTATTATCTGAATACATCCTATATTTATTATTATGAATTTAATTTTGATATACTATTTAATATTTGAAAACCAATTAAAAATGAACATAAATAATATCCATTTAAAATAATTATTAAAAAGTTAATAATTCTTAACAATATAATAATTTATACTTATATAATGATATAATATTTTTACAATATTAATATATTATAGTTAAATTTTATTATTATAATTTTTTTTTATCTCCGGTAAAAGTTATACTGGACTATCTATTCTTAAAATTTACGCAATAAACAAAATTGGTTCAGGCATAAGTTAACTTAGGTAGTTTTCCAATTGATTGGTTTTATATTAATTAGGTTGAAATTATAAATACTAGTTCAAGAAAAGACGTTTTAAGCTTGACAGCATCATCAAATAAATTATTATTAGTAGCTTACATGCTAGGGCCCAAATGGCGTGTAAATATTTTACCTATTTAGATAGAATTTGATCTGACTTTTTTAATTCAAATTTATTTCAAAATTAAATTTAAAATTATTTAATAATTTTACACCTTTTAGTTTAAGATACTTTTTAAATAAATTTTTAATAATATATTTTTAATTAGGTTTAGAATTTAATATATATATATATATATAAAAGGAGAAGAAAAGGAATGAATTTTTTTTTAAAATTAAATTATCTAAATTTTTTTATTTCCTTTATTAAAAAGAAAACTCTTTGATTTTATTTTTCAAAAGTTTTACAAAATTATATTTAATATAATTTCTTTTTTAAATATGAAAAACCCTAAATACATTAAACAATTTACTATTTAGCATTGTCGGTGCAAGTGGCAGTGCTTCAGTTAATGATTGAAATTTTTATGCACACTGCTTTACAGAGACTATGATGTATACAGGGATAGGGATGGAACATTTGGTGAAGAGTTTTAATACCATGTGAAGTGTGCTTCACGGTGTTCGCGACATTGTTATATTATTTTTATAATATTTTTTATAGTATTATTATTTATCTTTTTATATTATTTTTTTCTTCTTTTGTATAAAAGTTATATAAATTTATTATAAAAGCATATTTGATACACATTGAAGGAAATATACGAGTATAACCAGATGTAGCTATATAATTTTGTTTTGTTCAGTTTATTATTTTGTGAGCGATGAACAACACAAATAATTTCATGATGTGTTATATTTGATATGCATAATTACTGAATAGCATTAAAAAATTTCTTATGCTTTTGTGTAGACATAATAATTGAAAGTTTTCTGCGCATTAAAGCCATGTATGGATCCATAATTAGTTGTATAATACAGGACATCTAACTTTATTATTCACCCTCAAAATTCTTCAAAATATGATAAAATTTCTGAAATTGAATTTAAATAAAAATTTAATTGAAATATTACTAATAATGAAAAGCTTTTTATCCTGTTATTCAATCATAAATTGTTATGTTATTCAAAATTATTAATAATTATTTTAAAAATTATATTTACTGTAAATTTTAATTAAAAAATTTTAATTTTTTTAAATATGAATAAATTTAATTCTAATTTTTAATTTTTTAAATTTTTCATTCATCAATTTTTAATTTTTTTAAAAATGATTTATGTGAGAAGTTATTAATAATATAACATACATCTAAACATATTATAATATATGTTGTTTTAAAATGATGGTTAAGTTAATAATTTAGATGTATGTTGTTACTAAATTATTATGAGATTATTTTGTAGAATTTTAAAATTTATGGAGACCTAAATAAAAAAAATTAAGCTGATAAAAAAATTGAAGAATGAAAATTAAATTTATCTATATTTATAAAAATTAAAAATTCCAAATCTTACACGAAAACAAAATCGTGAAAAATGAATTTAAAATTAGTTGAAATTTAACAAGGACTTTAAATGAGTATAAGGGACAAGGTATTATTAAATTTGATTTATTTAAAATAAAAATGTAAAGTAAAAAAAAATGTGAGTATCTACATGAATTATGTATATATGTTTTTTGTCCACGCGCTTACAATTATATGCGAAACGGGTTAAGTTTATGATAAATTTTTATTGAAATAGAGGGTAAATATAAGGTTACCTTTCTAACACCACCTTTAATTTTGTAGGAGGTAAATCTAGAATTATCATTGATTCATTCTTAGAGAGATTCGAGGCTTGTTTAAAATGGTACGTCACCTAATTCGATCTCATGTTTATGCATACATACAAAGACCATTTGGAAATCGAATAATTAGCATAAAAAAGAGGAACATACTTGAAATAAAATTTGCTTTAATTAATACTTAAAATCAAGTAAAAAGAGCAAAAGAAGAAAGAATAAAAGTTCCATCTTATTGATTCATTTTTGTATATATAATAATATACTTTGTATGTAAACAGACATAGGACAAAATGATATATTAATCCTCTCTGTACAATTAATATAGCAGTGCGTTTGTTTCTTTCATTCTCTCTTAAATTTCCATTCTGATTTTGGCCTTGAGGATTAATGAAAACAGGCATGAAGTCACCAAGCTGTTGAAATAAATGAAGGAAAAGAAATTTGTGTGTGTGCATCTGTCTCAGCTAAATATGACCATTCACAGAGCCAAAGTGCTTGCATGCACAATCCAAACAGAGGAAATTCTCCATCTTTTGCATATGGAAATGGTCCTGCTTGGTTGCTTTACTTTTTGGGTCAAAAACAACCCAACCCCTTTGCCTCTGATCCTTTCATAATTCTCAGCCTTTTGCAGGATGACACAAACATTCTGCAATAATTAATATACAACTCCATAAGATGGATATATATATATATATAGTTAACTTCAAATAACAGATTAAAAAAATAATTAATAAAAAAGATATGAAAATATAAAACAAATTATGAGTTGATGATAATAAGAGGAAAAGAAACTTACTCCCATGGAACGTCTCCAACCAACATCCAGTCACCATCCTTGTCTTCATAAGTTGGAGCATATTCAGATCCATTGTAGCCTTCCCTTTCTGAATATTCACCTGGATCACAAGTAATTTCCAATTATAATTTTATATATACATAATATGCCAAATCTAGAGTAGTGAAAAGAAAATTTTGTTTAAAAAATTAATTTGTTTTTGGTTCTTACCAAATGTGCACTTGAACATATTTTCCAAGACTTTGAGGAGTTGAGGGTAGCTGTTGTAAAAGTTGAGATCTATCTTCCTCAAATAAGGTGCACCTGCCATGCTCACTTTCACATACATCCCATTCCCTTCACCTTGTAATTCTCCTTTCTTTTGTTGAAGACTATTCTTCCTAAAAGATCTTATTGGTGGCCATCCTACTACTTGTGCCCTGCATCCAAATATTAATTAATTTTCATTAATTATTCATTAACCCAAATATAAACAACATTTATATCCAACTCATGCATTTTTAATTTCCTTACTTTGTAGGTGGTACGTTGTGTTCTTCATCATCATCATCATCACTTGTGATGTCAGAACCACTAGAATTGATGTGGCTCTTGCTTATGGACTCTTCACTGGCTTCTTGTAAAGATCTCTTGTTGCTTCTTACAACACAACGTTTCTCTGCCTCATCACTACCTGGCAACCCCAACCTTAACTCTGTGGCCTTGAAATTCAGCTCGTTTTCATAGCTCCTCAATGAACTCTCCATTTTTTTTTTTTGATTTTGCAATGATACTATAAAATGGATCGCTTGATCAATTTCAAATCCAATCAATTAAACTCGTTGAATCTGATTTCTTAGCAGGAGAAAAAGAGAGAGATAATTGAGAATTGAGATGGAAATTGTGGTGAATCGCTCATCAATTTTATAACAACAATGGTGTGGGACAATATCTAGGTGAGTTATTCTCTTGGTGCATGAATTGAACGCACAATGATGAAGCATATAACCGACCTTCGTCTGTGACACGCGCCTTTCACGGACCAATAAGATGTCGACAAGACGGGATCGAATTCAGATGTGTAGGGCCTACAGCACACGGATGAAGAACCGCGTGACGTGGGGTTACAAAGTACAGATATGAATGCCGGTGACATTAGGGACATGAAAGAACAAGGTGTAGGGGGGAGAGGGGGACAAAGGAGGAACAAACACCGCCGATTGTACTCAACACTGGGGACCACAATGGACGGCTTTGATTAGGACAATGGGATATGAGGAGCGAATCGTGGAGCGTTGGATCACGAGGCATTGGAACATGTGATAAGGATAGGGCCCCACGTGGATGTCATTGATTGGATGGTCATAACCATGTGACGGGATGTTATTATCATAGAGAAAGCTACTTTGGAATTGATCTCGATTCAAATCCCGTGTGCTTCACTCACCCACCTCTTTAATTTCTTCTTCCCCCCCCCCCCCGTCTCTCTCTCTTCTTAACTTCTAAGTAACAATATAATCATACACATTATATATATTTCTCTCCAATTTTTGTTCTTGATTTACACTTTACTGAAGATTTGTCAAACATGTGCGTGTTTTCATAATATTTTTTTTAAGAACATTGTTTATTTTAAATAAATTTTAGAAGAGTTTTTTTTTTTTCTAAAAGAAGAAAGTGAATATATTACTAAAAGATTACAAATCAAATAGAGTCATAGTCAGGAATATTAATTATGTGAGGTTTACAGTTTAATCCTGTAAGGGAATAGGAAGTTAGGGTGGGAAACACTCAGTAGGTATGGGTATAAAATTTTGCTTTGATTTTAATATGAAAATTTTATTTTAACTTAATCTAAGAATAATTTATATCTGATTTATAAAGATAGAGTTAAATTTTAAAAATATAAATATCTATTTTTTGGTCTAAATTTATCTATATTAATATAATAATATTTAAATAAAGTCTATTAAATTTTTTATATTTTATTAAAAATGAATTTTTCATTTAATTATTATATTTATTTTATATATGATTTAAACTAATATAAATAAAATTTATAAAAAATAAATAGATATAGATTCATCGAAATTATCCGAATCTTATAAAATTGAAGTTAAATTTTAATTTTTTATTTCTATCTCTTCTAAATTCGCATTCAATTTTTTAGATAATAAAATAATTTTAACTTATCTCACGGTCAACACCTAATATTTCTTGCCCTTAATTATTTTTCAACTTTACAATATATATATATATATTGTATAATGAGATTCTTCTGATTTGGTTTTGTAAAACACGACAAAATAAGCAATGAATTAGAGTTTGAATCTTTGTTAGAAAAGCACTTTTATTGTAATATGTATTTTTTATTAGAAAAAGAAAAAAAAAACATTTTTTTTAATTCTAAGCCAAATGAAGAATGTAACTCATCTGAATAAAACCAACAACCAACGACGACCCAACATGAGAAATCACTACGTCCCTCACCAAGAAAACCGCAAGCCTTGTAAGTGACAAGTTGTATTGTTCAATGAGATATCTCGTCAAAGTCCTTGTAAACTGTGAGAGTATTCCCACTCAATTTTTCTTCACAAAGGGATCTATATCAGTTGGTCAATTTTTTTTATACTGTATAACTAGTTTAAAATTCAGATTAAATTTAAAATATAAAAAAATATTACTATTATTAAAATTTGGTATAATAAAAAATATTTTGTCAAAAGAACTGTCAAAACGAGTTGATATAATTATTTGGATTGATCCTGTACTGTAGGTTAAACTTTAAAATGAATCAAGCCAACCTAATTTACCTTTACGATGAGTTAGAAAAAATCAACCTAACTTAATCTACCAATATAGAATCATAATAAATAGTAATTTTAAAAAAAAAATTTAAAGATAAACATATATATATGTATGACTTAAATTTAAAACCTAAACTGAATTAGATTTAACCATACCTATTGTTATTTTTTAATTAATTATTTTCAATTTCTAAAACTATTTTTTCTTCTCCCATAATTTAAACTACTTATAATATTGTATCCAAACTAAACTTTCCTATGCAATACACAAAATACTTACTAATATATAAATGTGATAAGTTAAAAGATAAATTATATTAATAAAATAGTAAAAAATAAATTTTCTTAAAATTTAAATTTTATTTTAAAAATTTATATAAAATAAAATTTATAATATTAATATATATATTTTCTATATATTTAAATAAATAAAAAATATTTTTTTCTCTTTTATTTTTATTTATCCAAACACTTCACTTTCGTTTTAACATCATCCAAACATATCATAACTTAAAGTATGTAGTTTTTTGGACATAATTTACTTGGTCCATTTTTTTTTACTTCTATAGAATTTTATCACATTTAAATTTCAATACTTATTTTATTGAAAAACACTTAAAATTAAAAATGCTAGGTAATATCACTTTCCTCAAATCAACTCAACTGATTAAGTTGTAACACATGAATTGTAAATGCAGAGGTGTGATCTCTTGTTGTCTCTCACCTTTTTCATTCCCTTATTTCCTTTTTCTCTGTACTTTTATAAATTTTACTATAAGCCTCTCCTCAAATAAATAATAATAATATCATCAAACAAGACAGACTCAAATAAGGTAGCCAGTTGGGTGTATTATGTTGTTAATTTGGACCACGTAATAAAATCAGAAGCACACAACTCGAAAGAACAACTCATAAACAAAGAAAGATGTTAGTTATATTAACTAAGAAGAGAAAGAATGGCCAGCAGAGCATGCAGTGTCACGTTAACTACTGAGCCACCATCTCTGATAATAAAACCAAGGCCACTCTTTTCTGGATCCAACTCAATCACTTTCTCTTGCAATTGAAACCCACACACAAAGGACCATTTTTATTTTTCTTCTACCCAAATAAGTTGAATCAGAACAATGAATATTAATTTATTGTTTTCATTGTTTGCCCGGTACCCCTCTTACACTACAACACACATATAGTATGTGTGTGTATGGTAATGTAAATGTATGAAGAATATCCAAATAGAAGAGAATAAACATGTCATGAGGTAATGTAAATATGTAATATTTGAAACCATAGTAGCTAGGCACTAGGCAATAACTAGCTAGCTAGCATCTTGACATTTATCTTATCAAAGCACACACACGTGTGGGGTGCTTAATGTGGATGGTGATATATTGTGGACTTTGAGCCACACGTGGATGATTGAATCGGAACCTTTTAGATATCAAAGTAGGTAGGGAATGAAGGCCCAAATTTAATTATGTAGGTTAAAAGAATTAGTCCCCACTCCCACACCCTAATTGCTTACTTGTTTGCCTTTATGCCCTAGTACTCCATGTGATTGATTGTTTTGGCCATGCATGGGGGCCATGACTTGCTATTGCTATCAATGCACCTTCTTTTAAGATATCATCATTCATGAATAGTGTCCACCAGATACAATAAAGCAAGGGTATAATACAAGTCCATCTTTGACTCCTGGAGCTGAACTGTTAAGTACAGCTATTAAGTTTGCTTGCTCTCAACTTGTTTGGATCTCATAGGGCTAGCTATAACCTCCCAAGACATAAATTTCATAAGGTGATTTATATATATATATATATATATATATATATATATATATATATAATATTAGTTTATGTTAATTAATACCCCAAAAACGGAAAAAGTAACCAACATGTTGCAATTTTAGCAATAAATAACTTTGAATCAAGTGGTTGAGAGGTCTCTTCAATCTTAAAAGTTTGAGTCTGGAAAATCAATGAATTTTTAGGAGGCCATAATCCCACACACTTAAATAATATTAGTCACATTCAAAAACTTTGTAAATACCTAAATATCAACCAGACTCCCAAAAGAATAAGCAAAAGGACAAAGCATAAAAAGAAAAGAGATCAACCCAATATGGTAGTGGGTGGGGCAATATAGTTTACCTATAATTTAGACCAAATAATTCCATAGTTTTTTGAACTGAATAATCATATATACTGGTGTAAAAATAAGTTATCAGGATTAGTTTAATAATAAAAAATTAGGATAATTCTTATGAGATTTTAGATTTAAAGTGAAAAAATAATAGTATAAATATGTGAAGAAAGTATGAGTATGTTTCACAAGGTAAATTTGTTAGTTTTTAACTTATTTAAATATTTTAAAGATTTATTTGATTAAAATAGATTTCTTTAATGAAAAAAAATTATTTTGCCAACTTTTAATATTTCTAAAATGTTACTTCATTTTAAATTTATATTTTTTTAATTTTACTCTTATTATTTTATTTGATTCTTTTTTAAAAAAAAATTATGCTCATAAAATCCATAACATTTTCTCTCATTCTCATCAAATATTATTTTTTATAATATAAAATCATCAACGCTATAGTATAAGTCAATTTATAATATATTTTTTATATTTAAAAATATTTAAAATGATAATAAATTAAAAAAATTATTCTAATTTTAAAAATAATAAACTATTTAAAATAAATTAAAATATGATAAATAATATTTATTTAAATATATATATAGTTACCAAAATTTAAGTAATGAAATATATTCTATTATATTATTTCATACTTATCAATTACTTTTATACTTTTAATTCAGTTATCCAGCTTCTAATTTTTATTTTTTTAATTAAATTTATAATTTTAATTAACTTTTCAATTTTCAGCTATTCATTTACTAATTATGTTGAACACATCCTATATTAGTTCTATCTCAAATTCTCCCAATTGAGAGAAACATAGAAAAATCACACTCATCAATATAATTTTTATTTATTTATAATATGATAAATTAATTTTGCAATGTAAAGAGAGCCATTTGAGTTTTAACTATCTAAGAAATATCAATCATAACTCGACTATATATATACTATCAATTAATAATGTTAGTTTTGTGTTTTACTTTAGTTTAAACCTGTGTTTGTGTTTTTTTTTTTTGGATTAATATTAATACAGATTGTGTACGTAGTTTTGGATAAACCAACTTTAGTTGGTCTATAAATAATTAGTTTGTAGAAAATATATTATTTGGTATATCATTATAAAAAAAGAACCCTTTGCTGCATAATCTTTTTTCCTTTCCTTTGTTGTTGTTGTTAGCACAGAAGTTCTATATACTTTCAACGACAGATCCAATTTTTTTTCCTCCCTCCAAATGTCTAACTCCCCAAAACAAAAAGAAAAAAAATCGTCTTGAATACCCCTAAAAAAATCGTCGTTTATTCATTCAAAAGAAACTTTAATGTAGAACCTCAGAGAGGGGGAAAACACACTTAATTTACAACATGGCTTAAGATATTGTCTTTCCTCAATGCTGCCTTAGACGCCCCACTCCAGAATGAGTTTGCAGGGATTGAAGTCAGATTTGTGTCATACCTACAAGACTAAGTTGTGGAAAAACACTCGTGAAATAGAGAAGGATAAACTAATAAAAACGGAGATATTATATTTATACCATAATTTATATTACATATTTTTTATTTTTTATCATATTACTTATAATATCTTATATTTTCTCTCTCTCTCTCTCTTTATTGCATTAAAATTACTACATAATTATCGTAGTAAAAATATTATTTCGTATAAAAAATTAGCATAATTATCGTAGTAAGAATATCATTTCATATAAAAAAAATTAGAACAAATTATATTGATATTTTTTAAATATATAAAAAATAAATTCAATACATCTTTATTTTTAATATTTTTTAATTTTTATTATATATATAATATCATTAAAAATTAAAAAATATATAAATTTATATAATTGATAAAAATATACTGTGTTATATCTTTATATAAGTTAAAAGAAGTTTGTGTAAAATAAGAAAAAAATATCATATATTTTTTAATAAATATCAATAGATGTTAATATAATTTGTCAAAAAATTAATAAGCTACCATTTTATATATTAAGTAATTATAAAAAAAATATGTTTTTAATATATATAATTTTATATTATATGATAATATGTTGATATATAATGTTTTTTGTCATGATGTGATACATTGTTCATTGACAAAAATTTAGAAATAGAAGAAATAGATTAAGTCAAAATTTTTATAAGATTTAAATTTGGTTTGATTTTTGAATTTAAAACTCAAATCTAACTTATTTTTTAAACTAATTTGTAAATCTATTTTATAATAAAATCTTTAAAATAGGTAAAAAAAATTATAATCGTAAAATTAAATATAAATCAGCATGTTTTAATTTTTTAAATAAAATAAATATATTACTTCAAAACATTAAATTAACAATAATCATAATAATTTAAATAGGTCAATCGATTAAATGTAAAATCTTTTTAAAATAGAATCTTTTTTAATTAAATAGACTTATTTTTTTACTTCATATTAAATAAATTTTTAAATTTTTTTGATTTGACCTATATAATAAATAAGTTTGACCTGTGTGTAATGAAAAGTAGGAAGTAAATTTCGGAGAAGCAACCTGAGATATTTGCATGTAGAGGCAGAATTATTTGGTTCCGACAAAAAAATAAATTGATAGTTAGCACTTAGAATGCATTATATGCTAAGGCCCAAACCCATTTCCTGGACGGTTCTTGCATGGTGCACGGAACGGGATGAGTAAATGAGTTCATGTATTGTTCCCTCCAATATCTCACTCTCAGGACCATTGCCTTGCTTAATGGGCGACACAGGACACGTGTCATTCAAAACTAGGGCATGCCTTCTTGCTTCCTCCTTCACCTGTCCTTTTTATTATTTTTGATTTTCTTTTTAGTTCCCATTCTTTTATAGATATACTAAATCTATTTATTTATGTATAAATTTTTTTTATGATGGATTATTAGAATATAAAATATAATAATTGATTATTATAAAAAATTATGATTAATTTAGTTATATATTTAATTATTAAAAATTAATTTAATAATCAATTAGCTAATGAAATAATTGATCATGTAAAAATAAGAATTAATTAAAAATTAAATTAGTAATTGAATTAACTATATTTTTTATATTGTTAATCATAATATTTTTTAATTGATTATCGAATTTTGATAATTAATTATTAAATAAAAATAAAATATAAATAAATAATTTTATTATGGTTATGTTTGATATTTTTTTTTTACTTTATTAAGATCAAGTGGTCAAGAAATTTTAATGATTGAAATTTTATGTTCACAACAAAGGATGAAACGGTTTTAATTAGTTTGTTCCATGGAAATCGATTAACAATCAAATTTTTAAAGGTCTTGTATATATCATATGCTTCATTTTTTTATTTTTCGTAAACAAAACAAACTTTATTATTAAATCATAAAAATAGGGTTGAAATTAAACAATTATCTTTAAAAAAAATCAAGTAGTGAAACAACTTAAAAATATCCCTAATACATTGGCATATAACTTACAAATTGTAAGATTTTGAGCAATCCTGATTTACAAAGTTATCCTTAGGATCCTCTTCATTAACAGAAGAGATTCATTTAAAAAAGAATATATATATATATATATATATATATATATATATTAAGTATATATATAAGAGAGAAAATTTATAATAAAAATAAAAAATATAAAAAAAATTATCTTTCAGCAATTAAGTTTAATTTGTTCATGTATAACCATATGATTCAGAAGTTAACATCCTCCATATACCGATGAATATGTCTTGATTTTTTTTATATCACAAAAATATCAATCGATATGTTTATAGACTTTAAATTTAGTTGACTTCAGTTAGAAAAAATATAGTTCATGATTTATAGATAATGGTTACAGTAACTAAATATTTGTAGTTTAAATATTTAGATATGTTTTAAGGGGTTCTCTAATTGGGGCACATTAATTTAAAAAAGTAAAATACTTTTTTTCTATTTTTATTTTTAAAAAATATAAATAATTTGAAATAAATTATTTTTGAAATTAAAGGAGTTATTAAAAGTGTTTAATAAAATTACTCGATGCATGTCAATTGATAACCCTATGAAACAATTCTCCTGTTCCCATCCATATCATTCATTTCTTTAAAAAAAAAAAAAACATCTCAAGGACAACTGAAAAAGAAAAACTATCATCTAGCAAAGAGAATGTTGTCAATTAAAAGGAAGTGTAATTTTCTTTTGGATGAGGTATCAATTTTCATTAAAGCAACACAGGAGTTGGTGAGTTATCTACCTGAAACGTATACATAAATATTAATGTTATAATAAATATTTAAAATTAGATTAAAGTAATCAATTGCCAAGGAGGAGAAATACTACTGGAGTGAGGCCATTTAAATAAATTCAGTCTGTTCAAGTAAATTTATTAAAAATACAATATAAGGTTTGAAATTTAAATTTTACATCTAAATTCATTTCAAACTGTTATGTTTCAACTCATATAATTTTTTGTTTTATTTAATTTTGTACCTTAATAAAAAAAAACTATTCTAGTCAGTCTTCATGCTGTCCAAAACTTAAATTGAGCTAAATAGTTTCTTTTATTATCTCTACTTTTGATATTAGAATTCAAAATCACCTCACAGCATTGGAACGAGGATCAAAAAGATTTGAGGGCAAAATTTATTGTAAAAAGTCAATTTTACCCACCAAAAGAGAAAAAAAAAAGTTTGCCCAGAACAAGTAACAGATTCAAACATATATGTTTTTTTTATGACTATAATCCCAATAGCAAGCAAAGGCACAGGTGATGAACCCCATGAACCTGAAAGTTATGTATTTCACCCCACAATTAGGATCATAGGTACCTTACTTTTTTCAGCATTGTGATAGTACTTATCCAGTAATACTACTATAAATGGTGGGGAAATTTGGAACGACAGAGGAGCTGCCCCTTCCAACCTCTGCCATTGAGGGTATCATACCAATTTCCGATCTTAAACACTCTTTTCTGTCGTTTGTACCAATAACAAAAATGTTGGTTGTGTCTTGAATCTATTAAAAACCTCAAACTGCAATTTGCACAATTAATATTAAGTCACCGCACTGAATTTCTAGCATGTCTTTTCCATCTTCTCCATCTTTGCTCTTTTATATTTGTAAATCGTATCTCAAGTAAAATAAAAAATGACATGTAGAACTTGGGAGGCTTGTTTGGATGAGTTTGTAAGCTTGAATTTAAATAAAATTAATTTTACTTCAAAATAGGTTTGGAATTATGTGAATTATAATTTATATTTGAATCCTTTTTTTTTTTTTAAAGTTTGTAGAAAGGTTTAGTATAACTTTTTCAACTTAACGTAAAAGTATAATTTATCATATCTTTCAAACATAAATTTAGAAGATAAATTAATTTTGATTCATAAACAACCAAATTTAAAAAAAAAAATGACATTGAACAAAAGCAATTCAACATAAATTTAAACAATCTGTGATTGGGAAGTTCTGCACTGAGCTCCTGATCAGCTTAGCACAAGTGTAATTGCATAGAGTTGATTTGAATATTATTAGGCTTATTAGTGTTGTTGTGTTGTTTTTGGTTTTCTTGGAAATAAGAAAAACATAGAGAGGGAGACAAAACATGTGGAAGAAAGTCGTAATTATTCGAAAATGAAAAAGTTCTTGCGTTACCCTTAATTTATAAAAAAGAACATGCATGTCGCACAAGTGAGGAAGGAGACACTGGTAAGGTTGATGAAAGAGAATATGTAACATGCTAGATCTATAGTCTGTATAGCCAAATATGTGAGTTAAGCATGTGAAATAATGAGCCTAGCTAGCTGGTATTCAACAGAACTCAATTAATTTCTTGTAGCAGTGCCTATATTCTGTTTTCTGTTTCACAAATTAAAGTCGACCCTAGAGAGGCTAGTACCGAAACCAGTGGCATGTGCAGTGCTGACACAAATTGTATCTGAATGAAATATTGACAAAAACAATTCTCACTTAGATTTCGTCCATTCTATAATGAAGAGAAGGGAACCTTTATCTCTGTGTGCACACTTTTGGTAACCATGGAACCCAATTTGAACTTTGTCATTCACCTTAGCCAAAGCACAATGTTGGATTTCATTCACATTCGGGAGTAACCAAAACTTTTTACGCTTGGAAATAAATAAAAAAGAAAAATAGTTAGTTCAATTCTATATAACTAACCAGATAATGTTAGTTTAGGAAGGTCACAACGTCTCTCTTTGGCAGTTGCAACTACCAATAATCCGTAATGTAACTTTTTAATCACTTTCTGTTTTCTTGTTTTTCTGTTCCGTGCTAGCCTCTGACATGAGACACTATCTAAGATTCTGACCTCAATTTTTTTAATAGATTTTAGTGTCTAATGTTTAAACCAACCACCGCCTCTTTGAATAAATTAAACCGGCAATATCTCAGATTAATAATCATTGAACAATTATTTTCAACCACAACAAAAGGCAGAATAAATCATTTTTGGTTCTATCATCGATTTCTCTGTCTTTCCCCTTTGCTCTCCAATCAGACATAATATATATGCTCATAGTTGTTTGTAGAATCATTGTTCACTATTGATCTAGTCATGGACGGTAAATAAATTAAAGCAACAATAATCATATATGTAAACATAACTGTTTTCTTTAACATTTTAATTTTATTGTATCATATCATCTTTCATATTTTACTTTGTTTTTCTCCTCTGAAAAGATGTATAATCTACAAAGTTGGTTCATCTCCAGCAATAGAAACTGAACAGGTGAAGAGAATGATAAATGTAATCTAAATTGTAAAGTAAAAACTAGAAAAGGAATAGATATAGTTAGAAGGTAATGAGTATTGAGTGGGGGTTGAAGAAGGGGAGGTGAGTGGGGTGCCCTGCAGCGGCGCACATGGGATAGGGTTTGACCCTTAAGGGTACATACGGCCAACAAACTCACATGGCCTCTTTTGTGGGCCCTCACACTTGTTCAATCTCTAGCCAATGAATCTTACCACATGCTTCTGTTACCGATGGGTCCCACTTACCCTCCATCCTTCTCTCTCAATACCAGATTAGGAGGGGATCCAGGCAAATCAGCTCCTACCTATCTTCAATGCTTACTTCTTCATATTTCATGGATCCATCACCTACCATCATCACAAATTCTAATTCAATACTTTATTTTACTTTAAGGAAACTATGCTAAACCAATAACTAATTCAACCTCTTTCTTAATTTTGGATTTGCGGCTCAAAAGTCAAATCTTGGATTAACTTCAAGTGTTTTGAGTTTAGAACATCTCCTTAAACATACATTTTCGTTAATTACCATTTTGGTATAGCCAAGTAATCATTGCAATACGGATATAAGGGATTTGGGTGGAAAATGTATTATTTTTTTATATTAAAAATACATGTTAGAATGTACCTAATATATTAAAAAAAAAAAAAAGATGTTTCCACCAGAAGCCATAATCTTTGAAATTCAAAAATGATTTTTTTGCTTTACTTTATGTTAATGGACTCGATTGTTAAATCATTCTCCTGGAGAAGATGTCCTGAATTTGAATTGACGAGATTTTGGTGTAACTAATTAGTCAGGGCAGGAAAATCTTAGACACAATCTTCAGTTTCTTTATTTTTCTGGCGGTCCAGTTTGGATTGCCCCAATGTTGAAAGGAAGGTCAACATATATGGGTGCTCGTGCAATTCTGAAGTAACACCTCACATATCAATTTACCACAAATCCTTCACATATATCTGCTTTTGCACACGGAAACAGCAACAGTTAAATGTGCTTCTCATGTATCTGCTTTTGCTCCCACAATTTCTGTTGGTGAACCATGTATATTCAGCACTTACCACATCCTGACATAAATTTTTAACCTGTCCAAATAAAGCATAAACGTAGGTACGTTATTCTAAATTTGAACTTTGTAGATTATGTAGTATTAAGACAGCAATAATCTATCTATTCCCAGTTCTAATATACCATTGATTATAAGAAAAAGTGTAATTCTAGTGATTTTCTTCAAACTGATATACATTGTTTTAGATAGTTAATAAAATGTTAGAAATAAAAAAAAGTGAAATGTAATTAAGTGGATGATATTGTGCTTATATACGAGAATTGATACTTAAATTATAATTAAGAAGGTAATTAACAAATGGGACGCATGATTAGTAATGTCTGCATGAAAGCTGTATTTTGGGTAGTGTTAAAATGATACACAGGCTACACACCAACCCAAGCAACATGATTTTCACTTTGTGTATGCGATTTGTTTCTGTGCCACAGAACATGAATCTGAACTGCATGGTTCTTAATAGGCGACATGTCCTACTTCAGAAATAACTAACTCATTAAGTTTGACAAAACTCCTACCCATCAATAAAGATTTGTAGTAAAGGCATATCAAGGATATATAGATTTACATATATATATATGTAACAAAATTCTCTTGTCATCAGAGATCAATAATCGTCATTTTCAGTAACTTATAACGATTTAATATATATGCTATGTCCATATGGCTACTCCCAAATTCAATTAAATCTACACATAGTAAAGAAATTCTGCACCGTGCCCAAAAAAATATTAACTCTGTTATGTTTGTTATTTGTTATTTGTTATTTTATGTATAACTACCAGGTAGAAAGAAGAACGAATTAACGAGATTGAAAACGGATGCAGAAACAGTTAGCAATTATCCATTTTTCTGAATTCATTTTTTTTCCAAGCAACCGCGCTCTGTATCCACCTGACTTACCATGGATCGAAACCGACATGCGAGTTACTGAATCAACTTGCAACGATGATGCAATGCACATTTAAGAGGAAAAACTTGTCAACACCATTTTAATTTTCCTCAAAGAATATAGTAAATATAATGAATCCTGTGTTGAGAGTAGAAATTAAGAGGATACAATATTATACATAGAATAGGTTTGGGAAAATAGTAAAATTGCGGTATTAGTGAAATGAGAAAACCCTAGGGGAGTAATTAATAATAATAATAATAATAATAATAATAATAATAAAAGAAAAAGGAGATAAGCAATAGGAGCAGTGGGCATCCACTTCCACTTCTTCCACTCAACAATCATAGGAAAGATAACATGACCTTGTCGTCACCTATCCCAACAAAGTCAGAAAGGTCTCGGTCACACATTTCTCCACGTGTCACAATCCCATTGTTCCATAAACTCATTAAAAAGACGAAGCACCTTGTATTGTTGTATTAATGCCCGCCCCACCCAAACGCAAGGGTTCCCCTTTTCCATCCCCAACCAACCACTGTTAACGTGCTCTGCCCCTATACTATACTTCCCTCCCCCCACTATTATTATTATTGTACTAAGCAACCAAGCCCAATCCCTGAATGCTTAGAGAGAGAAAGAGTGTCATAAAGTGAAAGAGAGAGTGAGAACCAATTAGTAATTAGTGAGAAGAAGAAGAAGAAGAAGAAGATGGTGTTTGAGGAAACTGAACTCCGGTTGGGACTCCCTGGAGCAACCGAAACTGAAGGAGTAAGGAAGAGAGGATTCTCTGAAACTGAGACTCAAACTGAATCTGAATCTCATGAAACTCAATCAACCACTGTGGATTTGATGCTTAACCTCTCCCCCAAGTCAAAGGAACCTTCTTCTGTTACTGCAACAGATCCACGTCATATGCACAAATCTTCGCCTAAGGAAACAAATCCTCTTATGCTTTCCGATCCAGCCAAGCCTCCTGCTAAGTAAGCGCTTCAAAATACAGTTATAACTGAATATTAGTGTGCATGTGTTTGTTAATTTTCTGTTTCTACCTTTCATGATTTTCAACAGAATTAGTTAAACATGTAAACATGAGGATAATTAATATATAGTGCTTATATTAATGATATGGTTGATTCCAGAATGAGAAACCGTTAGAAATGGAAGACAAAAGGATAGATCATGAGAAATAGAGGGAGAGAACAATATTACGCTTTCAGTTTTCGTACAACACACAGTCTATTGCTAGAAACGTGATCTACAAGCTTTCAAATAGTTTCGCTAGCTGCTTATACGGGTCACGGGTGATAATAGCAATAACCTTCTTAATTCTACAAGTTTTCACGATATATGAGTATGTATTCTTTTGCAGACTGTTTAACATGCCATGTACGACATAATTAAGCAAATTCATATGTGTAGATGCTTATCTCGTTTCAGATGTAAAGAAAAGAAACAAATATTAGAGGATAGGATTATCATAAATAGAAACAGTTTGCTATATTCCAAGTCTTGGATGTGTAGCGAAGTAATGGATTTCATGGATAATCAACGAATTCTTTTCTCTATGAATTTTTTCTTATTCTTTTTTTTTTTTTTGGTTTCATTATATATGTAATTGTGTTGCGAAGCACTCGAATTATATTAAGTGATTACAGGAATATTAATTAATGAAATGAAGTGTATATTAGGGCGCAGGTGGTGGGTTGGCCACCGGTGCGGTCTTTCCGGAAGAACATGTTTGCAGCACAAAAGAGGGATGGAGAAGAGAGTGAGAAGAACAGTCCTAATGCAAGCTTTGTGAAAGTTAGCATGGATGGAGCACCTTACCTCCGCAAAGTGGACTTGAAGATGTACAACAGTTACCCACAGCTTTCTGATGCCTTAGGCAAAATGTTTAGCTCCTTCACCATTGGTAATTCATTAACCATAAATTAATTTTATGTACATGTGTCTTAATTTTGTTTAATTAATACTTCCTCACAGATAACATTCATATATATAATTAACCACCTAAAATAATGGATCTTAAATTTAATTTCAAAATTATACAAGTTGATATTAATCATTGGTGTGTTGTTGATATATTGAAGGAAATTGTGAATCCCAAGGCTTTAAGGATTTCATGAATGAGAGTAAGTTGATGGATCTTTTGAATGGCTCCGACTATGTCCCAACCTATGAAGACAAGGATGGAGACTGGATGCTTGTCGGTGATGTCCCATGGGAGTAAGTTTTTTTTTTCTCCACTTGATGGCTGAAATTATTTTGGTTGCAATAATTAGACCTTGTAATAGTTTCAAATTAAAGAAAAAGAGCAGGGAACATAAAAGCAGAAAAAGAAGACAGGAATTGGTTATGAACATTTCATTGTTATATATCAAATTAAACAAGTCCTTATCCAAGAAACTTTGCGTAAAAAATTATACATGTTAATGTGTTTGCATCCAACTTCCTTGTATCATATCTATGTGCAATAGAATAAGTATATCGTCTTATCATGCAATACCGATTTGTGTTGTTGTTTTAGTTACCAGGAACGTTTTGAGAACTCCTTTTTCCATATGACAATTACCATATACATATATATAGTATTGACAAACCATGTAAGACTTTTTGAAACAGTGTCCCTTACATATAGGATGATAACGGATAAAGTATTATTGAACTTGTTCTCATATTCACGGTAGCTTTAAAATTATATCTGCCTAGGTAACACAACTTAATTTTACTCTAATAGGTAAAACTTATTGTGATCCCTACTTACATATCCATTGAATTTGAATGAATACCGCCTAATTATCATCCAATTAATTATTTTGTAGTTAATAACATGAATTTTTTGCTTATGTCAACCAGGATGTTTGTTGAATCATGCAAGCGTTTACGTATCATGAAAGGAAAGGAAGCTATTGGACTGGGTTAGTATCCAAATTTCTTTTACTTTTACTTCATAAAAGGAACCCCCTACATATTAGTTATGATTCAATGTATAACCCTTCTATTTACTCATATATATTGTTTAATATCGATGTTGGTAAAAAAATTGTAGTGATTATATTCGGAGAAACAAATTCTAAAATCAAACCTTTTATTTTATTATGACTGATCAGCACCAAGAGCCGTGGAGAAATGCAAGAACAGGAGCTAGAATAGTAGTACCAGTTCATAACCTGCCCCATCGTTAGTGGTGCCCAGTTGACTTAGTAACTGAAGCAAGGTTAAGCTGCAGCAGACACAGATGGACAGAGCAGGGTGTTAAAAATATAGTTAATTCTGTGTATCATTATGGTTTGTTATATAATATTTCAAACAAGCTGTGAGATGTCTAAGTATAAATTATGAACAGAAACGATAATGACTCTATAATTATGTTGCAAGACTTTCTTATTTCTTTCCTTGTTGTGTGCTTGCATAATAATAAGTTTAATAATGTGCTTGTCTGTTGTAGCTATATATTTTTCGTTTACTACTTTTCAACTTGTCCTTTTTGTCCTCCATTATCATTATCGATCGATTCCTTGTATTAATCAATTTTTTTTTATTTGTATGATAATAAAAAAGCATTTGCATGGACGTTAGTTTTTGTTTTAGGTCAAGAACCGTGTAGCTGGTACTTGAAATGTTCCCTAAACATGATAGATTGGGGGACAGGATCATGTGCAACCACAAAGCGCATTTATGCAAGCCCGTTGATAAAAGTTTATAATTTATTATTATACTTTATATATATAGACAGAGTGTTTCAATTCCATAAAACGTTTTTATATTCAAGAATTAAGAGAATTAGCTTAAATAATATTGAAAGTCAATTTTGTTTAATGATTCAACAATATATGATGATTAGATAACAGTGTAATTTACATTGACAGCTAATCAAAATACCCAAAAGAAATTATGAACATAATAAGAGCAGTGTTATTTAACAGGAAAGCTTTTATATGAAAACTGTAGTAAATGTTTGATAAATAATTAAAAAAATAAAGTAATACTGAAGAATAAATGAGAAAATGTAATTTTTAACTTTAAGAAAGTAATTAGTCAAGTTAAGTAAAAAGGATCTCACAATTAACAAGTTGCAAATTTAAGTTTTTATTCATTTATTTGAGATAAATGTAACTATTTTATAAATATTATTTAAATTTAGAGCTTTTTTTCTACCTTAAACTACGATATCATTTCCTTTTTTAAAGAAAAAAATGGAATAATTATTAAAAGAAGCAGCAAAAGTTGATAATCCTCTTAAATAGGTGGTACAATTTAAAAAAAAAATCATAAATCAATATTCCTATAATAACCTTACTTTGTTAAGCAATATGTAAAAAAATAATTTTCTTTCTAAAAACATGAACTATTATTGTAAAAAACAAAATACATTTCTTTTCACTCTTAAATCATTTCACAAAAACATTTATATTATTTTTTAAAATATAAAAAAAAATTACACTAACCCTTTCTAAATTTTTTTGAAAAAACACTTATTTTTTTTTATATTACTTTAACTTTTTTATGTCTATAAAATTATAATAAATTAAAAAAAGGTTTATCTAAGATTATATATAATTGAAAAAATATGTTATATTATATTTTTATATAAATAAACAAAGATTTGTGTAAAATTAAAAAAATGTAGAAATGAATTATATTTTAATAAATCTCAAAACATATCAGTGTAATATTTCAAATATAAATGATCTACCATTTTGATAT
Source organism: Canavalia gladiata (assembly GCA_037954105.1). Lineage (NCBI taxonomy): Eukaryota > Viridiplantae > Streptophyta > Magnoliopsida > Fabales > Fabaceae > Canavalia > Canavalia gladiata. The sequence continues at coordinate 64,601,268 of CM075660.1, forward strand.
TATTTATTAATAGAATTTACAATTGGCTAGAACGGAAGTTGATAGAAATCCTTATGATATTTGTTATACATGATCATCCATTTCTTATAATCGTGAAACCAATTAACTATCAACAAAAAACTATAACCATAATCAGAAAGAGAGAAAGATTAGTTTGAAAATATATTCTAAATGTTATATATATTTATCAACCATATATACTTAAACATTTGATTTTTAAAAGATACCACATATTCCATCAAATGTTTAATGATAAAGTTGATAGCAATTTCAACTCTCAACCAAAAGGAACTTAAATATAACTTATTTGTCAAAATACCAAATAGATTAATAAAATAATGAAGAGCTCGATTAAAAAAAATAGGTAGCTTTATGATAAAAGTTCAAAATATTAATTTTTTTTATAATTAATCGTAAAAATAAATTAGATTAAATTAAATTTTGTATTGTATGAGTCTGGTCTAACTTTTAAATTTAAAGTGTAGGTCAAGACTATGTACTTGATATAAGCTAATTTTTAAAAACCTAGTATGATTTTTTAAAAGCTAGCATAGCCAATAAACTTGTTTAAAAACATTTTATAATAACTTTTTTACATACATTAAAAGCTTATGCTTAAATCATTATACGCTACAATAAAATAATAATAAAATAGATAATTATGGTTAAACTTATATGTCAATATATAAACAACATACATTTTAAAAAAAAATAGATATGTGATTTTAAAATAATACATTAGCAATCATAATTAATTTATATGACAATAATATTGTTATATCATTTATATTTACTTAAATAAATTAGGCTATTAAATTTAAAAAAAAATTATATAATCTGAAGCTTAATCTTTTTAATTAAATAAGTTTTTTTTTAAAAATTATTTATCTTATTTAATAATTAAGTTTGGTTTGATATTAACTTAGTATAAACTAAACTATAAATTCTTATAACTCATCTATTTTCATCTTTATTTATAATAATAATAATAATAATAATAATAATAATAATAATAATAATATTATGCATTTTTTTATATCGCACTGATATACTTTTTATAAATAATTTTACCTAGTTTTTTCTATTATTAAATTTTTTCTATATTACAGTAATATTAAATAAATATTTATGATGTAGGTGAATATGGTAAAATATCATGCAATTTATTATTATTATTTAATTAAATAAAATATATTTGTAATTATTATAAATATAAATCAAATTGAGTTTTATAAATTTTTAATTTTTTTAAAGTGATTCCTATCTTCTTTTGTAAATGTGATATTTATATAAATATACCATGTTATATATTATTTTAAAATAATTATTAATTTAATATAATTACATATATGACATGTTATTTTAAATAATAACAAATTTTATTTTTAAAATTTATAATAATTAAAAAATTAATAAAATATTTTTTATAAAATAATATCAAAATTATTTTATATTTTATATAACTTAAAAACATATTTAAATCTTCTCACCTGCTTTAAGTCATCAAAATTAATTTAATAATAAAAATTAAAATAATTTTTATAAAATTTAAATTCAAATATTATTTATTTTCATTCCTTCTCACGTACTTTTATTATGATAGGATGAGGGAATCTTCTAACTTGGACCGTTTTACTAATGAGTCAATGTCACGGAATTAATGACTCATAATGAGTCACTGTCACCAATTTAATGACTCTTTAATACGATAATGATATATTCTTCTGACAATTACTTTGCCAGAAAAAGATGCTTATAATAACCTCAAATTGTTGCTTTCAGTTTCTGTATGATTACCAAATGCTAATTATTTCCAATTATTTCAGAAATTTTCTTGAAAATTATTTGCAATGTCTGTTTGGGCAGGGAAATATCTTGCTGTAACCAAAACAAAGAGAGAAATATCTTGTGTGTTAGGTTGAACCACAATTGTTGCTTCTCCATTTGCGGAAGCTTGTTCAACTTCACTATAATTTGACAAGCTATTTAAGGAAGGAATTTTTATCAAGTTCCTAATTTCATTTATTTTACGCGGTGAGCTAAAAATAACGTGCAGAAATTGCTGGCCATTATCATATGGTTAGAGAAACTAGCCACTAAGCAAGAGAGACCAAGTGTGTGTTTGATTTCATCTCTTCACTCGTTGGATTTACGTTGTTCATAGGTAATAATACTTTCATATCTATATAGTTATATGAAAAAAAATTGACAAGATTAATTATATCTTAATGTATTTATTTTTATTTTTATTTTTAAATTGACATCCAAATTATGAACATGCTATATTTTGAAGAAAAATTAAAATTTACTAATATTCTAAATATATTTTGATAAAATTTCAGAAATAATAAATAATATATAATTTATATTTCTTTTATGCATGAAAGATAAAAATATTAATTTTGATTCATTCAATATAATTTAATCTTAATTTATATGAACCAAGATCAAAATATCCATAAATCCATAAAAATCTATACTCATAAAATCATTAAACTTTATATGTTATGATTAGTCATAAGCTTAATTTTTTTTCAATTTTTTATAAAAAAAATTATTTTTCTACTTTCTTTCCTCTCTTTAAATAAAATAGTAATAAAAAATTAAAATAAATAAGAAAATTTAGAAAAATAAATAAATAAAAAAGATAATTTTAAAGATAGAGAGATAAATATATTAAAAAAAATAAAAGTACAGAAAAAATTAAGAACAACTTAAAAAAGAAAGAGAAAAACTATAGAGGAAGAAAATTTTAAAAATAAATTAAAAAATACAAATAAATTAAAAAATATTTTAGTACAACAAAAAATACTGAAGAAAATATTTAAAGAAAGAAATAAAAAATAAAAAAATAAAAAAAATGATGAAATTTTATAGAAAAAGAGTTAAATATAAATTAGGATTATATGAGTTAGTTTACATTTTAATTATATAGATTAAAGTTTGAAAATTACTACTTTTAGATAAATTACAAATAGAGGATTATAAGATAGGGATAGATAAGTTAAGTATAATTAAAAAACTCTACTTTTAAATTAGTTACAAAACAAAATGTTATAAGATAAAATTAGATAAATTAGTTTATATTCATCTTGTTTAATTTAAAAGTTACATAGATTAAGATCTAAAAAATTTTATTTTTAAATGAGTTACAAAATAAATAATTATAAGATAGGTTAGATAGGTTAGCCCACATTTATCACATTTAATATGAGTTACATATATTCAAATTTAAAAATTATACTTTAAGATATATTATAAAATAAAAAAATACAATTAAATGAATTTATCCATATTAAATCCACTTAAATTAAAAATGATGTGTGTTAAAATTTAAAAAAATTCAACTTCTAAATAAATTACATAATATAGAATAATATAGAATCAACTAAGTTGATCTATAGGCCATAAACTAATTTAACAACTCTAATAAAAATAATACGTACACTAATAAAAAAATAGAAACTGCCGACAATAATCATATAAACAAACATAATCTAGATAAATTTATTCACAAGATCCTAGTAAAGTAAAATTAGCCAAACCTAGAAATGTGGATATTAAAATCCTATTTCAGAGACATTCTTGAGGCAAAAGAAAGTCATTCATGCTTCTAACACTTCAACTAATAATTGGCAAAGGATCTAGTGTCAGAGCAACTCACAATCACCATCACAAGTTAGATTTTGTATTTTCTTTGGTCTCAACATCATGAAATTCAATTGTCTTCATTCTAAGTATGATCATTTGGCTCCTGTACACTTAAAAGAGTCAATTATCATAACAAGGTGGTTGAGCATCTCTAGATTCTGTGATATGTCAAAATTTTGGTTCCTTCACTATCTTTCTGATCTTTCTTGGAAACAAGCTCTAAGAACCCACTATTAATAAAGAGGCTTCACCTTTTTTTTTCTGCTACAACACAAGCATTGTAAGAAACGGTTAATAAACATGATTCATTTGTTTTAAAATTGGATAAAATTATTTTGACAGATGAATTAATTTTAAATCGTTAGCATATTTGGGATATGTTCCCATATTATGTTCAACTGAAGATTTTACATTAGAATGTAGGCCATGGTGATTGGAAATCTTCAAATTAGTCTTCTAAAATTGCACGTGTTACTATATTAGCATATTAGTCTTCGAAAATTATTTTGGATCAAATTAGACTCTTAATGATCTAAAATGTCATAGTATAAGTCCTCTACAAATTTGCGCTAAATTAGTCTCTCAGGATATCTAAAATATCATCGTATTCATCTTTATGTTTGACAAAAGGTGCAACTAAAAAAATTTGAGTTGTCATAGTGATAAGCATAGATTTCATAAATAATTATCTCTCACTTTTATCTCATTAAGACTTCTTATATGTTCAATTAAGTGATCTTTGTCATATTTTATGAGTTTGGGTTCATATGAAGTTTAATTGAATTTCTTTGCTTACCCGATTAAAATGACACTATTATAGTATTTTGAGCATAATAGGAGTTGTAGACATCCAAAAATCATGAAATCTATCTTGAATGAAAGCTTAAAGAAGTGTCCATATTTACAAAGCAAGAGAAGATTCTAAATGGGATGTTTAGGACTCCGAAATTATCTCAAAAGATGAGATAGTGTTGCTGACGTGGAATTTGAACAGTGTGCAAAGATCCGGCCATATCTTGAGATATAGAAGTCATATTGAGATGAAATCAACTTTGTTGGACAGCTAAGATCCAGGGCTACAACTTTTGTTCAGAAGGCAAGCTCTAATTCGGACATGTGAACATCCGAAATTGCGGTGCAAGAAAGTCAAAATTGTTGTGCTCATTGGTGGCAAAAATTCAAAAGTGTTTTGCAATTTCAACAAAGCCCATGTGAAAGCAAGAAAAGGGTAGAAAAGTAATATCCTAGTTGGTGACTTTCTGAAGATGATGCCTCAAAAATCCTCTATAAATAGAAGGGTTTGCAAGAGGAGACACACACCATTTTGGAGATTAACTCCAATACCACTTTCTTTCTTTCTTTCTTTCTTTCTTTCTTTCTTCCTTTCTTTCTTTCTTATTAGTTTTGCCTCCTTCATGGAAGACTTAGTTTTTCTTTCTTGTTAGTTTGCCTCCTACATGGAAGGCTTAGCTTTTCTTTATTGTTAGTTGCCTCCTACATGGAAGGCTTAAGATTTATTTGTTGTTAGTTGCCTCCTACATGGAAGGCTTAGGATTTATTTGTTGTTAGTTTGCCTCTTTCTTTGTTGTTAGTTTGCCTCCTTCATGGAAGGCTAGGTTTGTAGTTTCAATTCGAGGATTCAAGCTATTTTCATTTTAACTTTGAGGTCTTGATCTTTATTTACATGCTTATTAAGTGGTTTCTACTCTACTTCACTATATTCTTCAATTTTATTCTTTAATCAAAGTTTGATCGGTTGACGTATTTTGATTAATGCATGATTGATTTATAATTGGTTTTTGATTGGTAAATCACTTTCCAAAAGTTTGAAGAGTAGAAATTAAGTAATTTAATTGAAGGTTTTCATTTTATTACTTACTTCAACTGAATTCTGATTGTGAAATTGGTTTAGATAAAAGATTAAGTGGTTACTAAATCTTGTTGATCATAATCAATTAAATTCTGAGAGGTTTCTCAGTAGAGAATTCAAGGATCATTGTAGGGGTTCCAGATGATCCTAGGTTGATAAACACAATGCATGATTTTAGTGATCAATGATTAGTTAAGAAAATAGCCTCTGAATTCCTTGAGTTGATTATTGTTAAGTCAAATAAATTTCATTCTGTATTTTGCATATAGAACTTCATATCAAATCTTTCCAAAATCCCCTTGTTCTAACCTTCTCCTTATTTGCTTAAGAATCTGAAATGGTCTTTGGGAGATGACCTAGGTTGCACCTTATACTATACCAATAGTTTGGGGGAAATCTAGAAATTATTTTTGCGCGTTTACGACGAGCGTGTCAAAATTTGGCGCCGTTGCCGGGGACCATTTTAATTTCCTAGGCTCATTTAGGAGTTTGTATAAAAATTTTAATCTTTCTAACAATTGTTTTTACTTTAGGTATATCATTCTTGGATTTTCTGTATGAATTCACCTTTTTGTGTATGACCCGATCCAATCCTGAAAATTTATATGCATATGATCCTGAGATTGATAGAACATTCCACCATTTGAAAAGAGCACATAGAAGGCATTCATCCAGTAATAACCAAGAAAGTAACAGTAGTGATTTTTCATCTTTAAATTTTGATAGTTTTAAATATTTTGCTAAGAACATGGCTGATAGAACCTTAAAAGAATTAGCTGCACCTGATGTTGCTTATCAACCATTGTGCATTCAATACCCTGATGTTGATGCACCATTTGAACTGAAGTCTGGACTAATACATTTGCTACCTAAGTTTCATGGCCTTGCAGGTGAGGACCCTCATAAACATTTGAAGGAATTTCACATTGTGTGTTCCACAATGCGGCCACAAGGAATTCCAGAAGATCATATCAAGTTGAAGGCATTTCCTTTCTCCTTAAATGATGGAGCTAAGGACTGGTTGTACTATCTACATCCAACATCTGTTACAAGCTGGAATGATATGAAAAGATTATTCTTGGAGAAATTCTTCCCTGCATCCAGAACAGCAGCTATCAGGAAAGAGATTTGCGGCATCAAACAGAACTCCCAAGAAACTCTCTATGAGTATTGGGAGAGATTCAAGAAACTATGCGCCACTTGTCCACACCATCAAATCAGTGATCAATTACTGATTCAGTATTTCTATGAAGGACTCATGCCAATGGACAGAAGCATGGTTGATGCAGCTAGTGGTGGAGCACTTATGGACAAAACTCCTACAGCAGCTCGAGATTTGATTGCCAACATGGCAGAAAATTCTCAGCAATTCAATTCTCGAACTAATTCCTTGTCTAAAGGAGTCCATGAAATGACCACCAAGACAGACCATACACGATTGGAGAACAGAATTGAAGAACTAACCTCCATCGTAAGACAGTTGGCCATCGGACAACAACAGCAACTTAATGTTATTGACAAAACCAAAACATGTGGCATCTGCACTTCTGCAGATCATCCTACTGATGCATGCCCAACATTGCAAGAAAGTGAGACACCTGAGGCTGCAGTAAATGGTATTTTTGGCACAGGACAACAATACAGGCCTCCTCAACATTATCAGCAACAGAAGTTTGAACCACCTTCTGGAACATACAATCCTAGTTGGAGATATAGAAGTCATATTGAGATGAAATCAACTTTGTTGGACAGCTAAGATCCAGGGCTACAACTTTTGTTCAGAAGGCAAGCTCTAATTCGGACATGTGAACATCCGAAATTGCGGTGCAAGAAAGTCAAAATTGTTGTGCTCATTGGTGGCAAAAATTCAAAAGTGTTTTGCAATTTCAACAAAGCCCATGTGAAAGCAAGAAAAGGGTAGAAAAGTAATATCCTAGTTGGTGACTTTCTGAAGATGATGCCTCAAAAATCCTCTATAAATAGAAGGGTTTGCAAGAGGAGACACACACCATTTTGGAGATTAACTCCAATACCACTTTCTTCCCATAGAGAATCATTCACTCTTTCAACTTGATGCCATAGACCTTCTTGCGGATGATTATTCTATTGACAATCTACTTTTTAAAATTTTTGATTTTGATTTAGATTACTTAGATAATTTTACTTGCACATGTGATGAATTTGATTCATGTATTGTGTGTTCCAGGATTAATGCTGCAGACCAACCTTCGTTGAAAGATGACATGTTAGATGCAAGTGTTGCAGACATTTCAATCTCAGATAGATCTCTTCCTTCCATAATACAACCACCTCCTTTAGAGTTGAAGCCTTTGCCTGAACATCTAAAGTATGCTTATTTGGGGGAAAATGAGAAGCTTCCTGTCATTGTAGCAAAGAACCTTCTACCACAACAGGAAGAAAGGTTACTGCAAACCTTAAAAAGCCATAAACAAGCAATTGGATGGACTTTGGCTGATATTCCAGGTATTAGCCCATCTACTTGTATGCATAGGATACTGCTAGAGGAAAACACCAGACCTGTTAGACAACCACAAAGGCGTTTGAATCCAACCATCCTAGATGTGGTAAAGAAGGAAGTAGGTAAGCTTTTGGCAGCTGGTATCATCTATCCCATCTCAGACAGTGATTGGGTAAGCCCGGTGCAAGTAGTTCCTAAGAAAACTGGCATGACTGTAGTCAAAAATCACAATGATGAACTAATCCCTACCAGAATACAAAACAGTTGGAGAGTGTGCATAGATTATAGGAAGCTTAACCAAGCTACTCGCAAGGATCACTTCCCTTTGCCCTTCATAGACCAAATTTTGGAAAGATTAGCAGGAAAATCTCACTATTGCTTTCTAGATGGTTTTTCAGGTTATTTTCAAATACATATAGCCCCAGAAGACCAGCATAAGACCACCTTCACTTGTCCTTTTGGTACTTTTGCCTATCGAAGGATGCCCTTTGGTCTATGCAATGCCCCTGGAACCTTTCAAAGATGCATGGTAAGCATTTTCTCTGATCTCTTAGAAAGTTGCATGGAAGTGTTTATGGATGACTTCACTGTATATGGTTCTTCTTTTGATGCATGCTTAGAAAGCCTTTCTAAAGTTTTGGACAGATGCATTGAGACTAACCTGGTTTTGAATTTTGAAAAATGTCATTTCATGGCAACAGAAGGTATAGTCTTAGGACACTTGGTATCTAGCAAAGGTTTAGAGGTTGATAAGGCCAAGATAGACATTATTACTTCTCTACCTTACCCCACTTCTGTGCGAGAAGTACGTTCTTTACTTGGTCATGCAGGTTTTTACAGAAGATTCATCAAGGATTTTAGCAAGATTGCACAACCTCTTTCTAAACTACTACAAAAAGATACCAAATTTGTGTTTGATCAAGCATGCAAGGATTCATTTGATGAACTAAAGAAGCGGTTGACAACCACTCCCATCATTCAACCACCTAATTGGACGCTTCCATTTGAATTAATGTGTGATGCATCCAATTATGCCCTTGGTGCTGTACTGTCTCAAAGAGTTAGCAAGAGATCTCATGTCATTGCATATGCCTCTCGCACACTTGATGCAACCCAATCAAATTACACAACTACTGAGAAGGAGCTTTTGGCAATTGTGTTTGCATTAGATAAATTTCGCTCCTATTTGCTTGGATCTAAAGTTATTGTCTTCTCTGACCATGCAGCTTTGAAATACTTGCTGAAGAAGACAGATGCTAAGCCAAGACTGATTCGTTGGATGCTTCTGTTGCAAGAATTTGATTTAGAGATTAAAGACAAGAGTGGTGCAGAGAACCTTGTAGCAGATCATTTAAGTCGGATCCAGCAACCTTGTGAAGAAACTTCAATTGCAGATTCATTCCCAGAAGAGCATCTCTATCATTTGCACGGGAAGGATCCTTGGTATGCAGATTTGGTAAACTATCTGGTTGCTAAAGAAATACCCAAACACTTCACCAAATCGCAACTTGCCAAGTTGAAAAGTGATGCCAAACACTACATATGGGATGAACCATACCTTTGGAAGACATGTAGTGATCAAATCATTAGAAGATGTGTTCCAGATCATGAAGTTCAGTCTATACTTACCTTTTGCCATTCCCTAGCTTGTGGTGGACACTTTGGGCCACAACGGACAGCTAGAAAAGTACTAGACTCAGGCTTTTATTGGCCTACAATATTTCGTGATGCACATAGATTATGCATAACTTGTGAGCAGTGCCAAAGAATAGGGAGTATTTCGCGCAGAAATGAGATGCCTCAACAACCACTTCTCTTTTGTGAGGTATTTGATGTTTGGGGTATAGACTTTATGGGTCCATTCCCTGTCTCTTTTGGCTTTGTTTACATTCTGCTAGCTGTTGATTATGTTTCAAAATGGGTGGAGGCAAAAGCCACCCGTACTGATGATGCTCGAGTTGTTGCAGATTTTATCAGGTCTAACATTTTTAGCAGGTTTGGCATTCCTAGAGCTCTAATTAGTGACCAAGGTACTCATTTTTGCAACCGCACAATGGAAGCCCTACTCCGCAAATATGGAGTCATGCATAAAGTCTCCACCCCTTATCATCCTCAAACAAATGGTCAAGCTGAAGTTTCTAATCGAGAGATCAAGAAAATCTTAGAGAAAACAGTTCAGCCTAACAGGAAGGATTGGAGCTTGCGCCTTGTTGATGCATTATGGGCATATAGGACAGCTTACAAGTCACCCATTGGCATGTCTCCCTACAGGATTGTCTTTGGTAAAGCATGTCATCTTCCAGTTGAATTAGAGCATAGAGCATTTTGGGCAGTAAAGAAATGCAACATGGATCTAGACCAAGCAGGAATCCATAGAAAGCTTCAATTGCAGGAACTTGAAGAAATTCGATTAGAAGCATACGAAAACTCCAAAATTTACAAAGAAAAGGTCAAAGCTCTTCATGACAAAAAGTTGGCAAGAAAGGAGTTTTCCGTTGGACAAAAAGTTCTCCTTTTCAATTCTCGGCTAAAGCTTATGCCTGGTAAGCTACGCTCTAGATGGTTAGGACCATTTGTAGTTACTAATGTTTTTCCTTATGGTGCAGTGGAAATAAAAAATGAGGTAACTGAAAAAATCTTCAAGGTGAATGGACATCGTCTTAAACCATTTTTCGAAGGTTTTCAAAAGCACACGGTAGAAGAAGTGCATTTGCACAATGCCACATACCTGCAATAAATTCAAGAGAAGTCTCTCTCTCTCTCTCTTTCTCTCTTTCTCTCTCTCTCTCTTTCTCTCTTTCTCTCTCTCTCTCTTTCTCCCTCTCCCTCTCTCACATTCCTCGCTTATAAGTTTCAACTAATCTCTCAACTTCCTTCTTCACCTCTTAAATCATCCCAACTATTACACCACATTGAGCTTGCAGGAATAATAACTTGAGTGTTTTAAGAAAAAAAATGGAGAAAGCTCTCACCAGGATCAAAATTTTGTTCCCTACTCTCCCCAGAAATTTTCTTAAAGACATTTACAATTGCAGACTTGAACGATTGAGAGCATTAACACTCTTAGGCCTTCCAGAAGATGTCCGTTGGATCATTGAAGCTAAGGTACGTTTAGCAGGTGAATTTCAATAATCAATTGTTAAAAATATGCCAGGTATGGGACGAAGTTCCTATGCAAAGAAGAGAAGGGCAAAAAGAATTGGAGTTTGCTACAGGTGTGCAAGATGGACCTGTAACACAAGATGCAAGAACCCTGGAATGGTTTCAAGAAATCGAGAGGACAAAATTCAATTCATAAAGGATGGACTGAGTAAGGAGTCATTGGATGATATCATTCAGACTCTTGAGACGCATCCTAGTGGGCATGTACAAGGAGTCCTTCTTGATTTGTTTGAACTGTTCCGTAAGGAAAAAGCACGTTATAGTCTTGGGAATCTGACTTTAAAAGACCCTGTTGTCAGTTTACAAGAAAACTGAATGGGAAGCACATCCTCGACTCTTAGAAGGCGTTTCAGCCGTTACTGGACGTAAAACCAGAGGAAGATGTGAGCCACAATCACAACTACTGTTCATTCTCATGCGTGTATGTTTGTCATTTACATTGTCTTTTCAATTTATTGGGCCACCGTTTTTTTTTTTTTTTTTTTAAATTTTCACCCCTGCTTAAAGTCTTTCCCCTCTGACATTCACCTTTTCCTTGAACCAAAAATTCAAACTTTTGCAACCAAAATTCAAACTTTTGCAACAAAAATTCAAACTTTTGTAGCAAAAATTCAAACTTTTGCTACCAAATCCTGATCCCGCACTATTCAAGCGATCTCCTTGTCTGATATTGAGTCCCTATAAATTATCCACCTCTATGACATATTTTTTCAAAAAAAAAAAAAAAAAAAAAAAGACAGAAACACCGTATATGGATAAGATCAATACTATCTGTGTTTTTGGTGGGTCTAACCTTGGAAAGGATGGAGAATTTCAACATGCAGCTTCTACCCTTGGTAAGGCATTAGCTGCAAGAAAAATCAATCTTGTTTATGGGGGAGGGATTCAGGGTTTAAAAGGATGTGTTGCAGGATCTGCACTCACAAAGGGGTGTAACGTCTTAGGTGTTGGCTTAAAAAATGGGAGCACCTCCTACTTCACCCTGGGTACTGAATTGAAGGTTGCAACCATGCATGACCGTATGAGACACATGTTGGTTAATTCTAATGCATTTATTGCATTACCTGGTGGTCTTGGAACAATGGAAGAAATTTTTACCATTATATTTTGGGCCTATCGGAATTTTCATAAAAAACCTTTGGGCTTATTGAATATTAATGGCTTTTATAATGGTTTGATATCCTTTTTAGATCATGCAGTAGAGCAGGAGTTCATGCCACAATCCATGCGCAACATCATAGTATCTGCTTCAACTGTTGAACAGCTACTTGAGATTTTGCAAAATCCTACATCTGAGCTCAGTCAAGCAATGCAGCTGGTGAACCAACCAAATCAGGATGGCAGAGATAAAAGAGAACCAGATACCACTCTTCGGTTATAACTTTTCCTTACTTTGATGGTTTTCTTACATTTCTTTTCCTGTTATATGAAATTTCATCTAAGACATTGGGGACAATGTCTTGGATAGGTTGGGGGGAAGATGGTCCGACATCTAAAATTAAAAAAAAAAAAAAAAAAACAAAACAAAACAAAACCCAAAAAAAAAAAAAAAACAAAAAAAAAACAAAAAAAAAAATTAGGTTAGATTCATAAACTTGCTTTGAGTAAGATGGCTGAGTAAGGAGTTACACTTGACTCTTGATACGCATCTTATGATTTAAAAAAAAAAAAAAATTGAATGTGGAAGTATGTTTTTCTTTAGATTTCATAAAATAATTGAAGCAAAATGATTTACATTTCGAGATTAATTAGTTTGGCAACACATATTTGAACTGGATAGATTAGATTTGATAAATATATTACCTGTGAGATTTTGAGCCTTATTATTATTTTCTTTCTTGTGTGATTTTCATCCATGGAATATGTTACTTCAGAACTTGCATTGATTCTTTTTGAAGCTACATTTTCACATGATTTGTACAAAAATGATTGAGGCACTGTTTTCCTTGAACAAACCACTTGGCCAAATAACTAAACCATATAATTTTATCCTTTGATCAGCCCTTTGAGCCGATTAGCCTTTTCTTCTTTTTAGCTCACCACAAATAAAAAAAAAAAAAAAAAAAAAAAAAAAAAACAACTTTGTCTGACCATAGAAGGTGAGGAATACTGGATTTATCATACCATAAGTGTTTCAATAAGTGTGGGGGAGATTATTGTTGTGTTCATCAATATCATGGTTGAAAAAAAAAAAAAACTGAAGCAATAAATTAATAAATAAACTATTATATTGAAAAAAAAAATAAAAAAAAAAATTGAAGAAGTGATATCTGTTTCTCACACTTGCACTTACAATCAATTCTCAATCCTCACCATTTTCATTGGTCTAACATTGTATCTCTTCAATATATCATTTCATCTTTCTATTCCCGTTAGAACCAAAATAAAGACCTCTTGATTTGTGCATTGCATGTGTACATAGTAGTAGAGAAGTAGAAGATATGCAAGCCTATGATAGTTCATCTTTCATGGATTGAATTTGAGAGAAACACTTACCAAATCAAACACTTGAGAGATTCAGAGTATATCATGTGAGGTTTTATCTTTCTCAATCTATGTTTTTCAAATTAAAGTTGCCTTTCTAAGTAATTTCAAAAATGTGATGAAAGAATGCTTCATGAAATTTTGTGAATTCTTGAGAAATCAACTCAAAACTTTGATGTTCTTTCAAAAAAAAAAAAAAAAAAAAAAAAAAAAAAAAAAAAGTCACCAATCCTTAACTTAAGTTTGCCCGAGACGTGCAAAAGATAAGTGTGGGGGAATTTGATAAGCATAGATTTCATAAATAATTATCTCTCACTTTTATCTCATTAAGACTTCTTATATGTTCAATTAAGTGATCTTTGTCATATTTTATGAGTTTGGGTTCATATGAAGTTTAATTGAATTTCTTTGCTTACCCGATTAAAATGACACTATTATAGTATTTTGAGCATAATAGGAGTTGTAGACATCCAAAAATCATGAAATCTATCTTGAATGAAAGCTTAAAGAAGTGTCCATATTTACAAAGCAAGAGAAGATTCTAAATGGGATGTTTAGGACTCCGAAATTATCTCAAAAGATGAGATAGTGTTGCTGACGTGGAATTTGAACAGTGTGCAAAGATCCGGCCATATCTTGAGATATAGAAGTCATATTGAGATGAAATCAACTTTGTTGGACAGCTAAGATCCAGGGCTACAACTTTTGTTCAGAAGGCAAGCTCTAATTCGGACATGTGAACATCCGAAATTGCGGTGCAAGAAAGTCAAAATTGTTGTGCTCATTGGTGGCAAAAATTCAAAAGTGTTTTGCAATTTCAACAAAGCCCATGTGAAAGCAAGAAAAGGGTAGAAAAGTAATATCCTAGTTGGTGACTTTCTGAAGATGATGCCTCAAAAATCCTCTATAAATAGAAGGGTTTGCAAGAGGAGACACACACCATTTTGGAGATTAACTCCAATACCACTTTCTTTCTTTCTTTCTTTCTTTCTTTCTTTCTTCCTTTCTTTCTTTCTTATTAGTTTTGCCTCCTTCATGGAAGACTTAGTTTTTCTTTCTTGTTAGTTTGCCTCCTACATGGAAGGCTTAGCTTTTCTTTATTGTTAGTTGCCTCCTACATGGAAGGCTTAAGATTTATTTGTTGTTAGTTGCCTCCTACATGGAAGGCTTAGGATTTATTTGTTGTTAGTTTGCCTCTTTCTTTGTTGTTAGTTTGCCTCCTTCATGGAAGGCTAGGTTTGTAGTTTCAATTCGAGGATTCAAGCTATTTTCATTTTAACTTTGAGGTCTTGATCTTTATTTACATGCTTATTAAGTGGTTTCTACTCTACTTCACTATATTCTTCAATTTTATTCTTTAATCAAAGTTTGATCGGTTGACGTATTTTGATTAATGCATGATTGATTTATAATTGGTTTTTGATTGGTAAATCACTTTCCAAAAGTTTGAAGAGTAGAAATTAAGTAATTTAATTGAAGGTTTTCATTTTATTACTTACTTCAACTGAATTCTGATTGTGAAATTGGTTTAGATAAAAGATTAAGTGGTTACTAAATCTTGTTGATCATAATCAATTAAATTCTGAGAGGTTTCTCAGTAGAGAATTCAAGGATCATTGTAGGGGTTCCAGATGATCCTAGGTTGATAAACACAATGCATGATTTTAGTGATCAATGATTAGTTAAGAAAATAGCCTCTGAATTCCTTGAGTTGATTATTGTTAAGTCAAATAAATTTCATTCTGTATTTTGCATATAGAACTTCATATCAAATCTTTCCAAAATCCCCTTGTTCTAACCTTCTCCTTATTTGCTTAAGAATCTGAAATGGTCTTTGGGAGATGACCTAGGTTGCACCTTATACTATACCAATAGTTTGGGGGAAATCTAGAAATTATTTTTGCGCGTTTACGACGAGCGTGTCACATAGTATAAGTCCTCTACAAATTTGCGCTAAATTAGTCTCTCAGGATATCTAAAATATCATCGTATTCATCTTTATGTTTGACAAAAGGTGCAACTAAAAAAATTTGAGTTACTAATTTAGTGATCGATTAAAACTTTATTTAGTAATTTGATGATAAAATCTTTGGAGAACTAATATGATGAAAGTGATGATATCTATCCTTGGGGAAATAACTTGGTGTTAAAAACTTTTAAGAATGGTGTGGTAATGCATTTAACTTTGAAGGAAAAAATTAAGGGTTTTCTCGTATAAGAGTAAATATCCAATTTAGTTCATGAAAAAATTCATTCAACCCAATTTAATCTTTAAAAAAAATTCACCAAATAATCCCTCAAATTTATAAATATGGAACATTTGGTCCTTCATTCCATTAAGCATGAGGGCTAAAGTGTCTCGTGCCTATAATTTTCAAGGTAAAATGGTTACTGTTTGTCAGTAATCAAAGTATATCCAGTATCTTTTTTTTTTTTTTTTTTATAACCAACTTGGGTATTCATCTTAAGAATTATAATACTACCTATCCATGAAAGCATGTATTTTTATGTTACCTGTCTCACCGTCTAGATTATTAATACTGTCACAGCTAGAATGTACAGAATATATTCCACTTTCTGCAAAGGGTGTTTCAGTTTTCTATAAAATGTTTTAAAATATATGCTGGAATAGGTGAATTTTGTAGTAGTGATTCAAAGCTTGCCTCAGATGAAGAAGGTATGGGTATACTTCCATCAAGAAATCGAAACTTATTTTTCGCTATCAAAGCACGCTTAATCGATCTCACTTAGACATGATAGTTTCTTCCATCTACGAACCATGGAACCATCACGGTTAAGGGCTAGACTTATTCTGTGTAGGATCCATGTTTGCTTGATTTCTGGCTACATGGGAATTTCCCTATTGCTATATATATATTTAGGTAAACTATTGCTATTTTCAATAGAACTAGTACCCATCGTTATCACTAAAAATATAAAAAGGCTTAATGAGTCAACTGTTCATTCAGGTCAAATCTTTTATTCAATTTTTTATAATTACTTTAAGTTTAAGATATTTAATTCGAGCATAAAATGTTCTCATTTGTGTGATTACTTTTTTAAGACCGTAGGTATTTGAATATTTTATTAAACATCCAATTAATTCACATATTAACTGAGTTGAATATATTATATATTATGATTTGCAAATCCTTTTTCAAACCTTTTAAGACGTCTTTCATTCTTAAGAATTTGAAACTTTGACGGAGTTAATAGTCCTCCTCTAATTAATTTCAGCATTTGGTGGCTTCCTCTAACTATCTTAGGCCATAGATAAAAACATCTAACATTTTCCGCTGTCTCTCTGATCTCTTTCACTCGCTCACATAGATACGTTGAAAATAATGAAAAAGAATTGACACTTCCAGGTTTAACGGAGAACCAGTTAGATCTTTAGAGCATCTTCAATGGAAGTTGTTTAAGGAGATTCTTAAATTTTAAGCTTTAATGCTTATTTTTTATTATTGGAGCTGACTTACTTGGAAAAACTGATAGAAGAGAGTTGCTTAAATAAGCAACTATTGCTTATGAAAAAAAATGAATTCATTTTTGTTAGTTTTAAATAATAATAAAATAAATTTTAAAATAAAAATATTATAAATATTAAATATGGAATAGTATGTGAAATATATTTAAAAGTTTTTATAAAATTATGCTGAAGTGAAAAGTTACTTAAATTATAAAAATTAATATATATATATATATATATATATATATATTTGTAATCTACAAAAATAATATTAAAATAATTTAAAACAACTCTTAATCAAATTCTAGGTTGAAGATGCTCTTAGAATTTAGATAAATATAATACATTGTTTGTTACACAGCCCAGTGGGTGGAGGTCCATAGTGCATAGTGCATAGTTCCAGAACCAGCTAGGTACGCAAATTTGTTGTTGTTGATATGTTAGTTTGCCATGTGTCACGCAGCTTGGTGCTTCAACGCCACCTGTAACTCAAAGCACCGAATCACCAACCGTTCTCTTCCAGCACGTGCAAGTGTAAAATCATTTCTTCTATCCATATATATATAAATATATATATATATGAAGACAGACACAATCCAAAATCCATTCCAACAACGCTTTAATTGAAGGAAAAGTCGTGATGAGCCAGCAACAGGTGCACAGAAATGCTGAGGTTGAAGCGGGGAAGGACCCCATCAAATACGGCGATGTTTTCAACGTATCGGGCGAATTGGCATCGAAACCAATCGCGCCAAGAGACGCAGCTCTTATGCAGGCAACGGAGAACGAAGCGTTGGGACAAACCCAAAAGGGAGGCCCTGCCTCCGTTATGCAATCTGCCGCCGCCGTCAACACCGACGCCGGCATCGTTGGCCGGCAAGACATATCGGACGTGGCTAGAGAGCAAGGCGTGAGCGTGTCCCAAACAAAAGTGGGTGTGAACCGTGTGATCACAGAGTCGGTGGGAGGGCAGGTGGTGGGGCAATTCGTGGAACCTGATGTCCCTATGAATTCCCCTGGTATGGCTCTCGAACCAGATGCCATAACCATTGGAGAGGCACTGGAAGCGTCGGCGGTGGCTGGAGCGGGTGATAAGCCTGTGGACCATAGCGACGCCGCTGCTATACAAGCTGCTGAAATGAGAGCCACCGGAAAGAATGAGACAGAGCCTGGTGGGTTGGGTGCGAGGGCCCAATCAGCTGCCACTCACAACACTCGCACTCCCTCTTACTTTCATAAAACCACTTTGTCTCATGTCTTGGCGGTAACTAACTCCTAACAAACTCATAACAAACTCCTAACTAATTATATTAATTAGTTGAGTAATTTCCATGTGAATGCAGGATGCTAAGGAGAAGTTGCCAACGGACAAGCATGTAACGCGTGAGGATGCAGAGGGTGTCATTGCTGCCGAGCTTAGAAACAAACCCGACATGAAAACCACCCCTGCCGGGGTTGCTGCATCCGTAGCCGCTGCCGCCGCCATTAATCAGAACGCGTACCTTACAATAATATTATAAATATATAGATTATTCTCTAATTTTATTCTTCTCTACCTTCATTATAACATATATTAATCTCTTTTTCTTCCTTCTCCTTCTTCGGCTCTTTTTTGATTTCAACCACAACGGATCATGTTCTAATCCTTATATTCGTTAATACTACTATTTTATGGTTTTGTGCAATACGTGCAGGAAAAGCGGCTGATACCTGAAGATCACGCGTTCTCACCATGGTTATGGTGGCTGGAGGACATATGTCGCAAACTTTAAACAAACAAATCAAGTTACTGAGTTTCAATTGTAAAAATACACTAGTCTAGTCTTGGTGCCACTTTTTTCTTTTTCTATTTACTCTTGTTTTTCTAGTTTTTTTTTTTTCTTTTAAAAATTACTTTACTCCACTATATTATGTTTCCTTTCTGTGTTGTGGTTTAATATTGAAAACACGCAAAAACATTATACCACGACTTTAAATTGGTTCATATTCTGTGTATGGAGTGGGATAATAATAGATCGGAGTTGAGAGCCTGAAAGGATGAATAGGCCCATGGGCATTTTAAAGCGAAACATCTAAAATTGGTCGTTGGCGGTATAAAACCAAGATTGGGTGCTAAAAACAATGCTTCAATCGTCTTCGGCCCGGTCCATAAATAAAGGTATGCAATTGAATTGGATAAAGTCATTGTCCAAATCCACAACCCAAGCCCAACCCTAATTCAGACCGACATTGGCGGTGACACTATACTCCATCGTTCTCTTTGATTTTTCGATAGGCCAGCTAACCATAAAATTTATTTATTTTTCATTGAAAAATATTATTGAAAATATAAAATTTATTAAGTAGTTGTTTATTTTACCTAATTGAGAACATTTAACATGATATATTTGATATTTTTAATTAATAACATTAGATTATTTTAATATAATAATTATTATTATTATTATTTAAGTGGCTAAAATCTTTAGGAATCAGGTGAAGAGAACTGTATGAATAAATTTATAATTAATGTTATATTGAATTTTTCAAGGAACAAAGGATAAGAATTCTATTTTAAATCGAACGGATAAGTAGAAGGAATTGAGAGAAATATTATTTACATATTGTTTAAAATATCTATTTTTAGGATTATCACTATTTCAAAGAAATAGAATATTATTTACAGATTTACAAATAGATAGGTATTATTGTTGGAAAGGTCGAAAAAATTATGAGCGGTGTAGATTAACTAAATATGGTTTATGAAATTTAAGGATAAATTTTTAAACATAAATTTGAAAAAAAAAATATTTTATGATTTTTCAAGATAATTTGTATTATGTGACCTCAAAATTTTCCAAAATATAAATTATAACAATAAGTAGTATAATAATGTTGGTATTAATTCATAATATTTATATTAATATTTTAATTTTTTAAAAAATTTATATTAATAAATATTAAATTTTTGTAGTGAATTATAATTTTTATTTTTCATAGGAAGTGATAAAATACATGCATGGCAACTTAAGAGAACTTCGGTTCATGAACATTTTCCGAACAGTTACATTATTATGATAACTAATAGTGAACTTGAAATTTCCTCATACAGCTGACACCATGTAATTAAAAAACTGTTGGATTAATTTCCCAATTTGTTTTTATGAGGATATATATTTTTAGGTCAATTGAATAGCATATGCATCTGCTTGCGAAAAAGAAAACAAAAAACAAAAAGACCATATCTTATCTTACAAAGCCTTTAATGCATGTTAGGTAGAGGCAAATGATGAGCGGCTTCTTTTACCATTATTATGTATAAAAAAAATCGTTAATTTTTGAAATGGTATAAATTTAAAAGTATTTTTTGACAAATATTTATGTATCATTAATACTGTTACTAATCCCCGAAAATCCTTTTAAATCTGAACCATCCAGAAATTAACAATTTTTTTCTGCACAAGCCGATGATGAGCCCAAGACATTGCATGGTATTCCTATCAAATGCACTTTCAAATGATATGACACTGACAGACCCACGTTGGGTATGGTCTACGTGGGACACGATGAATATAAGTGACATCAAAGTGATATAAACACAAATTCAAATTTTTGTTAGAAAAACCAAATTAAACAAAGCCAGTGTGACAAATGCTTAATTCATGCAATGATGCAAAGACACCCTGTGGCTTCCATATCTTTGGGTATCTTGATAAATCAATTTTCCAAATCCCAGTGTTGATTAATAATTTTGGTTCGTATAGCCAAAGAGGATAATTAATTAGCACGGAGCAAGTACATAGATGGTGGATGTTGAGTTGTTGACCATACAAATCATGGTTGCACAACTAAATAATACTTCTCTTCCAGTTACAAGTGTCGGTTTCCTTCGAATATAATATATGGAACAGTAGAGCAATGATTGGTAAAGGACTAAGTTGGCCAATGGAGTAACCAAATTAAGTTCAAAATTTATATGCTACAGCTCATTCATTCTTAGTGTATATGTATGTTATGTGATGTGATGTGATGCGATGCTAGCACATTAATTGGCGATTCACTCACCACTTGATCATGTGTCTCCCTATATACGTAAGATAAGACCCGCGAAGACCCTTGTCACTCCTAATCCTCAACACAATAATTTATTCTTTAATATACTTTTAATACATTTAGTGAACTTGAAATATGTCAATATTTTCTTTATTTAATTAGGGACTAATAATAAAGAGTTTATAAATCATCAAATGGACAAAAATGACTCAAAACAGCTTTTACATTAACTAGTCTCATAGCTTGGACCTAGGAAACTGTGGAACAGTGTGGCTTTTCTATCATATCACATGCCATTCTTCTTAGCATACTACCTAGGTATCATTTCCCAATGCTCCCAAGCATACCTTTTTCCCAATCCATACCAATTATAGGTCTAACTTCTTCTGAATAAAAATGTTTGACTATCAAAAAAATAGAATCCCCATCATTCCACTACTCACATCAAGTAAGACACCAATTATGAAGCATGTTAAGTCGCAGGGATTATTTTCAATGTCAAGAGAATCCATTTTTTCTTCATCTTTCAATTACAGTTTCATATGTTATTCAAACAGACATAGTGCTCATTTGATATATACATTTGAATAAAATTGATTTTTATAAAATTAATTTTAAATAATTAAATATTTTTAAAATGTGAACAACCTTAACCATATAATTTTAACTAAGAGGACTATTCACACTTTTGGTCTTTAGCTAAACACTTGTGTTCGTTCGGTCACCGAAGGCCATAGTGAACAATAACCAATTGTTTTAAAGAGACTTGATGTTCGATCATGAGGACACATAACTCATTTTGGTTGTTGTTGGTGCATGTGCTAAGTGAGCCAATGCATGTAAATTAGATGAAATATGAGAAGGAACATACGAAATTTTTTAAAGTAGTATGCATTGAAAAGGGCATTGAAAACCCATAATTTGTTGGACACAGACGTGCACAATACTAAACGTTCAAATTCAAATATGTGTTGTTTATCTACCCATCTGCTGATGTTATTTATAACACTCACAAAGGGAAGATTTGAATTTTTATAATTTTCCATACTGATTCCACATCCTTAATTTCTTGAAAACATTACTTTCTATAAGATAAATGATTTAGGGAACATTGACAGATAACTTAGAGCTATAAAGTGTATTTTTTTCACTGAACGATATTTGATGATAGTTATGGTTACTAGAATGAATGACATTAGATTGTGGACTGAAAATGAAGCAAAATATTTCATCTATTAGCTCAATTGTAAGCAAAATATACCCCTCACCATGTGCTTCTGGGAAGCCTATGATAGTTGAAAGTTAGTTGGACCATCCTTATAGCTTCCACACCACACCATAGAGTCTACAAGACTTAAGGGTTAGAGAAATTTGGGGATTCAAAATTATGCATTTTTTTTTTACAAATTTAATTTTATATAGTACATTGAAGAGCGTTATGTTCTTGTGGTGTCTGTTAGAAGCCAATATGCCAAATTGAAGAGCGTTTTGTTGGTCTCTCTCTTCCTTGAATTGTTGACTGTGCAATATATCTCCTCCAAAGGAACAAGACATAAGTGTTAGAAGTTAGCTCCTTGGCCTTTTTCTTTTCCTCGTTATTAAATAGTAACTATGGTTTCCTTCACTGTCTTCTGCACCTCTGCTACTTCCAGTTCAGTGAACAGTGTCACGTACATATATTATGGAATATTAAAGTAGGGACCAATCTTATCTGGTACGGAAGTTGCAGAGCTGGCTTAGCATCATCATTGTCATAACAACATGACAAATTAAATGATAATTAAGGGATTTGCTACCTTGCATCCACAATTTATTTTTCTTCTTCATATCACAACCACTGTTATATATATTGTCAAATATGTTGCATTACTATGTGGTGCTATAACCTTATTGTTTGAATTTAGTTAGTGACTAAATTTATTATGATATATGTGTACGTAAGCTATTTTTCTTTCCTTCTTTACGGCTACTTCTAAACTTTTTGAAAGTAAGGTTGATTTAAGATGATGAAATGTTTCAACAAAAATTGGTTTTTACTAACTCAAACCGTCTTATAATAGGTTAATTAATAATATATATATTATTTGAGGCACGTTATTTGAAAGTAATAACTATGTGATTAAATTTACATATACAAGACTATGAAAGACGATGAGAATGGGACCAAATTTGAGACTAGTCTTTGCTGTGGTATCTTGCATGAAAAATAAAATAGTAACCGTTCGATATATCACTTTCGTTTGTGTTGATTTTATAATAGAGCTGTGCATGAAATGGACCAACCAAGAGTGTTTCAGTCCATTATAATATTGTCTTATACTATTTGGAATCCTTCTCTTTTAATGATTTTATTTTCGCATATGGGTATTCACTATTCCATTTGTATATATGTATGATCCGATAAACAATACCACTTGAAGCCTTATAATTGGTTTGTGCTTTGCTTTTGTTTGATATCTCTTTATCGTTTCCCATGTGCACCTTCCTTTCATCTCAAACTAAGGTATACCCAAAACCCCAATATGGTTTGGGCGTTTGGTTACACCACTCTTTTACGCGCTCTTGTGACCATACATCAATGACCTACTAAATCACAAATAAAAAATTCAAGTTCAATATGATATAATTTTTTGATGAAAAATGTGTCACAAATAAATGCAATATTATGTGGTTCAGTTGGTGTTGGTGTTGGTGTAGTTCCCAATTACGTACCCATGTTCAAAGAGGACAAAAGATTCTTGGAGCGTGTATTTACGCTCCTTAGACCAAAAGTGAAGAAATGGTAGTAGAAAGAGAGTAGTCCAGTTTCAACACATGCAATACAAACAATGTATTAATTAATTTCATCTTTTTTTTCTTTTTACCAAATTTTCCCTTCAATCTTGGTAGCTCACAACAACTCCTATATAATAATATATATGTACATAATCATAAAGCAAAGACCTTAATTCTTGGCATCTTCATTTTCCTTCACTCCTACCTTTTTCATTTTGCAAAACAAATTAATATGCCAAGCACAAGAAATCCAAGGCACCTCAACCTCAACCTCAACCTATGTTGCCCCAATTCCACAACTCCTCAATCAGAATCACCTCCTTTGAGTCCCATTGCACCTTCCTCATCTCATCATAATATTCATCAAAACAATCACTCTTCATCACCTTCAATTAATATGATCAAGAACTTCAACTCTCTCTATGATCCTACCTTAACATCTAACCACTCTTTCTCTTCCTCTTTCTTTTCTGCCACCACCACCGCCACTACCATCACTACTTTTTTTGAATCCGAACCCGAACCCGAACCCGCAGATTTTGCCACCGCCTTTGCCTCACAACGCTTCTTCTTCTCCTCCCCTGGCCGCTCCAATTCCCTCATTGAATACACCAACACTCAACATTCATCATCCTCATCATCTTCAAAGAAAGATGAAGATGGTGAGAAGATGAATAAGGAGAAGAAGAAAAAGGTGTTGTTTACCGGAAGTGTGGCGGTGCCAACATATTCACCGGATCCTTATGCGGATTTCCGAAGATCAATGCAAGAGATGGTGGAGGCACGTCCTGAATTAATGGACGTGAAGTCGAATTGGAAGGTTTTGCACGAGCTTCTTCTTTGTTATCTTGCACTTAACCCAAAAAACACCCACAAATTCATTCTTGGTGCTTTTGCGGATCTACTTGTTAGCCTCATGTCTTTCTAGTGTTGGATCTTAAAATTTGGATTGTTGAGGGATCATGTAAAAATTGAAACAATGAATGAAACATGTAATGATTGTTTCATTAATCAATGTGATATTCCATTGCTCCTATTCATTTGGTTAGTGTTACTATCAACTTGTGAGGTGTACTTATAGTGACATATTTGGTTTCTTTCCTTTAAGAGTGGTGAACCTCTATAATCAAAATTGGTCCCCTCACCCATGACTTCATTTGTTGTTCTTTACTCTATCTTTCACTATCCTCCTTAATCTCCTTATTTATCAATCCCTTTTTCTTTTCTTTTTGTTGTTCTGCACCACAAATTTTACAATTTCAGAAAAGATTTGATGAAATTAAAAAATTTTACAATTTGGAAACTATATTTATATGAGATAAAATAGTTGATATAATAAAAGGAGAAAAAAAGAATGGTAACTTAGAAAATTATTATATAAATAACTAAAAATTTGTTGTAAACAGTTTTACTTATATAATACAATTCCTATTTTCTTTTGGACAGAACGCTTCTGGGGAAATGGCACCCTACTTAATCCGGACACTTGGTGGCACCTGTTAATTTTCGGTTTAATTAAATATATTTATAGCTTAAAATTTTATAATTTTTTTTATCTATTTGTTTGTTTTTAACGTTTTTAAATGATTGTCTCAAAAAAATTATTATCAAATGTTTTTTATTTTTTTAATTTAATTTGTCATAATTTTTTATTTAATTATTCATTTTAGGAAAATTAAATGAGAAATTCATGATATTTATGAATGAAAACTCATAATATAATCTAAAGAGACCAAATGAAAAAATTTATTTGAGATTAAATAAAAAACAAAAATCATTAAACGACTATGTTTGGTAAAAGAAAATATCAGAAAAAATTGCTTAAAAAGGATTAAAAATAACAGATCAGATAAAAAGAAGTTATAATTTTTCTAATAAAAAAATTTAATTAAACCATAATTTCATTATCCGGAACTTCCGTTGGTATTTCTGCGTTTATGCCTGTGACCATCTTATTAACATAGGTGTTTGGAAAGTTGAAACTATTCTTTAGGATATCTAGTCAACACGCAAAGCCTTCATGTGTTCATAATTTATACGACTAGGAGTATGTGAGAAGCAACATAATTTAAATAAGAAATTAGTACTACACTTCTGTATAGTTTTGTGCCGATATACTATAATTTTATATGCCGTATTGTTATGATTTTATTTAATTTTGCACTTAGGAAATTACACTGAACACTGCATGACGGTTCTCAGACAAAATTAGATGAATAACATTATAGTATAATAATTAACTAGCTACAAGATGTATGTAACATACAAGCTAGCTAGGTAAATACATTAATTTAGCGAGTGAGGGTCTTATGGGTTCATACTTGAGAACAAAAGCTTACGAAAATTAAATAGAAAACAGGTTTACATAGATCTACTGCATGGGCAAATTTAATCATCCAAAAGAAAGAACAAAAACTAGTCTCAATGAATGCTTAGTTAGTCTTTGATTTTATGTAATTAAATTATATATGGATCATAAAAGATCATGCCTATGATCTTTCTTATTCTTAGATGTTAAATACATAATTTAACTCCTTTGAGTCTTTGGTATAATGCAATTAACATGCATTATAATATTGATTTGGGTTTGATATATTAATTACTGTTGTTGACTTGGGAAGTGAAAATAATTCAAGTTCATATCAATAAACAAATACAAGTAGTCACTTAATTTGTGTTTGATTGCGCAGAATGGATGCATCCAGACAATGAGTGGCTCACAAAGATCCAAATTCAAAATGGTAAAATAAGAATTGGCAAACAGACAGAATCAAGGAATCCAAAATTTGTGCCCCCTTTTCCGTTTTTTTAATTTATGGATTCTTCATTTATTTAATCACATTACTGGGGATAAGCCACGCTGAAGATTCACTCAATTAATTTTTTTAATTTTTTTTTTGGTATTTTCCTTTTTTTTTTAAATAGATATAGTTCCTGATTTGAGCTGGGTGGGAAAAATCACTACAGATGCTGAATTTCTATTTTTCAGAGGAGCAGAGAATAAGATATTAAACAAAGGTTACAGTATTTTATGCAAAAAAAAAAGGTGAAATTATTTTTTATTTTGAGGTGAAATTTGGTTAGAGGAATGTTTTAACAATTTTTAAAAAGTGACACAAGAGTAAAAGTTTCCCCATATTTGGTATAAGAGAATAAGTTTTCTCCCCAAAATTACTAATTTATGAGTAAATGAGAATTTTTTTTTTATCTTTATATGTAAGGATAAAACTTTCCCGTAATAACTAAACAGGTTTAGTAATTTTTTTTCAGGAATAAAATTCTCAAAAATCTCATTCCTAAAAAAATAATCTAGTTTAAAATGAAAAATTTACAATACCAAACACCGCTTTAAATAAAATTTGTGATATTAACTTGTGTGGAGTGGTTAGTACTTGATAAATTTACTCTGGTAGTGTTTGTTAGATTAATTAAATTCTTTACACAATTTTCTTAGTTGCTATTTTATTTTTCACAAAAATTTTAGGTTACCTGAATTTAAAAAATTTACTATGCAAAAAACCGAAAACTTAATGTTTAGAAATCATCAATCACCGAAATTTTGAAATTTAAGTTATTTTTATGAAATATACATTCAATTCTTATTAAATGAACTAACTTACGTTAATAAATTTTGGTCAATTTAAGTTAAATTGCTTTGTCACCGTAATTTAAGAAATGTTTTTTTTCTTCTACAAATTATTAACGCATTCGGTAAACTTTATCCATGTGATGTAAGGTTTTTTATTTTGAAAATATTTAGTATAAATTGGTTGTATAAAAAGTTTCACCCACATATCAAAGTGATTTACATTTTATCATTACTCTCTACAAAAACTCTCTTTGTAATGACCATAAAAAACTAATTTATCATTTTTTAATGTAATAATTAACCAATAATACATTAACACGTAAATTCACACAGTATTTATGAAAAGAATTTGACACCTATAAAATAAGAAGTTACATTTTAGATGATAAAGTTATAATCATTGATTAAAAAATTAATGATTGAGTATATAATATATATATATATATATATATATATATAACAAAATTTAAAATTAGTTACTAGTTTAGTCATTGATTTTCTAATAAGTAATTATTAGTATATTTTATTCTTTAAAATACAATTTCTTCATTTTAAAGGAATCAAATTCCTGTAAGAATTAGTTTCATACTTGTTAACATTAAAATTACTTCAATTAAGTATTGAAATATATTTTACTTCAACAAGTTGGATTATTTATTGGCAGACATTAAGAAAATTGTTAAGTTTTGATTAGGATTCATGAAAGCTGTGAAAAGGAGTTGAAAGGGGTATTTTCAGTATGACCAATAAATGAGTATTTTAAGATATAAAAAATGGTTTTTTCATCCAGAGTTCTTCACATTTGCATATACCATGACTAACAAGATGGTTTTTCGAGCTAAATTGCAACTATGGAAATCTTCGAGATGAAGGCTAAATTTAGATTGAAAATGGATGTAGTTGCAATAACAAGAATCTATAAAATTTAGCTAAAATAAAATATTAAATTTTAACTTAAAATAAATGTAATGGCAATAGCAAAAAAATGTATAAATTTTAACCAAGCTAAAAAACTTAATTTCAACTAAAAAAAGATGTACTCGCAAAAACAACAAAAAATATATATTTTAGTCGAAATAGAAGAAAAAAAAGACTTGAAGAAATTTTTAAGGATAGCAAGATTAAAGATCAAAACAAGTGCACATATATCAAGATATTGTAACAGTACTGTTAAACATGTTTGTTCATAAATAATAGTTTATACAATACACTCAGGCTTAGAACTTTATTATTGAAAATTGTAAAAATTCTCAATCATTTTATTTCTAACTGTCATTTCAATTCCAACAATTTCACTCTCATTTTATTCTCTTTATCTTTCCTTTTCAAAAAAAAATTCCATGCAATTTTATTCTAATTTTATTCAATTTCTCATTTTTCTTCAATTCTCTTTTTTCTTTGTAATTTTTTAATTAATCATCAATATTGCTATTTTTAATAAAAATTATCCAAGTACTTAAATTTTTTTGAAAGAAGTAATTTTATTTTTTCGAATCGAAATCTGAAATTTAAATTTAAATTAAAGTTATAAAATTTTCATGTAAACACTACTATAAAAAAAACTGTTTTAATTTCAAACACACATGATAGTATTTAAAACTATTACTGATTCAACGAAAATAAAAAGTTTGCCATTGATCCAATCTCATCCATAATTGCATATATTTATAATCAAAGTATTAATATTTGATGATATGAGATGATTATTTACGAATTTGTATTCGCTCAAATTCCGGCTGAATCCTCTGCCGGTAAATCACCTTGCAGTTGGAGACTTGGAGTGAAATCTGAACCGAAGTGAGAGCCAAATTTATTTTTATTCTTCTTTTTCTTTAGCATTTTATATTTCAATTATTGAATAATTATTGTTCTCAATACAAGTTTCCACGTGATTTAGGCAGTTTTATGAGAATTATTATCAATATGGTTTTTAATATTTTGGGTAGAAAATATTTTACCCCTGCAATTTCCACTTTCACATGCTCATTTAATTTAACAGTTGCTTTTAATACGAATATTTTTAACAAAATATATATAATTAAAAGATAGACCCTTTTTATATTGTGAAGTATATATATATATATATATATATATATATATATATATATATATATATATATATATATATATATATATATATATATATATATATATAATGTCTATAAGAAATGATAGAGATAAAATTAATCTATTTTTTTATAAATTAAAATTAGTTTTTGTATTTTAATTTTTAGAAAAGTTAAACGAAAGTTTTTTAAAATGTTAAGAAACATAAGTTGATTTTAATTTATAAAAAATTAGTGCATTTTACTCTTTATTGTGTTCAAATTTTATTATTTTCATCATTATATAGAAATATATATATATATAAAGTAGAAAATAAAAAATAATAAAATTTTATTCAAAAAAATCATGAATAAAAATATATAGTTACTATTTTAAAATATAAAATAATATTTATTTTTTATTAATTAAAATATAAAATATAAAATTACTTCTTATTTTCTTCTCTTATAAATATTTATAAGAGATTTATTCAAATGAAATAAGAACAACACCGCAACTTTAAATTTTTACAACTTTTTTTAAAAATGACGCAAATCATACCAATTACTAATAATTACGGATAAAAATAGATCAACTCATGTAAATTTTTAAAATTTTTAAGCCTTATTTGTTTAAAAAATTTTAAGTCTAATGGTAAGATTATTTCGTACCATAAACTTAAAGGTTATATATATAAACAATAAAAACATTAACGAGCTTAAAATCTTATTAAGGTTAGATATTATATTAAAATAAATTATAAAAATATAAGTAAAATATATATATATACCAATTTCTTAATAAGTTTAATAATTTTTTTATAAATTCAAATATTTATTTAAAAACAGTTGTAAAAAACTTTAAATCCATCTTTTTAATAAACAACTAAACCAAGCTAAATCATAAGCACACTAGGTCACAAATCTCTGTTAAATAGCCCGCCTGTAAAATCTCACTTCGCTCTTACCTAAAAACAAATCCTCAGTCCCAAAATCCTGTATGCCATGGGAAGAAACATAATAAAAGAGTGTAACAACTGAATAACAGTTCTTTTACAGAAGTTAACTATTAAGACACTCGTTAAACAATTAAAAATTAAAAAAAAAAATTCTATAAAAAATATAATTAAAACACTGTTATGGTACTTTTTAATACATTTATAGCCTGATCTCAATAAAAAAATATTTATTAACTTCTTAATAATACCTTTAAAATACTAATTAGTTTAGCAAAGATATTGAACATGCACGATCTTCTTTTTAATTTACACCCACAAGGTGTTATACCCAACAAAGGTATGAAAAAGGTTGCTTGATGAAAATCAAACCTGCAACAATAACTTACAGTCAAATCTGGACTCGCCGTAGTCAATTGAGCCACGAGATAATTGTCCAACCAATTGCTCATTTAATTTTGTCAATCTCTGCCACCTAAGACAAGTTAATAAAGGGGCAATTCAGTTTTATTGGGAACTTTTGTATGAACTGCAATGCCTAAAAGAGGAGAACAAAATAGCTACAATTATAACAGACCATGGGGGAGCAACAAAATATACAACCCTCATGGCGTTCTTCCCCTCGGCTATCACCCCTCCCCCCTTAACAAAAATTGGAGCTAACCACTCCGGACATTTTAGTCCAAAGGTAAGATCGCCCTACTCTAACAACCATTTTTTTTCAAAATACATCGCTACATAGACAATCTTGTCCATCCTTAAGTACAAGACCAAGGGCTGTTCTGTAACCCCCTCAAGATTGCATTGCTAGATTCCCTTTGTCAGCGAATACCCCCAACAGATAACCTACTTAAAACTACAAATGGAACACATAACTCAACCGGCTTTGTTTGACAAAACTATCCCCTCAGCACTACCACATGAAGTACTGCCAACAGATGCCCAGTGAAGAGCCGCACCAGAATCAGTGTTTGGGCTCCACAAGGATGGAGCATCACTCCCTGCAGTTTGATCAACCTGCAAATCAGACTCGGCTAGCTCTGAAGACCCTTTCATCCAAGGCTTATTACTGGGACCTATCTCCATATCAGCAGGAAGGAAATTGGCCTCAGCTTTACTCCTCTCATTGACACCATCTGCACTCTTCTCACAAATGCTTGAATATACCTGTATGGATCGGCAATCTCCAGGATTTACGTTTATCAGATTGCATGTGTTGGCAGAACATAATTCCCCTCCATCAGGATTTGGCGCACAAGCAACATTGGAATTACTCTTATCACAAGTAACAGGAAAATCCTTGGTGATGTTCTGTGATCTAAGGTGCATCAAGACGGCTGTGGGAACAGTTTCACCAGAGGCACTATCAGTGTTGTTTAGCAGTCCACAATTGTCAGAAGTCTTATGTGAATCCCAGTGAATAAAGTCAGCAGAATCTTTAGATTCCCTTATACTTAACACAGTTTGTGAGTCAAGAGGAATACTTTCCTGTCCACAAGGTGCAGAGTTTTCAGCACCATTATTATTTGGTTTAACCTCATATGCTACTTTGACCTGATAGGGAAAGTTTTCGGTGGCCTCAGTACTAATACAAGACACATTGAGACTCCGCCTTTCCTCAAAAGGAACACCGCAATTGTTCAATTTGCTATCCAAATCTTTTGGCTTATGATCATGGTTAAGCATGATACAATTGCAACTAGTATTCATGTATGTACTTGTATCTTCAGTTCGGTAACAAGTATCAGTTACACAATCACAGGCATTTTCAGTACTGCTGTCTTCTTTTACCAAATTATCATGAACCTGACATACAATTTGACATGTGTCATCTTTTGGAGATTTCCTAAGATCTATAGTGTTGCTGACAACATCAGGTACATCATTTAATGAACCCTGGGGAAGATGACAACCAGATTCAATAGATATGTTTTCATCATTTATCTGGCATGCATTAGAGGGAGGGATCTCAATATAATTAATCAAATCAGATCCAGATGAGCCCACTCCATCACAATTATTTGCTATTTCATTCCTCTTCAGATTGGAAACTGCAACAAAATGCATTGTGCAAAAATAAAGATCAAATTTTCAGAGAAATAAAAAGGATATCAAGGATGTCCATCCCCAAGCATACACAACCATATAAAAGGACATGCCAAGCATCTGGGAAGATGTACCTTCTGTAGCAATCTGATTTTCACCAAGTTTATGCTTTGGTATCTTCTTCTGTAACATATCTACATGAGGGAATACCAACAGATTCATGCTATTTATCAATTGCTTGTTTGTTAATTCAAGTGGCTCAAACCCAAAAGCAGAAGTCCAAGTTTCTCTTAGTTCTGAGATAGCTGGTATGACCAATAACTCAACATTTAGAGCGCTGAGTGCCTGGTAACAGTCAGAGAAACAGAAGATTTGATGTCAGCAAAATGAAAGATCCAAAGTAAACCAGACGAAATGAAAGAAAAATAGAGAACAAAAACATGTTACTCTACAAAAGCATGTATCAAAATAGAGCACAAGATACTTTCCTATTATAAGACTAACCATACAATCTGGACCCCTAATTAAAAGATAAACTCCAATTGACATCGTCAAATAGTTAATATGAGAAAATAAAAGTAGATTTTACCCACTAGTAAATTGTACTTTCTCTTTAAGATTCAGTGCCAATGAGGCACCGTTCAATGTGGTGCATACATATTACTAGGATGAAATAGTAAGAAAGTACTAAAATTTGCTTTCATTTTCTCCACATTCCAGAAACAAAAGCAACAGGAATTAATGTCAGTTCCCTTGTCGGATTAAACTTCCAAAAACAAAGTATTAGGCAAGTAACGTCTGCATCTAGCTAAAACAGTGACCCACCCTCAAAGTAACATGCACAGATCATATAGATCCTTTACAGTTGCAAAACATGTGACAGTATGGTAACCAGGAAAAAAAAATTATTGGCTAATAGGATTTCAGAAAAGGAAGAGCAATAAAATTTGTGCAATTAAAACAGACAAGACAATAAATTTACCTGTTCAATGGCATTGAGAAGCCGCCGACACATTCCTTGTCGCCTATACATATGGCGGGTCCCAACAAATGGCATCTCTGCTAGTTGGTTCCCATGGATCCTATTTGATGAATTAAATAATCGTCATCAGAATTTTTAACCAAGGAGGCAGGGAGGAGGGAATTAAAGCTATGCAGTGAAAATTGTTTAGCTTTACAACAGAAAACAGAATTAAAGATTACGATATCTTACCACAAATGAACAGGGCAACTTCACAAAATTATATCAAAATACCAAACAAGATAAATATCCTACCAACAGAATGTTAATGTCATGATATGAAGGTTCAGCAATAGTAGTCGATAGACCCAAATAGTTAGATGATGGCAAAATTGTACACATATGCGTATGGGGTATGGCAAAATTAGGGTAAGAGTACAGTGGGATATTATACACAAATAAAAGAATAAAGCAATTCAATCATGAGAAGAATATCTTAATCATGTTCTAACTTCAGCAAAAATATTTAAAGAAAGTACCAAGTTTTGAAGGGAGTGACAGCAATTTGTTTCACTTATTAGCAAACTAAGTCACTTTGAAAAAAACTTAAGGACTTTTTGATCAATGCAAATTACATCTTGGTGAGAATTATGGACTCACAATTTTTTTAGGGAAAAGAGGGTGGGTGAAAGTACCAAAAACCCTTGAATTCAGCCGTTTGCAGTCAAATACCAAAGGAAACTAAATAATCATTTTATTTGCCCAACAAAAATATTGAGTCTCATACCGGTCTGCACTAGGCATATATGCTAATTATTAGCTGCTCATGAAAACATGTATAAGCACTAGGCATACTCTAAAACTTAATAGACATTCACCTGATAGATGCAGCACAGAT
Organism: Canavalia gladiata; assembly: GCA_037954105.1. Taxonomy (NCBI): domain Eukaryota; kingdom Viridiplantae; phylum Streptophyta; class Magnoliopsida; order Fabales; family Fabaceae; genus Canavalia; species Canavalia gladiata. The sequence goes on from CM075660.1 coordinate 64,635,685, forward strand.
TATCTCATCATCTCTCTCTAGAATTGCAGTAACAAATCCACTATAGTTCAGACGTTTGAAGTTTGACCTGACAGAGATAACAAGCATACATTAGACAGGAACAATACCATTCCATCCTGATACAATAATTAATATTTAGATACATGAAATTAGGACACCATTGTTTAATCGCCCCCCGTTTACACTAAACCTCTTCTGCAACCCCTTGGGAGTCTATTTGCACACCCAAACCACCAACCCTAGGCACCTCTCTTCTCTGTCCCCCTCTGACGATCCCCATCAACCAGAACCTGGCAATGCAGTTCATTTCTGGTGAGGTTCAGTCACTGTTTGGGCATTTTCCAGCAAGGTAGCTCTCCATTCTGTTTCCTGGCAAAGACCCATCATTGTTTGGGTCATTCTCCGGCATCCTCAAGCCACTTTCCCTCAATTTCAGCATCTATATGTGCAGTATCATCTACATTAGGTGTATTTTAAAACTTCAAACTAGTGGTCATCCTGCTATAGCATTTTTTAGGTCACCCACTATGCACCACCATTTGGGATTGACTACTATGCTTTGTACCCTAAGAAATTCAGCCATGTTCACAAAGAATAAGTTCATAATCCCACATTTTACAAGCAGAAAATGCTTCTAACATACACTGCCACAGTGCCAGCACTCTAGAGGTTAACACTACAACATATATCAATCTGCCAGTTGAACTCAGCCACTTAAGGACTCTTAGCAAGGGCAATGTGGGATCTGGATAATGGAGAGCTGATAATGAATTTCCAGAAAGGGGAATGCATGATAGATCCCCAATTCTGTAATTTTCCATTTGCAATGCTTGAGGAATTATACATTTATACTTGATAAATCTTAAAAAGTGAGGTTATAATCTTTGCAGATTTTCTAGTTTCTACAAATGAAGGCAGCCACCATCTTTAGTGGCTGCTGCACACATAGAAAATAAGCACTTTTAGACACATTTGTTGCAGCAGAACATACACAATCAGCAACATAAAGAAATATTTTAAAAACATACAAAAATTTCACATCCAGATTAGGGTCATAGTTATTTTTCCTTAATAAACTAGCTTTTATCCTCATTATAAAGTTCTAATGCTTTTAAATCGTCCTCCAGTCCCCTTCAAGGAGCCGTTCTCTATTCTACATTTTTTGTTGGGAACCTCAAATGAGAAGAATAGAAACCAGAAACACCTCTTCTCCATTCTCTTTAAGATGACAAGCTCAGCTGGGTATAATATAAGTTTGAAGCCTTCACATTTGTCCATATCTTTGAAGTACAACAAACAAACAAAAAATATACTGACAGTCTAACAACAGTTTTCCCGTTGATTGTTCTATGATGTATCCATATTTGAATGCACTTCAACTATATTAGTTCAGTACACCCATATTTGAATGCGCTTCAACTAAATTGTTGTATTATGGAACAAGTCCCAAGAACAAAATTTACAGAATCTTGAAAGGAAATTATTTATACCACTCCTATCAATGTAAGTAGCCCTTCTTGTTTTCCTCTTTTTTGGCAAGAGATTGAGGAGGAAAGGGATACGAGCATGGTAACTAAAACATAAGTATTATGAAACTCCTTATTAATTGTCATATTTCACCTCCACATCCACACACTGATAGTTAGTAATAGGCGAGAGTGACTTGCCAAAAAGCTCCAAACAATAATATGCTCTTTCATTTACAATTATTATGCACTTACACACAAGAGACCCACAACAATTTAGTTTCCTTTTCACCACAGTCCCAAACTTTCATTCACAAATCATGAGTCTTGTAATTCTCATACTCTATCTATTAATGCAAAACATTCAAAATTCATAGAACAAAGTATTTTATCCAATTCCAGAAGTCATTGGCATAACTCAACCATGAATTCCACCCAAGAAATGTGGTTTACATAGAAGAAATAGGCAATGTGATCTTACCCACAATTATACAGAATACTGTGGATCAGATTAATCCCACTTCTATGATCTATATATGGCATGAAGCACTCATCCATTATTGATAATGCAACAGCCAGCTTGGAATTACACTCAACCATCTGCGGTTTAATCTGAGAAGCATCAAAGCCAATGTCTGACCGCCGAATAAAAGTCCAGGAAAATCCATCTTCAATTTCATGTTTAACCCCAAGGATCATTTCAAGTCTCTTGGATAACTGGAGGACAAAAAGACAAAACAAATTAGCTTGATGGCGATACAGGAAAATGTCTATAGATTGAGCAGAACCATCAATCAGGATTCCAGGAAGCAACAAAACATTAAAATGTAGCCACTGTTGCAAGTCAAAAGCTTATATTATTCAATTTATTTATTACTATAGAATAATCAAGCATAAATTACATGCAGCAATCATGATCCAAGAACATGAAAAAATAGATCATACCTCTTGACAGCTGTTTCCACAAAAGAAGATATCCCTTGAATCATCAGTATTGGCACCATTTGCCTCAATACAGGATCTGTGATCTGCAAAAGGTATAAATTTGTATTCATCAGGGAAAAACTATTCCAGTTGAGAAATGAGTATCTATTTAACAAAATATACAAATGCAAAGAACATACATTTTTGCTCGCATAATTGGCATGTGAATAATTTTGACACAGTAGGTTCATAGTTGTCATCTGTTTGATTTGAACTTTCTCCAACCAACCCACAAAATTTGCAACAGCAATAAATGCAGTGCCAGTCACCAGATGGGAACTTCTGTAAGCAAAAAACCAGATGCTTTATTTTCCAGGACAAACATTAGATTGCACTATTTTCCATTTGCAGATATATGATGGATATATATATGAAAACTAAAGATATAGAAATTACAATAAGATTTTCCATTATTTTTTCAATGTTACAGCCATATCTAGCTCAAGTTTTCTAATAATGAATTTCTAATCAGTATTACCAGTAGGTGATAATTAGGCATTTATTAGGTAGTGAACAACCTAAGCCATATGCGCAAACAATCAATGACGGATAATAACTGATGGGCAAGCATACGTTGTGCCTCATACAGATGTCAAAACAAGCTGATCCCAGACAGCTTTCATATTAAAAACAAATAGAACATATGACAAATAAGAAGGAAAAAGACACGCCTAAAAAATTTGCACCAAGTTGGCAGAAATTCAAGTCCTTTATCTGTAATGAGACACTAATGAAAATGGACAGCTGGATAATTCATAACAATTTAAGTTATCTATCCTAATAAGAAATTCACAATGAAAGAGTTCTATTAAGATCAATTAAATGAAAATCAATTAAAAAGTCCCTGTAACCACACATCAAGATACATACTTTTATATCCAAGCAGCCTTGATGGAATGTTGATGGGCAACCATCACAACATATCAAGTCTCCACCATCTCCACAGACACCACATGTATCATCATTTGGATCTTCACCAGCAACATCAACAAAATGAAAACCTTTACGCTCAGATTCATCTTGTTTATTCCATGAATCTAGCAAGCATTGTAAAAGGGAAGCTCCTTCCTCTAAACATATATTTGTAAGTGGATCACAGAGTTTACTTCCTGCATGAACTTCAAAGGCTGAAATTGTAACGATTTTATTACAGCAGCCACAATGAATGCCATCTCCTGTGATCTTACCATCCAGCATCGCACTTTTCCTTTTGTGTTGAATATAATGAACCTTCCCATTTTGAAGGACTGTGCCCAAATCAATCATCCATGCAAGCACGGTTCGTTTTCCACTGTAGGGTACATATCCATCACTTTCAGAATCTATCTCCTCTTCAGCATTGCGAACCAACAGAGCACATCGCTTCTTATTTTGTGTTTTGTGTCGCTTATGATCCCTTGCAAGAACTGGCATCCTGTTAGGTGATGTAATATCTGTGCTGCCAAGTGACCATTTCCTTTTCATTTTCCTCCTCATTGACTTCCCCCTGCCTGCACCAGAATCTGCATTTTCTATATTCTCTTTACCATTGACTCCAACTTTCTTTCCACTCTTTCCCACTTTTTGTGCCAATTTATCTTTACTTTTCCTTTGCTTGATGATTATCTTAGTTAGTATTTTGAAATCATCTTCTGGTATTGGTGTAAATTTAAAACCTGGACCGTATACCTTGCCTTCACCATCACCAGCTTCATAATGCTTTCTAAGCCTATTATAGGCCAAGGTGATTGACCAATGTGTCTTTCCATCTAGACTAACATACACTGCATCGTTGTACTCTTTGCCATTCCTGGGTCTATAGTCAACTGTCCAGCCCGCAGCTGAGAGCCGTTCCATTATTTGATCCCTCACTAACTGCTTTACTTTATTCTTTCCACTCTTCTCAGTAACAGAAGCATTAACTGTATTTGATCTCAGGGGCGAGGCCACCACATTGTTCTCAGTTTTCAAAACACCACTAAATTTATTCTTGTTCACAGGTGAAAATACTTTCTTTTCTAACCCATGCCCAGCAGATGTCCTTGAATGCATATCATTAATTGCGTTTATATTGGCACCACCTCTCATAGGTAAGCCTTTTTCACCCTTCAGAATGCCTGTCCTCCCGTTTCTATTATGCACCACCATAGAAGGTTGGTTTTGTTGGCCAGCCTTGGGAGGTCTTCCACGCTTGCGAGGCGACTGATCAACCGGTTGATCTTGCTCTTTCAAGTCTATTTTGGGAGGCCTCCCACGCTTCCTTTTCAAATTCCTAGTGCCATTCCCTCCCTTCTTCACCTTAACCCTTTCATTCTCACAACCATCAGCAAAAAAATCATCAGCATCTTCATATTCCTTCTTAACTTTTATCCTCTCATACCCACCATGTCCTCCATTATTCCCAGAAAAGGCACCATTATTCTCTCCATTGTAAGTTCTTTTATCCTCCACCCTCCTCAACCTTGGACGCAACACTCGACCGCCAATCAAGACTTGATCATTCGAACCTTGTTCCTTCTTTGCCTCCCTATCAACGTCAGCAACTGCAATGCTACCCTCGCCACTAAAACAACTCCTACCGCTCCCATTCTCAGCTAAGTTAACATGTCCACTAGAACACACATCCAAATCCAAGTCACATTCTTCTTCTACTTCACGTTCAACTTTGCCATTCTTCTCAACCGTTAAGATCGGTGCCTCTAAACCATCGCCATCCAAATCAAAAGCTGTGTCATTCTTTACACCAACCCTTCCCTTGTGAACAACTCTTCCGCCACCAGAATCCTTCCCCAATCGAGTCCGAGATCTCAGCCCCTCTCTCATTTCTCACGGAACCCTAATTCTACAAACACCGTGTAGTTAGGGTAAACCGAAAGAAAAACCAAACACATAAAACACTCATACATTCTAACACGAAAACTTACAGTTAGAGTGCAGATGAAGCAAAATCCACGCGAGGTTTATATCCCATCGACCTCTTAAAATCAGAGTTGTGGTGACAAAACGCAGGTCGTTAAAAGAGAAATCGAAGAGAAGGATCAGATCAAAATCAAATGGTGGCAAAGGTTCCTTAGCTTACCAATGTGCGAGGAATTGCAGGGAATTCTCCGAAACCATGCGATGATTCGTTTGGTTCCGAAGAAATATAAAGCGCATGACCTTTGAAGATTGTTTTTGAATTCGAGGTTTTAGAGCGAGAAAGTGACAAATAGAGAGAGACAGCGAGAGGAGGGGTTTAGGGAGTGAGAGAGAAGACACACAATACAAATATAATACGGAGAGTGTGCGTGCTCAGAGTTTTATTCAGAGTTTTCTTTTTCCTTTGGTAATAAACTTCTTGCTTGGATATCCTCACAACGACTACTCATTTAATTCCTTAGATACATTTAATATTTTTTTATAGCATCTACTATTTTTTTTTTTTTATCATTCTCTCAGTTATTAAAATTCTTCTATGAAGGTGAGGTTTTCGATTTATAATATTTAAACATTTCATAATTTTTAAAATGATTAAAAGATATTAAAAATCACTACATTCAGTTTTTTATAAAAATTAATAATTAAGAATAATAAAAAAATAATCTAAAATTTATTTTTAAAATGCTTATAGTATTAAAAATTTGAATTGATTGTATAAAATTTAGACCAATATTCTGTTAATATAAATCTTAAAATAAAGGAAGAATATAAAAGAAATTTAACTATACATATACTAAAAAATTAAACTATATTTCTTATATCAATTTTTTTAATATGTATTATGAACACATAATAAATATTTATACCTAGTAATTTTTTTATTGAAAATTATAAGATTCAATATATTGATAAACATTAAATGTTATAAATTTTAACAAAAAACTATTATTTATTAATTTCATATTATGTGTTCTTGGAAACAATTTTAGAAAATCATTCTTAATAGTAAGAAATATTGATAGTTGTTGTTTATAAAAAATATTAGAAATATTAAGATACTTTAATAATAATATTTAAAATGATTTTTTAGCATATATCAAGGATATATAATAAAAATAATAATAAATATAAAAAAATTTATAATATTTAATATTATTAATTATTAAATTTATTAATTTGTAATAAAAGTATTATATATAAATTCTTAATATATGTCTTTAGATATATTAAAAAAATTTGGAAAAAGATTATGTCAATTTTCATCATTTATTTATTTTTAAAATATAAAGATTTCTTTTTGTAAAATAAGGTTTGAATTTATGATTTTATATAAGTTATTCTAATTTTTAATTTATTATTACTAAACCAATTATACTAACTTTCTAAAATATAAAGATGATTAGTAGATTTCTATTCATAAAAATGAATACTATATTATAAGATAATTAAAAATATTTTTTCTCATTAATAAGTGTATTTAGAATATTAATTAAAAATTATAATTAAAATATTTTAATAAAAATATTATTAATCTATTTTTATTAAAAAATTCAATACCTTAAACATAATTTGAATGAAAAAATTATCTTTATTAATAATTTCTTAACCGATATAAGATTCATGAAGATAATATATTTTTTTATATTTTAATTGGAAACAGAATCGTCTCTTTCTTCTTGTACCAGGAAAGAAAATGGTGTCTGTCGTTTCAAATTTCCCTTTTTTTGCGTGCTGGCATTGAGTTACATGTTGGTAAGTTGTGGTTTTCCATCGTCGAAACCTGAAACTTTTCCCTATTTTGTGGTCCTTTATTTAAGTTTCATGCAACTAAGCAAGAGTTGTGTACTGTGTCCCAAGAACCTTCTGCCTTCTCTTTCTGACAGTGACATATTTATACCAGCCTTTTCTCTTACCTCTTTTGTATTGGATAATAATCTTTCCCCCAATTCCAAAGATTTCATACTGAAAATGAATCATTTTAAAACCATCCTAAATTTGTATAAATAATAACTGGGATTCTTTCCCCTTTTCTTTAATAAACAATTTTTTAGGAGTGTGTATTTATCAACGTGTTTTTAAGTTTAATGGTGTGTTTGCATGATGTGAAAATTAAAATAAAATATATTAAAAATAAAGAAAAAATTGAATTGTTTAAATAAATAGAGATAAAAAAAATTTTAAATGGATAAAATAAATAAATAAATAAATAATATATTGATATTATAAAATTTATTTTATATAAATTTAAAAATAAATTTTGATTTTAAAATAATTTTTTATTTTTTAAAAATATAATAATTTTAAAAATTTAAAATAATAAATATATTCTCTCAATTTTAATGTTTATGAAAAATAAATTTCAAGTGAATCTAAAAAAATTAGTTTTCTTCTTCCTAATTTTTATATATAAATAAAGAATAAAAAATATTTTTATATTTTTTTCTTTTATTTTTTTTCTATTTTCTTACCTTTTATTTTACACATTTTTTAATAATAAATATATAAATATAAATATTTGTTAAAGTATAAATATGTCATCCCCGATAATAAAAAAAAAAGTATATGCCATAACTTGAAATGAGATTTTCCTTCTCTCGTTAAATTTTATACTTTCTATGACAAACTTATAGGATGCATAAAAAATAACTTTAAAAACACACAAGTTATAGGCAATTTCTTCCTTCTTCTTTTTTTTATGTACATAAGGAACATGTTTTAAATTTTTTTTAGATATCAAGATAAAAATAATCAAATTTAAACATAATTTTATATAATTATTTCAACCATTCATTGCAACTCAATTTTTTATTAGTAAGATTATATAAATACAAATGCTTGTTAAAGTATAAATATGCTATCCCAGTAAAAAAAAAATGTCATATTTTGAATAGGATTTTTCTTCTCACCCTAAATTTTGTACTTATTAATAAAAATTATGGATTCATTAAAAAGAATAAAATTTATAAACTCTAATTATAGATAAATATAAAAGTTTGTTTATTTTTATTAAATATAAGATTGTAAATTATTTTAATGATTTTTTATAAAAAAAAAACGTATATAATTAATTAATTACATACTAATATTATAATAATATATATTCTATTCGATTTTTTCAACTCCCACCAAACCAAGCATCGAAAAAAAAAGTAATATAACTGCATGTGTCATCCCATATACATAATTTTAAATTGAAAAAAATAATATAATTGCATGTGTTATTCCATATACATAATTTTAAAATAAAAAATAATATATATATATATATATATAACATTTATGTGTAGTTAAAATAAATAAATCAATTATCTATTACATATTTATCAGTTGTAAAGTGTTATAATTTTATGCATATATATTAAAAAAACTCTATTAATTTTTTGTTTTTTATTTATTATAATAATGAGATTAATTCTATTTCTTAAATTTAAATTAAATTTATTTTTATTAATTATTTAATTCAATAATTTATTATATTATATTTATTTTATGTATATAACAATAAATTTAGTCAATTTTTTATGATAATCAAACAATCATATATTATACAGATTTCAATTTTCTATATGATAATCAATTTATTACAATAATCAAATTTAAATAAAAATTATATAAATGTTATGTAAATATATATGATTCCTAATCAGATCATTAATTAGGGTATAATAATTTTGCTTTAAATAGAATTTTTAACTTACATAAGAATATGTTTAAAATTCATTTTAAAAAATTGACCATAAATTTAATTTTCTGACCTATGTAATAATTTTACTTTAAATTTATTTTTTAAAAATTTATTTTTAACTATATATAATCAAATCATTAAATCATAAATTGATATCATTAATTAAAAGTATAATAATTTTGCTTTAAATCCAATTTTTTAACTTACATAATATTATGTTTAAAATTTATTTAAAAATTGACCCTAAATTTAATTTTTGGATCTACCTAATAATTTTATTCTAAATTTATTTTTCTTATTTATATATAATCAAATTATTAAACCCTAAATCATAAAAATTATTAGAATTATATTTTTTTTCATTCTTATTCTTTAAAAACAACATCAATTTTTATTTTCTTTGTACAACAAATGTACAAATAAAATTAACATAAATTTTTTTTAATATTTAAAAACATCATTTAAAATAAAATAATATATATATATATATATAATCTTATGTATATATACGATATAAAAATTATTGATAAAAAATATTAAAAAACATATTATATTTAATTTTTTAAAATTATTCATATTTTTTATTCTTATATTTTTTTATTTTTCAACATCAACAAATATATTTATCATATTTTTTAACACTTAAATTCAAATATAAAAATATTTATTTATTTTATTATAATTTTTATGTTAATTGCTTAATTTATTGTGGACTTAATTTAATATCAATTATGTTATATTAAAGTATTAAATATATTTTTTGAAATTTTCAAAATTTTCATTACTATATGATATAAATACAAATCAATCTATTTTGTATTTATTTAAAAAATAAATTATTGATCAATTTCAAAAGATAGGATTTAAAATAATGTGTGAGAATATTCAATAAAATCTATATAACATTTAATCTATCTTTAAAATAATTTTTAATCTAAAAATTAACATCATTTATTCTAATAAATGAAAATATAAATGTATTTTAAATTATTCAATATTTATAAACTCAATGTTATTTGAATTTTAAAATGAAATTTTATATAATTAATGTCATTTGATTTTTACGAGTTTTTGATGAATTTTAATTTATTCAATTGATTTTAAATTATAATGGTAAATTTTGAATATAATTAATGTTATTTAATAATAAAATTAATATTTAATCAATCATTTCGTTATATATTATTTACATATATACAATATTAATAATTAAAAAAATTGTGTTAAAACTTACTTTTAACATTTAAATTTAAAAACAATGACCCGTGTTTAATAATAATTTAGAGTTTATCATTAGGAGAAAATGTTACGTCATGTTTGAAGTGAAAGTTTAATAATTTATATAATTAGATTATAATATCTTCATCATTAAATGTTATTAGAAGAAACAAACTTGGTTTTCAAAATAATTATATTTACTTTTTCTTTAACATCTCTATTTTTATTTCAAATATCAACTATTTATATTTTTAATTAATTCCTTATAAGATTACATTTAAATTAAGGATAATTTAATTTATTAATCTTGAATTTTTAATAAATTTTTAAACAGATTATTATAATTAAAAAAATTTAATTAAATCTTTCTTAATTAATATCATTAAATATAAATTACTGTTACTTTTCGATTAAACTTCCTTCCTTCTTTCTACCGGAAAAGTGTTGCTAGGATTATTCCTTATGCAGCTATTAATTGTATGAACTATTAGAATTAGAATTCAATATTCCACATCCCAACAGTAATTCGATTATACTCAAATTTAACAGTTTTTTTAAATAAATAAATAAATTCTACCATTTACACTATATAATCAAATGTAAATTACCATATATATATATATATATATATATATATATATATATATATATATATATATATATTATGAAAAACAGTATGATTTGAATTTAAAATTTTATGTTAAATTAGTATAGTTTCAAATTCTATATAAAAAATAATAAGATATTTGCATGCATTTATAAGTACAAATAAATAAATATAAAAAATTGAAAAAAATAAATATAAAAAAGAGGGAAAAAAAATAAGTATATTAATTTTTTATTATTTTATCTTTCTTAATAGAAGTTGTTATTTCAACTGGGGGATTGGACTCTTATATCTATTGCTCTTTGAAAGGTGGATAAATGCTCCTTCAGCTTCCATGGCTATTACCATGAACAAGAAAAGTTCTGGAAAAGTGGTAGACATGTAAAAAATAAACCATTAAATAATAAATATCATATTACTTGCAGTTAAAAAAAATATTAATTGTTAAAAGTATAGTAATAAAATTTATACATTACAAAAATTGAATTAAAAATTTCAAATTATTGTTTTATGAATTATTTCCTTGATTTGTTTGATTCAAGATTTTCCTACACTTCTTTCTATTCTTAATAATCTAAGCATCACCCATTTATGAAAGATAAATTTCATGTCAATTTTACTTTTAATCAAAATTTTCTAAAATAATATCTAAAGTCAATTTTTTTTTATTATTATTTTTATCAAGATTTAAATTTCAAATTTAAAAATATTTATTCAAAAATTAATTATTTTTTTGTTTGATTTAAAAAGTAAAATTAATTTTGATCAATTTAATTTTAATCATTAAATTCTTTAAGATGTGATATTAATTAATTTAAATTATATATTTAGAAATGTAAGAATTAATTTTCTAACTGTAAAACAATTCAGCACCAATTTTCTATTTTTTAATTTTTATTTTTGTCAACAGCCGGAGATGTAAGAACTCAGAACTCAAGCACCATATTACTTTCAGAAAAAAAGAAGAAGACATTGAAACTTTGTGTTGGGCCGATTTGTATTGGATGGGCTTGAAATGGCCCAGGAGAAATCTCTTGTCTTGTATATGTAATTTTGCTCACTTTCTAAGAGATGGCCAACCTTAAAATGTGCATTGTGTATGTAATGAATAGGAAAAAAAAATTGTCCTATTGCAATTAGCTTTATCCTTTAATGGATTCCTTTTAATAGCTATTTAAAAGATTTGCTAACATATCAGTTAGTGTTTAAATCTCCAGGAATTAAAGAGAATATAAGATTACTTATAAAAATTTACTAACTCATTTACATCTTAAATGCTGCATAATAAACAATAACCAAGCATGCTTAAGGACGCTATATATTAATAATAGAAGTAGAAAGGACTCATACTAAATCACTTTTAAAGATAGTAAATAATCTTTAATTCTCACTGTTATGAAAATTATAAATCAAATAATTGCAATATTACATTCCAAAATTAAAATGCAAGATCAATACAACATTGAATGTTTTTATTTTTATGAAAAGATAACTACAAAAATAATTGAATATAGAATAGAACAAATAACATTGCTAAGTACATATTTTAAACTGTTTAAACTAATTTTTATTGGCTAGTGTTTTGTTTGATCATCAATAATAAAATAAAATAATAGTAACTACAAAAATTATTCGCTTTAAATTTCAATAAACTCATTTAGAATTTTAATCTATATGATTTTATTATGGATTATTGATTACCAATTATATAACATGAACATAGAGAGTTTACTGTAAAGACGATTGTTTTGAAAATACTTAATAATATTCTCAATATAAGTTGTAAAATAAAACAATGACAATCGAAAATAAGAGAAAATCATACTATTAAAAAAGAGATAATTGTAAACATAAGTTTAATAATTTTCTCATATTCAATTAATTGAACAATTATTTAATTAAGCTAGATTTTTCATATCATCGTAACTTGCGCATAAGAGTTTCAAATCACGATACGCAAATATTTCTCCATAGATAGCAAAAATAGTTAAATTAATGATTGAAAATTATACAAAAAGTTATTTAATTATTTAAATTATTATCCAAAATTATTTTCTCTATCATATAATAACCATGTTATCCTTTGTATAATCTAAGATTAATTTCAACTTATTTTAATAAAAAAATTAGTTACCACAAATTCACATCATCATGTATTGAAAGTAATATTGGATTGTAAATTATATACTAATTAACCCATCATAATTCTATTTAAAGAATTTGAATCATAATAAATATGAAGTATAAGAATTAGATGTACATAATCTTTTCTCATAGAAATTTTTTAATATGGATAAGATATTTCAAACTATAATTAATATAAACGTAAAAAAATGGTACATTGCATTAAGTAGAAAATACATTAACAATAACATTATCATATAATATAATTATTATTAATATAAATATATATACAAAATTTTACATGATCACACTCACCATAAATAAGATTATAATCATACAAAATTATAATATTAATAATTTAAATATATAAAATTAAATAATTTTATAATTAATATTAAGAAAAATTTAAACATATATTTTCTAAATAGTTAATTAACATTAATTTATAAATTTAAATAAAAATTAATAATTAAGAATATTATTTAATAATATTACCGATTAGTCATATTAGTCATGCACATCGACAGAGAAATGTGGTTGCTATTTTCTTAGCAAATTATGATCATGATCTTCGTATGTTCTCATTATTTGACAACGATTCTCAGTGTGTGGCTCACTCTATAGTCTAAATAGTATACTCGTGGGGTTTCTGTTCCCTTCTTCGTTGGCTTCATTGCCTTTTGGGATTAAAAAACTATCTTATAGAATTGTTTGGAAAAATATAATAATAATTAAAGTTGATTATTTTGATGCTAATTATATGTTTGTGCTCATCATTCGTTCTCTCTCTTTCTTATTTTTTTTTTAAAAAGTAATCTTCAGTTAAAATAGAAAATTTTTAATGTAGGTTCAGTCTTGCCTCTTAAATGATGATGCATGTGTGCATTAGCAGGTTTTAATCATAGGATATATTTATAAATTAATCAATGGTTGAGATTTTTTACCTTTAGCTAATAATATAGGGTTTGAAAATTTTGGCATATATAATCCCTGTTCAACAACAACAAACTTGGAGAAGATTTGAACCCACCATCTATTTCCTTTTCTTTTTCTTGTACTATTCCACCTTCTAAATCTCCTCCAATTATTGTCAATCACCTTCATCATTACACATTATATATATGGCTGCTTTATCATAATCATACTTTGTTGGAGGCACTGAAGGAAGATGAAAGGATTCTTGTCATACATTTGCTGAAATTTTTGGAGTAGTATTGCTTTTATACTTTTGGACAATACTTGAAGTTGTATTTGCTGTAAAAAATTCCAAAAGCTGCAAAATCATTTTTCCGTTGCTTAAGTGATAGTGTAAATATAGGAAGTCTCACATAAATATTGGTTCCGGTTGATAAATAATTAGCAAAATATAAGTACTCAAGTTACTTGTATTTTCAAATTTTATAAAAGTTTTTTATATAATTTTTTAATTAACTATATTGAATAATAAATCGAAATATAAGATTGTTAGTTAATTCAAACATCCTGTCAAATTAAATTATGATGCAGAATCGGTTACCTTTTGTTTTATCATTAAAAGGGGACCAAATTGATTATGATGAAAAGCACGTTTAAGTTGTTTTGGGTACTTTCAATTTGAACTAAATCTATCAACGATGTTTATGGATGTTTTTGGGAGTGTTAAAGGCTAAGCCTGCAAAACAGATGAGGATGTCAATCATTGGTTTGGAATTTGAATTGTATTGGTAGAAAGAGAAAAGAGGGGTTGTACATGTAGGGATGGATAAGATTTTGAATTTATTTAAATTTTTTAATTACTTGAAAGATTTTATTAGCAAAACATGAGAAGGATTAAAACATAAACATCAGAAACCTGATATTGCAGGTAATTTTACTAGGGCACAGCTCCATCATATGACTAGTTTGTGCATAGTGGATATCATCCATAATGTAATAATTAAGATGAAGTAAAAAGTCTTCTTAAATAGAATTTACAATGAAAAATATTATTTAAATTTGATTAAATTCAAACAACTTAAATTTTACCCAAAAAAAAAAATACAAAGAAAAATTTTTCTTGCCAAATCTTGGGTTTCCTACTTTGTTTTTTTGTGTATTGGGATTTCCTACTGTTAAACTTTAGAATGCACAAACATAAAAAAAATTGATTAATTCTGTTTGTTCTTTCATCCCGTGACTCTTTTCTTTCTTTTTTTATTTTTTCTTTTTATGTTAAAATTCTCATTGGGGCCATTGACCTCAAGCGTATAATGATGAACCACCCAATGATGGTTACTTCACCAAAAAGAATTGATAATGTTTGCTCGGGATTATAACTTGATTTGATTTTGAAATGTCTACAGAATCACTATAGTTTTTTAAAAAAAACAATGTTGCTTTTACCCCACACTTTTACAAGTGATTTCTGAATTATACCCCCAATGGTTTGGGTCAATGTACCCTCTTTAAAATTGGAGTCTCTCTGACAAAGCAATTTTGGTCCTAAATGAGAATGCAGAAGAAAATTGAATCAATTGATGTGGACCATAACATCAAATAAGGATTTATAATTTAGGTGTAATGAACATATTTCATGTGTGGTGGGTGGCAATAACAAAAATCCACATGACATGTTGATGATAGTATTGAACTTAATTGTTGACAACTACCTTGGATGACTTGGTACTTTCATCACATGGGGAGGCTAGGCTGTCAAGACTTTCTGATAAAGGCTGATCAAAAACCTCAGTGTCAATCCTAATTTTCACATCCATAAAGTCCAACAAAACCCATAAATCGTTTATTGCTCTTCTTATTAGTCAATGTTTTCATGGCATCTAAATGCTCTCATTACAAAGACTGTGGAAGGGGGGCAGCAAGACAAATATGTCATACAGGTAATCCCTTTGTTTATGCTTTGGAGTTTAAACTTTTTTTTTTCTCTGACAAACCATTTAAGGTAGCATTACAGAAGATAAATTAACCTGGAATTCCAAGCAATCTTTTGTCTCATACACTTTTTCATTTGCTTTAATCATTCCACTCATATATCCTTGTTTTTAGGTACAATTGAAAAATTTTATATTTGTGTTATAAATAGTAAAATGAGTTATATATAAAAAAAGTAAGAAATGTGTTTGATGTAATAAAGAAAAAATATAAAAATATATCATATCATATAAGTTATTGTATAATTTTATAGTATAAATAATATATTTTTATATAAAGTCATTCAAGACTTTACTGTCTCATGAGGCCTGTCAATCTGTCATGTGTTTTGATTTCGTGTATGTGCAATATTACCCTGGGAACTAGGAATCAAATTCATGCAGTTGAATGGCACTTCTGGAATGCAATTTCACACTGCCCGTGATCCACACTTTAGATCATTAAATTCTTGTTATGCAGAATGTCCCTTCTAAGTTCTTATTACCATATTTCATTCCAATTTTGTGGCCATCCATTTATCATTAAAAGAAGAGGAGAAACATGTCATTCAAAATATCTACCACACACAAGAGTTTTGGCCATATAGTGTTTGGCATCAGAATAGTGTTTCTTTTCTCATATTAGAAAATTGAAGTTGGGACCAATTCCCAAATACTAGCACTTCTGAAACAACCAATAAACACAGCACCTGCAGAAAGACTGTGGCATCATACATAACCTTTCCCTCACTTTTCTCTTAAAAGGGATCAAAGGGTCTCCACAGTCAAACAGTGCCATCAAGCAAAATTCCAACCCTGTTGGCCCCTTCCAAATCTAATTGTTGCTTGGTGGTGGGATATATCACATCTGTTTGTTTTAAAGTTAAAAAATTAATTTTATATTTTTAATATTAAATATATATTAATTTATTTATATGACTAAAAAATGTTCAATAATTTTTAAAATTAGTTTTACCAAAATTATTTTATTTAAGTTTAAATCATCCTTAATTTGGTTAAACAAAGATGTTTCATTATGTCATGAAACTAATTATTGGACATGATGGTCAAAAGGCCTGCAATGTAACACTGCACCTTACGAATTAGTCTCCTGAATTTTTGCTATGGATGCATTCACGCAATCATAGATATGGGATGGTTTCTTGCAGAAGCAACCATGGTTTATTTAAATTCAAGGGTCAAAGGAAATTTCACCTAATTTATTAAAAATTAGTGGGATTTGTTCCAACTTTACACTACAGAAGTTCAGGCACAAGATGTTTATGGGATGCCAACCGAGAAATACCTTATGATTTAAAAAAGAGAGAACTTACGTTAGGTTTGGGCTAAATCCAATAATCCAAATTAGGATATCTTAAATACAATTGTTCTTACTGGTCACTGATAAAGCCACAATTGACTTTACAAATGAATGCTTACTTCTCGTAGTGCCTCGATTGAAAAGAGGCCCCATTTAATTAACACCCTCGTTTTTATTTTCATGAAATTATTGTTGTTATTTAATATGAATGACTTTTGAGAAAAAAAAAAGTTTATGAATTATTACTAAACACAATCAGAATGAAAAGATGTGCTTTTATCCGTATTTTACAGAAACGGTTTCATTCATAATAGCATTTCTTAAAAAGATATATTCAATTACAATCTTTTAAAAATATATTTTATTAAATATAGTAATAAATTGACACTACGAAATGGAGTAAGGACTGACTTAGATTTATTTTAACATGATTTTCAATCAAATACTATAGCTTTACCAGTAACATAAACATAATTATGAAAAGAGAAATAAATCTGTTACAGAAAGATTTCACAGTGCTCACAAAAAAAAAACATGGACCATTGATGAAAAGGATAAAGAGAGAGATGATGATGAGTTTTGTAAAGATGCGTAAATAATAATAAAACACACAATAATCATAAAGGAAAAAAGAACTGTTACTAGAAAATAGAAAGGTAAAGTGTGCAAATTTAAAAGTATATATTTTGACAATTTCTCACAACAATAAAAGATTAATGTCTACCGAAACATAAGAGTCACTGAAATGTGTATGTATATGACACTTTTAGTATATGATATTTCAACATTTTTAATTAGTAAAATTTGCATAAGAATAATTTAATACGAGTATTAACATTAAGAAAGGGGTAATAGATAATAGATTGATTGAAAATAGAATAGAATTGGAACTGTGTTAAGGTAGATCATAGATGGCAGTGTTTGTGAAATACATAGGCAGTGCCAGTTGGCAGTTAGCATTTGCTTTGATTCATGTTATGCATAGCAATAGCGGTAGGAATAGAATAGGGGAAGCAATTCTAGCCTTTATCCTTGGTACCCCATGTGCTTAAAGCAACCTTTCCTTTCACTCACCCTTCCTTTTTATGTTCCTGCTCTTTTTTATTCACTCATCCTTTTGGTTATTACTTCAGTTAGTCCAATTCACACATAGACCATATCTATCTATCTATCTCTCTCTTTCTCTGTCCCCCACACCCCCTTCTCTCTCTCTACTATCCCATTCTCAAGAAACACAATTAGAAATAAACCCATGTCAAAAAGGAAGTCTTTTGAAGCTAATCTTGAAGCATTTGTGGTTCATAGTGTTATGAGTTGAGGGAGAAGTCCCTTCTATTGATATATTTATATTCAACCAGGAAAAAGATCTCTTTTGTTATTATTGTAATTATTATTATATCTTTTTCTCTGCCAAACCATAGATATATCAGAAACAAATTCTGATAATTTCCTGCTGGTGGTGTTGCCATGAGGGAGTTTCCTTCTTGTTTTGGAGAAAATGGGGTTCAGGTTGCGGATTCATCCTCATCAAGCACCGCAAGAGCATCTCAAAATGTGGTTACATGCGTGTATCAGTGCAAATTAAGAGGGCGTTCTTGCTTGATCACAGTCTCGTGGACCAAAACTCTGATGGGTCAAGGGTTGAGTGTGGGAATAGATGAGTTGGGAAATCATTGCCTCTGCAAGGTTGAGATAAAGCCATGGTTGTTCTCAAAGAGAAAAGGGTCCAAGAATTTGGAAGTCCAATCCAGTAAAATTGACATATTTTGGGACTTGAGTTGTGCTAAATTTGGTTCTGGGCCTGAGCCATTGGAGGGGTTCTATTTAGCGGTTGTGTTCAACAAGGAAATGGTTTTGCTTCTAGGGGATCTGAAAAAGGAGGCATGCAAGAAGATTGACAATGATTGTGCTTTTGCTCATTCTAGTGCTGTTTTTATAGCAAAGAGAGAGCATATTTTTGGGAAGAAGTTTTATGGTGCAAAGGCTCAGTTTTGTGACAAGGGGCAAGTTCATGATGTCACAATAGAGTGTGACACTGTGGGGCTTAATGATCCCTCTCTTGTGATTCGAATTGATAGTAAGACAGTGATGCAGGTGAAGAGGCTCAAGTGGAAATTCCGAGGGAATCACACCATTTTGGTGGATGGGGTTCCGGTTGAAGTGTTTTGGGATGTGCATAGTTGGCTCTTTGGGAATGCTATGGGCAATGCGGTGTTCATGTTCCAAACATGCATTGCAACTGAGAAGCTGTGGGCAGGCCAATCAGTTTCGGATCCCTCTGCACTAAGATGGGCTTCTTCTCAACAGTTTAGGGATTCCCAGTTACAAGGTTTTGGGTTCTCTCTGATTTTGTATGCTTGGAAGCATGAATAGTCAATAGAGATGTTAAATCTTATTCTTCAATTTTAAATTCATATTGACAACCACATTTTTCAACAATGATGTTATCGGAGTAAATGAAATGAAGCTGCTAAACTTGTCCCTTTTTTCTCATCTTCATTTTACATGCATAACTTTTTGTATTTCTTTTTGTCGTTTCTAAATTCCAAAATCTGTCTGCAGAAATTGTTACTAAACAATATACATATGGTCTGCGAAGAGTGTAAAGGAATGTGCTCGAATAAATTTTTGAGCGTTATCACCGTCAGGAATAATCTTCATTGGATTTACAATTTTGCTTTTGAATTTTGATGCAGTGATAATACGAAACATGGAGAATAAGCTAACTTACAATACACTTAAAGAAGTATGGGACGCATCTTAATTCTTACATATGCTTTGTTTATTTTTATTTTCAGAGATCCAAGGAACAATTATCAATGCTAATCTAACACTCAAACAAGTGAAACCAAGTCAAATATTTTTACACACTGGGAGAGAGAGAGTTGTCAAGACATGTCTTTGAATCCTATGTCATGCCAATTTACATTAATGTAAATGAATGCCTCGATGCATTTTATTATGTAGTTGGATTTGAAAATGAAAAATAATTTTTGAACAACAATATGCCGTCTCTTTTTATTTTACCGTGCATTTTAAATATGCGTATATATGAAAAGGCTAAAAGTAAGAGGGAGATAAAAATAATTATTTGGGACATCACACCCACACGATATCTGTTTTTTGTATTAAAATAATGAAACTGTACGAAAATACAAGTAGAGGCAGAGAGGAGAGTAAAAAATGAGCATAAGTGAACGGTAGAAATAATACAAAGACATTCTTCCCGCGCCAAAATGGTGTCTCCACCACTCCCACTTGTAATGACTCTTCCACTACGATCTGCAATCATCTCTGAATATACCCAGACAAGTTTTAAATAAAACAATTTTTTTGGTTCCTTTTGTAGTCTTTGCTGCGTTTTAATTGAACGTCAGTAAGGTAAAACCTACTCCATAGATTCCAAATAAAGGAGAACATAGGTGATTTATGGCAATATATCTGATATCATTCTTCCTAATTTTGAAAAATAGGAATAATGTCATCTAAGAAACCTATTGGATTCATACGCTCTGAGGAAAGGTAGACGTCAGTTACATTAAAACTAAATTTGTTAATAAAGATCTCCAATATTCAAGTGTATTATTTTCATTAGAGAATGTTAACAAGATTCTCTAAACCACTAATTAAATAATTAAAATTGAAATGCTTTTATAAAAATATATTAGCAATAGATTTCTATCATAATTTCTAATAGATTTTTATTGTGATTTCTATTTTTAATAAAAATTATTAATAATGCCTGGGTGTAAAAATGTAAGGAAGACGATGGTGGCGATATTTAGAAGTGGAAAAGAGCTCACTACAGCAGTTTTGTACCTCAGACAGAGCCACAGTGGAGGGAGGTATAATATTTATAAAGAATGAATATACTCTTACTCAAGTTCGCTGGCATCATTTGGAGCAACCTTTTATTCTGGCTGTACCAAATCACCATATTGGTAACCAACAGGGTGGGAGTCTTGCTCTTTAAATTTTTCTAACTTGCCTCTGCTTATAATATCCAATATTGAAATCAGACATGCAAACATACAAAAACTATAATACATCAAAACTCAAAAGGAAGCATGCAGTTGAAATGTAGAAGAAAACCAGATTTTATGACGTAAGAGGACAATATCCCCATACAATTTTGGTATTATTATTATTCAGGGATCCTGTTCCCAAATCCTCACAGTTCTATCACCATCAAGTCCAGCAGAAGCAATTTGATTCTCTGTTGGATGACAAGTAACAGATATTACAGTATCCGTATGGCCTTCTAGTTTCTGAACCATATTTTTCAGCTGAAGATCCCATAAATAAACACAGCGATCTTCTGAACCGCTAACAATATATTTCCCATTTGTCACAGAAAACGTGGAAGTTATGCAGTATACTCTATTCACATGCCCCGAATAAATTTTTAAAAACTTCCCGGTTGAGTAGTTCCATAGCTTCTGCACCCAGAAATCCTATTTTGTCAGGGAAAACGTCCACAATACTAGCACTATGCTAAAACTTATAGTACAGACCAAGAACAGACGTAACTATTTCATCAAAACCCAAAAGTCTGACCTCATAAGTACAAAATTTTCAGCAGGACAAATGATCAGCTCGTAAACTCAATACAAACTTTGCTGGTTGATAAAGATATCACTAGAGTAAACTAACATTTTGATTCTTGAAAGATTTAGCGTTAGCCATGTTAATCCTTAAAAGATAGAAATCATAATTTTTGTCCTGACAGATGAAAATGTCAATCAATTTAATCCCTTTTAAAAACTAAATTAATGTTAAAAAAAGATTCAATTGGACAACTTTTTCATCTTTTAGGTTAGTAACAGAACTGACTCCCTATCTTTCAGAAATGAAAATCATGGTTTACTCATATCAATAAAACAAAATTTTCATTGACAACACTAAACCAACAGGATTATAAATCTGAGTTAATTCCCTTTTGCATGCAAGACACCTATATGAAGCAAAAGCAGAAAGTGAGAGATAAACCTAAGGGGTAAAATATAACTAAACCTGAAATAGAAACTTTCTTTTTAATAAACTTATTATTGAGTAAGCTAAAATGGGTCATTATTAGAGTGGGATTTTAATTTTATCATTGAAAAACTCGTATAGAATAGAAGTAATCCAATGTGGGCCTGGGTAAGAAGGCATTGCATGGATATGAGTAAAATGCAACAATATTAGAACAAGAAGAAGTAAATAAAGAGAAGAAGTTATACTTACGAGGGTGTCATTGAGAGTGGCAACGAGTATGAACTTGCCGTTGGGGGAAAACTTGGCGAAGGAGACAGCAGGGACTTTATCGTCAATGAGGGTTTTCAACAGAGTACCAGAGCTTGTATCCCAAATCTTACAAGACCCGTCGTGACTGCCGGAAACGATGAGGGAACCGTCGCGATTGAAGTGGACGGAGGTGACGGGCATGGTGTGGCCGGTGATGACGTGGACGCATCTACCGGTCTTGACTTCCCAAACCCTAATGGCTTCGTCGAAGGATCCAGAGACGATGTAATTGGACTGGGGATTGAAGTTCACGCAGAAGACGGCGTCGGAGTGGCCACGGAGGGTCTTGACGCAGTCACCGGTGGTGGCTTCCCAGATGCGGAGGGTGCGGTCGTCGGAGGCGGAGCAGACATAGTGGGAATCGGAGGACCAAGCGAGGTCGGAGACGCCCTCGGAGTGGCCGAAGAGGCGGCGGTGGAGAGTGATTGCAGGGAAGGACCATATGATTAGGGTTTTGTCGAGTGAAGCTGAGGCTAAGAAGGTTCCGTTGTTGGAGAATTTCACGCACGACACCGCGCTTTCGTGTTCAGTTAGGGTTTTCAGGTGACGGTACGGTTTGTATTGTTGGTTGTTGCTGCTGCTCGTGCTCGTCGCCATCCAAGCTACCTCACTCCCAAACTTCGTATCGCACGTGTTAGCTTAACTTTATAGTTACTCCGAGAGGAAGCCCAGGGAAAGCCCAATTCTCCCAGGCCCAAATGATCCCTTGAAGCCCAAGATTCCATAAAAAACCATTGGAAATCATTATGTCCCTCCGTCTTTTTACCTTTTCATTTCATATACCAACAAACTTTTGAACTTGTATTTGTTTAAACTGAATAAAGTTAAAGAAATGAACCAAAAAAGTAGTATTAGTTTGTATTCAAGTATATCTAATTTTAATCTATTATTATTTTTAAAAATTTTGACACTGTCACCATCTCTCTTTATATTAAGATTCACAAGTTCAACTTCTACACTTCACTCACACTGGATTAACAGGAATTGACGAACAAGAAGGTAATTTGACGTCCTAACTAACTCTCCGGCTCCCTTTTCTTCTATGAATTCATAATTATCACATTTGCATCTTCATTATCCAAATATATGTTTGATATAGAAACTCACTCTCTCTCCCAAAAGACTATTTTCTAATTAAAAGATTAATTTATCAAGATACAATTAAACACTTGTAGTGCATTTCGTTGAAGTGGAATAATGAAATGAAGGAGAGAGATTATTATAATTTTATCTCATTTGGTTTAAAAATTTTACCTCTTCCCTCTACTATTAGGTGAACTACGAAAGAAGAAAATGTAATTTAAAAACTTTGGGTTATGTTTATTATATAATCCTGAAATTATTTTTACCTCACATTTCTTTTATTAATATTTATTTATGAAAGAAATATAGTCTATTGTTTTTAATTTTCTTTCATTTTTTTAAAAACTAAATAAAGGAAATTATTTCCTCTTTATCTTTCCCTTTCTCTTGAATCAAACTAGAAAAGAAAATCTTCTTACCTTTCTTTTCCCTAGTTCTACTCCTCTAAGTGAAACTGTGTAGAATTTGGTGCAACAAACCATCAATTGATCTTCATAAATACATAAGTAAGCAACTTACAAGAACAAATCCAACTATGTTTGTATTGGGTGTGATAAAGTAAAATTTAAAAGGTTAAGTTCAATATAGTTAGATATGACTATTTACTTCTATGGGTCAATGTATGATTTATCACAATGTATGATTTATCACACTAAATATTGTAAGATTTTATTGTAGTGGAATCAAACTTCCCCTCGTAAATTTTTTTAAAAAAAGATATATAATAAGAAAATTCCTATCTTAAAAATAAAATTTTAATAAATTTTTTATGCAAAAAGATTCTAACTTTACTTTTCAAAGTTAATATACCACCACACAAAAATTCATGGGAGAGGTAGCATTGTAGGATAACCACTACAATGAAAGTAAGATTTCAACAAACTTTGGAAGCAAACTAATTTGAACCTTACTCCCCAAGATTGGTGCACTAACATACAAGAACTTATCTACTCAAAATTATATATTAAACCCAAAATTATATATTAAGAAATTTGCATCCGTTTCCATTTATCAATCATGCTTAACAACTTCAAAAACTAGAATTCAAATTTTAGAGTGTGACATCCTCAATTTTTTGTTACACAAATTAATAAATGCTTTTTGATCAAAATAAAAACTATTAAATGCTTTAATTCATATCACATTTAATGAAGTTTTAATAACACAATCAAACATTATACAATTACTAGAAAAAATATTATACTTAGTTCTTTTTTATTTGTTCAAATAAAGAAATATATATTAAAAAAATTAATAATATTATCATTTTTTAAATTCTTTACTTTGCAAATTTATCTTTTATTAAATTTACTCTTATATTTCTTCATTTATTATAATTTTAACTTCTCTTTCATTTATTATAATATATATATATATATAATTTAATTAATACTCTTAAATATCTAAATGGAAAAATAAAAAAAATTTTTTATCTGAACATACAAAAAAGAAAAAATGTTATATACTAATATTTATCTTGTTATTACATAAAAATATCTCTATTAATATAATTAATAGAAAATAATTAGAAAACATAATTGTTTACAAGTTTAAAACTGAGAATTGGTAAGCAGGGCGTTAAGGGGACAGCCGGACAGACCCAATGCCCATTCTCTAACTTTAAATATAATTGTTTTTACAACGTTATTCAATCATAAAAATTTTAATTTATTGATAATATAATTTTTTGACACTAATTATAAATCAAAATTTATAAAGATATTGGATTTAACTCTTCTGAAGCGGAAAAAAAATTATAAAGTATAAAGACCAATTTATCGTTTTGGAGTGAATTAAGCTTAAAAAATCTTATAAACACGTATCAAGCTGTACACAAAAAAAAATAAATTAGGCAGGCATCCATGATACTAATTACTAATCCTTTGTTCTGTCGGAGGAAAAGGAAAAAAAAAAAAAAAAGAATTGTATGAACAGATTTTTTCATTGTTTATTTGTATATGGTCGGTCGTTGGAGAAAAAGAAACAAAAAGTTGGTATGAAGATTTTTTCATTCTTTATTTAAACATAAAAATTGGAATGAAGGAATTAATTTCTACGATTCATACCAGATTTTATTTTTCCTTCAAATTAGTAAATATTAGAGAAAATAAACTAGTATTTTTTATTTTAAAAATATAAAGAATTAAATATTATATTAATAAAAAACATAATAAAAAATAAATTTTTAAAGTTAAATTTTATTTTCTAAAATTAAATTTTATATTATTTATATATTTTTTCACTCATCCAAACAAAAAAATTCATTTCCTCCTATTTTAATCCATATAAACAACTCATCTTTTCTTTCTTATTTTCTCTTCTTTTTTTTTTTTTTTTCTTTCTCTTTCTTTTACTTCCCCCTTTTTTTTATCTTTTACATGATCCATAAATATTACGTATGCGGGGACTAAGATTTGCCGAATGTCTTTAGCCCCGTCTAATTTGACACTTGCAGCATATACATATCTGGTCATGGTCTTTCTCGCATAATCATGACTGAGCTAGCTTGTTCCTTGCTTACTCATATTTGCCAGAGGTACTGGAATGTTGTTATTGTTACTAATATGTAGTTACAGTACAGTTTAACATTCAATTACAGAACAGTTTTGCGCCCCATATGCATATTGGTTGTGGTTGCAACTTTAACCAGACAGTATCAAAGGGCATAAAATACATTGAAATTTTTTTGCACATTTGATTTAGAAAATAAATCCATAGATTCATTAGTGCAGATTTCTTTCGGGGAAATACGGGGATAGAGAATGAAAGAAGACCACCGCAGGGAGAGGAGTGGGGGAGCACCAATCCAACTCGGCTGTATACATTTCTGCCAACAAGGAAACGAAGGCCGACACGAAAATTGAAACCAACCTTCCATCTTCCTCCTGATTGAAAATTCCAGAATAATGAATTTCAATGAAGACAAGGATAAAATGGAAGTCAGAAAATCCACCGTCCACATTCTAAAATCTTGCTCTATCCTTCTTCGTCTGCAGCTCCCCTAGTTAATAAATAAACCAATCGCAAACATCAGGAAATGCAAGCGGTGAACAAAACATATCAAATAAACATTGAATTCAGTAGGAAAACAGACTGTGAACTTCGAAATATCTATTTGTACCATCCAGTTTTTGATAAAATCAAGGTGGCACAAAATCTTAACACAATACACTAGTTTCTAACACGGGATATGCAAAACACCACATGCACCTTGTCAAATGCCAGCCATAGCATTCATCAAAACATCGTAATATCTGTTGTAATTGTAAACCATCCAAACTAGTTTATAGTGAACCTACAATCCAAAGCTAACCAATCTATCCTTGAAATGATTTATTAATCAGAAATAAACTTCTAGTACCCCTAGCTTTGTCCCAAAAATTATAAGTGTTAATCACTTTGGCCCCTCACTTTTCTAAATTTTTGTAAAAAGTTATTTACTTTAATCTTTTCTCTCATTTTTTACTGACATTAAGGATTGTTAGGGAATGGCTTTTTGTGAAGCTGGGATTAAATGAGAGTTTAGAAAAGTCAATGACTAAGCAACCAATGCTTACTATTTCAAGGGCTAATACGAGATTTTACTTAATAAACTTCCAGGGCAATCATATTCTATACAGAGAGAGAGAGAGAGAGAGAGAGAGAGAGAGAGAGAGAGAGAGAGAGAGAGAGAGATACCAAGCTTAGTAAATGTTTGACCTATTAATTAATGCCATACAATGAGCATTCCCTACACAGACAAGAAGTCTATCTCATCTGAGCTTTCTTCATAAATCACATAGCTGGCATCTTGACCATCCTCATTACCGCTATCCTGATCACTATTGTAGCTGCTTTCAGATGTACTTAAAAAAATCAATCCATCTGAACTATGAAAGCTCAATTGTGATGGCAGACTTATCTCACTGTTCATATCAGTATCAAACGACTCAATGTAACTGCAATGCAATCCAAAAACACAAAATTTGACAACTTTTAGAAAGAAAATAAAAAAGAAACCCTCCATCTGCGAAAATGAAGGACAATGCACCGAATTACTCCATCAGAAACATCTAACCTTCCTTCTGATGGATATTCAGCTACCAAACACATATCAGGTCTAGCTTCCAAAACCTGCTTTATAGGCATAATACTGCACCATAGAACCCCAATCAAAGCATCAGTCACTCAGGAACTTGGGATTTAAGACATTAAATCTAGGAATGATAATAATTACCTACCTAGAGTTGAAGCACCTGTGATACCAATCACCCTCAGATGCTAGACCTTCTCTATTGGATATATCCTGTTTAAAAGGCAAGAGTAAGAACTAGAAGCAAAGGTGAAAGTCAAACAGAAACTTCCCAATTACTTTTAACAATGTAACATATTTCTATGAACTCACAAGATGTACAAGCCGTTTGAAATCGCCTGCTAGAATTGCTGTCAACAACCTAGCAACTTCCATCTGCACATCAAGATATTGATTAGCATTTCAGAAGGAATGGTTTAGAAAAAAGTGAAGAATTATAAATGTATTATGAGTCTCACCTCCTTCAGATGCATGCAATCCCTTAAAATTAAAACTTCCAGCAAATTCCCACCATTGCAACTTCCAAGGTTTCTGAAAAATAAAGGTTTCTAAATTAAGAGATAATAGGACCATAAAACAGATATATAGAATATTGTTAATTGTTAAAAAATAAGAAACCTTAAGAAGCTTCCAGTGATTGAATAAGATGTAGAGAAATCAACATATTTCAGTTTCCGAAATCCCTGCATGAATACCTTTTCAAAATAAATAATCTGAATCTGAAAAAGAAAAATGGTGACTCCAAATCATGTATCATTACAAAACCATGACAATAATTCTGCCTTTACTTTCTCTTGACAGGCAATTAATTCAATGCACAATGATATGTACCACAATACAATTTATCATTATTATATACACAAGCTAAATTTGCTTACCAACAAACTACTGAAAAATATAATGAATCCAATAGATTTGAACTCATATCATAGTATTATTATAAAGCCTCGATACAAAACTATCACACTCCATGAAGACTTGCCAGCTGCAAATTGCAGAAGTTCACCAACTTCCTTTAATCCAAAGTCAAGCTGGTTTTTGGGTGCAAAAGTGAAATCACAACATAACAAAATAAAGTTAAGCTCATCTATAGCCAGCTCAGACTTGAAGCATGATTCCACTCTCAACTCTCTTGCTTTTCCTAATGCCTTAAACAAAGTACTAAGGAAAAAATGCAGAAATTAAACACTATATATAAAGGGAAATAAATAATTTAACATAAGAAAATTTACCTAGGATTAAAGAGGGACTTCAATAGTTATTTATTTTCGTAGTGCATACCTTAACCAGTACACGAACTTTATAATCATGAAGCTTAAACCCTCTAAGAGATAAAGATGTCAGGTGAGGACAATTGTCCACTAGCTCAACACAGGTTTGCGTTTTCAAACTGTCATCTCTACCTGATAATTAAAAACTGATAAGCAGATATATAAAGAGAATTATATGAAAAAATAGCTGAGAAGATAACTTACCTGTTTTAGAAGACTCAAAAAACAAACGCTCGATCAAGTGGCAGTTCACACTTACTGACATTAATGTTTGCCTCAATTCAACATGACTGGCATTTAAAACAAAAAACAGAAGAGAAAAAGTTAACTTCCAATGAAAAATATAATTTGCAAACAACCTTTTCATAAGAAACAAATTATTGGAAAGTATATGAAACAGACACATTAAAAATTTAAGAGGATAATTTATGTATCAGAAATGTAACTGAAAGTTCAAAAACAACATATTATTAGTATGTCCAGCATATTCCAATCAACTATAAAAAAAATAAAATTTGTCACAATTTGCAAGAAAAGATTCCCAGTTCAAGTATGATAGGAAAGTATGGATTCTGAATCAGAAGAAAGTGAGCTCATTTTAGAGAAAGAGTTCCATTTTCCTCATGCTTAAGGCATCTAGCCAAAGACAATCTTATATCCATTAGCAATAACAGAATGCTTGTAAGAAAATAAAGTTGAGAGAAAGAGAGGTGAAGGAAACTTACAGCCCAACAATTTCTAGATCAAGTAAAGAAGGGCATGCTGATAATGCCCCGCTAAGTGATGCATTATCCATCCTTTCAATATTGTACAGGTTCAACTTTCTCAAAAGAGCCCTACAAAATGAAAATTTAAGATTGTATTTAAAACAAGTAGCCCAAATGGGCCAAAGTCTGCAGTACATGAACTACATACCCTGCAGCACCACCGTCCCTACTTAAAGGGCTTAAACAGGATCTTGTAAGAATGGAAGATTCTCTCCCTTGTCTAGATCTCCTATCATTCCATGAGAAGTTAGATACCTCTACAATTGCATTCCCAATGGTACAAACCAACGGTTGGCAAGATCCAGGAGAAGCAGCAGCACCAGGGATCACACCAAGTTTAAGAGACCTTATTCACAAATGAAAATTGATGGATGGGAGAAATAAGTTAAAAATACATAATAATGTGACATGTTCAACAAGTTAGTATAGGTTGAAATGGATGATAGCTATTCACCTTTTTGTCTTTTCCTAGCTGATGGGACAAACAATGCTTACATAGAAAATAATAATATACTCCCTAAGTTTCTATTTATCTGTCCAAAGAGAAAAAATTTTACACAAATCAAGAAATTCAATCATATGTTTGAATAATTGGTAAACTTCCTAATTTAACCTCTATTTATTTTATCAGACTAACTCTCATTTTCTCTCTCTTCATTTATTTTTCGAAATAAAAAAAAAAGGTATTAGTGAAAAAACAACTATTAATGCTGTCTCAAATTTCTAAGTGGACAAATAAATAGAAATAAAATTTTTTTCCTTTCTGAAGAGATAAATAGAAAATA
Source organism: Canavalia gladiata (assembly GCA_037954105.1). Classification (NCBI taxonomy): domain Eukaryota; kingdom Viridiplantae; phylum Streptophyta; class Magnoliopsida; order Fabales; family Fabaceae; genus Canavalia; species Canavalia gladiata. Next base: position 64,666,137 of record CM075660.1, read on the forward strand.
ATTGAGCACATACAACTATAGAACTAGTTATACAACGATTTCTAGCAGGGGCCAAAAATTATGGAAACACTAAAGAAGATGTAGACCATCTAAAAAAAGAATGAAAAAATCAATATGGAACCCTCCTCCTTCCTGCGGGGGCAAGGATGAAGTGCAATAATGAAATGATCACCTGACTAGGTAATTCGTTCGGCCACATTGTCATAAATTATATCCCAGAAGTATGCAGTTAGTTAAAATTTACTTGGGAAAAAAGTAAATATAATCATTGAAAGGGTCAGCTAAATACAGAAGTCCTTACCTTAGCACCTTTCCAGCTCGCTGAATCATTGAGGAAACTACTGAATTGTTAACCTTGGGAACAATCGTAGTCAAATCAAGATTTGCATAGCACAAAGGATCTTTAGCACATTTGTTGAACAATGAACAAGTAGCCGATGCAAAGCACAGGCTTTGGGTATCAAGCATCGAGAAGACCTGCACAATAAAACATATTATGAATATGCAGAAAGTTCACTTGAAGAAGCATATTAATACTAAGGACCAAAGTAGCTTCAGATAATGAGATAACAAATAGAAACAGTAACAAAACAAAATCATCATTATGCAACAGAAATTAATATCATCAAATCGAAAGAAATAACCTCCAATTAAGAGATAAACAGCACGCAACAAACAAAAATGCACAGAACAAGGGAGAAATTAACCTTGATGGTAAGGTCTGGAGGGAGAGGCCAAGCGAGGGAATTGTGCTTGGAAGCTCGCTTCCTCGAGGAGTGTTTGGCGGCATCGAGAAGAGTGGACGCCATTTTGAGGGCGCGATCGATAAGGACCGTTTGATCCGAATCGGAGGACGACGATTCCAGAAGCTTCTCGAGGGAGAGATCGAGAGAGAGAGAAGGAGAATCAGCGAGGCCCAGAAATGCATCCAGGAGATGCTCCACCTGCTTCAGGTTCTCCATTCTAGGGTTTTGCGAGGGGCAAGGTCGCTTCGCCATTGACGACGAACCTTCCACAACGAAGCTATTCGTAGCCATAGCTGCCACTGCAACTGGTGGCTGTTATTATTATTACCTCATCACACTCTCTTTTTCAGGAGAGAGAAAAAGAAAGAACCTCTGTGAAGAGCATCGTGTACGAACAAGGGTTTATGTGACAAGTGTGCGTCTCTTACCAGTGCCACGTGGAGTATCACCGACTCAGCCGGTGAGTTTAGCAAAGCTACGCTGTTTATTATTATTTTTATATAAAAAAGATTCTTTTGATATTTTTGTTATTTGAGTATATTAAGTTATTAACTATCAGTCTCGCTGGCACGGCGGAATAATTACAAAAACAAACAAATAAAAACAAATAGGGACCAACTCTTTTGGTTAGACTTTTCTTTCTTCTTTCGTTGGATATTTTCAGCAGAATTTATCTTAGTGGTGTCCGTTTAAAATAAATTCTTAGTTATTTACATCAGATTAAATATTTAGTTATTGACATGTGATTATATATACCAAGATTCCTTAATTTAATCTCCGTTAAAAATAAGAGTTAGATTTATTTTTTCCTCTCCATTTTGGATGAAAGGAAGAAAAGACATTATTTTGATGGGATCTATATACTCACAAGTGTTCTCTGACACCTGTCCTAGGAAAGGTCTAAAACTACAGGAACTCAAAGATTTTCTCAGAATAAGAATAATTAAATAGTGTTTCTATTATTCTCAGAATAAGATCACTATAGTTTTACTTACAAATTTATAACTATTTAAATATGATGATATTTTTTTTTTGTGGTGGTGGGGTTTTTTTCTTAAAAATTAATCTTTATTTTTATTTTTCAATTAAATAAAAGAATATTTTTTTCTTATCTTACCAACCATAAAGTTAATTTCTATGTTATTTGACAAATTTAAAATTTACTTGACCAAATTAAACTTATTTAGAATATGTTTGATAAGATTTAAAATAGCATTTTAAGTTAATTAGTTACTATTAACTTATTTGACTAACTTAAAAATTTATTTTACATAAAATAGACCTGTTTAATACAAATAATTTATTAGAAGGCTGTATGATTTAAACCTAACAGCTAGCATCTTTTGAAACACTATCTTGTAGTTGAACTTATACGCTCCTATCTTCCAAATTTATCTTCATTATTTATTTTATCATAACTTTTTTGTCATCTTTTTTTACACAAACCTTAGTTGTGGATACTAAATGAAATGCTTACTTTGTTTATTATCATGGAATTCAAATTTTTTATTTTTTTATTATATTATTTTTAATTATTATACTATTTATTTATCTGTTTAATAAAATATTTTATTTTTATTGATTATTAAAATTACATACAATAATTAATTGATTTTAAAAAAAATATTATTTTAAATTTTATTCAAAATTTAAAAATATAATTGTTTTTTAAAAATATAAATTTATGTAATTAAATTGTAATATATATTTTTTATTAAAATGGTAAAAGATACATTACAAAATATTTAATAATGATAATAACATAAATACGGTAAACTATATTAAAATCTTGAGATTTAATAAAATTTTATTTTAGCATTTATTTTTTTACTTTACACAATTTATTTTAAAAACATAATACTGTATACATTTCTTAATTATATAAATTATCTCTAATTTCTTGTATAATTATATGAATAAGAGATGTTAAAATAATGTAAAAATATAAAATATAAATAAAATATTATTAAGTCTTAAAAAGTACGAATGAAATTTGTCGAAATAAATATTATTATAATCTTTAAGATGATAAACAATTTAAAATCAACTTTAAAATAAGTAATTATTTAGAAAACTATAACTTAAAGTTTTTAAGTTATGATAAAGTAATTAAATATGTTTTTATACATCATCTTATGCTTAATTAATTAGTTTAAATAACATATTTTATCAGTTATTTTAAATTTAATTAGTTAACTTAATAGCATGTAACTTAGAACTTCTAACTTTTAATTTTCAATTAAAATTTCAGCTTCCAATTAATTTAACTATAATTTTGTCAAACACAAATTTTGGTATCTTATTGTATTTAGTAGTATTTTCTTAAATATTATTCTATATAACATTTAAGTTTATAAGCTCTTAAATGTTATGGATGGACTTTGTAAATATGTTTTTAAGCAATCATAAATGGATTGATTATTTATTTTTTACCCATCTAGTTATAATTTAATTGAAAAATTATCCAATTTATATTATATATATATAATATTACAATATTAACTCTATAATTAAAGTAAATTTTATATTTTTATATCTAAAGAAAAAAATTGAGAGTTAAATTAATATTTTGAAATTTAATTGTAAAAACATAGACATATATTTTTACTAAATACTTTTTATTTTAAAATAATATTTATATCTCATTAGCTCGTAAAAAACGTGTTAGAAAATATGGAAGACTGTATTTTTAGTTAATTATAAATAATAGACGTGAATATGAAAATTTAGATATTCAGCTAATAAATAAGATCAAATTGTTATCCATGTAGGTTTGAGAATGGTCGGATAATTTTTAAAATTTTAAAAATATAGATATTACACATTGCAATTCCTACTTTTACCTCATGTTTGGATGAAAAAATTTTAAATTTTTAAATATAAAATGAATAATTAAGAAAATGATTAAAAAGAAAGTCAAAAATAAAAAGTAATAATAATAAAAAAGCAAAATAATTTTTTTAAAACTTTTCTTAAAGAACTATCATTTGAATTTTCTTCTTTTTGACATAAAAATTATTCAATTAAAAATTTTCAGTATTTTAAAAAAAATCTTATAATCTAATAATTTAAAATTATTTTATCCAAATACAACTTCAGGTTGTGTGAATTCTTGCTGTGCTGAGGCATCCTACTTCTCTTCCTCTCCGTCTATCTATACTGCATAATTCTACTCTATTTTCCTTTCTCTCACACTTTCAGTCTCATTTTTCCATGCCAACGCTATTCCAAAAGTATCCAAGTATCATGGTTTAAAATTATTCAGTCATGATCTTGAATATCCACTGGCATCCAATGTCTCTCTTGCTAAGTGGCAAAGGTGTAAGAATCCTAGTCTTATTCAGTCATGATGGCTCTTTTCCAACATTCATGAGTGATGGCATCCTCTTATTGTGAAGGTTCAGTGACTATAGAAAGAGCATTGGAGAATCTTTTGTGTGCAGGTGACAATTTGTGATAAGACAAAGAGTTAGAAATAGGATAGCAGACTAGTGAAGATGATGATGTGTTTGTTGAGGAGACTAGTGTACAATGGTAATCTTGCAAGTAAGATGATGGTTTCCTGATTCTGTTAGAATGCCTGACAATTGATTGTATTTTTGTGTTGCTGCTAGAATTGTTATTTAATGGAAGATCCAAATTGGTTTGATTTTGAGTAACATTTGAAAGATCATTTTGATCAGTATTGGTTTCAGTATGAGTCTCATTATTTTTATGTGTGATGTAGAGAGGAAATTCTGATTCATCAATAGTGGTGTTAAAATCTGAATTATTTTGCTGTTGACTGGATTCCTGTGTCTTCAAGGGGAAGAACTTTTCATAAAAAAAAACATGTCAAGAAATGAATATATCTCTACTCTTTATATCTCAAATTGAAACTAAAGTTATGTATGTAGAGAACATTGTTAAGTACAAGAGATCAAAGAGGAATACTATTCCTAAAATCTATGCAATCACTTGATTTCCATTAAGTGGTTTAAGTGATATGGGCCTGATTTGTTTAAAAGATGAAAAACTCAGATGGGATAACAAACACGTTTTAAAACATGAGGGTTTGCAGGAACAAACTAAGACATGAGCATTATTTGCATCTTTGTGATTTGAATTTGGATTGACAATAGAAATTTGATTCACACTTTGAGGTGGAGAATTGATTGATTGTTCCTCTCTCTGGTGTAAAGCTAAGACCCAAATCATCATTGTGCATAATTTCTTCTTCTGTGGTGGCTTCATATGCCTAATCATGAGGGGTAGTACAATTATTGATAGCATTGATTTTCTTAAAAGTTGGAAGTAAATCATGCTTTTTGAAGCTAGAATTGAGTTCTTATGTGATAGCAGCTGATACCATGTAAAAAAAAAATAAAATTGAGTTCCTCCATGGTAGATTTCACGAAAAGAGAGACAGTTAAAAGAAGTTCATTGTTTGTATTGTATTCACAGTAATAAGAATGTTTACAATCACAAGCTAAGTTTATATGTATATACATGATCACTAACTAATAAACAAAAAGATAGAAGTAATAGAGGAAACAGTTAAGTTAGTTGAGAGGGTTAGTTAGACTAATCAGAATTGGGAGTTAACACTATTCTCTATCACTCTTTGAGATCGTTATTTAAAAACCTTACTTTTAATTTATATTATATTTTGCAAGGTACCCTTGTCCTTGAATGTATGTATGTTACATGCATCCTTGATATCCTCGATGAACGTAAAAGAATCTTCCGTTTTCAGGCTCGAGACAAGAAGTAGAATTGTCAAGACGACAACTGCTCCAAAGTCCCGTTGTGAGGAGGTTTTCAAAGTTCCAATTCCAACCAAGAAGAGCTATTTCAGGTTACGTGACGTGAATGATTATGTGAACTAAATACATGAGAAAATAACGTCCTCCAATTATTAAGAATTTTAGTAGCTGACGGTAGGAAGTTAAATCATTGTTTTCTGGCGGCAACATGGACAATAAATGGCAACGGTTGAAAACTACTACTGTACAAGTCCATGTCATTTTTGTTATCCTATGTTTCAGATTAATTTAAGTATGGTATAGTCAAGTTAATAATTTATTATAGGTTATGAATTGTTAAAAAATTGGTATATTTTATTTATTGAATCATAGTTTTAAAATATTAATTTTAAAAAAATAATTTATAGTTAAAATTTTGAATTTAATTATTATTTAAAACAAATGACTGCTTGTTATGAAATAATATTTAAATAATGTACACTTAATAATTCTAGTAATTGATTTTTATTTTTTGTCCAGATTTTTTAAAAAACTTGTGTATCAACCGCTTCCGGGTTATATTATTAAGTTGGGTATTTATCATTTTGCTTCGATGGTATTATTGACAAAACTTGAGTGTTTCGTGGAAGTTATTGGATCTCGTACTTTCTTTCATTAGGCTTAATCAATTTAAACAACTCTGCTTACATGTAATGAATTTCAGCTTAGTTAGATATGCTTGATGGTTCTTGTTATAAGGAACATCCCTTTATAGATTTATTCCAATTCCTAGGACAACTATCTCAAAAGTTTCCTGTACCATTCGGGACATCAAGCATCTGAAACACATCAGGACCATAAATAGTGGACTTGATTCCCTTATCCAACAGACAAAGTGTCACATTATATAGACTGTTGCGCATATGATGTCTTTGATTCTATTTCAAACGACAAAGGAAGCTGTAGTATTCGGTCAGTCTTGCTTCAACACTTACTCCATGTAAAGGACCGCGGCAGTACCCAAAAAGCCTGAAATAAAAGCAACAGATGCTTGTACCAAAGAAAAAGCGACACATGAGAAAAATGACAATTGATGAGGCTCATCATCTTATAGGTGCAGTCACTTTCTATCACGTAGGGATTATCGTTCCGTTTTTGGGTTCGTAGCCAGCAGCTGAATTTTCAGGGGATAGAGATTGGCATTGAATGAAAAATCAAGCAACATGGAATGAAATAAGAAAACGCCAAAAAGCAAAGTGACGAACCATTCCCGGATTTTTTTGCATTCTCATTCACTCTGCAATCTCTTGAGTCCCAATCTTTCCATGTCCCAATTCCAAACAATCCACCCTCTATTAACAACAAAATTGAAAGAAATAATTGCAGTTTTTTTCATTAAAAAATGAATTTAAGTACATCTTTTGCTATTGGAGCGTAAAAAATATCATAATATATACACATAATAGAATTGCCTTCATATGTTAAATTAATTAGACCCCACAGGAAAGTGAAAGCCTTCCAGAAGCCAACCAACCAAGAAATTTGACAGGATAATGGTACCTACTATTTCAAAATTGCAGGCTTAATGGATCCCAACTTCCTTTCACTATTCTCCAATCCATTCCTTTTGTCTCGACTCCCCACCAGCAAAAGTCATACCATATGCCCTGTCACAACACTGAATTTCAGATGAGCGTATCCCATATCAACATTGCTTTTACACATCTCATATCATGGCCACCTCAGAAAAGAACTACTACAAGCAAAACTCCAGCACCTGGCTACTATGACGCATCCATTCGTACCTTCCACAAAATGTGATATAAACTACCAAAACTTTTTTATTCAATCTTACCCAGTAACCTAAACGAATGAGGTAACCACAAGAGCAGTGACGAACCCATAGATTGCAGCTTGAACATGAAGCAGTAGCAGAGCAAGGGCCTCAACAACATATGCTGATTACACAATATTAAGAGTACAATTGCAGAAAATTCCTTCTATCTTGGTGCAGTATAAGATTTGATTCCTAATATTTTAGCTCTGATAGGTGGCTGGGGCATGAGCTTAAGATTGATGGGATATTTCTCCCACAAACTGGAGAAGATTTTTGGCCACTCCCAGCAGAAGAATTTTCAGTTTGTTGAAATTGTGAAGTGTTCACTGACGAACTAACTTTACTTCCTTCCGAACCGGGCTTCAAGTTGTCCCCACTGAATGTTGTTCCTGCAGCTGTTGTGCACAAAGGCTGGTTGTTATTGAGTAGTTGTTGCCCTTGGGGTGGCAAAGACGTTATGTAATTTCCCCCAAAAGAAATTTGCATATGACCCTGCAAAACTCTTCCTTGCTCCTGAGAAAAAGTTTTTAGGGTGGGAGTATTAATGGATGAGTGATGAACATGAGAATCTGCAGACCTGCCCGAGGTCTTAGTGTGAGAAGCCTGATTAGAACTTTTGCTTTGAGAAAAAGTTTGTGAGAAAACTGGGGCATTGTTTGCATATTTCGTAGCAACAGTAGTATTGGTGGATGATGCTTTATATCGAGTAGCCGTAGCAGGTTGCTGCTGTTGCATACCGTGCTGCTTCTGAAGCTGAAGCAACTGCTGTGACTGTTGAGAACTTAAAGCATTATTAGGAAGAGGCACACTAGTTATCGCAGTTGAAGCAATGGTGTGACTAGACCGGTTTCCATTTGTAGGAGATAGCACAAAGTTAAGATTCTTTGACGAATTATCAAAAACAAGAGTGGTTGGCCCATTGGTTGAAGACTTTCCATGAGTGGTTTTCTTTTCATCGTCTTGGTGTGAAGAATTTCCTCCACTCTTTGCCTCCGTAACTGTATAAGTCTTTTGCTGAATAGTATGAGACGTGCTTGCAGCTTGATATCCCCCTTGCCATGCAGTATCAGGCAGGCTGTGAAGTATCACAGGGTTCTGTGGCATGGACGAGAAGTTAAGGTTTGAAGGAACACTGGTCCCATTAAACGAAGCAAATGATATTGCAAATGCTTGAGATGGTATAACATCAACTCCCCCCTTTAAAGCCTGTTGCTGTTTGTCACCAAAATTTCCACAGTTGCCGACAACCATATCTGATGTTGGAGATGGCTTGAAAGAGAAGTTCACAGGATGAACCGGCATTGTGAAGTTCTGACCATGCATATTCTTCTGGGGGTGGGGGTAAGCTGTTCGATTAGCAACAGAAGGTGCATTCCCTCCACCTATCTCAATCTCATGTTTGCGAAGATGAGATAGTGAAGTCTGTCGCTTTTGTGACTGTTCCATAGTTGTGGAGGTTGAAATATTATTGCCGTTAGCCTCCACCCCTTGTGACTGCTTATGAGATGATGAACTACTTGATGTGCTTGCATTAAGATAACTTGATTGAACCAGTGCCTGTGGCTGAGGATGCTGTTGTGGATGCTGAAGAGGATGGAAGGTTTGGGAAGAGTAGAAAGGCCCACTGAGTATATGTGTTGCTTGAGCAGGGCTTGCACCTCTGATCGATGCAGTTGCTCCGAGAGAAGTAGAAAAAGGGAATGAATAGCCATTATTTTGAACTATTGTCATATAAGGAGGACCATTGGCTGAAAAATTAGGGTAGCTAAAGCTTATTGCAGGAGCAACTACTGGCAAAGTTGAGGAGCTACTGAGAGATCCACCAACTGAACTATGGGACTTATTATACGAGGATACACTGTTAGGGCAATTCAGGCCTCCTGCCTGATTAGTAGCTGCAGCTACTGATGCTTGATGCTGGCCCGGAGGATATAGGAAAGTGGGACCATGCTACATTAAAAAATAAAGCACATTACTTATGAAAATAAGGGCTACCAATGAAATCAGTAAAATAGATAACACCCTTAATTTTAACAGTATAGTCATAAAAGCAATTAAATGACATGACCATACCACTAGATTACCAGTTGACCCAGGGTTAGGACCTTGCTGAAACACAAGCTGCACCCTATGAGTTGAATCCATTGCGTTGGCATTGTTAGAAATTTTGGCTGCAGTAAGACAAGGATTGTTTGTGGTAGCCCGCCCTTTCTCTGGTGCAGCATTTTGGTTTGCAACAGGCAAGTGCTTTTGAGATTGCTTCCTAACGATCGTACTTTCTGCAGAGGGCACGGAGTTGACATTGTTGGGTTTTGTGCCACACAAAGAACCAGAGGCAATAGCTGCTGGTAAAGGGGGGTTCATCTTTGTAAACTGCTGATGTAGAATGTTACAAGCAATATAATAATGGGTTGCACATCTCTTCGGTTGCGGTTGAGAGGGGACAAAATTCACATGCTGCATGTTTGAATTATGAAGGAATTGTCACAGTACTGCTAAATAAGGATAGGTAGGATGCTATTATATTGGCACCCATGAGAATAAAGAATAGACTCGAATAAGTCCAAGTAGAATAACAAATTCTGTGAAAAATTATAATACCTGTGGAGTCAATGATCCTGTGGTTTTATCTGTCTTCACAACCTGCAGCAAGGGAGGCTTGTATCTGCCAACCAAATTTTTTGACCTTAGCAAATTCACACTACTGATATGACAAAACATTAACTAGAGAAGAACGAGAATGCCGTATTCCTAGGGGAAGTGATGACCTAATAGACTAATACCTAATAGGAGAGAGACTGCTTGGCCGTCCTGATTCAGCTGTTGATAAAGGCATTGAAATACATTGAGCTGAAAAAGAAAAAAATAGTTAGAGACTTCTAACTAATTAACAAATGGGTCAGAATCAGAGTTGACGTATGGTGAAAATCTAAAAAACAAAGCTCAAAGTCAAAAATATCAAACTAGTTACCAGCTTTCTCGACTTTGGAAATTGGCGATATAATTAGTAGTTCCTTATTCCTATCCTGCTCTTCTAATTTTTTCTTTGTCCTTATGTCTTTGTCATTGTTTGGCTTCTCCAAATCATGGTTTAGCACATCCAACTTTTCCTTAAACGTGACCATCTTTGCTTCTTCAATTTCTTCCGGAGTTTTGTCTTTCTTCAGCGGTCTTTCCACCTTCTCTTCAACCTTGACACGATCTTCCCTCTTCTGCATCACAAATTGTGACAAGTTGACAAAACAGAGAAATGGGCAAAATCAAAATAATTTCAAGATTGACAATCAACCTACTCACCGTTCTCACATCCAGTGCCAAAGATTTATTTTCTGATGCGACATCACCTCTTGACAAGTCATCCCAATCTGGGGACAGCATCATAGGAGGAGGAGCCTGTTGGAAAACACTCTTATTCAGATATTTGACAACAAAAATCAAAGGAAACATTAATTGGACAGCAAACAACAAGGATCCTCACCATCAGATCTATCTCAAACTTGCCCACTCGTTGGGTGCTGGCCTCTGGAACAGAAGACGTCCTAATAAATTGAGCCACAAGGAAGAGGGAATATTGATTAGACTTACAAGTATATTTAATAGCCAAAAAAAAAACAAAACTATTATTCTTTGGTGCTCACACTCTAGTAGAAGCTGAATCCTGTTTCTCGGCATACAACTTGGAGAATGATGACGATTCCCTAGTAGGGGAGAGAGATCTTCCATCTGCTGAATCATCACCAAATCCAGCACCTGAATTCATATTTTCTTCCCCAATGTCCTTTTTTAGAGCATCCGATGATCCATTTTCATGACCAGTAACACCACCATCATGACAATCCACATCAGCGGGTTGCTCACTCTGAATTCTGACCAACTCTTCGGCAGAATTATTTGGAACCAGAGTAGAAGAATTGTTGTCTTCCACTTTCTTCTTCTCTGTTATAAAAATGTCAATAAAAAAACTCAAACACACATACACACACGCACAAAAGAGAAAAGAGAAAAATCTCCAAAAATTGAAACCCACCAGCATCCTTAGAGGCACAGGACTCTGAGGCGAGATGATTGACGCTTGGTTCAAGGTTTTTGGAAGAAGACTCATGGTTCTTCGAAGTCTTCAAACCGTAGAGAAGCTCAGCTATCTCAATCTCGATGTCTGATGAAGACGATTTCGATGTCTTTGGAACAGCTTCAATCGCTTTCTGCAACATAACATACACCTCAAAACCGAGTCCTTAAAAAAAGGGGAAAAATCATTTTCGAAAAACATAAACAAACAATAAATAGTTGCACAGACCATCTTCTTCCGAGCAGAAACATTTGAAGAAGAAGGCGAGGCCGGTTCAACACTTTGTCCTCCGGAGGAATTCGACCGTTGCCGGAAATTCTGATCCTCCCCACCGCCGGCGCCACTGCTTGCGGAGACCCAACTTTCATGAGGCCTTTTCACGGAAGCTGCAGAAACACATCAAACACCGAAAAAATAAACCTCAGTCCCGGAGAGACCAAAAACGAGTGGAAGAAAATGAAAAAACGAACAAATAGATATTCGAAAAAACCGCATCTATATCGTTGCAACCTGAACGAGCCTTCCTGGGAACTGTCACGCCGATCATCTCCTCCGTTATCTTGAACGGCGGCGGTCTCGCCGGCGTGAAGCTCCGGCGATGGTTTTGATCGGAAGCGAACGACGTCGTATTAGAAGAACGGATCTTAGAAACCCCGACGTCCTGAACGTCGTCGTCCTGTTCATTACCTACACTCTCTTCGGTGCTTAGTTCACCACCGTCTCTGAGAGAGTTAGAGCCTCTCCTCCTCTTGCTCCTGCTCGCCAAGTCCCTATCCCTATCTCGATTCCTTCCCCTCTTACTTGCAGCGTCCCTCAACTCCCCTGCTCCTTCCTCTGTCACAACACAATCGCAAAGATGGAAGAAAACTAGATTAGGAAACAACACACACAATCGCAAAGCGGAAACATCGTAAGAAGAAGGAATCATGTTGATACCGGAAGAGTCTCTGAGAGCTATAGTTCGATGCCTGCGTCTCGGAAATCCATTGCTGGACGCGACCATGGTTGATCTTCTAGATTCTCGGGTTCTGTCCATGACCTTCTTCTTCCCTCTCTCATGTAACCAAACTCACTGATAAATCACTTTCCAACACCAACGGCGGCGCGTCACCGAAATTCCACCATTAACGGCGGCGCTCAATCTTGGCAGAGCCTTACACTTTCTTCTCTGCTCTCTCTCTTTCTCTCTCTTTATTTTCTTTTCACTCTGTTTGCTTTATTTAAAGGGATAATTATTATATGCAATAATTAGTTAATTAATTAATAAATAATCTGATCTTTCCTTTTTTCATATGCGTGTGGAAAAGGGGAAAATGGTTAAACGTTTCACTTTGACTATTCACACATCACACTCGCGCAATCAGGGACGGCTCCGATTTCGGGGTGAGGCTATCGGCGCTACGGATGCCGTTGGATCGAAACTGATCCGACGGTCTCGGTTCGTTAGTGCCAACATGGCAGAGAAGTTGTTGTCTGATGGAATATGGAATGCCAACTTAAAGTGGCCATGTCTCACTTTATTTATATCTTTTCCACTTTCAAAAATAATAATATAAATAAATTCTCTTTTCCTAGTTCATAGTCACGCGTTTACAATGCGCGTGTATGCAAGCGTCAACCCACACTCAGGTCCCACTCTGGGTGGGGTGAATATATAAAATACAAACTAGTACTGTTACTAAACTGCCACAAGTTCTTTAATTAATTTAATAATTGAATATTATATATTTGAAATCAGTATTACCGATTTGACAAGGTTGAATGGCTAAAATTTTGAATTTAAATTTTAACATATCTTTATCTTTATATCTTTAAATATATAATACATGTACTCATTTTAATAATACAATTAGTAAATGCAAAGCCCATAAAAAAATAATTGAAAGTAAGACCACATAGGTTGGTTATATTTGCATTAGACTCAGGAATATCAAAGCAAATTCAGACAATAGCATTTTAAAAAATAAAATAAACTTGAAGTAATTCTACATCGAAAAAGTTGTAATTTTAAGTTGAAATAAATATGAAAATAAAATGTGGAAAGAAAAGCCTATATATGCGGAGAAAACTTCATAGATTTTCAATGAAAAAAAAAAGAGTTTGTTTGTAGTTATGTCGTTTTGAAAATTTTCGTTGAAAGGTATATATTTTTTGTATATTCAAAGATATTTAATCGATAATTTTTTTTATTATCGAGGATATAGATTTAATGATGAAAAGTTTGAATTTGCATTTAGAATACAAGACCAATAAAAAACAATAAAGTTTAAAAGCTCGTAATACATTTAATTTTACTCGTATTCACAAGTCACAAAAATTGACAATATTTTCACAATGTCTAAATTTATTAAATGATAAAAATAGTCAATTCATCTGGTGCACATTTCTTTCTTCCATATTTTCCTAAGTTGGCAAGAATCAAGATTGTGATTTTTTCAGTTTTTTATTCCCTTGTTTAATCTTGCTACTCGATTTATCATATAAAAAAATTATCTCTACGATTAGTTAGTTTAACTGTATTATTTCAAATTATTAATTTGTATATCTTTTAAAATATCATGATGGCGATGACATAATAAATTATTGATTAATTAAAATACTCATTAAATACTATTGAATATGTTTCAGTTTAATGCACGTATCAGTCACCGGTCAACTTTATGAATATGTATAACAATCATGTTTAAAAATTATAAAACCATACATATATATAATGATAACGATAATCTAACATATTTCAGCTGCAATTAAAGAGAGAGAACTCATTTTCTCCAAAAAGAGGAAGAGTTCATTTATATTTTAACAACAGTAGTATTAAAGTATGTCTTTAGAAGTGATTATTTTTAAAACAATTTTTTAAAAAAAAATAAAGTAAGCGACACATAAATATCTTGTGGCATGGTTGAGATGAAAAATAGAAATTGAAGATAAATAGTGAAAAGGACATGAAGAGAATAACGAGGAGGAGAAGGAATGGTGATTGATGGTGAAGTGGGTGGTTTGCATTCCCAAAATGAGGAGTGAGTCAAACATATATTGTTATATTATAGTATTAATATTAATTTATTAGTCCAATAATAATAATGAATATATTATTCTTTTTGATTTTGTGATATTCTTTTTGTGGGACCCATGGCTGGTTAAGGTTAGGGAACCGAAACCAATTCATGTTGAAGTAGGGACCCACTACTTTAAAATCCTACGTAACATCTCTCTTTCCTTTGCTTTGCTTTTTTCTGATTGTCGTCCAATGTGGCACCGCCAACCATCAACCTTGTGTTTCCAAGGGACTCTTCTCCACCGTACGATTATTGCCCTTCACAATCGGATAGTCACAAATTACGATGTACACACAGGAAGCCACGTGGCTACACGGAGATTTATGAAATTATCATTTACACTATTTATATTTAAATTTATTTTTTTTACTATATTATATATCGTATTTAATTTTTCTATTTTTTTTTTGTATTTATTATTTTATATAGTAGAATGTAAAATAATATCAAAACTTAAAACTTTATTAATCCTAAAAATGTAAGAATATTAAAATTTAAAGAATTTATTTGACTAGAATTACAGGGCAGCCTGCGGATCAAGCTACATAATTCATGGATTAGATAGTTAGAATTAATAAAAATATAGATTGTTTAAATATAATCCTTTTGCTTTAATTTGTTTAATTTATAAATTAAGTAGGTTAAATTAACGAATTAATAGAACAATTTATTGAGATAAATTTTTTAAATATATATAATTTATATTTTTATTATTTTTTCAATTTTTATAATTTTTTAATTTTTAAATATTTATTATATTTTAAAAATTAAAAATTTAAATAAATCTATTTTTTAATTGTGGATAAAATATATCAAGTGCAAACTAATATTTTTTAACCCATTTATTTAATAGACAAATTTAATTCAGTTTATTTTAACAATAAATCATTATAAATTGAACTTATGCAAATCAAGTTGGTTTATATATCCACTTTTATTAACTACCATCTAAGACAATTATCAATGTGATGGTTTTCTTGGTGCAAGGATAATTTTTAATTAAAATTTTATATATGTTATTAACTTAAAACATTTATAGGTTAAATAAAATAGTTCCTAATTTTGTTTGTATCGTTTCCTCATTTTTTAAATTTTTAAATAAATCTTTTTAAAAAATTTCTCAAATGACCCCTTTATAGTTTATATGTTAATTTTCTGTTATCTACTTATAACGTACTTTTTTTTTCACTCTTAATCGATTTTGCTAAAAATGATTATTCTTTTCTTTGAAAAAATTTAATTTTTATGTCTTTGTATATGTAAACTACAAAGTATTATTTGATAGCTAACTTGACTCATATAATGTAACATAAAGTTAATGTGAATGATATTGAGGCATTTACACTTTCATTCCCTTTGTATTTCCAAATCTCAATTTCAAAGACCCAAACCTTATACCTTACGTCTTTGTTTACAAATTTATACAATTCTCCTTCATTCAAGTTACCTTCCTCATATATCTTCTAAAAATATTGCCTAAATAGTTTCTTATAACTCTTCATCATCAAACACCAAGGTCTTCACTATTAAGCACCAAAATCTCCTCAAAGAATGTTGGCTTATTGGGTTGTTGATATACTACTTGCAATCCATGACCACAAAAAGAGGCACCAATGGTGGAAGTAACATCTTGCCATTGACTCATGCCTTCCTTAGTCTAATGAGACTCAAAAAATTCGAAGAAAAAAAAAGCATAATCATTTGTCGAGCTTCCAATTTGTTGAAAATAAAATGAGTGGACAAATACTAATTTAAAATAAGAACATGAGGATAAACAATGAGAAATTAAAGAAAAAGTAGAGCATGATTAAAGATTTGGGAAGGGTTAAGATTTTTTTTAAAAAAAAAATGAGATCTAAAGATATAAAAAAGGGTTGAATTTATGCCACATCATGTTCTTCATCAACTTCTTATCACCTTATCTTGTATAAGCCAATTCTAATGCCACATAAAAAAAATTAGAACAAATCAACGTATCACTAACAAGGAATCATATGAAAATAAAATAAAAATAGAGGTTTGTTTAAATAAAAAAGAGGGATCAAATAAAAAAATAATTATTTTGATTCTTAAAATATAAAAATTAATTATATCATTTTCTTATAAAAATAAAAAATTATATTAGTTTTAAAAGATAAAAAATTAATTCTTTTACATGAACTAAAATAACTTTCTTTTCTTATATTTAAAGAATCTTAATAATCATATTTATTTTTAAGAAACTAAAATAATTAATTTAATTTATAATAATAAAAATAGATAAATAAAATAATATAAATTTTATATTTTATTAAATATTTAATTACAAAATTAAAAAATTTAATAAGCTCAACCTGCTTCATTTTATCTTAATGACAAAGTTAAGTGGATCAGGTTATACAAGTTAATAGATTCAATGTTGTAATTTCAACTTATCTTCTTTTGATGAGTTATATGAGTTGACTTGATGAAGTGTATATATATCATTAAGCATATGACATTACATGTTATTCTAAATGTTGTCATGACATGTTTAAATATATGTTAAGTGATACTAAAATTATTTATAATGATTTTAAAATTTATAAAAATAAAAAATTAAATTCAAATTTAAGCTTATCTATAAAGATTAAAAATATATTTATTTTTAAAATTTTATAAAAATAGATAAATTTAAAAATACAATTTGTCAAAATTCGAAAAGCTTCCTAATAAGAGTTAATTTTTAAGTCACACATGTTTCTGATTAGTTATTGGAGTAGATCTACCTTCTAACATTTCTATTGAAATTTCAAAGCTTCTCATAAAAAGCTGGATTGTGAATAAAAGGATTAGAAATTTGTTTTTGTCTTTTTTAACCCATCCAGAATAGTTTTTTTAAAAAATATATAATTACCTTGAAATGAGAAGCATTTTTTTTATTTCATATAAAATTACAAGTTTGGTGGATTTTCTATTAAAAAACTTATTTTAAAATTTTTAAAATGCTTTATATATAAATTAATCAAACATAGATGAAGCCTTTCCCTTAAGTCAGCATTATACGCTTTGTATAATTTATTTTGTTATACGGGACAAAGCCCGTCCCACGGTCCATCCTCTTTTTATGACAGAAAAAACAAAGAAAATAATTCATGATTGAGTGAGGGTGTAAATAAAATATGTTATAAATCATGGCTTATTGTTCTCATTAAAATATTTATTTATAAGGTTTTAATTAAGATTTAACGTTTTATAATTTTTTTTGGATGAAATTGAGAATTTTTTTTAATCAAATTCCTGTGACAGAGCATTCCTTATATTATACTCTAACAGCGTCAAATTAAAAATTAAAAAAATCATTACCAATCAATGACCTAAGTAATATGAGGCCGTTCAAAAATAAAATAAAAGAAGGGTTCGTCTTTTCTTTTACTTGCATAAAAGGTTGAATCTGATGTAACTTGAACATACCCTAATATAAAAAAACAAGAACATATTATATCTTAGTGATCAAAAGCATGTTCCTCGATGCACAAAGATGCCTTTATCCTTTTTCGATAGCTTTGGCAATAGTTAAATCCTCGATAATAATCTTTGCATCCTTTGGACAAGAGAAAGGGGTATTAATTTATTACAAGAGTGATAAAAATAAAAGCAAATATATATTTCTGACACAAGGAAAAGCAAGCATAGTATTTTATTAAAAGAAAAACAAATAAAAGTACACGTTATTGAAAACTGTATTATACAAATACAATGCATGATCAAGTTCTATACACTTCTACTATTAAATCAGAAACAAATGATTCAATTATAAAATTCAAAAAAGAATTAATAAAAGCATCCTTCATCGGCTTTCCGACTCTTATTTTATTTGCATATAATATGATAGAAAAAGCTAGGAGAGGGATCCCCCTTTGCTCTTCCACTTGTCCTATATTATTAATTTATTGCTAATGCCCTCATGATTAAGATATAAAACTAAGTTTATGCGCACCTTCGATGAGATTTGATCATTGATTAATGGGCTCAATCTACCTGCACATGACCAATCGCGATTTGGATGTTAATATAATACTTGTTTGTTAAAATAGCTTATTGAGGCTTATTGTATATCATTTTGACCTAAGCTAGTTACCTTACCATGTATAATAATTTCTTTTAACGAACATGCACAACTGATGATAAAAATAATAAAATATGTTAGCGGGTTCAGACAAACCCACTCATTCAACTTAAATAAATAATAAAACCAAAGAAAGAAATCTAATCTTTAATTAATTAAATTTGTTGGTTTCAAGTTGTCTTCATAGACAAAAGTAACAATATTAATTTTGTTTGGACGTATCTGTTGAAGTGGCAAGCACTCGTTGTTCCACATTGGAGTTGCGTTCTTGAATAGTAAAGACTTTCGGGAATGTGAATTTGTTTGTTACTAATCGTGGACATCGCCATGATTAGGAAATACTATATTTAATTAGACTATTAAGCAATAACAATATTTAATAATACCATAGGTATTTTTTTAATGTTATGATAATGCTTTGTTTTTTTATTTTTTATTTTTATTATTATTATTATTGTCGAGTTAGGGATGACGAACCTATTTAATTATGTTTCTATTGCAAGCTGTAAATGGAACACTCTAGACCAAATGTTCAAAAAATGTTAGGTTTATGACTTTATTTTTTTTTATTCATTTAAATTATATTTTAAGAAGTTTTCATTAACAATTATAAAGTTTCCACTACATCCGAAATTTGAATATATTCGGGTCAATTGAAATGAGAATTTTCAAAAACTATTAAATAAAGAACCAAAAGTAAATGCACTTTCCTATTGCATGGTGCAAATCATGAGAAATAACGCAAAAGAAATAGATGAATTACGACAAAATATGAAGACTTGTAACCAACGAAGGCTCATGCGGTTTTTTGGTTTATTCATTCAGCTTAGTCATGAATAAACTCCCTTCCAAACAACCCTTTGATGGTGTGTATGAATTCTAAAACAACCCAACTCGTTGCAAACACAAAATACGGGTTAATTTAGTTATTCAGATTAAATTGAATCATAAAGAATGTAACCTGATCATTATCTTCATTGAATCATCCGCTTTCAAATTCGATGAACATGCACTGGCCTAAATTAGCTTAATTTCTCATTTTTTCTATTTTATATTTATAAAAATTTAAAATATGTACATGTATAATATGATATTTTATCCTTAACTTTCAATGTTATTTTACTTTTATAAATACATTTTGTTAAAAAAAGTTAAAGTTATGAATACACATAAACACAAGAATGAAGTTCAATCCAAGTTTGATCAAATTGGTTTGGTTCAATTGTGTTTCGCACCTCTCATTTTAGCTTTTCGCATCTTTTTTTTTAATTTTATTTTCAATTTTATCATCTGTAAATATATTTTATCAAATAATTTATGAAATATATATATATATATATGTAAATTAGTTTTCAAAAATATATACATATATAAATATAAAAATATACACTCCATAAACTAATTTCCAGAATGTACATTAAAAAAAAAACCAAGAATAACAAAAATTCAAAAATAATGTCAAAAGCAAAAAAGAAATGCAAAAAGTATGGACTCAACATAGTTGCAACAACTCAGTAGGCATGAGCAGGAGTTATATGTGCTTACAATGAAACCTGTCTTCATTGTAGAATAGACACGATTTGTTATTGAAAATGTCAAGAAAAAAAAAAGATAATACACATTTTTTTCTTTCCACTGAGTGCAAGGAACCTAGTTCTGAGAAGTGGGCCATGAGATATGATCCAGTCACGTGACTTTTCATTGATAAATGATAAGTAAAAATTGGGCTTTCAATTTTTTAGTCTAGTTGCTTTTTTAAGTCGGACTCGGAAACAAACTTTTTGGTAGCCAGTTTTTATATGAAATAAGGGAATGAAAAGGGACCAGATGGAAGATATGCCTGACAACCCAATAACTATAAACTTATATGGCCTTTTTTGTGAGTTAAGAATTAAAAACTTATCTGAAGTAAAGGCCCACATTAACTAGAAGCTAATTCAATCTGGGCACAAGTACACAGGATCAATGGCATATTGCTGATTCCAACAGAGTACAGACTACAATTTCTGTATACTACTTGAGGAGCGTCCAGTTCTATGCCCCATATCAACATCCCAGTTCTACAAATGGATTTTCCACACTCAAGGAAAACTGAAAAATAAAACTAGATATTTCACAAAATTAGCATATCTGATCTATAAGGGTCTAATTTCGATGATGCAATATGTAAAGAAATCCAATTTATACGCATGAACTCAGCTTTTCAATTTGAAAAAACATCTTTTTAATACATTAGTCTGTCTTCCGCATATAAACATATGCATCAATTATACAACAGAACAGAGTGGACACAAAATTTGACCTTTAGATAGAACTCAACATTTACATTTTGTATCAAACTGTCAGCAACTCCTGAAAGATAGGGAGAAGTTACATGTCAAACCCCAAAAAATTATATAGAAATCAGGGAGTATAGAAAATAAACTGATGACTATTACACAGTCATGTAATTTGATTTTTCTAGATGTAATTATTGTTAACTACAAAATCCTTAGTAGATATCCTTCTTTCACAACCAAAAAAAGATGTAAATCTCCATCAAGTTATTAGCCTTGACCACCAAGTCAGGGCACCAAGTTTGTCTACATGTGTAACTAAATTGAGTGACTCACTCCCTTTACACATTATACCATGTCCAAATGAAGCATCATTTGTAGACCTATAGAACGCTGATTCCCAGAACATACTGAATAATGTGGTGGAAATCAAAAGGGATGAACAGATCAAAAAGCTTTTGGGCCTGTTTGTTTTGATGTTAGAAAATCAATTATCGCATTTTTCAATAAAAAGCACATGTCCCAAGAAAAATATATGATTCAAATTAATCTATGCATATATCTCAAAAACGTTTTAACAGTTTAAAATCAATATCATCAAAATCAATTCTACTCAACTTTAAACCAAAAGGACACCTTGTTACAATAATACCATAAAAGTGGTCTTGTGAAGGTTAATCCATTTTTAAGCACTGCATTAATCTGCCCTCTGTCATAAGCTCTTAATGAACATACAGTTAGGTGGAAATATATAAATACCTTCTCTTTCTGTTTGAAGATGGTATCAACCTTCTTCATATACTCATCTGTCAGTTTCTACATAATAACAATTATCATAAAGAAAAAAAGAAAAATAGTCAAATTTTTTTGTTTGAAATGATAAGCATGGTTTATAAATCCATCATTTACTACTAATAATAATAATAAATGCATAAAATTAAATATACAAACAGGAAAGTTTCACACCAATATTCAATAGACAGGTGGCCAAAATTAAATTGCTTGCTATAATATAAAATGAAGAGAATCCCCAAAGTATAGAGAAAGACAAACAAAATTTTGCATGTGTATACAACTTGTAAAGGATAAATTCCACTCTTTGGTACATACTACATACAGAATCGAACATTGGTGTATCATCCTCACTATATTGGTCATGCATAACTCTGAAGGCTAAAACTGCTTAGCATGCAAATCTACTGTCTTTCTTTGGGACAGGAAAATAATTCTTTAGGTCACATTGTTCATTGCATGTCACAAGTTGGGTTTGTGATTGTTACATTTCACACAATTTCCCTATTAGTAGGAAAAATAGAAAAAAAAGATGGCAGCAGGAATTTTAAATGGACTAAAAGTACATAGAACCTTATGAGTTGTCTCAAGTTACCTGCAAATCACTTGACAAATCCTTCACATTATCTTCAGAGAGTTTTTTCTCCTGGGAGAAATTTCCAACAAAATGATTAACAATGAAATCTAACAATCTGAGAAAGGAGGGAAAATGGTAGACAAGGAAGAAATTACTGGAGTAAAGGTGAGTAATTCAATTTCATGGATTTAAACCTTCTCAAGTTTATCATAAGCTTTCAACGCATCTCTTCTTATATTCCTCAAAGCCACCTATAAGAAAATGAACATGGTCATTCAAAAGGAAATTACAACCTACAGCAACTTAGCCAAAACATCTCTTCAAGAAGCATATAACATATAAAAATATATGATTTACATAGCCAGTAATATTACACCACTACAACCAAACAATAAGCACTCTTCTCATCTGTTAGTACATTTAATTATTACAAAGTAAATTGTATTCCTCACCTGGTTACAACTACAAGTTTCAAAAAGAAAAAATGGAAAGAAAACAAATTTTGGTATTTAAAATTTAACAATTGCCTGATATTTGTTCCCTCCTAACCATGACAGAAGTTCTAGGGAAAGTAAATTTGGCAATAAACAAGAGCAAGTTCACTATTTCAATTCTCAACTTAAAAATATTTAGCAAGCATACCTTCCCTTCTTCAGCTTGTTTAGCCACTATCTTCGATAGTTCCTGGAAATTAATAAAAGGAAAAAAAACCAACCTTAAGGGCTTGCTTGTTTGAAATAATAAAAAAAAAAAGTGATTTTATGATGAAACGTTTTTTTAAAAAAAACTATTATTTTTAGCTTTCTAAAGAAAGCATGTAAGCAGCTTCTCTTTCAAAAAGTTTAGAAACATGTCGTTTAATTAAAAAAGAAAAGCTTTTTCCTTTTAAAATAGCACAAACTGACCCCTAAAAGTTATTCAGATGACATCATGCAATCAACATATTCATTTAGACCTTCAAAAGATTCCCTAGAATTTATGCCTCAAGAACCATTATATAAAACTAGCGAAATCGAATAAACAAAATGAATTGATAATAATAACAATTATATTGGAATGATGAACCGGAATGTTCACTAAGTCAACTTTTTCCTGCAGAGATCATCTTTTTCATGGGCCATGGCAGTAGAAGAGGTGGCGCTGTGCCATTTTGTTAATAATTAAATAACAAATGGGAACAAAATAGGAATATTACTTTCGGTCAGAAAAAGTGCGCATGTAATTCACAAAGAAAGAATGAAAGTCATAAGAAATTTCATCAAATAATGAACGCAGACACTGCAGCATCAATGAAACTGGAAAATACCTTCCGCCTTTCAGATGTCAACTGTGGGATGCTCATTCGTATTGATTCTCCATCATTGTTTGGAGTCATACCAAGATCAGAGCTAACTATGGCTTTCTCTATAATCTTCAAGCTGAAAAAAAAATTGAAAAACGAAGAGTTTGCTAACTATTACTCGACATACAAGATACAATATAAACATATTCAATTACAATTAAAAAATTGTTTTATGTAATGCAATTGAAGAATGCCTCAGATGGGACTGTATACCATCAATAACTAGTATACAAAAATTAATAGAGATCCAAACAAGTAAGCCATATAGACCATTATAACTTACAAGCATACCACTGCCATGTATGAAGTCCAATAGAATTACAATAAGCTTGGATAAGATCAGTTTTCTTATCCATTTCAACCTCTCTGGTTTGTCATGTACAAGTGCATAACATACCTAGATTTGTCATATGGCTTTACCCAAAGAGAACTGGCATCAGGAGTGCTGATTTGAGCAATGCTCTTCAAGCTAACTGGAGTTCCATAATAATCCACCTAGAAACAAATTATGAAACAGCTCATTCACAGGACAAAACTCATAAAAAATAAAACAAAAAATATATAACGATCACTTCGGTTTAGCATTTAGTTAGCAGGTGATTACATTGATATCTGAAATTTTATTAGTATCTAACTAGATGTGAGCAATGCAAGTTGAACCAAGTCAAAAGTAGAAGCTGTCAATTTGACGGGGCAGTTTACTGCAATAACTGGGGCCCTCCTTAGTACTATAACCATTAATAAAGAACAATGTGGTAATCAGAGATAGCATTCGTGAAAAATACTCAACCATTGCAAATCAACTGAAAGGGCAGTTTCTTGGCATAATTGGGGCTCCTTAGTACTATTAGCATTACTAAAGAACAATGTGATAATCAGGCATAGCATCAGTGAAAATACACAACCATTTCAAAAATCAACTGAAGGGGGGGGGGGGGGGGGGGATGGTAAAATATAGGCATCATGCTAGGAAAAGCAACCATGACAGACGAATGAAATCACCATGCATTAACATTGAGTTCACTCATCAATACTGAAGGGCATACAATACAATTTTAAGAATCCTAGATATACGAATTATCCAGTTTCAAATCAACTAACCCTTCTTCTGGAATCATTAAAACAAAGAATTCACACAATCTGCAGATGAATTCCTTTTGATTAAAAAAGTAAAATGTTTCAAGCAGAGAAAAAGTGATCTAAAAAAACAAATTAAATTTCTTGGTACATAAACCCAACTAGCCTAAATTGGGTGCAAGAAACAAACCAACTGTACGCAACATGGAAATTTTTCTAGAATGTAGTAGCACAAAGTAGCAGGTTAAAGGAGAAACAAGCCAAAGCAAACCTCAATTTTATCAAGCATAGCAGGGTTTGCTCTCCCTGTCCTTATGGAATTGAAATTTGTCCGTACACTTTCAATAGTCCTTTCCATTCTGCTTTTCTGAGGAGAACAATGCATAAACAGAGATAGAAATTAAAACAAAGAACTCGAAAATGCTAAAAAAATGAAATTGATTAAGAGACTTACAGCATCTTTCTCAATAGAGGCCTTTTCCGCTTCTATTTCTTCAATTGTAGCAGCCCTCACAAGTAGCGTTCTAGGTTTTCAAAAAAGAACCATACAATAGAATCAGTTGAAAACAAAACAATAAGCTCAACAAGAATGGGAAAATGAGGTTCATTACCTCCTACGCAAGAACCCTTTGGAAAGGAGGGGTCTTCGAGGGTGTGTGAAAGTGGCATAGGTTGCAGCAGAAGTGAAGAAGCGTTTGGCGCAGTAAGAGGAGGCTGCAGAATGAGTAAATAAAAAGAAGTAAGAGTTAAGAGAGTGTGAAGAAAATGGATACGAAGTTGTGAAAAGAGAGGAAGCACGAACTTGGAAGGGAGAGAAGGGTTTTGGGAAGGTTTTGGTGTGATTGGAAGATTGAACGGAGGGAAGTTGTTGGAGAGAAAGAGGTTGCCATGAGAGAGAGAGAGAGACCCTAAGCCTTGTGTTGCTGTCTTTGTGGATAACAACTTTCTCTACTCTTTTCAACCGATTGATTCTTCAGTCTTCACCTGAATGCAATGCCACAACCATGTACAATACAATTACTACTAATCAAATATACAACTCCAATCAATTTTTATACTTTGGTTTTTCAAAATGCTTTGGTTGCGGGATTAGTACAACATAATAAAGTTATTCAATATTTTTAATTTTGAGAAGAAAAAAAAAAGTAAGTTTGATTTTATGTTACTTTTGTAAATTATGTCTTGCTTAAAGAAAATATTAAAAGAAAAAAATAAATTTAAAAATAAAAATTATTTTTCATTTGCTTCTTTTCTTTTATATAAAAGATTACTATGTAATGATAAAAAAAATCACTTGTAAATAAGTAATAGCATGAAAATAAATTAATTTTTTAATAATTATCGAGAAAATATGTTAATTGAAAATAAACAATTAATAGGTTATTTATTTTTAATTTTTAATTTTTCTATTTTTGTATTAATAATCATAAAAATATTATTTTTCATAATTTAATTTTAAAATATTATATAAAATAAAATAAAAATAACTCATAATTTTTTAGTTGATAATAATTAAATAAATCAAATAACTTGTATTTTATTTTTTAATAACTTTATATAATTTTTTTTTTGTTAATTACTTGATTATTTTAAAAAAGATAAAGTAGTATTACAAATAATAAACAAGAAAATCATTATTTTGGTTCTTATAATTTATAGGTCATTCTAGCATCGTTTCTTTGTATAAGAAAAAATAATATTGTAAATTTTATGATATGCAAACATTAATTATATTAGTCTTTACCCAGATCTAAATATTAATAATTCTAATAGAATTATCAATTTAATATATTAAGTGTCATTTAAGCTAAATATGTGATTTTGTTTAAATGACTATAATGTTAGTTATAAATAATAGATAGATTAAAAATTGAGTTAAATTAGTTTTTCGAATAATAAAGTTGAACCCTCAAATCTAATTATAGAAAATCATCTAATTTTTTTTCAAGTTACCTCTATCTTTTTTATCTTCATTGTTGTAGAGGTTATTGCATACAAATTAACACGAAATCAACAATAATTTAGGTCCAAAAATGACAATTTTTCCTCCAAATTGTTTTGCATATCTATAAACACCTCATTGTAACTTCTATTTTATCAATTTTATTTTAAGGTTGGCAAATGAATTTTTAATCATTGATGTTGTAGTTTTCCCCTTCTATTGACATTGAATATTGATGACATTTGTGTTTAGTTAAGGTTGACATGGAAGATTTATTAAGGTGTAAACTTTGATCCCTTGCATGGTATTTTTGACATTTCTTTAAGCGTTATTCATGGATAATGTTTGTCAAATAAATTATTTTCTATTGTTGTAAAAGAATGTTTATGTGCTTGATATATGACAATCATCTATAAAAAGATTTGATTATAAAATATATTATTATTGTAAGCACCAATTTGATGAAGCATAAATTATTGATGAACCACATATGAATGTGAATAATAATAATACAAATAAATATATAAATAAGGCATATGAAATGATTTGAGTCTATGGGAGGACTAAATCATATGGAAGGATTGAAGTACAAAAAGATGACAACATAAAGTATAAAAACTGTTCGAATAATTTAAAATTAATGGTCAAACTAAAAGTTCATCAAGTAATGATTATGAGTTTGCTCATGATTCTCCATATAAAATTTCATCTAATAATTTTAGAAATGATGATGAAGTAATGTAGGAACAAAATGAGTAAGTTAGAATTGAAGAGAAGGCTAGTAGCAGAATAAGTAAAAATGTGGGAAGCAAATTAAGACAATAGAAGACAAAATTTGTTATTGGTGAACACAAATACAATAACTATAAAAACATTGTGATTATGAAATTAACCAAAGTAATAATAATATCTTAAAATGGATACGAGTCTAAAAAATTTCACACTTTATTTTGTTTAGATATAGAAGATGATAGAGGAAAAGATCAACGTTTTGTTTATATATTGATGAGACTAAATTTGGTCATGATCATCTTAATTGTAGCATGCATTTCATCAACCTTGACACATTTAAAAAAGTTGTGAGAAAATACATAATTTACTTGAAAAGATTGATTATTTAGGTAAAAAATGATAAAAAAAAATCTTAAGGTATGCAAAAAAGAATGTAAATGACATATTTACTATTTACGTAATTTTATTATTGAAAGTTATCAAATTAAGACTTTTAATCTTGAACATATTTATCCAAGAGAATTTAAAAATAAACAAGTCAATAAAAAATAGATAGATAAAAATTTAAATATAAGATCAAGTACTCAATTTGCCTTAACTCGTAACAAAGCATTCTACCAAACTAAAAGAGTATGATGTTAAACTTGATATCACCAAGATATACAGGTTTAGAATGGCTATTGAGTGCATTGATTATGAGTTGTATGAGAAGTTGTGAAATTATTTTACAACACTACTATTTTTTTCAATTCTAACTCATCCATCAAAATAGATATGATTTCACAACCAAAAGATTTTCTATATTTCAAGAATTTTATGTAAGCTTTAATGAAAAAAAACATTAAAATGATGTTAAATCTTCGATATATTTAGATGGAATTTTTCTTAAAAATTATTTTAAATATTATATTTTTTTAATTAATATAAAAAATTTGAGAATCATATTTTTATCCTAACATATATTATTATTGATTAAAATAAAGTCTAACTATAAGTATTTTTTAAAATTGTTGGGTTAAAATTTAAAACACTACATAACACATGAATGTAAATTTATTTTCAACATGTAAAAGATAAACTTATTTTGCATTATGTAT
Organism: Canavalia gladiata; assembly: GCA_037954105.1. Classification (NCBI taxonomy): domain Eukaryota; kingdom Viridiplantae; phylum Streptophyta; class Magnoliopsida; order Fabales; family Fabaceae; genus Canavalia; species Canavalia gladiata. The sequence continues at coordinate 64,694,494 of CM075660.1, forward strand.
GTTTTAGATTAGATGGCACAGTTCTGTTTGCATACATATATAGAATAGGATGGATTATGTGACAATGCATTGAAAAGTGAAAATTAATATAACACAATTTTAAACAGTACAAATACTAATATGAATGATTTGATACCATCATCGGGACTATTATGATACACTTTATTATAATATCCAAACTCGTATAAAAAATATGAATATATTATTACAATAAATTTTCATTCATATTATTATTATTTTGTTAAAATTCTTACTATCTTAAATGTTAAAATATCGCTATAGGTAGTATTCGATCATTTACTTAAGATTTCACCAAAATAGTAATACCTACCTTTGTTATTGGAGATTTTAGATTTAAGTCACAACCCTCTTTAGAGTTAGGACATATCATAACCATTATCGTTGACAATGATACAATTGAGACCTTCGAACCATACCATTGCAGGTGCTATTGCACTCTGCACTTTTCAGTTTGACAACGCATACAAACGTATCTTAGCACCCCCAACATTCTTGTTTTGTGTGTTATCTTTCATCCATAGAATCTATTTTTTTTTTCAAAAAAAATGAGCCTTCGGATAAAAAATATAAATGAAAGTATGACCAGTTTATATATGAAATATCAACACTGTTTTCAATTACATTTTGATATTCTATCTCCACTTGCTCAGTGCCAAATAGTCAGGCTTAATTGTTAGAGGTAGATGCCCTTCCAAAATTTTAAAATATTAATGTATGATATGATTATTTGATTATAATTAGTATTTTCTTCCGTATGTGGATCCGGTTTTCCACGTGAGATTCTTCATTTCTAATAATTGATTATCCCATATCCACACAATAGTTAGAATGGCACCAACTAACAAACCCTCTTTAAGGATTTGTAATTTTTTTTTAAATTATCTAATAAAATATTTATTTCGAATCATTTTTTGCTTCATGCAAATCCCTTGAATCGTATCATATACAGCTCCTTTGCTAGTGATGGATTCAATCTTTTTAATTAATATAGATTAACAATATTATTAGCATTCAAACAGTTGCCAGGAGAACCTTTTTTTATTTTATTTAAAATATACTAGTACTGTATTATTTGTATATTATCATCAAATTATATATTATTATTACTATTATTTTAAAATTAGACTAAAAACTAATTAAATGTCCAATCTCAAAATCAGTAAATACTTAAAATAGATGAAAATAACTCAAAAAATTATAGTAAAAATTATTTTGAAACAGTCATATTTTTTTAATTTCTAATTTTTTATTTAAAATATATATTTATTCTTTTTTTATATATTTCTACAATGTACTTGTGTACACTTATGTTGATTGGACTGTACTAGTGAATTAGTAGCCCAAGAACCCATAGACACTAGCCCATTTAACGAGATTGGACATCTCTCTAAGCCCATGTGACATGCGAGGATAGAGTGCAAAATGTCTCTATGACCATAAAAGAAAAAAAAAAGTTTCATTAGGCTTCTCTTGTTTTTTTTGGCAAACGAGCATCACGGTCAACAAAGTTACTCTATATGTTTGAGAAACAAGAGACACCCAACTGTATACGGTGACACAGACCAAAAAGTTAAATATAGTTTTAATTTTTTTTAAATAATTAAACTTATTTTTTTTCAATTATAAAATCTTTGTTTAAATTTTTTATTTTTTAAAATATCTTAATTATAATATCTAGCATTAACTTAAGTTAAATTTACAATCATCCAATAAAATTTTATTTATATTTTAAAGCATCTTAATTATATTTATTTAATTATAATTATTTTAATATAATTTGTATTAATATCAAGATCATAATTATAATATTTTAAAAAAATTAAATAAATAATTTAAAATTTAATTATTTTAGAAATAATAAAAATATATAATAATAATAATAATAATAATAATAATAATAATAATAATAATAAACCACCTTAAACATAAATTAAATCAAATTTTTAAATTTTCGTCATCAAATTCTCCGATTAAATGATGATTTACAGATCTTTATTTAAAATTTTGTAGCACATTCAATGAATATTAGTTAAGATTAAAAAATTTAAGCATCATCAGAAATGTTTCCGATGCCGCAAAAGTACTTACTTCTTTCTTAAAAATAATAATAACCAATTTGTATGATTATTAATTCTATAATTTAACTTATTTTAAATTTTAAAATACAAAAGAAACAAACTAAAGAAAAAGTTTACAAAAAAGTAAAAACTGCACTAATACTAAAAAATTAGTCGTGTGACGTATCATCAAAAAAATGAAAAAAAAAAAAATTGATGACAAGAATATGAGAAACTTTATCTAAATTTTAGATCGAAGCACACCCTTGTGTTAATATCTGCCACCGGTACCCCCATTATGCATGCCATTGTCATCTACAATCCAAAGTTGTAAATATTGTATTATCTTGGGCATCTGAAATTATAATTTGTAGGTGATTCCTTGTTTTCTTTTTCATTCTAATAAAAAAGGGAAAAGGTGATAAAAATATATGCACAATTTTACCATACCTCCTAAACAAATTCAACTCTACTTGTATTTGTATTTTAACATGCATTGTTTGAAAGCGAAAAAATTTCACTCTAAAAAAATTTCGTTAGAACTAATAATTGTTGTGGTTATTAAAATTAAACAATTAATAATTGTTTTAAATTTGTAGTTTTAAAGTAAAATGTTTTATTAATAAAAAATAAAAAATTTGTACTAAACTTTAGAATATCTAATCTTTTATAGATTAATAGAAATTACATATCTTCAAAATTATTTTTAAAAATTTGATTTTTTATGCCTCCAAATATATATGTTTAAAATATAATCTTTTGTTTTTTTTTTCACAACTTTTATTTTGAAGAAACGGTAAATAATTAGAATGTAGAAAAATAAGTGGACCTCTTGCCTTCCTTATATTTAACATGTAACTTAATATCTATCTATTGTAAATATTACATCTACCAAATTCTACACAAATATTTTTAGATCATTTGTCAATTAGATTTTCGTCCAATAAACATACATATGCATATGTTGTTGCTTTAAAATTTACAATAAATTATTAAAAATAATATAAACAAAAAAATATCAAATTATTTATTCAACCTAATTTTTAAAAATAAATCACCAATTAATAAAAACTTAAATTAAAATAAAATATTTTCTATTTGAACAATTAAATTTTATTTATTTATATATTAAAATTCATTTTTTTAAAAAATCTCAAATTAAATAATTTATAATTACAAAAATAATCTATATGTAATTACTATTAAAATATTATATTTTTATCAATAAAATCATTAATTAAAAATAATAAGTTAAACTATTAAAAATTTAATTTATTAACGATCACATATTTATACATTTAATTATTAAAATTTGTTCACATCTTTAATAGTAGGATTTTTTATAATATCTTAAAGTATTTATTAATTTTTTTATAAAAGGTTTATTTAATTAAAATAGTTTTGTTTGTTTATACATTTATTATTAAATTTGCATAATACACTTTTCTCCCTATAAATTTTGATTACTGATATTTCTAAACTTGTTTTTCAAGCTTCACCATTAATTAGAAATGAAAATAAATAATATTTTTAATAGTTTTTTTAATTTCTGGAATTTTATTACCATATTAATATATTTACTCTAACTTTTATTATTTATTTTATCTAAAATATTACTTTTCTTCTTTGTTGAACCATAAAAATACTTCAGAGAACAATAATTACATGGATAAAGTAATACATACTCTTTTAATTCTTTAGTCAATACTCTGAAAATATTTATTAATATTTCTTTTAATTTATTTTAACATTGAACATCAGCATAACTTATTTATAATTAACCAATACTTTGAAAAAATATATTAATATTTCCCTTAATTTATTTCAATAACTCACACATCAACATAACTTATTTGAAAAAAAGTAAGTGGGGCAAAGTTTAAATATAGAAAAATTACTGCAAGGATAAGATTTATAGTGTAGAATTACAAATTATTTAATTAAATTTTATTAAATAAAAATTTTAATTAATTAAAAATAATATTATTTTGACCAATAACTTTGAGATTAAATTAAAGTTATCTTTAAATAAGACAATTTTATTTTTTAATTAATTATCAACTAATTAAAAACTAAACTAGCAAAATTTAATTAATGATATTTAAATTAGGATATTATGGTATTATTTTTAACTGTAATAATAAATAATGATATTTTAATTAGGATATTGTGGAAATTGTCCTTATCCTTATCATTCGACTGATTTTAGTGAATTTTAACTGATAAAATTTGTGTATATTTAAATTAGTTAAAACAATTAAATTATTTTAATAAATAATTATATATATAATTTATTCTATAAAATAAATTGTGGTTAGATATATTCGGTAAAAATATTTTTAACATGATATATTTTATTTGAATTGTATTGAAAATTCATTTTTCTATAGTAAAGTTAGAAAAATAAATATGGAGTTTTTTTTTTTGTAGTAATTAGAAATAAAATGGAAAAAAATATAATTTAATTAACAAATAAGCTATTAGCTTCTAATCATGAATTTTAAAATTTTACTTACCTCAAATAAGTTATTTTTTGTAAAAATAAAATAAAAATTTCACAACTAATTTCCTTATAATTACCAAATAAAATTGAATAATATTTGTTAAATAATTATCAAAGTTAATATTTTCAAACACGCATTTGCTTCAACAGCCTTTAAAACAATAGTTGACAATGAATGATAAAATTAATTATTAAGATAAAACTTTAATTTTAAAGCTGTACCGAAGATTTTATTTTTGATAGCCCCTTCTTTAGCCCTTTTGATTCTAAATTAGTACAAGTTTGTTGGGATTATCGAGAGCAATTACTTTATTTATATCAGTAATCGATGATATTAAGTTCACGTTAATTTCCTGCTGTGCGGTTTTCTTAGAAATTTCGAGTCACATAAGTCCATCGTTGCATTTCGCAAATTGTGAGGGATGAGATTTCCAGTTATCTTCCTCTCTGCGGTTAGATATGGAAGCCCAGATGCACATGAAATAAATAATAATAATAATAATAATAATAATAAATAATAAAGATGAAGAGCAAAATAAACGAGGGGAATAAACCGCGGCAACTGGGGAGGGTGGCAGTGGTACTACTCACTGTACTACGCTGACTTACTGAGTTACTGAGCAAGCACAAGCCGAGCCGATTCAAAAGCCGAGGTTCGCGCTACCCGCAACCCGATAACAGCACGCGCGGTTGCACGTGCATAGACCCTCCTAACACGTAAGACTCTCACGGGCCGGGACGAAAGAAAGTGGAAACAAAGAAAAAATTACAATTATCATAAAATAAGAAATAAATAAATATAGAAAATTAGGGCACTGTAATAAAATAAGCGACAAGGACAAAAGGGTCGCGTATATAACTACCCCCATTCCCAAACGCACCTTTCAGTCCTCTTGTTTTAACTCTCACCAACTCTACACAGAGCAGAGAATCAAAGAGAGAGAGAGAGAGAGAGAGAGAGAGGTTACAGTACAGAACGCGCATCCTTCAGTTAAGCCATTTATTCCTCTCAGCAACGAAGCGTGACACCCTCTTTGCTTTCTTACCTTCCATTCTTTTATTCTCTCTCTTACATTACAATAAAAATAGCTTTGTTTTTGGAAATTAAAGCGAAGAATTAAAACACAGAACCGGACGGAGAGACTGAGAGTCAATGGAGCTCAGTAAAGTGACCTTAGAGATCTTTTCGAAACTGGAGCAGAAATGGCTCTCTCACTGTAAAGTCACCAACAAAACCCGCATTCTCAGCATTGACGGCGGAGAAACCACCGCCATTGTTGCCGGCGCTTCTCTCATCCATCTCGAGGATCAGATCCGTCTCCACACTTCCGATCCCCATGCTCAGATAGCCGATTTCTTCGACATCGTCGCTGGCACCGGCATTGGCGCCATCCTTGCCGCCCTGATTACCGCCGGCGATTCCTTCGGCAGGCCTCTCTATACTGCAAGAGAAGCCGTTCGTCTCGTTTCCGAGAGGAACTCCGAACTCTACAAACTCAAATCCGCCGGAATCTTTCGTCGGCGCCGGAGATTGTCTTCCAGGAGTATGGATAATGTGTTGAAGCAAGTGTTCCGGAGAAAGGAGGACGGACGGTTGTTGACATTGAAGGACACGTGTAAACCGCTGCTTATTCCTTGCTTTGACCTCAAGAGTTCGGCGCCGTTCGTCTTTTCTCGAGCCGATGCGTCCGAATCTCCAAGCTTCGACTTCGAGCTCTGGAAGGTATGCCGCGCCACCTCGGCAACGCCGAGCCAATTCAAGCCGTTCCACTTTACTTCCGTCGACGGAAAAACCTCTTGCTCAGCCGTGGACGGCGGCCTGGTGATGAACAACCCTACGGCGGCAGCAGTAACGCACGTTCTCCACAACAAGCGCGACTTTCCCTCGGTTAACACCGTGGAGGATCTCTTGGTCCTTTCCTTGGGCAACGGATCGTCGAACGCGAAGGCATGCGAGAACGACCGCACGTGCTCCACGCTGTCGGTGGTTGACATTGTGCTCGACGGCGTTTCCGAGACCATTGACCAGATGCTTGGGAACGCCTTCTGCTGGAACCGTACGGACTACGTCAGAATCCAGGTATGTGAATTGAATACCTCTAATTTTTCATCCTTTATCTCTCTGATCTCTGCCTTCTGGTCAGAACTCAGAATCCAGATAGTGTTTGGTTTCCTAGAAAATGAAGGAAATGTAAATAATAATAGAACGAATGAATTAACTGCGTGTGTTGTGTTGCAGGCGTTCGGTTTGGGAAGTGAAGCAATGAGGAAGGAGGAGGTGCTGAAAGAGAGGGGACTCGAGTCGTTACCATTTGGCGGGAAGCGGTTACTGACGGAGACTAACGGAAACAGAATAGATAGCTTCGTGCAACGACTTGTTGCCACCGGAAAGCCGAGCCCGCCGTCTAGTCCCTGCAAGGATTCCACCGTTAACCCTCTCGCTAACGGCCGCTAGTTTTTTTTTTTTTTTTTTTACTTTTTCCCCCCTAGATTTTAACGCTGTAAACTGTAACCAATGTTTTTTACCTAGTTATGCCAGCTGTCATCGTTAATAGCATTTAATAATTTACTTCTACTTCTACTACTTCCTGGGGCTGGTAGAGTTACTTATTAGTTATTACCTTCTTTTTCAATTTTCCTCGCTAGATATTGATTATGATTTCTTGGAGTGAAGGGAGGCCTATAGTGCACTTATTAATGATGGACTTAATTTTACCGAACGGAGACACAACGATTGGACTTGTTTATCATTTTCCTTTTTATTTTTAACTTTTCTATAACGGTAACTGTGAAATCCCTAAAATAACCTTAATTTTATATTTCAATCTTTATACCAACCTTATCATCTCCCTAATCTATATATTTTTTTTCTTCTGTTCTGTTGTCTCTTTGATGTGTAAAAGTTTGGAATTAACATTAACCACCCTAAACTGTCTGCGTCATTTATGGAGCTGGAGACCAATTTTACTCGGAAAATTTTGAAAGGCTGAAATGTTTCTTGGGTTGGGTCATGTGCTCAAACTCATTTTCTTTTCGAAATTGATCAATATATGGAACATTTTCAACATTTATATAATATATTCCATGTGAAAATTTAGGAGAACATCGAAATACCATATATCAATATGACAATATTATCATATTGTAAACAAATATTAGTTTTGTTCTTTTGTCATGTCGTTCCTTTCTCTTGAGCTTTACAGTGCCACAATTTGGGCCTGAGAGTTATGGTGTGGACACGGTCGGGACCAACGATAGCCCCAGGTAGTCAGTACTGACTTCGCATGTTGACGCATGCCATGGCCGAAAGTGAAGCGGAAGGCAAAAATATAAAATGATGACGTTTTCGGTTATGTCATATCACAATTGATGTCATATAGTCATATGCATATTAAATTGTTGGGTAGGATGCTATACATATGTGGCGTAACTGATAATATAATTTAATGTTGGCATGGAATTTGGACAATATACTTTACAAGTTCAAAGTTGATTTCAAACAAACAATAAATTATAAAATTAGTAGAAAAACAATTCAATAAAAAATAATTTGAATAAATCTATTTTTTAAAAAACATTTCTTTTCTCTTCGCTAATTTCATTTTTTCAATCTTTAGTGCACCTTAGGAAGGTGAAAGAAAGTGGAACAAAGAAAAAAAAATTGAATTGAAGAAAAATCAAAAGGAAAAAGTTTGAAATTTTGTTTGTCCTTAATTTATATTTTTTTTAATATATATGTTGACATGTTGATCAAGATAATGGTATAATTAAAAATATTTATAAAATACTAATTTAAAATGAATGACTTATCTTGAAGTTAAAAATATTAAATTACAGTATGTAAAGTAGCTTAATAGAATTTGATAGGATACTATATTAGAATGCACCACATGTCTTAGAATGATGTGTAATGTTCCTTAAACATAAGTTACATTTCAAAAGTTTTTTAAAAAAATACATCACATGTCATAACATGGTATTTGATGTCCTAAAAGCATAAGTTACACTTAAAAGGTTAAAAATAAGTACAAGTTAAATTAAAAAATGTTAGCATTTTTTTATATACATCTTATTATTATAAATTTTTATACACTCTATCAAAGTACATATAAATTTTTATATTTTTTCAAACTTAAAAATATTTTATTATTTAATCAGTATTTTCAAAATTTTCTTTGAAATTATGGCTTCCCTAACGAAATGTAGTCGTGTGGTGGTTGAGTATCTCTCTCCCACTGTTGGTGTCACAATTCACACAGCCACGGCATTAAATAGCCTGTAATATTTGTTGCGTTATATGTCACTGTCTTCGTTGGTTTTATTTGGGGCATTGCAGCTTTCTATATTTTTCAAAACTTTTGTTAATTGCTGGAGACCGCTTTACAAGTTAGGTAACAGCGAACACGGTGGCAGAACACAACATATATACTCCCTCACCTCACCTCACCTCACTATCATTAACTGAACCGATTATGACATTAACGTAACTTAAGACAAGATTCACGGTGCTTAGCTCCTTAGCCAATATGTTTCTGCGTTCTGACATTGTCTTTTAGCCAACCCATTTGATGTAGACTCTCTTACTTCCCAGAAGAATATGCATATTGGGATTCCATCACATTCACAATACTATTAACTTCTTTGGTTTCATCGTCTTCAGTTTCTTGAGAATGGGGACCCCAACCTTTTATCAGCTATATATAGTCTGCTTCAGTTTCATTTTAGTCCATGTGGAACCTCTGCAGTCATTATTTTGTTCCAAGTAACTGTTTTTTCCATATTGGATGCTCTTTTTTGACAAGGAATATCTGCATTTCATCTCAGACTCAGACCATCCTTTTCTTTTGTTGCTTAGTATAACACTTCAATGGAATTCAATTTTTTACTGATTATGCCTCTTTATATGCTAATCATGCAAATTTTCATGATTAAAAATTAAACATGGAGTCATATTAAAAGCCCTTTTCCTATTAGATTTTTTTTTTGTTTTGAAAATACGGTTTTGTTAGGATTGACTTTTAATTAGTATTTGAATAATAATTTTTATGAAAATTATTTATTATCTTTTTATTTCATGAATACTTTTTTCAATAATTTTTTTACTCGTATGATATTAAGGTGTGGAAAATATTTAATGTATATTTTAAATGAGATGTGTATTGTGATTGTGATGAAAGTATAAAGAGAATATTTAGTATATATTTTAAGGAATGTATTTAGATAAAAATAAAAAATATATAATGTAATAAAAACAAGATAAAAATATTATTAATATGCATAATAATAAAAATTGTTCACATAAAATAAAAGTGCTAACATATATTACTAAGCATGAGTATGACTAGAAATGGCTAGTCATAAAAAACAAGTCCCGTGAGATTGATCCAGTCTTTAAATAAAAAGTTCAATACAATACGGGAATTTAAGTGCATTATTATAATTATAAGCATTTTTAATATTATATTTTAATTAAAAGTTCAATCTGTTAAATTAAAGAATAAATATTAACATTAAAACTTAATATTAATTATTGAAATAAACTTAATATTATCTTTTATTCGAAATATTTTTCTTTATATAATATTAGCAAATGTATAAGAAATTATATTTTATGAATTTAAAATTAAATATTTTATCAAGTTTTCAAAAGCATAAATAAAAATTATATATTTATAATCAATATTTATAATTATATAAATTAGAGTAGAGATTGAAATGATTAATGAAGTTAATTCATTCAATTAGCATATTCTTTTATATACTATTCCTTTCCTTTGTGTAATGTGATTTCCACATACTGCCTACGACAGTAAAATTTATAATTTTTTATTTTTTTTAATAGTTATTATCTTCATAATCTAAATTTCAATGTTTAATTGCATATCAATTTATATATTTTAAATACAAAAAATTATTTTCTGATATCAATGTTTAAATTAAATAAATTATCTTCTAATAATATCTACATATATTTAATTTAATATAATATAATATTTGTTAATAATAATAAAACTGATTACTGTTATATTTAAATTTTTATTAATAAATTTTATTTGTCTAAAAATAATCGTGCAATGCACAAATATCTTACTAGTTATTAAAATCATTATATGATAATATTAAAAATAACATATGTAAAAGGCCGGTGTTTTATTTAATTTTTTATACTAACTAAACATTAAATACGATGAATATATGTATATATTTCTCATTCATTTTAGGATAATAATCTCATAATTCACATTTTCATATTATAATTATGTACTTAATAATAAAAGATAAAAATATTGGACACACCTTTTTTATCAAAAAGAAAAAAAGAAGATTTATAAGTTGATTACAATTATTTTAATAAAAATTATCTAGTATGAATAAGGAAAATTTACAAACCAAATTAAACATTTTAAATGTAGCAGTACCTACAATGATATTATAACATTTAAATCAATATATATTAGTAGGGACGAGGAGAGGATTTCCAATATACCCATTTAGTTTTGGTAAGAAGTTTTTAATTGTTTGTAACTATTGAATATTCTTTAGATATTAATGGTATGAGTCATGTGATTTTAATAATTTTTCACAAATATTTTTGTCTAAAAGAAAATAATGTAAATTGGATCTGGTCGAGTAAATTTTAATCCAGAACAAAAAAAAATCTCAAAAAATAGCATTTAGAAGTTGTTTTAGACCTATTTTTTATAAAAAAAATAAAATCAAAGCTATAAAATTTCATTAAGTTAAAAGAGCTTCTTTATAATTTAAACTAACCCCATTTAATTATAGTTGGATTAATTTAAGTCAATTGATTGGATTAATATTTTTAATTTTTAATAAACTCTTTTTTTATAATAGAAAAGTTTACATTAGATTTTAAAATTTGATCAAAATCAAGACATATTTTAAAATTATTTATATATTTTATCAACTAATTTGTTATATTGATAGTAAAATTTAAAAAAATTATAACAAAATAATGTTATTTTATATTATTTTAAAAATCCTACAATTAAGAGGATCAGGTCTAAGTTTATTAATGTTAGAAAAGGCAAATTAATACTCAACTTAATGGAGGTTAGACTGGTTCAAATTAAAATAAACCCCATTATTCAATTCAACCCATACTCTCCATTACAATTTTGGTTAACTTAGGTCTATAACCTACCCATACTAAATTGTAAAATGAGTAATTTTTTATTTAACAGTTCATAATTTTTTTAAAAATACAAAATTTCACTGATATATACCTAAATATTAAAATATGTATAGTAATTTGTATATTTCTAACATTTTTTCCCTGTTATGTTTACACTTAAGTTAATTAACCTTTCTCTGAGTGTCTCCATTTGACCATAGAGTACATCTTGAAAATTCAGGAATCACATCACACATACCATCAAATGTCACAATCATTAAACCGTTCTGCACATCTGAGGATGCATTTATCTTACCAAATTGTGAGTCACTTGTGACACTATGTTACTTTACTTCTATTTAAAATATATATAACCTTTTACCTTTGTAATTTAATCAATTACGATTCATAAATATTAAGAGATCTAAGTTTTGGACAACTGATAGAAGCGTTAAAACTTCATATTTTATCAGTTCAAAATAGGATTATCTTCAATAAAATATTTTTATAAAAATTAGGATACATAAATACTTGTTATTAATAGGCAAGTAAGAAGAACACTTAATTTATAATAAAAAAAATAAAGTTCATTAAAAAAAACACTATTCGAGATTGATATTCATAATATACTTTTATGTAAATTGTTGTAACCCATCCATCATCCATCATTGTAACATTATAAACATGTATATATTATTAAATTTAACGACCGAAAAATATGTTGTTACATATATGTTGGTTCATTGTAAGTTGGAATTTATAATATTAATTAAAATTTCATCAATAATCCCTTCGCTGATATTCGCATTTTCAAATTTAGATTATAAATTCTACTTCGAAATAGGATTGCACATTTTGTTTCATTTTGTAACGCATATATTATGCTTCTAAATCAAATTGAAATAATATTATTTGTCTTTAATCGATTATCCATCCAAATGAAATATTTAGCTTCTTAAATTATTTTAATCAATATTTAAAATTTTCAATCAATATTGAATATAATAAGTTAGTAAAAGTATTAAGCACTTGCATTTTTTATTATTAGAAAATAATTTTTTTAATTTTTTTTAATGTGATGAATGTATTTACAAAAACATAAGAAATTTACTGGATATTAGTTCCAGTTTTTCCTAAGATTAGATAGCTAAGTTTATAGGTGTTTGACTTATAAAAAAAATATGTTTGGATAACGAGAAAAATATGAATGAAATAAATAAAAATAAAGAAGAAAAAGAAATAGGAATGATATAAAAATAAAGACATAATATTTATTGTTTCAATAAATTAAAATAAAATTTTTATTTTTTAAATGATAATAACATATTTTTTGAATATATTTTTTATGATTGGTAATTTTTTAAAAATTAAAGTACTTACAATTACTTTTTACAAATTTTTTTGAGTTTTTTAAAAACTAACTAATTAAAAAAAACGTGCTCTGTATTGCTAGCACTTTTCAATTTTTTCCATTTTTTTAGAAAAAATGAAACAGAGAATAAAAATAAATAAATAAATAAATTGTATAAAATATAAAATGATTAATATAAACTGAGTATGTTTATAATCATATGTGTTGCTTATTGAAACACATTACCAATGATTAATAATGTATTATAAAATAGTTGATAGTTGTACAATTCTAAAAATTAGATTGATTGAAAATTTATATTCTAATCAACATATTTAAAATTTTGAAAAATTTAAAGTTGAATATATTAAATGCATATGATATGACTAATTCAGAATTTTACTCAATTTAATTATATAAATTATTAAAATAAATTAAAAATGTTTATTTTGATAAATTACTAAAAAAATAAATAATTTAAAAATAATAAATTATTTTTATAAGTTTACTATAACTACTGCTGGCGCCCCTTAAATTAAATACACTAGATTCCACATGTCTTTTTACCTTATCTTTCCCTTTTTATGAATTCTAAATCTACGTTTCAAAAGAGTAGAGTAAATGCATAAAAAGAAAGTTTAAAGTAATTACTATAAAAAAATTTATTAATGATTAAATAATCTTGTAAAAATATTTACATTATTAATTTATTTATATTAAATTTTAAAAAAACTGAAATATGTTTAAGTATTTTGTTTTGATAAAAAATTTATGATTAATTAGTTAAATTATAAAATAAAGATTCATTATATTTATACTTTTTAAGATTTAATAAAACTATTACATATTTATTTTTTATTTTTTATATTTCATTATATTCATTATTTTTTATTTTATATCAGCTTTCTTAATTTATATAAAGGTATAATGCTACAATTTCTTCAATTTTTTAATTTTTTATAAATTATATATATAAGATTAAAATAATATAAAAAATAAATAATGTTAAATCTTAAAAATATAAATATAATTAATCCTAAAATTAATTACATATCTTACCAAATAACTTTTAAAAAGGAACTCAATGGAGAGCTTAGCCGCTTCAAAAAAGGAAATGAGGTAGTCGGCGCCTTTTGGCTCCCTCCTCCCTTTCCCTCACTTACAACTCTCAGAGTCATACCTCTTTTACTCTACCAACAACTTTTCATTACTATATATATATAAAATAACTTTTTTTTTAATAATTTTGATAAATAATTAAATTTTATTAATTTAATTATTAAATTAATAAATTATTTTAAATTTTTTATAAAATTTAATTTAAAAAATAAATTTAAATTAATAAATAATATATTTTTATAATATTTATTAATTTAAATTTATTTAATAAAATATTAATTTTTTAAAAATTTTATTAATTTAATGGTTTGAATTGATAAAATTTAATTATTTATAAAAATTATTAAATGAAATAATTTTAAATAAAAAAAATTGAAAAATAATTTAATATATATATATATATATTAAAAATAAAAGATGAGTAAATATATAATTGCCATAATTTTAATAAAGGCATACGTATCGTTATAATGTTGAATTTTTTCTCCTACCCACTTGCTGCACTCAAATTTGAGTGGGAGTAATTCGGACCTCTTTATAGCTGTGCCACAATTATATTATATTATTTTATTAATTTTTATATCATATTCAAAATAGAACAATTCTATTAGAAAAGAAAAAATAATATTACATCACTGGCTAAAAATCATTTATTTTATAAAAAAATTTATATTTTCTAACTCTTAATTAAACATTTGATATATATGGTAGAAAACTTGTATTTTTATTAAATCTATAAGTAAATTTATAGGTTAAAAATATATATTATTTTAATACTATGACAATTTTTAAACTTTATACACAATCGTTTAATTTAATTTGTATATTTATATATTTTTAAAAAAAATGTTGCATTGTTTGTGTGCGAACTCGAAATGTGCCAGAAAAGTTAGACTATTTGTTAACTAAAAATTTTTGGTTAGGTTTAGCCAAATTAAAATAGAATTAGCTGAGTCTAAGCACAGCGATTTCTTGTCAATTAAACAATTATGCAAAGCAAGGAACCTTGTCTCTTGACCGTGGGTTCGTAAGTTATTCTACAAATCACATAGAATACAACATGCCTAAGAATAAAAGAAAACAACAAAAACATAAAACTAAACAATAAAAATGAAGGTTGATAAAATTCTGTACACAAAATAAGGAAAACACAAATGGAATGAACATAAATCTTCTTCGTGTTTAATTGGTCTACGATCTCCTTAAATAATATGGTATAATTAATATTTATATGTTTATACAAGTAATTATCTATCCAAATTTTAATAACCACGTTCTAAATTAATTAAGTTTATTATCTAATGATATTTAGATATTTATCAATGACCGTAGTGTATGATTTGTCTCTACAATATTATTTCTTCGATCCAAGTTCTATTAATTACATTATAAATTTACTAAGCCTATTTTCTAAAAATGTTTAGAGGTTTGATAAAAATTATAATATATGATTTATCTTTATTATTTTAATATTTATTAATCAATGATCATGATTTTTTTTTTTAAATAATCTTTTAACTACGTCGTGATGATTCTAAAATGGTATCATCCTTTTATTTTTGGCTAATTTTAATTTTGGTAACTTATATTCAAATCTTAACGATAAGAATAATGATTAGTTTGCACTAAAATTATGATCTCTAAAATTTAGAAGATAGTTTTTAAATATTCTTTAGTAATTTTAACTATTTTATGTTACCTTTATGTAAAAAATCTGAATATTTTGGATCATAAAGACAGCCATAGAATACCTTATTAGTTATTATTCCATAAATGCTCCTAATTAAGCTACTATTTAAATTTCCTTTTAGTTCATTAGTTCACTAATGTCTAATTGATCAACTTTCTTTTCTATATTCTTAGGTGTTTTCCTTGCACATATTATTCCTTCTTGTATGTTTTTTTCTTTTTCTCATTACCCTTGTTGACTATCTAGTTGTTTATGGTTCTCTTTTCTCAACTAGCAACAAAATTAACTATCGACTGTTAAAATCAATTCATCAAACCTAGGCCTCAAGTATTCTATTTTCAAAGTTAACAAAGGATTTATAATTAAATCCTACCCCTGATAAGAGTAGATCCCCTATTGAAAAGTATATATAAGAAGAAGTAGAAGGGATGTAAAAGATCAAAAACCCTTGAATTAATTTGAGTCATATCAACTGTAAATGAAAAATATATAACAAAGTTTTTGTTAGTAAGTGAAAAATACTAGAGACCAATTTTTTCCTTACAAATTAATGACCTAATTTAAACAATGAAAAAAACTTTCGCCAATTTGCAAAGTTGTTGTACTATTTTAATAATATAAAAGATATAAATCTCTAATTTTTTGTTTTTAAAATAAAAAGGTGCCAAGGAATAATTGGATTAAACTTCATAAAATTGCCAGTGCAGTTTTCTTCTCTTAAAAATATTAATTATATATGATTATGATCTCTTTATATTATTAATTTGTTACAATCACCAGGTCAATCTTTACTTCACTGATGTTTTCACCCTTTTCACTTTTCAGTAGCAATGTGGCAATATTGAAAGCCAGGGAGCATGTTTTCCAACAGGTGAATCTTGAAAGGATCCACATCTGATTCATAGTAAAAGCTGCAAACAACCATAGTAAAGCATTGAAGTTCCACTTGAATGTTTCACTTGTCACTTTTATTAATGTAGTTATTTCAAAGAGTTGAAAAGCTTCAAAAGTTTGCACAATAAAATTTTATTAATGGATAGTTGGTGCTTGTTGCCTTCTTATCGATGCTTATTTTAAAGGGATCGAGTTTGTTTCCTCCTTTGCTAAAGCAGAGATTCTAAAGCAGTTGCTATATTTTGTCAAGACAAACTTGATTGATAAGAATTGTGAACATAGGCTTCCCCATAAGAATAAAATATTAAAGAGAAGAGAGATAAATAAACTATATAATAAAATGAGGAATCCTTATTTAAAGTGTCATAGAATTGGTGGTGTGTCTTTAAATGGTTGGTTTTGGGTCCATTGAAGTTATTAGTTTATTCATTCTTTATTAATTATTAAGACCAAATAGTTATTGTAAAGGTTACTAAAACGACATTCGAGATCAATGTGTGGGGAGTGGAGAACAAGAATGAGTTTGATTAATTAGTAGGTGCGTAATCTCGTTCAAGTATTCACCTTTTTTTTTATGACCACCCATTTCACAAATAGTATAAAAAGTAAAGTTGAAGATACCAATGTGAATGAGAGGGAAAGGCATTTTGAGGTGAAGTGACCATTAGGGTGGGACAATGCAGAACCCACTTAATTGAGAACCAAGTTATGCTTGTGCTATATATACGTATCATATGAGGGTAGGAATTTATTTATTTCAAAAGTAATTTATGTTAAAAAAATTATTTGAAAAATTTTTATAAGTAGAATTTAATTGTTAAATTAATTCTTTGTTATATAAATTAAATGTATAAAATTGAAAAACTATTTCATATTTTATTAAACAATATCAATTTAGTTGATAATATATTTTTTATATGTAAATAAATATTTATTATAAAGTTATATGTTTGTAAATTTTATTTTTTTATTTTTTTCTTAAAATTTAGTGTGTAAGATTACTATATTGATATTATATAATTTAATAAACGATTGAGTTTGTTAATTTTGTATCTTACATAGAGTTATGCAGATGGATTTAATGAGAATATTAATTATTCTTCTCATTAATATATTATAATATTATATATATATATATATATTAATATTTCATATTAATAAAATTATTTGTTGGTATATGATATATCATATAGATAGAATACACTTATAATTTCTATATTAATTTATTTTTGTTAAATAAATCCATGTTAATAGATACTAATATAATATTAATTAGTTAATAAATATTTTTTTTATAAATATACCATGAAAATGAGAAAAAAAAAATCTACTATATAATTATAATTAGATTATAAAAATTTATTTATAACGATATAACCCGTTTATCTATATATAATACCAAAGTCATTTCATTAAATTTTTATATGACATCTATATATATATATATATATATATATATATATATATATTCTTCCACTATAGCATCTTCTTCTAATAAAAAATTCTATATGAAATTTTTAATAATTTATATATTTTTTCATTTTTTAAATTTCTGTACTTTAGTTAATAAATTATATGTATAATATATCAAGATAAAAAATTAATTAAAAATAATACCAAAACACCGATCTCAAGGGGAAATTTCCGGATACAAATGTAATGGGAAAAGTGTTCCAAGCTAGTGATGATTTTGATTTGGCCATGCGTGCAAATAACTTCAAATTAAGTTGTAGACCCACTTTGGCTTCATATTATGATGAGTATAAATGTATAATGAAGCATAAAAGGAATTGTTTTTAAGGGTCTTGAAGAATTAAAGGCATATCATACTAGATTAATATCTTGTTAACTAAGTCAGCTAGCTATTGGGGAGAAAGAGATGAGATATTTATGAACGTTTTACTTATGGAGAAAGTTGAATACTAGTTTTAACTAATTTAACGGTTCCACTAGAATCTGGGTTTACTCTTTGTTTATCTATTTTAAAATCTTGATAGTACCTCGCCCAACCAAAAGGGAAGGTTTTATTGTAGAATAAAATTATATATGTTAATTGTTATATTTATATTATTTTTCAAATTTTTTATGGTATTAATTATTTTTATTTATATAAGTTACACTTTTAATTCTTGTTAATAATATTTTTTTAAATAATAAAATGTTTAAAAAAAAGATTCACATTAGAATTTGTTACTTGTTCTAAGTAATTAAAAATGAATATATCACTCTCTTTTATCCTTATAGATATCTGCTATTTCATTTTTGGTGTCTATAACTTTTTTAAAATTTGTAATCCTTACCTTTGCACCTGTTAGATTTTCAATCTTTCCTTACAACTTTCGCACCATAGTTCCCTCAACCCCACCAATATTAAAGACATGAATTATCTAGAGAATGAACAACTTTGGATTGGTAAATTCCAAATTTGCCAACCAAGTTTCATCAATATTTTGACGGTTTAGGTTAAAAATTAGATTTAAACTAAATAAAATTAGATTTATCATTAAATTTATATATTTTGTTTTATTTTGATTTTAAATTATAATTTAACATTTATTTTAAAGAATTAAATATAAATATAATGCAGGATTGGATAATTTTAATATTATGTTAAAAATTAAATTTATATATAATTTAATTTTAAAAATAAATTAAAAAATAATCTATAAAATAAAAATTATTTTTAATTTATATATATATATATATATATATATATATATATATATATATTACAATATTTTAAATAATGTAAAACTTCTAATACATCAATAGATAAAACTAACGATATCAATCATATGGCATTGAGTCCAACTTTTCTCTAAAAATGTTACCATCACTATCATTGGATCATGATAGCTCTCTAATATTAAAATTCTCTTCCTCAGGAAGTATCTCTTTTAAGTTTTACAGTTTTCATTACACCATCTTTTTCATAATGCTCCGTATGTTATATTGTGTCGCTTATGCTACGATATCATCATATTCTTTGACCTCATACTCTCCAAGACACAGTTGCTTAAGATTTTCTCTCTCAAGCCCATCTTATATTTCTTCATTGTAACAATACTTTCCTTCATTAAAATTACATAATGATTCTTATTAATTATATATTAATATTTTTTAACAATAAATATTGAAAATTTAATATAATAAATAAAACAAAACTTTTATAAAATAGAAAAAAAAAACTATAAAAATAGTAAAAATAAAAATAAAAGAAAAACTAGAAACGTGATTAAGCTTAATTTTGTAAAATTTTAGTTATTTAATATCAGCTTGAATTTTTAATAATAAATAAATAATCAATCATCAAAACTAATAAAAACAGTTAAAATAATTAATATATTATAATTTAATTTTTATTTTAAAATTATTAAAAATATGAAATATTTAAATTAATGATATAAAAAATAATAAATATCTTATTAACATAAATTTTACAATAAATTAAAATTTTAGAATTTTGATTGAGTGGTAGGGCTGGGTTAGTACTGTGTCTCAGGAAAGGGATGGATAAGATATTACGTGAGAAGAGTTTGATGCTTCTGTGTTGGGAATCTCTGACACTGAACAAACTAAAAAAAATGGATGAACATGCAAACTGGTTGTAAAATAGTCAGATTTTGTACCTTTCTATCAACTTTGCATATACATTCTAGTTCATCATTGTAGTTTCAATTGGCAGTATTATGAGAGAGATCATGGCATCCTCTCCATTTACCGCAGAGATTCATTAGGCAAGAGAATGATAAATATATATATATATATATATATATATATATATATATATATATATATATATATATATTGCAATATCTATATAAGAGAAAAAGAATAGAAAAGAATTAAAGAAGAAGAAATGAAGAATTATTCAATTATAAAATGCAGTATATTACTCCATGCTACTTCCTTTGGTTTTTTTTTCTTTACATTTAAAGTTATACATAAAAGTTAAAATATAATTTATATTCTATTGTTTATGAAAATTATTATTAAATTTTTATATTTTTAACTTATACAAATTAAGGATGAACATTTAAAAAAATTATAAATATAATTTC
Source organism: Canavalia gladiata (assembly GCA_037954105.1). NCBI lineage: Eukaryota > Viridiplantae > Streptophyta > Magnoliopsida > Fabales > Fabaceae > Canavalia > Canavalia gladiata. The sequence goes on from CM075660.1 coordinate 64,715,325, forward strand.
ATAAATAATTTTTAATATATTAAAAAATATAAAATAATAAATAAAGAAATTATTAAAAATTATAATATTTAATATTGTCAATATATTGTATTATATAATTTTTTTATGAAAGTTTATTATTATAAAAAAAATTATTATGTGCCTTGTACATATTGAAAAATTATTTAACAAAATATAAAATAGTTATTAGAAGTAAAATTAAATAAAGATGAATATTTTATTAATTTTATAAAATAACAATGAAAATTAACAAAATAATCTGCTTAAGTTTAAAGCTAAAGAAAACATAGGAAGTATCTTTTAAAGTAATGCACATGTCTAAAGAAAAATGATATATATTGTGAAAATATGGTTTTTTATTTTATTAGGATATTTTTATTAAAATATTTAAAATATAGTTGAGTGATAAAGTATACTTAAGGGTGATATTAGTAAATAAAGATGTTTATTATAAAATAAATTAACAAAGAAATCACCGCCTGCCTAACGACAAATGTTTAAAGAAATCTAAATCGGGGATGCATTTGGAATAGAGAGAGAGAGAGAGAGAGAGGTTATCATCAGTTTTTTTCCCCTTTTTGGGTTGCATCAGAGTAAATTTGATACATTATTTTTAGTTTAGGTATAATAATATAAAATAAAATTTATATATAATAGATTTTATTAAAAATCACATAATCTAATATATTAACAATGTTAAATTTTTATAAATTTTACCAATTAAAACATTACTTATTAATCTTTATTATATATTATTTTATATATATTATATTAAAAAATTAATTTAATTTTACAGAAGGTGCTCTGAAAAATTTTGGTTGCATCGATTGAATACACTTTCTTATACCTGCATGCATGTGTGCCATATGTTCTCCCTATAATCTTCATGCATGCAAGTAGAGAAGCTTAAGCTATGCTTTTTCCTATACATTTTTTTCAGTAACTTTTGAGGTCAGAACAGAATAATCACTTTCATTTCCAGACCATTACCGAAATTTTTGTCATCACTTTAACGTCTCCATCTCTGTCGTATTCATAGAAAGTTGTTTTAATTTTTTAATATATACCTAAAAATATATAATATAAAAACATTTTTTTAATAAAAAATTGTTGTAAATATCATTTATAGAGTTTTAGCATATATTCTCTCACATGAATCCTTTTTCAAATAATACTTTATATTAAGAATCTTATACACAAAATTAATATTTTTTTAAAAAAATATTTAACTAAAATGTCTGTACTTAATCATGATATATATAAATAAAAGTTACATATAAGTCAAATAACAATACAAAAAAGTGTTGGTGCAGCTAGCTAGCATGTAGCAACTATACTATAACAGTGTGGCAGTATCTGTGTTACTGTTAACAACTTGGTTACATATAAGTCAAACTAAGTTCGTACATATATATATGTGAACAGATTGTCATAACTTATATATTACATTTTATTTAGATCTTTGATTGGACTTTAATAATAATTGGTGTATAACACATGACAATTAATGTGTTGGCTGCTGACCAAAACTTAATTAACTAGAATAAATAAAGTTATAAATAAGATTTAGTATATGATAATTAGAGTGTGGAACAGCGAAAAATGGGTGCAATGGAAGTGTGGCGTGCAAAGATACCCGTGTCTGATGGAACATTAAAGGGGAAGCTTCCCTCCATGCATCACTCTTCACTCTTCACTCATCACTATTATCTTCTTCTTAGATCTTCACAGCTAGGCTACAACTCCTACCTACTGGTGTAGTACCTCACGTGTGTCTCACTGTTATTTTTTCCTTCTTTATTCAGATTGGTAAAAGACCATATTTGTCTCATATATATATATATATGAGATAACCCCACCCACCTTCATTTTCGTTTTTGGTCGGGTGATTTTTTTTTTTGAAAAAAAAAACACTATTTTGATGGAATATTATAAGTATTATGGCTGTTATTTTATATTAAAATTGATAGTTTATTTTAGAAACCGTTTATTTTGTTTTGATATATAGTTAAAATTGGCAGCAATTATACATAGACGACATATCAATTTTGATGGTAGAATAATAATGATGATGATATTGAAGCTAGAGGGTACTGTGGATTTTTTGTGATTCATCCATTTATGTGATGATGTCTTACTGTTTTAGTTTTTGTCATTTTAAAATATCTTTGGTTGTTTTAGGGGTTCAACTTTCTACACGGGCATAAATATTCAAATAATAAAGGTATTGGTATAGCATCTCCAATTAGCCCAACTACAACAAGTTGCTAAAAGTTATATTGTATAATTTTACACATTTTTCCATATTATCATACCATATTTCTTATGTTATTATAAGCAACTTAATCAACTTTTTTACTCCAATCTATCAATTTTAATAAAGTTTTAATTTAAATGAACTTTATAACACACTCGTGGATATTCATAAGTATTACCTATCGATAATATACTAACTCATAATAATATTATATAAAACTAATTTATAATATACGATATTTTTTTTTATTTTTAGATTCTTAAATACGAATGGATAGGTATCTCTTACTTGCATGAATACCAATTAATTTCAATAGGTATGAATATACAGTGTATTGCATGTTCTATTTGTTGTGATCTCTATTCACAACCTATGTCATAGTTTATATTTTTTTTATTTACCTTTATTTGGAATTTTTCTTTTAATAATCACCAAATACACTCAAGTTTAAATGTCTTCCTTTCATCATCAGGAAAAATGGTAAATGCATTGTCCATGATATTATTCTTAGAGCTTTCACATTTCTTTCTTCAAACGATCGAATACTTGTAAAATTTTTGAATTATTATATATTTCCTCTCTCAACGAGATTTCAGTTCAATCATTCCTCTCTTTTGTTCATTATAATTGTCTTTGATTCTTAACCAAAAAAAACATTTGTTATTTTTTCAAATTCCACATTTAGATTCATAAAACATATTCATCTATAATTAAAAAAGTTTATGCTTTTTTAATGTAAATGTTTCCATAGAATTTTTACAACCACCAGATCTTCTTTCTTTATTGATCATAATATTTTCTATGTTTATTTAAAAAGATAATGACAAAACTTAAGATTTTAATGTCAAATCAATTGGTGTTTCATATTGTTCCCACTACTAGTGTCCGTTGAAACCCCATTAATCATGTTAAAGCTAGTCGTTGATAATTGAAAATTCAGTCCATATTAATACGATATTTCAAATAGATTACTCATATTTTCAATATCTGGATGAAAAAAATTATGATACAATTATGATTATAATTTTTTTTAATTATTTAAATTGTTGTCAATAAAATATGATGCTGATTTTTAATCTTTGCATTAATATTTTATCATTTTTTATATTTAAATGTACATGTTAAAAAAAATTATCTTTTCTTTCCATTTATCATAATTTTTGTTTTCATAAAATTATAAAAAATTAAAATATGTAAAAAAAATGAATTCTATTCTCTCATAAAAAAATATATATAATCTAATTTTTTTCTATTATAAATATTAAATTCATTAATTCTAAATAAAATTTTTAACATACTTATCAATTGAGTTTAAACTTAATAAATATATATACATTATATTTTTTAAAACATATAACAAATCATTTAAAAGTATATATATTTATAGAAAAATATTATATCATTCATTTAATTTATTTTTATAAAATTAAAATCATCAATTAATATAAATAAATAAAAATAAAAATTATAATAAAAAATTTATCCTATATCACGTTAACTCTCCATTAATCACTCGGTAATAAAGGTATTCTAGAATTAGAAGATAGTTTCTAAAATAGCAAAAAGGATAAAATGTTTAAATAAAGATTCATCTTGACTTGTTTAGTCATGGTGACTTGCGCCTCTATGCCTCTATGAGGGAGGATTTGAGGTCTAAGGTAAGCTCGAAACCTAAACGGAGGACGTAAGGTTCAATATCCTAATTTAAGGTAGGTGAGGTCCATACTTAGACAATAAACATGAAATTCAAGATAAGGTTGAGATCCTATTTTAACGTTGATAATGAACAAACTTAAGTAAGGAATATAAGGTTGAAATTAAGTAATATACGATTTGAAATAGGACACAAAAGTAAGGTTTGAAATCACATCTCAATTTAATTTAACATTTCATTTTAAAAAATTATTATCCATCCCACCTAGAGAGATTGTTACAATATTAATTTTGTATTAAAAAATGTGATTATGTAATTATTGAATAAATATAATTGTAAGTGATTAGCCCACTAAAACTAAAATCCACGGACGTTGCATTCCAACTGCTGCCACAGAAATCGCTAACAAAAAGTTGCTTTCCAATGTTACCAAAAAGCTTTGTTTGAGTTACCCTCTTTGCTCTTGGAAGAATAACTATGGCGTTTGAAATACCCTTATGAGATATATGGTAGCTAGAACATAGTTTCTTTTTTTTCCTAGGAACAACATGAATGATAAGATTTTCACGTGTCCCCTATTCAAATCAGTTAAGACTCCTTAGTTGGGTATTTTGATCCCATTCACATATTGATGCATAAGTTCACCTGAAAATTCTACAAATAGAGCATGACCAAACCGTTACAAATAATATAATTGAACAAAGATGAGGAAAAAAAACAATAAATAGATTACTCACGGCTTATGAGTCAAACGTAAGACATATATCCATATATGTAGTCAAATGAAAGGGAAAAGACACAAAAAACCAAGAGAATGAACTGACCAAAATAATTATAGCACTAATTTTTTAGCAAAACAATATGGCACCAACAAACAAATAGCTTCCAGCACAAACACATCTTAATTACTGTTCAGGTTAGATTCCTATGGTCCAAACTAATAATTAAGCATAGTCTTAAATATTATGGACCAAATTTTACACATTTCTTCGTTGTTACATATTATATTTTTTTTTAATATATATTAGATATAACATTTTTTTAAAATATTATTAAAATTAATAAATAATATTTTTATACTTTTATAATATTTTTAAATATTATTAATAATATTTTATAATATAAATTAGATGCAATATTTTTTAAAATATCATTAAAATTAACTAGTAACATTTTTAATATATTTTTTTAAAATATTATAAAAAATATAATATAACGTAGTGCTTATTGATGAAGATGCTCCTTCCTACGTATCTTTTTTACTTTAAGTTCATAATCTATTAATTAATTAGTATTATGGGCTGGAGCCATTTACCTTGAATTACGAGTAAAATATATAAGAGTACACAAGCGCTTAAGCTTGTAACTTAAAATTCAAGAAAATAGCTAAAATTAGACAGATAAAATGGATTTGTTTAACCAATTTGACTTAAACCTGCTTGGCATGCATAATATAGGAATATATTGATCTTTAAATTTTAAAAGAGAATTAAAAATATATTTTTTATCTAATTTAATCAAATTTAATTTGAGCTTGACCCGCACAAGGCTCAAAGATAAAGTTGCACCATAATTATATAACATAGTACGTTATATTATTATTTTAATATAAAGATGCAAGTGTTTACATTATATATGATATCAAATTTTATATACATATCTCACATTTCTGTAGACAAAACCAGAGTAAAAATTTTAAAAATATAAAAAGCAAGGTTTATCTATTAAGCGGGACTAAGCTAACGCTAACTCAAGTTTTATAAAAATTATTATTGTATCATATATAAACAATATATATTTATATTAAAACAATAGAATGATCTATCGTGCAATAAAAATTATCCCAAATCAATAAATATTTTTATTCCATTTTAATAAAAAAATTAAAATATATATCTTTTTGTCAAAAAAAATATACCTGAAATGAACTAATAAAATTGAAGTAGAAAATTATTTTAGCAATTGGCGTGAATCATCCTAACTAAAATTTTCCCAGTCTAAAACGAGTTGGCTCTCTGCACACCAAGTTAGTTTGTAAACTCAAAAAATGTCTTTATGTTCTTATATTAAATAACAAAAAAATTTATTTTATTGTATTTAATTTTTTAAAAATTTATTATTTACAATTATTTATATTTAAATTTTTTATAATCTCTTATTATTAATTTAAAATTTAAAAAATTCTCCATATATATATATATATATATATATATATATATATATATATAATACGTGAGTTGGGAAGATTGGTTAATAACTTGAAACTTGTAGTTTTGGGTTGGGCTAATAATTTATGATCGAAACTTTACTGGTTTCATAATGACTCAGCTTAGAGTGGGCTGGGCAAATGGGCATGTCTTCCTCAACCGAGACCCTTAACTTGTCCATTTATACAACCTCCACAAATTGCCTATATTAAAATGCTACATTAGAATTGTGCTCATTTTGTTGATTATTCAGCATTTAACCTTGTGCCAATATGGTACGCTTAATTATTTTTTTCAAATTTTTATATTATAACATATTGGATAAATGAAAAGCATGTTGGTATTATTTTTAAGGTAATATCACAACATTCTTATTTAGTAAAATAATCTATTATTTTTTAAATTTTTTTATTATAAATTATTATGAATATAAAATAATAGGTGTGATAATAATAACAAGAAATATGATAATGATAATAATAATAATAACAACAATGATAAAAATTATTAAATAATAATAATATAATAGTAATAATAATATCAAATGAAACACTAACAATGATAGGGATAGTGTATTAATAATTTGATAAGAAGGATGATTAATGAAAATAATAATAATAATATTAATAATAATAATAAATGATAAATTTTTTTAATAAAAAATAAAATATATAAGATCATAGTATACTAAACATAATTTCATATATATATATATATATATATATATATTGCATTTACATGAATTGAAATTCTTATTTAATTTAATAAAAAAGAATAAAATGAAATAAATTAAAATTGAATGATATCAATTTCTATTTACTAATTCTTCAAAATATGTTTGAGTTTAACATGATTAATTGAAATATATTTCTTCTTATACACCTCTTTTTATCATAAAAATATTTAAATATTAAAATGATAATTTTGTACTGCTTCATTCAATTTTATTCCATTCTATCTGTTTATTATATATTAAATCAAAATATTATGGATGACAACTTGAAAAGGTTGAAAGTGGCTCCTTGCACCTTATTTTTATTTTTTTCTTTATTCTTGCATTTTGTTTTATTATATAAGTTTTAACTTAATTTTTTTATTGGAACCTCAAATTTGTTATTTTTCAATTGTTAGGTGTTGAGTTTTTTTTATATAGAAATAAGTCCTACCCAGATATGTTAACACATTTTATATTTTATTTTTTAAAATAAAAAAGGATTAATTAGAATGATGTAAGAGAGAAGTCTCATAAATTATACTGAGAAAAATATTTGAAGAAGAGAAAGAGAAAACATTGCTCTTACCTTTAATGTACTTTTTATCTTTATTATTATTTGTAACCATTATTTCCTAGTCAGTTTAATCTATAATATGTATATATTGTGCACCTATTATACGTTTTTTTTACTTCTTATTTAATTGTAAATGAGTTATTTTTTATATTATCATTGTTGTGGATGTATATTGACTATTATTTCACATGCCATTGCATGCTTATGAAAGAAAAAAAAATTGCTACATTTATTGTATCTTTACTCCTCATTATATTATTTTTTCTATTATTAGCAGATACAAAATTACATGAGCATAATTTTTTTAACTAAAATAAAGGATGTTCTTTCTTGTGTTAAACATTTAAATTTATAAATTTTATTATTATCTTATTTAAGATTATGAGAAAGATATTAAAAATTAAAAAATTTTCATATCCAGCACATTTTCTTTAACAAGATTACCTTTCAATATTAATTAAAATTATATGTTGAAAAGACTATTTAAAATATCAGAATATCGATATTGATACAATATTTGCAAACTTGGATATTAGATTTCAACTAAAAAAATTTAAATTTTCTCACTTGTAACCTTTAAGTTATATGATGTAAAATATTTTAATTTTTCTTCTTCTTCTAAATTCAACACTTTTAACTTTTAAATTATTTTATACTTAAAATTTATCATAAAATCTTTTTTCTTAATTAGGCTTTTCAAAAATTCAAACCAACCTGCTTTAGCTGATTTGTCTTCAATGTAGAAAGTAGAAAAATGATTAGAATGATATTAATATTGATATAGAATTTGCACACACAAATGTTAATTTTTTTTAACTGTTTTTAAGTCACATCATGCAAAATATTTTTAAATTGTTTTTTAATATTTTATGTTTAAATTTTATTATAAAATTTAAAATTTATTAATAAATTTTTTTATAAGAATTTTAAAAGAAAAAATTAAATTAAAATATCAAATTTACTGGAATTTTAAATAAAAAATTAACCCAAAAAAATTAATGAATCAAAATATTTATGTATACAATAATTTAATTTTTTTTAAGTGTAATTAATTATTTTGGATTAATATTAGAGATAGAAAAAAGTTCATACTCATTCACTCTAATTTTAATAGAAAATAAAGTTCACAAAAGGTTAAGGACGGATTCAAGTTTAGGCAAAATCTAGTTTTTTAAAAGTAAAAGAGAGGACAAGTATGAGAATAATGATATCTGCCCTTAGGGTTAGAAATGAGTCAAGTCGAGTTAGGTTTAGTAGACTCGACTTGATAAAAATTTATCCAGCTTGAAATTCAACTCAAATTTAATACAAATTTTTTTTTTTTTAAATTAACTTGACTCGATTCAAGCTTGTGAGTGACTCGATTCGACTTGTTAGTTCGTTAACTTAAATTAGATAAATCAAATGTTAAAATAAATTAAATTTAAAATAATTAAAATTTACAATTTATTAATATATCAATTGAAATATATAAATATAATTATAGTTTATATAAAATAAATAAATATTTTTTTAAATTATTATTAATAATAATTAATAAATAAAATAACTAAATTGTAAATTTGATATTTTAAATTTATATTTTGTTATTAATTTTAAAATTATTTTTTTTTTCTAAAAATATAACTTCTTATAATAATATATATTATAATTATGTTACATATTTTATCTATTTTATATAAAAATAAAAAATTATAAATTTAATTGTAATATATAATGAGTTAGTTTATAAACTAAACAAGTTAATTTATACATAGTTCAAATTAAATTTATTTAATTAATAAATTTAATTTTCAACTAAAGTTCAACTTATTTAATTTATAAATAAAATTTAACTAATTAATTGTCAAATCAAATTTTAATCTAGTTTCAAGTTTATTCGATTTATGTTCAATCTTATTACCATGTTTTGAACATATTTTGATGTATGTAATTATTAATATTTTTATAAAAAATTATATAAAATTAATAAAATTACAAAAATAATAAAATTTTAAATATAATAATTTAATAATTTTTTAAAAATTTAAAAATTAAATAAAAAAAATTGATAATAAATACAAAGCGGATTTGTACTGTCTTGATTAAAGATGAAGATAAAATTTAATTTTTTTAACTTCAATGAAGATGGAAACAAACACAAGGTTGAAAATTGTAACAAAAATTATGAAATCGCAGTTCAATATGTCCTGCCTAGTTAATATAACAAAAAAGAAAAAAGTTATAAAAAATAAATAAAACATCATTCCTAAAATATAGAACTGGGCATAAATGAATTGTTTTTTTTGCTAGAATAGAACGTAGTTGGTATATGTTGGAGTCATTTTTTTTATTCCATCATAAGAATGTTCAAATATTTAAATGATAACTTTCTGGTATTGCAATTAACTGTATTTCTTTTAATTTTATCCCATTTGACTTTTTTATTATTATAATATTAAAAGGAAGCGTTGGAGATAACAACCACAAGAGGTGGCTCCTTGTTTCTTGTCTTTGATTATTTTTCTTTATTCTTGATTCTTATCTATGTAATTTGTCTTTATTCCACGACTGTACGTAAGTTCTCATATAATTTCTCAAGAGAATCTCAAATTTTTTTTTTTTAACAAAATACAAGACTGTAAGAGCATATTATTCTTTTAAGTCAAGTTGGGATAAAGGATGCTTTATTTTATTTCAAAATTTAAACGTGCAAAAATTAAGGTTATAACTTATAAGGAAGATATCTCCCTTGAAAATAATTAAACTTTCTCAAATCCAAACAAACTTCCTTTGACAAAATTGTCTTTCAACGGTAATGACAATTATATAGGAAATATTTTTAACACTGAAAACGGAAGAAGAATTGAATTAGTACCGATTTTGGTGTAGAATTTACAAACTCAAATATTGAATTTCACCTAAAAAATTCAAATTCTCTTTCCTGCAACCTTTAAATCACATCATTCGAAATTTATGAATACTAAATAGTATTTTAGAATTTTAAATAGAAAAAATTAAATGACAAAATAAAATTTACTTAAACTTTAAAAAATAATTAACTAAAAAATTAAAAGAATCAACGTGTATGTATATGACTACAATAGTCTGAACAAAAAAATTCTGAAGTTCTATTTTTTGGAGTTCATGGAAGAAAAAGATAAGAAGCTCTAAAAAAAAAAAATAAAAAAAATTAAACGTCATTCCCAAAATGAAGCCCAACTCACTGAAGCTTTGGTAGAGGCCCAAATCAACACTCACAATTTGGGTTTGAGCGAGGATAGATAGTTATGAAGAAAATATAAATAATTATTTTTAATTTTTATTTATATATTTAAAAAATGTAATAATAATAAATAATAAAAAAATTTATATAAAAAAATAATTTTAAACAATTAACAAATTAATTATATAAATATTTTTATCTTAATACATAAAAAATAATAGAAAGTATAAATACAATAAGATGACAAGGTTACAATTGTCATCTGACATGATAAAGTGGAGAGAGAAAGCGGAAAACCCACGCATTGGGGTTTTCAATTGAAATGGCCCAATTTTGAAAAGATGGGTTCGAATGATTGCATTTTTCATTTTTTCATCATTTCCCTCCAGTTTTTCCACATGCACGCTTCCCATATCCGTATATCTTTTTTAATGGAAAATTTCGACCCAACATTAATTTAATTTATATTTTTCCCCTCTCCACCAGAAACCTGTACCCCCTTAAAACCCCTCCAACCAAAGCCAATTCTCATCGAATTTCTCGAATTTCAGAAAAAGAAAAATCCAAAACCCTCTTCCTTCTGTGCTGCAATTTCTATCTAGGGTTTCACTGTTTCTTGTCGTGATTGTGCTCTCTCACTCAGGTACTTTATCGGTTTACTCGTTTCTCTCTGTTCTTTGTTTGTTCTAGATAAGTTTGTTATAGTTTTACTTTCTGTATCGGGCTTTAGGGTTTTTTTTTCTTCCCATTTTAATTTTAACTTTCTTTCCGGTATGGTGCCATTGTTGCTTTGCTTCGTTACTTCTAAAATTTCTTGCTGGTGAAATAATGTCTCAATTCATGGATGTTTTCTTCCCTGTAATTTGTCCCTTGGAATGTTTGAATAACGCATGTGAATACTCAGGGAGTGAGCTCCACCCTCCCCGAACTGAATCTTTGTAATTTCATTCACTGCTTTTTTTTTTGTCGTATATAAGTAACGATAATTATAAGAATGTTCGCTTTAGATGTTGAAACAACATTTATGTCTGAAACACGGGATCCGTTATATTTTAGGTCTGTGATTTCTCGTGGAATTCATTTTGTTTGTCCTTTTTGTGAAGTGCCCAAGGTCGATGTGTTCTTATGCATATGATCTATTTTTTCGATTTATGCTGTAGTTATGCCTTTCTCAATTTTTAAAAAGGGTTTTGTTAACTTTGTGGCCGTTAATAACCGAACGTTGCTACAATATATCACAATATGGGTCTTATGATTCTTTGTTTTTGATTTAATTATTTTGTAGTGCTGTCAGTTATTGATGTATATAGAGTGTATGGTTGTCTTCTATGGTGTGGTGAAATGTATGGTTTTGGTGTAAAATTGCTGTTACACTTGTTTCCAGGTTGCCTTGTTATGGATTCAACAGGACCAGCATACCAACATCGCTCAATTTCGATCAAATTATGGCCACCTAGCCAGGGTACTAGGCTAACACTTGTAGAACGAATGACCAAGAACCTGACAACTCCGTCCATTTTCTCTAGAAAGTATGGACTGCTTAGCAAAGAAGAGGCTGCAGAGGATGCAAAGCAAATTGAGGATACAGCTTTTGCTACCGCAACCCAACATTTTGAGAAAGAACCTGATGGTGATGGTAGTTCTGCTGTGCAAATTTATGCCAAGGAATCAAGTAAACTTATGTTGGAGGTTTTGAAAAGAGGCCCAAGAGTGAAGCAGGATGGAGGGTTGGTATCCGAGACAGCTGGTACAGCTACTGAAACTGTTTTTGACATATCTGGGGGTCGTAGAGACTTTATTAATGGGGAGGAAGCTGCAGAACTTTTGAAACCATTGAGGGGACCGAATGCCTATACTAAGATATGTTTTAGCAATAGAAGTTTTGGCCTAGATGCTGCCCGTGTTGCTGAACCCATCCTAAAATCAATTAAGGAGCAATTGAAAGAGGTAGATGTATCAGATTTTATCGCTGGAAGACCCGAAGCAGAAGCTCTTGAAGTGATGACTCTATTTTCTTCTGCACTTGAAGGTTGTGTTTTAAGGTATCTGAACCTATCAAATAATGCCATGGGAGAAAAGGGGGTTAGAGCGTTTCGGTCCCTTCTAAATTCACAATCTAACTTGGAAGAGCTTTATTTAATGAACGATGGTATATCCGAGGAAGCTGCAAAAGCAGTTTCTGAATTGCTTCCTTCCACTGAGAAGCTTAAGGTTCTTCATTTCCATAATAACATGACTGGAGATGAAGGGGCAATTGCTATAGCTGAAATTGTGAAACGTTCCCTAGCTTTGGAAGATTTTCGGTGCTCATCTACCAGAGTAGGCTCTGATGGTGGAGTTGCCCTTGCTGAAGCCCTTGGGGCTTGTACACATTTGAAGAAGCTTGACTTGCGTGACAACATGTTTGGTACTGAAGCTGGAGTTGCTCTAAGTAAGGTTATACCTGCATTTGCAGATCTTACAGAGATATACCTCAGTTATTTGAACTTGGAGGATGACGGTGCGGAAGCCCTTGCTAATGCTCTCAAGGATTCTGCACCATCACTTGAAATTTTGGATATGGCTGGGAATGACATCACTGCAAAAGCCGCTGCTTCTATGGCTGCCTGTATATCATCAAAACAATTCCTTACTAAGTTAAATTTATCTGAGAATGAACTTAAGGATGAAGGTGCAGTTTTGATCAGCAAGGCACTGGAAGGAGGTCATGGCCAATTAAATGAAGTTGATTTGAGCACAAATTCGATTACATGGTCAGGAGCTAGGCTGTTGGCTGAAGCTGTTGTGCAAAAACCTGGATTTAAGTTGCTAAACATTAATGCTAACTTCATTTCGGATGACGGGGTTGATGAGTTGAAGAATATATTTAAAAACTCACCTGACATGCTGGGTCCTTTGGATGAGAATAATCCTGAAGGAGAAGACACTGATGAAGAGGCTGAAGAAGATGCTGATCATGATGAATTGGAATTAAAACTGAAGGGCCTTGGGATTTAGGAAGATTAATAGGACTCAGGCATGCAACTTTTACATCAGATTAATTTGTAGGTCAATTGATATTTTTGAGACGTACTTGTTTCAGACACAGTAGCTAGCTTTGATCTATGTATTTTAGATATTCTATTCCATAACCCAACAAAGTTTGCCAGATATATGCTGTTAATATACCTGGCAAAACTAGAAATGGTATTAGCTGCAGAATTTTTTGGGTTCTATTGTCCCCTTTGCTGGCAATTTATTTTCTTTGGTTGCTGGGACTTTTCTGTCTTTTTCTATATATTGCAATTGATTCCGTACGCTGATTTGAATAATTTAGGTCTGCATCATATTTTTGTGGTTGTGCCTTGTATAGGATACAAACAAGACAAACCAACTGCAAACAATGTTATTGACTTGTTGCTAACTTGGATGTATCCACAGAAACGGTGCTTTTGTTGAAAATCTGCTGGCGGGCCTAAATATTTACCCTTTATCCATAATTCCATATCTGTATCTATTGCTATTTTTTTTCTTTTGAAATTTGTACATTTTTTAAATCGACATCAATGATGCGTTTAGTTTGCACATGGAATGATGGGTTGCACGATCAATTGCAAGTTGGGATTGAAATGGTATTTTGCCGCATTCATTTCAAGGAAATTTCACTCAACTTCCCGTGCAAGCATGCATATTAATGATTTTTTGCGCACATCTCACTCTCTCTCTCTCTCTCTCCATATATATAATATAATATAATCTAATATTAAAACCATTCAACTTCAAAGCACATGCCACTTTTTTCTGGTGTAATTTTCCTGGCGGTTGAACTTTTATCCCTCCTTTTGCATTAGTGTTGGTACTTGGGTATGTTGGGAAAATGGTTTATATCTAGTGGTTTTCTTCCTCCAAGAGAAGCACGGGTTTAGCGATGTAGATATAGTTAAAAGATATCGGTGCGATTGAATTGGAATGGTTTTAGTTACGGTATCCTAACTGAGCTACTCAATAAAGAGAGAAGTAACTTTCTTTAATGCACATCATTTAAACTGAATGACAAGAAATCTTACAATCTTATCTGATAATTGTCTTGTACATTATGGATATGAATGGATCACACAGGCACTGGGACTTTCAAGGCCTCTAATATCTTATCATCTAGCTCGAATTGTATGGACTTCTTATCTCTCCCAATCTTTATGTAATCCTCAAACCGTTCTTTTAGGTCTTCAGGGAGGTTCGTGGTTGAACGCCATCCCAATTTAGTTCTGGCTGCTCTAGGTTCGGTGTAGAAATGCTGCATAATACATAGTTTATATAAATTGTTAGGCTATAATAACCATGGGTTGTATAATTGAAAATTGTAAAGTTGTTCATATTTGTAGTGCGTTAGCTTGACAGGACCCAGAATACTATGGGTTATGCCAAACCTATGAGCTTGATCCGTTCAGTTATCTGTGTTAAAGAAGAAATTCTAAACAGTATGCATTTTCGTTTTATGGCACGTTAAGCAAATCATAAAACTGTTTAACAAAGAGGCACAGTGTAGGGTTTTTCCGTGCATTATGTGATGGGGTTTTAGGGTAGATTAGAAGATAGGGTACTAGTAACTACCATGTTGCGGAAAGGGAAAGCTTTCTTTGCATCAACCCCAACAGCCTTTGGATCATAATGCACAATGTTAACCGGGCGCCCTGCAGCTTGAGCGCATAGTTTGGCCATTCCGTCTAGAGTCACTGCACGGTCACTCACACAGTTGAAAATGCTATGACTTGCAGCATCTGGGTTCTCCACAGCTAACGTAAGCATTGAGGACAAGTCCCTAACATGAGCTATGTTCGTAAGTTGCAATCCTGAGCCAGGAATTGGCACAGGTCTGTCCCGAACAATCCCTACAAAAGCCAATATCCATTTTTTTAGTACATATAAATTAATTAGTATAAATCTCCAAGAGAAGAGTATATCTTGAAAAATCCTCCATATGTATTAAAAAAGATAAAAGTAAAGCTTGTTTAAGAAATTTCCCCTTACTATCAAAAAACCACTCCTCACAGTCCTTGTTGTTGCCAGACCCTATCATGTACTGGGGCCTGAATGATGCCCAACAGTCAAAAGTTTCTTCTATGTACTTTTCCACTCCAACATGACCTGCATCTGCTTTAACAACATCCTGTTCCGAAAGGATTTCCGTGTCAGTAACAACTTGCTTTAGCTCATATACTAATTGCTATTGCATAGTTGTTTTACAAATGTTAAGAAGGGAATATTCAACATACCCCTTCAACATGTGGAGGTTCATCTGTCGGTTTGTAGATTCCACCACTACTTATGAACAGGAATTGCTTAGTACCTGAATTCTTGGCCCAATCAATCACCGGCCTAAAATGAAGATTGATATTTTAGCATTCAACTAAAATAACTCATGAGCCTGTGTGAGCTAACAAGAAGGCATACAAGTCAAGTATTAATTAAAACACAACAAACCTCACAGCCTCAAGATCCTTGCCATTGTTGTCCAAAACCACATCAAACACTTCCCCTCCTACAACACTTCCAACTTCTGCAGGATTTCCCCACACTGTGCGGCCTCCAGCACTCACAATTTCCTGAATGTTTTTCAAATATCTGAATATATCAAGATTGAAATTCACAATATTGATTCAATAAAGAGTTAAAGATCATTAACTGAGAATCTGTTAAAAGGAGGTTTCTTCATCTTGTCTGAGCTTTGTTCACCAACGGTGAGTATGGTGACGGCATGGCCAGCACCAAGAAGCTCTTTTGCAAAGTAGAAGCCAATCACGGCATGTCCACCACTGTTGGTATTTATGATCAGCACGTTCTTCTTTTCTGCTGCACTGGCACTGATTCTGAAAGCAGCATGAGTAGGAAAAGTTCTAGAACAACTCAAGGAAGTGTATGCTGAAAAGGTATGAGAAATAGATAGAGAGGATGATGAGGAATGAATGGAAGAAGAGAAAGAAAGGCGCCAAGTTGAAGAATGTGAAAGTGGAAGGAGATTGGAAGAGGAAGCAGAGAAGAGCACAGAAGGTGAGAAAGAAGCTAGCGTGGCCATTGACCGTTAACTTTTCTCCTTTCACACAGAGAGTATGAGAACCAGCAGTTCCAGATAAAGCGAACTACCTACTAAACTCTTTTCTCATTACCAACATATTTGTTATATGTTATATAAATTCACCAAACTATGAAGGGTTTTTTTTAATTTGTCATTAATTAAAACCAATTAAAATTTTGAGACTTTAGTGTTTATTATTTAATAATTAGACCTTGTTAGGTTGTGAATGCAAAAGCTTTTACGCTGTTATTTAAAATGGTCAAATTCTTTTAAGTAAATTGATACAAAAAAGTATACTGACAATAAATTAAAAATAATTTTTAAAATGTTTAAATTAAATTTATAATTGAGATTTCATCATATTAAGATGGACCCGGAAAATACTGAAATATTTTAAAAATGATAAGAAACATTTAAAATAAATTTCTTAATTATATGTAAATAAAGATGTAAATTATAGTTGAAGTAGATGGTGATTATTTTATTGGGAGAAGATGGGGCTGTTGATAAAGAAAGGATAAGAAAGTGAGATTTGAGTGACGGAGGGACATTGGTGAGTGATAACAGAATCTCTCTTGTGTTTCTCCAAGTTTGGAATCCATGGTACCTTGTTCCGTAACAAACCCTACTTCACTGGTTGCTGCAGCAATTATCCCTCGCCACACCTCCTTCTTCATTCCTCGCTCTCCCATTCTTCGCGGACCACGTGCTTCTCCAATCAACAACTCCATCTCCAATGGCTCCGGCAAAGTCTTCCGTCCAAGTCAGCAACAGCAACCGCAACCGCAACCGCAGCCACGAACTCTGTTCCCGGGCGGGTACAAGAGGCCGGAGCTGAAGGTCCCCACTCTCATTCTGCAATTGGACCCCGACGAGATTCTCGGCGGTGGCGACGATGCCTTAAATATGATCGACAAAGCGGTGTCTAAATGGGTTGGGATCGTAGTTCTCAACAGCAACGAAGCGAGCGGTGGCAAACTTTACGAGGCTGCTTGCTTGTTGAAGTCTCTGATTCAGGATCGCGCCTATTTGTTAGTTGCAGAGCGCGTTGATATTGCTGCTGCCGCTGCTGCTAGCGGAGTTTTGCTCTCAGACCAAGGTTCTTCATACAAAATGCTTCCTCTACCTAAGCATTTTGTCAAATACTTATTGCCTCATTACAGTTATTTGGTTTAATACCTTAATTAAGCACTTGTTACATTCAAGCTTATGCCATGGAACTCATTGGAATAAGCTAAAAGAGCTTGTGAGAGTTGTGAACTATTCTCATAAGCTTTCCGTACATTCTTCCAAATGCACCCTTAATATGAAATGTGTTAATGTCTTTGAAGCCGTATAATGCAAATTCATTGCGTAGGTGATGCGTTTAGCTTGTTTCTTGCAGGGCTTCCCACTATTGTTGCTAGAAATACGATGTTGGATTCAAAATCTGAAATGGTGGTTCTTCCCTTGGTTTCTCGGATTGTTTACACTGTAGATGCTGCTGTAAATGCATCTAAATCTGAAGGTGCTGATTTTCTTATATATGGTGGCGGTGATCTGAAACTTGTTGGCCAAGAAGTTGGTTCTGTGTGTGAGAATGTGAAGATACCTGTTTTTGTCTCGTGTGATTTGGGTGGGAAAAATATGTCTTATGCTGAGGCTTCGACTTTGTTCGCCTCTGGTGCTAGTGGGTTTCTTACTAGTTTGGCTAATTTTGGTTTGTTTGGTGATGAGTTCTTGCACAAACTGTTGGACAGTAGGTATGAAAATGACAAGAGGATACTGGATGGTGATGGTGGAGATATAGGTGAGGATAGATTGTTGAATGTGGATAATGGTTTTCAAAGTGTGGCTGATGTTGTGGCTGGATTTGTTAAACTGGAGGATAGGGAGAAACAATTAATAGAAACAGAGAGAGCGGTGTTGAATGAAGCTATAGAAGTTATCAAGAAAGCTGCACCTCTGGTGATCTTTTAATTAAAACATTTGGTATTTGAAATAATTCTTTTTTCATTATTCTGTATTTTGACCAGTATATGGTTTACTTTGTGTTGAACTGGGATTGGTTTCGAATGACAGATGGAGGAGGTTTCACTTCTTAATGATGCAGTTTCTCAAATTGATGAGCCATTCTTACTGGTTATAGTGGTAATTGTGCGCTGAATCTCAACAAATTCTGGTTCCTGGAATATACATTGGTATTAGCTCTAAATTTCAAAAAGAAATCTTTTAATACATCTAGTTAGAAACTACTTTCCCAATAGGTGCTACTTGCGAAATTTTTCTGCTTTTGATTTACCTGAATGTCTGATTACCTCCCTATATAAGCATTCCCTAGAGTGTTGGTTCATGGTTCACTTATAGAGAGTAATTGGTTGATTTGGTTCTTCTGTCTTTACAAACTTAAGAAACTCTATTGTGCTCAGGAGAGTCTTTTTCATATAGTTCATGGTAACTGTACATTGTTCTTGTTCTACCTGGAACAGTGCTATATGTATGGCTGGTTGTTTCTCCTGCTCCCCTTCATTATTTATTCTAATATTTCAATTCTAACTCAAAGCGCAATTGCGTGAAATGCCAAAATCAGCTACTTTCTGTATAGACTTTTCATATAGACTTCATACAGATGCCACAAAGTGCTGAAGTTGATTGACACAATATTATGCCTTTATTCTGTTTTGAAATATTGATATTACCAGGGGGAGTTCAATTCTGGAAAATCTACTGTGATTAATGCACTTCTTGGAGAAAGATATCTCAAAGAGGGAGTTGTTCCAACAACTAATGAGATCACATTTTTACGATATACTGACTTAGATATTGAACAACAACAATGTGAAAGGCATCCAGATGGTCAATTTATTTGCTACCTTCCTGCTCCTATTCTTAAGGAAGTAAGTTAATTTATTATTGTTCCTCCCTGACCTTTAGTGTATTAGACTCTTTATATATATATATATATTTATTTATTTATTTATTTATTATGCCCTCTAAGACCCATTTTCTGTTTCTCATTATAGATGTGCTCTGAGTAGTTTTTTGTTCTTTCAAAAACAGATGACCATTGTTGATACACCTGGAACTAATGTGATTCTTCAGAGGCAGCAGCGTCTTACGGAGGAATTTGTACCCCGTGCAGATTTACTTCTTTTTGTTATTTCTGCTGATCGCCCTTTAACTGGAAGTGAGGTATGGTCAGTCATTTTTGTTTATGGGGCATACTTTCTTACTTTTATTTGCTATTGATTATTGTTGGCCAGGCAGGGGCATGACATGTTTTATGTTGTCTTTCAGATTACCTTTCTTCGTTATTCTCAGCAGTGGAAGAAGAAAGTGGTCTTTGTCTTGAACAAAGCTGACATATATCAGAATACTCATGAGGTAGGTTATTGTGTTTCAATTCATATTTGTTATGGTCATACTGATAATCTGATACTATCTCAAGTAATTCTTTTGTGATGAAATTACTGATGTAAGTCCTAACATTATATTTTCACAATTCAATGCAGCTTGAGGAAGCAATGTCCTTCATTAAGGACAATATACAGAGATTGCTGAATTCTGAAAATGTGATATTGTATCCTGTATCTGCCCGGTCTGCTCTTGAAGCAAAACTTATGGCTACCTCTAATGTCGAGAAGCTTAATGAAGAATTGTCTATCTCTGGTTCTCATAATGATGCCAGCAGCTTCTATGAACTTGAAAAGTTCTTGTATAGCTTTTTAGATGGGTCAACAATCCCAGGAATGGACAGAATGAGGCTCAAACTTGAAACACCAGTTGCAATTGCAGATAGACTGATTTCTGCATGTGAAACTCTTGTAACACAAGACTACCGTTATGCCAAGCAGGATTTGACTGCAGTGAATGATGTAATTAATAGTGTAAATGATTTTGCTTTGAGTATGGAAACTGAGAGCCTTTCTTGGAGGAGACAAACTCAATCTTTGGTATGTTATAAAAAGTTTGTAATTTTTTAAATTCAGGACAATTTGATTTTCTCTTGATTGGTATGTTCTTAAATATGTCTTGGTCCACATGATCAGATTGAAACTACGAAATCACGTGTTGTGGAGCTCATTGAAACTACTCTGAAATTGTCAAATTTTGATATTATTGCTTCATATGTTTTCAAAGGAGAAAAAAATGCAATGCCTACTACATCAAGAATGCAGAAAGACATAATTGTACCTGCCGTCTCAGCAGTTCAGGTTAGTTTCTGGCTGTAACCTGTTTAGGATTTTAGTTTTGGTATTGTATATTGTTTACCATCTTAGTTGAGTAGCCAGAACATGTGAATCCAGATTATATTGTAATGATTTTAATTCATGCTTATCAGAATAATATGATTTGAGTATCCACTTTATCCTGCTTTTGTTGGGATAGCCCCAAGAGGGCAAAGACATAAATACTGGATTAAATGAATAGTCTAATATTTTTAAAGTTAGATGGATATGTTTTAATTTTTTTTTAAATTCATAGAAAATACTTGAAGAATATGAAAAGTGGTTACATTCCAAAAATACCCAACAAGGGAGACTATACAAGGAATCTTTAGAAAAACGATGGCCCTCCTTGATTCATGAAAATAGTGAGACGAATTTTGAGACACACCAGTTGCTAAAGAAAGTGGATCAAGCTGGCAGTCAAGTGATTGAAAATTTCAGCAGCAGTGCAGCTTCAAAATCATTTGAGCAAGAAGTCCGGGAGATGGTAAGTTTGAAATTCTTTGTAAAATAATTTAGAACTGTTTTCTTATTTTTTATTTTTGGGGCCTTCGGTTGTTCTCTTGTTTGAGATAAGTTAAATTTTGGTCCCTCCAGCTTCAGTAAATTTAAGAGGAACATAATTGAATCAACTGGAAAACTAGCTGGGAAATATTGCTATTATAACCGGGGGGGACCATAACCAAGCTTTTGTGAAATTAAGAACTGAATGTGCAATTAAGCAATCTGCTAAAATTCTTGATTTTATGATTTAAATGTGTTGATGAATTGTAGAGTAGAAGCATACTTGATTTACTGCTTTTGAAACATAAAATCAAATTGTGGAAGAGCAGAATCAACTGATATCAACGGGTTTGAAGGATGCCTAGACTATTACTTTAAGGCTAAAATTCAAAAAGAGTTATGGTTAAATGTGGCGCTATTGTGCTAGTCAGGTGTTGTAAAAGCCTCAAAAACTACATGAATAATAATAGGCATGTTCAGAAGTTGAGAAATAATATTGTCACTACATTATTTGGTCAGGTTGCTGCAGTGTCTTTCTATTTCAATTATAATTTTGCAATGCAACAAATGATGCCTTCAAGTTGTCCCTAGAATATTTTTTTTTCGTGACACCGCATGTAGGTATACACCAAGTTATGACTTTTTCTTTGTTAACAGTAAGTTATTTTGTTGTTCTCTTCCAAATCGCTCTATTAGGCCTAGTTTGTTTTATCGTTAAAAGAAATGACTTTTGCATTTTTCAATGAAAAACATGTTAAGATGTCTCACATTGACTACAAATAGAACCAAATTACTCTTTATAAAATTTGAGGCAATCCTCTTCTCTTGAGTTAGTTTTTGGGAGTGGGTTAGGTTTGATTTTTTAATATGGTGGTATTAGAGTCTATCCGGTCTTATTATTGGGTCACATTGATATTTAGTCCTGCTCATTTCACGCACCAAATGTCCGGTGCTAGGCATGAAGGAGGTGTGTTAAGATGTCTCATTGAATAGGAATAGAGCTGAAATACTTTTAATAATGTTTGGGCAGTTGTCTTCTTTTTAGTTTTTGGAAGTGAGTTAGGTCAATTTTCTAATATGCTATCAGAGTCTTAGTCTTAATATTGGACCACTTGTAGATGTTCAATTATGCAAATTTAATGCATCAAATGTATAGTCTTGAGTATGAGGAGATGTGATAAGATGTCCCATATTGACTATGAATAGAGTTAATATTCCTTATAAAGCTTAAGGTAATTTTTCTCTCTTAAACTAGTTTTTGGGAATGGGTTAGGTCTGATTTTCTAATAAAACTTACATTTCAATAAAAATGTGCTTCAGATTAATTTATGCACGTATCTCAATTCTATTCAATAATTCAAATCAATTTCATTAATATCAATTTTAAGTCGAACAGACACTTTGTCTGAATTAAACCTAGCCACCTATTCACTGAATATTATCTGAATCTTCACGAGTAGTTAATATTATATCAATCTGATCTAATATGTTTTCCCTTTAAATTAGATTTTAGGAACTGTTGGTCAACTAGGTATGGCTGGTTTCTCTGCTTCGTTACTAACATCTGTGCTGCAAACCACGTTGGAAGATCTTCTTGCTCTGGGTATTTGTTCTGCTGGCGGGTAATATATTATCTTCCATTAGCGTTCCTTTATGATTGCTCAGGGCTCTATTTCAAAATGTGCACTTACATGATAATTGATGAGACTTCGATCTTAGACATTTTATTTAAACTGCCCCTTTCTATAAAAAAATATTACCAAGTTAAATGTACCTTGCTTTATTCGTAATTCAACTCAGAATATAAGCCCTCCACCCTTACTGAACCTGCTTCATGATCATCGATCTTAACTTCATATTTATTTGTACTCTATATTGTTATCGGGCATAACAATTCTAACTGTTCAGTTTATTATATTTTTTTGTAATACCAATGATTGCTGGTGTTGAAAGCGCTTTTAAAAATTCTTTTGCTATGTTACGTTTCTGTGTACTGGATCTGCCTTGAAATGTATTTTTTCATCATATGAAAATTTCGAATGATGGTTAAAAATAACTCTAATTGGGCGCTTATGTGCTGCTAATTTCTGGGTTGACATGTCTTTCTATTTCAGGTATATAGCTATATCAACCTTCCCAGCTCGTAGGCAGAGTGTGGTAAATAAGGTGAAAAAGAGAGCAGATGCCTTGGCATATGAACTTGAAGAGGCCATGAAGAGGGATTTCACTGAAGCCATAGAAAATTTGGATACCTTCGTGAAAGTCCTTAGCAAACCTTACCAAGACGAAGCGCAGAATAGACTTAACAGGCTAGTAGAGATTCAAGAAGAATTATCAAATGTTGAGAAAAAACTAAGAACGCTACAAATTGAGATTCAAAATCTTCATGTTTCATGAATTCTTCTGACTATCCTATTCCATCATTGAAACAAAGGAAATCCCTCCTTTTTACCAGCTGTTCCTATCTCGGCCTTACAATTTTGGAGTATATTACTTGCAATGTGAGTGGAAAATTATCAACATGGACTAAGGTCTCTCATTCTTCACAGGATTGCTTCCTAAAGATGATATCTGCAGTCTCGTAACACAAAAAAAAGAATGTAACAGCGTATCATCAGTTTTGTTTCAATATGTATTAGGGATTCACATCTGTATGTTTGGTATTATATCATTAAATTTCTAAAAATCATGTTTTTCGGAATATAACCGTTGTCTTCATCCCATCTCTGTTTTTAAGCATTTTTATGTTGGCCTTGAATTTAAAACAGAAATGTTCACAAACACGAATTGTTTGTACATAAAGTGATGTCGAAATCTGTACACGGTAGACGCATCCTTAATTTCTGCTAAACTTTTTTTTTTCTTCTAATTTTATATTCATCCAATAAAATGTTGATACGTGTTTCTGTCAAAAATTCGTATCACGTGTTTTCGTACTAAGGAGCACTCATCAACTTAAAAAGGCTTCTCCTTTTTTGATGTTTTATTGACATACAGGGAAAGTCTTCTTTCACATTCATATTCGACATTACTATATTGTTATATGAAAATTTGTCTATTTTTTTTTTATAAATATTACAAATTTTTGTGAAATCTTATTTAATGTCTGTAAAAAGATATATATATAATTTTTAAATCGTATTATTATACCAAAATTTTACAGCTATTTTGCCTTAAATTGGCTCGTCATTTGATGCTATTTTTTATATTATTATTATTAGGAACATTATAATAACTAAATTAATAATGATTGATTCACATTTCTACAGTAACCATACATTCTATTACACACGACTCAGATAACTTCCAAATTAAAAAAAAAAATGACTCGAATGTAAAACATTGTGCGTATCTATGTTAAGTTTTTTCATAACTAGAGATGTAACTTACTGATTGATGTCATAGGAATTCATACAACAACACTACCATGATCAAAGCTCTAATGTGACTGGGTAAGCCTTGTCAGCATTTTAAATTGACTAAAAATAAAATAAAATCCATTGTCTTTCTCCTTCATGGAAAAAACCAATATTAAAAATACAAATATATGCTTAAGTAAACGATACACTAAGATAGAAGATTAATATATAATGAGATGTATGAAGGATTAGTGTTCAAATTCTACTTCAAAGTAAATTAATATAAATTTTTTCCCTTAGTTGGGCATGTTAGAACCAGAAAAGGAGTATCAAGGAAGCATATTCGATGGTGAGGGGTTGAACTTTTGGGTGAAAGTATTGAAGGCGGCATATATTCTTGTCCCCTCTTTAATTATTTCCCTACTCATATTTGTTACCCTCAGCCTCCCCTCATCTTCATTCTTAACTTCCCTATTTTTCTTTCATTAAATGCATAATATATATAGAGCAACTAGTTAGGAAGACAACGTGAGTATGATGTCCCAAAATCAGCATGATATCCTAGGCCCCTCTCTTCTTCCCTTAACCGGTTTCAACTTTTATATACATAAGCTACTTTAATGGAATACAATTCCTTCATACACAGCATTGCATATGTCTCAAAACTATCTTGGGACACTATAATTGATGTTTTAACTCATCTTTTGTCTCACAACTAATTCTAGTATTTGCATGTTAATCAATCAATATTATTAACCTGTGCTAATTAATGTTGGACGTGGAAAACTGTGGACAATGTTTCGCATTGTTTATGTTGTATGATTGGTGACTCTTGTGACTTGACCTCGGTTGAGGACTTAAAGGTATGTGATTTTGTACTTAATTTTCCTTAGATGTTTGTGGTAATTGGTAACGGTTACAATTTGAGAAGTGAAGTGAAGATTTTCATATGTGGAGGGTCATTGTTAACCATCTCAATTTATATAGTTAAGGAAAGAAAAGCCATTAAGCTTAGGTTAATGATTAAGATCAAGTTAATGATGAAAAGTTCGATAGTTTGCATTTGATTATATATTCAAACCTTTACAATGAAAGGCCAATTAATATGGAAGACTGTAATAATACCAAGAATAGTGGGACATATATGAATGATCACACATGAGTAGTTAAAGGAAGATTGTTATTTCCAATATTTAGGGTCAGTTTAGTATTAATTTGAAAATGGATGTAAAATTCATGGATCCTTTCTCTAAATGAGGGGCGCAATTCACCAATAAAAAAGGGTAAAAATTATGTATTTCTTTCCATATTTTTTCTGTTTCTTTTTATTTGGAACAATTTTAAATTTTAGTTATTATTTTAGAAGTCAAAATGGTAGTTATTATTATTATTAATTATATTTTTACTTTTTACAAAGATATTAATTTACGAGAAAAATGAACCGATTAGAGAGATTGAGGAGATAATTACATGATAATTTTAACAAAAATAAAAATATTAATTAACTTTTTTAATCTTTATGAATCCACCTTAAAGGACAAATAAAAATAAAGATAAAATTTAGTTGAAGTACCCTAAAATAAGAGATAAAATCTTATTTTGATTAGAAAATAACATTAAAAGTACCAATAATACTACACCTAAGTTTTATCTTAAAAAGAAATGGAAGAAATAATTTATTGAGATTAATGTATTGTAAATTTAAATTTTATTTAAAACATAATTATAATATTAAATTATTGAATTGATAGAATGAGTAATGAATAAGTATTTCATTAACATAAATTTTAAAATGAAAACAAAACAATTTAACAATTAACAAATTTAAAATAAATCTTTATTTCTTATATTTAGGATTAAAAAACTCATTTTAATTTATTATAAAAAAGGTAGGAATGTATAATTCTATATTATGAGCTCATCTTTTAATTTTATATCACTATTTTTCAGGTTATTTCAAATTTAACATTAGGATGAACAATTATTCATATAGTGCTCCAAATGAACTAAATTAACATAAAATTAATTTGAGATTGGACTTATTAATTACTTTAATAAATTCAGTTCTCGAAAAATTTAAAAACATATCCAACTTAAATTGAAAAGTAAGATGGTTAATTAAATGAATTAAGTTTTAGTTAAATATAATTTGATTTTTTTATTTAATAAAGAGTTAAATATATTTTTAATCATTCTAAAATAATAAAATTTAGGTTTCTTCTTTTATTTTTAAATTTTTTGATTCAAATTCTTTATTTTATAAAATATTTTGATTATGATTCTTAATATTAATTTAAATTAGATTAAATTAAATTAAACTAATCATGTTTAGAGAAATTTTCAATAATTTTCTGAAATATTTAAATTATAATTCCTTTAATTATGGTTAATCTAATTTAGATTAATATAAAAGATTATAATTAAAATATTTCAAAAATAAGAGATTTAAATAAAACATTTTAAACTAAATAAAAAAATTAAAAACATATTCAACTTTTTAATAAATCATATATATAAAGCACATTCTCGTGGGGTGCAAGTGGACACGTTACATACTACATGATACTAGTATGTGGATATATGCATTATTGTTCCCTAAAATACAGAACAAAGCCACGAAGGGGTTATTTACAGTGAATTTGTGTCTGTCTTCATGCTGATTCCTCATAAATAGATTCTCTCTATTTAAAATTATTTTTATTTATTTAATTTAACAAATTATAATTATTTTCTGTAATGTATAATTATTTAAATCTTTTATTATTAAAAATATTAATTTAAAATCTAAACCGTTTAACATAATTAACTTATTGTAATTTGGGTGATGTGATGCATAGAATAATTAGCTTTTTCTATCCGTGTCAAACTTCTTGAATGTTTAACGCAAATAATATACTCATATATTTTCCGTACAGTTTTGGCTAATTGCTAAGTTGAGATTTGGCACATGGAAAACCTAGAAACTAGAAATGTCAAGGACAAAGAAGTAAAAGTGATCAAATGTCTTTTTCTCTACTCTCTAGCCAGAAATATCTTTAAAACATTAGTTAAGAAAATTAAAATATAAAATTCTATTAAAAAGATTATTTTATTGCATAAAAAATATAAAAGTCATTAACATTTACTTTTTAAAATACAAGAAATTATTTGGTATATTTAATGTTTCTTGATGAGTGTTTTTTAAGACACTTATTAATTAGATCATACAATTTTTTAAGAATGTTGATCAAACTTGAAGATTGATCGAAGAAATTAAGAAAAGTTGGAGAAACCTCTTTGCTTAGAAGACATGAAAGTGAGGATTGTTCAAAGATTTAATCATCTATTCCATCGGTGGCTTTTGTTTGGTCGGTTTACTTTAATACTACTATATACCATCTTCCTTTCTCTCCTAATATTATTATCATTTTATGTTGATTAATAATTGATTTATATGTAATTTTTTTACATTTATTTACGTATTAAATTTAACGGTTAATTTTTTTAAAAAAAATATAAAAAATAAATAAGATGAAAATAGATATAATATATTTATAATATACATAACAATCATTTCGTTTTCATGTATTGTAACTAAGTGGAGATTAAGATCTATCCAAATTTCAATTCAATTTAAAAGTGGCTTATATTTGAATCTTTTAAGGAAAGAAATAATAATAACACCAAAACTTATTGTTATACTATTATTTATATTTGGAGCATAAGATTAAAGGGAGTTTGAGGTGAAGAACAGAGAGATTTTTTTTTGTCTATAATTTGTTACCTTTATTTGTGAATATAAATTCTAGACCTTTGATATATGTAACATATATATGGTATTTTAAAACATACATATCTTTATTAGTAAACGTGTCGAAGGATGATTGGCATGTGTGAAGAACGAAGTTCCCACCCAAGAATAGTGTTCTCCCTCCCCCACTTGGGCTACCTTTTCCTTTACTTTATTCTCTGCAATTTGATTTCGAGCGAGTCCTCAAGCTTTTAAAATTTTCAATGTACTGCTACAATTTTGTGAAATCTGAAATCTAGTACATGCTTCACCTTTAGACTCACGATCTTGAAATATTGATTTGGCAAAATTTGATTTTAGAAATTTTCATTTGTTATTGAAAAATGAAATTACTACTTTGGATATATATATTTTTTAACTAATTTTCTAATCACCTAAATTAATCACAGAGAAATGTCCTAATAGACTTCAGCAGAGTGATCTTTGCTAACATAAAAAACTCTTGACACAATTATCAATTAGGAATTTGTCAATTTGATTTCAAATTGAAGCTTTCTTTCAAAATCTTTGTTATTAGTCATAATCAACATTAGAGATTCAATGACATTTCACACTTATCTCTTTTTATTGTATGAATTATACAAACAACATTTCTCTTTGATAAATCATAGATGTGGATTGAAAGTATGCAATCAAGCTAAGATACTACTTTTCTTTATTACTTCCTAGCCTATGGATTTAATAAAATAAATGTGTCAATTAATGTAAGGTAATTTTTATATGTAAATCAATCATTATTTGGTAAAATAAATATGTCAACTATTTTTTTTTTCAAAATTACTTTTGAGCATTTGGTGGGTGTGGTTAGGGACCCTTAGGCCACTAGGCCATAATAATAAAGTTAGAAAGGGAAGTTAAGAGTGTGGAACAAATACTATATATAGAGAGGCTCCCTTTACAGTTCTGTTTCATGTGTATTCCTCACCTGTGGATCTCTCTTGATTTGATTGCTTTTATTTGTGTTTCACTCTCCAATTCCTCTGTTTCTTCTCTGTTCTGTTCTGTTCTGTTCTGTTCCTTTCCCCTGCATTGTGGATAATCTAAAATGTCTTACTCAAGTGTGTGTCAAAGGTTGCAATCAAGTGTTGAACCTTGTCTTATGGAATCACGTGTGTTAAAGCTCAAGTTGTCTCAACAAAGCACAAATGATGAAATTAATAACAAGGAAAAGAATCCTCAAAGTGGTGTTTGCAACTGGAGTTCCCTCCAATCTCTCTCCAACATTTCTCATTCTAACAAAACTGAGAATGTTTATGTTCACCCTGCTGTTAAGTCAACGCTGAGTCCAAAGAGCTTGGAATTGTGCACTGAAAGCCTTGGTTCTGAAACTGGTAGCACCACTCATGACATGTCTTTGTTTTCACTTGAAACTACCAAAAACAACACCATACTTGTTAACACAAATTCTTCCAAGTCTAAAAGATTGAACCGAGGTGCCACTTTTCCACCTCCTTTGACTACAATTAGAGATTTTCATGTTAGGTCTCATCGTCAAGATGGTAGGCTAATCTTGGAAGCTTTCACACCTTCTTCTCCTCAACCTTTTTTTCAAGCACATCGTGGCAATGGTAGGCTTAGGCTTAAACTCTTTGAGAGTGTGGTTTCTTATTGTGATGGTGATGGTGATGATATTGATAATGATAATGATTATGATGATGGAGAAGTTGAAACCTTAAACCAACAAGAAGCATGTGATGAAGAAGATGCTGTGGCAGAACATGGTGAGGAAGAGATGGGAATAACAAAGTTTGTGAGACTTGGTAGTTGCAAGGAAAGTGGGAATAGAGTTATTTTTGGTGATGCCTATTTTGACCATCCTCTTTCTCTATGTCTTTGAGCAAAACTTATTATTTTACTAATGTTATAGTCTTATCTCTCTTTTCTTCTTTTTTTTTTATATTTCAATTTTCTTTTTGGGTTTAGGATTGTAAGTTTGGTGCTACAAATTTCAGAACCTCCTAATGGTAGTTATTATAGTTATTAGTTACATTGGATATTGTCCTTCTGCTTTCCCATCTTTTGTGGTGCTTCTTTTTTATTATTATTATTATTATTTTATACCTTTTATGCTTCTAGAATGCTCCCATGCACAATTCCTTCATAGGCCAAAAAAACTGATATTCCAACAGACAAGACACACTAAAAAAAGTGATAATAAAACACAAGGGATCACAAAAGTTTATCATGCTGTATAATTTATTTACTAAGTGGGACCCAAAACTTAATGGCACAATGTTGATTAGATATTTTGTTATGGAACTTGTCGGAAATTCAAATTACATAAGTAAGTGTGCGGTCCATTTCCTTCTACTTTTGCATAGGCAATGTTTATTGTAGGCATTTTTGTTATGATTCAAGCTTAGGAAAACTTACTTGAGTTTGCCATAATGGTTTATCATTTTAATGAAGTCTTTTTAATTTATTTTAACATTTCATCCATTGAAAAAGTTAAGAGTGTAGGCTTGAATTAATTAAACATTTATTAGATGTGTGTTCACTCAAGAATGAACATGCCTTCTTTGCTCAGTCACCCATGAAATTAATACCATAAGGTAACATATAACATAATAATTTATTGAATAGAAGAGTCTATATGATGATGATAGTGTAAGTGAGGCATGTTTTATGTTGTAAACCATTGATGGTATTGGCGAAACATGAAGAGAAAGAGTGATGAATAGAGGTATATCGTTTAAAGCAACATGGATGGGCTTGGAATATTGGTGATGGAGGGTTTGGTTGAAGTGAGAGATAAAAATGAAAGGGGTTCTCAATGAGGTCATAAATCAAAGACGCGTTTGAAAATGATATTTGCATGTACACTCTCTCTCTCTCTCTCTCTCTCTCTCTCTCTCTCTCTCTCAAGTTGTGGCGTACGGATTGAGTACTATTGCCTGGTAACTATCAAAAAAAGAGGGAGGGACCCCAAAATAGTAACATGCCCTCACTTCATCATATCCATCTACATGCCCTACCACTCCTCACACTTTCATCAATTTCTAAATTCAAATATGGTCCTACTTACCAATCATATATACAATTATCTCTATATGTGGTTATGTAATTCTTCTTTTCAATCAAATTTTATCCCTTTCTACCAATAATATTTTTACTTATAAACGATGATTTACATTTAAATACATCATAAATTTAACGGTTATAAATTTTTACTAGTAGAGTCAATGTTATGATGTTTACTAGTATTTATACTGATAAAATTACTAAAATGTGCTTAAAGATATTAAGAGAAATTAACTTTAATTTTTATTTATTTAAACATTTTAGTTAATTTTTCTCTTTCTCTCATTCTCTTTTAATTGTTGAAATTATAATTTATATAAAAATATTTATTTAGGTTATTTTAAATATTTTATTTTCTAATTAATATTAAATATATCTATGGATATTCTTAGATACGTGTAGATATCCTAAAACCTGCCAAGCGGATACCCACACAAGTTTGGGATAGATATGGGGTTAATTTTTACCTATAAATGCAAGTAGTGGTACTTACTAAGCATATCTGCTATAATTTGTTAAAATTTCTAGTCCTACAATTTTCTGATAATAAAAATTTATTATGCTAGATTATATCCATTTTCTATACGAAATTAAGCTTGTAATTAAGGTATTTTAAGTCAAGAACCTAACTGAAATATGCTGAAAGTATAATTAGAAAATTTGATTTTTTTTATTAATGTCCTTATTAAAATTCTTAAATTATTATTATTTTTTAAAATCTAAAATTTTGGTTAGATTTATAATGAAATTGAAAATAAAATAATTTTAAAAGTTTAGAAGTAAAAAATTTAGATAAAATTTAAAGAATTTTATAAGATTTGACTTTAGAGTTTTAATAGGGAAAATTTTGAGATGAATTTGAGAGTTTTAGGTAGAAGACAATTGACGGAGGATAAATTTACTAAATTTTAAATACGGAGAGACTAAATTAACTTGAAAAAAACTTAGAAGATCAAAATTGTATACAATCAAGAAAAAAATTATACTATATTGAATTATTAATTAGTTTAATTACCAATTGTTGAGCTTTGTAATATTTATTTTAAAGATTATATTTAATATAATTTTTGATTGATTAAAAGTATAATAATGTATCAAGATAAACTCTTGATTTAAATTAAGGATAAAAATACCATCATCAAGTTGTATATACTTGATTCTTTTAAAAAAAATGTTTCAAGTTTAAATCCTATATATAGAAAAAAAAATGTTCGTTAAGAGAATTGGCATAATTCAACCTCCTATAAAAAAAATAACTATAGTTTAGAAAAAAAATAATTTTATACTTTTTTCTTTATATATATACATCTTAATTTACTCAAAAAAAAAAGTTAAATACAAAATTTAAAATATAAATTTACAAAGATATAAGATTCATCATGTTAATTTATGATAATATTAATCATCATTTTAAAATTTTCAAACATATATATATATATATATGAGGTATGAAAGTTTGGATTATCTTCTATACATTCTCTTCAGTATGTGTTACAAGAAAGAAGAGAGAGAATTACATATTGAAGAAGGAAGAAGAAGAAGAAGAATTCACATGAGAAAATTGAATTGGGAGACAGATATATAGTTACACGTGCCGTGTAATAGGGGAAAAAGAGAATAATGAAGATGATTGGTGGGATTTGAAAAATGAGAAGAAGAAAGGAAGATGGTTGGTTGGTTGGTGAGAGAGAGAGAGAGAGAGAGAGAGAGAGAGAGGAAGAGATGAGGTTGGGTGTGACATTCCTTAATAGAGGAAGGCAATGGCTAATCGTGGAGTCTGGGTATCCATACGTTAACCTGTTTTGGGTGAAGGTTTTGGATGACAGTGAAACGCAATTTTCAACCATCACATGCATCATTTTGTCCCAAACACTCATGTGCTTTAGGAACCTTATTTGTGTGAGAGAGGTATATAGGTCCTTTAAGCACATATTCTCTCACCATATCATCTCACTGCAACAAAAATCTTCGTGCAAATCACCATGTCCCCTATTTTTAATGTCACATGGAGTGTGTGAGAGTGTGTCTGTGTGAGGTACTAATGCTAATATCTCCCAAAGATCATTTTCTACCCTCTTCTTCGATTCGATACTTAATGTCTATGCAAATGCTTCTTATCAGGTTTCATTGTCAATCTCCACCTTCATTCCGTACCCACAACAACAATTTCATCTTAATTTTAAAATGCAATTCATAACCACCTATTTGTTCACAAATCTATTTTATTCTTTTTTAACATTCTAATTAGTGGAATCTTTAGCATCACCATCTTAAGAGTTCATAAGATTCATGCACAATTGACCAAACAAACAATCGAGGGTTCTCCTTCTCCTTCTTCTGCCTTGACTTTGCCATCTCATATTTTGTCTCCACCAAATCCAGGTTTCAATTTCTGGATGGTTTTTGCGTACATTTTATACTGTTCTAGTATTTCTCGGAATCATCTCCTATTTTCCTCATATTTCTACCTCTATATATCTTAAATTTATATTTTTTTAATTATTTATATACATATATAAATTTTAACTTTATTTATTAACCGTTTTATATGGTCAATTTTAAGTTGTTTGTGGATCTAGTTATCAATAGTACAGATTATGATGATTAAAAAAAATTAAATACCAAGAACTTAATTTGATTTATTTTAAACAAGTTTTAGTTTATTTTTTTATAAAAAAATAGGGCACCATGGCTTAAATTAATTCCTAACTATTTTATAGTATATAATTTTTGTATCCAGATTGGATAGATTGTATGATGAGTCCTAGGATTTGATAGAGAGATTTGTGATGTGTGTACTGAATTTTGTACATTGAGTTGATGGGGATCAAGAATAAGATCACTCCTCTTCAGATCAGCCACGCATTAGGTCTTTGTCAAAGCCCAATGGTAAAAGATTCTAATGTTCAAAGCATGTAAAGCAAATTACGCAAGAAACAAATGTTTTCATTTGTCGTTTGTGTTTAAGTGAGTGTATATAAATTTTTTTTTTCAAAATTATTATTATTGTTGTTAAAATCGACTTTTAAATGAAATAATTAATATAAAAAACTTTAATCTCATGTGGTGTATCTCACAAATATTTTTAGATAACAATCATTAAATACAAGATTGGTAGTGATTAGCAGGGGTGTTCGAGATATAATTTAGTTAAATTTTAAAAAAATTAATTAAAAATATTTATATTTGGATTTAATTAAAATATAATATAAAAATTAAATCAAATCAAATAATTTTAATGATTTGCTTTGATTATTTTAATTTTTTATTTTATTTTAAAAATAAAATTTAAGGATAAATTATATTAATATTTATTAAAATATATCGAAAAAAATATACTTTTTATTTTATATATATAATATTATAAAAAATTATGTAGAATTATATAATTGAGAGATGTATATAATGTTATATATTTATATAAATAATATGAGGTTTGTGTAAGAGAATAAATATTTTTTTAATAAAATTTAGAAGGTGTTAATCTAATTTATTTAAAATTTAAAGAATAAAAATATTAATAAATAAACATAAAACATTATATTAAAAATTATAAAAAATATATAACAAAATAATAATGAAGGTTCACAATTTATAATAAAAACAAAAATATTAATAATAAATAAAGCATATTTACATTAGATATAACAACTTTAATATTTTAATACTAACTTTATTCTAGAATACAATACCAAATTAAAATGTATATGTAATTGAATATAATTTTAATTTAATTTTATACAGAAAATCACAAATCAAATCAAGACACACTATAGTTTTTAAAAGTTTTAATTTTTTATTTTGTCAATTAGATTATACAATTTATAACATATTAATTTAATTCTTAAACATCCCTAATTACCCATTGCAAATACTAATAGCCTGATTGTTTACTTATCGAAACCAAGTTCACACTATGCGAGAGCAGAAATCGCTTTCCAACGACAGTTTTATTAAAGTAATTTTTTTAATTCTGCACTAATTCCCTCTTGGAATTCAGGCAAACAGGCTATAAATTAAACGCGTAGTTTTTCATTATTTTTTTTTATAAAAAAAGTTTAGATGAGTTGAATTTTAAAATTTTACCAAAATTAATGCATACCTTAAAGTTTTACGAGCGTTTACAAAAAATACTTATATATTACCCACCAACAAATATATTTATACATTGAGGATCACAAATCTAATCTTTATAATTAATATTTATTAATGAATGAGTAGTTTGATTATTAGCAAGATTAATTTTTGTTTATAAATTTCTTTGTTAATTTTGTTTTGATAATATATATATATATATATATTAATATTTTTACTAATTTAATTTTTTTATAAAATATAAAATTTATTAATCTAATTATTAAATTATATTATAAATTTATAATATTTTTATAATTACATATATCAAATTTTAAATAATTTATATATTTTTAGATATGTTATTCAACTATTAATATTTATATGTATTTAAATAATATATTAAATATTAAGTAAAATTATGTAATAAAATATGTATTAATTTTTATTTTATATAAAATTTTATAAATATAATTTATTTAATAATTTTTTTTAAATTATTAACTAGATTAAAAATTTTATATTTTATAAAAAAATAATTAAATTAATATAAATATTAAATTTGATTACTTAATATAAAAGGATCTTGATTATTATATATATACATATTTAAATAAATTTACATATGCAATCAAATAAGTAAAAATTATCTTAAATATAAATTTTAATGTATTATAAGAATTTTTTTTAATATATTTTTAAATAATTAAATTATATAATATGTATAATTTTGACATAATTATTATAAAAATTAATAAGTTTTAACAATTAGATGATAGTATAAAAAATATATTATAAAATAATAATTTATAATTAATTAACTGTAAAATTTTATACTATCCGGATGTTTCAAATATGTGTTCACACGTCCAACATTTTGTATGTTGATGTTAAACGTTTGTATTCAATATATAAAAAAGTCTATGTTCAATATGTCCCCATCATATTCATATAAGGAAATGTAAGATTCTCATAAATCAAAGATTTTGTTCTTAGACTAAAAAATAAAAATATTCAAAATACTATATTTGAAATTCCGTATGTAGGAAATATTCCAATATATAAGAAGGTAAAGAAAGTGGTAAAAGCATTGGCAGGGTGTGGTAATGACGTATTTGATCCACTTTTGTATGATTCCCTAACTTAACTTTGGTATGAACAGTAGAATTCATAAATTAAAATCTCTAGCCTCTATAAAAGTAAGGAGTTAGGTGGTATATATGAAATATGATTCATTATTTATGCTCCTCCAATTATTGACCTCAATATACATATATTATAATTCATTATTTTTTGTTTTTTTTTTTTGTCTACTTTTCAGAATTTGCATCCACCAAGTAGATCACATGATTCCCCAACTTTGCAATTTCTTAGGGTGTTTTCGTTTGAGTGATTGCATATCTTACCGGTTTGGATCATAGTGACTCAAATTAATGTTAAATGGTTAATTAATTTATTTCATATTAAAAATAAAAATTAAATATGTAATTACAAAATAATTAAATCAGTGGTTGAAATATTCAATGATCAATAATGATTAATTAACACAAGATAATCAAGGATGTTCGTGGTATGGTTTAATTCATTTTTAGAAAAAAAAAAGAATTATTTTACTATCATAAGTATTTGTGATTTAATTTTATTTTATTAAAATATATTATAAAAATTAAATTAAATATTTTTTTAGAATTTGATTTTATTTGATTATTTTTATTTTATTTTAAAAAATATAACAATAAAAATAAATTAATAAAATAATAAAATATAAAAATTTAGAACTAATATTGATTAAACATACAAAGAAGCAATAATATTTATATTCAAATATATTTCTACAATTTGGATAAATAATGTATATAATAATAATAATTTAAATATTTAAATATATTAATAAGTTATCCAATAATTTATTTTTTTAACACTATGGTTGAATTTAGAAGATGAGTAAGTACGTACTATTATTATATATTAAAGGATAAAATTGAAATGTATTCTAATATATACAGTTCAATTTGGTTCTATTTAGTTTGCACATTCAAATTTTATCTAGAAGAGTTGAAAACCACACCAAACAGCAACAAAGATTACAATTTTAAAAATTTAAATATTTAATTATACAATTTAAAATAAATTGGTTTAATTCTTAACACTTTATGATCCGTATCTAGAGTTAAGGACCGATTTTGTTAATTAAAAATAATTTAATTGATGAACAATGCTACTCCAATTTACATTTACATTTTTAAGATTTTAATAGCTGTTTTAAGAATATGTGTTAATAAATTATAAAGTATAAAATATTTAATAAGAAAATACAATTATCAGTAGATTCAAAATTTAAAAAATTTACCTTTCATTTGATATTTTTTATGTTTATATCTTTGACAAGTAGTTTAAACACATTCATTATCATTTTCCTTATATTTATATAATTTAATTAAAATAGTTTTATCTTTATATAATTACACTTCAATTTTTCATATATATATATATATATATATATATATATTATTTTAAAATAGTTTTAATGTAAAAATTTTGCACAAAACCGAAAAAAAATTATGAAATACTCTGAATATTAAAAAAATTATTTTTATATTATTATTCTCTTACTTTATTAATATCAATATTTTATATTTTAAAATATAGATTAATAAATTAATGAAGTGGTAATATAGAAAATTAAATTTATATTTTCTTAATGTACTAAAAAAGTTAGGTAATATTTGGTTTGCGAGGTTTGCGAAATTTTTTTTATTAAAAAATATTACTTTGTTTTTATTTTATTTTTTATTTTAACATTTTATATAGGAAATAATAATAAAAAATATTTTCTATTTTTACTATTTCAATACAAAATTTTAAAAACAAAAAATCAAATAAAAATAAAAAATATTTTTATAAATCAAATATCACCTTATACTTTCATTTAATTTAAAATATATAATTTTTTATTAATTTACAAAATAAATTTTGACACTAATTAAGTAACAGAATAATTATGTAGAAAAAAATTATATTTTCTTAAATTTAATAAAAATTAATAATAATATTTTTAATTTAATAAAATAATTATGGCAAGAAATATATTTAAAATCTTTAAAATGATCATAATTTTAAAATGAAAGATACATGTGAGGCCATATATTTGTTACTAGATGAGTTTAGTTAGACTACCAATCTTATCACAATTAGTAGTAAGATTATAGATAAAAAGAATTTTATTAATAGACTACCACTCATGGTTAATGTTGAAAAACTTGATTACGTGCTAGGATTTAGGTTCATATTACATTAAATTTTTTTGAAATTTATAGTTCTATCAATGATACTTTTATTTTATAAATAGAAACTTACACCTTTCGCTTCTAATCTAACAATTAAATATTTTTTTTAAAAAGAATTCAACAGATTACATAAAAGTATAACTGATCGTAAACCATTTTGACAAAAGAATCTATAATTTTTTAAAAAAAAATTTGATAAAAGGAAAGATATTAATTTACATTCATATATTTGATAATTTGATCTTAAATTTAATTGTTGGATTAGATATTTCATCGTATAGATTGTTTAAAAATTTAAAATTATTTGATTTAAATACATCAAAATTAATACAATGTATATTTTAAAAATATATAAAAAATAAAATATTTAATTATATTTTTATAATTATTAAATTAATGAAATTTAATATAAATAATTAATGATTATAATTTAACGATGGAATTAGAAAAAAAATTATATAAAATTATTAGCAATATACTTTATGTCCAAGTTTAATTCATGTTGGATGATATTATATAATATCCCTAGCTACTAGTGTTTACACATGAGCCATTACTTAAAATGAAAGGGCCATATTCTTGGGTTCACCCATACATGTTTCTCTCACTGCTTCTCCATTGTCCAAAAACTGTGTCTATCTTAGATAATAATATATGGATATCTTAGCCATATAAGTTCGAATTTTCTTTGTTGTCATTATGTGGAGAAAAGCAATAACACCTGAAAGAATGTACCACCAATTCAAAGACACATAAACATGACGTGTTATTAGATAATTGTTAAGGAGGAATGCTTCAACACGCATTACAGAACACACATCTTATCAAATATTGTTCCATGAGTTGACAAATTAAGACCCTTGCTGTCTCCTTAATTCCAATATCCAAAAATTGTATCCACCACCTTTACCAATAATATATATGTGCTCTTCCTCCAACATCATGCATGCTCAATTTTATATGGCTCTTAACCTTGTTTGCCACATGTTTTGAACTATATATGCATATATACTACCTACTCCTTTCACTACCTTTGTATCAATCCTATTGTTGGATTTATATCATAGGCCTAATCCACATTCCATTTGGTTTTGTGATCATTTTTTCAGGGGTTTTTGTTTTAAGTGCCCTAAAGGTCAGCATCGAATTCGTTTGAGTTCTCAATTTGATGTACAGCAAATCCATTACTCCAAACATCTTTAAGACATATCCCCAAGTTGCTGGTTTGTTCATTAAATTCAATGCATGCCCAATATATCAGAGTCAAATATAATCCTAGCATTTTTAAAACCATATAATTATGAGGTGAGATAATTGAAAAAAAATATTAATAAAACAACAGCCATATATATATAGTAGACAAAGACAGGACCATAATACCAATCTAATCATTAGACTATTCTACTATACTCGATCATATATATATATATATATATATAAATTAGATATGTTAATATTAGATGTTAAATTTTAATATCAACATTAATTTAATAATTTTATATAAAATATAAAATTTATTAATATAATTATTAAATTATATTATAATATTTTTATTATTATATATATATATATTAAATTTTAAAAAATTTAAATATATTATTTAAAAATTAATATTTATATATATTTAAATAATATATAAATTGTTAAAATAAAAATATTTATTAATTTTTATTTTATGTAAAATTTTATATACATAATTTACTTGATATAAATTTTTAAGTTAATGGTTACATTAATAAATTTTATATTTTATATAAAATTATTAAATTGATATAAATATTAAAATTTAATATTTAATAAGAATATATATATATATATACCAAAATTGTTGTTGCTAGTGAGTGGTGATCGAGATTTTGAACCCCAAAAGACAAAACTAATTGCGTTTTAAATGGAATTTTGATGACAAATTGATGTTATTGTTAACTGTTTTGGAGTTCAAAGTTATTAACTAAAAATATCATCCATGGAGGAAGAAAAATTTATCCACACAAATTAATTATATGTTATTTATGTGTGTAAGACAATTAAGCACTGGATTTGAGGTCGTTAATTAAAGAAATTGGTCATTATCCTAATCTGAACCCTGGCAGAACGTTCGGAAAACTAATCCAAATTTGGAAGGAGCTACCAATGAATACTGTTTGCGACCTATACTTACATACGATATAGATACGACAAAGATACCGGTAATGGATACGGATTTTTTTCTTC
Source organism: Canavalia gladiata (assembly GCA_037954105.1). Lineage (NCBI taxonomy): Eukaryota > Viridiplantae > Streptophyta > Magnoliopsida > Fabales > Fabaceae > Canavalia > Canavalia gladiata. The sequence goes on from CM075660.1 coordinate 64,756,446, forward strand.
TTCGAAAATATAGATCTAACATGATTAAGATATAATATACGAAATTCATATGATAAAAAATGAAAAATCACTATTGTTATTCTAATATGTTTACTGTGATTTCTGTTTAACTAGCTAATTTTTATCTAAAATATTATTTCTTTTTTATTGACTAAATTAATGATAAGGATATTTTTAGAAAAATTACTTGTATATATAGAAATGATAATGGACATGCGACAATAAATACACTCCTTATTCTTAATTAAAATAAAGACATTGATGTTTGGTAAATTAACATGAATCATTATTATTATAATAATATTATTATTATGATCATGGTAGATACCAAAACTTAGAGAGAAAGAGATTAAAACATTTTTTTAAAAAGGCATCCCATATAATATTTATTCAGAGACATTTTTAAAGTATGAGACGGTTCTTAGGTTGCAACATGATCCTAGGGGTCATTTTGTTTCTTTGCCTTTAGTAAGATTTATTGTTATTTGCTATTACTTTGGGGAGCTTAGTATAAGATGGATAATTTGACGAATATAACTCTTAATGTGGTCTCCCCAACCCATGTTGATAGGTTCTTTTCCTTTTCTCAGTGGATGACAAATTGATGCCATCAAGAGAATCTAAAAGGGTATCCTTTTCAGGCCCTACCACCATCAAAATACTTATAGTAATATTCTTTATTGACATAATTCATCCAATATTGCTTCAATTCATAAGTAATTATTAGATAAGTAAATCTGCTAAAAGACAAATCATTCTTCTAAACTTGGTAATAATATTATTTTATTCTGTCAAACTTTTAACCAAAAAAACAATTAACCTATTTTGTAAGTATTTTATTCACTTTTGTATTTCCCATTTTATAGATTTTTTTAAATGGGAAATGAACTCATTTATTTAAAATTAATTTTTAGATATTTATTTTTAATATTTTAAAAATATAAATTTATATAATACTATCTTCATGATCTTATATATTAAATTTTAGATTAACATTTCTTATGTAAATTTATAATGAAATTTTATTTATATATTAAACAGTATAATACATATTAAAATAAAATTAATTAAAAAATATTGAATAATTTTTAAATTATATAAAATTTATAAATCTGATCTATTTAATAAATTAAACTTGTGGTTAATTTAATAAATTTTAATGTTTGTAAAAAGTTATTAAGTAGAATAAGTTAAAAAAAAACATTTTTTATTAAGTTATTAAGTAAAGTCCTTCCCTATATTGTAAGCTTATCTTTCTAAAGTTTGCAAGACTTTATTCATCATTTATTTATGTTAAAATACGTCGTAATCTTTTTTTTTCTTATAAATGTGTGTTATCGTTTTAATTCACTCAAGTTCAAAAATAGATATATCATGCTCATTAGATATTTTTTAAAAAAATTTATCAATAATTATAAAGAATCATAGTATTTAATTTTAATTCTTTTCAAAATTTTAGACAGAAAGCTAAAATAAAAAAACATCTTTTACTTATCAAATTCTTATTAAAATTTTAAAAAGCAAAGCTGATTAAAATATCATCTTAAAAAACTAAACATCATCTAATATTTTCATTATGAAGTACATATCAATTATTTATTTTGGAAAAAATGGTTTTCTTGGATTCACTTTGATCTCTATGTGAATCTATATGGTCCACAACCTATGTAAATAGAAAAATGAAGTTTGAGAGGCACTTTTCAATTTATGGTAAAAAGTAAAGAAAGGAAGAAGCATACAATACAAGAAACCCCCCGGCCTTGTTGTCTCCCATCATCTATACACAGTGCTTTGATATCTACAAAATTAGCATGCATTGAACTTGATATCATGCATTGGTCTTTTGCTCTAATTCAAGCTTAAAATGTAAATGGAGTTAGTACAATTAAGGAATTGACATGAAGAAGCATTTGGGTACTTAAAAATTGCAATCAATAGGGTTCAAAACATGGTGAAAAACAATTGAACCAAACACACTTTGTGTAGCCAATAGGCTCAAAATACCCAAACTAGTATAGACTCCAAAATTGTGCTAGATTCTCCCTGATGAGGGGAATTGAATTATGTGGACCACACACTTTATAAAAGATGTACAGAAACAAAAACTGAACATATAGCACTAAATCCTTGTTCAAAACTGGTACAAAACTAGTACACAAATTAAATTATATGTTACGTGTCGATCCCCTGGATGGTTTGTGAAGATTTTCATCTTGATTTTTTTTTTTATTTTTTCCACCTTAACAAAGCAGGAAAGGGAGAGTTTTCCCCAGCCGAGACTTCTATCACATCATATCCTTCTCATATGAATCATTGAACCCACTTGTCACTTTTTTCTCCTTCTATAGTGGTGGATGCAAATTCATTATTATTATTTATTATACATGATCATATACGTGAATACGGTGCATTGTAATTTTTATTATTTATTTATTGGTGACATTGTTCTTTTAGTTTGCATGCTGGGGACGTCAATATGATCTTCTAGTTCAACTGTTTCAAACTATATATTTTAGATATCCACTTGCTATCTTTCCACATCACCCCCTTGTCCACTTCTTCTCATCTTTCACAAAATTCTTTCCATCCATCATTTCGGAATTCACTTTTGGTAATGTATTTGAATTCTAAAGGTTCATTTTCATGCCCAAATATGGTTAAAAAAGAAAGACACTGTGCTGTAAAAGAATTATTATTTTTTAAATGTAAAATTTTGGTAGAGTTTTCGTGTAACTTGATTCTGTGTTTATTCTCCAAAGGATTATGCATTCAAAATTTTCATGTGATGGAATCTGATATATATATATATATATATATATATATATATATATATATATATATATATATATATGTATGTATGTATTCAATGATTAGAACTCTATAGTATACATAATTCTTAGGTAAGCTACAAGTCGTCGTTCATTAATATGGTAAAAAAATAAATACACAACGATCAAAAAATTAATATGTAGCAGCTTAGTTCCATTATTGCTTAATAAAAAAATAATATATAAAAACTTAAAAAGAATGTAAGTTGAATAATATAAAACTTTTGAAAGAGAAAATTTCCGCTTACTAGCCTTTTATCAATAAATATAATCACTATTGCTCTTCTATATTAAGTTTTTCTTAATAATAATGGAAAATAAGATTCGCAATTAGATTGTTGATATTTAATTATCTACAATCAGCTTGGAACTTTTGAGCGATGATAATTGTGAATACGCACTACCACTTAAAATCATTTCGGATCAGGTAATGTCATAAAGGCCAACTGCACCATACAATTTAAAAGATATATTAATTAAAAAAAATTAAATTCCCAACTAAATGTGAATACGCACAATTGTTTTGAATATGCTGGAAGTACAAAATATTTTAAATATACCAATTGTTGGCACCATGAAAACTATATAAATAACTGAAAATACATTGTTGTCAGTGTAGTAACTTATATGCTCTTCTTTTGTTTTCAAAACAACAGTTTGTAGAAATTTCCTTACAAAACTTGTTCAATGTTCCACTTAAATTTGAATAATTACAAGCCCATAAAAAAAGCTTGGGCAATTCATTGAACTAAATGCGATATCCTTTTCAATGTTTTCTTTTTGGTCAAAATTTGTATCTTTTTTTGGTCAATTTGGTCTAACTTATTTTTTTTCTGTCAAAAGAAAATGGATAGAATTAAACAACCCAAAACGGGGTGCAGGCCGAGATACAAAGAAAGCCCACAGATGTAACTCAGCTAAGAACCAAACTGGCCCAAAACTTGTTCCAATGCTTAAAGTTACATATTATATTGGGTAAAAGATGACTAGGCCCATTGCATACCCCAAAGCTGGGCCATTGACTACAAGCCATTATTTATGCCATTGATTTTATACGCATGATTGCGTGTGTGTTTGTAATTTGGATAAATAACTTAATTAAATAATTTTTTACTATATAAAATTTATGCAATATATTTAATTATAAAATTTATCTGAATAAAGTAAAAATATATACAAATTATAATTTATGTTCATAAATTCTTCCCAATGTCTTGAATAATGAAAACAAAAGATGGGTCTCATCCTAAATTCAACTTGAATAGTACATGGTGGGCTAGCTCTGAATTATTAGAGCTATATCACTAAGTTAGATGGCCTCAACATTGCAACAAGATTATGATGTGATCCTCAAATCAGATCACAAAAGTCTGCCCCAAATTCATTTGCATGTCCCATCTCCACCACTAGGATAGTCATACTAGAATAATCATATCTTTCACCCTTATATTCTTTTCTTGATATTTTTTGGATTAATGTGTCTAGTAATTTAATTATAATATTAACTATATTTTAAGAATTAAATTGAATTTAATCTGTCAATTTATAAGTATAACTTCTCCCCACTTAAAAACGTGATTTTTTTTTTTGAATTATGATTCAATTCATTAGCCACAATCACAGGTCCACACTATAGACATCCAAGTTTAACCCATAAACGTCACTTGCTTAAACCTTCTCTTTCATAATCACATCACAGCTATAGATACTGCAAACATCGTTTGCTTGAAACTTCTCTTTCACTAGTCTCTACCGTAATGGATTAATATGTGATTTGAGATTTTTTAGTTCTTAGACTTTTGAAATTAATTTTATTTAATGCCCGGGCTTCCTTTTTACTTTGGAAAATTGCTATATTGGAAAAAGAAAAGAGATACTATGCGCATGAAAATAGCAATATGGTAATGTTTTTATAAATAAAAAATTAAATCAAATAACATCTTACTGTATTAGACTATTAGTAAGAATAAGATTCTATCAAATACATTTCAAGAGAGAACCAATGTGATGTCAAAATTTTATCATTCAATTAAATTGATAATATATTCTTAATATATATAGAGAAAAAAAGAAAAATAAAATTAACATCAATATAAGTTACATTAATTTTATATTATTTAATATTATTTTAAAAGTAACTATTTAATTAAAATATTTATCATATAAATTTTATCTGTAAATTTTTAAATTAATAAAAATATTTTACATCTTACTTATTTATATTAAAAATATGTAATTTATAATTTTAAAATATACGAAAACAAAAATTTGTTGATTGTGTTTTTGTTATCAGTTTGTAACTTATCTTTAGATTTTGCATTCACAAAATTTTGCCGATTTCCGTAAGTTAATTTTATTAGTATTTATTTATAGAAGATATTAAAATATAATATATTTTGATGAAAATAATTTCTAGTAATCCAAGCATTGTGCAGCTTCTAAACACTTAGTTTACATGACAATGGTAGCAATATATAATATAATATCGATATATGATTTTGTATAAAGGAATTTTACTCTTCTAACATGTAGAAGGTAGATTTTAAAGAATAAGTGCACCTATAATTATTAATTGAAGATTAATGGATGTGATCATGATAAAAATTAAGTACAAATATTATAAATTTTCAAATTTGTTACAATTTTAACTGTTATTTTAATTAATCAATATTTATAAATACATTTTGCTCTTTAAAGGGGCACATTCTTATTTTATAAATAAAATTTTGGGGAATGAGATTTAGTTTTCATAATTGAAAAGTTATGACGAGCAAACATAAGTAATTAAACTAGAAGACCAAATATTCACATGCAGATTAAAGTATGAGGAGAAAATTATATTTAAGCTTTAAAAATAATTACACTAAATATGTAGTTTGATTGTATTATTGGTCTCTTTAATTAGGATAACACGTGATTTTAAGCTTCTAATTTTTTTAATTAAAAGTTCTTATATTTTTGAAATTCAAAAAATTTGATCTATTTAATGCTATTTTATTTTGTACTCAAATTTCTAATAAATTAAAAAAGTAAATTGCTTAAAATCCTTCTCTTCAAAATTTATTAACCAAGATATTAAATTTTACCTAAAATAAAAAATTTAAATTTTATTTCTCTTCAAATCTTAATTCACATTTTATAAATCTCTTAAAAATTTATCAAATTTAAAATTATTTTATACTTCAAATTTATTATAAACCCTGGGTATTTGTATAATTTAAGCTTTTGCTAGGATTAAAAAATAATAAATTTTTTTCCTTTCCAAACAAACAATAAAAATTTTAAACTTCAACATTTTTTCTTATATTTTATTTTTTTTTTCTTCATAAAAATACAGGGTAAAGGTTTTGGATAAAATAAATAAATAAAGACAATAAAAAATTTCTTGAATAAAAAAATTATTTAATCTATAAAAAAGTAAAATAATTAAATGACAACACAATCTAATTTAAAAATATCAAATATATAATTAAATCAAATAAATATGAATAATTATATTATTTTTAAATAGATCACTCTCTTAGCGTGAAAAAAAAAATTTGTTAACCTCTTCCTAAGGAGATACATGAAAAAAAAAAAGTTTATTAATTTTAGTATTTAACATAACAAAGATAACACATAACAACATCATTGATAATAATAATAATAAATTTTCTCTATACTCCACTTTTTTTTTTCTTCTTAATTATCTACTATTGATTTCCCGTTATAAAATACTGATTTGTTCACAACACATTTGTTCAAGCAATTACACTGTATCCTGGTTCCAATCAAAAGTTCCTTCGATAACATAATCAATCTATCATCAAAGTGTTTAAATTTTGTGATTGAAATTTGGTGATGTTAGGCTCAAATCATCTCATAAATAAATAACATAACATAACTCTATGTTAAAACTAGAGATTAGTTAGTTGAAAGTTGAAAACGCTGGCTTAAATTAAAAGTTTAAAAGAAAAATATAAAATTAATTAACTTAAAAGTGTTTAATAAAAATAACTGATGAATTAATAAATAAATACATCATTTAATAATAGATTAAATTTTGATAAAAATATATTTTTTAAAACAAAAAATACATTAAAATTTATTTAGATAAATTTTATTTTTTAAATAAAAAATTATTTTCAATACATTAATATTTTTTTTTATATAAAATTTTTCAATTTATATAAAAATATAATATTGATCATCTTTATCAACTATATAATCTTACGTAAATATTCTTTAATATTTTATAAAATTATAAGTAATAATGTACAAATAAAAAATATTAAATATTTTTTCAATGAATATCATAGGTGATGTAAATATAAATCAAAAATCAAATATTAATCCATGCAATACAGAGATATATTTGAAAATAAGAATTTTATAAATAAAAATATATTAAAAAATAATAAATATTTTTATTATTGTTAAATATAATTAATAATAATAATAAATATTGATATATCAATAAAATTCTCAAAATCATATAAAATAATTATTAAAATAGTAATGTAAATTTTTTTATTGACTTAATATATCAAAACTTTAAATTTAAAAAAAATTAAAATTAAAGTTGATAATAATATTATAATTATAATAGTTTTAAATTTTATTATCTAAAATATAAAATATATTTAAATTTATTATGATATATAATATTTAAAAATTAAACTAATATTTAAAAAATAAAAATAAGAACTACAAATTAATATATAAAAGTAGATTGTGAAAATAATTGACTTCTAACATATCCAGTGAAGAGAAGCTGCACATATTTGATGTATTCAATTTTGAAAAATAATTAACATATTTTCTAATATATATTTGAATAGATAAAATTAATATAAGTTATAAAAAAAATTTATAATGTTAAATATTTTTTATTAGATATATTTATAGTAAAACCTAATGATGGATCAAAATTCTCTATTATATAAATCTTATTTACAAATTTTTAGATTTACCTAAAATTATTTGATATTTTAAATTAATGCAATATATTTTTTTAAAATATAAAAGTAAAAAATATTTGATTATATTCTTGTAGTTATTTGATTTCAACAAGTATAAATAATCTAAGATGATATATAGTTTAATTTAATGGTTGAATTAATAAAAATTATATTTTATTAAAAATTATTAATAATATGACATTTTATATAATATATATTAGTAGTATATATTGATTTGTGTCCTATATTTTTTATGATATATTAGATTTTTAAAATTTAAAACACTTAATTTTTAAATTCAACAGTTTATTTTTCTAAAAAAACTAGTAAATTATAATAAAAATATCTATTTAAAAGAATGTTTCACATTCCTGTCAAACACACTCTTTATTATTTTCTGCGGTCTACTGCACTTAAGACACTTACTATAATACATATATTATATATATCAAAAGGGAATTGTGGTGTATTTGAAACCCATTAGTAATTTGGTATTTTTATATTTTTATTTTATTTTCGTTTCCTTTCCATTCTTGGGGGTTTCCCTATACATACACACTGTCCTTTCTTTTTCAATTTTCAACATCATAATAAAGGCCCGTTCTTTTGAAGATTTGAACCGTTTACAGCTTTCTTTGGTTCTGAAATTTTAAAGATCTCTTCTGTTTCTTGTTAGACTTAACAACTTTGTATTTCTCACGGTAGAGTTTAAAAATGTCCCTTTAATACAAAAAAAATATTTATGTTAATTTTATTTTTCTCGTATAAAACCAATCATCATCCATACTGAAAATATTATTTTATATTTAATGATTATAAAATTGTTTATATAACATAACAAATTATTAGTTATTAATCATTATTCAGGTAAAACTATTTTTCCATGTCTCTTTCCAAAACAGTGACATTCAAAAGTTGCCATTCTGGTATATGGACTTGGGAACTTGGAGCTACGTGTGACTATCTTTTGTTTATTTGTCCCAATTTTGCTCGAATCCCATGCACTTTGTCTTTTCAATAAGAAAAAGAATGTAATTGGTACATCTTAATGAGAAGTGTTACACCGGAAAGAGAGATAGAAAACAGAAAGAAGAACAAAATAAATATAATATGATGAAAAAGATAAAAATATTGAGATATATAATAATAATTAAAATTATTTTAATAAATTATTAAAAAATATGGTAAAAGGAAACGTTACATGAAGGTATATGGAGTAAAAAATACTAATAATAGATAATATATTATTTTAGTTTTAGATTTATATATAAGAATTTTTTTTATCTAATTCATAAATATTTTTTATAAGAAGAAATTTTGATCAAATTAAAAATATTTATATTATGATCAAATTAAACTTTTTAATAATTATATATAATATTTAAATTTAAGATTTTATTTTTAAAAAATCTAATATATCATTTGAACTAACACTTTTTAACAAATTTACATATAATATAAAGTCTACCTATTAATTTTTTATATAATGAAATGGTATATCTTGATGATCGATTTATAAAATTTTGCCAATCGAATATAGCGAGCCAAAAGAAAAGTATATAGGTCCATCCCAACCACTATAGATGAAAATAATGATGTCAATTATTTATGAATTTAATTAAATATTAATCCTATTACTAATTCCTACTTTAGGTAACCGTGTGCTTTGATTATTATATTCACTTGAGATCAAAGAATCTTTTCTTAGCAAAAGCATGCCCCCGTGAGCAACATATCCCAAAGATTTTGGGTTATGAATTATGATAATTTCTAATGGTTCATATTCTTCCCCATATCTAAATTTAGAAAGGAATCATTACCTACTAAACTTAAATCTACTACTCCCTAATTATGAATTTTAAGATGATGATCTCGAATTGTAGGGTAAATATCTTTTCTATTTTTTCTTCTCCATTTTTTTTTTCTTCATTTTTTTTATTCCTATCTCTCTATATTTTTCTTTCTCTTGCATGCATGCAAGGACCTACATACTCTTTTTGTCTCTTTCTCTCTCCGAAATGGACCTGCATGCAAGCAAGGACCTACATACCCTTTTTGTCTCTTTCTCTCTCCGAAATGGATCTCTCCAATTGATGGAGAGGATCCTGACTCCGAATTGTACAATATTTTAACAATTATAATAAAAATTTAATTTTGATATATTTTTAATGTTTTCTATATAATCAATTAATTAAAAATCATAACAAATAATTTTTAAAATAATTATTATTATAAAAAATCATTTTTAATAACATTATAACTTATGATTAGATACTAATGTAAAAAAATTTTGTCCTGTCAATATTGTTCGTTAAAATTTTATAATAAACTACAATACTATTATTCTTAAGCAATATATAGGATTCTGTTACACCTTATTGTTTGACATTTTTAACTAGTCATTTTCAATGAAATGAAGCTACTGCAATTTTTATTTTTCAGAAAAAAAAAAAAAGGATCTTCAGTTAAATTCTTTGGTTGAATTTTTTTAATGGATTCATCTGTTTGATTTTCACTTAGCTAAAAGATAAAGACAACACTAAAAGAAACTATAGTATTTTTCTTATATTTTCTTTCACCTTCAACCAGATGGGGACAAAACAAATGAAATCCAGAATAGGCTCTTATAGTTAGTTACATTCAAACCAGAGTTAAAGTTTTCTTCTTCATTTTGAAATTTTCTGTTCCTTTCACTTTGTTTTCCCTGGGTGGTGTTAAATAAAGCACCACACGTATGAAGTTTGGCATGTGATTAATTTGATCCAAAAATAGGAAATTGTTGAAAATCCACTTTAGGCCTGAAGCACTTTGTGATTGATATGTCATCTTCAAGTCAAATTACGTCCCCCTTAGTGTGTACATATGGCTATGGTAGTGCTCATAATCAAATATTCCACTAAAACAATATTTGAAACTTCAATAAGGATTCAACTATCATATTTTCTCAATTGGGTGGTTGTTTCACCATCTTTAAACAGTTGTAGGCCTCACTGTCATTCATGCAATGAGTTGTTTCCTATAAAAAGATGCCATCATTCTCCCATTAATCTTGTCCCTTGCTTCCTCACATATGTGCTTCTGTCCCATCATATTATGTCTTCTTTTCTTTTCTTTTTTTTAATTTCTCATATTGAATTTCCACATTCTTATTATAAAATTGTACAGATTATACAATACTTTTTTCTATCAATTATTTATTTAATATCATATTTCTCTGATTTAGATCTCTCCTACAAATTTTCTTTCCCAGCATCTTAATAGTAAAAACTAATGACCAAGCACAAGACAGTTTGTTCAATTTAATTTTCATTGACCAATTCTACCTTTCAATGACCAATTTTATCCATTCAATATTAAAATCAACTGTCAAGATTTTGATAGAAAGAAATTACAGAGGATTATGCATGAGATGATTCATTTTGCTTTTATTTATATTTTTATAGAATTTTTCCCTCACATTTTGCTAGGCGTATGATCAATAATGTAGCTTTGACCTATAAAAATTGGCCAACTGGGTTTGTTGAAAAGGAAATGGTTCCTTTTTTTCTTCCTCCTTGTGGAAGCAAGCTCTTGAATTTGTACTAGTCTTGGAAGCAACAAACACATATATATAGTGGAGACTAATCAATGAATGTAGATATGAAATTATACTATATTGTTGGTCAAATAGAATCATAACTTTGCATAATTTGGCGCGTACAACTGGGATAGTTGTAATTGTTAAATTCAGACACAACTTTGTTCAAATTCCAAATTTCCTCTTGTTCTTGCTCAGTTGATGCTCCCCTGCCCCATCTCATCAAATAATCTTCAACTTTCCCATCATTACCCACCAAGAATAACACATTATTATTAACTTAGAAAAAGATAAGACACTTGTTTGAATGTCACACAAGTTTGATAAAGAAACAAAGATGTGACCAAGAAGAATACTAATCAAGGTTTTATGTAATTGGCCTATGAAGAGGAAGCATTAATTAATTGCACAATATGCAGTTGAAGGTCCCATCAGGCTTTAATTTTGGGTTTATGAAGAATTGAGAGTAGGATTATGAAAAGGTACTAGTTATATCCAATGTAGTATCTTAGTGTTAATGATGAAAATGAGGTGGCCCTTCTCCAATGGGACCAACCTATGCAAATATGCAATGCACCCCACCACTTTAATCTCATATCTGACTCAAGTCACCGTGTGTCTCTCTGCTTGTAGTAGCTGTTGAGTGTTGATAATTTAATAGCGCTCCATTTTGGTGCAAAATTCTGTGGTTGCCATAAATTCCAATTCATCAAGGCCCTGACTTCAATCATGGTATTTTTTGTGTTGAAGTTCAAAGACCAACGAAGGGATTCAAATAATGTACTTTGTGTGTGTCAGTGAGTACATGTAGAATCTTCATTTGGTGTAAGGAAGAGATGAACTCAAATTTAATAAGGAATTTTTGTTGCTTGCTATTATCTGCTTACTAATTTTAATAGGATGGTATTTTTCAGAGAATGAAAATTCACATGCCATTATGATGATTAAATTTCTTTTTTGTATTTAATCATCACAACATCAGAAAGACCTTGCAATGTTAGAGATCATATACCTTCTGTGAGTTCCTGTGAGAGAGTTTTGCTCCTATCTTTGAGGGTTTCATCTTCTATTGAAGAAAGAGTTTTGTGAAAACTTGATTGATCATACTTAATCTTTGTAATGATCATTCAATTATAGTGGAAATTCCATTGCTACACGTGGATGTAGCGCACCTTGAATGAACTATGCAAATTTTTGTGTCTTAATTTTCTTTTCATGTCTTACTTCATTGTTTTACTTAATGTTTTTCCACATTTTGTTCTTTGTGCTTTGCATCTTACTTTGTTTTTATGTCTTACACTATCAACAACTGGTATAAAGAGCGACCAAGATTTGGAGGTTGTAAGTGGGTTTGATCGAAAACAAGGAGAAGCAAAGTTTTGAAGAGTTTAGGAGGTGCTTGTGAGTTTTTATCAAGAAGTAAAAATTAGAGTGTAAAAATTGTATATGAAATTTCTTTCTTGTATCATTTGTAACATTTTTATTGGGTAAGATGTCTTAGAGCATAAAAATCGAAAAATTGAATGGAAATAGCATTATTTTAAAAGTTTTAAAACCTATAAATAAAGAAAAATTCATAACATCATGCATAATGTGTATTAAAGATCATGTTTGAAAAAAATAGATTATAAACTAATTGAAAATCAGCTGGTTAAAAGTTATTAAGCTAGTTATTATTATTTTTATCCAAATATAAAAAGTATGAGGATTGAACTTTACATTTTTAAATTAAACTAACTTAATTTTAAACCTTATATCATTAGATTAATTTTAATGATTTATTAAGTTAGTTATTTAAATGGGAAGTATAAATAAAATTAGTTATTAAATTAGTTTATAAATATAAGAATTTTATTGGAATGCGCTGATAATATAAGAATTTATTACATTATTATTCAATTACATATTATAATACCGTTAAGAATTGTTTTTTAAAATTCATACATTAAAAAAAATTTGCTGTCAATTTTAATTAATTAACATTGTAAAAAAAATTCATTAATGATTATCAAAATTAAACTCTTGTTATCTTACAAAAAGTTCTTGACTTTTATGATAACTACTTTAAAAGTTTTACCAATAATATTATTTAATTAACTAATAGTGTAAAATATTTTAGAAAAATAATATATTAAAATTAAAATTTTATTTTATTTTTACATTTAATATCTTATAAAAAATAATTATTGATTTATTTGAATTTTTTAATATTATCTATTTATTTTAAAAAATCATATTTTAATATTATATTATTATTTTAATAATTTAACTTAAATATACTTATGATATAAAAAATTTTATATTATCATTCAATCATATATAAATGATTATTATGATTGAAAATTATTGAATTTTATTATAATTCATTTAAAAAGTACACTTATCATATTTTCTAATATAAAAATTTTATATTAAATTTAAACCCATACAATAATTCATGATAGATTACATTGAAAATTCATATAAAAATCCCACAAAATTCATTAAATTAATTAATTAATTATTAACAATAATAAGCCTTAAAATTAAAGCTCAAACGTATTTGTTAATAAACTTCTTAAACTCAATTGTTACTTCATGTAGCCTACAAAAAATTTTAAAATTAATATAAGATCAATTCATTCACCAAATAATTTTATTCTAGTCCAACAATCTTATAAATCACTTTAAAACATTAAAAATAAATTAAATGATTTATCAAATATACTCAAAAAGTCAACATACATTTCTAACAAAATATATTTTGACTTGCTTCTGGGCGAACATTGGTTTTGCTGAACCCAAAGTACTAAAATAGGCTTCTTACTATTTTCATACCTTTATGTCCAATTTTGCATCATAATAATGTATAACGCGGAATGAAGAGTACACCAAAAAAACGCAAAATAAACCAAATAAAGAAAAATACAAAATGATGATGCAGTGTTCATTCTAAACATAAAATTGAACTTTCAACTTAATGATTAGAATTTCATTACAAATAAAGAAGGTTATGGCAGTATATACTATAGGGATTTTTCAGTTTATAAAGTCTTAAAGCTCCTTTTATTTATTTATTTTCAAATTTTTAAAACTAAAAAAAGGTTAAACCTTTTAAAAATTAAATAGTTATTGCATTAAAACGGTCAATTTCTTATGAGATTCAGCATCATGTAAAGATGAACTACTCTAGAATGTAAAGCAGATCAAAGTTGCATATCAAAACATAGATTTTAATCAGTTACTTATTCCCAAAATTCAATGAAATAGTTGACCATGGACATATATATAGGTAGTAGAAGTTATGATTTATGTCATGTGGCGTAAGTTCCAAAAATGTTGGCATTAAAAGAAACAAAAGTACAAACATTATCCGATAATTCACCATTCTCACCAAGCAATTAACCATTTACAGCCCCACATATTTGACCATAGAAATATTCCTTCCCATTTGTTTTGTTTCATTGTTCTTCACACTAACTTCAAATAGACAACAATGAGGCTAAAGAGGCAAGTTGCAACATATAAGGGTAGCATGGGAAATCCAAAATGGCAGAGGACCTTCAGTGTACGTAGAAGAAACAAAAAAGATTTCATAAAGAGGAAAAAGTAAAAATGGATTGAGGGACAGAAAACAAAAAAGCTGTCTGTGTGTGAAGCTTTTGGGAGATAAAGTGAAAGGGAATGTTAGATAAAATATAAATAATAAAAAAATTGCATTCAGGATCATATTTTTTTGTTTAAGGAGAGGGAATGATGTTTTGCTTCAAGGTAGAAAAAAAGTGAAAGGGAATGTTAGATCAAATAATTCCATTGAGATGAATTGAGGGGCATGGTGAATAGGAATGCAGGATCAGTGATTCAGTACACTTGCAATAATAAAGGCTGAAGATTTGAATCTTTGAGGGACTCTCTTGTAGTTGTTGGCCACAGAGAATGAGGGTCACAACACAAACACTGAGACCTGATGCATGCCAGGGTCCATAATGATTGTTCCACTTTTTATCTATTTATATTTTTTTATCCAGATAAATTTAAAATAAAAATAAAAAATAAAATAAATTATACACCTGAATATAAATAAATGTATATTCTTATTTATATGTTAAAAAATTTTAGATTATCACATTTTTTTTTGACAAAATGAAATAAAATATTTTTTGTTATTGTTAGATATTGAATATATTAGGATGTATGTTACCTTATGGTCTTATGAATATGGAACTCATTTATAAACTAGCTATTATTAGCCTAGGAAACCTTGATCGTGCATTAAGACTAATTTTGGAAACCAACACTATCCAATATTTCAGATTTTGGAGAACCATTGGCTTGCAGCAGATAGATAACATGTACATGTTACTTAGTCATCCTCATATATAAATAGTTTCCCCTCTATATTTCCACATCAATTGGGTCACTAGAAAAATATATACAAGATTATTTTTTTCTTTGGTAAAGAGAGATTATTTAATTTTGTTTCACGATTATGTTGCAAGTGTTACGGATTACCATGTAGGAACAACATATTGCTAAAAAGTTTTAAAGTAGTCAAATAAATGAGGGGCTAACTTAAAATGTGTTTGTCAACATTATGAAATAAACTTTTTTGATAGAAGAATTTTTTTTAATAACTTGTAGCGGTTTTTAAGTAGTTTAAACCATTTTTTAAAACATTACCTGAAGTATCGTTGGGGATTCATTATAAGTTTTAGTTTACCGTTTTATATATTTATTTTGTGTTATTTTATTATAATTGGTTATTGTAATATGTACATTTAATATTATATTCAAAATTGTAATTGTATATTTTTAATAAAAATTATAACATAAAAACGCATGCAAAACATAAAAAAAATAAGGGAATGTTTGATTTGCCTTTGCCTTTTAGTTTTTAAAAAAAAAATTATAGAAATTTTTAAAAAAATTGAAATAAAAATATGCAAATAAGTGAAAAAAATAGAATGATAATATAAAAAATGTAAATAACAGAAAACTAAAACTAAAAATCAAAATATTTTAAATTTAATTTAATTTTTTAGTTTTAAAAAATTAAAAAATATATATTTAAAAAAAATGCATTCATAAATAATTAAAGATAAACAAAAAAAACATATAAGTGTGTTCATTTTTTACAATGTTGGATGGATCCCTCAGGAATAATACAATGTACTTTGAGTGAAATGAGACAGATTAATTAAAGAAGCTTATGGCTTAAAACAAACGACAGAATATAGGAGTTGGGGTCAGAAGAGATGCCAACATTCAATGGTGTCTCTCCAGTGAAGGGTGGGTGAAGTGTAACTCAGATGGATCCCTTTTATCCAATTCTACTATTGAAACCTATGGAAGAGTCATGAGGGAGCATAATAGCACCTTTATCTAAGGTTACCAAAAGTTAGAAACTTAAGAACATTCTGATGGAGTCCAATTCCAAACCAGCAATCAGATTGGAGGTGTTTGGCTGCTCTCAACTTCACACTGCTTCTTTGATTTGGTGCCATATACACCAGGAAGGAAACAATGCTGCAGATAGTTTTGCAAAATTTGGTTATAGCATGTTGATTGGTGATACCATTTTTCTTGCCTCTTCCATGTATTTCACCAATTACATTATATATATATATCGGGAAGAGGAACGGCAATATTGTTATTAATATCATATACTTGTTTTCACGTTGTCAATTATGTTTTAATGTCTTAGGTTTCATTTGGGATAGTTGTGTTTTTTATTTTTGATTTCTAAATTAAAATTTGAAAATAAAATAAGTCCTATTAAAAGGATGTTAATTAATTTTTAATATATTTTTAAATTATTTTTAATTTAATTTTTTAAAAAAATTGATTATTATTTTAATTTAAAAAAAAATTATTCTCTAATTTTAAATTTATTTTTTAAAATATTAAAAATGTATTTTTTATTTAATTAATTCAACATGGATTGTCATATCTACATTATTATCATCAAATTACTACATAATTATTATTAAATTATTATCACTATTATAATTATTATTATTAATGTAATTATTATTATTATTACCGTTAATTTAAGTGCAAAGTAACGTTAACTTTTAATCTTGTGATGCATCTTAGATTAAAGTAAATAAATTTTAATATTTATTTTATTTGATATTAGGTTATTTAAAATAAAATTACAATAGCATATATCACATTCTTTCACCAAACAAAAAAGTATTTAACCAAAGTATCATTCATATTGCTATCATCACAATCACTGTTGATTTAAATTTAAAGTTATACTAACTTTCAATATTAGAAGACATATTAAATCAAAATATATAAAGGTTAATATTTATTTTATTTAATATTTAGTTATTCAAAATAAAATCATAATAATCTATTTTATATCATTTGATTTTAATCAAGACACCACTCATATAGTTACCATCACCACGATTAATTTAAATGCAAAATTATGCTAACTTTCAATTTTATAATACATGTTAAATTAAAATATATAGAGATTGATATTCATTTTATTTGATATTAGATTATGTAAAATAAAATTACAATAGCATGTCTCATTCTTTAATTAGACAATAGACTATTTAACCAAAATTGTTAATTATTCAAAATTTAAAATTTAAAGATAAATTTGATATGATACTCTTACCTACTAGTTTAAGAAAAAATGAGACTAAAATATAAAAGATTTTTATTTTAATAAATTCAGATATTAATTCTCTTATAATATTAAAAAGTATAATTTGGGATATGATAAAAGTTTTCTATTGATAAAAACTCAATTAAACTGTACACAAATAATATAATCACATTTAATATATTTCTAATTGAAAATACTTTCATTATAAGAATTTTGTTTTGGTTATATATTTATAGCATCATATGCTATAAATGAAAACAATGCATTCCCTATCATCTCTCTCAGTATTTTTCTAAGTATTTTATCTAAGTCGTGGATTGTGGTTGAAATTTCAATTTTTTTTATTCATGAATGTAGGATGTTGGGTAAATCAAATTAAAACTAGTGTATGACTTGTTGGATGTTCCCCCACCCAATTTTAGGTATTCATGCAAGCACCAGTGAAAGGGATAGGATATTTCTTGACAATGGGAAACATTTCCCAAAAATAACTCTCTTATCTTCCAAACAAGCTTATATATCTAAGAATAATGCTTTCAACAATTTTAAATATATATTTAATTAAATTTATATTATATAATTTTATCAGTTAATATAATTCCATATATTCATACGATATTTTTATTAAATAACTAACATAGTACTTTCATAATATATAAAAAAAAAACTATTAAGGGTTGAATAACCACCATTACACTTTCTTCCTTCTTTTTCTTTTTCTTATATCGTCCATGTGTGTAAATTCTTTTACACCAATATCTTATAGTGATCATGAATGTACAAAAGAACTAATAAAGAATTATAAAATTGTAATAATAAGAAGTTAATAAAATTAATATATAATAGTGAAGATTATTTCTTGGAATCTAATTAACATGTGGTGACCCTGGTTGTTAAATTGTATCTATCTATCCTGCATACATGCTTAACCCAAAACAGCTTGCAGATATGAGGATGAAGTCACGAAGGATTCTTTCCAGCAAAAATTGATAGTAACAATGACTTGCTATTATTGTCCATCTCTATTAATGTTTCTTGCCATATATATGCTATTGATTTGGTTTTGTCACAATCTGATTTGGTGCATTATAGTTCGTTGTCTCGTGTCCATTGACAGTGTCTTTGTCCATGCATTAGGGATTAGAGGACGTACATATGATCTTTAATTTTTAGCAAAGAAGTGACAAAAATATTCCTATGCTCTCCTATCGTAAATCTTTCAGCAGTTTGGCAACCGTCCAAATTTAATTTAATAATATCAAATTTATTTTAATCCAACATCGTGTATAATTATACAATGCCATTTGTTATATTTTTATTGAATTAGTATAATATTTTCAGAATCTGCAAAAATATCCAAAAAAAAAAAAGTCATTCAATCATAAGATCACATGTTAGTAAATTTTATCATTTATAATGATTATATCAAATTTAAATATAATTATCTTATAAATAATGTGGTTTAGATAAAATAAATAAATCTTAATCCTATATAATGATCTATTATAATCGTAGAATTTTCTAGATGTAATATATAACTCAAATCTAGTGTTAGGTAAAAAAAGGTTAAGTATGGCGAGATCCCATAATCCCAAAACTATATTCAGAAGGGATATGGTAAGGTTAAACTAATAGTTAGTCAGCAAATTAGTCTTTACGTACGTATTGTGAATTTTTTTTATAATTTTTAAAATAATATAAATTAGTTTTTATTTTTAAAAATTATATATATTAATTAATTTAAAATAATATAAATTAGTCTTTTTGAAAAACAAATTTTTAAAAATAAGAACTGATTTGTATTATTTAAAAAATACTGAAAATGTATATAATATAAAATATTAATTTAGTCGTTAATTTTTTAAATTAATTAAGTTACCTTCACTATAAATACAGGAGAAACCCCTAGGCATGAAAGATTTTCTTTTTTACACACTGCTCTAGCCTCCAAGTTCCACTTTTATCTTTGAAAATTTTTGAAAAGTTATTTTAATTAGCTAATAGCTTATTTAACTAATTATATATATATATATATATATATATATATATATATATGTTTGAGCTGTTACTTTTTTTTATCCTCAACTTTTTAACAAAATTACACATTAGCCTCTCTCTTTTTATTTTTTTCAATACATATTTTAATAAAATTTATATTTTAATATTGTACTATTTATTTTAAATAAAAATTGATATTTAAAAAAATAAACAAGAGTTTAAATTAACTGAAAAACCTAAAACTATAATAACAGAATATTTTTATCAATAAAATAAAAAATAGTTTATAAAAAATTATCATTTACCCATGTTCTTTTACATTTATAAGATAATTTAATAATTGATTTTATAAAACACTTTTAGTTAACAGTTTTTAACTATCAACTATCAATAAATATAGCTAAAATAAAATTATCAACTTTTAAGTCAATTATTGGTATACTCCATCCTTCTTTGCAGTCTTGTATTGCATTAGGTGCACTAATCCCTCACGTGTAGGATTAAGTTTTCTTATCACAAAATTTTATCTAATGATGATGAAAAATCTTAAAAGATTCTAATATGTTTTTTTCTTTAAAATTGTGTATACAAACGGCACCGTAAATATCCTATAATATTGATTTTTGGGATAATTTGGGATGCAATTTTACTTAAATTCTAATTTAATTATGATGCATATTATCATATTATATAATGAGTTTGACACCTCTTGTAATTATTAATGTAAACAAATTCATCAAATGAGGTGTTCCATTCATTAATGATAATGTAAACAAATTATACTTAAAATGCATCAAAATCAACTGTATTGAAATTAAAATCGTATGTCTTATTTTATATATTGTATGGTTGTAAATTAAAATTGAAAATATTGCATTATAATTAGAAATGTTGTGGATGTGAACATGCGGCTAATTAAGGAAGCTGCAATTGCAGTTGCGAGTACTTATCCAGAATAACAATGTTTAATGGCAATATTGTTATTGTAGACCAGAATCCAAAACCTACCGTATTTCGTACCGTTGATATATGGGTTTTATTTAATTTCTTTTTTAAACAAATGAGTTCCAATCACAACCTATCATTTATATTATCTAATCTTAGAGGATTTATTATTAAAAATATATTTACACCCTATCCCATCAGTTACGTCAAATTTTCTCAGTTTACATTATAAAAAAAAGTTATATATTAATAAATAAATATATATATATATATTTAATTTAAATATATTTACAGTGTAATTTTTTTTATATAATAATCCAATTATTAACTATCTTATAGTTAAAAGTTGTCAAAATCTTTGCAGTATCCAAGATTATTTTCTAATATTGTGAACTTTAAATATTATTATATCAAAATCTTAAACACATTAACTATTTTAAAAGTTACATTTAAGATAATTTTTAATTTGTTTATAGCGTAAAAAAATTAAACATTAGAATTGTTTTTGTTAATATAAATTGAATTCAATTAAAATACACTATTTTTATTAAGTTATTTATTTGGTGTAGTGTTACAAGTAGGGTTACCAACCAAGTCTAGAATCTTCAAGTGTGAGAATTGATAGTGTAACTGCCGGCAGAGTTTTGAATAATAGAGGTGGGGATACGAAACATATTTTAATAAAGTAATAATATGAGAATAAATATTTTATCAGAGAGATTTGTCTAGCATTTATATAGAATTTGGAAGTGAATAAATTAATTATTATCCAGACCAAAGAATACACATATGACAATAGAATTAATAACCATTGAATATTCTATAATAGTATGAGATCGAGGTGTGAGTCTTTGAAGTTTGAACAATAATCCATATGACTGATCATAAAAAGTATCTTTATGCATGCAGATATAAATAAGCCTTAAATACTATTCAACCCAGTTAACATGGTAACCACAAGAATCCAAATATATAGGATTGGATTCTTGAACCGGGCTTTTCAAATGGTTTAAACCCAAAACAATTATATTATTTTTATAACATTTATCAATTTCTTTTTCTCTCTATCCCTTTCTATTACATCAATATCTTATCACATTTTATATTTTTTTAAACAAAATTTATTGTGAAAATACAAATTTTCTTATATATATATATATATATATATATATATATATATATATATCATCTTGCTCATTTATTTGAATGGCCTAAGCTTGCATGCGAAAGAAGAAATGTATGATCTATCTGGGTATCACCCCAGAGAGAGGAAGTTAATGGACAATACAAGGTAGAAGAACAGTTTTAGTGATGTTTCTAATCAAGTACGTTTTCTTCGTTATTGCCTAATGATCTGTCATCAGATACTTCTTCTTCATAGAACTGTAACATCCTTGTCCCCTCCTCCCAGCTTCGAATAGTGAACTATTCTTTTAATATTGTACTAGTAGCTTAAGACAATTTCTATTCATACAATAAAATTCAACATTTTCTTCCCATAAAAAAGAGAAAAAATAAAAAATGAAAAATAAAAAATAATATCAGTATATATGATTTGGATATATAAAAAAATTAGATAATTATTAATAAAATGAATTCGGATATACGTAATTTTACAGATATAACATTAACTTTTTTAAAAAGAAAAAATATTGTATGAAAATTATATTTCATGGCTTACCCTATACTTTATTATAAGGAGGGTGAAATTAATATTCATTTATATAATTAATATTTCTATACACAACTAATTAATTTAAACAAGTTGAATAAGGTCAACTACTTGTGGGTTGAATTTATAGTAACCTGACCGAACCTTGTACGAAACTGAGATCAGCCATATATAGTCAGATCAGTGGTGAAATCACCATCAGAGGATTAGCTCTACATTGTTTGAAATCGTTGTTTAAAGTTTCTTTTTTCTTTTTGAATGTTACTTATAAATTTACTCTCATGTTTGTGTTATTGAGTAGAAGTGCTGTAAATGTTGAAATTTTCTATCAATGCAAAAATGTACTCGTATCAACGACTAACAAGTCATAGTTCAATTATTATTATTTTTTCATCAACAATGATTAATTTTAGTGATTTATTTTCTAAAATTTAAAATAAGTTCTTCTGTGGAGAACTAGAAAAGCATAATAAACTAAAATAAACTCAGCAAATGGATCGAGTCAAATATTTTATTAGAAACAAAGTATGGATCTCATCTTACTTGTTTCCCTCCTAAACTCTCTCTCTCTCTCTCTAATTTTTTGCTCCCACAAAATAGGGTTTTCCCTCCCAAATCTTGCAACTGATGGTCCCAGTGCATCATAATATCAAACCCAATATTAATTTAAAATATAAATAAATAATTAAAATTAAGAATTTAAGAAAGTGTTTGATTTACTTCTAACTTTTAATTTAAAAAAAAATAATTTTTAAAAACTATTTCTAAAAAATGAAAGAGAGTAAATTAAAAAAGGTTAAAGTAATACATTAATAATAGAAAATTTAAAAATATAAAATCAAAACAATTTAAAGTTGTTTTAATTTTTTAATTTTTAAAACTGAAAAATAACTATTATTTTTAAAATAATTTTCAAAAACTTTATTTACCAAACATTTGTTTTTAATTTTCAAAATTAAAATAGCTTCTGCTTAGGCGGAAAAAATTACACGTAATAAAGTATTTACCTATAAACTACTTTATTGTTATATTTTAAGATATGCATTATTTGACTCTTCAAAATTATGTTCAAGTCTTCTATGAAACATAACTCTTCAAAATTATTATGATTAATTTAATAATAAAAATTTAAAATAATATATATAAAATCAGAGGTTTAAATTTTTATTCCTTTTGTTATACATAAAAAAACACACGCACACAACACTTCAAGAACAAGAAGAAAATAAAATGAGACATAGCATTAGAGAATGTAGAATTTGAAAAGGTTAATTCCTTTCTATACATGATAATAACATCTCAATACGTGGATACTTGCCTGTTTCGTTTCGATTTTATCTAAAAAAATCTATTATGATAGGAATTTAAGAAAAAATCGTATTTGATCCATGCTCAACTCAATTTTTAAAGATAAAATTAAATTTAGAAATATAAATATTTGTTTTTCAAATTTATTATAATAACTATAATATCATTTAAATAAGATGTTTAAATTATGATACTTTATTAAAAATATAAATTTATTAATAAAAATTTTATTTTTTTATAAAATAAGGCATAAATTTCCTGCGTAATTACCTAAATATAACGAGATTGATGATAAATTTTAAAGTTTCATTCTCCCTTCCCAATTTTTATACACCTCAACCTGTCCGGTTACTCTGTTTAAGCTGAGACATCAAACAATTCTATAATTTGCCAATAAATAAATATAGATGAATAAAAATAAGAAACTTTGAAGAGGATTTGTATATATGAGACACATATATTCTTTCCTTCACATTCATATTAAATATGCTGCACTTTGCTATTAAAAAATTACTCATCAGTTTTAAATTTTAATAAAATTAATTTTAAACATTAAACATAATTAGGATATATATTTAAATTAATTTTAACAATGAAATTTGCTTTAAAATATGTCATGATATGTGAAATTAATTTTATTTGTAAAACATTCACCTACTAAATAAACACATTTTATGTTGTGATTCTATTTTTATCCGGTTTAAATCTGAAGTGTTTTTTAGTAGAAGTAATCATCTAAGATTATTAAAAAAAATTGAAGTTTGTAACATAATTATTTATCCAAAATTAAAATAAAAAATTAATAATTAATCGGAATGGATTCATATTACTTAATCTTCTTAGTTGAAGTTATCTACATTCCACATGATTTTAAAAGAAGCAGAGGAAGCAGAGTGTGACAGTAGCAGAAGTGTGAGTGAGATTCTCAACCGAATCACACCGTACGATTTATTCTATGATGGAGGGACCCACCTTTTAACCCTTCACATTGAGGAAGCAATGAAGCATGCTTCTTTCGTGTCTAACTTCTTGCAAAAGACAAATATCGCATCCATTATTCTATCTTCCTTCTCTCACTCATACATTTTCACCCTTCTCTTCTTTTTTTCCTTTTATTTTTCAATTATAAAACACAGTCAAACCAAATAAAAAACTGACCCAAAAAATATTCATTTACATATTTTATTCAAATCATTTTATTTTTAATATTTATCAAATATATTTTATTAATCACAGTATATTTCACCAACAACTTGTTAATTTAAGTAATATATATTTAATTCTTCTTAAATAATATTTCAAATTAAAATTGTATATGTAAAAAATTATTTAAAGAATTAGTTTCACTAAATTATTATGCTATAGTTTTTTTTCAAATAAAATTTTATTTAATAACGAAAAATACAGACTTACATACTCAACCGTTGTTTACACTGAGATATAAACAGTTTGATTTTTTTTAAAAAAATTGTTGAGTTGAAATGTGTGGAAAATAAATTTTACTGTTTTTATGTGTATATATCATTACTATTTTAATAAATTATATATATATATATATTAATATTAAAAAATCACAACACATTTAAAAAGTTTATCCTCTAATAAAAAAATATTCCACGTTGACCTATATTTGTTGATTGAATGGACTATTACAAACTTAGGTTATGAAGTATGGATAAATTTTTGAATAAAGTTGAAGTTGAATTAGAATCAAGATTTAGGTTAGTAAATTAAGACTTCAAATAATCCTTGTAATTAAATATAGCAATTGATAGGTTTGTCCTTATTTTGTTTTATGAAATATTAGTTTAGATGAAAGGTTAATAAACGCGAGGATAAAAAATTAAATTTAAGCCTATCAGATTTGGAGAAACTCATAAAAATTTTATATTCTATTTTATAAATTTTATTCACTTATGTACATATTTTAAAACAAATTATATACAATTAAATTTTATTAAATAATATATAAAAATATAAAAAAAATTAACAATCAAATATATAAATTTAATATTCTTATTTAAATATTATTATAATTACGAAGTTAATTTAATGCAAAGATAAATATTTATATCTTCAACTCAATCTACTTTTTACAAAACATATTCAAATCTGAATGCATGTTTTTTTAAAATTCAATCAAACCATATTTTTACCTTTAAAACTAGGATAAAATCAAAATGAATATCACAAATTCTAATTTTATTATTATATATATTTGTAACGACTATTTATAATATCAATAAAATTATAAATATTCTAATAAAATTAATTTCAATAATAAAAGTCTTTTCATATATATATATATATATATATATATAAAGAAGAGGACAAAGAAACATCTTCATCATTTTAGTCTTTTAAGGCTAGGTTAGGATCCTTCGATAATTACTCTATAGTCCCATTAACTTTTTAATCATAGATGGACCAACATTTTTGGACCATTGGTATAATATTTACATATTATATGAATGATATTGGTTAAGGTAATCTATATAGGAGGGTAGCCTTTGCATTTTTAAGAAAATTACAAAATAAACACCTGGATCATAAATTATTTCAGCGTTGATACTTATTAAATAATTAAATATAAACATATTATTAAAATTATAATTTTTAGATAATTATTTTTTAACTTCTATAAAAATTAATCTTAAAAATTTTAAAATTAAAAATATATTAAATTTTAATGTGTAATATAATTTATCAAGTTGTGTTAATCATTCTAAGTATTTTAAAAAATTGAAGTCATAAATATTTTTTTTTGTCAATCTTTAAGGATAAAAGTTTATGAAATAAGCGAAGAAAAATAAAGAAAAATAAAAAATATTAAAAATAAAAATATTATCAAAATATATAATAATAAACCTTACTCAAAAAATAAAGAAAACGTTCATCTTAAACTATTGAATAAAACTCCACAATATGTAGCCCACCCTTTGTTTGTACTAGTCTAGTCTAAAAATTTTTGCATGAACAAAAATATTTTATAAGAAAAACCCAATTTTATTCTCTAGTTAAATGTGTGCTTTTCACTTAGATCCACTGAAATTTTAAGGTAATAATATTAAAGTATATTTAATTTTAATGTTGAATTAATTTTTAATGTTGAGTTAAATTACTAAATCTAACAAGAAAATAAATAGATCTTTCAATAAATTTTTATCATTTAAGAGTTTATTCACAAAATTAACTATGAAAATTCTTGTAATAACTATTAAGTTAAAAAAAATTATAGTTATTAATTACTTTCATAAACTTAAATAATTTTTTGTGTAATGCTTTCTTAATATGCATTTGATTTTTCTTAATTTATTTTTGGATAAAACTAATTTACTATTCTAGTTATGACTTAAAATTAAGTTTATAGTAAAATAATATATGTTTTAAAAAAATCACATAAAAGTATAATAGAAACACTCTTTCTTTAACTCAAAAGAGGGATAGGGGAAAATCACTTTAAAAAGTTTGAAAAAAGGAACAAATATCAATTGTTTTTTTATTTAGTTTTGGACCAAACTAATTTTACAGTTTTAATTTTGAATAAAAACAAATTCATAGTGAAATAATTTGTTTTAAGAAAATCACATAAAAAAAACTAGAAGGGAAACACTCTGTCTTTAACTCAAATGAAGGTTTGAGGGAAAAATCACATTAAAATTTTTGAAAAAAGGAACAAATATGAATTGTTAGTTTCAAAAGCTCTCACTAAAGTGGATCAAGACGAAGACCCTTTAACCTTTTCTTGAATTGTTTGATCATAATAACTGAAGCGTTAAAGTAGATGGACTCAGGTGGTTACGTATCATGTTTTTTCACTTTTCAAAACATGAGGATCAGTAGGCTCCATTTCAGGATCCAAGGGTCCAAGCATTTAGAGGCTTTTTGTCTAATTTGGTAAAATTAGTAAAACAAAATAATAAATTCTTGCTTAAAAGCCCTCCTTTAAACGAGTGAAGAATTGTTTTGATTCCTAAAAAATTAAAAATATTAACATTTTTATTTTTAAAGATAAATAAATCAATTATTTTTATTCTTAAAATATAAATAATTAATTATTTAGTTTTTAAAATATAAAAATAGTTATTTTAGTTCTTATAAAAAATGATCAATTTTAATTTAAAAAATAATAATTATAATTTTTATTTTTAAAAATTAAAATAATTTTTTTATAAAATAATATTTTTTCAATCAATTTATTTATTATTTGATAAATTTATTTTTTTCAATTATCATCCAATCATATTTGTTATATCATTGAATATGTACCTATCATAATTTTTATTTAGTTAAAAGTGTACAATTTTTTATACTAACAATATATTAAATTAAAATTTTATTTTATATCAATATTTAGTAATTACTATCTGCATTTTTATTTATCTGTCTAGGAAGATTAAAGAAATTATTGAATAATTTTTTTAATCTACCTTTTATTTATTAAATTACTGTGAACACTGAATTATGTCCGAGGAAAAATTTAAAACCCAAAATAAATTATTTTGTTTTTTAGTATAAAATAAAAAAAAAGAGAAAAAAGAATTGAAAAAGAAAGAAAAATAATTTTTTAGTTAAGAATTTAGTTGGATTAGTTAATGATGGTTAAGAATTAGTTAGAGAAAAAAGAAAAAAAAATGAAATGAAAAATAATTTTTTAGTTAAGAATTTAGTTAGAAAGTTAGTTGGATTAGTTAATGATGGTTAAGAATTAGTTAGAGAAAAAGGAAAAAAATAACAAAATAAGAATAGAAAAAGAAAAAATATAAAAAGAAAGAAAATAATGAAAAGAAAACAAAAAAGAGAAAAATTAGAAAACAAAAGGGGGAAGCTTCTTTACTTCTAGAAAATTTTTCCCTTTCCTTTTTTAAAATTTTATCTATAAATAGGAACTTTCATTTAGTTTAGGGGGACTCTTCATTTTCTAAAAAAATATTCAGAATTTGGAAGGAGGGAGAGAGGAGCACTTTGAGTCATTGAAGGGGAGACTTTTAGATTTTTTTTCTAGGAGGAGCACCAAAGAGACTCTTGAATTCTACATCTAATTGAGCACATTCTTGGTCTCTATGGAACCAGTTATTCATCACCTTCCAAGATGCTATCAATGGCATTGAATAACATCAATGGAGGTTAGATCTTGCTTCTATTTCGTTTAATTTTCTTGCATCTTCTCGGATTTTCGAGTTCATCTTCGTCTCTGTTTTCATTTTAATTTTTGATCGGTCAAATGATCTCCGATTTCAGTGATTTTTTTTGCGTTCTCTTCGTCTTTCTCTCTAGTTTCTGGAATGATATTATTTGTCTAATTTGGATCTAAAATGAAGTCTCTATGACCAGATTACTGAAGGATGTTCGTCTTGATGAGCAAATGAACTTAGCTTGTTTGATTTGTGTATACCTTGCTCATTTCTGGTCTGTTTTTTGTCAAATCTGTTTTGTTTGATTCCTATAACCTATATCTTTCAATTTTTTGGTTTTAATTTTCCAGATCTACCAAAAAATATTTCTAAAAATTCTGAAATTTGCATTCAAATTTTGGCGCCAAATTTTCTAGTTAATCTTCATCTCTGTTTTTTGTTTTCATTTTTGATCGGTCAAACAATCTCAGATTTTGGTGATTTTTATTGCGTTCTCTTCGTATTTCTCTCTATTTTCTGGAATGGTATTATTTGTCTAATTTGGATCTTAAATGAAGTTTTTATGGCCGAATTACTGAGGTATGTTTGTCCTGGTGCGAAAATGAACCTATGTTGTTTGGTTTGTGCATAACTTGCTCATTTCTTGTCTGATTTTTGTCAAACTTGTTTTGTTTGATTCCTATGATTCATATATTTTAATTTATCAATTATATTTTTTTTATATCTCTGGAAAAATATTTTTGAAAAATTCTAAGATTTGAATTCAAATTTTGGCGCCAAAATATCTTGTGTCTTTGAAGTTCTTTTGTAGATCTTGTTCTTTTAACCTTGTTTAGGTATTATTTTTCATGTGTGGATCCTTCTATATGTATTTCTTTCTTATTTTTTATTTTTAATTTTTGTTTTTGTATATTCTCCTTTGAAAAAAAATTCCTAAGAGTGCATGACCATTTGCATGCATCCTATATGCTAAGTCTAGCTTAAGTCATGCATGATTAAGTCATTAAGCCTAAAGAGTTAAGTGTATGCTTGAATCAAATAAAAAAACACTTAATTCTTACCTTTAAACCTTACGACATAAACTGGATTGGAGACAATTGAATAAGGAACATCAATGGAAGTTAGATCTAGCTTTTGTTCCACTTAATTTTCTTGGTTCTTCTCGGATTTTTGAGTTCATCTTCATCTCTATTTTTAATTTTCCTCAGATTGTGCAAACGGGTTCTAATACGGGCAAGTAGCGTTCTCTACTGTTACGTGTTTTAATCCGTGCTAATTCAAATACGGCTTATGACGATTTGGATTATGCAAGCATGTTTGTTTTTTTTTTTTCTAAACTTCTTCCTTTTTTTCAAACATCTATTTTTTTATCTTCCTCAGATTGTGCAAACGGATTCTAATACGGGCAAGTAACGTTCTCTACTGTTACGTGTTTTAATTCGTGTTAATTCAAATACGGCTTACGACGATTTGGATTATGCAAGCACGTCTGTATTTTTCTAAAATTCTTCTTTTTTTTCAAACATCTGTTTTTCCTATCTTCCTCAGATTGTACAGACGGATTCTAATACGGGCAAGTAGCGTTCTCTACTGTTACGTGTTTTAATTCGTGCTAATTCAAATACGGCTTACGACGATTTGGATTTTGCAAGCACGTTCATTTTCAAATTCATCACTTTCTTGAGGGACGTTGTTTTAAATTTTTTTACCTAAGATCACCCTTTTCTTCTCCAAGAGATCAAGTCTCTTAACCAGAACTACGTAGCCTTGAGTTTCCCATTGCACCGAGGAATACGTAGGAGCAGGATCAAGTCCTGTCAGGCTATTTTCTATAAACCTATTTATTTTCTATTCTATTTTAAGGGATCAAACAGTTTTCAAAATATCACACACTCAGTTTAAGGGTACCGTTCTTTGGAACGGGCGAGTAGGGTGCCTAATACCTTCCTTACTCGTAACCGACTCCCGAATCTAGATTTCTTCCTCAAGTTAGGGTTTTTTCAAATGTTTTCCCTTAAAATAAAATTTGGTGGCGGCTCCACAATCCACAAAATTCATTTTAAAATTTAACGAGTTTGTCGTCTCATTATAATTACGGTTATGACAATTACACTATCTTTATTTATTTATTTTTATTCTATTTTTTTATATTAATAAAAAATTATCAGTGAAATATTACTAATTAATATTTTCTTGAACGTTTACCAAAAGAGATAAATAAAATTTTTTTTAACAAATAAATAGGAATAAATATAGTATAGAATTAGACTATTAAATAATTCTGATTTCAATTAACTAATGTATGGTTAAGTTTAGCGAGATATATATATATATATATATATATTATATTTAAAAATTACTTCACTAAATTGTAAACGTTCTTAAATTCTAATGGATTATGTTTTAAGAAAAAAAATGTGAAGAACTTAAATTAAAAAATTATAATTTAAATTACTCTACTTATTTAACATCTTGCTCTTTCGTTGTTTTTTTTTTTGTCTTTTATTGAAAATTTTCCTTCATTTTTATATTTATATTTTTTATCTTTGCTAAAACATACATGTTACAAAGATAAAAACAGACACATTTAGAGCATGCTTAGATTGGATTATTATTTTTATTATGTGAAAAAATATGAAAATTTTTGTTTATTTTTTTTTATATCTGTTATAAAATTATTTAAGATGAGAAAAAAACTTAAAACTTATTAAAAGATATTAGTTTTTTAGTTATTTTTATTTTATTCTCAATAATTAATTATTTCAAATAAAAAATTAATTCTTATAAATAAACTTATATCTATTTTTATAATTTTCTTATAGAAAGTACAATTATTTTTATAATCCAAATAAAATAAATTATTTTAAATAATAAAAGAAGAGAAAAAATGGCATAATAAATTATGTCATAAAAGAGGAGTAAAAAAGGATCTAAAATAAATTTAATAAAACATAAGTGTTAAACATCAAAATCTTTCTACAGAACATAAATCATCGACGAAAACAAGATAATTAAGTATATTTGTTGAATTGTCGCCCTAGAATCACATTTTGAATAATCATATAATTAGCTTCAAAATTATTATTTGTATTTTATATGGATGAAAGTTGAAATATGTAAATTGTATATTAAAAAGTTATATAAAAATTGAAAGTTGATAAATTATCAATTAAATTTAAAATATTTAATAATATTAATGGATGAGTTAATTGATAAATAAAAATATAGTTAAATAATAAATTAAAATATAATCAATATGATATATTTTATAATAAAAATATATTAAAATTTAATTAAATAAATTTTTATTTATTTAAAATAATTTTTTTAATTTTTACATAAATAAATTTTAAATCATAATTTAAAAAGAATTAACTATTTTTTAAGTTTAATTTTTTATCAAAAGGTTCAATTTTTATTTAATAAAATAAAATATATAATATAATAATTAAAATAAATAATATATATCAAAATAATAATTTAAAATAATATATATATATAATATTAAATTAGTAATATTATCGTAAAAAATTAAATAATATAAAATTTATAAAAATAAATAAATAAAATATTATATTATAAAAATATATGAAGAATAAAAATAAAAAAATATTTTAGCTAAAAGATAAAAAATATAAAAATTATTTAAAATATTTTTAAAAATACTAGTAATTATCCTAAAAATATTAATAACTAATAAAATAAACTATTTAAATAAAAAGCTAAAAATTTTAAATATATTTTTTAACTTTTAGTCAGGTTATCAAACGTGCTTTTAATAATAAACATATGAAAATCGTACAAGTTATTCATTTGAAAACTAATTGGTATAAATAAAAGCTTTTTAACCATAAAAATAGAGAACATTGTTACCACAATATACATAAAGTAAGAAAATACCTATACATATATATATTCACCGGTGATATAAATGAAAAATATTATTTAAACGCAATTTATTTTAATTCAAGAATAAATATATTGTCGCTTTCTTATTTTACACAACTTTGATTTGACGAGTTAAATGCATTTATTAACCTTTTTGTCATTTTGAAAGGAGAAAAGCAGAGTGAATTGAAGAGTTGATAGGATAATTTGGTTACGAGGTTCTAAAATTGTAAATATGAAAAAGTTGTTACGAAGCTTGGAAGTGTGAGAGTAACAAGAGCCGTTGATGAAAGACGAGGCAAGATCAACGGTGGAAACATATCTGAGGGGTGTTTTAAATGAACTCCTCTGGTTGCGTGCTTGCTTCCCAGTCACTACTACTCTATAAAAACTCCTTTAACAAAAACTCTTCAACTCACTCTTTCACTCACTCACTCATCTTCAAGTAATAACAACCCGAGATGGAAAAGGAGAGACCCGCATGGAGACCCGACCCGATTCATGGAAAGCCACCATCGGAGACACCGTGGGACCCCATGGAGTTCTTGTCTCGTTCATGGAGTGCCTCTGCACTCGAAGTCTCGAAGGCTCTTTCCCCTGCACTTCCTCAACTACCACCACCACCACCACCACCTTCTTCCAACAAGCCCAACATCATCGTGATCAACAATAATAACAACAACAACAATTCTAATGCCCCCATAATACTTGAAGACATTGCTGGAGAAGTGGAAGAGTCTGCCACTGTTTCTGGCAACCCCTTTTCTTTTGCTTCCTCTGAAACCTCTCAGATGATCATGGACCGCATCATGTCACACTCGGTATGTATCTATAACAAATATTTTCTTCTCATTTTTAATTATAAAAATGCTATGTTGTTTTTGAAATATTTGTATAAAAATAGTACTAAGGAAAACATGTCTTCTAAAATAGAAAACAATATGGAAATTTTATAATTACAAATAAAAAATATTGTCATACCAAACTCATGCTATGCTTGTTAGTCACTCACTTGGATTCTATTTCTGCAAAAATTGTTTTTTTTTGTGACCCTATAATCTTCTCAGGTTCATTTCAATTTTGCACAGTCAATTTTGTTTTTTTTGTGTTTCGTGAGAAAGTGAAGAAAAATTGGTGTATTGAGTTTGTTCAGCAGGAAGTATCACCACGCACCTCAGGAAGACTCTCTCATAGCAGTGGCCCTCTTAATGGCTCCTTAACAGATAGCCCTCCAGTTTCTCCTTCTGAAATTGAAGATTTCAAGGTAACTTTGCCTTTTACTCTCTCTCTCTCTCTCTCTCTTCTTCATACTTTGTCTTGAACCAAACTAAACACACAAACATGTTATTGGTTTTTGTTATTTTGTGTTTTTTTTAAATAGAGTTAAAGTTTTTTGGTTGGGTACAAAGCACGAACACTGATCTCACTGCACACTTAGAACCAACCATTGTAGTTTCAGCTTTCTCTGTTACCAACAAAACAAACTTGGATGACACCCAGAGACTGCCCCGCTTTTCTCTTTTCAATCTTCAATGCAAACAAACAAAAATTATCCATTAAAATATTCACTAAATTAAACCTTAATTTAACTACATAAAAAAAAAACAACAACTGCACTTTGATTTTTTTCCATTCCATTCTCTGTTGTTGTGGTCTCCATCTTCCCACTGTGAAATTGGTTAACAACACGAACCAAAATGATCCCTGTGATTCCTGAAGCATTGAAAAATTTTCCCTCTTGGGTTGCAATTGCATTAATAGCTGTGGACCCCACTATTGGGACAAGAAGCTTATGATGAACCATTGCCAT
The DNA here is from genome assembly GCA_037954105.1 of Canavalia gladiata. Lineage (NCBI taxonomy): Eukaryota > Viridiplantae > Streptophyta > Magnoliopsida > Fabales > Fabaceae > Canavalia > Canavalia gladiata. The sequence continues at coordinate 64,791,154 of CM075660.1, forward strand.
AGGCTATTTTATAGATAAGCACAGTTGCTTGACACTGCCACACCAATGTTTGTGTTATTTCTTCATAATCTCAATGCCTAACCTTACAACACATCTTGTCACATAAAATTTTTTGTGTCTATTTCTTTTCTTTCAGTAAATATTTTCCATATTTGATAAAATTTCATCTGTTTAATATTTGTAAAGAGTAAAAAAAAATTAGATAGATAATTTTTACTCAATAATATTATTTGCAAAATTAAACACTAAATTTTGATTTTGAATGGTCCACCACATGCAGTATAACCGCTCCAACAACCACAACAACACCAACATCATCGCCGGCTTGAATAGTCAATACTGGGCCACCACAGCAGGCGGCGCTGCCGGCGGTGGTGGTGGCAAGACGGTTGGTAGGTGGCTGAAGGACAGGAAGGAGAAGAAGAAAGAGGAGACCAGGGCTCATAATGCTCAGCTCCATGCAGCTGTTTCGGTTGCCGGTGTCGCCGCCGCGGTTGCTGCCATCGCCGCCGCAACGGCCGCTTCGTCGGGCTCCCGCAAGGATGAGCAGATGGCGAAGACGGACATGGCAGTGGCGTCGGCGGCGACCTTGGTGGCCGCTCAGTGCGTTGAGGCTGCAGAGGCCATGGGAGCTGAGCGTGACCACCTGGCCTCGGTTGTTAGCTCCGCCGTGAATGTGAGGTCCGCCGGCGACATCACGACCCTGACGGCGGCGGCAGCCACAGGTATGTTCATTTAACACCGTTGGTATAATTGTATATATATTTGTTGATTTTGTATATAATAAAATACATGCATAAGTAGAATTGTATATTGTATATTTGTTTTTTTTTTATCTAAACTTGAATTAAAATGAATTTTTTTTAATTTTTAAATATAATATAATGTAAAATCAATCTGAATAGTATATTTTTATTCAAAGATATAAAATTAATTTTTCAACTGAAAAACAAACCAGGCATGTTCCTACTGGAATTTATATTTTTAAAATTTTTAATGGTGTTTTTTGTTGAGTATGGTGTTTGTGGCTTGAAAATTTGCAGCTTTACGTGGGGCTGCAACGTTGAAAGCGAGGGTTCTTAAAGAGGTTTGGAATATTGCAGCTGTGATTCCTGTGGAGAAGAATTTAGGTGGTGGTGGTGGTGGTGGTGGAAATGGTGGTAGCAATGGTAGTTCTAATAGTAGCTTCAGTGGTGAACTTGTGGCAGAAGAAAATTTCTTGGGTATATGTAGTAGAGAATTACTAGCCAGAGGTTGTGAGCTTCTCAAGCGCACACGCACAGGTACATTTCTTGAAACTTAACTTTCTGCTTTATTTTTTTAATTTTTGGATATATGATGATGATGATGATTGGAAAGTGATTTAATCTGAGAATTTTTTGCAGGTGAACTCCATTGGAAAATTGTGTCTGTTTATATAAACAGGATGAACCAGGTGAGTTTTTTTTCCCCTTTGTTTTAGAGATAATGTAATGTACTTTTGGTTCTAGAGGATAGAAATAAGCAATTATTTGGTGATCAATTAAGGGTTTTGATTATGGGTATGAACAAAAGTTGTAAAGTGATGAGGGCGCTTAGTATGATGTGATGTCAAGGGTATCAACTTGTTTTAGTTTTTCGAGAAATCTGCAATTTGTAATAACTCTTTGGAAGCTCTTTTTGTGCAGGTTATGGTGAAGATGAAGAGCAGGCACGTTGCTGGGACCATCACAAAAAAGAAAAAGAGTGAGTCTTTGATTTTAATTACTTTTGTCTCCGCTCTTACTAATAATTAAACTGATTTGGAGGTGGGTCTTTGTTCCATTTGGGGATTTGTGAAAGTCATGGACTTTAAAGTTGGAAAAGGATCAAAAGGGTTCTTCTTTAAGTTTAATTCCAAACACCCCTTTTTGAAAAAAAATTTATTCATCACAGATGTGGTGCTTGGAGTGATCAAAGACATGCCCGCTTGGCCTGGTCGCCACTTGCTTGAAGGTGGTGAGAACCGTCGCTACTTTGGGTTGAAAACAGTGATGCGTGGTGTTGTTGAATTTGAGTGTAGAAATCAGAGAGAGTATGATGTGTGGACTCAAGGTGTGTCAAGGCTTCTCTCTATTGCTGCTGAAAGGAACAACAGAAACCGAATATGTGGCATTTGATTGTGGTGTAGAAGAAATTTTGGGAGTTGGGCATAGGATGATCCATGGTAGAGATGTTTTGATTTATGGTGGGGTTTTGATCCAAATGTAAAAAGGGTAAAGTGAAGTTCTAATTATGCTATATGAACTTTTTTTAGGATAAAACTTAGTTAAGTTACATTATCATATGTAATTTTAATATTGTTGTTCAATTAAAAATGGAATTTTATAGTGGTAAAGTGCACCAACCTGCGATATCAACTTTTATTATGTAAATTATTAAGATAAAATTCTACTTTTGATTGAAGAATAATATGAAAAATATTTAAAAAACTGTATTTTGGATTTGTCCTTTCTTTTAATCCTGGGAAACATAGATGGGTATTTTTTGAATGGAAAAGTAAAGTCATTTGAACCAAAGTAAGTGAAGATCATGTGAACCATGGTGTTTCTTTTGCTGATATGGAAAGGAAAGGGGTATCTTAGACCGGGGCAGTCAAAAGAAGAAAAAGAGTCACATTTGTGTAGTGTAATATGGAAGATAAAGACATAGGCTGATTTATGTGCTTTGTTTATATGTGTTGGTTTGGGCTTTTCCCTGATTGATTGGATCCCAAGAAATAGTTTAAGGTTTATGAGCTAGAGCCATCATTGATTTGATTATATTCTTCCACTTTGCGTGCTTTCTTTGTTTAAAATAAAGTGATGAACAAATGGATAGTTGGCGTCGGCAAATGTAGCTGAAAGTGACGTGACCTATGCATATGCATGTAGCTAATAACATTATTTCAAGATGTGGTAAATTAAAAGGTCTTCTATGAACTTCAACTTTTTTTTTCTCTCTCAATAAATGGCTTTCGTTATTTTGTTTTGTCTTTTGGTCTAACCCAAAGGGGGATAGAGGTTGGGAGATGGGAAATCAAAATAGATAAAAGATTAAACATTGTATCATGAAACTTATGTTAATTTAAGGATGACAAAATGAATTTGATGTAACGGATTAACTTGTCAAAAATGGTGGGATGGGTTGGATTTTTTTCAACCCATCAACTTGCCTAATTTTCAAAAGTTCATAAAATAAATTTTTAAAAATTAGGTTTATTTTATACTTATGCAAATAATGCTTCTGAAGATTAATTTTCAAAAATATAATTCAAAATATTAGTTTCCATAATTGTATTTTATATGTGTGGAAAATGTGAAAAAATGGAAGCCCTGCTGTAAAAAAAACGAGCAACTTTAAAAAAAAAATTGGGGCAAAAAGAATGGGCCTTAATTTGACGTTCATCTTTTATTGTCTTGCTCTCAAGGAGGCCCAAATCCATGAAAAAAATGCTTAATTTACGCGTATTAAGAGAAGGTCCGAATTTAAGGTGAGAGAAGCACACACGTGTCTTTAGCCACAAACATCTATTTGGGCCTTTGGTTCAATGAAAGCCCACCAAAAATATCTGGTTTATATGGATAAGGTATTGAACCAAACTAAAATATCCAAAATCTAAAGTTGAGAAGGCTATATAAAAGGCAGCCACAAGTTTGTGATCTAATTCATTTCAGCAGCAAAAAGTAACTCTTGCAGGTTAAGGCAAAACAAAAACTTAGCTTCTTCTCAATTATCAATTATGTGTTCTTATTCATCCACTAATGATGTTTTTGACACTGGCAAATACACCAACAAGCTGCTAAGGGTCGAACCTGAATCATTTACACAAAATAGTACAGTTTTGATTCCTCTAATTTTTTCTTTTTTGGTTACACAAGACTCACTTCAGTTAACTGTGTACTTTTTTTTTTTTTTTTTTTATGTTCAGTTTCACCACCAAAATCTCTCTTGATTGCTACTCCTCTTGAAGCTGGAGAATTCTCACTTCTTCTATTCCTTCATGGCTATCTTCTTTACAATTCATTTTACTCTCAGCTTATCCAACACATTGCTTCTCATGGCTTCATTGTCATTGCCCCTCAGGTCAGTTTCTTTTTGACACCTTAATGTAAGAACTATTTGGTTTTGCATGAGACAAGTCTGAGAAAATCACTTTCACAGTTTCACAGCACCATCAGTTACAAACATCTTAGTGTTATTTACTGTAAGTTATTTTTAAGTGCTATTTTTGTTTTCCCTTGGCCATTGATTGATGAGTGTTTTTTTTCTTTATTTTATTATTAGCTATTCAAAGCACTAGAGATAGACAAAATAGAGATTAGCAAGGAAGAGGGTAATAAAAATATTGTCACATTAAAATATATGCCTACCAACAGTAATAATTAAAAAAAAATCTGTGGTTGGACAAGAAAATAGAAAGATCTATCTTGATTTATTTCTTGCTTTAGCATATATGTTCATGGTTCATGTATATAATCCTAACTGATCCAAATATTAGAGTAGTTGCTTCACTACCTCTGCCACTCCGCAATTGTTTTAACCCTTTACAGAGTTGAACTTCAACCATTTTGTGTAAGATAAGATTTCAATTCATTCATATCTTGGAGTTGTCACTTTCTGTGACTTTTGTTAGTGTCACTCCTATATCAGGAAGTGGAATTAAGAATACATGAACAATAGAATTGTTGGAGTAAACTTCCATTTTGTTTCCTGGGATTATAAACATGTCATTTTAGTCTCTGGCTTTGATAAAAAATCCTCAGTTCCGTTCTTAATTTACAAAAAATCCACTCAGCACTAGGATTATTGTTTCTTACAAAAAACATGATGATGATGATGATGATGATAAGAACATTTGGTTTATCATGTCATTACTTGACTAATTCAGGAGGATAAATACAAACCTAAAGAGATTAATCCTTTCTACCAGTGCCATCATCTAGTAAAACCTAACATCATACAGCGTTATAGCCCAGGAACTTTGAACACATAGTTATGGCAAATCATTAGAAAGTACGCCTGATTGTGATGATGAGCAAGAAACCATGATGAGACCTTGGTGATTGCAAACAAATTGGCTTCTCCCCATTGATACTTTCATACAACAACTAACCCATATGGATAGAGAAATGACCAATTTATATATCAAAAACCAAATGAATAGATGAGATTTATTTGCTAGTATTAGTTGACCATCAATTAATAAATTAATTATTATGCCAAGTTTAAATGGTTCAGCATAACTTACCATATTTGTCACATAACGATCCACAAATATTACAATTAAACGTAATAGAAACCCCACATATAGTAGGCCATTATCTAGCTTATAATTCTTTTTTATCTATTGGGTTGAACAGATTACGGCTGTTTCCATTAGCTGGCTTATTTCTCTGTTGAGATTCAATTGTCCTGTCTTCACAGACGGGCAAGCACTTGTTTTATTCTTCCTCCTCTTTATTTTTCTCCACTTGCTTCACTTATATTTCTAAGCTCAATTCATCCTATACAGCATTTGAAATTGGCCTAGCTAAATTGGCAGTCACTCTTATCTGGTAGATTTTAGATATTGGCACAGCTTTTGTTCTTAGTCAATACCAAAACATAGAACAACTTAATAATATACATAAAAAACATTTGCATACCTTTGACTGGCATGGGTCTTGGTTCATAATTCGTTGGTTAATTGTTAACCCAACCTACCTATTACAGATTGGTTAACTTAACAGCCCCTACATTGTAAAACAAAACCAAATTCCAATCAGCGGTACCTTGTCAGACAAAAGATTAACAATATTATGATAGGGAATTTGTTGTATTTAAAAACATTGAGCATTGGTATGGCATGCTATATAATTATTTGCAGTCTCCTGTTTGCAAACAGTTAGAATCCTTTTAGGTGAAATAGAAGGTTAATTAAATCTTGTTTTGCACTTTACAGTTGTACACAGTGGCTGGACCTGATGCAAGTGATGAGATTCATTCTGTGGCTGCAATAACAAATTGGCTATGTGAAGGACTTTGCAAATTTCTTCCACCAAATGTAACACCAAACTTTTCCAAGCTAGCACTAGGAGGCCATAGCCGTGGAGGCAAAACAGCATTTGCTCTTGCTCTAAGAAAATTAAACATCACCACTAATCTCAAGTTTTCAGCCTTAATAGGAGTTGACCCGGTTGATGGAATGGACAAAGGGAAGCAAACACCCCCACCAGTTCTCAGCCATGTTCCTCACTCATTTGATTTTGATATGGCAGTGATGGTTGTAGGTTCAGGTTTAGGTGAAGTGAAAAGGAACCCTTTGTTTCCCCCTTGTGCACCTAAGGGTGTCAACCATGAGAACTTCTTTAGTGAATGTAAGAAACCTGCTTGGTATTTTGTGGCCAAGGATTATGGCCACTCTGACATGTTGGATGATGATACCAAGGGAATTAGAGGGAAGGCTACCTATTGTTTATGCAAAAATGGAGAGTCAAGGAAACCAATGAGGAGGTTTGTTGGAGGAGTTATAGTTGCATTTTTGAAAGCTCATTTGCATGATGATGATGGAGAATTATTGGCTATAAGAGACAGGCATGCGAGTCTACCAGTGGAGATCAAATTTGATTGTTTTGTGTGAAAATCATACAAGATATGGGTATATATATTTCTGTTATCATGATACATGTAACTGAATTTCTGAGGCACTAGCCAATTTTACACTTACACATATTAGATAAAAGTTACAAGTACATGATCATTTGCAAGATATTAATTAAGTGACCCTTTTTTTTTCATGTAGTCTGTTTCAGGCTCAAATATAGACCCACTAGGACAGACTTAAAACCATTAGAGTAATTACTTCAAGAAGTGTCTCTCACCAAAACCATAAAAGATTGAAGAAGTGCCAAAGGTTATTAATATAGTAAATGAATACTCTTAATCTGTTTTATAAAGCTATATTCTCTTCCGTGAAATATTCATTTCATGTTAGATTCAACAAATAGAACAGCTTTGTTAAACAAGCTAACTAAAAAGTGTGTAAACACATTTTAATAAGGTCAAACTTAATGTTTTAAATTAACTATATTTTACTAATTTAAAAGTATGTTTGGTCACAATAGTTTTATTCGGTAAAGGAATTTACCTTAATAGCTTGAAGTGCTTTTTATTTAAGTAGCTTGTAATATTTTTTTAAATACTACTTGAAGCTTATAACCTCTAAATTTATTATATTTTTCTATTTTTATCATCTTTATTTTATCACAATTATTTCTTTACTCATTTGTTTCATAAATTTTTAATTATAAAATGTTAGATGATATATTTATTTTGTTTATTATTATGGAGTCCTACTATTTTTAACTATTTTTAATTATTGCATTATTTATTTATTTTTTAACAAAATATTTGATCTTTAATAATACAAATTCAAAATTATAAAGAAAAACTCATTATTTCTTTAAATAGTGTTATTTAAAAATAAGAAATAAATATTTCTAATTTTAAATAAATGTTTGTTTAATTAAATTATAATATTTTATTTGAATATTAAAAAAATATTTAATAACGAGAATAAAATTAAAACTATTATCCTAATTTTTTTAAAAATAAATATTTAATTTTTTTAATAATTAATTAATTAAATATATCCTTTTTGTCATTTTATTTAATCAATTATTTAAAAAAAATTATTTTATCAAATATTTTTAATTTAGCCAATTATCTTATCTTCTAATTTTGCTAAACATATCATAAATATAATAATATACTTTTAATACTTTTCAGAAGCAATTAAAATTTGTTAATTTATACATCTAAAAAATTTACATATTTTGTTACGTAGATAAATTAAAAGTTGTATTTAATTTAACATAAAATAATTATTTGTTTAGTAATTTATTACACAGTCATCCAATAATAAATTATTATATATTAAAAATATTAACTTTTATAGTAATTATATTAATTATTATATTTATTGCAACTTTTTATCATTTGATAATGTAAAATTTTTTACTCTAACAGTATATTAAAATTAAACATATAATTTTAATTCAATAAAAAAATATAGGAAAATGTAATGTACTAAATTTCCTTATAAGTTTAATTTTTATAATATTATAATATTTTGAACATATCAATTTTAGTTTCAGGTATTTTGACCAAGATAATGTTACAATAAAAATTATTATTTTAAAGAAAATTATTTGTGGCATCTGGTGTGTGGCGTGGTAAATCACATAAAAGATTAAAAATATGGACGTCACATATGATTAGTAACATAAAATGTTCATAATAAAATTGATAAGTAACAAATGAGGCTTATCAATGAACTAAGTTCATTCAATATTAATTTGAAGGTTTAATTAACTTATTAAACATAATTTATGAACTAAATAAATTAAATTTAAATTAAAAATTCATCACGAGTTTGATAAATAAGTTAAGCTTGATTCATTTATAGTGTGACTCCTTTGATTTATGAATTAACTTAATAAATAAATATTTATATATAATATGAAACAATTATGATAGAATTATTTTATAACATAAACTTATATTATTATTATTATCATTGTACTATTATATAAAATTTATTTATTTTTATTTTAAATAAGTAAAAATATCGGAAAGAGTTAAAATAGGCCCAACAAAATGGAATTATAATCAAGCACTAAAAGACAATACCAGAAAAGTTACATTCCTCGATGTTCTTTATTCCAGCAGTCAAGTTCTCAATATGCATGTTTAATGGAAGAATCGAAACCTATGGTTTCTTTCTGTAGTGTATGGTAGCCCCGAGATCCACATTGTTGGAAGAAACTGTGAGAGGACCTTCACAATATTTTGGTGCGTCATGGAGATTTCAACACTATTTTGTATGACCCTGAAAAATGTGGTCGATCTAACTCATCTACTTGTAGAGGTCAAGGTGATTTTCAAAAAATTTTAAACCAAATCTTGTTTTGCTGGATTTGGGTTATGTTGGAAGTGCTTTTACTTGGATAAGGGGGGTGACTGCAAGAAATGCTTGACTGAGCAGTTTAACGGAGGATCAGATTCCAGGAAGCTACAGTCTACCCACCTTATGATCATATTCCCAATCGATACACGTCCTTCCAGGTTCCAGAGTCTTTAGCCGCCCGATCCTAGAACCAGATAATAAAAGTTTAAAAAGATCCCTTTTTGACAAACTGAAGCTCAAGAATGTGCAAGTCTTCGGATAAATCTTCCAAAGGAAGTTTTATGTCTCTATGTTGGCCGGTATGAAAATTCAGTTAGGAGAAATTGAAAAGAAAATTTCTGAAATTGAGTTGAACGATTCGACTGTAAAGCAAACACGCGCCAAGTAGGGTTGCTAAAGGCTTTGTTCGGATCCTAATCCTTGATGATTTTCAACATCGGCTTTGGGGATCGCAATACTCACTTTTATTTTTCCATGGGACCACCGCTACCAAAAGAGAAACAGAATTGATGAATCCCAAGATTTTGGAAGAAAGATCAGCTCGAAATCTAGCGATCCAACACTTTCAGGAGTTATTTATGTAAGGTGTATCTTATCAGCCATATTGGATTCTCATATCCGAGATCTGTTAAGCCCAAGCAACTGAAGGGATTAGGAGAACTGTTTTTAGTATGGAGAACTTCAAATATCCGAGAAAGTAGGCCTTGAGAAGCTAAAAAGGATAAATGATAAACAGTAAACCCAACATCAGTTTAAATCCCACCAAGACTTGATATTGATATCATCTAAAACAACGTAGAAAAGCTTAATATTGACTGTTTCCAGGTTTACGTCGCATTCTTCTAGTGGTAGAGTCACAATCAAATTGGAACAAAATCACTCATTCATCAAATATTAAATTGAATCAAACATTTTGTAGGCCAAGAGATGAGCTTTAACAATATAGAACAGTAAAGCTACCTCTACAAACGGGCAATGATTTCAATAGAAGCAAAGATAAACAGAGAACCAAAAGAACATGCGAGCTATAAATTTTGAAGGCAAACCAATTTATCATTGCCATTTATTAAAAAATGCCTGAGGCAAGTCCATAACATCAAAAAATACAGTTCATATAAGATTTCATCAAAAAAACTGTCAATCTTATTCTTCTCCAAAGAAAACATTCTACCATAACATTAATACAAATTCACCTCCCACTCCAATCAAAATAACTCCAACCCATACTTAATGCAATCATGGAATGGTTCGTTGATATAGGGGTAAACCTCCCAATGCTTCACGTTCTGCTTTCTCCTTCTTCACCTGCAAATCATGGGTAGCTAAGCATTTAGTGACAATTTTATAAGTTATTTGGTTGTTGATTTTTCAAATTTAAGAAACACTTTCTGCTACATTTACATAAAATTCTCACAAGTCTCTACTAAATTAGATATTCTTATGTGCTCAGAATGTAATGCACTCATCAAATGTAAATATGATGGAGCACATAAGTGGGATCCACAATAGATTGATTTTACAATACTTCATCATAAAATTATAGATCTGGTGCACTCATAAAGTACACAAGTAGCTCAAAAATCATATCTTAGCAGTCACTAATGCCCAGTATGTGCATGGTAGGTGTAAGGCTCACAAACCCACACTTCATAGTAGCCAACCCAATATAAAAAACGATACAGGTCATATGATCATTAGCTTTGTTTGACAACAACACCCCCCCCGTCAAAAAAAAGAAAAGAAAAGAAAAGAAAAGGAATGCATCTATTCATTTCTTCCTTTTTAAATCATTAATCTGAAAATGTGTTGTAAAAGCAAATTTGGTCCCAAATGTAAATCATCAAACACGCTACTATATTTCTTCAAATGGTTAAGCTCCATCCACAACAGTTCTAGCAATCGAAAAGAGGCAAGTGCTCTAGCAATCTAAGCAGCGCGCTTAAGAGAACAAGACTGCCAAAGTCTATTGGAGCAGCAGACACAAACAAATGCATGGATGGACATGGTCGAGTTCAGTCTGCAGAGGGGATTGATGAAAAGAATGGAGAATTGAGAAGGGTGTAATCAGCCCCCATTAAACCCATGTGCACATCTAGTTTTTCATATAAATATACCATAATAGCACTTACAAGGGCCAGCATCTCCTGAAGGTAGCCCCTGAACGGTGTTTGCATAGCCTGTTGAAAATGCAGAAACAGAAACTCTGAGTGTTCAAAAATCAACAGCAATAGTCAAAAGAGACAGACATGTCCTTCATACATGCACATACATAACATAGGCATTACATTAAATACTCTCCCATATGTTCTAAGAAACAACACACAGATATCAATTCAAAGCGGATTCACAGACACGACACAGGACATCATCTTGTGGAATTCAAAGTGTCCCATCTTACAGGGTGGTGTGTGCTTTGCATAGAAACCTAATTCCTCTAACCCTCAAAAACATTGCTCATTACCAAGTCATCTTAACAAGAAAGAATGATTATCATTTCTAACATTACAATCATTCCAAGCAATAGATTCATACACGTCCATCTGTCTCAAAATTAGGCAAACATCACATCTTAGCATTTCAACATGAATAATAAATTATTAATAATAGTAAGAAGGAAAATGTTAATCTCAGCTGTTAGCCCTTATGACTGATTTTAAACATCCCAAAATGGTGTATTTTATTGGTAAGCATTCAAATAATAATAATAATAACAATAATAATAATAGTAGACAAACAAACAAATTAATAAATAAATGGAAGAAAAGAGAAGAAAAACCTGAAGATTTTCAGGGAGGTATTCGTGCTTCATGGAAAGGTCAATGGCGCGTTTAAGACGTGCGTGACGAGCGTCCACTATCTCCTTCGGAAGCCGATTAAGGGCTTCTTTGATATCCAGATCGTAGTAAGGGTCATACAGATCATCGTAGCGGAGCCCTAATTCCCAAAAATTATCGAAGCATACACAAATCAATAGGGTTGAGAGATTGAATTAGGGTTTGCGAATTAGAAGACAGCGAGAGAGAGAGAGAGAGGGAGAAGAGAGATAAACCGTATTTGCGAAGGCGTTTGGAGAGGGATTTCATGTGCTGACGAGCGAACCAGTTCTTCTTTGGATCCACAAATGATTGCAACAACGACGCCATGGCTTCGTGCCTATCTTCCTCTTTTGTTAGAGTTTTCTTTGACAATAAATAGCAGAAGAGAAGAACAAAGGTGAGTTTTATTTTGCCACACAGTTCCGACTCTACTATGATTGCTTTCACTGCGTAAAAGTAGCTAAAGACTAAAAATAATAGACAAAGATTAAAATAAAATATGAAAAAATAAGAATTAATTTTTTTTTTAATTTCCTTGCGTAGAGATGTTTTAAAAGAATTCATACCAATCAAAATTAATTAATCACATGTAATGATGAAAATAATATTTTTGGGATCAATTATACTTGTTTTCTAGAGATTCTTAAATTGCAATATTTTTTTCCAGGTCCAAAAATTATATTATTCTTTTAATCTATCATTATATTATAAACTTGAATGTTTATTTTTAATAAAATATTTTTTTAAAATTATCATCATCAGTTTTAAATGGCAAGAATAAGATACAAGGAAAATGCTCACTGAATATAAGATGTTCTAAGAGAATAAGTTCGATTCAGCGCTACTTTCCTTCTTTAAATGCCACATTCACTCGTTTTTTCCAGAAATTCCAGAAACTTCTGACAACCCATTTTTGGTTATCACTTGGATGAGAAGGACAAACGAAATCAAATGGCCCAAACAGCAAACATAATAAAATATATATAAATACTGAAAACTTTTCTAGAAACTTCTCTCAAAGATATTTATATTATATCACATGATGTGTGCCTGTGGATGATATTTTAGGATATACACAAGCTCGAATTTTTCTACCCTAAATTTGCAATATTAATTATTATATATTTTTATTTTATAATATTTTATTATTTTTAAGATGCATCCATCTGCTTTAAATGAACAGATGACACTTTTCCATAAATTTACTCATACGAAGTAGACAAAAAATTATTATTATTTATAATCTAAAACCTTTTCTTATAAAAATAACGATTGTACATTTAAATAGGCTGAATATTTTAAAAATATAATAAAAAATATGATAAATATAATGAAAAAAATATAAGAGAAAGTAATTATATAAAATAATAATTAAAAATAATAAGTAGTGAACAGTGCATTAAAATAACATCTCCTAAATAAGGAAAAACACTGGAGACAGACAAATATGTAATTACCATTTTAGATTCCTATTTCCCTCCACCTTCCCCCAAAGTCATGTGTGACCCATAAAAGGAAAGAACTTGGAAAAGGGGAAAGAAAAAAGGAACAGCAACTACTTATTGTTTGACCAAATCCAACCAACTCTATAACAATAGATAAGATGTTGTGTTCCAAATCCATATATAATATATAGATGATATGATCACAATACTTGCACTCATATTGTTCACCAGCCACAACACACACACTCTCTTTCTTGTGTGTGCCACCACTTCTTGAACTCTTGTTGCTTCACCTTCCTTGGAATCTTTATGATACTTTCAGCTTCACTTCAAAATCAGCACCTTTTCTTATAAATACATAGTTGACACTGTTCATCACCTTGTTGAGAGCTTCACATTTATTAATTCAAAATCAAAAGCAAAGGAAACCAACATAGATCCAAGTTTGGGTTGTTTTGTTTGTATGTTCCAAACATGAATTCTAATGTGATTACTGTGAAGGAGGAGTTTCCTGGAGAAGAAGAAGGAGAAAGTTATGTGGTTGCTCAACAACCTCAACCACAACCAATGGAGGGGCTTCATGAGAGTGGTCCTCCACCGTTTCTCACAAAGACATATGACATAGTTAATGATGGTTCCACTGATGACATAGTTTCATGGAGCAGAGGAAACAACAGTTTCATTGTATGGGATCCTCAAGCATTTTCCATCACCCTTCTCCCCAAATACTTCAAGCACAACAATTTCTCCAGCTTTGTCAGACAACTTAACACCTATGTAAGTATATATATTATATTGCTCTCTCTCTCTCTCTCTCTCTCTCTCTCTCTCTCTGCTTAATTGAAGATTTCATGTTTATAGTATTTAATATATAATATAATTCACATGTGAAGATTGTACTATTTTTGTTTCTTACTCTTATCTCCTGTAGTAATTTCAATTCTTAAGAGGGGACAAGAAAGATACATAAGATTTTTATATAACATGAGAAGACTGTACTAATCTCTCTCTTTGAAATGTGAATTGCTTGCATTGTGATTTCCATGCGTTTGCCAAAACCTCCCACTCTGCAATATTGTTTTCATGATTATCTTATCCTGTTACTTGAATCTTGAATGTGTTAGTGTTTATCTGTGTTGTTTGGGATAGTTGGCTAAATTTGATTGTATTCGATCCCATTTTATGCTTTTTTTTACTGAGCTTCCTTGTACACATTTTGTTTGTTTAATGTCTTGAAAAAGGAGAAGCACAAAGATTACACACCAATAAATGATGTTACACATTACTAATATGCTTCTTTTTCATCTACAGTATGTGAGCAAGAATTTTATATGAACTCTGATGTGTGTACTGTCTTCCTTAGCACTTACTAATTGAAGGGTTTCTTAAGATATGCTTCTCTTAATCCATTGTTGCAATAGTGAGAGTACTTTTTGGATCTGAACATGAAGGAACTTGGTATTGTTGTAGGGGTTTAGAAAGGTAGATCCAGATAAGTGGGAGTTTGCTAATGAAGGGTTTCTTAAAGGACAAAGGCATCTGTTAAAGAATATAAGGAGGAGGAAAACAACTCAAATCCAACCATCACCACAAGCTTTGGACCCTTGTGTTGAAGTGGGGCGGTTTGGATTGGATGGAGAAATTGATAGGCTGAGGCGTGACAAGCAAGTTCTCATGGTGGAGCTAGTGAAGCTTAGGCAACAACAACAGAACACTAGAAGCCACCTTCAATCAATGGAAAGTAGGCTACAAAAAACTGAGCAAAAACAACAACAGATGATGCATTTCTTGGCAAGGGCAATGAAGAACCCTGACTTCTTGCAACAACTAGTTCAGCAAAAGGAATGGAAGAAGGAGTTGGAGGAAGCTCTTTGCAAGAAAAGAAGAAGACCTATTGATCAAGGACCTTGTAATGTTGAGGTGACTGAATTGAATTATGCTGAAGAATGCTCAGCTTTTATTAAACTTGGACCTCAGGAGTACAATGACATGTCAGAGCTTGAGATTTGTGATATGGACCTTGTTGTGAATTTGGAGGAACAAAGTGGAAGCCAGAAGAACAATGAGGAGGAGAAATTAGGAGCTGAACTTGAAAGTGGAAATGAAGACATTGAGGAAGTGTTCTGGGAAGATTTTTTGAATGAGAGTACAGCACAAGATTTACTAGTATTGAAAGAAGATGATGATGATTTAAGTGTACTGGTTGAGGAACTTGGTTATTTAGCCTCAACTCCTAAATAAAATGCTGCATCTCTGATTTCTTCTTGGTAGTTTGCTTTAATGAGCTAGCTGGCAACCCATATCTCCTTTCTTTTTTTTCTTATGAATTTGGATCCTCATATTTTATTAAGTAATACAATATAGTCATATCAGAAAAAAAAAATACAATTTATATATTAAGAATTCATCATAATTGATTATAGAACTATTAATTAAATTTAATAAAATTTATATTGTCCTTTTCTGACCTGATTATATCATGAGACCTAGCAAATGAGAGGAATTCAATTTTCTTTTTTATCACTGTCTGATTTTCCGTTTTCAACTTTGAAAATACACTATGCGACCTAATTGTCACACATTTATGGACGCTGGTCCAACCAATATGCATTACCTGAGTTAGTTGGTTAAGCAGGTAACCATGTATTTTAGGAAATGAGCAATTGAGTATAAACACAACCAATTGAAAAATAGTACCGTTTTTATTATTATTTAATGCATTTGAAATTTTATATTGATTGTGCACAATGTTCATGGAAGAGTACCTCAATTGCTTGATAGTTAGGGAAGCTAACCAAGAGAGTGCAAGTAGGTTATGCCCACTGATATGGCTCACAGCACTCACATACTTCAAAGTTTAAATGAGAACAAAAACTTGGTTGTGACCACCGTATCAGCATATCTCAGTCATGGTCCATACCAGTCCAATACGCAAGATTGGAAGTGGGTCAGTTCTCAGTAACACCATGTGTAAAGGACAAGTCACTCATCAAGCTTTTATTATACCTATGTTTTTCATTCCAACCTTACTGTTTAAACTATATATTAAAAAAATGTCAACATAAAATAAAAATAAAGCATGTAATACGTTGAAGTTGTCAATTTTAATTTACTGAGTAATTGCATATGGTAAAATTCATTAAACTAACACATACATACATATAGATAGCTTTTATATTCTAGAGTATTTGGCTTTTTATAATCATTTTGAACGCAAGTGGAGAACTTGCATGTTGGTCTTGAAAAATGATTTCTAGCTTGAGGTCTAATTTACATTCCAAACACATCTGGAAGTAGCTAGCAACAGAATAACTTTTACATATTATAAAACAAATTATTCTTGAATCCCCGTTTGATTACGCTTCTTTTTCAATCTCAATTTTTGTTCTTATACTACATTCTACTCGCTCCTTCTCTTTCAATCATTAATTCTAGGAGTTTCCAGCAAAAGGACCTTTCTAGTGCGATCTATATTCAAAAAGTGTGAATCAGCACGACGTTAACTTTAAAGGGCCAATCACAGAATGCTTTGTTAGATTTGAAAGTACTAATTTCTTTCATTAGTATCCTTTTTCAAATATATATATATATATATATGAAAAGTGAAAGGAAGATAATTTTCAAAATAAAAAAAACAATTTAATATATTAATTATCTGCTTTTATAAATATTATATAATTTTTTAATTTAAAAATAAATATTTATCTTCTCTTTCCTTTCATTTTAAAACTTACTTTTCAAGCATTTTGATAGGCTACTTTACCATTAAAGAAAAAGATTAATAAATATTAAGATTGGGATGTTATTAATTTTTGTTGAAGGTTGAAGTTTAAAAAAATTAATTTTTAACTGTTAAATAAGATTGACATATATATATATATATTAATTTTAATTATAAATTGTATATTACAACATACATGATAGAAAAAATTATTCTTATAATTTGTCAAACGGACAAAAAAATATAAAAAAAAGCTAGAAAAATGAAAAATTAGTTAGCATCACTTTATCATCATGTAATTCTCAGAAGAATGCTTTGATTGGTGGGGATAAAGGAGAAATGCTAGCTTCCTTTAAGTTGAAGGAGTTTTGATTATGTTGGTACTGTGTGCTGAAATTGTTGATTAAGTGATAAGGTTGCACATGCTGTGCATAAACAGGGTGGTTGGTAGGGTGTGTCTGTATCTGAAAAAATTCCTATATCCTTAACTTCTGTATTTTTGTTCAGTTTAATTATTTGAAAGTTAAAAATTCACAACATGTATGTTTTATATAATTATTTTTATTTTTACTTTTTATAAACACCTATTTCAAAATTACTCTCCAAAACTAAAGATGATAATTTTTATTGATAATATTTTCTTCTACATGAATTTTTTTTTCTGCTTGCATTGTGATTTTTTCCATTATTTTCCCTACATGTTTCCCTATTACTATTATGGTTCATTTGTATAATAGATAAATAAATAAACTAAAAAAAGTTATCAAGAGATACTGTCGAACGTAATTTATTTTGTGAAAAAACAAGTTTGGAAATGAGAGAATTTTGATTGAAAAATTTAAAAATAAGAGAATTTATTTTGAGATAACTTTTGAAGAAAAAAAGGTTGTTTTAAAATAAATTTTGTAAGAAAAGATTTTTTTAAATAAAAGAAAATTTCTGGATAAATTTGAAAATAAATATTTTATTTTCTGAAAAAAATTTAAAAAGGTTTTTAATTTTAAAATAGGATTCATACCGCAGAATTTAACTTCCGAAAAAAAAAAAAAATAGCATCTGAGATAATAGGGATATTCTGACCAGTTACACATACACGTTAGATACTTAAAATAGAGAGAAAAGCATATAACAATATTATTATTTTTTAAAAATAGTTAGATTGAGCTTATTTTTTAAAAGTACTTACATTACATAAAAATGATAAAATAAATTTATCTATATTTACATATTTAATTAATTAAATTAGTTGAAAATATGTATAAAAGACCATTTATAAAAAATAATTTATTTATTTTATTTTACTTATAAAATTAGTCTAGATAAAAAAAATATCAAAATTATTATTATTATTATTAAATATGTCATAAAACTCAATCTATTCTTCACTTTAATTTTTTTTTCTCTCATTAAAAAAACGAAATTTGTTAATCCAACAATAAAGAAATCAGAAAAAAAAAATACATTAGAAGAACATCAACATTTCATAAATTTTAAATTTTAAATTCAAATATCAACCAACTAACTTTTTTCTTTTCTTAAAAAAAATATAAAACACAAGTATGAAAAAAATGAAAATGAAAAAAAAATGTTATATCATTCATATATATGCATGATAATTATATTCATTTACCCTTTAATATTTAATTAATTAATTAAAACTTTTTATATTATTATTTATGTAAATAATTGATTAATTATATTTTTATTAATTATCAAAATATTTTAGCTAGTTGTAATAAGATAAGAATATTCTAAAAATGTGTATTCAGCATTTAAAAAAAAATATGTAAAAGAAAGAAAAAGAAAGGAAAAAATGAAGAGATAACAATATCTAAAATGAAAAAAAATAAAAAGGATAGTTAATAGTTCACTTTTAGGTATGATTTTTAACGTTGAAAAATGATAAAGATGAATTTATGATATCCAAATTTAAGATGGTGGGTGGCAATGGTGATCTTACATAGAGGTAATGACAATGAAATTTTTTCCTTCTCTTTGTTTTTTTTTTTTTTATGATTTTGATTTATTATTAATGTAGATTAAGATTATTTAATGGACCATTAATTTTTTTTTATTGTTTGGCTATTAATGTGAGCTATTTTGTACTTAGAAACCTATATAAAAAAATGGAAATATGAGAGATTGTGGACAGATGATGATGAGATTAAAATGAAAGTGAAAATGATTAGAAAAAAAAAATACAAGAATAAATATTATCAACATGGCAGATTTATAGTTGTTGATGTGTATTTGAAATAAAAAAGATTTCAAGAAGTGAGTAAGAATTTAATAAGTTTGGTTTTAAGGATGTAGAGAGGGAAAAAAAGTTTACTTTAAAAATAATTAAAGAGGAAGTTTTTATTTTTATAGTTTAGTATTTGAAATAAGTATAAGTTAAAAAAAACATGAATCTCTTTTGTGGAATTAAGAGTGGTAATGATGTTAGAGTAGAGAAAATAAGACCATTGTCTAGTAAAATGAAAAAATAGTTAATTATTTATGATTTATTATCTACTATTAATTTATTATTAATTAAATTTAAAAATAAAAACATTTTTTAATAAAAATTTATTAACGAAATTGTGCATGTTATTTTTTTTTAATCTAATTTGTTAAGTTGTCGGACATATAAATGTACATGTTGCTACCATATTCAAACAATTATTTTTTTTTATAAATATTAAAAAGGTAGAAGAAATTTTGTTAAAATATATGAGGTGTAAATGTAATTTATTTTTAGTTGTATCATGATTCTTAGTTTTTAAAATTATTTTATAAAATAATTTTTAAAAATTATTTTTGATCAAAAATAAAAAAGAATAAGTAAAAGAAAAGAAAATAATAAATAAAAGATAAAAAGCTAAAAATTTAAAACTAAAATAACTTAAAATTATTTTCATTAATTAATTTTAAAAATGTAAAAAAGATATTGTTTTTAAAAACTATTTATTAAACAAGTTTTTAATTTTTAAGTTTTAATTTTTAAAAGCAATTTTTTACAAAAATAAAAACAAAAGACCCTAAATCTAGTTATCAGATAACTTCCTTTTACGTTAAATTCAACAAAGTTTTTATTTTAATCTTAATATTTTTTTCTTATATCAAGTTTAAGCCCAATTTCAATTTTTTTTCAAAAAAAGGGTCGAATTCCATCCCTAATGTGGATTAAGAGGACGATATCTGATTTCCCTCTCTTCTCGCTTTCTCTTCATTTTTCTTTCTTTCCCCTAACACACACATGACATTCACATTCACGCTCTAATTTGCATTTAGGGGAACCATTCAGACATAGACTGTTACTGTCCCATGGCACCGCACGATCTACGCCGTCCGTTCAAGCGACCGGCGATCTCCGATCAAGAGAGGCGCAGGGAACAGTCTCTGCTCCGCCAGGCACAGAATCGCCGCGACACTCAGCGCCATGCTCGCTTCTTAGCCTCCACCGCCTTCTCTCTCCCATCCCAAACACTCGAAACCTCTCTTCCAGAACTTGAACTTACGGAAAACCCTGAACCTTTGCATAAGGACCTTACGGAAACCCCAGAGTCTTTGCACAATGACCTTGATGTCCTTGAAGCCTCGAAGCTTAAGGCTTCAGAATCGCGCAAATGGTTCGCCAAACAACTCATGCTTCCCGAATGGATGATTGACATCCCCAACAACCTCTCCCAAGACTGGTCCTTATCCTCATCTCAATTTTCTTTAACCTTCGCAACTTCCTTCTCCTCTCAAATTCAACTTCTATTGTTTTCAGGTTTGTTTTCGCGCGCCCCTCCGGAAAACGGTGTTTCGTCGTTTCGAGTAACGGAACGACGATAAGCCGTTTGCGGAACGGTTCCATTCTGCACCGTTTTCCCTCTGTGTTGCCGAACGGCGCAAGGAAAAAGGACCCTTCCTCTGGTTCTTCTCAATCTTACTCTGTATTGGACTGCATATTTCATGAGGTTATTACATTATTTCTTTCATAGGTGATTGAATGTCGTGTGATTTTTTAGCATTGGTGTCTTTCTGTTTTTGACTTGTTTTGTGTTTTATTTTGGGGTGGCAGTTGGATCAAACTTACTATGTAATTGACATTGTTTGCTGGCGGGGATATTCACTGTATGATTGCACTGCGGAGTTTAGGTTCTTCTGGTTGAACTCCAAGCTTGCAGAGACCGGTGCTTGTGACCCTCCCTCTTATTATCACAAGTATAGGTTCAGTTTGGTTCCGGTGTATGGTTGTGACCGGGACGGTCTCCATGCAGCTTATTCGGCATCCTTACCTTATGTCAAAGATGGTCTTCTCTTTTATAACAAGTAATTAATGACTCTTTGTGATTTGTCTTTAAGCAAATCATTCTGTTATGCCAGGTGCGGACCTATATGAAATGCCTCCAAATGGATTGTTTTGCATAATTGTTAAGAACCCTGATCTTTTCAACCTAAGATCTGATTCTTTTATCCCATATTGCTTGTTGTGTCTGGTGAGACTTTGGTCATTAAATCTGCTTGCTATTTTCATTTGTCAGACTCTTAGTTTGGCCCGTTCCTTTTGGTTCATTATCTTTCTTAGGCATGCGCACTACCAGGCAGGAATTACACCCTTAGCATTAGTATGGAAGGATGAGAACTGTAGTCAGTATGTTATGGACACAGACAGTAAAGGACAGGTTCCGAACCAACAACAGGTGTTTTCTCTTGTTTCCTGTACATGTTCTCACCGCTTCACTTTCCATGCCTTCTCTTTGCTGTTTATATTTCAGCCATTTTCTTTTGCAGATTTCTAGTCCTTGTGATTGCATGGTCTATGTATAGAACGCTACTTCCCCTTGTTTGGCACTTTACGGATCAATTATACTTTCTTCATATTCATTGCAATGATCTGCTATCTTAGAAAATCAGGCAATTATGATTTTGAAGGAAAAGTGCATCACTTCTAAGGCAATACCAATGCTAAGTCCTAACATATGGCTGCTCTGGTACTGTTTAAGTGTGTGTAGAGAGAGATACTTTGTTTGACATGTTTGCCTGCACACAATTTTTTCATGGCATCTTGTTTGTTGAACTAAATCTTTTTATTGCAGAAATCACAGAAAAATCATGCATGTGTTATGGCAACCTCTAGCCATCTTCTAATCTCAAGTTGTTTTAAGTTGGCATCTTTTGCCTCTTTCCTTCCTTTTAAAATGGAAGTTACCATTACATTATGAAGATATGAATGTTAAAAGTTGACTTTTTATCTAAGTTGCATAGATGCTCCATGCTAAATTTATAATGGATGTACAACAGTGGTTAGAACCTCAGGCTATTTCTTTGAAGACTTTAAAACTCCGAAAAAATAGCATAATTACATTCATTATTATTATAATTTTTGTTTGTCAATTTATATGTAATTTCCAGCGGTATGAATCAAGAAGTTCTTCTTTAGTTGTGCACATCCAATGGTTACATTTTTCATGGTTAAATATAAGATAAGAAACTGGATTATATGATTGCTTGGCTTCACAAAATTTGGATTGAATTTTGTGTCAGCCTTGGGACAATGTTATGCTTTCTACCTTGTGACATGACTAGTTCAAATCCTAGAAATAGTCTCTCTTCTTTGCATGGGTAAGGTTTTGTACTTTTACCCTCTGCCAACCCACAGGGTGTGAGCTGTGTTCCTTTTTTATTAGCGAAATATGTATTTTCTTGATCTGCATCTCTAGAGATTTTGGCAAGGCATGGTTTTGTAAATTTGATCTCATATATGAAAACTTTAAATCTACCCCTTGGATTGACAGAATTTACCTTTTGTAAGTAGTTATTAAAGGTGTTATTTTACAAAAGTTTGACATCTAATGTCAATTGATTGATCATACTTCATATATAACTCTTTACCACTTTAAAGAGGCTTAAAGTCTATAAATTTACCTTCAAATAAAAAGAAGTCCACAAATTCATTCAAGTTTTATGTACTTACTTTATAAACTATGTATGTGAAGTAGCTTAATCAGTTCCTCTGGATTTTCAAACCAGGTGGTTTTGGAGCTTCAAAAAGATGGAAAACTAATTACCTCTGATGATCCTCCAGTAGTATTTGGCTGTTTAGATGGAAGCTTTATGCAACAGGTTTGTTTGAAAATGGTGTCTGTCTAATTGTAAATTGGCATGTGATGCTTATTCTAGCAATGAGGATCAATCTCCTCATCCAATTGAAACTTTCTGCCACCATATATAATCTTACGCCATATTGTTTCTAGGAATTTGAGTTTTTTTTAAAATTACCGAACTGATAGAAATGACTGTCTGAGAAATAATCATTCTGGATTGGACACCATGATTGACTTTCTGTCAGAATGTTTGGCATGAAGCTCACTTTTCTTTTTAATCTTTTACCAAATTATTCTTATTTAACTTTCTTCAATTTTGCAGTCCGAGCTGCAATCAGGATGTCTTATACGGTTTGCAATTGGAGAGGGAGGATTGATTTTGATGGATGGGAAGCTTGAGAAAGTTGATCTAAATTATCTTGGGAAGGCCAATAGAGCTCGTGCCTCTGCTGATAGTTTCTCTAAGGTTGTGAGGGAGTATTCCAGCAAACCTCTAAAGTATCTACAACTTCTAGTTTCATTAAAACATAACATTTTACATTACATGGATTACAAATCAATGTGGAACATGTAATCTGAGGGAATATAATTTGCTGAACTACAAATTTAGTTGTCCAAAATTCACTTGAATTAAAAGATTTTGACATTAAATATGCCTTCCAGAGATTTAGAGTTGCATCAAATTGATCTTCATTATGTTGGATGGTAGCTTTGCTTGACAGACCTATTCTGATGTTGCTTTTAATCTTTGGAACACTTATTTGATGTTGAAATCCTTGGAGGTTCAAATTGGTAATTTAGTCAGATAAAATTGTAGTAGGATTAGATATAACATTTTAGGGTAGATTCTACTTTCTAAATTCACTATAACAACGAGTGCTTAATGATGACTGTTGGTTTGTGGTTTTGGTAATTTGAGGAGTTTTTTTATTTAACATTTCAGTACAAGTTTCATATTATGATACCATCAGTATTGTTCTGGTTTTTCCTTTATAAACTGCAATTAACATGTATCTTAGTTTTTATGCTTGAAGAGTTGTGAATTGTTCAGACGTTTAGTTTATATTTAGTTTTACCCTCTTTTTCTCATGCTTGCATCATTATCATTATTCTATTTCGTAAGTGCCTTGTGATTCTTCTGGTATTGCCATAATCTTTCAAAAGACAATTGTTTCTACAACCTGTTGGCACAACTTTGTCATGATTCCTTTTATTTATGTTTGGATTAAGGCAACTGCTTCGTTCTACCGAATGGTAATTTAGCTAGAAGTCTTGGTAAGTTTTCTCTGCAGAAGAGAATGACAATTTCCTGAAAAGAATGATTGGAATTGATTTTCCTTGTTGCTTCCATGTGCATTTTGCTAATACAGTAATACCCCTATGAGAACTGCAAAATTGTATAGAATGCTGCTGAGAGTAGGAGAATTTTATCAAATTCATTACTTTGGTTTTCTTATTTTGCATGTTAAATCTGATTTCCTGTTTGTCTGTAGAAGACTTTCATGAACTATCATAGATTCACTATCATTGTGATCATTTTTTTGGAGGTTTTTTTTTTTTTTTTTCTAAAAAAATAACCATGCTTCAATTTTGCACTTTCAGGTTATGTTCCAATATAGTGTTCGTCACTCTCCCCTCAGGATTGATGATCTGCTGGGATCTGTCAGTTCACCAGTCGATCAAGAAAGCAAACCTTGCGATATTGAGATGGATGGTTGATAGGGTATGTGCTACGGATTGGATGTTAGTCTTTTATCCGGAGAGCAATGCTAAAAGTTTTCACCATAGTTTTTGGGTTCACTGAGATGCTTATTTCCGTGAAGGCTTTCCATAATTTATATTAAGGATTCAGAAGATTGCTAGCTACCACACGTGCTGAGACACAGTTGTAACAGTCATACGTAAATTGCAATTTGTAAATGAAATTTCTTCCACCCAGATGGTAGCAGGTGTGCATAAACATGTTATCCATCTTGGGTTTGTTGTAGCAAATTCCAGTTAAACAATTTAGCATAATTTTACTTGGGGTTTATTGCTTATCTTTAGTTTTCTAAAATATTACTGTATACAATTTAGTTCTTGAACGGCCGTTCATGATGTCTCCCCTAACATACTCAGTAAAAGCAAGAGCAGCCAAATCCAGCATGGCAAATTTCCCATTCCACAGCTGTGCATCAGAAAATATGAATCCTCTTGACTTGGGAGTCCACGATGACTCCTTTGAAGTCTGAAGTCAAAGTCTGAACATTGGAATCAGAAGCAAGGACAACACCACACTATTCCGCAGGAACCATGGTATGCAACTAGTATTGGGCACTTTAGGGGTAATTTTCACTTAAAAATTAACTTATGACTAACCCTTGGTGAGTAAGGGGAAGCTGGTTGTGGTGCCTCCCTTGTTTCATATAACTACCTCTACTGCCACCTTTTACTAGATTTTACTGTTTTTTTTTCTTTTCAAACTACATGTATTTTTTTTCAGAAGTAATTCTGAGTTGAAAATATCCATAATATGATGGAGCTAGTATTTTTAGTAGATTTTATATATATATATATATATATATATATATATATATATATATATATATACAACACTTAAATTTAAAAATTTAAAAAAACTAATTATGTGTCATTTAAACCAGTTAAATGTTAACTATATTTTATTGGCTTTGATACCTGATATGATGACTTAATAATAATAATCGAAGTATTAATCTGGACTCAATATAAGGGTGATGGCCTAGCTAATTAGCTACTTAAGCTAATGGGGCATATTAGGTGGAATGCTGCTAGGCCTTATGCCAGGTCACATGTTTAGAACAAGTGTATATACTAGGATATAATTATAAAATATTTAACTTTATCGTAGTCGTATAGCTCCATTGGGCTTTGGCCCTAATTTTGTAGGGTCGTGTGCCTTCGACTTTTGTGTCTCTTAATGTTGGACATTGCTATTTACATTCCTTTTTTTTTTTTGGCTAATTGCAACTCCTTCCTCATCTCCTTTTTATTCTATTTTTTTTTCTTTTCTTTCATCCCAGTTTATGTTCTTTTTCCTCCTTCCCTCCTTAAGCATTAATATTTTTTTTATCACATATAAACAGTAGACATAGTGTTGTTTATTTTTAAAGTATATGCATTAATGGTTAATCATTTGAAGAAGTTTTGTTGAAGGACAATTTTTTCTCTCTGCATTTAAGATCTATGGAATTTAAATCTCGGAACTAGTTTTTAGAATTAAATTTCGAAATTTGAATTTCAAAAGACATATATGATGTTTCAGAATTTAAATTTCAAAATTAGAATGGTACAGTTTTGGAATTTAAATTTTGAAAATATAAAAATACACTTTTGAAACTTAAGTTTCGAAAGCATAAATTTAAAAATACACTTTTAAAATTAAAATTCTGGAGAATAAATTTAATATTTTTTTTTAAAAAAAGAGAGGTGCAGTTAGAAAACAAGGGGTGAAAAATAACCTCTCTTACTTTGTTTGGTAAGAAAGAATTTAGGAAGGAAGAATTTATCTTTAGAATTTGTATAAATTTTAATTTTCTATCATGTTTGCTTGCATTAAGAAATTAAATTTTGTGTGATTTGTAGAAATTATTTCACCACTTAAAAGAAGAGAAAATGAAGATGAACTAATTTTTTATTTTTTATTTATTTTAAATTATTAGATATTTTTAAAAATTAAAAATAAATATTATGGCAAAAAAATATAATAAAATTAATTTTTTTAAAATTAAAATTATTTTTTAAAAATTTATATTACCAATATTTCTTTCCATTCCTTTTTTTATTCTATCCATACAATTTATTTTTTCATTATATTTTTATTTTTATTTTTATCATTCTATTTTTTTTTATTTTCTATATCATCCAAACATAGGATTAATGTTTGACTCCTTTAATCAAATATTATATATATATATATATATATTTTTTTTTTTTTTTTGATAAAAAAAAAATTCTCCTTAATGGTAAGATTTATCCCTACAATCTTTAAAATATTCACCTTTTCCCCATTTCCTAACCCCATTGCTCTCTCAAAAAAAATTTTATAAGAATAAATTATAATTAAACCTATTAAGGTTGAATAAAACTTTATTTAATAACTTTGTTGTAGTGCAGCCAAACGACACTTACATAATAGAATAATAAGAAAATAATATTGTAGTGCACCAAATGATGAACACTAAATTACAAGCATGATGTTCTAATCAGCAAGTGTAACATTGTTCTAATTATTTAAGAGATCAAAATTCACTGAATTAACGAAGAGAATGTAACCCGCAAAACATATTCGAACAGAGATTGATTCACTAAGAAGGCGCCAGCCAATTTGTGTAGAACTAGATAAGGTTTGCCATTTGCAAACCATGTGGCGCTCCTAGAAGAAGATACTCTTCAAGGGTAATCTTTTACTTTCTTTTATAGTTGTGAGAATAGATCTCAGACCTAAGTAGGAAACAAAATCATACCCAAAAATATTTGTCACTTCAGTTATAGGCGTATTATCCTGGAACAATGCTAGGGGGTAATTTATAGAGAAAAAACATAACGGTCCAATACAAATCCACAATGTTAATTCAATAACAGATTTGTATGATTCTACCCCAGCTATAGCTAGAAATGCTCCAATTTTTCACTACATAATTTTATTTTATTTTTGACTAATTATGGATAGAATACTGGCTATTAATTACTTGGATGGAGTGGTTGAAAACTTCCAACTGTATTTGTATAAGATATCAAATTCTCGTGCCCCTGCAACTTCATTCTCAGGAATTGCATTAGAAATTTCTGTCAATTCCTCATCCTTAAGCTCCATGGCCAGAGAGCCAATGTTGTTTTCAAGGTTCGTAACTTTGGTAGTCCCTATATATTATCAAAGAAATATATGATAAAGCACTCAATCATTAGTATCAATCCATTCCCATGTTTACAATATGTTATATGAACAAGATATTATACGGGTTCAATCACTCAACATATAACCTTTGTTTGGATGTGTTGAAATGTGAAGGATTGAAACTACTAGCATTGAAGTGGATTAAAAGAGAGATGATATCATTTGGTTGGCACCGCAAGTTTATTTGGCCCTAAATATTATTAAAAGTAAATGTAATTGTAACTTTTGTAATTCTTTAGTCAATTTAGGACAGTTTGTTTTCTTCTTTAAAATTAATTTTTATATTTTAATATAAAAGAATATATTTTAATGTATTTTTTAAAACTTTACTAATATTAATTTTACCTAATTTTAAAATAAACAGGACTTTAATCATTGACATTGTAGCAGATAAGTCAATTTTGTCCCTAATGTTAATGTGTTAACAATTAAATTGCCTAATAATTGTTAAAAGTTAGTGAAGTAATTTTCGATTTTATAATGTTACGGACACGTGATTCTTTACATTTTCAAATATGTATGGAAAAATATACTTAGTCGGTATTTTATATAAACTCGTTGGGCGAAATTTAGAAAATTTAGGATTTGAATTTTAAATATTGAATCTGAACTAAAGTCGGATATTTTTAGCTTAATCAAGACTTAATATGTAAAAAATCTAAAAAAAAAAAAGAACTTTTCACTTAATTTGGACATTATTTTAAAAGTTTGAATTTGAATCCAAAAATTTTTATCCTGTGTTGAATAATCCATTTATCACCTTTATGGTTTTTTAGAGTGGGAGTGAGTAGAGAAAATCTTAATCATTAAATTTAATTATTAATTATTCAAATTAAAAGTTGAAACTTCTAGTTATCTAACATTTTAAAATCGCATTCACTATTCATGTATGTTTGTATGATCAAGATTAAGTGCCTCGTATCTTACAGAAACTTCTCTCCTTGATAGTCTTTTATATATGCAGAGAGAGTGAAAATTTATTTTTAATATATAATTAATGCAATAATTTTTATACCATTTACCAATTAGAAATTATGATAGATATAACTTTTGAAGTAATTATTATAAAAATTAATGATTTACAATAATATAGTAATTTATATTGAATAACAATGTAAAAAACTTTTATATTGTTAGTCATTCCAATTATATATATATATATATATAGTTTAGAATTTATAATGTATTTATAAGTGTTAATAACTTTGAATACATAGTATAATAAATTAAACATTTTCAATAAATTTTTTTATTCAATCTCTCTCTCTCTCTCTGGAACGTATACCCATAATGATTTGGATCACACAAGAACTCCGGAACTAGTATGCAAGAATTTTTTATAAAATTAATAAATTGACAGAATCTATTTTTTGATGAGGATCTGAAAAGGAAATCTGAATAATAAAACAAGAAGCACACAACAAACAACTCATGACATGTGAATAAAGAGTCTTCACTTTTAAGTGTGACAAAGATCACATTATTACCTGGAATAGGAATAATATCATTGCCTTGATGGAGAAGCCATGCTAAGGCTAATTGAGAAGGAGTGCATCCATGTTTAGAAGCCAAGTCAACAAGTCGTTTGTAAAACACCTTATTCTTTTCCAAATTTTCTCTACTGAACCTTTGATGCATACCCTGTTATGAAAACAAAGTATTTATAATAGAAGAAAAGAAAATAAATTAATTAATTAAAATAAATCAAACTTTTCATTAACTTATACACCTTAACATTTATAAGTTTCCTCATTTAACTTCTTTTTAAGTTACATAAATTGTTTATTCATTTTATATCTTTTTCAAAAAAAAAGTTTAATTTATTTTATTTTCTCTAAGTACTTGTTAAAAAAACTTATCCAACAGTTTAATCCAACAGATTCATGCAAAACTTGAAACTTCATAACTTTGTTATTAGCTACATACCAAAATGCTCTCACTAGGCAAAGTCTCTTCCACTGCTTTTCCTGCAAAAAAGCCACGACCAAGAGGGCTATATGCCACTATTCCAATCCCTAGTTCTCTGAAAAATTTAACTTCACCTTAGACAATTTACAATGATTTTCATATAATTTTCAATTAAATATTATAATTTAAAAGCATGTGTATCTAATCTAATCTAAATGAGTCACATAAATAAACTACTATTTAAAATTCCAGCAATAGTATGATTGTAACAACAAGCTACATAAACCACACACAAGTAGTTATTATTCAATTTTAAAAAACCTGCATAGTGGAATTATCTCTTCTTCAATTTCTCTAGTCCATAAAGAATACTCCATTTGCAGAGATGTAATAGGATGAACCACATGTGCTCTCTTTATAGTGTCTGCATTAGCCTCTGATAACCCAATATATTTTATCTTTCCCTCTTCTACCAGTTTTTTGAGTTCTCCTACCTTCATTACAGAGGTCAATTTAATTTAAAACCATGTAACCATCTATAATATTTTAAAAAAATGAAAAAGAAAACATATAATTATAGAATTCAGTTAGAATACATTAATACTATTAAAAAATTATCATTTAATTATAAATTATCTTATAATAAAAAAAGTATTAATTTTGTAATAATTATTTTAAAAATTATATTTAAGATGGTTTAATTAACTTTATAAAAAAGTTTACATTAACAAAATAGTACACATAAATGTATATATATGATAAGTTAAGAAAGGTATTCAAAGCTTACAGTATCTTCAATTGGAACTGTGGTGTCAACACGATGCTGATAGTATAAATCTATGTAATTGACATCAAGCCTTTTAAGACTAGCTTCACAGCAATGTCTCACATATTCAGGGGTACCCTTCACCACAAAAGGGGTCTCATTGCTTCTAATGGAGTCACAGAAGCCAAATTTTGTGGCCAATTGGACTTTTTCACGAGGAAGCTCTTTTAAAGCCTTGATGATATACACAACCAAAGATATCTTTGAGTACATGTTATATAAAATTTACAAACTATATTTAAATTTCTAATAAAAAATTCTATTTATTGAAATTTTAACTAACATCTTTAGATACTTGTTAACGATTATAATGAAATGCTTGAGTCATTTTTACAATATATGGAGTACATTGATCTTTCTGTCAACCGGTTGTTAATCATGATTAACCAAGCTAATGAAACTATATTGGCAATTAATACAAATAATATATTTTTAGTAGCTAGAATCAAAATTTTAAACAAAGAAGTATGGTACCTTTCCAACCATGAATTCATTATCATGATTGGTTCCATAAGCATCTGATGTATCAAAAAATGTAATGCCCTTATTGAATGCTTCCTTAATAATTAAACGTCCAGCTTCATGCGAAAGAGGATCATTATAAAATCCAGATAAACCTGCACATCCAAATCCCAAGGTAGAAACCTGCATTCCACAAAAGAATATATACAAGAAACGTTATCATAATAATTACAATAGAGGTTGTTACTGTGGAGAAGTAGAACAAATTGTCATAAATTCCAAAAGCAAATTGTTTAATACTCAGATAAAGAACTCAGGAGATCATTTTAATATTAATTCAATATTTATGTAAGTATGAAAAGCAAGAAAAAAAAGTTTTAATTAAAAATTATTTGAGTTTATGAGACAAGTACACTGATTGGCTACAACAAAGCAAAAATTAAAGATCTTTGATGTCAGGGTATGGTACTAAGATTAATATTATTACTTTTTTCACTTTTCTTCTTTTCTCTAAGGACTGTATAAATTTTTGAATATTTTTATTATATTTTTCTCCCCTTAATGCCAAATAGCAGTCCTTTGAAAACAACAGCTTCAGATGATGAAGTGGTTTCAAGGATAAAGCAACCTTGATAGAATGGAAACATGAGATTAGGGAACCTCTTTAGTTGATGAAATGACATGAAAGAAAAAGGATGAAGCTTACCATTAAGCCTTGACTACCCAATTTAATTGTTGGAACATGGACTTGGGTGGTCTTCTCCATTTTCAATGCTCTCAAATGCTTGCTTTGGTGGTGCTGATGAATCAAGATGCCATGATCATGTGTGCATAATTGAAGTGAAGTCATTGTCAAATTCAGAAGGTGAGGGAACAAAATGCATGGGTCCCATCCATCCTTGTAACGTTCCTTTTCTTCCATTAAAAAGGAAGGACCACTCTATACTTTTCTTATGAAATAATCCTCGTATCACACATCCACACTATAACCATTTTTGCCTATTTTAACTTTTTTTTTTATTTTCATTATAAAATTTGCATCAATTGAACATAAACAAAGGCTGAATTCTATCTTTATTGTTATGTTTAAAAGATAGGAAAGTCTATAAAGAGAAAAAAATACGGATAAAGATATATTTTTTACTATTTAATTAAATTTTTTTAAAAAAATATGAAAAATTAAATTCTAAAAGATAAAAAATTAAAATTTTCTTTCCTCTATTTCTTTTAAGTTCAAATTTTAATTTTTTTTCTGTTATTTTTTTTAATCCAAACAAGATATAGGAGGTGTTCTTTTTATTTCCAAAAACAATATAACAAAGATCATAATATGGAAGTAAATAACCATGAATTGTTTTGAACTATGTCTGGTTTTGAACTATGAAATGTTTGAAGAGGGAATAGATGTTAGACAAGAGCAGAAACCAAATCATATGAGCATACACATACGTTCACTTGAATTTTTTATTCACTTTACTTTGTTGAGCTAAGCATAATGGTTCAATACAAACACAATACACAATAGCAAACTGGCATGATTCTTCCCTGTAAAATTCCTCCAATTCTTCACCATATAAATTCTTTGTTTCACCAATTATCAACAAAACACAGATTACTTTGATGGAGTATTTGCAAATTTCCAACTATATTTGAAGAGAATATCATGGTCTCGCGTGCCTGCAACCTCATAACAAGGAACTGCATCAGAAATTTCTGTCCACTCCTCATCTGTAACCTCCAGGGCCAGAGAGCCAATGTTGCTTTCAAGGTTCCTAACTTTAGTGGTCGCTTTAGGATCAAAGAAATGTATCACAAAGCAGTCAGCCATTAGAATCAATTCATTCCAATGTTTACAAATAATGACTTATGGTATGCCATGGACAAGATATTAGGTCCAATCAATCAGTCAACAAATGGACATTATGTCCTTGATAGATAGATGGATGGATTCATGAAAAAAAAAGTTATAGTGACATGTTTGGGATCAATTAAATTTACAGAAATGATTGGTTATTTTTCAAAAGCTCACTCAAGAAGCTGGAAAAAACAAATGATTATTTCTTTAAAATAAACTGAACCAAACATTAAGTTGCTTATTCCTTCTTCATTCAATGGTAACTAAAGAGAGATATAAGTAAATTCAATATAAGATGTAAAAAGAGGCAAATAGCAAACATCTCATCATATATGTAAACACAACACAATCTTGTGAATGTAACAAAGACTAATATTACCAGGTATGGGGATTATGTCATTGCCTTGATGGAGAAGCCATGCTAAGGCTAATTGAGAAGGAGTGCATGCATGTTTAGAAGCCAAGTCACCAAGTGTTTTATAAAACAGCTTGTTCCTTTCCAAATTTTCTCCACTGAACCTGGGATGTGTAGCCTGTTACAGAAACATCAAACTCAACTGTCGATAACTGCAAGTGTGATCCTATAGAGGTTCATGAAATGTTGAAACAGCAGCTGCATACCAACACACTCTCACTAGGCAAAGGTTCTGCCACTGCCTTCCCTGCTAAAAGGCCACGACCAAGAGGACCATATGCCACTATTCCAATCCCTAGTTCTCTGAAAGCACAAATTCATCTTGCTTAGACAATTACCAATGTCTTTCACATATTTTGCAAATATTGTAATTTAGAAGCCTATCTAAGAGAGTGAGTTATATACTTCTGGTTCTTTTTATCTGGTCTACTTAAAACAACACATGTATTGATGAATGTAATTAGTATCCTTTTTATATATCAAACTTATTTTTAATTTCCTAACATAATCTCTGTTATCATCTCTCTCATCTATGATAAGTGTGTAAAGTATTTAATAATTATGTAAGGAAGAGAGCATAATTCAAAAGATAGTAATTAACGTATTGTAGTATGAATAAACTTCTCAACAAGTACTTATAAAAGAGAAAATAAGGAAGTAAAGTGAATCAAACTTCTCTCATAAATTAAAATCAACCTGTGCATATCAATTTTTGGAGAAGTTATATGAACACGCTTCTAACATAGTTGACGTCCATAATTTGATTTTAGTTTATGGAAGAAGTTTGATATATTTTATCTTCTTATTTTCTTCTCTTACAAGTACTTATGGACAAGTTTATCCAAACTAGATCATAATCTTTAACTTCTTATTAGATAGATACAAATAGAAACAATTTTCTCTTTTTAAAAATTAATAGATAAAAAGAAACCGAGGAAGTATCTAATTACAAGATGAAAGTCAAGTATAATTGTAACAATTGACAATATAAATAGCAGAGGTAGTTATTGCATTCAGAAACCTGCATAGTGGAACTATCTCCTCTTCTATTTCACGAGTCCATAGAGAATACTCCATTTGTAAAGCAGTAATAGGATGAACAGCATGCGCTCTCTTTATGGTGTCAGCATTAGCCTCTGACAACCCAATATATTTAATCTTTCCTTCTTCCACCAGCTTTTTGAGTTCTCCCACCTTCATTATATTGATCAATTTTAAACCAAATAATCATTTATAGTTTACAAAGTGGTGGAAAAGGATGCATAACCAATAAGTTAAGAAAGCCATTAAAATCATACAGTGTCTTCAATTGGTACTGTAGTGTCAACTCGATGTTGATAATACAAATCAATATAATTTACATCTAGCCGCTTAAGACTTGCTTCACAGCACTCCCTCACATATTCAGGGGTACCTTTTACCCCAAAAGGTATCTCATCAGATATGAAAATGCCAAATTTTGTAGCCAGTTGGACTTTCTCACGAGGAAGTTCTTTTAAAGCCTGATGACAGAAGCAACAACATGTTTTTAGTACATGAAATTTAAAATTTACACCACCCTTTACCCCCAACAGATGATTGCATAAAACAAGCTCATATTTAAGTGAAGTTATGGTGAAATCCTTGAATTAAAGAGTTAAGACATAACAACAGTGCATGTCATCGCCACTTTCAACAATATATGGATCACAGTGGTCTCGCTTTGGTAGGATACAATTGTAAAATATGGTACTTGAATCTCACATTGGAAGTATGAGATTCTAGTTTAGGGTTTACAAGGTATTGGACTCTCCACCTACAATAGCTGGTTTTTGTAGTGTAGTTCTTTCAAGATTTGGTATGAGAAACTTCTACCATGTCTTTAGTTTGCAAATGAAACATGGTGAGATGTTAGGATGCAATTGCAAGATATGGAACTGGAGTGATTTTAATATGGGGTTATGAAGCATTGAGATCTTCAACTATAACGGCTTACTTTTGTAGTGTGATTCTTCCAAAGTTCTTATCATTTTGCCAGTCAGCTGTTACTACATGGTTGCTTATCCAACTAATGTATTTTCAGCACCAACTATCAGAATAGAAAAGATTAAGTAGGGGGTAATAAGATACCTTACCAACCATGAATTCATTATCATGATTGTGTCCATATATATCTGCTGTATCAAAAAATGTAATACCCTTATTGAATGCTTCCTTAATAATTAAACTTCCATCTTCATGTGAGAGGGGAGCATTGTAATATCCAGTTAAACATCCACATCCAAAGCCCAACCTAGAAACCTGAATTCAACAACAAAAAAAAAGAATATACTCATGAAAACCGTAGATATAAATTGAGAAAAAAAAGAAGCAGAAATGTTACTGTATGTAACTCTTGTTTCTATGTGCTACTGTAAGTCAACAAATGTCTACTCCACCCCTTTATGGCTCCATGGCAACATGAAAAACATGGAAGTTTAGACAAACCTAATAATCTGAAAACAGAACTAACATGGATGTCAAGTTTAATTGATGACACCAATTGTAGCAGGATAGTGATTTTTTATCAATCAGTAAGACCATGACTGTTCAGTGCTCTCCGAATGTAAGATAATCTAAAATCTTGGGCTATCCATATAACATTAACAATGACGGCTAGTCAAAAATAGAATTCCAAATTTTAAAGTAACAAGATATTTGCCTTCAAGTAACAGCATGCACTAAATGCATGATAGAAGATGCAGTGAAGTCTTTGCAATTAACTAAGTGATATCAGAATTTAACTAAAGGTAACTAATCCTAATTAACAGAAGTTAAATATATATGATGAAAACAATCATCTGGGAACAGCAAGATAGACCCCACAAAATTGAAAATTCCTAGAGGATTATTGAGGAGAAATTGAGGAGGAAAGTGCCATTATAAAAGGTGGAAAAGTGTGTCCCAATGACCCTTTGTCCCCAAGCTTCCATTACCAATAATGAGCTATCTTAGATTCTTAAGGCTTGTATTGTACTTTTAGAGACAATCCATACTTATGAGTGCAAATCTATATTGAAGCAAGACACCTTGCCAGAGAGGCCTAAATTGAAAGTGTCTGAAACCCCTCTTCCACTCACCATAACAGAAAATACTAGCAAAAACAAAATGTATGATGGCACTGAACTAAGATTAGCAAAAACAAACTGTGTTAGTACTACCACAATATAGCTATCAGGAAAACTTCATTATTCATTTAAATATTAATTGAAAATTTGTTTGTGATTGTGAATACGAGAATCATTCTTTTATTTTTAATGTAAAATTAAGACCTTGTTTGTTTTACAATTAAAAAATTAATTCTCATGCTTTATAATAAAAAAATATGTTTTAATAGAAATATGTGGTTCAAATTAATTTATACACATAACTTAATCATGTTCAACCGTTCAAAATTAGTTTCATTAAGATCAATTCTATGCAAATTTAAAATAAACGGGTACTAACAGAATTGACAAAAATAAAACCAGATACCCATCCTTCAAAAACAAAGAGCTTTAATGATATTGGATCGAACTAAAAAAATGGTTGATGAAGCTGTCAATTGTGAATAACAGTTTCAGATGATGAATGAGCGGATTCAAAGCATAAAACTAGGTAGTTATTAGTAACAAGGATACAAACATGAAACACCCCATGTTACCTATTCTTGGGTTAATAGAATATTGTGTGTCATAAACATAAAGTAAGCTTAATTACCTCTAATCCTTGATTACCAAGTTTAACTCTTGGGATATGCACTTGGTTGGTCTTCTCCATTTTCAATGCTTACAAGAGCTTTGGTGTTACTGAATGAAGATGCCAAGAAGACTTAAAAAAATAAAGCACTTAGCACTGAAAGTTGACAACGACAGAAAGAACCCCACCCATCCCAGGCATGAAAAATGTTTAATTTTAACCATTAATATACATTATAAAAATAATACTAATATTGGGAATAATTAGAGATGATAATAAGCGAACATATCAAGGAGAAAAAATAATAACAATAGCAAAACAGTACCTCTATATATATATAATAAAAAATAATGTTATTTACACAACAACTTTTGTATATATATATTAGACAAGTATTTGCCGACAGAGTTTGTCTGCTTAGATTGAATTCGTGTTGCATAATATTTACATATTTAAGTTATGTTGTTGATGTGAAAATTTCATTTTGACAAATAATTTGTAAGTATCTATGTAAATGTTTTTTGAATTTTAAAATCCAACTCACCTACATTTTTATCTAAAAGAAAGAATAAATATCAAACAATTATTTTTTCCAATTCTATAAGTTAAAACTTAACAAATAAAACTATAAAAATTATTATATAACTAAAAAATTATTAAATTGTACCTAAAAAATAATTAAATAATTTTAATATTCTGAAAAGTATCAATCGATGATGTATTTTTTGATTTTTCTTTTTTTTTTACTCCATAACTATAATAAATTTAAATTTAATTCTTCTAAACTATTTTAAATTGCATAAAAAACAATAAAAGTAAGGACATAGAAAATAGATACATAAATGATATACATTAATATCTTTTTTAATAAATATCTAAGTTTTAATAAAAAAAAATTAATGAACAGTAAATTTTTATTAAAAATAATATTTAATATTATCAATATATTAAATTTTATAATTTTTAATAAAAAATGTATAAATTTGTATTACATGGCTTTATGTATATAATAAAAAAATCGTACATGTATATATATTATATATAAAGTGATATAGAATCATCTTTAATTCAATCAAAACAGAAAAATGGATTCTTTGCTGTCAAAAAGTGACTGCACTAAGCACAACCATAAAAAATTACTCTCTATATATTAAATAATAAAACAAAATATAACACAGAAAAATTTTGAACCTTTGCATGGTGATTGCTGGATTCTGAAGTTTTTTAATGGTAGAGAATCCAGGTCCTTAACATAGCTTGAAAAACAAATGGAGACACCTATTCTATGCTAATTTTAGAAAAAAATAAAATGAACTTGTATATACCTTATACTTAAGCCTAGGTCATTAATTTTTTATTATGCTTATAACAAAAAAAAACAACAACCACAGTATCAACTGTTAACTTTTCTATTTTTGGAAAGTTATAACATTCCTAATAATTATACCACCTCCATGGCAAAATCACCTTTTTTTTTTTGTTTTTTTCATTCTCCCTCAAATTTCTGCAGTGCACTTCCCACTCCTGAAAATTTGTCCGAAAAGGAAGGTGATGGAAGTTAGAGGGGATCCATATTTAACCTTAACTGACTCACACTAAAAACCTACCTTTCATTACTATATACCTTAATTTTCACTGTTAAGAGACAAAAACAACTAACTCTTCTTTGTGCTTCTTGTTCCATCTTTTTGAGGTTCCATTCCATTCAAATCAACAACAACAACAACACACACATAACATGCTTGGAGTTTTTGACAAATCTGTGGCCAAGAGCCCAGAGGGTCTTCAGGGCCCAAAACCAAACTCTGTTTCTGCACTCAAAGATGGGTTTTTGGCTCAACACTTCGCCTCTATTCACCCTTCTTCTGTTACCCTCAACCTTTCCTCTTCGGGTGTCTTAGCCTATTCTCTTAACAAAAACAATCCAATGCTCCCAAGGTGCAAACACCCCAATTCTCTAAAAATTTCATCCTTTTATATTATATATGAAAATGGACCCTTAGTTCTCTTATTCTATGTTGTTGACATTATGTTGCTTCAATTTTTTATTATCTGGGTGCCTTTGAAGAGATCAAAGTTGGAGCCTTGGTGATTTTATTATTTTTTATTTTCCTTATATTGTTTGGCTTTATTTTGATCTGTGTATGATGAAATTTGTTGGGACGAGGGTGTTGTGTAGTTTTTATACTTTTGTGGAGCTTGGCATCTTACTATAGAAATTCAATTTTTATGGTCAATGGAAAAATGTGTGGAATATAATTGCTCAGATTATTATTTTTTTCTTTACAATCACTTTGTCTGAGCTTTGCTAGAAGTTTCCTTGGCCAGATCTCATGGATTGTGCAGTTTATGATAACCATAGATTTTCAGAATTGTCACTGTATAAAGTGATTAAGATATGCATACTTGTTCTTAATAGAGACTTGTCATTTTCCATGTGTTTCTTTTTTTGGGTCATGTGTATTGTTAGCATGCAATGATTCCATTTAGAAAGTTGTTTAACATATTGTTATATAAGGCATGAGAAATATTTAATATATCATATAGGTCCTCCTTGAGAGTTGTTTGGTGTGTTCTAAAATAATGTTTATATCTGTTATTATCTTTTCTCAGATCTTAATGTATAGTTTTCTCTTTTGTCAATTGTCAGTATAATGAGGACATCCAATGTGTAATCTGTGGCAGAGTCATTTGTTAATCTTTCCACCATTGCCTATATCTTTTTCTATTGCTTGCCTGATATTTTCCTTCTAACATTACACCTATTATTCTCTTTTGATCCAAGTCAAATACTTTGTTACCAAAATCATCATTTTTGAAACTGCATTTTTTTTAATGAGATCACTAAAAAGTGATTCTATAAAAAAAATGGTGGAATAAAGTTATTAAAATATATATTAAATGTCATTTATTTTTATTTTCTCATGCTGCCAGGCTGTTTGCTGTTGTGGATGGCATCTTCTGCTTGTTTCAAGGCCACCTTGACAATGTTGCTAATCTTAAGCAACAATATGGATTGACCAAATCAGCAAATGAGGTTATCATTGTGACGGAGGCTTACAGGACTCTAAGAGATCGTGGTCCCTATCCTGCTGAGCAGGTTCTGAGAGATTTCCAAGGAAAATTTGCATTTATCATCTTTGACGGTGGTTCCAAAACTGCATTTGTTGCTGCTGTGAGTAATCCTTGGCCACTTCTTTGTCTTCTGTCTTATTTGCCATAATTTGCTTCTCTAATCCCAGTCCTTTACAGGATGCTGATGGCAGTGTTCCCTTCTGCTGGGGAACTGATGCTGATGGAAATCTTGTTCTTTCAGATGATGCTGACATTGTATGTAAAAGCTGCGGGAACTCTTCTGGACCATTCCCTAAAGGTAATAATAACATGATTTGATTACCCCGTAAAAAAAGAAAAGATTTAATGTGGTATGGTAGGTGAATCCCTAGGCCTTGTGTTAAATATCTTATATTATGGATTAGTAACTGCATCCAATCTCCAAAAACATTTCACTTGTTTCGAATTTTCTCTTTTCAAAGACCTTGCTTTTAAAAACTATCTGTGAGCATAAGTATATTAGAAGTGGCCCGGAATGAAGTAATGAATAATGAGTTTGATGGCTTAGAAATGGGAAATGCCGGGATACTGACATCATCTTTTGTGTAAGATATGTGTTGAGATCCTACATCAATTATAAATATGATCAAATTTGAGCTAAATGTTTGGATAATCCTCACTTCAAAACTTAGTTGTTAGGATTGTGTTAAGTTTAGCCTAAATTAAGATTATTTCAGAGCTTATCATAAATCTAATATTGGGATCACCCTCAACTATCCAAAAAATCATTCCTATAAAGATTTTGGATATATTGAGATTCTACATCGGCTATGGATGATTCTCATCTCATAAGTTAACTTTTGGAGTTAAGTTCAGGTGTATAAATGTGCAGCAAATCAAACTTTCTTACTGCCCTACTAACTCTTCAATCAAATTTTCAGTGTTTTCTGTGCAATTATCCTTTTCAAGTTCCTCTTGCTCTATTGATTGTGAACTATCAATGTTTCATCCATATCATGCATGTATTTTGCAAATTATTTGGCTAACATGGCTAAAGTAAAATCTATATGCATACATGTTTAGGATGCTTCTTTACAACATCAGGAGGTTTAAAGAGTTTTGAGCATCCATTTAATGAGTTGAAGGCAGTACAAAAAGTTGACAGTTCTGGTCAGGTGTGTGGTGTAACTTTCAAGGTGGATGCTGAAACTAAGAAGGAAACCACTGGCATCCCAAGAGTTGGGAGTGCTGCTAACTGGTCTTCTCATTACTGATTGCAACTCTATTTTGTTTGAACTAAGGCCTTTTATATAGCTAGACTCAGTTGAATTTCCCAGCTTTACACATCATCTGTTCCCTGCATGCATGTCACAACTGTGAGGCTCTACCCAGCAGTGAGTCCTTAGCTTTGTCATCTTAGTTACTTGCAATCTATATTGAGTTGTTACTTTCTGGGCACATATCATGTAATAATAGCAACCTGCACACTTGTTTTTCCTAGAATGTGGGCTGTTTGCTGTTTTTATTTCATCTCATTTTACTTTGGATTTGTTTTATTACTACATAAACTGTTAATGTGATGGAAATTATGTCAAACAATGTTTGTCTACTTAATGTTTTGTTTGGTTGGGGAAAAGGACAAGAAAAAAAAAAGAGGAAGGAAAAAGAGATATGAAAAAGAATTTCATTGTCTTTATTTATGAAAATAGGAATAGGAAGGAAGGAACTAATTTATATTGATTTTATTGTATTTTTATTTTTTAAATTGGTGAGAAAATAGAAAAAAAAAGTATGTATTTTTTGTTGTTTTTTTTATATTTTAAACTGTTAAAATTATTATATATATTTAAAAATATAAAAATAATATATATATATATATTGATAGAAAATATAATTAAAAAATTAAATTTTTAAAGTTAAATTTTATTTTTTAAAATTTGTATAAAATAAAATTTATACTACTAATATTTTTTCTCTTTCTTTTTTATTAATTAAATATTATTTTTTTCATATTTTAACTTATACAAACAAAATTTTTTTATTTTTATTTTTCACTTGATTGAAACAAAGCATAAGAGATGTTTGGTAAGGAATTATTTTAAATTTTTCTAGTTTTAAGTTAGAAATCTTAGATTTTTGTGTTTATTATGAATATTTAAAAGTATTTACAAAATTAATATTCTCAAATGTTTTTCAACAAAATATTCTCATGTGATGAAAATTTAAGATTCTTACGAAGGTAGAAAAATTTTAACTATATTTATGAAAACATTCTTAAGGTAAAGCAAATTCAAATGATGGATTAAAAATAAAATTCAAATTCTACATACCAAACACCCCCTATTTAGGTCAATGGTTCCTAAAGTGTCAGGCCCGGTTTAATCGTAACGTAGGTAAAGCAAGGCCTTTTAACCTCCAAAAAATTTATTTACATACCATTTAAAAATAAATAATTAATAATTAAAACAAATAATATTAGACAATTAAATATTTTTTATTTTTAAAAAGTCCATACATTAATAAACTATTCAATATTTCTAAATAGCATTTTTTCAGTGATTACTATTTAAGTAACACAGATTAAGAGATTTATAATCAAAACACTCATTTTAATTTTAATAAAATTGCTGTTATTGGTTTGGAAGGCCTTATAATAAAATTTGATTTAAGCCTAAATACATTGAGACGGTCCTCACTGGTGTGCTTAGAAGAGTCAAGTGATAACATCTCATGAGAAAATGTAAACTTCTGATATATATTTTTTTGTCAATGTTTATCAATGCGGCATTTTATTTTTTAAACTGTACCTTGGACCTTATAGGATCTTAATATTGGTGACCGCAAGATTTAAAGTGGTTCCGAACTTCAGGTGTTGAAATTGAAGTATATGTGGTAGTCACTATGAAGGAATCTCGTTGAAAAACAAAAAGTTAGAATGAGTGAATATACTATAATAGCATTGTCCACTATGCTTGTGATAATTTTTTAAAACCACTAATTCATTTGTACACTAATCTTCTAACTAGTTGTGCATCTTGAACCCTAATATTGTCAGTTAATTCAGTTGGAAGTGTTTAATTACTATTTAATGTTCGTAGGTTTATAAACGGTGCACATTTGTCATTTTGAAGCTATACAGGAAATACAGTTGTGTTTGTATTGTTAAACAGAATAGAAAAATATGCTGAAATTTGTTACAAAGAAAAATACAAATCACCTTTATTTGCTAACCAAAATAAACATGATTGCCTCATACCAACAAATGCGAACTAATAATTAAGGTGGGCAATTAACATAACTCCTGCATAGGTACTATTGTTAAATTAATATTTTTAATTAAAAAATTACGTTATCTGTTAGGTAAAAGTTCAAAAGAAAAAGCATGAAATAAAGAAAACGAAATTAGGAAGAAAATATTTTACCTATTAAAAGGACTGATAATAATTAAATACTTTAAACCTAAGCTGAAACCTCCATTTCTTGTCTGATTTTGATATCCTATTAGCATGTAACTTTGCAACTCATTGTTAACCGGTTAAATATGTTAGTAAATGTTTAAACTACTCGAGTATTCTACCAGAATTGCCAAGTTCTCGTGATTCAGTTCGAAAACAGCAATAACTAGAAAAGGGTGATGTTGAATAATTGAGCTCCATAAATGATGCACC
The DNA here is from genome assembly GCA_037954105.1 of Canavalia gladiata. NCBI lineage: Eukaryota > Viridiplantae > Streptophyta > Magnoliopsida > Fabales > Fabaceae > Canavalia > Canavalia gladiata. Next base: position 64,834,956 of record CM075660.1, read on the forward strand.
AAGAACGTTATTGATCATGTAACACTTCTTAACTATGGGAGGCTAAGATAATCTCCTGTGGCCTGTACTATTATCCTGATATATACCCGCATCTACCTTACTGTCCACATCCTTCCTCTTAGACCATCTAATTCTGACACCCATATGTTCCTAACAGCCAAGTCATCAAAGTTTGCTTCATTTTTCCATGGGGTTGGAATCACAATCAGAAACTCCAGGCTATCTTTGGGAAGGATCTCTGGCTGGAATCCTGGGTAAGGTGGAATCAAAATGACAATGATGACTCTCATGGCAGACATGGCTTCAAAGAACTTAGTGTAAGATGTCAAAGTTCAAGAATGGGTCAAAGCACTTCCTGAAGAAAAAAAAATACTAAATAAGATTAAAATGCAAGCGGTATGCAGAAAAAGATACGCTAGTTAATGTCAAATGCTGTGATGCACAGGCGGCATTATTGGCATGCCCCTGATGGTCTGATGAAAGAAATGGAAAAACCCTATAGTTGAGATTTAGCTACAATGGCTTAAAAGATGGATTCAAAGGCACAACAGCAGTAACAGGAAATGTTGAAAAATTTACTACTTTTGATTAGAATTAAAGCAAACAATTTTTTTTAAAATGTAGACCAGGACTGAGGAGGAAAAAAGAAAGTGATCTGGTCGGAACCTAAGATCATCACTAAGCTGACAAGGACATACTTCAGGATCCTCTTCACTGGTGAATAGATGTAAAGGAAAATCAAATTCCATCCAATTAATGAGTCAAACAATGTAGCATTTAGCAGTTCAGCAAGGATGGCTCACCAGGCACATCAAAGAAAAATTCTAGTGGTTTTCCTTTAATGCCACCATGAAAATGAAATTGCAGGAGCAGCAAATAATAGAGCAGCACCTGCAGCTAATCCTCCAGCTGTGGCCTCAATGACACCATTACCACCTGCAATTAAATATAGAGGAAGGTTGAAATATCAGTGATTCTTTTATATTCATGTTTACTAGAATCTACATATACATAAAATCCAAATGTAAAACATGTACAATGAACAAATCTTGAACCTATTAGAATATAAACTGGAAAATGACTTCCCATTCTATTTCCAATTGGGTCAATAAAGAATTTAATCTTCAAAGCTTCACAAAATAATCAACAACTGTTTAGCAGAAATCTGTATACCTAACATTTTGAGTGAAAAGCACCACATTCAGGCCTGACCCATAACTAAAAGCCAATTAATGGCAAATAACAGAGAAAGCAAAATGTTTGATACAATATGGTCAGCCATTATTAGCCACATCCCTTGCCCACTATTATTAAAAAGAAAAAATTGAAATATTCACTATCACAGGTATAAAATGAGCTTTATGTTGAAATTCAGGCAAAAAAAGATAATCTGCTGATAACAAAGAGCAAATTCAAATTTGCCTTATAAAACAAGTGAAATTTATAAATAATGGTCATATAAACTTAAAGCTCTGCTCCAAATGAATAATATATACTACCTAGAGTAGAAATTGGTCGGGAAAAGGGGAGGAGGAGGAAACGGAGGAGACCCTAGACAAGGCTTGTGACTGGCCAACATAGATCCAAGCTTACACAAAGCTGCAAGAGCTGCCATTCAGCAAACTTTTGTAAATCAAAACCAATCAATGGAAGGAGATATATACTGTAAAGATGACAGGTCCACCAATTGTCAAAGAATTAACATCAAAGAACCCTTTTTCTTTTATCATGATCCCCAAAAGTCATTCTTTCAATGAGAATAGAAAAAGAGCAAAGTTATAATATTTGAAAAGAAAAAAAAAGATTTGAGATAATGGAATGCACAACATTATCTAGCCCAAACTTATAATATTTGAAAAGAAAAAAAGAAGATTTGAGATACTGGAATGCAGAACATTATATAGCCCATCCCCAATGTATGTCACCCGAAAGAGACAAGCATTTCAGAACCATAAAAATTAATTACATTGGAACTAATGCTTCCAAACTTACTGATCTCCATGCATCTTATGATCTTTTCTCAGAAAAGCTTCTTGGCACCATCAATTCTCACTTGTTTCTATTCCAGAAGAGATGAATAATTGTCTCAACAAATATGACAGAAGGGAGCCAATCATTGCTTTTCATTTATAAAAGCAGAATTTTCTTTATTCTAACAATCCATCTTTACAAAGCTCCTTGATTATATATGTTTGGACATCTGGATGACAGCCTCTAATGGAAAGATGCTGGGAAATCTTCTGCGCAGTCTTTAGCTTCCCACCTTTGTACAACCCATCAATAAGTATATTGTATGTGTGCAGATTAGGAGTGATACCTTGATCAACTATTTGGTATAATAATATAAGTGCCTTGTCAAGTTGCTGCCTGCTACATAAAGCATTTAACAAGATATTATAGGTTACAATATCTGGAACCAAATTCCTGAAACACATATCATCAAAAAGTTTCACAGCTTCATCCAATCTTCCATTCTTGCAACAACTACTAATCAGGATGTTGTAACTCCAAACATTAGGGGCAAATCTTCTCCTAAAGATGAGGCGTTTGAATAATGCAATTGCCTTGTCAGAATGATCAATTCTACACAATGATTCTAACAAGATATTGTAAGTGGTTACATCAGGAGGTGTTTGACCACAATAATGCATTTCATCAACAAACTTCCATGCATATAAAATTCTCCCAGATTTGCATAAGCCATCAACTAGAGAATTGTAAGTTACAATGTTTGGCTCTAAATTATAAAGAACCATATCTTGAAATAGATTCATTGCTCTATCAACCCTTTTGATCTTGCAATAACCTTGAATCAAGATGTTATAACTCCACACATCAGGCACCAGACCACTTTCAATCATCATATCAAATAATTTTCTTGCCCCATCCACATTATTGTTTAAACAATATCCATGCATCAAAATAGTGTAAGTAATGACATCAGGTTGTTCACCTCTTTCAATCATCCCATCACACATATCATGGGCTTGTAAGAGCATCCCTTTTCTGCATAATGCATCAATTATTATGTTAAACGTACAAACATCTAGGTTGATGTTTTTAGCGGCAATCTTATTTAGCAATAATGTAACTTCTTTCCAATGACCGGCATGAGACAAATCATAAATTAATGAACTATAAGTGAAAATGTCAGGGGAAATTCCCTGAACAATCATTTTACAGCACAAAACATGTGCTTCATTTCTAAGTCCATATTTGCACAGACCGTGGACAATTGTATTATACATTAGAAGATTGCGCTTAACCAACTGTGCTTCCATTGTTCGAAGCATCTGAATGGCCGCTCTTGTTTTTCCAGTCTTACACAGCCCATTGATTAAGGTTCCATATAAAACCTCATCAAATCGAATTCCTTTTGCAACCATTTCATCGCAAATGTCTACTGCAACTGGCATTTTACCACTAACACACAACCCTTTTTCACCATTAGCATACAACCCTTTCATCAGTGTAGTATAAGTTACAACATTTGGTCGACAACCCCACTTGAGAATCTTACCCATTACAGAGAAAGCAAAACCCATCTGACCCATATGACAGAAACAATTTATCAAGATATTCAAAGTAACTATAAAAGGCGCAATACCATTAGACTCTATTTGGGTATAAAGATTAATAGCTGTGGTATAGTATTTCATCTTTACAACTTGTCCTAAGATTTTGGTGAATTCCACAATTGATGGTCGAGGATGCATGGTGACCATGCGATGAAACAATGCTACAGCATCATTAATACTATGAAATTTGTATGTGTTTTGTGATGGCAACGGCTGCGAATGAAGATGTATCCTCCTTGTGTGCGGAAGAAAAGCAAGGAAGGTAGATGATGGCATAAGAAAGCAGGGAAGTTTGGGAATTGCATACCTCGTTGTACATGACATGTGCTCTACTCCTAACACAATACAAGGAGTAGATACAGCTTTGTTCCCTGTGTCCTTCTGCCACCTTTAAAAACAAAGCAGTAGAATTACACGAGAGAATGGATATAGCTTTCTTTTTCACAAATTCTTTCTTTCTGAATTAAAACACTAAAAATGTAAATGAACAGACAATGAGTATATGTCAATTTTAAACTCATTTGAAAATTGATAATAATCATAAGAAAAGGGAATAAGATAGATAGGAAACATAGAGACATTTTGTCAAACAGATGAACTGCAGTATACATAGGGAAGGGGGTTAATTAGAGCTGTCAAAACCGACCTGTTAAGCACAACCCTATCCCTAGAATATATGGATTAGACCAAAAACCTCACAGGGCCAACCCATTGGGCTAGGACTGCTTTTGGGCTTTTTATTCAACCCAATTAACACTTATAATAATAATTGAAAAGGTTCCTAACAGTTGGTGATTTGTGCATTAGAATGGTGTGATCCTAAAAGGACAATCCAGTGTTCAAGGATCCCATCTAATGGTGTGAATTTAATGTACCAATTTCTTTTAACTACTTACGTTGAATAAAATATTAGGATAAAGATACTCATAGTTTAAAGGGATGAACAAGAATAAAGGTTGATTTACATATAAAAATTACCATACACTTATCTATATTTTAAATTCAACTGCTTATAATTTTTTAAAAAAAATATATATATAAAAGAATATTATACAGTGATAAATAGAATTGAAATTTATATATTTTTATGTATTACAATTATTTCACGGTGAAAAAAGAATAGCCAGAATTTTATTATAACTGTTAGTCAAGGCCAATGAGCTACAGTGAGGATTGGGGAAGGCTGTTCCATGGACTAAAGTTCATATTTCTTGTTTTGTTTCTTATCTAATTTGTTATTTTCTTTTATTTTGAGAGAAGATGCTATATTTTATCATGTTTATTTGTTGATTGTAAGATGGCTTTTTTAAATTTTGTTATTGTTTGTTGATGTAAGTTTTGTTTGGCTGTTCATGGAATTTTAATTTAGTCATTTTTGAAAAAAAAAAAAGGTTCAAATTTTTTTTATGCTATTTGAATATTTTAAATTTAAATAAGTTAAAAAATATTATTGATAATAATGAATATTTTGTTATATTAAGTAAGAATAAACTAAAGAAATGTTACTTTTAAAATTGATGAAAAGATTTATTTAAATTAAAATATATTATCTTTACTAATATTAATATTATGTTTGTCTTTCTGTCTTTTTTAGTTTTCAATAAAATGTAAAATTTGATAATTTATGAGAAGAAAAAATTAACATAAAATGATTTAATTTGCAGGACACAGAGTATCATTTACTAGCAAGGACATGGCATGGCTTTTCATTCTATACTATATTTTTTAACATAAATTAAATATAATATTTTTGAAAAATATTATTAAAATTAATAGGTAATATTATTTTATATTTTTATAATATTTTTAAATTATTACTAATAATATTTTATGATATAAATCAAATATAACATTTTTAAAATATTATTTTAATAGATAATATTTTTTAAATATTATAAAAAATATGATATATTACAATGATTTGATGTTCAATATTAAACGACAATGCATAACTTACTATTAATCTTTTATATATTTTAATTTTTTTTAAAAAATAATTTTAAGAATAAATCTTAGATGTAATATTACAGATATTTTTAATATTTTTTAATTAAAATTAAAATTTTATCTTAGTAACTAATATCAATTTTTATTATATTAGTTATCAAATTAAAACTTTAATTACAATTGAGATGGGGTATCAGTAAATATTTTAACGTTTCAATATAAAAATAAATAATTTATTTATGAGTTATTTTTGTCTTTTATATAAAATTTGAATGCTTATGAACCCTCATCGAAACTAAAGAACATCTCCTCTTAATAATAATAGTAGGATTAACCGTTAAATTTTCTAAAAGCAGCAAGATGGATCGCATGAGCCTTATACGGTAATCTGTGTATGTGAATACATGGAAAGTATTGAGTACTTCAATAGTTTAAAATTAATCTAATACTTCTCAACTTTGAAACAAATGAGTTCATAATCTTTTAGTTTGACTTATACACAATTTTAATTTCTTAAATCTCTTAATTTTTAAAATTTGATAAATTTGATTTCTTTACCAATTTTCTTGATCTTAAACTTTTAAATCTCATTTCCTTTTCAGAATTTTTTACAAATTAAATTGGTTAAATTGTTTAAAACCTTTTTCATTCTAGACTCACCAAACAAACATATCAAATTTCACTCAAAATAAAGTCTCAAATTTTATTTTAAATTCTAATTTTATATTTTACAAAATCCTTTCTTATTTTATAAAAAAAATTCACTAAATTTTAAAGTTATGTAATATCTTAAATATAACGTAAACCTTCAAATATTTGCATAGAAAATGAGAATTAGGTAAATTTTGAAAAAGAAAATTAATGGATAAAGCAAATTTGTTTAAAAATAGAAAACTTAGTTAACTTAAAAAAATTAAATTAAAATTATACATATAACAAATTAAAAACAACAAAATTACAATTTGACCTTAAAATTATTTAATAGGTTGCGGATGCATCATGCCCCAGCTGTTCTTTGTGTGTCTCCTTTTTTCTTTATAAGCACCCACTACTAAGCTGTGTAGCTACTTTGAATCTCTCTTCTTACAAGGCACTTCTACATACATATCGTTTTAATGAATAATCTTGTGCTTAATTTTGGTACTTTTCATTAATTACATCTATATATATTTTAAATTTTAATGTGTTAATAGATTAATAAATATTTGTAATTGATTATATAATAAATTATATAATTAAATTAATTATTATTTTATATAAAAATAACTACAATATTTTTTATTAATTGATTATATTTTTTAATCGATTATCATGCTATTAATAAATGATAATCAATTATAAAAAATATTATAGTTATCTTTATATAAAATATGATTAATTTAATTATATAACTAGTTATATAATTAATTATACATTGTTATTAATCAATTAATATCCTAAATTTTAGAATATTTGTGAGTAAAATTACTTAACATATGTTCAATAATTATTTTTTATCTTGTTACTCATATGTAGAATTCTTATATATTACTTGGTTAAAAAAATAGAAGTAAAGAAAAAGAAAAAAGATTTATTTTAATGTTATTTTGTTTGATTCAAGTTTTTTAAAAGAAAGAAAAATGAGATATAAAATCTCATTTAATTTAGTTTTAGTTCTCTTCCAAAAAAGGAAGATTTATAAAAATAAAAAATAAAAGTAAAAATAGTTATTTTTAAATCATTTCCTTTCTATCTTGAATTTTTTTTTAAAAAAATTATTTTTCCCCTCTCCACTCTTTAATTTGAAACAGTTTCTTCAATGTTATGTTAGTACACATAAGTGACATAATACAAGTCTAAGTGTGACTGTGTTGACCATGAATAAACTATTTTGAAGCCACAGGTAGTAATGAAAAAATGACTTAAACACCCTGCGAACATAGAGTGGCAGGGTGTCTTAAAGACTTGCACATGTGACAAAAATATTCCAGTGAATAGAAGAATGGAAATGTGTTTTTCTGCTTTAGATGCTGCAGAGATTGCTTTACATGGCCTGGTTAAGCTCCCTATTCCTTTTCCTTTTCTTATTGATCTTCATTTCATATGGTAAAAAAATACTGCATTTTGTATTATAAGTAAAGAGTTTTGATTCACATTATACATTCATTTACACTTTTTATCTAATTATTAAAATTAAAAATATATATTTAATAATTTACATTTAAATGTAAAATAGTATAACTTGTGTAGGAATATATTTTTTTAGAGTAAGTTGAAATCATTTGGATAAAAATGGAATGGTTTAAATTCTAATTTTATCAAATCAGATTTAAAATTTAATTGAGTCTAAACCATACAATCTTAATCCAATGACTCTCATTTACTTGTTATACTAAATACATTCATTTTACTTCATTGAATAGTCATCCTTTCCTATTTTTCTATCCTTGACTTGGTTGGTAGTTTTTGTTTCATTGAGATCCCAAATTAACCAAACTTTCATCATAGGGGAACAATTTTTGGGTTTGAGGAAGCTTCTTTTGTTCTGAGTGGTAAAAGTAAATCTTCCACTATAGGCAACAACTAAAATTTCGATACAAAAATCCAAATTTTAATGTCCTTGTAATTGGCTGAGAAAAAATAGATGCTCTCTCATCTCATGCTATCATTGATTATTTTTATTATCTAACAGCACTGGCCAATTCGTTGAGTTAGATCTATAATGATTATTCTTTATACATTTGCTTGAAACTTTTTTATTTTAACTAATTATTTTATCCGTATAATGCACATATTTATGAACATTTTAAATTTAAATAAAATAAATTAAAATTTAATAATACTTTTATTATTAATCAACGTATTACCTGTACAATGATTGAGTATTTTTAAAATTAAATTAAATTTATAAATTAAAATAATTTTAAAATAGTAAATATAATTAATAAAAATATTATATTAATAAAAAATTAAAAATAAAATATAACATAAGATTTTTAATAATTTGATATATCTAAATTTTAAATTTAAAAATTAAATTTCAATTAAGATTACATATTTTAAATTTAGTTTATCAAAAAACTAAATATATTTTTAAATATTTTATAATATATAAATATTTAAATTTTAAATAAAATAGTATTTTTAAACAGATTAAATTAAATTTTTAATTTTTTATAATTTTATTTAAATTATAATTAAATTCTTAAAATTTTTAAATTAAATTCATAAAATTTTATTTTTTAATTATTATCATCATTAAACATTTGTTAACATCGAATAATATCCGATAATTAGGAAAAATAAAACAAACAAGTAAAAGAAAAAAGGAACCAATATTGAAGATCTTCAAAATTAGTGTTTGGGATGTCAAATATATAGTCACAAGGGAACCAAACATAATGGCAAAGCATCGAACGACCATTCCAATTGGCTAAGTGAATTTATTTTTATCAAATTCCTAATTTTATAAACGTCTTATTTAGTTAATTATTATTTTTAATATAATAAGACAATTATTATTCATAACAAAAATTAGTTTTATCTTTAATTTTTATTTAAATTTTAAAATATTTATACAATACATAAGCAATTTAATTATTATATTAAATAATAATAAATTAAAGAGATAAACTCTTAAAATTGAAGAGAAAATTATAAAAAATAAAACACACCATCTTTACTAATATGGCACATTAAAATTTTAAATTCATAGATTACAGTAAAATAAAGGGCGTTTAAAATTACAAAAATATTAATAGTCTATTTATCTAAAAAAAATTCTATTCAATATAATAAAATAAAATTTGAAATTTAAACAAAATTAAAATTAAAAAATGGAATTTACTTTAAGTAATTTATTTAAATTATATAGTTTATTTTATTTTATAATAAATAACAGGTTATTCTAATCTCAATTGAGGTGAAGAGATTTGTTAACCAACATAAAAATAACATATGAACATATATATATATATATATATGCGTTCATGTTATTCTTGATGTTGGTGTTACTTAAATTTTAGTGATTGATTAAACTTAATGTACGTTAATGAAAATTTTTAAATTAATTTTTATATAAAATTTGTATTAAGCCGTTCATATTTAGTGTTTTATAGTGTTTATCAAAGGTAAATTAATAACAATATCTAACAATAGTGTTATTATAGCGTCATTAATGCTTACTAAGGCTGTGGCAAACAATAATATAGAAAAGTAAGATTTTTAATTAAAATATTTACTCGGCAATAATTTTTGGGGATTAATAAATTTTGTTATTAAGCAATACAAAATATATCCAAAAAAAAAAATAGTAACACAGGTGCATGGCTAAGAGGCACGAATTTTGAATAAAATAACTGGCCTATAGTCTGTTTATTCCACAAATTTGGGGCTTGATAACTTTTTAGATGGGCAAGTATTTAAATATGTGGAGATTACTACGTATAGGAACCAAGAATCAGAAACATAAGAATATATATATATATATATATATATATATATATATATATATATATATATATATATATTAATGATGGATTTGATCTTTGATTACTCAGATGTAAAAGCATTATTGGCCAAGATGCTGCACTAATTAAAAATAAAATAAAATATATTTGTAGTTGTTCTAAAATTTTAAAAGTTTGATTTTATGTTTTCATTTTTAAAAATGATAGAATTTTAATTTTTTATCTTTCAAAATAATTTTTTTTTTACTTCTGAAGATTTAAAATGTGATATATATCAATAATCAATGTTTGATATGTTAATGATAAAGAGTTTAAGGTGCTTTATTTTAAAAAATAAAAAACTAAAGTCAACCATTTTAAAATAATAAACTAGGACCAAAATTTCATAATTTTAAAAAAATTAAAATTATATTTAATTAACCCTTAAAAATGATTAAATGTGTGTATCTCCTCCCTTATAAAATAAAGTGTGCATATATAAAACTGGCGTAAGCTATAAATTAAATGATGACATGCAATTTAGATCTATCATATACGATGTCTTAAACTCCAACAAGGGAAAAAGAAAAAAGGATTGTAGATATATTGCATTAATTTTCTAACTAACAAGTCGTTTTCAAAACCAGTATGAAATGTTTCCATTAAATTGTATATATGCATCTGACACTAATAACCAGATGAAACAGATGAGCATGTGTCTCTAACAAATGGAAAAATTTGCAAGATGGGCATGTGTAAGTGTACGCTAAAAGATCCTTAACTTATGGGATGTGTATAAGTACATGTCCATCTAGTAAATAGATAAGTATGTGTGAGAGAGAGAGAGAGAAAGAGAGGGTTAATTTTGTTGGGATGAAATGTTTTTGCATCTTCCTAATATATGAGGTGTTTAGCAATGCAATTTCCATGCAACCAAATCATGCAAAATGGTCCCCCCATATATGTTTCCTTTCTTTCAACACTAATAAAGTGAGAGAATGTAAAGGGTCCCCCCTCATTTGAGCACCCAACCCAAAAGTTATTAATGCTCTTGCAATATATATATATATATATATATATATATATATATATGTATATGTAGAAAACACTCTATCATGTTCATAAAATGCATGGCGTATTGTTGGTATGACAATATTTAATTTACTTCACTTGGGACCACTTTTACCTCTTTAATTTTGTTTTCATTTCAGAAGTATACCCAATTGATTCCCAGTTCCTAATATTTTTGTGTACCAAATAGAACTCTCCTTATATGATAACAAATATTGAAGAAGGGAAAAAAGGTAGTGCCTTCAATTTTCAGAGTTGCTATATATAATAGTGGCCATCCCTTCTCTCCTCTCATCAAACCTACAAATTAAACCTTCTTCTACTTCTCAGTCCTATAACACTATTAGCACTAGTTCTTACTCTTTAGTTATCATGGACCACTACAAGTTGAAGCTGCCAGCATGATCTTAACTTTCCTCTTTTGTTAGAGAAAGAACAGATCATGTGGTATCTTCACCTAGTTGTTGGTTACATGAGCCAAAAAAATCATAATTCCTCTTTGTTGAAGGGTGATTATGTTTCTCTATTTATGTTTACCTTTTATGTGCGTATGTTAAGAGTATTTTTTAGTTAACTGTTAGAAATTATTTTTTTAAACTGTAAAGATTATTAAAATAAATTTTACTTTTATCACAAAGTCTGTCAAATCAAACCTTGGTAGTATACTTAAAAATTTCAATTATATGTACTAACTATATTAGATTTTTTTATGTTTATGTTAATTTATTCTTTATTCACTGGGATATGTTCCTTGTTTGTATATTCCCTAAAATGGGTATAGCTAATTAATGAGTAGATCCTTATCTCCTTTTTATTATTTCAGAGTTTGGATAACCACCTTTATTTCTGGTACATAGTTTAGACAATTACGTTGTTCATTTTGTTTTATAGTAAAACATGGTTTATACTCGTTTTTACTTGAGTTAATGTGAAATTGGTTAGACCATACATGTTGTTAAGGATTGTGTAGTTTAACGTAGTTCATTCATGATTTTATGATCCAATAATCCATACTTTTAAGCATGGAAATTTCCATACTTTTTTCCTTTTTCAATTTTTTGAGTACCACTTCCTTACTATTTTTTTTATTTTTATGTTGGTGATTTTTTTTTTTATATTTTGAGTATATTACGATTATCTATAATTTTGGATAAAAAATATATTCATCTATATATATATATATATATATATATATATATATAATTAATATTTTTATTCTAATATTTTTTTTCTTATCAAATCACATATCACATCTTTCTATTTTTTTTTCTATATTTCTTTTTCCATCTCACTCAATATTTCCTTTTAGGATATTTCACTCACTATGTGAATATAGTCCTTCAATTTCTTTCTTAGGATTTTCTTTACTGATTTTTTTCTTTGCTTGGGAAAGGGTAATTTTGTTGTCTATTTCTATATACACCAGACAGAGATAACTTTGTCCGGGAGATAGAGAGAGGCCTTGAAGTTCAGTGAAAATTTCCCATATTTATTCGAATTTGTTTTTCAAAAGCAAAAATCTTTTATCAATAGGAATAAAAGGGATACTCCTATCCTTGCATATATAAAAATACATTAAAAAAAAACTTATCCTTGGTTTACTTGTCTTGTGATGTGTACTAATTTCTAATTGAACAATATTTATAATGCATAAGTGAATGAGCAACAGCACTACTAAGTTATATTTTACATAATTCATTACATAGTATTTGGTTTGAAAGAAAGGAAGGAGAGGCACTAATGGAGGAAAGGGAAGGGTAAAAAATAGTTTAATTTTTATTATATTTGATTAAGGAAAAAGAAATAAAGGAACATAACCTTTTTATTTGGTTTATGACATGAAGGGACGGAAAGGGATTTAAAATAAATTTCTCACACATTATAAATCTTAATCTTTATTTTTTAACAGAACATTTTTAAGAGTTCATTTTATTTTTATTAAGTTGCATGACTTCTTTTTACATTGAGAATTTAATTTTATTTCTTACTTAATTTATAATATTTTTCCTTCTCAAATATTATTTTTTAAATTTAATTTTAATTTAAAATTTAAATATTTATACATTGCAATAGATTTGAAAATTTTCTTTTTCAGATAAACTAAAATTTAAGATTATTATAATTTTAACTAATTTAAATATATCATATCAATAAAAAATTATGTACTATATTTTAATAATTTCATCATCAGTTGTAGGAGTTTTATCGTTTTCATTTATTACTAATATAACAATATATTATTAATAATAAAAACATTTACTATTCTTTATAATTCATTTTTATTTATAATTTAAATTTAAAATATTTATTTTAAATTACATTTTCATTCCCTTCAATTAATAAGAGGAATATGCTTATGTGTAACAATACATTTTTATTCAACATTTAAATTAAGTTAATATTTAAAATAAATAAAAAAAAGTTAATTTAATTTAATATAGACAAAACTACATAAGCTAATAAAAATGTATTATAAAATATTCTTTTTACTAACATATAAAAATTCGTCAAATATTGAAATAATTTTTGTCTAGATATTTAATAAAAATTAAATTATTAGTAAAAATAAAAAAAGTATAATTAGATATATGTATGTATATTGAACAAATTGTATAATTATTTAAATATCAACTATTAATTTTTTAACTGAACTTTGAATCCAACCCATTCGTTGTGCATTTTTTTTTCATTCGGATTTCTCGATTCTGGGTTGGTACGGGTTTGAACGTAAATTAATTTCATTAAATATAATATTAAACTGTAAAATTACTTTTATTAAAAAGGTAATATGTTTTTTAATTAATTTTAACCACAACTTTTTTCTTGAAATGGAAAATATGATAAATTTAATCTTTAAACGGCAAACCAAACGGACACTGAATTAAGTATTGATTAGAAGTGATAACATGGCTTAATATTTTGCAAAACTAATGAGAAACACTTCCATCTTTGTAGATGGTAAGTGGAAATTTTCTAAATTTTCTACTCTTCAACATCTACAAGGGCCTTATGGCAAAATTTTCTATAGTAAAGATTGATTCATGAACTTTGCTTACAATGCCTAATTTAATTTGATACCATCTTTATGGTGGCTGGACAGCAAAGAATTAGCAACTCTAAACCTATGGGGTGCCTCTCATCATCCAGCCAAATACTTGTAGGAACCCTAAACTAAAGACTCTACTCTAGAACTATAATAATTGTTGAACCACCATTTGAAACATTGCCTCTATGCTAAGGAGCTTGTGATGTACATACAAGTGGTGGGAGATTAACATTGTAATCCATGGCTGTGTTTGCTGCATGTGCCATTTGATGCAAATGCTCCATTCAGCCTTGCCAAGTCACTACACAATCTAACATTCTAACAATAAAACATTACTCTTTTCACATTTTCTTTCAAGGCTGGCAATGGCTTGACACCACAGTCTCCACCTGTTCTTGTTGCCTTGGAACTGTGACCGCCGCTGCCACTACCACTGCCACCACCACCGGAGGAGCCATTCTCCTGCAGATCTGGTTCCATGTAGAACCTCGCTCGGAAAGCTGCTAAATGTGCATAATATGCTGGAGGAACTGCATAAGAATACAAGTCCATTAAGTTTTATATTTGCAAAACAAGTTGAAATATCAATCAAGACAAAAAAATAATGGACAAACAATGGTTGAATAGTTCTAATCTAGATTGAGGTTGCTATAAGCTAAGTGCATTCTTTTCAGGAATTCTTTTAATTTGCCAAGTGTGGATTTTCCTATCCATAAACAGGAAACAAAAAAAAATATATATATATATTTGAACAATCCAAACAATCCCTATATGTTTATCTTTTCCTTTGTTTTCTTTCATCTGAAACAAAGAAAGTGTAATAAAGAGTAAAATCAACTACCACATATCAGTCACATGGACTTACCAACAGATACTGAGCGTGTACACCTGGCATATGTATAACAAAGATTGTTTGTCAAAGACTGAATCCCATCTGCTGTGAAGTTGTTTTCATCCCACAGAACATGGTAATGAGCAGGACGACTTGTACCCTACATCATAATTGAAGCTTTCAACTTTGAGTTTCACCTTAAGATCATTATAAATCCTTGCAAGAGATAATGAAGTAATAATCAATGAAGTACATATTATAAGACAGACTAGAAAGCTAAACATCAGACCCATAATAAATATAGAGAGGGAATGCTAATACAGGTTGACATTTTTCTCTTCTCACCCAAAGAGAGATTAAGGTGGTGTTTGGTTTCAGAAAACTTTTCCTGTTTTCATTTTCTGTTTTCTATTTCTATTTTTAACACTTTTCACTTTGCAGTACAAAATTTTGAAAACAAAAAACAGAATAAAAACAAGGTGACATTTTTGTAAATAAAAGTGAAAACAGAAAATATTTTCTCAAACCAAAGGGCTCCTGAAGGTCCAAAACTTGAGATATTAGAACAATTGAACAAGATCAGGTGAATGATGGAAGTTTTCCGTAACATCCAACATACAAAATAAGGAAAACCAATAAATAACATTATATGATACTTCTCCTACTTGCCCTTCAAATATCTAGCTATCAACCATGCCAAAATGACTATGAGAGGCACAAAAAACTATCTTCTACCTGGATGCCAGCATGACTGCACAGATAAAAGTCAAATTCTGTTGGATGACAGATTTTGGAATCAACAACAGTCCCTGAAAACATATCAAAATCATGAAAAAGTTCATCTTACTAGACCAATCATTTTTAAACAAAAAAATATGACTTGCACATTTATTTGTGTACATAAGCAATTCAGAATCATTCAACATACCGGGCAATATATTTCCACTTTTATCTGTACTGCTCCTGTCCCTGTGGTTGTTTGCAAACAACCGAGTATGATGTCTCTTTTGCACGACAATGAAAGTTACTGGAGGTTGATAGTTTGGTTCTAAAGAAGCACAGGCCTGCATATATATATATATATATTGCTTGTCAGAACATAAGAAGACCGATTAGAATGTATGATGAAAGTAAGTTAACAATTCTGACCTTGCGAATTGCATCTAACTCATAAAGTAGAACTTGGTAAAACTGCCCTTCACTCACACCATCCCTGTTCAAAATTATAGTTAACACAACAGTTTTGACAAACTAGAATGTTCCAAAAAGACAAGTTCCAAGTCCTAGGTAGCAGAGATATTGAATTAAATGAAATATGGCAGCATATTTCTGGACAAATTTAGATTATATATATAGCAACCTCCCCAAAAATACAGGACAAACCATATATCCCCCCTTGGTTAGGCATTAAGTAGTGTTTTAACAAATGACATATTTGAGATGTATTTTTGCAAGCAGACCGTTTACTGTTAGGATAATGCAGCAGATTCTCCTATGAGTTATTCTAAGGGCATGCACAGTGTAGCACTCATAATCTATTAAAAAGCTAAGAAAGAACAATCTTATTTTAATCCTTTATTTTTTAATTAGGCATGTTGTCACTTGCCAGTCAAAACCAACACAAGCTTAAACCAGATACTTTTGTTGTACAAGTTACAACCTTAGAAGCACGGACACTTCTAAATGATAGTCATATTGTGATGTAATTGTGTCGGATATGTATCCATCTTAGGATACTGCATGACACTTTAAAAACTTCTAGATGTATATTTACAATTTTTTACTTTGTTTTTTAAAAATTTTATGCTAATAATGATTGAAAAACAACAATAAATTTTAGCATTTTTTATGTATTTAATGACTAGCTTATTTTAAAACAAGAATTTCCCTTGCGATTCAAAATTTTTATTCTAAGTTAATTTTAGATTGATTTTATACATTGTATTAGCAGTGTCATGTCCTATGATTTTCAAAATTTGTCGTATCTTCATGTCCATGAGTAATATCCATGCTTCCTAGGTTACAACTTCCGTTCACCTTCCATCATAATTAAACTTAAACATACATACCTATAAAATATAATCCTTAGAGGCTTCTGTCCCGTTGCCTTTCTAAAGGAAATCAGCAAATCTCTGCAAGAAAAAGGACACAATGAAATATTTAGATATAGGAGGAAATAAAAATTGCACTGTTAAAATCTCATCATACAGCAACCAAGAACAACACTGAGAATTAGACAAGTGGAAGTCATATTTCTAGAATTACCGGATCATGCCACCACTAACTAGCCCACGAACAGGATCATGCCATGTTTTGTACAAATCTTGTATGAGTTCCTGTCTATGAGCTTGGGCACACACTAAACCTGCATATTTTGTCACTTCAGGCCAATCCTGGGACGCTACTACCTATAGATTAGGCAATACATATCAGTTACCAAAACTTCAATAACCATGGCAATATTAAAAAAATAAAGACAAATTGATTACAAACATACAGCTGCTATTGAGGGGCTAGAGTCTTCTCCATTTTCAGGATGGGTAACATCTGCTCCAAATATTATAGTTGGTATGTCACTAACCAATGGTATTCTGCAGCTTACAGCATCAACAAGAACAGTGTTTCTACCTCCCATCTGCATCAAAAAGAGGGTAAATGATCATTAAATCTCAAGAATACACATGATTTTTACTTAGGAATGTGCTATTATTTCATATCATTAAGATTTGAGTGCAAACAAACCTTGACATTGATTTTCAAAGACACGTTAGCTAAGTACTGCTTAGTGATCTTAAAGACATGCTTTGTCAGACAACATTGAGAAATTAAACCAAGGTCGGTTTCACAAATTCGCTTGAGATCACCTGAAAATGAAAGATATTTATGTGAAATTATGAATATTTAGAATTTAAACTCGGAATATATCTTCTAGGTTCTGTCCACTGAAGTAAATAGCATGATTGATTTATATAATCATGTACACATAATCAAGAAGGATGGATTACCATAAAGAGAACCATTGTTGTCAGGCAATATTGCTAACAAAAGCTCCAACTCCTTTCCTTTGGTTTTGTTTGTTGACACATGGTAAACATGCTTTAAAGCTTTCTCCACCTGCTCAGGTTTGGCATTGTAAATGGGGATAACAGGCTCTGGATTAAATTCCTACAGCCAAAAAACCATGTTAAGAATCTCAGGAAAGTTTCTCCACACTTCAAACACGAAAAAACAGGATAGATGGAAAACTACCATGCCAGATACTTGACACATTTGAGCAAGCTCGTTACAAAAAGTACGAGCAACACTTTCTTGAACGCTTCGTGAAAAATTTATGCATGCCCACCGGCTAACAGTCATTCCATTTATCATTTTCTGTATCATTCAAGTATTAGACAACAAAAAAGACCAGTATTAGAAGCTATCGCATGAAAAACTCCAGGCTGAACAGGAATCGCACGCGTAGCTTGGAATTTCATAATTAAAATTAAATTGGACCAAAGATTAACTCTTATTTTCTCACAAAAACAAGGTAAAAATAGTTGCATTTCAAACTGTTAGAAATCAATAATTGCAATATCAATGTAAAATACCTTGTTCATCATATTCCACTGACCAACTTGGGGTAAACAATTCTTTTCTTTCCCACTTTCATGATATTTAAGCTGCAGACAAGTACTACATATCAATGAATAATGGCAAAAAAAAATAGATCATACTCCCAAGTATCTTACATCTTTTAGTGGAGAAGCACATTACCCATGGGGCAGGAAGGATTCGTGCTTCTACAGAAGCTAGCTTTTCACTGATTTTTATCCCAAATTCCTTTGCATAAGGATCTTGATCATAAGCATTATGCTGAATGGTCTGCTTGTAAGCAAAATTGAATTATTAATATGTTGGCCAATGTTATTATATAGCCTCTAGAATATCACATATATATATATATATATATATATATATATATATATATATTATGTCTGAAAATATAAATATTGTAGTTGAATGCATTATTCCTTAATCAATTTTACTGAAATAGTTGAAGGTTATACTTGTCAAAGAAACCTTCCCAATATGCTCTTTGCACGTTCCAATTTCTACATTGTTTTAATCATGGTATAGTTGTGTAAATTTTATCCTATTCTAACTTTCAAGGACCAAGTGACATGCACATAAAGGCTACAACATAGTGTTTGAAGGAATAATGAAAAAATAATAACACAAAGATCCCTTGATTCATAATGGCTTTCAATATCAAGGGTGTTTGAATTAGCTTATTTTATATCCAGAAAAGCTTATAAGCAGAAATTCAGACATTAGTAGAGAGAATTTTCAATTAAAAACTGCTTTTGATTAAAAATCAAACAAAACTCGGTGCAAGTACCCGCAAAATGTCATTTTCCCGGTCACGAGGCCTTTGGCAAGTAACTTTCAGGAGAGCGGTAATTTGCTTCTCATTCAACCTTTTTGTGTAACGTTGTCCCTCAACAATTTTGCAGGCCTGAGAAACCAGAGGCATGTAAGAATAATCAACGTACTAAGTACTAACAAGTAAGAAGAGCAGTTATGCAACTACAAGGAATTTTCCCTACCTCCATAGGTAAATAGTTAGCTTTCTTTTGGTTTCCTACTTGAAGGCAAGGAAGATGAGTATATTTAATTGTGAAACCATACATCTCTTGAAAGTATTCAACTACCGACTTCATAGTTGAGTTCTCATCAACAGGAAACCTGAAGAAATACATTCTTGTCATTAGAAAACGAGTGGAAAATCATTTTAATTGTAGAACAAGAGTTAATAGACCAGGAAGAAAAATTACTTACACAAGTTCTCTGGTTGGTTGAGAAGTCAAACCAGAAACACGATACTTTCTTCTAACACTCCCTCTGTGGGTTACTTCAACTTTAACTCCTCTAAGGGCTTTCTTAATCTGTTAGACATCTTAAAGTAGCTCCGTAAATTTTACAGAATTAGGACAGCACAAAAAACGAACCAAGCAAGCTTTGTTCATATAAGTACCTTAATGCGATCAGCATCAGACAATTGCCTTGATAGGATATCTTTTCCTAATAGCTGATCAACATATTCCACTACTGGAAGAGGTTCAATGAATGCGGCAGAAGCCATATCTATGAAATGCAAGAAGATTGTGAAGAGAAACTAAAGGTTAAAAGAGTACTTCCATTAGGAAAAAAATATCTATGGTGAGTAATATACCAATATTGAGGGAAAGGCCCATCTGAGTAGGTCTAATGCTTTGGTAAAATCCACACCATGACTCCAAACCCTCTCCAAGCCGCTGCCGTGTTCTAATATTAGGTGAAAAGAAGGACCTCCCAATTGGGCAAAACCTAAAGAAAATGCATCCTTTTTGTGATTAAAATTACAAGAACTTCAAGTTTCAAATTTTCGTGCAATTATCATTGGGTAAAACTACCTCTTAGATGATAACTCTCTTAGTACAATGTCAAGAATCTGGAGTGCCTCCTGTGGAGCATCAGCACGCTTACCAGCTAGAAACTGGCCTAAGTGATGCAAATTTGCCCTTGCAGCAAACTTGATCACCACTCTATATTCCCTTTCCCTTCTGAAAAATAGTGCTAATGTCAATTGAAAATTGAGCTTTATTCAAACACAAATAAAAATACATATATAGATATCTAAGTCCATCATGTCTGTGTTCCAAAGCCAAATAAAAAAAATGAGATTATTATGATTATTTTCTGTATGTTTATACTGTATATGTGCAATCAATCTTACCTGGGACCATTAACTCCATCTTCATCATCTAAAATCTTTATCTTAAACTCTCTCCAGGAAAAGGGAAGCGCCCCTGCGGTGTACAGACTTTTTCTGCCATCATATGCAGGAAGCCTCATCCCAAGGTCAGACTCTTTATACAGCCTAACAAGTTCAGCTATGATGGACCTGTTTACTGCTTTGGAAGACACCTCAGGGGTAATACTGACCTACAAAATACATGTAGCAGAGGCAACCAATAATAAGAACAAATCCTCATGCCAAATTTAAGGAGTTATAAATGACACAACAGGATAAAAAGGTTAGCAAAAACAGAACCCTCATTCAATTACTTCTGCAATTGAACAGCATATAAAAGAGGAAATCACAGGAAGAACTTAAATACTACTTCCATAAAGTGCCACAGTTGTTGTGTGAGTCACTCAATAAAACTTAATTTTGTCTGCAGAAGGCTACAGTAGCGTGATAAAGACGGAGCAAAAGGAGCTTACATCATACTGGTTCAAGTCCTTGTCTGGTAACTCTGCAAAGAAGTGGTTAGCCTTCACAATGCATTTTGTCCCAACCTGTCCATAGCCAGGCCTAGGAGCAAAGCTCAAGGACTTGCTTGAAGTAGGGTACCCCATCTCTGTGTCACCTCCACAGATGCTGCTGCTTCCATTTTCAACGTCACTTGTTGTCACTACAGTGCATGGTCTGCAACTTGGTCTCATCAAAACATCTCCTTGATCACATTTTCTGCCACCTCTACTCCTTCTTCTCCCCTTGTTCCTTCCCTGAGGCGAACCTTGGTTGTGAGGTTCTTGAGGTAGCGATGATGGTGGTGGTGGTGGTGGTGGACCTTTACCATTTTGAACAGCTCTAGGAACCTTCTTGGATGCATTCATGGGGTTCTGCAAATGGGGTTTGATCACAAGGTGCTGTTCTGAGCTCTCTCTCATCTGTCTCACTGGCATGTTGGCCTTTCTTGCTGGCCAATCGATACACTCAGAAGAAGAAGAAAAAATAACAGCACACTTCTGTCAAAGGTGACCAGTTTTTGACGTTTAGTTCTTGCTTATAACTGCAAAACAGTGTCAATTGCTTCAGCCAAGAACAAAGAAACAAAGATAGAAAATGTAGGTGAGCTAATGAGTAGTAATTGCTGTAAAGTGGAGACTGAAAAGTGAGACTTAATTATTAGAGTTGTTCTCAAAGGATTAATGCATAAAGTTAAACATGGTAATGGTATGGTGCGAAAATTGTATGTAAAGTACGGGCATTGTTAAAGGATACAAACATTATGTTACTATTCCTTTGCAAAACTTACAAAACCAACAACTTATCCTCGTTTCAGTAAGCAAGCCCAAATATGGTGATGGTGGTAGAACCATAATGCTAAATAAGACAAAAAATAAATAAATAGCAAATTTTGACATCATTTTCTTCTACCCTTTTGCTTCAAAGGAAATCTCAATGCGAATTTGGTGCAAGGTAACATAGCTTTTTGTGACACACACACGAAATATCACAGGAGCAAAAGACAAACTTAGCCAAAAAAAGGGGGAAAAATTGGTTTGTGCAGTGAATAAACCAATCAACACTGTGTAAGGAAGAGAAAATTTGATAAAGTGTGATTAGACATATAAATGGGAAACTCAAAATGAAAATACCCAGAAGACAAAACCAGCTCCTTAGGCCTGTCCCTCCTACCAAAAACTGAAAATCTCGCCCAAGAAGACCAGCAAACACAGCCACATAAAAAACACTTGAATAAATATTAAAAAAATCAGTAAAATAAAAAAATGATTGTGAAGCCAAAACAGGTTTGGAGCAAACCTATAAGGTAGTTTGTCTTAATAAAACAATCAGAAGAAAACAAAAACTAAGAACATATTAACATTCTAAGTGAAGGGAATAAACATTGAAAAGGGTGGTAAAATCACTGTCTACAAGATTTGCAGACAGCAAAACAAAAATAAAAAATAATACATATAAATAGAAAGAAGTGTAATGCAAAATGCTCTCTCTATTAAATGCCTTGAAGTCTAAATAAAGTCAAGACAGAAAATGAAAACCCACCAACCGACCAATAAGTTCACTTACTCAACTAGTTAACAAGAGAATGTAAATAGAAAAGAAGAAAAAAAAAGAAAACATAACTAGAACTCACCCTCTTTCTCTTACTTAACAAAGAAGGCCTTATGGTTAACTAAGTAAGTAGACACGTGAAAGGAGTGAAGTGAAGAGTGGAAATAGAAGGCAAAATATAAGCAAAAAAGAAGAATGAGGTGTTTTGAAGGATTGAGAATTTTGAAAGAGGAAGAAAGTGAGAGATAAAAGGAAGATGATGATGGTGATGAATCTTATACACGCATGCAAAAGAGCTTTTGGTGTTTTCTTTATCACGTGTAAAAGCCCTTCCCTCTGTTCCCCCCTCTCCTTTGCATTTAATTAGTTCTTACCTATTTCTTCTCTCTCTCTCTCTCTCTCTCTCTCTCTCTCTCTCTCTCTCTCTCTCTCTCTGCTTAACAGTTAACACCCCCTTCTTGTAGCAGCAGCCTAGGCTATGTACCAACCATGCTCTTATATGCAAAACAAACAAAAAAAAAGTTCAAGACTCTTGTTAAATGAAAAAATAGAAAAATGAAAATAAAGAGAGAGAGAGAGAGAAAGGTTAAAGGTTCTTATAATATTATTTTTAAGTGCATTTTCATTAACAAAATTATTTAAATTATAAAATTAAGTATGTTTAGTTAAATTTAAATGAAATTCATTTTGATAAAATTAATTTGAAATTAATTAAAAATATATATATTTGGAATAAGCATAGTTAAAATATGATGAAAGGAAGAGAGAGAAAGAGTGAATGGTAATGAGTCCAAAAGAGGTACTGAGGATTATAAAAGCAATCATACAAGGAAGAAGAATAATTCGAACTTGCAGTCCTCTCTCTTGCAGGCTTCTGCTATTTGTGCTTTCTCTCTCTCTCTTTCCCTCACAATTTTCATAGTAAAATTTTTCCCACCTCCCTATGTAAATGTCCCAATAACCTTTACTTTGTTGATGAGCCTTCGTTGCGCATCATCATCCACTTAGCTACTACCGTTTCCTTTGCTTCGTTAACCCTCGTAACGGTCGATTCAATGCCTTTACCCATTTGGTGGGGTCCACTAACCTGTTTTAGTTCCATCATTATTCACTGCTTCTTGCTTCACCGCATTACCCTGTTCACCACTATTTATCGGTGAGGATGAGGATGCATTGTGGCTTTGGGTATTTCCAATCATTGGATTAAAGGAAGATCAGGTGGCTATTAAAGCAGTGATTGTCTATGATGATATCATGGACTTGGACCTTAGATGGGTCCCACCACAAGTCATATTCATGGTTGATCAAACCTCACTTGATTGTAATTTGGAAGGTTGCATATTGGAAAACTGCTTCTGGATCATTACATCTTGACCCACATCACCCTTTTATTTTCTAGCAGACCACACTATGCCTATTTTATTCCCTTGCTTCCACTAGGTTAATGTTTTCTATAACTTTTCATCAAATTAATTTTAAAATATGTATATAATTTAACTTAAATTATATATTTATTTAAAATGTGTATTTTATATTAAGCATATAAGAATTCATTTTTATACTTTAAACGAACAAGCCTTGTATGTTTTAGTTAATTTCTTGTTGAAACCCTGTTTTGTACAATTGGCATCTCATAGAGGATGTTACATAGAATTAATAGTCTATTTTAGAGTTTGTTCTAACAAAAAGTAAATTATCCTTGCAAAGAATAAAAATGAGATATAAAAGTGATCTTCTAGTTTGTTAATTTTTGCTTGAATAGTACCTAAGAACACTTCATCAAACAATATGAAAATGGGAAGTCATATACAACTCCTTGTCTCATAACTCTACTAGGGATGAAACCATTACTATATGCCCATTTAGGAAAATTATAATCAGATATATAATTAGTATTTATATTTAAATATATTATATTTTTTAATCATATTATATATCACATTTAATTTTTCTTGATCTTAATTTTTTTTTATTTCTCTTGTTTTTTCTGCTTTGTATATTCTAAAATAAAGTGTAAAAAAAATTAAAATTATCCATTTATAAGAATTTGGTAAGTTAACACATAAATACACTTTATAATTGAAGTAAAAATATTTGAAAATCATAACTCCTTCTAGAAAGGTCACTCAACATTGTCATAGGCTTTTGATATATCAGATTTCCACTCTATTATTTTTACATCATTAAATGAAAGCATTGAAAAACAAGTATTATCATCTCTTGCCATGTGTCAAAATTTTCGATAAATGATAACTAATAACCAACCAATAAAACCTTTAACAATGTATTAATTTGCTTCAATGTTATACTCAAGCCCTCAATCCCTTCCTGATTCTGTTTAGCTAGATTCTCTCAATAAATGGAGATATGCTATGCTGCGAAAAGGAAAGAAAAAAGAAAGAGATAATAAAATGTATACATGAAATTAATATGTATATAAAAAAAATAGGAAAAGATAGGAATAAAAAATAATAATAATTTGCTAAGCATTTCAACCTAATGTTTTTAAATTTTGTTCTTTTTCACATAACATGTTTCAATGATATTGAAAGACAATGACGATGATAAACATTTTTATTTATAAAAAATAAAAAATAATTGATGAATTATACCAAATAATTTTGATTTTAATCTTTTAAAAATTTGCCAATTTTTTTCATAAATTTAAAATTTTAAAAAATAACTCTCATCATCATTTTATAATGATATAATATACATCTAAGCATGTAATATTAGTAATCACTTTTTAAAGTGATGAATAATATAATTTATATATATATATATTACATTATCATAAAATACTAGCTAAATTATAAAATTTACAAAAAAACAAACAAAAACTAAATCAAAATTAATTATATTTTAAAAATTAAAAACATACTCTAACCTTATAAAATTTGTGATTTGAATTTGTTATAATAAGATGTTAAGAATTCAGAAAGAGTAGAAAAGAAAAATAAGAAAAAGCAATGAGCAGACATATTTTCTTGACGGCCATTAGTGATTATCACAATTCACAAGAGCTCAAGTACATGTGATTGTATCTTTGACCCAAGAACCATGTTCTGACTTTGGTGCTTCAGCCACCGAACTAACACTGAGGGACCACTCATTACACTTCCATAACTCCAAAATCCTTCTTCCACAAATAATTATAACCTATTTTGTTAAACAATATTTTAATATTTATTAAAAATTGATGAAAATTATTAAAATTTACACTAAAGGTAAACTAAAAATTCTGATAAACATGTTAGTAACACTTAAATGAATATTTTAAATTTTTTAGTTAATACCTTGAAGATGCTAATTAGCATTTAGAAAAACAAAGGTAAGAAATGACATAGATATTAACAAGGAGATTTTGAAAAGGGTTGGTGAGGACCATAATTTGTCCTATAACCCATAATGGGAGTCTTAGATGATTTTGGTTGCATGCTCACAAGATTCCACAATACATTTAATGCACCAAATCATTACCTTACACAGAGAGAAATTTGTTTTTCTTAGGTGGCATGGGCTCATTTTGTTCTTAGCATGGAGATGCAGTTATGTTATTAATTGACTTATTTTCTTCACATTATTAAAATGTAGCTTATTAGGGATAAATGTGAAGATGATGAGTGATGGCCAAGGCTTGTTGGTTATTTGGACTTAGTTCATTTGTTTTTCTCAACCAAGATGTAAATAATGTGAACACTTCTCTTATTTAAATTTTAAAAAATATTTTCTATATTTTAAAAAAATTAATATGTTATTAATACAAAAAATTAATTTTAGTTAACTTTAAACCAAACAAATGTTATATGGATATGTTTTTCAAATTTATATTCCATTATGTTAAATAATATATATATATATATATATATATATATATATATATATCATGTTTCTGCGAAAAGATCAAAATCCGTATCTGTGTTGTCTTGTGGTGATAGTGGACAAAGATGGGGCATGTTTGAGAGCGATGATACTTGGTATAGTGGTGGTGGAGGTGGGAATTCCTAAGCAACACAAACCAAAGTGCTTTTGGTGGGCTCCTACCTATCTTCTATAGACACAACACATCCCAATCCCAATATATATATATATATATGTTGATATAATATTGATATTGATATTGTACATTTTGCACTGCTCCATTGCATTGCAACCTATGATTCCACTCATTTAAATGTTGGGTGCTTTGGGGGTTCTTCTCTGCCATACAAAAGGATATAGTGGGCACTATGCTACTATGTCTATGAGTGTAGCCTTGTACTCATACATGACCCATTCTAAGCTTTTAAATTTTCATATAAATAATGATTCTAACCTATGAACTTCTAAACATTTTCCCATCATGCGAAAAGCAAATGCAGCGATTGCTTTTTATGGCAAAGCACTCCAACCTATTCATTTACTTCCCTTAGGGTGACAAGTGATGCTCAAATGTTTAGTGTATGAAAGTTCAATGCAGGTTAAAGGCATCATTTGGCATGCCAAAAGGTATCTTCAAAGCAAGCTTAAAGGCATCATTTAGTTGGAAATGTTCTACTATACCTTTATTCAATCATATGCTATAGTCATAACCATATCATTTACTTTTGAAAAAAATAATAATTCATATATAATAATAATAATAATAATACATATATGTGATCCCTGTCCCAGCAATATATATGTGATCATTACATTAAAAAATTGTAATTTAAGGCCCAAGTAAGCGTAAGCAAATCTCTCAATTTTCATTTACATCTACACTCTCTTTTAATTACTTATAACCTTCTTTACCTAATTTTTCATTAATATACAAACAAACACCACACACACACACACAAAGTGTGAAAATATCCTGAAAATTGCCCCAAAATTAGTTATACAGAGAACAGTGATCTTGATTTTATTGAAGGAATATAATTTCACTTTTATACATAGACGTAATTATATATTTTAGCAAGTTTTCCAATTCAATTTATCTCCCCCAAGGCGTTCTCTACTCTTTTTTTTTTTAATTTGTTTAAAATTCTCATAAGAAGTTAATACTAGCACATGAGTTTGCAATGTGTTGTTTTGTCTTCATTGTTGAATAACAAGTACAACTTAATGTAAAGTGACATGGTGCACTTTTTAGCATTTCCACTAAAATTTCTCTTACTATGAAAAACAAAAGAAAGAAAGAAAACCAGCTAATCTTTTTGAAAGAATGTTACTCTTTCTTGCTAAATTATAAACAATGAACCAAAACAAGTTATAAACTATATTAGGAAATAGCACTTTTTTTTTTCATGCTCTCATAGTTACATTAAAACTCTAGTAAATTACCATCGAATCGCTTGCTTTTGACCATTATTTTAAAATCACAACGTGGCTCTTTGCAGTTCTGTCTTAACACATACTAACAATAAATAAAACTCAACACACATTCATCTTTTTTGTGTCGGATAAACATGCTTTAGATAGATTATTATATGTAATTTTACAAATTGATCAAAAAGGAGTATATGGAGAATTTTTTTAATTTCAGCATTATTTTTTCTTAATACAAATGATTTCCATATATACAAAATATATATTACATCATTTATATCTTATTTATAATTGTACAATTATTTTTTAAAAAAATAAAAAATTATCAACCGTTTACTTTAAAATTTAAATAAATGTAAAATCATTTTCTACATAATTCTGTGATTATTTTTACGATTATTCTACCGTTCTTTTTTATTTTTCTTTTGGTAATACACTAGTACTGTAAAGGGAGAAACTGCAT
The DNA here is from genome assembly GCA_037954105.1 of Canavalia gladiata. Lineage (NCBI taxonomy): Eukaryota > Viridiplantae > Streptophyta > Magnoliopsida > Fabales > Fabaceae > Canavalia > Canavalia gladiata. Next base: position 64,863,437 of record CM075660.1, read on the forward strand.
GCACCATTTGTGAGTGTCTGCATCTCATTGGAGACTGTTTTAAAAATATTTTCTTTGTTCTATAGTGATTTCCTTTTTCTTATATATTAGCTAGGTATTTATGTTGGATTAAAATAGGAATTATTTATTCAAGTTTTTATATTATATGATTTAAACATTAAAGAGATTTGAAAAACTTATAAATATAAGATTTTAGTATGTATTTTTTTTAATTATAACATGTAATTTTATTTTATTTTGTGTAATTGAATAGTTTTATATTATAGGAGATCTATAATTTTATTTATTAAAATTAATAAAATAATTTTAATAAAAAAATTATAAATAATTATAATAATAATAAATTTAAAATATAGATAAATGGTGTCAATAAATATAGAAATATTATATTAGTACAATAAACTTATATATTATTTTTTATTTTTTCATCACTTTACTTATTTTGTTTTATATTTATTTTTTTTATTTGAATCTATTTTTATATGTAAAAAATGTTGTGTAGAAATTTTGCATAAATAGAAATTATTACTATATTTTATTGTATTTCCATGCTTGTTTACACTCCATATTAGTTACCATTTTGATGTGTTTATTTATTTCTTTATTAACAGATTCTTAATATGTTCTAATTGAAGAAGGATGGTGGTTTTTGAATAAATATATATTTTTTATTTGAACAGAATCATCCAGAGATGTGATTATTTTATTTATTTCCATAAAGTGGAAAAATATTGGGAATATTAATTAAGGAAGGAAGAGAGTGATCGATTGCATACACATGAGGGAATGTATATGGTCTAAGGAATAAATATAATAAAATATATAAGATATGATGTTTATAGAATTCTCCCCATGTTGAAGCATGCTTGCCATCATATAGTGATACTCCCACGTATTAACTACATATGCACAGCAATTATGTTCTTCCTTCTTGTTAATTACATTTTTTATCGTTAAGTTGTTTATTATTATTACATATAGTAGTATTATAAAAACAAGCTTATTATTTTAATGGCTTTTGGGTTTGTGTTGTGTCTGCCAATGCACGCGTGTATCCCATTCCATGATGGGTCTTTGATAATTGTTTTTGCTTCATACCTTCTGTCCACCTCTTTACTTGCGATCATAATTGTACATTTAATTTTAATTTTGGGTTTTAATTGAAACTTGATGCCACAATAGTATAATATGTGAATTAAAATGATGGCTTAGATGTGTATAGTCATGATGGAAGAGGTGGCTTAATTAATTTTTAACGAGACTTGAAAAGTAAAACAATACTTTTTATTTTTTAATATAATAAATAATATTTGAGTTTAATTATCAGCTAATCCATTTTGACATCATCATTTAATAACCTTTTAGTAAATGATAGTATTAGCTTAATTCGTTAATTATAAAATCATAATTTTAAATGGGTTATACCAAAAGTCAAAATTTATTAATATAAAATATTAAATTTAACAGTTATATTAATTTAATAATTTTGTATATAATAAAAAATCTATCAATTTAATTATTAATCTTAAAATTTTTATCAAATAAATTATATTTATAAAATTTTATATAAAATAAAATTTAATAAATAATTTATTATATAGTTTTTTAACATTTAATATATTATTTAAATATATAAATATTAATAATTAATAAATATATTTAAAATTCGATATACATTATATAAAAAAATATTATTATATATTTCAACAGTTAAATTAATAAATTTTATATTTTATAAAAATTATTAAAATAATATAAATATTAAATTTGATATATATATATATATAAACTAATCTTAATTTATATATATATATATATAAATAAAATATCAAATTTAGCTATTACAAGCTATATATATATATAATCATAAATATTAATTTAACTTACAACTTACATAAGAAAAAGGTCAAATTATTCGGATTATTTACTTGAAATTATTTAATGTTAATTGACTCTTCTAATTTCTAAATAATCTAACATAAAAAAATATTTTAAATATTATAAAAATTAAAATGAAAAGACTCTAGACTTAAGTTTTAAGATCAATAAAATGATTAATCTTGATAGTTGTACCTAAAGGTTATTTTTATGATTTTACTAAAAAATGAGAAACATAATTTTTATGTATTTGATATTATGCATCACTTATTTTTATACTTTTATCAAAATAAATTCTATTTAATTTTAAATTAAACGAACTATATCATGTTTAAACTATACCGTTTAATGAGAGTGCTCTTCTTTTTTCTTTTCTTTTTTTTTTTCTTTTTTAATTCTGTCAAAACTCAGTTTGAAGAGTTCTACAAACATGTGCTTAGGCTCCACCTACTTAGCCTATGGTTGATAGATTACTTGATACTAATTCTAACGTGGCTCCTATTTATAATAAAGATTTAACAAGTTGTAGTTCACCAATTGTAACCCTTTGCACAAGTTGTTGCTCTAACAACAACTTCACATTTACCTAAAACTTTTAACTTAACAAATAATATTTTATATAATATAATATAATCTATTTGAGGCAATGTTTGATTTCACACAAATAATCTTTTAAAAAATTTGGATATGTTAGGACTAAGATAATTCCACCTCAACCCATCTTAAGATAACTTGGTGATCATAACCTTAACCTATATGAGTGGAGTTGGATTTCAATAGAAGAACTAAAAAAAATTCCCTAGCAAATATCCTAATTAATCCTCAAAAGCATTTAAGAGAAGAGTAATGATCAAATATAAAATAAGAGTACAAAGGGAGATTAAGAAAATATAAATGGAGACAGATTATAAGTTCAGAGAGAAATTTTAGGACAAGTGACACTCCATTTCTGTAATTAACAGAACTTGTAACCTAAGTTTTTGATATATCAGCTTTGTCATGACTCAATCTCAAGCACTGGGCCAATACATTCAATTATAGAAATCACTATTTAATCTTACAATTTTATCTAGAAAAATTTCAGTAAAATACTATATTAAAACAAATAATATTTTTAAAATCGTTAAATTAAAAAGTTGATTCCACACTCGATACTCTTTTTCGTATTAGTTCTTACAATAAAAAATATGTATATCTTAATGGTTACATAAAAATATATTTATAAATTGATCTCTACCGATTGTTAATGTTATAATAGTATTAGATTTGATGCTAATAAAAAAAAAATGATCCATATACCTAGTATCATTTTAAATTTTAATTCTTATATAAAAAAAAGTATACTTCATTTTAGATTCTATATATGTAAAAGAAAATTACATTTAGATCCTTGTACTTGACTTTTTGTTGGTTTCTTATATATAATAAACTCTAAAATCATTATAATATAAAAACTGATTTGTAGATAATTTTTATATAGAAACTAAAATGTATAATTTTTTTATTCTCGGACCAAAACAAAAAGTAATGTGTAGAATAGAAACTAATTTATAAATAAATTATTTTAAAATTACTGAAAATTTTGGAGATTGTGGGGTAATTCATTATTATATAAAAAAAAAACTAGATCAACAAATGCAAGAAAATAAAATTATTAACTAAATCTCCTCTTCATTTTCTCCTTTCTATTTCTTTTATCTTTATAATTTTTTACTTACGTACACGCTTGGTAAATTATATATATATATATATATATATATATATATATATATATATATATATATATATATATATATATATATATATATATATATATATATATATATATATATATATATATATATATATATATATATATATATATATATATATATATATATATATAATCTCTTCCAGCCTTTGGATCCTTGCCGAAAGGCAATGTCAGAGAGTCTTTGCCATACCAATTACCGAAGCTTCTTTTATGTAAAAATATTTATTTCTTTATGTATCAATAAATTTATTCCCACAAAATTCTGTAAGATGATAATTACAAAAGACTCTGGATTTTTGAAGGGCATATGGCTTAAAAGCAATATTCTATTTTCAATCAAAATGGACCAAAAACAAATTTATACTCGCCTTTTTACATCTAAATATAGTGGAAAAGAGTGTTGTTGGAATCTAAATATATATATATATATATATATATATATATATATATGTATGTATATAATATAATATAATATAAAAATAGTGTAACCTTTTAATGTGTAAATATCATTTTTGCTAAAGATGTTCTAAATTTTTTTTTCAACTTCAAAAATAAGTTAAGTTTAACATTTTATTTTTATTATTTATGTGACTTTATTTTGCAAAAAAAAAGTTTATAATTTTTTTTATTTACAAAAATATCATATTATTTTTAATATTTTAAATAAAAAAATAAAAAGAAAAAATATTTTCAATTTTTACTATTTTTCATACAAAATTTTAAAAATAAAAAATAAAACATTATTTTATAAAATAAAAAATATTCTCCTAAACATGAAAATATGTGTCTTTTTCTGTTTGCACTATTGAAGGTTAAATTTCTGCATTTGCCTTCCAATTTTGAGCCGACTATAGACATTGCAGCTTAGATACCAACTATCATTCATCCAAAAGCAATTTAGCTAGGAATTCCAAAATTAAAGCTGTGTGTGATTGCAATTTTATTTTGTTATTGTTTGATTTTTTAAAAATATTTGGCTAAATTATATTTTTTGTTTTTTAAATTTTAATTTAGTCTTTCAAAATGTTTATTTTATTCTTTCGTTTTTTTTTATATTTGAAGTCAATTGTTTTTATCATAATGATATTAATTTATTTTCAAAAACTTGTTAAAAATTAGATATTATTTTAACGATGGTTAAAATTGATTGAGATATTTTACTATATATTAAATTTTTAACTAATATATTAAAATTTTATGTAATTTTAAAAAGTAGCAAAATAAAAAAATTAACAACTATTTTCATCAGGTTCTAATTAAGAATATCCAATTTTTTTTTCATTTTTTAATAATTATTAAAATTGTTTGGAAAGGTTCTTCAAATGTCAGGATATGATTAACATATCAAATTTTATTTGATTTTATTGACTAAAATAAAAGATTGATGAATTTAATTTTTCATGATCTATTTTATTTTAAACATAAAATCTTTACATATTAGTAATAATTGATTAAATTTCTTTATGAGTTGTTATAACCATTAACTTGCAACCTTTATTCTAAAAATTTGTAGTATCACATGACTTATACACAGAAAACTAAATGAATCAAAATGATCTAGTTCACCTTTGTAGCTCTTGATAAGTTTTAAAAGTAATTTAAAATTAAAAAAAAAATAACTTCAGAGTATGAGAAATATAATTTAACCAAAATAATTTGAAAAATTAATTTACGAAAGAAGAAAATAAATGAAGGAAAAGGATGGAACAACAAAATCAAAATTCAAAAGAAGTAAACAAAATAGTTTAAAAACGTTGTGATTTTTTTTTAAGTTTAAAAATATATTATATTTAAATTTAATTTTTAAAAACCATTTTTATCAAACATATTTTTTATTTTTAAAGATAAAAAACACTAAATACTTTCACTCTAACTTCTTTCCTTTATCATGTTTGCTTAATGTTTACCAAAAATCACATTTACTTATTAAATTTTTTTTTTTACGGTTATTAAATGATTTAGAGCAAACTTTCATTTTCATTTCTAATATTAATGATATTTATCAAGTTAGTTTTTAAATTAATAAAACTAATAATAAATCTTAACATGCTCCCAAGTTTACTATTTTAGTTTTTATAATTTTAAATTTTAAATTTAATTATTTGTAAAAGTTAACTTAACAAACTTTACATATATTAAATTTTACAATAAATTATGGTTAGTTTAAGGATAACTTAATAGTTGTTGCAAACATTGGAGTTTGCTCAAATGATTTATTTCTTATTACTTACTTATTACTCATTACTTATTAGGTTATCATGTACTATTAAAAAATAAAAAGCCACAAAGTGAAAGTGTCATATTTTGGTTTAGAAATGAGAGAGAGATTTGTCTTTTAGGTGTTTTATTTGAACCCCACAACTGTCCTAAAGTCCATGGGCTCATTAATCTTTTTGCAGGGGCCATACAATCCATGTTCCGTACATTAATATATATATATGGGCTAGCAGAGTACCTCATAGACCAAAAGACAGTGTTCATTCTAATCTTGCCAAACTCGTACAATTTTAGCAAATACCAACTTGGTGTACTGCATATATTACAAATTATACATACTAACTAAGGGCTTGTTTTTTTTAGTGTTAAAAAATCACTTCTCATAATTTTTAATAAAAATTATATGCTTTAATAAAAATATAATATAAACTAATTTATGCATATATTTTAATTTTAAATCAAACGAGTACTAAATTTAGGGTTGATCATATTTTTGAGTGAGAACATAAATATATTAAGTATGGAAGAAATAAAGAAATTATACGTAACAAAGTGAATTTCCATTTTATGTTGTTAGTAATTTTACCTTGAGTTTACTAGTTTGGTTCCAAAACAATCATGAAGAACATGGAGTATATGATTATTAAAAGTGAAATAAAATTTGTGACGTCATTTTCATTGAAAGTGCTCCAAACTTTTGCAAGTGGTTTTGCTTCCACTTTATACCTTTATTGGAGCTGACAAAAGGCTTGGGGTGGTGATGGGCCTATGAGCTGCAAAGTGAAAGCTGGATTCCATGTGTGTATGCAAGAAAAGAGAGACTTTAAATATCCAATATGATTCTTTTTGCTTTACTTCGTTTGGAACCGTGCATTACACATACAAGCCCAACGTTATCCGTTGAATCAAGACTTTTCTGTATTTCTTTTGACTTTTTGTATTTTTGGTCAAGAATTTCGTATATGGTATATCCAAGGTTCCTGTGATATGGTTATATTATACACCGTGTATTATGGGGAGTTCTTAATATTCTTAGCAAGAACCTAAATTGGACATAAGTAATTATTTAAGGGAAAAAATAATTTTTGAAAATGAAAAAACGATGGGTAGAAACTAAATCCCCAAAATCAGCCATCATTTTAGGAGGGTGGGATGGGGGAAATTATGAAGTGATTTGAAACAGAGTTACAAATATCGATATAAGTAGTGCTTGCTAGGTAGCCATATGATAGTTGCCCCAAGAATGGGTGACCAATATCTTTGTCTCATTGCATTTTTCCCCTTCTTCGGTATAGTATATGTTTCAATGTCATTTTAAGCTAAACAAACGATGATGTGATTCTGGTTCACCCCATTATTAGGGGGATAAAATGCGCTTAGAAACATTAATTTACATTTTTATGCCAATCAAGCCATTGGGACAATTCATATAATTTCTTTTTTTACATATTTACACGTTATTTAATCAAGTTATATGAAAATATATATACAAGTAAGGTAATTAAGAATTAAGGCAGAGTTATATGAAAATATATTTTATTTTAAATAAATTTCTATAAATTATTTAAAAATAAAATAAAAATAAAGGATGAATAACAAATTTTGAAATTCAAACAATTATTCAGATTTATAATTTTTTTTTATGTTGATTTTGGTTTTACAAGTGTTGAAAACAGTTTCTATTATCATTTGTTTATTGATGACTTCACATGCTACATGCATCTGCATATGGACTAAAATATTATGTAAGCCCTAATTTTATATAGCTTCACCAAAATTTTGTCACATACAATTAATTTCTTGATGATTATATATTTTGCAAGTAAACTTGTACATTGATTCACTTCTTGCACGAGCAACCTCTTGATTAAATGCCTTCTAGAATCAATTTTTTGATACTTACTGCGTGAGATTTGAGCTATGAGACGAAGAAAAATTAAGCAAACTGCATGGGACAAACAGCTGAAGAGCCTCAACATTATTCACAAATGTCTGAAGATTATGGAAAATGCTATGTTCCTACGTAAAGACAAGGTTGGGTTTACTTATTCTTGAAAAATTCTTGATATTGTCTCTGGAATTTCTAGGTTCTTACCTGTTTGTCTGAAGTGAATAATATTTTACATGTTCTTCTATCTTATGTGAAAATTCCATTGCCTGTATTATGAAGATCTTGTAATTTTTATATAGCAATTACTCTGACTTCTCACAGTGTTTTGCGTGCCCAGTTCTGTTATGGCAGCCTCTTGCAATTGTTCAATTGTTCTTAGTTTCTCACTTACGGACTTGTGCCTTCCATTCTTCCTGATAATAATATCGCAATACATTTAACATTGCAAAGAGTGCTAGAGCACTGACTAGCCCACAATACATCCATAAACTTATGGATGAGATATTAGGATCAGTTAAGCACGTTAGCTGTTAGCTCTTGATCATTATGGCTACTATGTTATTTAGGCTTATAATTTTTTCTGACTGCTTGCACTTTGGGCTTTCTATTGCCATAATTATTTCCGTGGAACTGGAAGTAGGTTTAAACAGTTCTTAAGCCTTATTTGATTTACTTGAGCCTGATTTTCAGCTTGTGCATTCCACTTTGGCTAGGTATTGTCCTTAATCCCCCGTCATCATCTTTTATTAGATTATTCCCTTTTGATTTCCTTATTGTAAATCTGTCAATCGACATAGAAAATCAGAATATACCAACATCTATGGACGAAGATGTCATGTAGAAGGTTCAGAAGATCTCCAATGATATAATATCCATTTGGTTTAACGTTAGAATAGACTTGGGTAAAACTAAATAAACTGTAATTGGGGTAATCAGATTAAATAGACTTTTCTTTAATTTGATTACTGAAGGATATTTTAGATAAAAAGTAGTTAAATAAAAATTACGTTAATACGCACAAGATATGCCATATAGATATCACTCGTTTCATAAAAGCCACCAACTTTTCTTTATGTTCTTTTTGAAGTGATAAAGAATTGAGAAAGGCCTGAGTTGTTAACTTCTTATCATATAAAGAAAAGGTAGCAAGTACCGAAAAAAAATGCACACAATGATGGGCCCAATACTAAAAACTATGGTCTTTCCCGAGCCACCATACCTACAAAGAATAAACTTTAGGTACGAAAAATACGAAGAAACAACGGGCCCAACTACATAAGCCGAACATGATCATCATACCATTCTCTTCACAATTCGGAAAAAATATATAGACAATGGCTATGTCAACCTCATTCTTCACAATTGTTAAAGAACATGTCCCCCGGTGCCTGCCTGTCAGGTATATTGTTCATTCTTTGTCCATGGCAGTCATTTTCAGACAATGGAAAACCCCAAACATCTTACTTTAGAAAAGCATACCACATGGAATGCTTACTTAAACACATTGAAAGCCGTTTGAGGTTGAATATGCATTCCCAAAAGCTCAACAGGTAGCATAGAAACAATAATAAGTTTGTGTTTGCAAATTTTTGTTAGGAGGGTTAATCCGGACCATCATGGATTTCTGCACAACAATAGTTTAAGAACATTTTCAAGTATATTCACAAGGATAGGCCAGCGAGAGGCTACTTAATAATCATGGCTCACGAAAAGTGAACATTATTTGGTGACATTATCCTCTTAGATAATAAAGCATTCATTGTCAAAGTAAGGCTAGACAGAGCAAAGGAGGTGATGTATTATATAGGTTAAGATATACTTTTAAGCACATAGATCAATAAGGCATATACAGTAAACAAGACCATGTTAGTGTTTGTTTGAATCAAGTATAAAAACTGTGGCAGTGTCACAGAAATCAAGCTGTCCTTAAGTGTTAAAAGCTAAGAGCATGTGAATATCATCATTGTGATCGCTGTATGGCATAGCACTGTTGTTCTAGCAGATTTTGAATTTGGAGCTTTTCCTTTTGTATATCTTGCTCTATTACAAACAAATCAACTGTGTGGAAATTGTATCATAATCGCTTTACATTGGTTATATTGCAGGATTTGGAAAGCCGAGCATGGGCAACGAAATGGATAATAATAACACATCTGCTATCAGATGTGCAGGTTGTTATTGGAATGCTGAAGGAAATTTGGTGAGGAAATCCCTAAATTTTAATTTTTTTGCCATTTTGCAGAGGAAGATAGCATAAGTAAAGCCGAGAAAAAGACTATCCTAGAGGATACTGTTCAACTTGTTAATGGGATATCACAAGGGGAAGCTCAATCAGTTGCAACAAGCATGGTTGAAAATGATTCATTGGAAGGAGATACTCATGCAAGTGATGTAAATATGGAAAATCAAATATGTCCAATATTTGAAGCTTACTTTTAGGAGAAAGCTACTGGACTGGCTTCTGAAGATAAAATAACTGAACTTGGAAAAGTTACACCACAAGAATAGTCATGAAGACAATGTGAAAGAGAAAACACGGATGATTCCAACAGCCGAAGCCAAAGATGTCCAAGAGAAAACTACAGGGCTTGTTTATAACAATACAGCAAGCATTCTTGAAAATGGTTCATTTCTCTTCAATTTCTCCCGAAAAAACAAAAGACAAGGAGAAAGCGATTTTGATCTAACCACCCGGGATATACTACAGTTAATAAATTCTTTATTTTTCATTCCCTAGCCAAAAGAATAACAAAATTAGCCGCAATTTCCAAAGGTAAAATTTTCTAATTCCTACATATGACAACAATCTATGTAACATCAAAGCACGATTACTTGCCATTCACTCAATCAACTCTCTTCATTGCACAGGGAATTGCCACACTAATCAACACCAATAGCCAAAGAACAATACCTCTCGGCAACCGCTATTGTGATTACGGTGACTACAATTCAAAATACATCCTTCACACGTGAAGACAAATACTAATTTAACACGATAATTGACAATTGACGCAGAAAAGTGTATCGATGCTATCAACACATAACGGTATTTTCACCATAGGCAGAATGAACCCTAGTTCCCAAAAATAAGAAATAAAAAAAAAAGAAAGAAAAACCTAAAGCATGAAATTATGGTTACAATTATAAATTAGACAGTCTTACTTCTTCCGGAGATCGATCCCAGCCTTCTTTGCAACTGCATCGAGTCCATTTTTCTCAATGGTCTTCAAAGCCTTAGTGGACAAACGAAGCTTTACATAGCGCTTCCCAGCTTCCCACCAAATTCTCTTGTATTGAAGGTTTACAAACTGAAGTTTCTTGGTCTTATGGTTGGAAAAGGAGACTTTGTTGGCCCTATTCGTTTTCTTCCCAGTGAAGGGACACACTCTCCCTTCAAGCAGTAGAAAGAAGAAACAATAAATATGTATGTTTTTTATTAATTAAAAAGTAATATTAAAAATTAGAGAAAGTTAGTTACTGGCGACAATAGGGAGAGGTATGGGAGATGGAGAAGTGGTGAGAAGTGGAGTGGGTGAGCAGATTCTGAGGCCACTGAACTCCGCTGAGAAGAAGAAACAGAATTTGTTGAAAAAGTGAAGAAATGAAAGAATGAATGAATGAAGATTAGAATACATACATAACAAACAGCTTTTCAATGTAGATGTAGGAGTGGGTGTGTGGATTTTGACGCTGAAGCTCTTCCCAAAGGATACCGCACAACTTCCACCTGCTATTGCCATTGTATCTACCTTATCTCTTCTCACTCCCACAGGCTACAGCCCCGTTTATTTATCATAAACTTATAAATTTAATTCAAATTTTATTGATTTTTATAAATTAGGTTTACTATGATTTTTAATTTTATACACATTGCTCCTTAATTATGTCCAAAATTTTCTAATGAAAAATTGAAAACAGTTTTAAAATGTTAATATGACGAAATTCAATGTTCCTTTTAAAAAAAAGGTTAAGATGTTAGTTATTTTAAAAAGATATTTTATGGTGTTTATACTTTGAGAAATAAAAGAAAAAAAATAATACAAGTCGAAAGAATTGTATAAGAAAAATAAAATAAAATAGAAAGATAAGAAATGTGTTAATATTTTTAGGATGTATAAAAATTATAGTTCATTACTTAATGAATTTATGATTTAAAAATATGTTTTAAATTTGAGTGAATATAATTTTTTTTCTTTCAAAAATTTATTTATTTATTTTTATTTAATAAAAATAGTCTATTCCTAATTATTTACTAAAAAAAGCACACATCTATTAAAATTTTAAAATATTAAAAATAAATAAAATTTTTATAAGGAGTAATTTTAAAATAATGTCATATTTGAAAAAATATCTTTCTGTTGAGTTTTTTTTTAAGTGATGGTATATTATAATTTAAAATATATTTAATCTTACTTTTAATTCTGAATCATTTATCTTATGTGTGATTTTTGTTTACTAATTAATAAATGTATAATGAAGATATAATAAATCATTGATTTATACAATTTTGTAAAAAAAAATATATATAAAACATTTAAATTTAAAGATGTTAAATGATTGTTTGGCGTTATCGGTATTTATAAATGATCAATAAGTAGTTTTATTCTGAGATCCAATTCATTTTTGAAAATTGAGTAGATTTTCCATTTTAGTTGTTAAATTTGTGCAAAATATTAGAGATGAATAAAGTTATATATCCTTTTTTTTTTTCTTATGCTCTCTAGGATCTTTTTTGGTACATGAAATTTAAAAGCACAAAATGTACAAACTCTTTATGTAATATCGTTTTTAAGACCAAAATTCTATTGACTCTTCTTAAGAATAGAATCTATCTAAAGTGCAATCTATTATTTTTCGAAACTAAATACCTTATTTCGGTAACTGATAGCAAAATGCATTACAATAAGTTCAACATGGTGGTACCTTGATGGTATACTTAGAATACTTGTACGGCCATATGCAAAATAACATTTCTCAACCATTGCTATTTTGGGTCTTTAAGCATAGTTATAATTTAATTTAGGTCTATTTAAATAAAAGTAAACCTGTCGTTATAATAAAAAATAATATTTTTTTATAATAAAAAAATAGGAATATTTAAGTATAAGAGAATATTTTAATTGTTAGATTTGTAAAAAAACTAATTAATTGTTATCTTTTATTATCAATGCTGGTTAATATAAGTGTTTTATACTTATAAATTAATGTTTATCATTTATGCTAATATAGATATTTTCTAGATAATTGGTTAGTGCTAAATATGATCATAAAAAATAATGAAAAATCATTGCACATTGAATTATGATGCATGAATATTTATTTAATATTATGGAGGAAGAAGATTTTATTTTTATAATGAAATGTTGTAACATATTATATGAGAAAATCAGTTAAAAAACATTAAAGAATGATTGTGTTGCTATTTATGAAGCTGAAAGAGAGAAGTTGAAATCAACTTTGAGAGTTATGAATAAGATTTGTTGACCATAGATTTATGGAAATTACAAAATCAAAAAATTGAATATATGGTGCTCATTAAACATTTCATTCATTCTGATTGGGTTTTACAGAAATGCATTCTTAGTTTGGTTCATATTTCTCCTTCTTGACATGACATTAATATTTTTTATGCAATCTTTATATGTCTTAAGGATTGGGGCATTGAAAATAAAATATTCAGTATTTTAGTGAATAATGCACAATATAATGATAAATGTTTGAAAGAGTTGAAAGTTCTAATTTCAAGGCATAAGAAATTAGTGTTAAATGGAAAGTTGTTTCATATGCGTCATTGTGCACGTATAGAGAACTTGCTTGTTCAAGATGGTATAGGAAAATAGAAAAAATAATTGAGAAAGTGTATGAAAGTGTTATGTTCATTAATCATTCTCAAGCAAGATTACATACATTCTCTCAAATAGCACAACAACTAAAGTTTGATGGTAAAAAATTAATTCTTAACTGCCTTACTTGTTGGAACTCCACCTATCAAATGTTGTCATTACAATTTAAAGAAGTATTCTCATGATTTTAAGATTAAGAACCCAACTATACAACTTTCCGTAGCCTAAAAAATGGAAAAAAGTTGACATGTTGCTAGAGGTATCTATTGTAGTCACAAATATTATTTCTGGTAATGAGTATTCAACTGCTAATTTATAGGTTGATGAGGTGTATCGAATTAAGCAAATGTTAGACCATGCTATCCTAGATGAATGTGATTTTATTCGAGACATGGTGAAGGTAATGAAGGAAAATTTTGAGAAGTAATGGAAGGAGTGTAATCTTGTTATGTCACTTGCTACTGTTTTGCACCCTATTATAAAAATGATGGATGCTAAAATGTGTTTTCCTTTTATTTACCTGGGAGATGAAGCTAAACAAAATATAGAAAAAGTGTACAATGTTCTTAATGATATGTACAAAGAGTATGTTATCTTACTTAATAAGCACGACGAGGAAGGCTTTAATATAACTAGTGCTGATCAAACTAACCTTTTAACCAACTCAGCAAGCTTTTTTGGATAATCATTATTGATGGATTATATCCAAGAACAACAAGTTATTCCTTCTGTAAAATCTAAAGTTGAAGAGTATTTAAATGAGCCAACTTACTTGTCTAAATATAATGGTCATATGACCTTTTGTGCCTTGGAATGACGAAGTTGAATAGTAAAAAATATCAAGTGCTATCTCATATGGCATTTTTAGTGCTGATGTTCTTGCCATTCCAATATCTTTTGTGACTTTAGAGTCAAGTTTTAATGTGGGGAGAAGAGTTATTGATTCATTTTGAGCTTCTTTAAATTCAAATACCATGGAAGCTTTAATTTGTGGAGGTGATTGACTTTGATTGTTACATGAGATTAGAAATCGGCCTCAAATAATATATTTTCTCTTAATGATTAATTATTTTTTTTTCTAATAATATAATGTTGATGGTTTATTAATAATGTTCTTTCTTCTATTTTAAGTGGACCAAATTTTTACTGAAATTTTATTACTTGCTTAAATGTTTTAATCTTATTTAATAATAAATAGGTAGGTACATTTCTATTTTTTTTAAATTATAATGATATATTCTCTTAAATAATATAATATTTACTTAATATTTTAACATTTCAAGCAATTTTATAAGAATTTTGATAGCAAGCATGTAATGATGTTTTAACTGTTGAAATGTATTTTTGGGAACGTAAATTTTACATTACATTAATTTTTGACTTTTACATCAGACATGTTTTGTACGGAAAGTAATTGAAATTTTTTGTATTTATACTATATTTGTTATTTAGCCAAATTTTTTATTCTAAAATTAGTAGCAAAATGTGAAATTGAAGTATTGAGTATGAAAATTTTATATGCTTAAAATCCAAATTATTTTGATTTTGATTTAAGTGATTTGAACTAACGAGAATTAAGTCTAGTCATTTATAAGTTCGAATTGAAATTTTTTATTAAATCGAGTCTAGCTAAACTATGATGGATTCGACTTAACTTATTTCCAAACCTATTAAAAGTAATGTTTTTTACAAACAAAAAAAATAAACTTAATCTATTATAAATTAGCAATTAAATGATATTTAAGTATAAAAATGTTTTAATTGTTAGATTTACATAAAAATTAATTAGTGATTATCATTTATTGCCTGTTAATATATACGTCTTATACTTGTAAATTTGATCCTTTACAAAAATTTTAAAAAAAGTACAAATCATAAAAGTTATTTTATTATATAATTATTTTTAAATTTAAGTAAAATAATAAATACAAATAAATTAAAAATATTATCGATAAATTAAAAAGATATAGCTTTAAAATTAAAAAATTATGAAAATAAAATATTAAAATTATAATACATCATTTTTGTTGATAAGGTATATCAAAATTTAAAATAAAAATAAATTCAAATTAAAATAGATTAAAATTACAATAATTTTGAAAGATATAGATTAAAAGGTGAAATATTTTTATTATATTGAACATCAATAAAATAAAATGACAAGACTTTTAAATTAAAAAATATTCAAATTATGATACATTATCTTTAGTGATATAATATATTAAAATTTAAAATATGAAAGTTAAATTCAAATTATAACTTATTAAAAAATATATTTTTAATTTTTTTGGTACATGAAAAAATAATATTTTAAATTTAATACAATATATACAAATTTAAATCAAATTAAAATTAAACGTAAAATTATAATTAAAAAGTAACATATAAAAAAATAAAACAATTTCAAATTTTTAAATATGATAATCAAATTTTTAAAAATAAGTTTTTAATTTATTTTTCAAGATAATATTTATGTGATATTGTAATATTAATTTTATATTACAAGGAGTGTTGAGAATAATAATAAAAAATATTAGTTAATTATTTAATTATTTTTATTAAGTTTTATTTATAATAATAGTAATAGTTCTTTATATATATATATATTATATTTTATATATTTAAATAAATTTAATTTTTTATTGCATCGTATAAATTTTTATTAATTTGGTAATGATAATATTAATATTTTTTTCAAAATTAACACGGTAACAAATCAGAAAAATTGTCTTATATAAAGGACAAGACAAAATATCTTTTTAAATTAAAAAAGAATAATTTTTTTTAAAAAAATAACCCAAAATAATAATTCAATAAAATCATTCAACCATTTAAAAAAATTATCAAAAATTAAATATATTAAATGAGAAATAAATATTATAGATGTAAAATAATTAAAAAATGAATCACAAATTAAATAATAAATGTAACATAAAATAATTAAATAATAAAAGTTTATTTTTTCATACTTTTAAAAATAAAATTAAAAAATTACGTAAGAATGAACAATAATTTTTTTATAATCTATTCTCTTCCCTCCTATTTAAAATATAATGTTAATAAATTTTATTTATTCTTAAAAGATAATATTTTTAAAAAATAATATTAATTTTTAATTTTATCATTATTTATAATAAGATATTAAAAATTTGTTTAACATTTACACAATTTTTAAGAATTATAAAAAAATAGACAGTAATATTATAAAACTTTAATTTTAGTTAGAATTAATTAAAATCTGATGTGTTTTTTTGATATCTTTATAAATTTGGGATACCATATTCTTTTTATAAAAAATCAATAAAAATTTCATATATATTTAATATGATTATTCATATTTAATGTTGATCAAATATGATATAATTTAGTAAGTGACAAAATTTTTTAAAATTTTGTTAAAATTTTTTTTTCAGAAAATCTTCTAATTTTGTTTATGATTTTAAAATTTTTTTTATTTAACTTATTTTATTTTATTAATTTTTATTTAAAAGATTCATAGAAATTTTTATTTAATATTTTTAAATTCATAACTTGTTATAAAATTAAATGTCTATTTATAAAAATTATCAAAAAAATTAAAATAATATTTTATTTATATTTATTTTTATTTTTTTAAATATTTTTTCTTTCTTTTTATTTATTTATATATATATATATATATATATATATATATATATTCATCTACTTAATTAAATATACTTAAATCTATTTATATATATGTATTTGTTTATATATATATATATATTTATTTAATTAAATTTATTTAAAATTTATTTTTAATTTTTAAAAATAATTATTAAAAGAAGAAAGACATAAAAAATAGATGAATATATAGATAGAAAAAAAATAAAAGAAAGAAGAAGTAGAGATAAAATTTTCAATAATTATTTAAAATTTAAAAATGATTTTTTTATATGGAAAAAATTAATGAAAAAAATAGTAAAATATTAATTTAAATTTTATTAATTATTTTTTCAAGAATAAAAATAAATTTTAAATTTATATATATATATATATATATAAAGATAAATATACATATATAATTAGATTTAATTTAATTATATATATAGATATAAGTAGATTTAATTTAATTCTTAAAATTTAAAAATTATATTTTAAATATATTTAATTAAGTAAATATTTATACATATATATAAATAGATATATAGATATAAGTAGATTTAATTTAATTTTTAAAATTTAAAAATAAAATTTTAAATGTATTTAATTAAGTATATATATATATATA
Source organism: Canavalia gladiata (assembly GCA_037954105.1). Classification (NCBI taxonomy): domain Eukaryota; kingdom Viridiplantae; phylum Streptophyta; class Magnoliopsida; order Fabales; family Fabaceae; genus Canavalia; species Canavalia gladiata. Next base: position 64,881,268 of record CM075660.1, read on the forward strand.
GATATAAAAAGATTTAATTTAATTTTTAAAATTTAAAATTTAAATTTTAAATATATTGAACTAAGTAAGTGAATATATATAAAGAAAAAGAAAAAAAAGGAAAAATAAAATAAAATAAAAAAATATTTTAAAAAAATAAAAATAGATAAAAATAAAATATTATTTTAATTTTTTAATATTTTTAATAATTTTTATAAATAAAAATTTAATTTTATAATAAATTATGAATTTAAAAATATTAAATAAAAATTGATGTAAATTTTTTAACTAAAAATTACTAAAATAAAATAAATTAAATAATTTTTTTAAAATTATAAACAAAATGTAGAAGATTTTAAAGAAAGAATGTTTTAACAAAATTTTAAAAATTGTTATCTTTAATTTTAAAATTCTATTAAATTATATGACATTTGAGCAATGTTAAACATGAATAACGTATTGATATTGGTTATTTATAAAAAAGGGTTTGATATTTCAGATTTTGAAGAATACCGGATAAAGCACTAAAATTCAAACTGAAGTAATGTTGGGTTGGATGGAAGAGGGAAATTGCGAGAGCGAGAGGGAGAAGATCAGAAACATATGTATTCTGGCACATGTGGACCACGGCAAGACAACGCTGGCCGACCATCTGATCGCGGGGGCGGGGGGTGGCGTGATCCACCCGAAACTGGCGGGTCGGGTGAGGTTCATGGACTACCTCGACGAGGAGCAACGCAGAGCCATCACCATGAAAAGCTCCTCCATCCTCCTCCGCTACCACCACCACTCCATCAACCTCATTGACTCCCCCGGCCATGTCGACTTCTGCAGCGAAGTCTCCACCGCCGCCCGCCTCAGCGACGGCGCTCTCATCCTTGTCGACGCCGTCGAAGGCGTCCACATCCAGACCCACGCCGTACTCCGCCAGTGCTGGATTGAGGGCCTCACACCTTGCCTCGTCCTCAACAAAATGGATCGCTTAATCACCGAGTTGGAGCTCTCCCCCTCCGAAGCCTACACTCGCCTCTCGCGTATCGTCGACGAGGTTAACGGCATCGTCAGTGCCTTCAGGTCCGAGAAATATCTGTCCAACGTGGACTCCCTCTTCCCAGTGGAGGAGGATTACGACGACAACGAGGATGTGTTTCAGCCGCAGAAAGGGAACGTGGTGTTTGCTTGTGCTTTGGATGGTTGGGGGTTTGGGATTCGTGAGTTTGCTGAGATATGTGCGTTCATGCATGGGGCTAGTGTGAAGACCTTGCAGAGAACGTTGTGGGGTCCTTGGTATTTTAAACCCAAGACCAAGATGATTGTTGGAAAGAAAGGGATTGGTGCTACTAAGTATAAACCTATGTTTGTTGAGTTTGTATTGGAACCGTTGTGGAAGATGTATCAGAGAGCTTTGGAAGGGAATAGAGGGTTGCTGGAGGAAATTATTAGGTCGTTTAATTTGTCTCTTCCTGCAAGAGAATTGCAGAATAAGGATGCTAAAGTGGTGCTTAATGCGGTTATGAGACGGTGGCTTCCACTTTCAGATACCATTCTGTCCATGGTGATTAGCTGTATGCCTAACCCTGTGAAGGCACAGTCATCTCGTATATGGAGGCTGATTCCAAAGAAGTGGAAGGATGAGGAGGCAGAGATGGTGAGGGAAGCGGTGGAGAGGTGTGATTGTATGCCTCAAGCTCCTTGTGTTGCTTTCGTGTCAAAGATGTTTGCTGTCCCCGTTAAGATGCTTCCACCGGGTGATCAAACAGAGGGAGAGTTGGATGAGTGTTTCCTGGCATTTGCTAGGATCTTTAGCGGAGTTTTGTCCTCTGGGCAGAAAGTTTATGTGCTTTCTGCTCTGTATGATCTGCTAAAAGGGAAAACAAAGCATATACAGGAGGTTGAATTGAAATCCTTGTATTTGATGATGGGCCAAGGGTTCAAAGTAGTGTCATCTGCCCAAGCAGGAGATATTGTTGCTATCCGAGGCCTTGAACAGCATATATTAAAGAGTGCTACCCTTTCCTCTACTAAGAACTGTTGGCCATTTTCAAGTATGGCGTTCCAAGTTGCCCCAACTTTGAGAGTTGCTATTGAGCCATCTGATCCTATGGATTTGGATGCGATGCTCAAAGGCTTGAGGCTTCTGAACCGAGCAGATCCATTTGTTGAGGTCACAGCTTCTGCAAGAGGAGAGCATTTTCTTGCTGCTGCTGGCCAAGTTCATCTTGAGAGATGCATAAAGGATTTGAACGAGAGATTTGCAAAAGTAAACTTGAAAGTCTCTCAGCCTCTTGTGTCCTACAAAGAGACCGTTGAGGGAGATGTTTCCAATATGCTAGAAAATTTGAAAGCTTTTTTTAGTAGGAGATCAGATTACGTGGAAAAGACAACATCCAATGGAAGATGTGTTGTTCGGGTGCGGGTGATGAAACTTCTACCTTCTCTTACAAAGGTGCTGGATGAAAGCTCTGATTTACTTGGAGATATCATTGGAGTAAAGTCAAAGCAGAGACCAAGGATTCTTGAAAATGATAACCCAGCTGAAGCTATGAAAAAACGCATATTGGATGCAGTGGATAGTGATATTTTGAACATGAATGAAAATAACAAGGATCATATTGAGAAATGTAAAGAAAAGTGGCTAAAGATTCTAAGGAGGATATGGGCACTAGGACCAGGCCATATTGGTCCTAACCTTCTCTTTACTCCTGATATTAAAGCAGAAGGTAGCGATAGCTCTATTCTAATACGTGGTTGCTCTCGTGTATCTGAAAGCATGGGCTTTGTGGCTGATTCTTGTATCAGCGATTCAGATGTCAGCCAAGCTTGGTACATGGATGCCAAGCGCCTTGAGGATAGTGTTATATCTGGGTTCCAAATGGCCACTTCAGCTGGACCCTTGTGCGATGAACCTATGTGGGGTTTGGCATTTATCATTGAGGCACACATATATCCATTTTTAGAGCACCATGATGAATCTGAAACACATAAACAATCCCAGCAGTACGAGATCTTTGATAGGGAGGTAACGGGAGCTGTAAAAGATGCTTGTAGACTAGCTGTGCTTCATAATAAGCCACGTCTTGTGGAAGCAATGTACTCTTGTGCATTGAATACCCCTGCTAAATATTTGCGTCCAATGTATGCTGTACTTGCTCGAAGACGAGCCCGAGTTTTGAAGGAAGAGATGCAAGAAGGTTCCCCTTTCTTTACTGTGCATGCTCATGTACCTGCTTCTGAGAGTTTTGGTTTTGCAGATGAGCTTAGAAGATGCACTTCTGGCGCTGCAAATGCACTTCCTGTCCTTAGCCATTGGGAAACACTTCTTGAGGATCCTTTCTTTGTACCCAAAACAGAAGAGGAAATTGAAGAGTTTGGAGATGGTTCCAGTGTTCTTCCAAATACGGCAAGAAAGTTAATTTCTGCAGTAAGACGACGTAAAGGCCTTCATGTGGAGGAAAAGGTAGTGCAACATGGAACCAAGCAGAGGACTCGAGCTCGCAAAGTCTGATTACTATTCATTACTGCTGTCGTCTCCTTAGCTGGGAGAAGAACATGTCATTGTTGAATGAGTGTAGCTCATAGTACTTCATTCTACAGTACCCTTAGGAACAATTTTTTCAGCATTGGTTTAATTTTAGGCTAGGATATATTTTTAGTGAATTTTGTTTTAAGTGTTCTGTTTATTTCTTTTTTATGTTTAACCGATTTGAATCAATTAAGCAATGAGATGTATAATTCTCTGATTAACGTCATTAAAATCTCAGTTAATATTTATTAGAGTTTGATTTGTAGGACTTTAAGTAGTATTATTGCATATTAATTTTTTAAAAAATAAATTTTTATACAAGTAAAAAATAGTTTAATATAATTAAAAATAAATGAATATTATTAGTTAATTTGTTTTTCAATTAACTTTTATTTAACTATTACCTAAAGTATATAAATAAAATTTTAATTTAATTATTATTTTAATTAACTTATTACATTAATTTTTTATAATAATTAAATTAATTTATTATTTATTATATTTAAATTAATTAATATATTAACTTATTATCATAATTATGTTATATTAATACGTTAATTCTAAATAAATTGAATTAAATTTTAAATAAAATTATAATTTTAAATAACTTATTACCATAATTAAATAAAGATGAAAGTAGTCTGTATTAAATTAAATTTTAAGTGTTTAAATTTGTTTTATTTAAAAATAAAATTTTAAAGTTTGAGATTTGATTTAACCTGTTTAAAAGTTTGTGTCAAAAATAATTAATTTAAAAAAAATTTACAAACTTAAAACTTAAAAGATAAAAATATTAATAAATAAACTTATAATATATATATATATATATATATTAATATTATGTAAACAAAATATATTAAAATAAATATTATAAACTAAATATATCTATAATTTTTAAAATTTAAATTTAAAATACATTACTATTTTAAATGGGTAAAATATTGAAATAAAATTTAAAATTAATTTATTATCTTAATTAACTTAAAATCTTAAATCAAATTCATTTACATATTCTGATTTATTTATAATATTTAAAATAAATTTTAAATTGATTTATTATCTAAATTATTTATAATATTTAAATTAAATTTTTAATTAATTTTAAAATTAATTTATTACCTCGTGAACATCTATTTATGTTCAGGTTAAAATTATAAATAGAATATAAATTTTTATTTTAAAATCATTCAAAATACAGTAAATAATAACAATGATAAAAAATAAAAAATAAAAAAAGAGAAAGAAGGGTATTGCAATACCCGGGGAAAAATCCTATGTAAACCCTAATTTTATATAGCTTCACCGAAGTTTTGTCACATACACCAACCTCTTGATTGCATGCCTCTTCTAGAATCAATTTTTTTTCAGTTAAACTCAACTAATTAACCGTTAAACTCAACTGATTAACTGAATTTCAGTTGTGTCTGTTAACTTCATTACACTTTCTGCGCTTTAAATACATGTCATAGACTTGAACTTGTTAAAGAAAGAGTTGTTAGCTGAGCTGAGCTCTTCTCTGGTTATATGGCTTCATCCTCGAGGAATGGTAATAGTTCGGGGAAGAGAGCCGAAGAAGAAGACTCAAAAGAGGACAACGAGAAATTTGCTCTTAATTTACTCCTATCTGGGGAACTATGACATTATTTTTGTTCATAAGATATATCAAAATTTTAAAATTAAAAATAAATTTAAAATATGATAGATTAATATTATAATAATTATAAAAATGAATTAAAATGAAAATATTCTTATTATATTGAATATCAATAAAATAAAGACTAAAGAGACAATACTTTTAAATTAAGAAAAAAATTATGATAAATTATTAAAATTATGGCACATTATCTTGAATGATATGGTACATCAAAATTTAAAATCTAAAAGTCAAATTAAAATTATAACTTATTAAAAAAGATATTTTTAATTTTTTCGGTACATCAGAAAATGTTTCAGTTTAATACAATGTATAAAATTTTAAATCAAGTTAAAATTAAACTTAAAATTAAAAAATAGTATATGAAAGAACTGAAAATTATAAATTTGATAATTAAAATTTAGCTCTGAAAATAATTTGATAATTAAAGTTTATTGTTGAAAATAATTTTTAATTTGTTTTTCAAGTAGTATTTATATGATATTCTGATTTTAATTTTATATTAATTTGGTGTGTATAAAATTTTGGCCATTGATTTCAATTGGAATGTGCTAATAATCAATAATAAAAGAAAATTAATAAATAATATGAAACGAAAGTAAAACGTATATCAATAACTCACGTTAATTTCTATCCAACTAATATTGTTTTATTGTTATTTTGTAATATAACATTGAACTAATAATAATAAACCATGTAGTTTTTTCATATTTATGCACAAATTTTTTGTACGAAATAGCAAAGTTGATCCTAAACCAATTCTAATCCAGGATTTTAAAATAAACTGAACAAAGTGATTTGGATGCAATCATTGTAAAAGTAATTTTATGTGAAAAGAATATTTTGTAAAGAAAAGTGTTTATTATCCACTTTAATGTATTTATTCTCATTCTTATTTAATTACCTTTTACATTATTTTTTTAGATAGTTAATTTGATTAATGAAAAGGATAAGTTAAACAAGAGAACAACACATGTTAGGAAGTACCAAAAAATAATGCACAAAAAATAATCACTTCTTCATTCATAGAAGCCATTAACTTTTCTTCTGTTCCTTTCGAAGATATAAGAACCGAGAGGCTGAGTTGTTCATATAGAAAAGTTAGGAAGTACCAAAAAATAATGCACACAATGATGGCCCAATACCAAAAACCGTGGTCTTTCTCAAACCACTTTGCATACACAGAATAAACTTTGGTACAAGAAAAAAAATGAAGAAACAAAAGACCCAACTACATAAGGCTAATCATGATCATCATACCATTCACTTTACAAATTGGAAAAATATGTAGACACTGGAACCTTATTTTTGGCAATTGTTAAAGAACATGTCCCCAGTGCCTGCCTGTCACATATATGGTTTATTGGGTCCTTTGTCCATGGCAGCGGTCATTTTCAGACAATGCAAAACCCCAAACTTCTTACTTTAGAAAAGCATAACACATGGAAAGTTTTCTAGAACACACGGAAAGCCGTTTGAGGTTGAATTTGTATACCCAAAAGCTCAACAACAAGCAGTATAGGAATAATGATGATAATAAGTTTGTGTTTGCAAATTTCTGTTAGGAGTTTTAAGCCATACCATCATGGATTCTTGCATAACAATAGTTTAAGAACATTTTAAAGCATATTCATATGGAAAGGCCAGTGAGAAACTACTTAATAATCATGGACTCACCGAAAGTGAACATTATTTGGTCACATTATTTACTCTTAGATTATAAAGCAATCATGAATCATGGTCAAAGTTAGTAATGCCAGATAGAAAAGAAAGATATGATGTATTATATATGTCCAATTACTTTAAGGATATGCTTATTAAGAAGATATATGACCCAAAATGAGGCTTATGGAATAAGCAAGACCATGTTGGTGTTGTTTGAATCAAGTATAAACACTCTGGCAATGTCACAGAAATCAAGCTGTCCTCAAGTGTTTAAAGCAAGGAGCATGTGAATATCATCATCATGATCATGGTATGGCATAGCATTGTTGTTCTTGCAGATTTTGAATTTGGAGCTTTTCCTTTGATAGATCTTGCTCTATTATAAGCAAATCAACTGTGTGGGAATTGTATCATCATTCCTTTACATTGGTTATATTGCAGGATTTGGATAGCTGAGCATGGGCAACGAAATGGGTAATAATAACACATCTGCTATCAAAGGTACATGCTGTTATTGGAATGCTGAAGAAAATTTGGTTAGGTAGAGTTCTATTTTTCCTATATTTCCCTCCCAAATTTTAATTTCATTTGGCATTTTGCAGAGGAGGATAACATAAGTGAAGCTGAGAAAAAGACTAATCTTGAGGATACTAGTGATCTCGCAAATGGGATATCACCATATGCTCATGCAGATAGTGGCAAGGAGGAAAATCAGAATATACCAACAACTATAGCCAACAATGCTATGGAAAAAGCTTCAAAAGATTCCAATGATATAACAAATGAACTTGGGAAAGATACAAAGCAAGAAGATGGTCACACAGATGATGTAAAAGGGAAAACTCAATTGGTTACAACAACTGAAGCCAAAGATGAAGATGCTCAGGAGAAAGCTATATTGTTTGGTTCTAACCATATAATAAGTATGCTTGAAAATGGTTCAGTGGAAGAAGATACTCATGCTAGTGATGTAAATATGGAGAATCAAAAGTGTTCAATAGTTGAAGCTGAAGGTGTTCAGGAGAATGATATTGGACTGGCTTCTGAAGATAAAACAACCGAACTTGGAAAAGTTACACTGCAAGAAGATAGTCATGAAGATGGTGTAGAAGAGAAAATACAAATGATTCCAACAACTGAAGCCCGAGATGTTCAAGAGAAAGCTACAGGGCTGATTTCTAACAACACAGCTAGCATTCTTGAAAATGGTTCATTGGGAGGAGATACTTATGAAAGTGACAAGAATATGGAAGATCAAATGCATCCAACTGTTGAAACTGAAAATGTTCAGGAGAAAGCTATAGAAATGGCTTCTGACTATCCAAGAAGCTCACCTGGAAATGATTCATTTGAAGGAGATGCTCATGAAGATGATGTTAATGTAGATCACCAAAGGCATCAAGCAGCTGAAGGCAAAGATGATCAAATAGAAGCAAGGTTGGATTTCGGTGATAAAACAAGTGAATTTGAAGATAAACAAGCTGGAAATGTAGTGATTCCTATTGCTGATGGCACAGATGTTCATGGAAAAACTACCATCTCAGCTTCTGAAGATCCATTGAATCTGAGCAATGCTTTTGAAGGAGCAGGTTAGTAATTTCTTTCAAAATGAGGCATATATAATAACTAATAGTAACTTAGACACACTAAAACATTATTTGTAATTTTGTTCTATAGGGGATGAAATAACTGAAGTCAGAGAGCCTGAAAAATCTCAAAATGCTGAATCAGTTGAAGCTGAAGGTAAAATCTCTGAGAGTTTGTCAAGTTCTTCACTGGAAGGCACAGAAGAATATGAGAAGCAAGAAGAGCCATGCTTAGGAAAACATATATCAGTAACATATAATCATCATCATCTTAATAACGAGCCTTCAATCAAACAAGGTTAGTACAATTATGAACTTCATGCTTCCATAGTCTTATGCACATTTACTTATTAATCCTAGATTAGATCCAATTGTTGCATTGTTACTAGATTTTAATTTTGAAAAATTTTAAATTATAAATTGAAAATTATCAGAGATATAAAACATGAAGAAAGCCTAAAAGAGCTATCCATTGTCTTGGTTCTAGCAGATGAAGAAGAAACAACAGTTTTAACATTGAATGCTGTGAATATGTCAAATGATTCAGAGCTTCAAGAATCATCAAATGTACATTCTAATTATGATGAGCCAGTCAAATTTCTCTCTGAAAAATCATTCCTAGGAACGGAATCACTCCTGGAAGAAAATTTGCTAGATACTAATTCTAATTTTCAGCAGACTAAGGATGATGTTCTAGAAAAAGAAATGGAATTCCACGAAAAATTGTTAAGCACGGACAAGTCAGATGGTGAAGATGGAGATGAGTTTGGGAGCAGTTTGATGGGTACCTCTGGAACAAAATCTGATTCCCCAAGTATTGGCAACAACACCATTGGTAATTCATTGACCATGGTAAATTCTACTACTGAGGATTCCCTAAACTCACTTCTTGAATCTTTGATTGTGGATAATCCCCTTAAGTTTGACCATCAGGAAAATTGCAAAGTACTTTATGAAGAAAGCAAATTAAGCAGAGACATATCAACAACAGAGAATTCTCATGACTACAAGCTTGATGAATGCGTGAAAGGCTCACTGAAAGAACATAAATCTGGCATGGTCAATACATATGAAATGGCAATAGAGTCTAATGGAGACTGCATGGGAGAAAGAACTATAGCACTTGATTCTAGTGTCTTTGGGGTTGCCAACATTGCTCAAGTTGAACAACCTAAAGTCACTGAGAATGGACTCCAATTTGATACTTATCTCAACAAGGCTTCGTATGAAAGGAGTGCTACTTCAGAACCAAAACATTCTGTGGTTTCTGAAGCTGAAACAGGTTTTCATATTGCAGGATTAACTGTTGTTGATTGCATACATGAGGAGGGGGGGACTTATAAGAATAAAATTGAAGGAACAAATGAGAAGCCAGAAGCTTCACATGTGATGGTAAATACTTTTGAGGGGACGGAAATGTCAGAACAATGCAATTTTGATCTGGTAACTATATATCAAGAAGAATCTTTTTCTTTACAAAATTCTTCATCTTTGTTGCATATCAATGATTACCATCAGGACAATGTGAAGCAGACCAAAAGTTTTAGTGCTACCAGCATGCCAAACTCAGATTGGAAGCACACAAATGAGAGCAAAAACTTTGGCACTAACATTGACAACCTCGATTCTCTAACAGTTCCATCTGTTGACTTGGTTGATGATGAAACATTTGAGAAAGAAGGAGAAAATTATTCACAGCATACAGAAGCAGCTTCATCAGCAGAGGCAGAACTAACAACTTCAGCAGCTACTATGTCCATTGAACCATGTTCAAACAGTTCTACATTTGCAAATGGAGGTTATGAAACAAGGGACAGTTTAGCAAGGTTCAGTACTGAATCAAACACTGATAATCCAAACATCTCTTGTCAGATACAAAAATCACCAAGCTTCAATCTCAACCTCCGAAGGGAAGCAAGACCAGAAGAATCAGATCAAACTCCATTGCTTCATCAAGATAAGTTTGCAAGTAAAAGCTTGGAAAACCATATTGGTTATAATCTCATCAACTCAATGCCTCATGCTGAATATAATCAATGTATGTTACCAAGTGAAGAAATGCCAGTGGAAGAGAAAATAGTTACTATGGAAAGAAGTTACTCTAAAAAATCTAAAGCTCCATTCATAGGTCTCTTAAAAGAAGAAGAAGAAGAAGCCCATCTTCTAGTCATGCCACAGACACAACATAATCATATTGGAACAGCGAAGATAGTGAAAGAAGTGTCATCTACTTCAGCTAAAGAAAAAGAGAAGCGAAAGCCCAGGTCTTTCTTCTTCAGCAGTTGCATGTGTTGTGCAACTGTGGCAAATTAAACCCTTTTAGAATCACATTTACTCTTCTGTTTTGTTTTCATCTTGATGGTAAATTTAACCCTTTGTGTTGTGAATGAGTTTCTTCCTAATTTACTTGTCTGAATGTGAAGTTTTGATATGGAGAGAGTCTTGTTGGCATCATGGCTAGATCAACCAACAATGAGTGCACCGCAGCAGCAAGGATTATTCATTTCCCTGATTATTCTACTATCACTATCCAAGTTATAGGAGGAAATGATTCCTTGTTAAATTTCTACTTTGTTTGAGAGATTTTAAGATTGGAAAGAGAGAGCAAGCAGTGGTGATTTAATTTGATAGGGGCAACTTTTCTGCCTTTGATTGTATTTTGTAACATTTGATTCTTTTTATTATTTTACAATGATTTTGGATATTTATACTCATAAAACCTCATCATTACGTTTGATTCTCGTCTCTGTGCCTACAATAATAGGTGAATTTAAATGCTTTAGAGAAGAACAAAAAAACATTATGATGTTTTAACCTACCTTGATGACATAAGTCACATTCTCAATGACAAAAATTTGATACATTTCACTCAAATCAAACTGTATATTATAAATTTGAGGGGCTGAAGAAAAATAGCTGCCTACAGATTGCATATCAGGCTTTTACTTTCTATCCACCAGCATCATATTAATGTTTTGGGGTTTTTTTTTGTGCTAAACTAAATTATGCATTCTAGGAATATGCCTCAAGAAATTCAATATATAACTATATATATTTTAAAAAAAGTAACATTTATAGCATATTAATGCTATGGTTTGAATTACCACTTCCCATATGCAGCATAGAAAGACATTTGTCTTTTTAATTACTAAGGTACATAACTTTTTATACTTCTAATTTATTTAAAACAAAAGGGCACTTTTTTCTTTGGTCTTAAACATGTGGAACTGATTTTGCAAAAAGAAAGAGACAGGGAGCAGAGGGTAGAACTTTCATCCGAGCAATTATCTAGTTCTTTCTTTTTTGGTCAATGAGAAACTATGAAGTTAAGCTATGTTCCCAAGTTGTTCTGCTTTCTACTTGTTAATCTATGCATCTTTCCCTAGACTAGATACTTCATAAGTTCATTTGTGAAAAAAATAAAAATAAGGGTAATGTTTTAACGATATTGGTTAAGAAATTAAAAATATTTTTTTATTAAAGATAACGTTAGACTGCATTGAAAATTTAAAAAAAAAATGTCACTTATTCAGTAGTTGATTTCTAAAATCATCAAGGAATTATAAATATTTTTTTTGTCACATAAGGGTTCATATGGCCGGCTGAAATAAGAATAAAAAAAAGTGTAGCTAAAAGAACCAAAAAATCAAAGGCATAAACATGGTGTCAGATTTAAGTGGCCTCTGCTGTTAATGACACATGAAAACACTACAAACATAAGAAACATTATAACAATGTGCATGTGTCACTGGCTGCATGTCAAGAAGACAGCTAATTGCACACTCTCTTTGGTTCAACTAGGTCCTTTTTTCCCTACATATTGTGATTTCTACACATTATTTTTGGAGAATAAACATAAAGTTAATGTAACAACTAATATGAAGGGGACTTTTTTATATCCTACTCCATTCAGATGAAAAATAAAATAAAAATAATAAGGTCCTCTTATTTCTAGAAGTCAAGAAAATCTGAAAATGACAAACTCACACCATAAACTTTCTCACAATAAATTGCATGTCCAAGTCCAACCCAACTATATATTGATTTTTAGGTCAAAGTCCAAGAATATGAGCCAGCAGGGTTCCCATTCAATTCAACAATAATAATGTGAGATGCTAAAACCCCACAATTGATTTTCGTAATTAATTTTTTCATTTTAAAATTATAAAGTTTCTAGACTTTTTTTTTTTTTAAAATTATTGTGGTTATATAAATTTGAGTTTTGGTCATTCTTTTAATCATATCCTCGTTTAATAATTAAATAATTCATTCAAAATTAGCTCAACTAACTAAATAAAATAAAAATATATATAATTGAATAGTATTCATGAAAAAAATAAGATATAATTATTCCACAAGTTTACTTGTTATGGTTGAATTTAAAATTTTATATTCCAACTTTTTTCAAACTTATCTCAAATTTTCTGGTTAACATTAATTTTAATAAGTATTGATTAAAATTTTATACAATAATTAAAAAATTGGTTAAATATTTTTTTTAAAAAAATATACTGATATTTGATTGAATAATCATATTAAATTCTTCCTCTTCCACTTTAATAAAATTATTAATGTATTGTTTTCTTTAAACAAAATAATAAAATAGAAATGAATTTTTTATTATTTTTTATTAAGAGAAAAATAATAATCTTCTTTTTATTTGGTTCAAAAGGGTGGAGGAAAGATCTTTAAATAACTTCATTTTTTTATTTTAAAAACACAAATTTAGACTTTAAAGTATAAAAAGGACATTTTAGTCAACTAAATTATTCTCTTTCAAATTCTTTTAATTTTGAAGAAAAGCTAAAATTAATTTGGAAGACAGTTATGAATTAGAAGGACTTTTGATTCCTTCTATTATCCTCCCCTCCTCTTCAAAAATTTAAACCAAGTAAAGGCAACTATTTTTTAAAAATAAAATATCTTTTCTCTCCTCAACCAAACAGTATATAATAGATCACAATAATACCAACGAAGTACCCATTATATTATAAAATGATAAGTAAGTAGTATATTGCATCTGCAATACATAAATATTTTAAATAAATTTTATAATAAAATTAAATTTAAAAGTAATAATATTTTTCTTTATAATTTATAAGATAATCAATAATATAAACTATTAAAGAAAAAGAAATTTTTTTCAATATACATCCATTCATATTTAAATAGATTAAACTGAAATATATATTAATAAGAAGTAACATAATTTAAATATAAAGAATATAAGTGACTGTAATTATTTTAAAACAACATAAAGGATACTAAGTTAAAATTGATGGTTTGTTTGTATGATAAAAAAATATAAAGAAAAGACAAAGAGTAGAAATGAAAATTTTTTTTAGTAGTTTAAATAAATAAAAATAGGAAAATAATTTTTTTTCTTTTTTCTCTTGTTTAAATAAATATAAAAGAATATATATATATATATATATTAGTATTATAAATTTTATTTATATAAATTTAGAAAAAATTTTAACTTTAAAAAATTTTAATTTTTTACTATATAATTTTAATTTTTTATATTTTTTAAAATATATAAAATTTTAATAATGTTAACATAAATAAAAAAATCTTTCCTCTAAATTTTTTCATCTAAAAAAATTAAATTTTTTATAAATTTTATAAATATTATTTTTTCCCTCCTACTTTTATACATAAACAAACAACAATAAAAATTTACATATTTAGTTTTTCTTTTTCTCATTTTCTTTCCTTCTCCATCATCCCTTCCAAATAAATCATAAAAAAATAACAAATGGCTAAATGTAATACTATTGCCTTGGTCATAATTCACATATGATTAGCAACAAGTAGAATATAACAAACATAAATTAATGGAACACTCATTATTTATTGAGAGGGAATGAGGTTGGGATCCAAACAAATTTGAATAAGAAATGTGTTGATTGAAAGTTTCATTCAGTAGTCATCATTATCATCACAAATTCATCATAGTTAACTAAACCATCACCATCCGAATCAGCTGCTTCAATCATCAGCTCCACCTCCTCATCGGTAAGTATTTCACCCATATTAATCATTACGTGTCTCAACTGCAATACACATCAACACTTTAATATATTGATAAGGTTATTGGTTAAAAACAAGTAATTTTTTATAATAAAATGTAATCTTAAAATATCACATAAATTATCACAGTTCATCCATCATGATGCAACTCTAATGTTTAGTTAATAATAAGTAATTCAGAATGTAAAAACTAAAAAACAAGATTTTCTTTTTCGTATTTTTTTTATGTCAAATTACAACCGTATTTTTAAAATCAAAGAGGTAGAATTATTTGTTGAAAAATCTAATCATACATGTATGCATTAACATACATTTATAATTTAATGATCCAGAATTTTTTTTAATAATATATATCCAAATTTATCAATGTAGGTTACTGCTTGTATGATCATCCATCACGGTTTATTATTTATTGGTTGAGGAAAGGTACATATCCTAGATATGCATTATTAAGTCTGCACATAATTTTGTATTATTAAAAATAATAAACCCACCGTTTTCCTTATGATTTATAAACAATTTTATTATGTTATTTTTCATATATTCTTATTTAAATTTTTAATATTTATAAAATAAAAATTTAATATATATATATATATATTATCTTGAAACATATAAAAGATATTTAATATTGTTTATTTTGTAATTAACAGATTTATAAGAATAAAAGATAAGAGGATTTTAAAATATTCCTTTATAAAATAAGTTATAATTTTTTAAAATAATTTATATATAAAGGATCAACTTGTGAACAATTTTTTTATAAATTATCCCAATCATAAAAAAAAAAAGTTATATCATATAAATTAATTCAAAATAAAAAATAAAATACATAATATATCGATAATTGAAGGATTGAAGCGGAAATTTTATATGGAAAAGATTATTCAAGAGATGTAATCTAGTTTGCACTTTACAGCATCTTGACCCTACCTGTTTTTTGAAGTTCGAAGAAACCCTCACATTGTAAGAAAAGTGTGAAGACTTTGACTTGTCATTGCCGTCAAAGAAAAAACTTTGTGAATAAAAGAAGGATTATATATATTTGTAGTTATTTAAAAATAACTAAATTTTAATTTTAGTTTCTTAATTTTAAAATATATATTTTTATTTTTTATTTTTTAAAATATTTTAATTATACTTTATGATATTAACTCAAGTAAGATTTTATACTAATTATTGTAAATTTTTTTTTGATTATTCTATAGAATATTTTGATAATAATTTTTTAATTATGATTAATCTATTTTTGATTTAATGTAATCTAAGTTAATATAAAAGATTTAAATTAAATATTTTAAAATTAAAAAAAATTAAAATTTAAATATTTTAGAAAAATTAAAAATATATTTAACCTAAAACAATTAAAATACCTCACTAGCTGAAATGTAGCCATTTTGATCTTTGTCAAACACTTTGAATGCTTCTTTGAGATCTTCCTCTACATCAATTGCCTAGATGAGAAATAAAACAGAACCCAACTTATTAGTTTCTGTCTTTTGTGTAATAAGAAGGATATTAAGCATTGGCAACAACACCTGCAATATAAATGCATTATATTATATACACTAATAAACAGTGGAATGACTTACTTTTGTTCTCCTGGTCATTAAGTCCAAAAACTCAACAAATTCTATGAGTCCATTGCCATTTGCATCCACCTCATTTATCATATCTTGGAGCTCTTCTTCTGTGGGATTCTGCTCCAATGACCTAATGACTGTGCCCAATTCTTCCACAGTAACGGATCCTATTAAACATATATGAACATACTCACAAGTTATAAATAACCACTATGTGTGTTATAACAATTCTATCTTATATAAAGCAAGCACATTGAGACACATTCGTAATTACCATATTTTGTATTTTTATGACAACAATTCAATCATATATATTAAATATTATATTTCTAAAATAATTGAAGCATGAAGAACATTGGCACAATCACAGTATAGGATTTCAATTTATCTTGAAGTGGCATAAAGGAGAAAGGTTGCTTACCATCTCCATCTTTGTCAAACAAGGCAAAGGCTTCTTTGAAGTCAAGATGTTGTTCTTCACTCAGAATATCATCCATGGTGTGCTTGTGCTTCAAATGGAATATTCAACAAAAACTTTGAGAACCAAAAAGGGAGAGAGAGAGAGAGAGAGAGAGATAATAATGTGTTTTTGAGTATAGCTAGCTCAATCCTAGCTGGGGTATATGTAGAATTTCAATGTGGAAAGTGTAGTTAGATTTTTTTTTGAATTCTAATTTAAAATGCATCAGAGTCAAACCAGGCGCCTATCACACGCATAAAATTATTATGGGAAAAGAATCTGATTACAACCTCTTTCATATCCACATACATGGGGCGAGGTTGGCACATGCACATTTAAATCCTCTTCTTTCTTTAATATATATTTCACATATAATATAATAATTTACCAATCAATCAACATAACTGCACCTTTACCATGCTATTTGAGATTTGATTTCTAATTATATATATAATTTTTTTATTAAAAAAAATTATTTTAATAATACTTATATTTTAAAAATAATATACTTTATTTTCTATATTTATTTCACACCTTATCTTGAAAGGTGGAAAATCTATTATTTATAATAGAAAAATTAATGTTTTGAAAATATTTTAAAAATGTTTACAATTTGAGAAAAGAAAAATAAAAATGATATAATACAAATAAAAATAAAAAATATTAAAGGAATGTTAATATTATTGGATTTAAGAATGAGATAATATAATGGGAAGAAAATTTGGACAGGTGGAAGGGTTTGATGTTTAGGGGAAAAGGCATTAATTGAAAGGGTAAGAGAGAAGAGAGTATGGTATGGCCTATGAACTATGAACTATGAACTATGGGAAGGTGTGTAGAGTAGAGTCCTCTGTTTTCATCAATTTCAAACTTCAACACAACCCACAAGAAATAATGGATTTTTATCAATAATTTTATAAAAATAAAAAAAAATTATAAAAAGATATAATATTACTCAATTCGGCTTTCTGGAAGCTCTGATATATGCATATACTTTGGTATTGGTATTGAATTGATAGATCACTGTCAACGCGCATGGAGAATTGAAAAAACAAGCATTGGGTTGTACTTTACAAAGAAAAAAATGGCATGTATGTGTGGATAATCTACACTAATTGGAAGGGGTCAAGACTCCAGAAGTGGTACCTTAATTTCCCTTCTTTCATCTATCATTTGGAACTCTGCAACTCTTTTGTTTGATGACCATGAAATCAAAAATAATAGTTATCATTTAGATAAAATTGACTAAGTATATATTTGGAATTGATTATTTAAAAAAAAAGTATATTATTTTAAAAGTTGAAAATAATCACAATATATTATTTTTTTATACTTTTATCTTGAAAATAGATCATATTTGTTTTTTTTTTTCAATCAACAAAAGAAATAGTTTGAAAAGAACAGATAAAATAAATTAAAGATATATGTTGAAATTTTTTAAAAGAGTTAGAATATAGGAAGTGTTTATTATCACTTCCATGTGTCTATTGCTATTTAAATATAATATTTTTAATTTAAATGTTTTTATTATTTGTTTAATTAAAAAACAAATCTTTAAATAAAAATGAGTTAAAATTAAATTTAAATAAAAAAATCCTAAAATATAATTGAAATATACTATAATATAAAGTTTTTTTATTCGATCATCTAATCATAGAATGATATGTAATTAAAAATAGTTAATTTTAATAATAATTACTTAAAAATTTATATAGATGATTTTTAATTAATTAACAGTATAATTATTTTACATTAATAATATATTAAAAATAAAATTAAATAATCATGACATATTAATTTAATAATTTACGTAAAAACTTTAAACAACAATTAAGAAAAGATGAAAGGCATCTAAATTTAGATGGTTCAGCTTCTTAATTCTTAAATGCATTTAACATAAAGCGTTTTCAAGAAGATAAACACATTTTTTCCAAAATTATTTTAGAATTTAATTTTAATTTTTTTCTATTTTATTAAATAATTTAAATTAATTAAAAATAATTATTTTTTGTACCAAGAAAATCTTTAAATCGCTCTACAGAAACTAATTCATTCAAGTCGTAGAGATGTTGAAATAGACTTCTTTTGACAAAATTTTATATAATCATATATATATATATATATATATATATATATATATATATATATATATATATATATATATAAGAGATATAACTATATACTAATTGTATTGAATTTTATGATAAAAAGTTATTACTTTTTAATTTTTAATATATTAAATTTTATACATTTTAGTTAACATACTTAATGTTTATAATTCCTGTGTATGTCTGATTTATCTTATTAAGAAATTAATCACTTTTTAATAACATTTTGATAGAGTTTTGTAAAAATTTCTTAAAAATACATTTACTAAGCAGCTCTGTTCGTATGATCTAATGTATTGTTAGCGTAAAAAAGGTTATAATAACAACTAATATTCTGTCGTTACATTATTTTATTTAATTAATTTTTCAATATATATTTATAAATACATAATAAAACTCTATGTAAAATAATTTTATTAAAATTATATAATTTAATATAATAATAATAATATTAAATATTATATTTTTGATAAAAAAAATATAATTTATTAAAATTTTATTATATATCTTTAACATATATTAGAAAGACCATAATTGAATAAGCATAACCTTTTTTGTAACTATAATCACAATCAAATAACGCGTCGACATATCGTTGACTAATAGTTTTTAAAAAGTTTTACACATCAAAATTAAACTTTTGCTTAATTTAAAATAAAAATTGTCAAGATCGTTGTATAGGTCCTCTTATAAAATTTGAATGTTGTTATTTTCGAGAGCGACTATAAAATTTAAATGATTTGAATTTATGTCATCAAAATCGTTGATTGTGCCAAACTTCTATCTTCACACTTCTGAAGTATTTTGTGATCCACATGATAAATTTTTTTATTCTAATAATTATACTTGTTAGATTAATATTAAATAATTTAAATTTTAAATTAATATTTTTAATAATAAAAAATTAAAATATAATATATTTTTGAATTTTTATTTAATGATTATGATTTGTTAAAAAGATTTTAAATAGAAAGAACATATTTTCTTTTTTTTTTCTTTTAATTTTCCCTTTTAAACGAGGTTTTATTTTTTTCACATTAGTATTGCATTGCAAATACAACGTCAAACAATGCAAAGCCCATAACTGATCCTAAATCTCATTTTTCTAATTAGTGCTTTAGGTATCAGTTAATTGAAGAATTAAAAAACAGATATTTTTTTATTAAAAATAACATTAAAATTAGGAGAAAAATATATTAATATTTGTTTATTTTAAACTTTTTAATGAATACTTTAAAGTCGCTTCATGTGAAGAGTATTTGGGTCATCAACCAGAAGGACATAAATATGTATGGCTTTAATTATTGATTTAATTATTTTAGTTATCACCTCAACACATTTTTCATTTTTAAGTGTATTGATTTACTTTAAACTCAACACACACTATGCCTTCATCTGCACAATTACTTACTAATCAGATCCAATTATCATGATTCAAACAGCAGTTCCCAACATTTTAAAAAGTTATATCACTGCTAGAGATTAGCCAGAGATGATGATATTTTTTTTAATGAATAATGATATATCTATACTATAAAAATAGTACCATTTATTTAATATTTTTATTTTTATCTTTTTATTTCAATCACATCATATAGTATATTATATTATTTTTTTTACTCAAAATATTTATACTTTTATAGAAATTAGGGTGGGCATCAATTGAGTTCAGGTGGTTTTGAAAAATCAATGTCACAAATAATACAGGTCATTTCCGACTGAGAAAAAATATAACTTATAATATTTTTCTTTATAATTTATAACATGATTGATAATATAGACTGTTAAATAGATTAAACTAAAATATACATTAATCTCTTATGAAAGAAGTAATATAATTTACACATGGAGAGTATAAATGACTCTAATTATTATAAAACAACATCAATAATCCTAAGCTAAAACCTAAAACTGAAAGAATAACAAATGCTTAAATGTGACACTACTACCTTAGTCATATAATTCACATATGATTATATCTACAAGTAGAATACAACAAAGATCAATTAATCTAACACTTATAATTTATTGAGAAGGAATCAATGAGGTTGGGATCCAAACTACTTATTGAAAGTTTCATCCAGTAAATCATCATCTTCACAAATTCATCATAGTTAACTAAACCATCACCATCTAAATCAACTTCTTTTATCATTTGCTCCACTTCCTCGCCGCTTACTTTTTCACCCAGATTAATCATTACGTGTCTCAACTGCAATACATAGAAAAATGTTAAAAAAATATAAAATGGAAAAGATTCAAGAGTTGTAATCTAGTTTGCACTTTACAACATCTTGACCCTACGTGTTTTTTGGAGTTTGAAGAAACCTTCACATTGTCAGAAAAGTGTGAAGACTTGACTTGTCATTGCCGTCAAAGAAAGAAAATTGTGAATAAAAAGAATGAAGTTTATATACCTCACTAGCTGAAATGTAGCCATTTTGATCTTTGTCAAACACTTTGAAAGCTTCTCTGAGATCTTCCTCTACATCAGTTTCCTAAATGAGAAATAAAACAGAACCCAACTTATTAGTTTGTGTCTTTTGGTGTATAAGAAGGATATTAAGCATTGGCAACAACCCCTCCAATATTAATGCTTTATAACTTTAGTAAATAAATGCATTATATTATATACACTAATAAACAATGGAATAACAAAATAGCATGACTTACTTTCGTTTGACTGGCCATTAAGTTCAAAAATTCAAAGAATTCTATGATTCCATTGCCATTTGCATCAACCTCATTTATCATATCTTGGAGCTCTTCTTCTGTGGGATTCTGCTCCAATGACCTAATGAATGTGGCCAATTCTTCCACAGTAACGGACCCTATTAAACATATATGAACATACACACAAGTTATAAATAACCACTATGTGTGTTATAACAATTCTATCTTATATAAAGCAAGCACATTGAGACACATTCATAATTACCATTTTTTGTATTTTTATGACAACAATTCAATCATATATAATTTATAAATATTATATTTATGAAATAATTAAAGCATGAAGAGCATTGGGACAATCACAGAATAGGATTTCAATTTAACTTGAAGTGGCATAAAGGAGAAAGGTTGCTTACCATCTCCATCTTTGTCAAACAAGGCAAAGGCTTCTTTGATCTCAAAAAATTGTTCTTCACTCAGAAAATCATCCATGGTGTGTGCTTGTGATTCAAATGAAATATTCAACAAAAACTTTGAGAACCGAAAAGAGAGAGAGATAGATAGATATAGAGAGAGAGAATAATGTGTTTTAGAGTATAGGTAGCTGAATGTTAGGTGGGTATATGTAGAAGTTGAATGTGGAAAGTGTAGTATAGATTTCTTTTTGAATTCTAATTTAAAAATGCATCAGAGTCAAACCAGGCGTCTATCACACGCATACCATTATTATGGGAAAAGAATCTCATCACAGCTTTCATAATCTCTATCCAAATATACTGGGTCAGCTTCGGATATGCACATCTAGATTGTCTTTTTTTTTTTTTAATATATATTTTAGATGGAATAAATTATCCTTTTATTTTTTAAATTTTTTTTAACAAATTTTATATTTATTTTAAATTATTTAAATTAAGTTATTAATTTCTCATTTTAATATCTATCTTTCAAGTTAGTTGATATCATATTTTCTATTAATGTCGTGTATACATAAAATGTTAAGTATATATTTTAGATAGAATAAATTATTCTTTTATTTTTTAAATTTTTTTAATAAATTTTATATTTATTTTAAATTATTTAAATTAAATTATTAATTTCTTATTTTAATATCTTTTTTCAAGTTAGTTCATACCATATTTTCTATTAATATCGTGTATACATAAATGTTAAGTATTAAGATAAATTTTCAGTTATATTATTTAAATATCATATTGTACAATTATATAATTTACTGATATATTTAAAATGTTATATATTAATTTTTTATTTATCAATTTTTTTATCTTTCATTTTTCTCAATCTATTATATTAATATTACTTGAATTTAATTTGAACAATTTTTTTATAATCCATCTTATAATTTTAAATTAATTTTAAATTTATTAATTATTTTTAATTTAGTTCAAATTATTTATTATAAAATTGTTGATTTTTAGATAATATTTTGTTTGGTAGAATCTTAAAATTAACAACCTTAACAATGAATAATAAGAACTAAAATCTTAAATTATTTATCATATATATTCTAGATTTTTTAGTATATTTAAAAAATATATATTAAATTATCTTATAAATTTTTATTTATTCATAAATTCATAATTTTAAATAATTTTATTACTGAAATCTTTGAAAAAATAAGTTTATAAATTCTACCAAAAAATTTTATATTGAGTTTTATTTTACATTCTTTTGATTGTACTGTTGTTAAATTAAAAGTAAAATATTAGATAATATTTTTTAGATTTGTTCACTCACTTCAACTTACGATTTTGCATGAATTTAAATTATTTTACTTAAATCCATTTGCTTCTAAATGCACATATTTTGATGAGCTATGAACTATCAGAAGGTGTGTAGAGTCCTCTGTTTTCATCAATTTCAAAATTCAACACCACCCACGCAAACACCACGTTGGTTTGCTTACACGAGAAAAAATGAATATTTTTATAATTTTAAAATATAAAAAGTATTTGTATTTTTCAATATTTTTATAGAAATTAAAAATCTTATAAAAAGATATAATATTACTCAATTCAAGTTTCTGGAAGCTCCAGATATATGCATATACTTTGGTATTGAATTGATAGATCACTGTCAACACGCTTGGAGAATTAAAAAACACGCACTGAGTTGTACTTTACAAAGAAAAAATGGCATGTACGTGTGTATGATGTACACTCATTGGATTGGAAGAAGTCAAGACTGAAAAGTGGTACCTTAATTTCCCTTCTTTCATCTACCATTTGGAACTCTTTGTTTGATGACAAATAAACCAAAAATAACTAATTATCATTTACATTAAATTGACTAAGTATTTATTTGGAATAGTTTATTTTTTAAAAGATTAAAAAAACACTTAAATTGAACTATTTGTAGATATTTATAGTTTAATTAAAAATATCTTATAAAAAAAAATAAAAGAAGTATCTCACAACAAATATTAAATCTTGTTCTCGAAGCAAAAAATTACCATGGTTATGCTAATACCTTATTTCTCCTTCAAGAATCTATAAACGTATTCAGGATTACCCAAAAGAAAAATTACCAAATCATATTTAAATGTTGCTAAAACCACCACCATGATGATCACCACCCCGATACAAATATCAGCTAAATCAATCATATTTGAATGTAGTCATAATTACTCTGTCTAGGCATTTGATACAAAGAATGCAAAAGAAGCAAATATTTTGCTGATCCCAACATGATCCATTACACAAGAGGCAGCAGGCACACATTCTATATTTCTCTACCAAAGGCAACAATGGCAATTACAAATTAAACTTTGGGATATCTGCAATAGATATAGCACACCCTCCAACAAAACAGCTGATACTAACTAGTGGCACAAAACTATGCTAAGGGCTTTGATGCAAGAATGTCATCCTTAAATAACTCTTATACTATGTTGACAAGATGGAAAGATGCAAGTAAGAATCAATTGTTAACCTTAACAAACGGTCTTTTAGAAATGTATAAGTGGAAAACTTGACCATCCTACCCCAATTACTTTCTCCAATCTTAGATAGGCATGCTCTTTGGAACAATCTTGTCTTTGATCCACATGTAAATTGGCACTAGCACGAAGTAAGTGGCTGCTATGGCGCCAAGAATGAACCGAGAAAGAAACACAAATGGATTTACAGGCTTCTTTACATCCTCTACCTTGGGACCAAGCTGCATAAAGGCATACAAAAGCATATTCAAAAGTTGCAGTAAAATTAAAACCGGGGAAAATAGTCTTCCTAAAAGAGTAAAGTGTACTTCTAGGAGAATATAAATTCAATGTTCATTATATATAGGGAAAATTACATTGATTATATATAATACTCCTTTTATTCGGCTTCCTTTAAATTGTGTTATACTATTTACATTTTTTCTCTTTGCAA
Source organism: Canavalia gladiata (assembly GCA_037954105.1). Lineage (NCBI taxonomy): Eukaryota > Viridiplantae > Streptophyta > Magnoliopsida > Fabales > Fabaceae > Canavalia > Canavalia gladiata. Next base: position 64,905,921 of record CM075660.1, read on the forward strand.
TTGATGATCAATTAAACAAAATAATGGGCTTGGGGTAAGTGTCTACTAATATAAAACTTAGTAACTCGGTTATAAATTTTGTATCTCCTTAGTCAAGGATATGACATATTTTGCATATCCCAAATTCCCCCATCATACTATCCATGGGTCATGGGTCATGGATTTTTTTGGGTAACCTCAAGCTATATAAGACCATCATAATTTCTGCTGCCACCTTCACCACCACTAGGAATAGAGCAATTGAAGATTTCTTTTTTCCTGAAAAAAGCTGAAACATTAGAATTTTGAGGTGATGGAAATAACACCAACTTAACTGGCCACGTATCATTTATCTCATGCATTCCATTAGAATTTCCCATTCCTCATATTAAATTCCTAGTTACATAAAACCCCCGAGCACATAAGCCATTCCATTCATCATTCACACGCCAATCTCTATCTCCATAGCACTTGCGAGTCCATGCCTTGCATGGTTCCAATGTACTTGGAGATTTTTACTCAATGGAGATGGTAAAACAAACACTTCAAACATAACATTATTGTTGTCACCAACATGGTAGATTCAATGGCCTAATATTATGATTTGAAGGTTCTGATCATTGAAGACACTAATAGCTACTTCCTGACATTGGTAAATCAAAGCTACTTCATCAACCATTTATAAATAATGATAGCATACCCCCAATTAAGAGGGGGTATTCTAGAAACAATAGAAAGGAGCGCATGGAATTGTCTAACTCTGCAATGTTTCTTTTCCAAGATTTTTTTCGTTTTTTTCTGCTTCCTCATTTCCTCTGCTGTATCCAAAGTATGTCAGCATTCAAAACACTTGGTAGACTAAACAAAGAATTGTTATGTTTAGAGAGAAACCAAGCAGAAATCAGAACTGCAGCATGAGAAACTATTGGTAAAAGGCTATAGGTCTAGTTTTAGCTCTTAGTAACATCTTCAAAAACAGTCCAATTCCGAAGTTTTGGTATAACATAGGCATGAATCTGTTAAATACATATATTTAGTGTGAGCGAGTGAAAGGTTTGTACTGCAGTGTGGTGCACTGTCATCACACGTTCACAACAAGAGCCTCACTGTTTGAGAATAGCAAGTATGCATTTGTTATTTTTTGACAAAAGCAAAAGTTGCAATGTTATTATATGAATTTAAAGATGGAAAGGAGAATAAAGAAAATAGATTACCTTAAGGGGAGAGTCTCCAGATAAAGGCTTGACACCTGTGACAGAACAACCCATGATTAGACCATGCCTACGCACACCGCGATACCATTTTGGACCTATCCTTTTGAGCTTAATATCTTTGAAACCAGCCTTTTTAAACCATTCAATATACTCTTCCTCCTTAGGGAAGAGCATCCACACATCTGCGAAGAACCGAGACAACCAAAATGTTGGGTATACAGGACCAATAATACAGGCTTTGCCTCCTATTTTCAGCACTCTGTATGCTTCCTTAATGCCGCGCTGTGGGTCTGGCCAGTATTCAATACTGAACAACACAACCATAATTCATAAGCAATAACAATACACAAAGGAGGAGAGTTATACAAAAGATGAAACACATAACACCAGTAATGTTACAAAAGAAACAAATTTATCATCTCAAACACTAATCCCTGACTTCATAAAATTTTCACTTCAGTCTATGAGTTTGTAAAATGTTATTCATTGTAATCATTTTCCCCTATATTTTTTCACTGACATTTGAGTAAATTGAATGATATTTTACAATATTTCATAAAGTCACAGTTTCAATCAATTAGAGACTAAAGTGATTGATGCTTACAATACAACCTCAAAGACCAAAGTAGAATTTTTCTCATTTTTCAACTTTTTTTTCTTTGCCCTATGATCACTAATTCTAATATTTAGTTGTACTTATAGTTTGATTACATGAATTAAGAGACCAAGCCATTCAAAAGCAAAAAAGTGGCAGAGATATTTTAGTCACCTTCCAGCAGAAACATATCTATCAGCATAATCAGTTGGAAAAGGAAGATCTTCTGCATCTCCTTCAATTATGTTACATTCTTTCAAGGGTTGCTTCTGCTTAGCCTTGGCCAGCTGGTGAGGTGACTGGTCAAGAATTGTAACATTTTTGGCCTCCACATGCTTCACTATTCCAAGAGTGGTGAACCCAGTTCCTCCTCCAACATCCACCACTCTCATGTTACGGTCATATAGATCAGCAGGCTCAAGTGCCTCATCTCTCATGTCTTCAGTCCAGTGACCGGGGTTTATGACATGATCATACACAATAGACAAAAACCTGTAGAACCAAAATGCCTCTTTCTTGTGCTGGATGAATCTAGGCTGAGAAGCAGGCCTAGAGGCTGAGATGCTACATCTTATTGTCATGTTTTTTCTCACCCCATATTTGTTACCATAACACACTACACCCTTATTGAAGAAGCACTTGTTGTCAAAGCCTAAACCATATGGAGCTATGCCACCAATGAATTTTGGATTTTGAGTTCCACTCAGCATTAAGGAGGCCATCGAGACTTATAAGAAAAGAGAAAAGAAAAGAAAAGATGAACAAATGCTAATACTACACCTTCAATGAATGGCACATTGTGGATTCAGCGTGGAGTTAAAACTAAAATGAAAACCAGTTTCAGATAGTTTATATCATGAAAACAAGAATTAAGGAAGAGTTGGAAAGGGTGGTAGTGGTAAGTGGTGTTTGTAAGGATTATGCGATGAGAGATAAAGACAGAGATGGGTGATGACACGTTTAACAAATAGATAGCCACCACATAATTCTGCTTGTTGATGCTTGCCTGTTGAGGCCTTGCCATCACATGAACTGACAGGTGGCAGCCCTTTGGATTTCTTTATTTACTACTTTAGTTTTTTGTTTTTTGGAGAATTATTTACTTGTTTAATTTTACATAAGATCAGAATTTGTTTTTGTGTGTGAACAAAGAAATTACTGTTTAATCAGTTAGATATATGATAAAAAATTACTGTTCGTCATTTTATGACACGAATTTATGTTTTTAAAATTATATTATTTAATATTAATATCTTGTATCATAATACATTATTTTTAAGGGTTGCAATTTTTTGCGCTTCTTTTAGAACTGCCAAAATCATCACCAATTGATAGGTAATTGCTTTATAACTCCATTCAGTAATCTTTTGTGGGGAACCATTTACTTTATTATACAACTTACCATTCATTACCTTTCCGTTTTCTTGTTAGGTCTTTGGCAATATGTGACTGCACCAATATATTCTTCTTTATAAATATCTTCCCTTAAAAGCAATTTTAGTTGAATCACTGTCAGTATTAAATGAGTATCTTATTAATTAGACCCAATTTTAGTCAGTCCTATTGTGACAGTATGTTTGTTATCTCTTTAATATAAATGTACTGTTGATATTATTATTATTATCATTTTCAAATGTTGAGAAAAAACTTCACAGTGCAAATGAAAGTGAAAGCTATTTATGTTTTCTGGGTAAAAATGGAAAAAGTTAGTTTATTTTGTCGTGTTTTAATTTTGGATAAAGCTAAACAAAGCTCATGAGATGACAGCTTATAATAGAAGTAAATAAAAATATTACCACCTCTAATTTAATTTATTGTATATCTTCTTCTTAACCTACTAAAATTTAAAACCAATTTGTTCAATTCAGAGGCAAACTCAAATAATATGAAGACTAAATGAATAAATGTAGCTTGAATTTTATTTTATTTTTCTGTAAAGAAAGATTATAGGCGTTTCCTTTAAAGTGTTGACTAAACGTTGGAGGCTTAGACATGGTAATGGACAACGGTGGTAAAATAGAGTTGTTTATTAAGATCGATTTCAATTTTCAACGTTTGATAGGGATCATGGGAAAAATATAAACGTTTAACATAAAGGCTTAAGACATAGAGGGAAATCGAAAAAGAAATTCTACGAACGAACTATGTAATATTTATATTTTGCTGTTGTATGGGAAACAAGGCCCGGTTGTATCTCAAGATAGTTTTCAGCAAACTTAAGGTTCCTGTACTTCAGATGGTTTAGGAACTTCCCTGAGCTGAACGGAGTTTTCATAGCAGTGAAAGAAACCATAATGAGGGAATCTCTCATACCACGTATCTTGCATTATGTGGGTGTCCCAGTGTTCCCCACTGCTGCTCTTTCCGTATTTGTGAATCCAACCAGAACCGTTGTGTTGCTCACCCCAGGTTCTGTTCCAGCGATCTCCATGCCTACCTTCCCACCAGGTCTCCCCTTGCTTGACACCATGCCCATTTAGATCAAAATTTTCATCCCATTTGTCACCCCATTTCTCCCATGCATCATCAACTGAGCGCTCAGCCCATTTGTCCGTGTATTTTATGCTGCCACCATATCCGTCATATGTTTCACCCCACCTGCCAAAGGCATATCGCACACTTAATCATGGAGGGATAAGAATGGAACATTAAGATGAAAAAATAAAAGAAGAACTAACTTGTCACTCCTTATTGCTTACGATGAAGTTCAAGTTTCATCAATCACAATTTCTTAGTAAAAAAAGCCATTTATTTTCATCAAAACGTCGTGGAAGGTTTAGGCTTGGAATAAATCTAACGAGAAAGGAAAAGAAACCGGAGGATTCGAATTCTCAAAATGACATGCAGAGTAGCTCAATAAGAAACACTGGACAGAATTGAATGCAAGCGAAGAATAGAGTTGCTCTGCTCATGTTACAGCCTTTCGCATGTATATCATGTTAGAAAATCATGATTCAAGAATAAAACAAAACATATAAAGCATAGAGCGTCATGTTTGAACAATACATACAAAACTTGTTAAAATACTTTGATGAATTCATAGTAAGAAAGAGTGACATTATGACAGTGAAAGCATTTCCTTGCACTTATATAAGTACATTGCAGACTAGAATATTTTTGGTTAGGTAGTAAGAAAAGTAGAAAGAAGAGTTAAAAATAATTCATTCTATGCCATCATGTTACAGGCTTATATGGCCTGTCTGTTAGTTTTTTTTATTTTATTCTTTTCTCCAATGCAAGCCAGCATTGGACAGGAGAAAGTTTAAGTTCCTTTTATCAAATGCTCTAAAAAATTGTGTAAAGTACCATTTGCAGTCAAAGAAATCTTAAACAAACATACACTTTGACATATTATTAAACATTTAAAACAATGACGACTAATTACCATGAAAAGAGGATTCAAGCTCAATTTCTAATCTAGTTTTCTCGACAGTTACCTCTCATGCCAAACATGGGCGTGCCCAGGTTCAAGAGGTGTGTTGGGGTCAATACTGCACCACTTGTGTGCCCATTTCTCAGTTTGACCAGAGGCATTGTAGTGTTCCCACCATTTTTCCTGCCACTCATTACCTTTACCATTACTTCCCCACTTATCTGCAGTTTTCTCAAAAAGCAGAAGCCCATTTTCCTGCAAGTGAAACTCATAGTATGATTTTATTGCAATGAAAGTATTTGTTGTCCAATACTCCATTGGGTCAGATCTACAAGAGCTGAGGCAACAGGTACAGCTCATGCATTAATAATTGCCAAGGAACAATTACAACCAATTACACAATAGCTTAAAAAGCAGGTGCTCAATTCCACAGCAGAATAAATGTGTAGGATGACTACCAGAAATATGCTAATCCGATTTCAGCAAGTTAAACAATGTGAAACATTATAATAAGAAAGGCATTTTAATGCAAATTAAAATGCATCAAATTTTGCTAACCTGGCGCATGGATTCTCTCCAAAATTCACGCCAAACATTTCCATTTGCATCACGTCCAGATTTCTCAGAACCAAGTTCCTTGTAGCCTAACTCATCAGCAGCCTCCCAGAACTTCTCTTGCCATTCAATAGTTTGGTCAGCACTAACACCTCTGGTCATTGTCCATCTGCAAATTACACCGTCAGGTCTTCGCTCAGTTCCCGTATCTTTCCACCATCTCAATCCATCCAGAGTCACGCCAAGAGGTGATGATTTGTTGGCCTCATTAAGGGCATGAGCTATTTCTGCTGCATGGCCGGAAGACAATGCACCCCGCTCATGCTCCTCTTCCAAGGAAGGAGACTCTAGAATGGATGCGGAGGCTTCAACCTCTAAAGATGACTGAAGAGGTGGAAGAGTGGCACTGTCCTCACTTTGAGAAAGTAAACTCTCAAACGGAATGGAGAGAAATTGTGGTGACCATTCCTTCTCCACAACAGGATTGGGCAAGGTTGAACGAACTGAAGACTTGGTATCTAACTGCAACCCACCAGAATCATCTGAAGGCACGTCACTATCCATTGGGGGTGTCCAGGACCAAAAATCTGGGCCAGGAATACCATTCCTCCGAGTATCTGACTCTGGGACAAGAATACCCCTATTTTGCATTCCCATTCCCAAATCTGATTCTATCAAATATTAAAAAAATGTATAAGAAACCAATAATATCATAAGATCTCTGAACTACAATAACCAATCAGAAATAAAACTAAATAAAGCATTCGATTTTGTGGGGAATATAATCATCGAGTAAATTCAACAACAGCATCTTCAAAATTCACTCAATTCATAAAACATGCAACCTCAGTATCAACAATGACAAGAAAATTCAATAGAAAAAATTTTTTTAAAAAAAAGGCAGCCAAAAATTTAATCGCAAATAATAATAATAAAACTAAAATAGAAATATCCAAACCACGGCCTTGCGTGGCGATATTGTATTAACGAGAATCATTAGCGAAGCGAAAACCCTAAGAACGAAAGAAGAGCAGTACACTAATTGAGATTCGAAGGGAACTGGAACAAGTAATTCAGAATTACCGTCTTGTTGGTTGGTGGCGGTGTTGGACTCGGCCACACTGCGTTCCTGAATAAGCGCCCTAGCGGCGGCGATTGCGGCGGCAGCTCGATCAATGACCTGCATCCTCTGGATCCTGTCGCGCTCCTCGGCGGAAAGTTGGAGAAGCTTCTGGAACTCACTGGTCTTCTTCTCCAAATCGTCCTCGACAGTACCGTCATAGTGAAACGCCGCAGCAGAACGGTCAGAGATTTTGTTGAAGTGTGTGGTCTTTCTCTCTCTCTCCACTGCCTTCTTCCACATGTCAAGGTACGATGACTCTCCTCCACTCGCTCTCACCTTCACCCATTTTCTCTTTCCCTGTAATTGTTGCAGAAGGTGCACCGATGGGTACGGTGCACCCGCAGCGCAGGTTCCGAGGTTCATGCAGAAGAGTGTGAGTGTGTGTGAGAGAGTGAGTGAGTGTAGATGGTGAAACTGAAAATGGCGGTGAACCGTTTCCGAGTATTTATACGGTGTTTGTTGGAATGCTGAAGGGTAAAATGGTGAGTGGCAATTATGTAAATAAGAATAAATATGGAGGGTTTACTCATAATGTTATTTTAGAAAAGCAACGGACATTTTCTTGCGATTCAAGCGAAGAACCTTACATAGCTACCGTATTTCGCGTCCTATAAACTTTTCTACATAATGGTGCTGCGCTTATTTCTATTTTTTTTTTTATATATCATTTTACAATATGTGTTTCTTCTCATGTGTGTCCTCCAAAAATAATAAAGGATAAATTTTAATTAAAGATTATAATATATGTTACTAATGTATTAAATAATATTATTTTAATAAAATATTTATTTATAAATTTGTATTGTATATTTTTAAACATGTATGAAAAAAATCATATCATAAGTTTTATTCTAATGATGTTGCTTAAAATAGTTATGAAGTATTATTTTTAAGTTTATTTTCAATATTTAATTAATCTATATTTTTTACTATTTTTAACTTTTTCTAATAATAATGTTTATTCTAATTGAAAATAATAACTATTAGTAGCTCTTGTAATGTAGGAATATTTTAATTTAAAATAGTTACATATATAATTGAATGATTAAATAAAAACATTTATAAGAAGCTATCATTGATTTAATATGAGGATTTAAAATAATTTACATAAAATTATATATTTAAATTTTATTATTCTTATTATATTATATATATATATATATATGTAAATTAAAAGTTGTTATATCATAAATTTAAAGTACACCAACAATAATATCTAGATAATTTCAAATCCCTAAAATTATAGAAATGTGACAATAAAATAAGAATAAAGCAAATAAATCTTTTAATAGACTAAAGGTAATAATTATAAATCAAATCCATCAAAATTGAATATCATTTATCTACCTTCGCACGTTTTAGCTCACTAGTAAAAAATGTTTATGTTAAAGAATCCGCTGTTGTATCTATCAATATTGTCAAGATACTGTTCAAACGCTTTTTTTATGGGAATAGCATCCATGCATAAGGATGAGTCAAAATCATTTTCACTTGTGATTGTAATAGATATATAACCCTACAACTAAAACATATATGAATAAGAATTTTGTTAATCGTAAAGTGGACACGTTTTATTTTAACATTTATTGCAAATAAAATCCAGTATATTAAAAATAAATATTACATTGTTAATATTATACAACTTTGATTGTATATCTTCATTATTGGAGCAGGGTTTTTCCACAAAATCCTAAACAATAATTTTTGTATATAAAATATTTTAATAATATAAAACAATAGTGATTAAATATATAACTGGTAAAATATCAAAATTTAACATATTTGATTCATCTTACTATTTGACTTAAACTTTAAGACAACTTTCATTGTCATCCATTTTTTACACACAATTGTTTGAATTCTATCCCCTGTAATCTCAATTAGTTTTTATCTTAAGAAGAAATGTTTTTCCTAGACCGCAGAAGGTATACTGAACAACTCTATCCTACGAACAATTAAATATATACTAGTTTATATTGAAACAACATTTTATCATATACTAACTGGTGTTGCACATGCAATTTGTATAATATGTTATTTTATTATAAAAACCAAATTTGAACTTAATACTCTCAACGAATCAAGATAACAGTAAAAATATATAATATAATATAATTATTAAATAAATATTTAAAGAAAAAAATTATAACATGAAAAGGTCAACCATATATATACCATATCTCTTTTAACTCAGTTTCTAAATTTGATATCTATTTTATTCTATTCACACCTCAACAGCTTCATTTTTGACACAATCTGATCAAATATGGAACGCTTCTATATCCTTCATCACACGCAAGCTTCATCCCATTTAGCAAGCCAAGCAAGGATGTTCTCATAGGAGTCGATATGACCATGAAACCTATATAGTAAATTCTCAAGAGTATCCCAATCAGTTCAGTTAGAAATTTAAAATAATATTAACCACTTTATTTCTAATTATATTATTATTTCTACTTAATCTTTAATACTTATAAACTTATCATATATTAAACAATAATTAATAATTAATAAACAATTATATTAAATAACTATATTCTGTATCAGTAGGATGTATGGATCTAAATTTATATAATATTATTTTATTTTTATGTTAACAAGTAGAAACTATTTAGAATGTATTAGTAATAGTATTAAATAATTTTTTTATTTATATTACACTATTTTTAATAAAAAAATATTACAAATTACCTAAAAAGGGAATATTAAATGTGTGCCTAGTATTTAAAAAATATATTTATATAAATTTGAATATAGCAAAATTTTGATATTAAATCAATCTTTTAAATGATATTCAAAATGAATCATTCATTTAATTAACCTTGCAAAAAATTTCTTTATTTTAATTATAAGGTTGGTTGGATGTAACAAAATTCTGTATTTATTATTACTATTTTTAACTTTTTATTCAATATTATTTAATTTATTTTTTGCTTAGAAAAAAAAAATTGTTGGTGAATGATTACTTTTAAAGCTCAGGTTACTTGCATGATAGATGGCGCAATAATCATTCCTCTCCATTCCAAAAAAATATAACGGTTCTTAATGTTGATGAGAATATATTAACTAATCATAAAATTGATGATTTAATTAGAAATTTTTATAGAAATTAGTTGAATAGTTTTCATAATTATATTTATCATTATAATAATATTTTTGCTAAACTTTGTTAAATAATTTTAAGTTGATTTCGAATAAAGGATATAGAATGGCTACTTCCTGAAGAGATAATATGAAAGTTATTAATCTTATTAATGGTAATTTTGTTAAATTTTACAAATATGATGCTACAATAAATTAAATTTAAATTTTACATTATTTAAAATAAAATATCTCATTTCATTACACTTTAAAAAAAATAATTTATATATAAAATTTTTTAAATAAACTTGGAATGAATAAATTTTAAAATATTAAAATATAATTTATAAAATTATTTGTAATTTTTTTTTCATATTATGATAATTTTTAAATATGTATCATAATTGATTAACGCAATAAATTACATTTACCTAACCTCTCAAAAATAATTAATTTATAATATATACTTTAAGTTCACATTAATATACAATTTTAAAAATTTAAAAACTTATTTTTTTAATTTCAGACTCTAACTTTTAAATATATATATATATATATATATATATACTTTTAATTTTATTTTCTTTCTTTTATAAATTTTAATTAAATAAAGGATTTTTTAATAAATATATCTTATTTTTACTAATTAATATTATTAAATAAATAATTTTATTACAAATTTTAAATATCTATTATTTTCAACTCACAAATATACAAATATAGATCAATAGAGTTGTGTCATTTTATTAATGAAATTTACAAAGTTAAATTAAATGAATTTATTTCAATATTATTTTGATTAACACTTATAAGGATATATATATCCAAGTAAAAAAATTAAATATTTATTATATTAATATATTTTTATATTATATAAATAATATTAAATTTTCACTTTATTAAAAGTTACATATTTTATTTATTATAATCTGTTTAAAAATAATGAAAAATAGAGTAATAACTTTTAAAATAATAAAAATTAAGAAAATATATTATATAATATATCTTGTTAAAAAAACATGTCATGTAGTATTCTTAATGAATTTTTTTCAATATTATATAGATAATTTTAATATAAATAATAATATTGCTTTTATTTATTATTTATAATTTCATCTTACAAATAAAAGAAATGAATGAAATATATTATATTATTATTTTAAAATAAAATGAAACATTTTTATGAATTAAAAAAGAAATTATATTTTTATGATAAGATGTTAAAGGCAAGTAAATTTAAATTTCAAGTATAAACTTATACCCGTGACATTCATGCTAAATGGGGATGGGAAGTACTTTCTTTCTTTCCATCCTTGAATCCCTTTTTCTTCTTTATTCTTATCTCTTCTTTATTCTTATCTTTAATCCTTATAGAAAGGTATTATTTTTTTAATTCTTATTTCTTGCATTTCTATGGATTCCGGTAGAAACCTCATAACATATAACAATATTTAAAAATGCAAGTAAAAAAAAACACATTTTAGAGCCTAAAATTTACATAATGTATGAATAGTGACAAAATTAAAAAAAAAGTAAAAAAAATATTTATATTGTAATATATATATATATATATATATATATATATATAAAAGACTAAAAAGTATTAAATAAATATATATATATATGAATAAAGGATAATGTTTTATATTTACGTATAGTATATGGGATGAAATGGATGATTCTCATCCCCAAAACTATATCATAGAAAACTTTTACTCCGATTTCCATCTCACAGAAGAAGAAAAAAATCTCAACTTAAATATATACATATATATAAATACAACGGTCCTCACGGGAATCTCACACTTGAGGACATTTTGCCTTTGCCATGCATACTAACCTAATATTTTGGCACTTTTAATGGTTTTTCAACTGTTTGCTTTAATCTGCTTTTACTTGAGGAACGCGGCATCCAACAAGATGACTGTGGGTGACTATTATTTTATTTTATTCAAATCAAAACTGCATTTGCAATATGATTTTTCATTTATAATTAGGCCAACAAATACATTTGGATTGGGTTATTACATAGCCCAATTCATCATGGGATTTAATGGACCAACCCTTATAGCTTGCAAGATGGAGAGGAAGATATTTTTCAATTATTTAATCTTAACAATAAACCCAGTAGAAGCTCCCTTTCGATAAACAACATGCAGAGTTTTGGCACGTGTTGAGTATATAGAAAGATGGAAGAACAAGTGGATTGTGCGTTGGAGGGTACTATAGCTTACAAGTGTTTCCACCTTGCAATTAATTAAATCCCATTCCATTCGCATATAGCTGATGAACCAAATCAACAACCCATAGAAAATGTCAGCATTAATCTCATGCTCTCTCTACACCATGAAGAGAACCATCATTCCTCTCTCTTCCAACACCACAAATTTTAAATTAAACTCTCTATTCATTTCTAAAGCTCCATCCACTTCCATCTCCCTCAACAACCGCAACAACAAATCACCTTTCTCCGTAGTCCGTGACCCGAATGAAATACCCGAATACCCGGGAAAGGTTCCACCCGAGATACCCTCCGTGCCCACAACCCAACCTACTCCAATTCCAAAAGAGTACCCTGAGTTTCCGACCCGAGATCCGGAAATTGACCCGGTTGTGCCGCCCGAAATAACCACGGATCCTACTCCGTTTGACCCGTTTCCAAATCCAAAACCCGATTCCCCAAAACCGCCGCTATCTCCACCCGGGCCTGAGACACCACTGCCAAAGCCGCCGGGTATTGAGCCGCCGCGGCCACCGGATGTGGTTCCGCCACATCCTCCGGGACCGGACATTGTGCCGCCACCAACTATTCCGCCGGATATAATGCCGCCGACCGGACCAACTATCATTGCGTAGCTTAGGAACTTGGGTAGCAAAAAATGCATTGTGAGTAGTAATGAATAAAAATTTCTTTAAAAAAAAAAAGGATCGCCATGACAGGTGTAAAGATGTGCGTCCATCGTTTCCGTTTTGTTGTAACAAATGTTTGTAATTAGTTAACCATGTCTTTACTTAATATCACATGGCATCAACAATTTAATTAGTTATAATTAAGCTTACCTTGATTATTCGTACAACATCTACATCCTGATTTGGTCACCCGTAAATAAATGCAAGACAAATATGAGTGTGTAAATATTTTTTTCTTTTTTTCAACTTAATATTCGGAAGAATAATGTTACTCCGTAAATAGTTGGACTGTAAGGAGCACTCATAGTTCTTTTTTTCTTTTGTGTGTGTGTTGTTACGTGGGCTGAACTGTATTAACCTAAAGCCCAATCGTTCTCATGGCCTATTTTGAGACTCACATGTGTGGACCTTTTTGTGACAGTTTTCTAGCCCATACCTGTTACATCCAATGGCCCTTTTTTCCTTTCATTTCTTCACCTGCAAAAGAGGCCCATATGATCTTGAGACCCTCTTCATATACTCCTTCCGCTCTTTTTTTATTTTTTTATCAAATTATATATATTGATAAAATAATGTATTGATTTTGTAAAAATTAGTTCATTATTTTTAAATTTATTTTTATTTTAAGTAATTTTTATCATTTTAAAATTATTAAAATTACCAAGATAAACATAATATATATATATATATATATATATATATATATATATATATATATATATATATATCTGTTCAAAATTTTAGCTAATTTAATCTTACAGGTTTGTGAAATGAAAATGAGATGATGAGAGAGTAATAATAGGATGCCCTCTATCTAAATATTACAAGGGGCATTTTCCCAGTAATCTTGATGTTATCTTACCTGAATTTTACACAGCATCTTAACAATATGAACATTTAAGCTATCAGCTGTGGATACATTTCACTAGTGTTCATGAAATTTTACACGATTGATGTGTATTGTCAATTTGTCATTGCAGTGTTAAGAGGTTCATGGTTTAATTAATGTAACTAAACCTATGTATCATCTTTCTTATTTTAGATAGTTGAGTTGGGTATTGTCATTTGGACGATCAATTTTCTTCTTACAGTCCCAGAAAGTCTTTTACAGGCTTAAGGGGAAGTCATCCCAGAGCTGTAACATGATGAAAAAGACAAATGATTTCGTAACACCAAAACCATAATCCATAGACTTGCTTGGTTACATACTGTTTGGGGCAACCATAAACTTTGTTTATATTTAGTGTAGCTGTCAAATTGGATTTTGGCTTTGGGGTTAGCTCTACCCAATCCTTATTTTAGCCCGTTCATCCCTACTTTTTTATTTAATGAAATAATTAAAATAGTTCTCCTTAGCCATAGCTTTAAATATAGGTCAATTTGGACCTTAAAAAAAATTCAAATTTATAAAATTTAATTTTGATATGCACAAGTCCAGAGTACTTAGCTGAAGATTAACAGTAGAGGTCAAGAATATTCAAAGTTGAAGAATCTTAATCCTAATATTTGGTTGATTTTTGCTTGTTTAATCAGTTAATTTTGTAAAATTATTATCTCCTTCACATTTGGTATGCATTTCATTTTTATTTTGTTACATTTTCTTATTCGAATTTGTATAAATATCGATCCTGTCATGTTGTTACAGTGGTAAATTATTAGGATATTTGCTTTTATTTTTTCAGTTCTTTCATTTCCATAAATTGTTTCTGCTAGTTGCTTTCAGAACGTTGGATCCTGAAAAATTCTAAAAATTGTTGCGCTTGTTCTATTTTTTAATTAATTTCTCTGTGATGTTTAATTTATCGTATTTTTTGTGCTGTGCTTATCATTCTCCATCACCATCATATACTATTTTTTTTGCCTATCTACTTCGGAGAATTTCTGTAAATTTTTCTATTAATTTGGAGTCCTCTTGGTTTTAGCCTTTCGTTAGAGGTTTTCCACTTTTCCTCATGTCTCTTATCTTCTTCAATTATTCTAATTTTCAAATGTTTATGCATTTTCTTCCTTTGGTAAATATATGTACTAACAGTTTTTTGTGGTGGTTAATTCCCAATTTCCTTTTGAATAAAGGGCATAACATTTCTCAAATTTGAATTTGGCATAAACAGACCCATTTTTTTATTTACCGCAAATTTAAGGCAATAACATTAACTTAACCCCACCAGTTTTTTTTCATTTGACTTCATTTTCTCCCTACATTTTTACACGCTCTGTCAATTACCTTTTGTATGATTTTTGAGTAAACTGTATTGTTTCCGTAGTTTTATTAGATATGGTCCTCCATCGAAGCTTTTTGCTGAATACTTGGTCCTTGGTCATGAGTCTCGAATTTATTTGTACTTTTGTGCTGAATTGTATTGTCACGTTGTATTTTTTTCCCACCAACAAACATTGCCTATAGAGTAAAATTAATTCCAAAAGACACACATTAGAGCATAACCTTGAACTAGCATATATGCATATTTTTCATACAATATTTAAGGTGAGACTACTTTCATAAATGCATCAATTTCTGGATTTGGCAATATGTTCTTTTCCTTCTTTTAGAATAAAGAATTTTAGAATTCCAGAAATTTCTAAGTAAATATAAGTAATTACTAAAAAAAAATAGTAGATAAAGGGAATTATAAATAATAATTTAAAAAAAAAATAAAATAATAAAGAATTTTAAAAATCTTCTCCAAATAAGAATCATTTAAAATTTTCACTATTTAACATGAAAATTATAGCATTTTAATTTTTTTTTATTGTTTAAATACATAAATTTTAGTAATTTTAAATTACTTTATCCAAACACATGTAAGTGTTTTTGATTTTTCACAAAATCTGTTTATGGAATTACATCAGGAAATTAAGCGACTAAATTGTGAATGGAAAATATAAAAAATGTACATAATATAATTAATATATTATATACATACCTACATCACCTGAACCTTGACATCTATTAGTTAGTTTTGCTAAGTGGTTATTAGTTGACTAGTGTATGCAGAAGCCCTTTGAACACAAAACTTCACTGGCTCATGGCCATTGTATGTTATGCTAACTCTTTTCTGCAAAGGTATTGCAGAAACAAAGTGTGTAATGTAATTCTAAGATGAGAATGGAATTCTGAAAAATGTTGTGACTTTTTTAAGGAAATCATTTTATTTTTATAATATAGTAAGATATTATAATAAAACCTTTTCAAGCCCATCAGATGCAAAACCAAAGGACCCAGGCTTCCAAAGCCCATATTTCACAAAATCGTATCAGACGCACGACAACTCAACGCAACGGAAACGTCAAATCGTGAGACAGAAGAAGGTGACTCCTACAACGGTTTGGGTGAGTTGGTATCATGAATTTTTGAGTTCTTTCACTGTGCTAGCCACTATGTGTTGATGCTGTGTAGTGTGTATCACTGTTTGTAGCATTTGAGTAATGAATGTGCTTCAGATGCTGACAATTATGAAGGTGCTATATTGATTGATTCCGATTGTATTTTCATCACAAATGAGTTACAGATGCATTCAGTGTGGGTTTCCTGTCAAAACACTTTACGTCCAGTATTCTCCTGGGAACATTCGCTTAATGAAATGCGTAAGTCTTTTTTATAGAATAAAATTCATGATCATTCATTCCGTTTTGTCTTAAATTTCCCAATTAGTGAATTGATTTTCGCATCACTTTGTGCAATAGGAGAATTGCGGGGCTGTGGCGGACGAATACATAGAATGTGAAATCATGGTGCCTGGTACTTCCTCATGCCACTGATTCATGAGCTGAAACCTTTTGGTTTTTTTGTGAGATTATCCTGTTCTCCTTTTCCCTTTTGCAGATTCTTATGATAGATTTGATACTTCATAAGTCCAAGGCCTTTAGACATCTCCTCCACAATGTCATCAATCAAGGAACCATCAAGTTTCGGGTATGTATGAGCTCCTCCATAATTCCTCCTGCATTACCTTACTGTACAACTGCATCATTGTGTGAGTGTTGTTTTCATGTATCTTTAGTGAATGCTAAATTGCTTTTTTACAGTTTTGAGTATTGCAGTTATGACATTTTTTTTAAAATGACAATCTCATTAATTTCAATTAGTATCACTTCTGACATTAGTGTTATTTGATGATAATGAGCAGTTTTCATTTTATTGTCAAATAATAACAAGCATGAAGCATTTTAAATTTTGAACTAAAGATTAGAATCTCCAACAGAAGATAAATTGTTTCTTTTGGGGAATCCTAAACGTTAAATGAAAAATATGTCATCAATTGATTTTGGATTTTTAAATAAACAAATTCTTATACATGAGTTGTTACTTTACTTGCTTTTAGGCCCTATCAATGCACATAAGATACTGGAGTAAACATTTAAATTAGTCTTCCAGATTGCATATATCAAACATTTTTATTTTTCAGATTTAAAAATCCTCCATTAGTCCCTAACTTTGCAAAACATCATTTGCTTTATTTCTTTTTAGTGCAGAACAACAATGAAAAATAAAGTGAAAAAGAACTAAAATGAATGACTTTTTACAAGGTTAGCTAGTAATGGAGGGTTTTTAAAATTTCAGGATTAAAAAGTCTCACTTATACAATTTTGAAGGCTAGTTTAGGAATTTAGTCTAAGATATTTGTGTTGGTTTTATACTCTACCAGAATTTTCTTGAATAAAATGCACTGTTCTTTATTAGTGTGCATTTTCTAAACAAGTATTCACAGAAAAATATTTTAATAACACATCACTTGCTGATAAAATTCATTTTAACACATGGCTTGTGTAACGCTCAGAATGATAAGATCCAATTTATCTTCAATTTTTACTTGTACTTTAGACTGGTTCGTCATTTGCCTTTGCCAACACTAACAAGCAGTGCATACTTTTTCATAACTTTGCAGGGACTACTCTGGAAATTGGCTGTCATTTTTCTTCTTTTTGATGCTTGTACCCATTCTTATCTTTCTTAATGCTTTGGGAACCTAAAGTTTTAAGTTCTCCATTTTGGTTGACAAAACCATATATCATATATGAGGACCTTACAGTTTGTTAAAGACAGGTGTTTGATCTTGGAAAGCAGCAAGGGAAAATTGAGTTCATCAATGAGTTTCTCTTCATTAGTATCAATAAGTCAGAAGGTTCAGATATCTATAAATATTAAATCACCCTTTTACTCGAATTACTTGGTCTAGATTTTTATACCAATATGATGAATGTTTTATGGCTTTCATTGGCAGGTGGCAATGGATGGCTTCTTTGGAAACTTTATTTTTCTTTTAACTTTCTTCCATATGTTTAAGATATTTTTCCACGCATCAATCAGTGCCTCCAGGTATATATTTTTTATTCATTTGCCGTACCATACCTGTAATGAAGAAAGAGACTATTAGTTAACACACTTTTCATTTAATTATACTGAAAAAAGGAACAATTTGTTTGTTATTTTACAATTTTGAAGAAGGATTAGTTACAAAAGTGTCCATTAGGATTTCATGAATCTATCATAATTGAATTAAAGATTCTTTTTGGTGTGTGCTTTGTGTAATATAAGATTGGATATGTGGAGGAGAATTGTGTTTGGACCTGTCTATGATGAGTATGAGTTACAGAAACATTATTATGTAGTGAGTAAACTAGATTGTAGTTATTTGATAAACCAAGTTCTGAATTAGGCAGTTACAGTTCTGCATTGGGAAGTTATTTTTATAAATTGTTGGCTCAATATAAACAGACAGAATTCTAAATATATTACTGATATTATCTAGTTTATACGTCAGATTTGATTATAAACATCATCAAACACAAGGCTTCTCCCTAACAAGTAGTTTCACTTCTTTGAAATACCAGAAATAACAATATATCACCTTAATTGCTTTCTACAAGTCTGTTACACAACCTATGTATCAATATAACTATCAAACCATAAGTGTCTATAATAAAAAATTAATATAAAATAACTGACTAATAACTTCTTAACAAAGAATTGTAACTGCCTAATTCAGAACTTGGCCTATCAATATGGTTGAGATGAGAATTTTAATCGGATCAAATGATATAGTTCAGACACACAAGTGAATATATAACATGGAAATAGAATGTGGGACTATTCCTGCCCGTTTTAACTTTACGGAAGCATTTGAGTTTTTAGTATTACTATTGTTATATATTTCTACCATATCAATTTGGTGTTTCTAGACCATGTTCACTTTAGCTTAAATTATTCATCTATGCAGGTGGAATGACCTTTTGCTTGTACTCATGATTTCAGGTTACTTCAAGATTTTTTTTTATTGCCGTGATGGTAATATCTGCAATAAAGAAATTTAAATTAATTCTTTCAGTTTTGTTGTCAATCACTTCCTGTGCGGTCTACAACAGGTTAAATACAATAATTTTTTCTAACTTTCAAGTATGTGTCCTTGCTATAGGTCTGGGAATTTCCATCTTCCATGATCTTCATCATTGAATTATTTTGTTTATCATCTAACATAGTGGCATTGAAAGGTTAGTAACCATATTGCTGAATCCTTGGAGAAATCTGTTAGGATACTCTTTTAAGATGTGAACATTGGGGAATTGTTTGATGCCTTATCGTAATTTGGCATTGGCAGTTGTCAGACTCATAGAAAATTCAGTGCATGATATCCTTCAATTTTGTCTATTCCATCCCTAACTTTTGTATAAGCCGATTTTCTGTTCATGTTTTTTCACTCATGGTAGTGAGTGCATTTATGTTTTTGTTTGAATAGCCTGTGGTAGTAGTGAAATTAACATGAACCTTGCAATGTTTGTCTTATACGAGAATTAAATTGGTGAACGGAATAAAAGGAAATGAAAGTATTAATCGAGTGTTTCACCTAATACGGGAATGATTATATCATTTAGATTGACAATCCAGCTATTATTCTAGTCAATTGATTCCATGTTGTAGTATAAATGTAGCTGTTTGATGCAAATAAATAAGTTCCTTTCCTATGTTTATGATCTGAACATATGTCTACAAGATGAAAACCACATTTGCTTTTTTTTTAAGTGCTAACATTTGCTTACCTTCATTTGTCCCTATTTTGGGAAATTGACTCTAGGATTGCTTGTTGTATTTTAACTAAGATCATAATGCTTGCCGCTGAACACTGATGAACGTTTTTTGTCAACCAGTGATGACTGAGTCAACTATGATTCGATGTGTTTTGACCTGCTTCAGTGCATATGCTATAAAATTTCTTGTCACTCGGATACTGTAGCTCATATTGTTGGGGCAATTAATGCAGACCTGGAGTCAAATGCCATACTTATTATCTTTAAAACCAACATGATTGAGCTTTACATTCTCATGTTAATGTATTGGTAGCAGAATTTCGCGGCAATAGTGTTTCTGATTGTATATATGCTCCTTTGACATTTTTTATTTCTTAAATTTAATTTGAAGCTCGAACAGTTCTAGTGTGCCCCTGAACGTTTTCATGATGCTTCTTAACTTCAATCGTTTGCACTGTTTAGCACTTAAATGATCATTCATTTCTTGACACCTTTTTCATCATTTTGTCCCCAAAGGAAAGCATTTAATGTTATCAAATGCACCATTCAACATATTGGTCTAGTAACGAGGGATCAAAATAATTTATGAGGTTTTAGGTTTAAATATCATTATTTGCATTGTACACAAAATACAGCACTCTACATGAAATCATAACGGGATGCAAAAAAGTAGTTCAAATTTCCATTAACTTCATTTGATGACTCAATCATAGACTAATGTTTTTTCAGCATAATTAATTATTCCTATCACTTGTGATTTATTAAATATTTAAGGTTTTAAAAGTGTATCGAGAAGTCATTTCAACTAGTTTATTAAAAGGGGATCGACTATACCATTTAGAATGTCAATCAGATTATTATTTCTATCGATCATTTAACTGTAGCATTTTATTAGGCATGGTAATTAGGCAGATTTTATATTTTACCTCCCCTTCTTCATCCCTATTTTTGACAAGTTTAAAAAGTTAACTCTATCCTTTTTTTTTTATTATCGAAACTCATATATTATTTCGATTAACTTGAATATTTTTTGTCAAAATTGAGACGGCTATGCATTTTCTTGACATCCCTATCATATATATGTAAAAATTAAGGAAGATATTATCATCCATGTAAATTTGCTAATATCATTAAATTGATAAAAAAAAAACTATAAAATGATAATACTTTAAACTGAGATTTTTTTTATATAAAATAAATTTGTTGAAAGCTTGTTCATGGTAATATTAATCTAGAAAATTTTAGAATTTAAACTTCAGTTTGAAAGAAACAACAAATTTGAAAATATGGCTATCATGTTATAAATTTTAATGAGTCAATTTATTTTAAAGGAATCTCACCTAAGTTATAAAATTAATTGTGAGGGAAAACTAATTTTGTTAAAAAACTTACACATAATGATTGTGATGATTTCTTCATGAGATGATTGGTTTAGTATCTAATGTAACTATTTGCTGCATCAGAATAATCTAAAGTAATAAGGATTTGTTCAACTTGGTCTTTGGAGGAATTCCAACAAATATGCCTCCTTCTTTGAAAATTGTAATGATGAATATTCACACGAAAAAGGGTACCTTCTATTTGGCTTTGCAGTTGAAGAGTTATGGTGTATAAGGAATGATCATGTTTTAATAAAACTTCTTCAATAAATGTGATCGTTAATAGAGTATATACATGTATGTATGAAATACTTAGATTTTGGATAAAGAGACTATGCGCTTGATATTAGAAATAGCTTGGAAATGCCCATATTTGATGGATGGTCCTAATATCTTGGATGAAATTCAGTTTGGATGGTGATTATTCATTAGTTGGTGAGTTTGCTAGTTGTGAGATTATTAGCTAAGATTATAGGGAGTTTATGTTACAACATTTTCTAACAATTTGGAAAGCTTCTCAATTATAAATGTAGATATTTAGGATATTCTATTGTACTTGATGATTGTGAGATAGAGATAGTTAGGAATGATATATTCTATTGTACTTGATGCTAATATAGTCCACCAAATAAAGGAGTTGGAAGTTATGTTTGAGTTCATGTTTCTAGAGGTAGATAAAATAATAAATTGCTTAACCTCAAATGATTTATTCTTAGGATATAAATTTAAATTATTTGATAATCTTCTTGATTTAGACATTGCAATTTTTTTTTATTTGTCACTTTGTTTTCCAGCAAAAATATTATTTATAGTTTGTTTTCCAGCAGCAGGAAAAGGTAGACAACAATGTAATTTTTTATATATACATAGTTGTATATTATGAGAGTTTGTAATTTTATTTATTTAACAATTATTAAGAAAAATTTAATATTTTTTCATACAAAAATTACAAATGATAATCAAATTATTCTTAGAAACATAAAATATGAAGAATCTTAATTTCTTTCTTCTTTTTTCACTTGGTTTCTTGTGATCAAAAGTGTGTAGAATCACAAGAGAGTTACTCAATATATATTGTATTCTCTACTACTTATCAAAATTGATGAATCTTTCACTAATTGAGTAATATATAACAATATAACGTTAGAATAGTATTACTCACTTAATTTTTACCCCATTTAAATGTACCTTGATTATTGACCACAGTAAATATATGGTAAGAAAAAAAACTTAGATAGACGATGCCATATATACGAGAAATGAGGCTGCTACTCAAGAATAACTAGTAAAAATCTTTCAAGATACACAAGAAAATTATAAATTTGAAATACAAAGCAAGCTGTGGTAGAATTCTCTTTTAGCACAAAGAAACTGAAGAGGTAAAGAGTAATATACAATTCTAATCAAATTGATTTGGTAAGTTGGACTCCTATATATAAGTACCTTAAAAATTAAAAATATTGGTTAAAGAAATATAGGTAAAATAATTTTTATTAAAAAAAGATAATATTTATTATATCAAAATATATAAAAAATATATGTTTACTTTTGTGAAATATTTATTATATCAAAATATAAGAATTATTTTACGTTCACTTTTGTGAGTAATTGAAGCACATATTAATACGTATTTTAATTTTTTTAACAATATTATTAGGATACTTATTAAAACAACTTGTATACTATAAATAAACCAATCCAAAGTCATTTGACTCACAAATGAAATTGATTAATTTCTATAAGTATAAAGGTTTGTTTTGTTTATATTCAGTTCATGTATTTTCATGTATAATTATAAAATTTTTAATTTAATTTTATTTTCTATTTTGATAAGTTGAAAAAATAATAAAAATCTTTTTTAAATTCTTAATAAAAGAAAAATTAAGTAAATTCAAAGTAATATTATTACAGTAAACTGATTATTAATAAAAAAAATATTAGCAACACATTTTTTAACATATTTTTTATGATTGATCAAGTTTTTAAAGTGAAAGTACTTATAATCATTTTTTAAATAGTGCTTTGACCTTTTAAAAAAATTAAACAATTATAAAAATAAAATATGTTAAAAATATATTTAAAAAATGTTACTAGATTTCTCAAAAATATATATCACTTTAAAATTAAAATTAAAATTATTGTATTAAGTTTTGTTTTGGAACTCTGCATGATCCTTTGAAAAAGTACCTTGCTTGTTTTGTTTGTCTTCAAGGCCTACCCCACCCAAAAAGGAGGAATGGGAGAGGTGAAAAAAAAGGGAATAGTGAGAAAAGACATGGGATGTGTAAGTGTGACCTTAAATATGGCCAAGAGGTTTAGGTGTTTGGCACCAAAACGATAAGTCATATTGCAATACTATGAAAAAGAGTATTTTTTAATGCAGCAAATTCCTTCAATTGAGATTAATTTCTTTATCATATCTTAATAAAAATTAAATAGGCTGAAACTGTTCCTTTTGTTTTTTGTTCTTTTCTCTTTAACTTGAACTCGGAAAGAATATAAACAGAGTGATGGAAGAAAGTAGGACAGAGAAAAGGAAAACCACATGTATTGGGAAAGAAAGTATCAAATAAACAAAGAAAGAAAATAGATCTTATCATTTATATAATGAAAATAAAGGATCTACTTATTTTAATATATGTTAATTTAATTGATATACACATCCAATGCTTCCACATATTTAGCAATCGGTGAAGTTGGAGGGTGCATTTTAATGTGCAAGATTGGATTACAATTGGAACACCCCAAATCTTAGTTTGAAAAGTATAAATACAGTTTCATTCATAAAAAGAAAAAATGTGACAAAATCATAATTAAATTGTATTTAACAATAATTTTGAGATGTAGAGTTATGATTTAAGTATAAATTTAAAGGAAGGTACTGAGCCGATTTGAATGTAACTAGACTCACACTACCTAACAAAAAATGATTGTTTTTAGGTACAAAGATAGAGTAACAAAATGTATGTGAGAGTGAGAAAAGTCTAATCAATTGAAACTGCATAGTAAACTAGCTTTCAACTTACCACACATTGGCTCAAACTATCATACTCTTAACTTCATAATGTAATGGCCCCACATATGCAAATGCAAGTTGGGGAAAAAGTTGAGAAAAGAACTTGAAATCACCACAGCACCTGCTACGCTGCCAATTATTATGCTCACTGACAAAGGACAATATGCGGTCCTCTTGTGGTCTCTTTATTTTTTTCAATGGCAGATTTTTTTTATTAAAAATAATTTTATTTGAATTGGAAGGAATAGTATGATCAGTATTTTTAAAATTTTTAATATAATTATATATTTGTTTAGATAATGATGATATTTTGTTTTCACACCATTTTCATATATTACATATTACTGGTGGTAATGATAATTATCTTACTAATAATCTTCATTATATATTTGATTGCTTTTCTAAAGGAGTTGCTAATTCATTATATTGTAGTACTATTTTTGTGGGTGTTGATCTCTTAAATGCTTTACTTGAAATTTTTTATATTTTGTAAACTAGAAAGTATATTTATCAAGATAAGGTAATTTTGAAAAAGTTGAGAAATTGGTTACAAGAATAAACTTCTCAACCCCACATTGATAAAACTATTTGCTTCGAAACCGATGAGCCCAATTGGTAAACCCATTATTAAATGGCCCACAGATTCATGATCACCCTTGACTCTTTCAACCCGTGTGTAACATCATCATACAACAGTTAATTGTGCCATCACTTGAGCACAAAAACAAAACCTAAACTCAAATAAAGGGAACAACAACGTTAACATGAAGCCTTGTTTTGGGCCTTTGACATGGAAAAAACAAGAAAACCAAAACAGGAATGCCAAACAATGGTTTTGGTGACGACATGGCTATCATCTCCTATATAGCCTTCCCTTTTCAATAACCTTTATGTCCTCATAAGTCATTATCTGCTCTTTTATTTTATATATCAACCTAGAAAAATAAGCAATTTTTTATACATCAGCTTTTGTAGTAATTGATACAAACAAATGCAAACCCTTTTTAATAATTAGATGGACTCACAATGAAGTTGCCATTCATCATGGAGGATAGTCCACACATATGAATGTGGTGTAGAATCAATCAGCAAACAGATACATTAAAAATTAAATTACTATTTTTTTATGATAATTAAGATTTTATTTTAAAAAATATAATATTATATACAGCACAATAACTTAAATCCGAATATAAATTATTTGATATATTTTCAAAAAAAAATTAACTATTAAATGAATGATGTAAAAAAATAATGCACTATTTATTTATAAGTGTATTCGAATCGGATTTTATTAAAATAAATAAAACAACCCATAAAATTAAATCAAATGGTATGAAAATAAAAAGATGAAGGCGATGAAGCAAAACTAGATTACAAAGATATCTATAGTAAACCACTATATTATTCATCCATATTCCTTGTTTACTAGTTTATACCTACAAGGCATTCAAGAAAATTATTTAAGTTGTTGAAAAGAAAGCAAGCTTAAATTAATAAATATAATCTTTGAACAACTTTGGTTCTTCTATCATGTAGTGGAATTAACAAGGTCAAGCAAAGCATATTTTATTTTATATACCTATTAGGTAAAACAAACATTTTCAATCAACTTACGTGTGTGGGTCCATTCCCATGTGGCATATTAAATGGAATTATATTAATATGATGTTGCAAATATATCTATAAGTGGTGGAAGATATACACTTGACTAGGTATATGAGTAACTACTAATGGTCATGTAGGCCACCCATTTAGGTGTTTTAGGAGAATATATGAGTGACAAATATGTCTCACAATTACCTCTCTAATTGGCTAAGTGGTCAAATAGTGGATGACTTTTTTTCAGTGTTGGTTGCTTATCTTCTCTATTTTGGAATTAGGAATTAGGAAATATGGATAGTGACCCCTATTACCATGCTTTCTCATTTGTAGTTATTTTCTTGTTTATATTTTAAAAATGGATGTATTATAATATTTACTTGTCTATCTATGTATCAGAGGGAGGTAAAAAGTTTAAAAAAAAATTAATATAATAAATATTCTTTTATTACTGATATAAAAAAATCTGTTTTAAACAAATTTATCTATTTTTAATTTTTTTTATCTTATACAAAAAGAACATGAAATAAAAAAAAAATTATTGATTGCATTCATGATTGGTTATGTAAGAAGAGGGTTGCAGAAATTTAGCTTTGTCCCTCCACTTTGGTTATCAAATTTCCTTTTTTTTTATCATTTTTATTTTAAATATTAATGATGAAATTTATTTTAAAATCAAATGTAGTAATGATATTAAATTATGAGTAAACCCTTAAGTAAAATTTCAAAATTATATAGGTAAATATTTTAGTTTTTAATTTTTATTATCATTTTGTGAATAAAAAAATTAAAATAAATATCGCTTCGCAAAGTTAGAGATTAGTTTAAAAAAAATTAAATATTAAACTACATTACCTGACTTATACAATTTTAAAAACTAATATAGGAATTTACTCATTAAATCACAATAGTTTGCCGCAAGGGCCAAACGCACCTTTAAAGGAAAATCTCTCCACCAGCTACAATCCAAAAAGCTAAAAGTCCATAAACTACTTGGTTTGTGCTTTTAGGTGAAAATTTTGCAGAAAAAGCTAAAGCCAAAACCATACAGTCAACAACAATGGGAGATAAATATGATAGATTGTGCAATTTTACATTTGCAACTTTAACCATTTAGAAGTTCAAAAATATTTTATATCTTATCTGCAGGAGGAGGACTTAACCAAAGAAATTAAGAGTTTAAAGTTCACAAAAAGTTTTGAGAAATTTTGACTAAAGTACCTCTTAAAAGTTAATCAGCTTTGGGGTTTTACTTTTGTATGACAATAAGTGTTATTAATGTATCTTTTTAATTTCGTAATTATATAAATTTCCAAATATGTTTGAATGCATATTCTTTCTTTCTTTTTTTTTAATTCCTTTTTATTTGTTCAAATAAAAAAGTAAAGATATTGAAAAATATAATTAATGTTGATACATTAATTATATAAAACTAATATTATATAATGATATTAAATACGGAATTAATTACTTAGTTTCCTACAGAAATTAAAAGAACTGAAAATACGGAGTGAAATCAATTAAAAATAATATTATATAATGATGTTAAATAATTTTAAAGACAAGAAATTTTGAAACATTATATAAAAGTCATTCTTCATTCTTATCCTTTGAAAATTTTATGTTGTTCTTTTTCCTAGTACATATTTAATGCAAATAAAATAACGTGCAATTAATTTATGGTTTTTATTGTGAAAACTAATGTGGAGGATGCGTGGAAATATATTAGGAAAAAATAAAAAACGAACAGTGTGTCATGCAAAGTATTTTTTTTTCCTCTTCTCATCTCTCATACTTTTATCCCTTCTCATATAATTCATAATTCATAATCAAAAGCTGAGTTTATGCTTATTTTCTATTCACTCATACTTTATTCTTTTATTATAAAATCATACAGAAAACATTTATTTTCTTTCACTTGTTAAATTAATGATAAAATTACAATTTCTTATTTATTGATTTGATCATTTTAAGACATTACCCTTTGAATTGAATCCTACATACCATTTACCTTCATATTTTCCACTTTATACTAAAATAATAAATTTTTATCGAAGTTTTTTTTTATTTTATCTTTTCAATTTAAGATGATTTTTTTTCCTTCCTTTCATTTTTTTTTATTTATTCTTCTTTGAATTGCTTACGATGTTCTTAGTTTGACCAAAAACAGATTAATATCAAAGTAAAGACTAGTGTACACATCACACATTATACATTTTCTTTTGCATCTAAATGCTTGAAAAAAAAATTATTTCCCCTGAAAATGACCATGTTGCTTTCAATATGTATATATATTATTGTATACCATGACTACATATATTTCGACACCGAAGGCATTAATCTTTATATTTTAATAAAATAACTAACAATGTGTGAACTTTGACTTGGTAAAACCCATATTTGAGTAATTTTTTTAATATTTCTACAATTCAAGATTCCATTCCTTCTCTCTTAATGGAGAAGGTCTAATATTCTTCTCAATAATAAGTCTTCATTAGCAATTTAAAACCAAAGGAAAGTTATTACATGCATTTTATTCTTTCTATTCCAAATTCCATTCGCATCACATTCATTTTAAGCCATCGGATAGATCAAAGATAAATCAGAACTGGAATATTATAAAAAGGTTTAAATTAGTATTTCCGTACTTTAAATTTAAATAATTTTCATTCATTCTTTAATTTTTTTATAATTTTTTATTATGTTAATTCTTTTATTATAATGTTTCTCTAAAAAATAAATTTTGTATTTAATAATTATTAAAATTGATTGAGGAGTTTCTTTAAACATTAAATTACAACAAATTTAAGATTTTTATAACTTTATTAAATAAAATAAGATTTCGGATATGAATAGTAATAATTATTTTTATCAAAACCAGATTTTAAACATACATTTTATTTTAATAACTATTAAAATTATCTGAGAACATTCTTCTAAACATTAAATACACTATTATTAACATATCAAGATGTTGCAAGATTTTTATCAATTAAAATCATTTTTATCCCTAATATGAGAATTAAGTTTGAGAGATTAAATTAAGAAAAAGAAAGCTATCGTCCTTAAGGTTAGGATTCTTGGGAATAAAAATAAGTACAAGAAAAACTCATTTTGATATTTGTAAATTATGAAGAAACGTAGGACCTCCTTAATGTGATCCTTAAGACTTCTCACCTAACAAATTAGAGCAACTTTTCCTCTAAATTGCACAAAAGTAAAACCACGCTAAAATTAAAGCATTTGCATCTTTAAAGTTAATAATCAGCACATGTTTCCAAAAGATTTAAAGAACAAATGATGGGATTTTTAAAAAAAAAAGAAATTTCTATAATTTCAGTAGACATCATCAAAAGAAGTTCACTAAAGAGACATCACTAGATTTGCATCATGGAAAATTAATAAATCCAAGTGCTTAGTGATAATAAGCTAACCCATTGAACATGATTATGCATCTATAATTGCTAACCCTTTCCCTTTTTAAAATCGTTATCATGAAAATTAAAGAACAGAATTAAAGGTGTTTATTTTTAATAATAAACAACACATGTGCTAAAAGTTTGATGGTTGAGAAAATTGCAGACTAATTTGGGATGAACCGTCCAGGTAACTATTTCAAATAAAATATGCATATTTGATGAGCCTATATTTAATTGAATTTTTAAAATTATTTTCTATTTAATTTTCACATAAAAGTTAATATTTAAATAGTAAAAATATAGAAAATATATTCAATTGTTCAGTGAAGTAATCATGTTAGAATTTCATAGAGAATAACAAAGAATCATGTCACTTCAAATATATTATCATTTTTAATGGAGTGATCGTTGAATTGTTACACGTTAAACAAATAGAACAAGTAAAATTGAATTCTTATATATTTCTACTTTGTTATGATTGTTATTTTTGAACCTTTTTTATTTTATTACTATCTTATTTTGATCTCTCCTTTATAATTTTCTATACTTTAGCTTAGTTTATTACAATTTTAATAAAAAATAAATATATTAAATTTAAGATTAAGTTTAAATAATGACAATTTTGAAATATTAATAATTAGAACATAATTTTCTAAAAAATTTCTTACTCTATATTATTAGTTGATACAATCTGATGCATTGGCCGAGTAAACAACAATGTTTGAGGCTGATTAGTGTCTAACACTGTTTTAACACACGCATGGCAGCAAGATCAACATATATTATTCTTTTACCTACAAAGGGAGTGGAACACTATGGTAAGCAAATTGTCTTCTCAATAGAGAATAAAAAAATAAAATCAGATTTCCTCTTATTATAATAAGAAAGAAGAATGCAAAAGCAATTGATGCATGGTGCGTGTATAAAATGTTAAATAATGGTTTTACGATTAGTGAAAACATTATTTAATATCTTGAAAACATTATTCTTGGGGAAAATATACCTCTAAAAGATATAAATCAACAAAACTTGGACAAAATTATTAAATATGCTTATGATGCTGTAATTTCATAGAAACATAACGTATACATATTTTTATACTCGATCGAGAGAGAGAAAAAAAAAAGACTACAATTTCGATCGGTTCAAATTCAAGTTTATATTTACTCATAATTTTTATATTATAAGTAAATTTAAATTTGAATTTGATATATATATATATATATATATATATATTAATTATAAGATAATTCATTTAAAATAAAAATTTAATTAAATCATAGAATATTATAAACTAATTGGTTTAAATTTAAAATAAATAAATTCATATGCAGCAAATATCGTTTAATGTCATATTTGAGAAGCATTTATAATACAAGTTCAATAAATATTTTTTTGGGCAAATATCGTTTCTTTCATATACTGATAGTTACCACCCCTATGACCCGATGAATTTATTTAAAAATTTATTTTATAATAAAGTTTTTAAATAAATACAAAAATTATTTTTAAATTGGTTAATAAATATTTATTAATATAGATATATGTTTTTAAATAAAATAAATATATAATTTTAAAATATTATTACAAAAAAATTTATTTTAGTGACAATTTTAAAAAATAAATAATGATAAATTTAATCTTTATAAAGTTTTTTTCTTTTTTCTGACAAATTTATATTTATGAAAAATTACCCATTAAAAAATATTTTAATTATGATTCAAGTGGTCTAACTATAAAAATTTGATACTGTTGGTTTAATATATTTTATTTTAATTTATATAATTATCAAAAAATATTTTTTTAGTGTATATTAATTGTTATTATTTATTAAATAAGTTACTCTGTTAAATGTACAAGACATTTTGAATGATTCAAAATCATGACAATTTTAATTTAATGTGTTTTATAAAAATTATCGATTCATTTAGCAAATCAATCTACTTTAACCTGAGTTTAAAATAAACTAGATCCTAAAATCATAACATATACGCTAATTTGTTTCTATCCTAATTTTAGAAAAAAAAAATAGAAATTAAATTATTTTTTTACATAGTTGATGTAAATAATAAGATTTAAACAAACAGGGCCTTCATTGTTCAGCAATGTATGAAGAATAAACCTCACAAGAAACAAATTAAAGTTTAGGTAGTGCAGAACATTTTCAACCCTACAAACAAATAAATAATCGAATCCCCTTTTCACATCAATTTTTTTTAATTTTTTTTTATTTTTCAGTTGCTTGTTAAAAGATATTGGTATTCCTGCGGGGAAGACTTCAATTCCTTGACCTCCTAAATGATTTTTTCTTTTTCTCTTTTCCAAAACAAAAAAGAAAAAGTTCTGAGAGAGATTCATATGTTGAAACTATGAAGCTCAACCGCATCCTTTATGGCTTATCCTCCTATTTTCTTTTTGCCACACCAAATGCAACACCGTAACGTTCTAAGGTAAATGAAATATCCCTTTCATCTTTTTTTCCCCTTTTTCCTTTTTCTTTCCTTCCTTCTTTTGCTTGTTTGGCCCAAAAGATTCCATTCAATTTCTGTTCCCTAATTCAAATTAAGTTCAGTTATACATTAATTAGTGTCTCTCTATATAAAATAATCTTGTGTGTCTATTTGATGAATGCAAGTCACAAATCATATACTACCCTCTTCCTCTTATTTTAAGTAATATGATATATTAAAAGATGTGAGAAATAAAACATAATAAATTTTGAGGTTTTTTTTTTATTGTATGCCCACAAATAGATAGAGCAAAACTCTTAAATATACTTTATTAATATATTATTTGAATTGAATTAACAATATAAAAAGTTTTACATTAAGGTTATATTAAAATTAAAGTTTTGAATAATTTGTACATTGGAGTTGTTTTATGAACAATTCCAAAAATAAAAGCATTGATTTGAAGTTTGTCTGGTGTCTCCTCTAAATGAGACGAAATGTTGTGGTTGGGAGAATTGTACAACAGATGGTACACAAAATTATAAGGCCAAGGATAAGTCTTTCATGTAAATATGATGACAAATTGAGCAGAGAGAAGTACAATGGGAGAGTCCTCTTCTTTTAACCATTTTAACTCTCTCATAAACGACAATTCATTATTCCATCATTTCAATTTTCAATGACCCATAAGCTACCCACATTATCATTATACTATGAATCAATTCCATTGTGGTTTCCATTATCAAATGTTTATCATCATTGTCACAAGACATATCTCTTTTTAATCTTTAAACTAATTTGTACCATTCGCATGAAATTAATTCCAGATAAAGTTTGATTACATGATTTTTTATGAAGTTAGTCAAATAATTAAATAAGTTTTATTTTATGATTCCCTTCAAAGAATATGTGCATATTTAATAATACTTTATTCCCTTCCCTCTTGCTAATTAAGATTGTTCATTACCTGTTCTCTTTCATTAACTCACTCATTAAATCTGACATATAAGACCACGTAGGTATTATATTTCAAATCCTAAGCTAATGTGGCATTTTTATATTTTTTTTAGTAATAGAGATATTCATAGAAATATACTGTAATCCAGTTTTGATCAATTTAAATAAGATTTTAAATTCAATCCAGTCTGATATGATTAAAAGTTGTTTTGATTGGATTGGATCGGATAATTTATTTGTTATATTTTTATTTTTTATTTTAGTTAAAAAGTTATAAATAAAATATTTTTAATATAAATTTTTTATATAATAAAAAATATAAGATATAAGAATCATTTTAAATTAATAAAATTATAAATGTATTTAAATAATAACACATTTTTAGCTCACAAATAATAAGATGTAACTTCAGAAAATAAAATTAAAAAAATTAAGTATTACAGTTTTATCGATTTTTATAATTGGATCTAAAATTTGGTCTGACCCAATGAAAATTTTCAATTTTAGTTAGTTCAGTTTTTATTTCTTTTATTGAATTTTATCTACTAGCACTTGATAAGAATTTACATATAGTAAATATTTATTGAAGTTGCAGAATTTAATGTATTAATACATTAGATGTTATAATTTTTTATTAAAAAATTTACTATTTATTATCAAATTTTATTGTGTATCTTTAAATATAAGTATTAAAAATTATCTTAATAATTATATAGTAATAAAAAAAGTTCTTAACTTAGGAGATAATATATACACAACATGTTATTGTATTTATACTATTTTTAAATGTATTTTAATTTTAGTTTTATATATTTTAATTATACATAATTTTAAAAATTGTATTATATCCATAAATCAGAATTAATCCACTCTTTTCCTATATATACATTAGCAATTTTTGATCAAGTTAATTCAAGTTCAAACAAATGATTCTATTAAAATTTTATATCGATCATGACTAAATTAAATGTAACGACCAAGACTAAATTAAATCTAACGTAGTCAATTCTATGAATACCTCTCACTCCTACCCTTGCCCCAACGCATCCACTACCTTAACATATTATTGTTATATGGAGAAAAATAAATAAAGATATGTTTTTACTTTTTTTGAACAAAATATTTTAATAAATTATAATTTAAATTTATTAAAATATTTTTAAAATATAATTATTAACATATTATTTAAAAATATAAGTGAGAGTATAGTAACAAATATGATGCTTTTGACTAGCTTAAAATAAATTAGTTAATTCTACTATTTGGTATATATTTAAATTTATTTAATTGTTTATTTAAAATAGATTATAATTAAATTTATAATAAGAGCATGTCAATTATTTAACATTGTTAATTAATTAAAAATTATTATAATATAAATATTAAAATAATTTTTGCAAAAACAACCGATCCAAGATGAAATTAGGAATGATGCATGTTCAACGAACTAACCCTAAACTAACCAACCCTCTTGTTTCCTTCTTTCCATTTTTTATATGATGTTTAATTTTGTGAAAATTTCTATCTATATTTTTTACTTTTATTATTTTTAATACAAAATTTTAAAAATAAAAATAAGATGTTATTTTTTAAAAAATATTTTCAAAAATAAAAAGCGTACGTTAATTAATGGTTAAATTTGATAAAAAAAAATTTATATAAATTTATTTGATGATATAAATGTATATAAAATTTTATACCCATAAATTTATTTTTCAGTTATTTGCTAAAGCTTTACTTAGCTGACTATGTTTTAAAAACATAATTATCTTTATAGCTCTGAAATTCGCTCAAGACTTAGGAGCTGTTTACTTTGTCTGTTTTCTGTTTTGATTTTTAAAGAAAATAGAAAATAATGTTAAAAATATGTTTGGTTAAGTAATAGAAAATATTTTTACATCAAACATTTTCTAAAATTAATTTTAAACTGAAAATATTTCAACGTCATTTTTTTGTTTTCTTTGTTAAATTTTGAAAATGAAAATGGTAAAAAAGTGATGGCAGTTTAATAATTATCTTCAAAATTAATTGATTCTTTTTTTATTTATCTTTTGTGCTTCTTTCTGAACATCGTTTATACCGTGAATAATTTTTAAAGGAATATGGATCATTGGATCTAATTAGACATAATAGATTATTGTATTATTTTAAAGGAATATGGCCATATAATGACTATTCTAATTTTTATTTTGTTTTGAAATATATTAAAAAAATTTAATAATAAAAAATTATAACTTTCAAAATGATAAGCTGTAAATTTCAATATTTAATATATCTATATATTTAATATTTATTTTAATTTTTTTAATATGTCTACACATTTTAAGTTGCATATTTTTATATTTATATTATTTTAAACTGCATTCTTTTTATATTTTATAACAACATAATTGTATGATTGATTTATATAATTGTTTTATATTTTATATGATCGTTTTATAAAAATATATAATGATTTTACATATTTAATTTTATTAATAAATATTCATCAATATTTAAAAATATAACTTTAAATTTTATGTAATTTTATATAAATTTTTAATTTGTTAAAAATGAATGAAATAAATATATATTTATTATTTTCATTTTCTGCAAACAGACAACAAGATAACAAAAACAAGTATATTTGCTATTTTCAGAAAATATGAAAATGAAAACAATTTTTAAAAAATAAAAAATATTTTTGTAAATCAAACGTTACTTTAGGTTCTTTAATCAAATTATATTGAAAACTAGTTATGGAGTTTTCTCTTCTACAGCCGGATCAGTTACTGCAAAAATACAAGTGCAAATTTAATGAATTGGTATTAAAAATTAAAAGAGAATGTTATCAGGTGTTATGGTGAAGGAAATAAAATTATTTTTTCTTAAAAAATGTTATTAATATACCTACCTATATTTTTAAATATAATTATTTTTTAATTTTTATTAAAATCTTTAATTATTAATTTCTTAATCAATATTCTAAAAATATTTAATTAATAAGATCCAAAAGTAAAAATTTATTCATAAAGTTGTTACCATCATATTTAATGGAGATTTATTTTAGAAAACAAAAGTATATTTTGGACCTTGAGATGTAAATAATAAATGGACTAAAATTTCCTTTGATTTCATTCATTGAAAATGAATGCGAATGTGTTGTCATAAGAACTTTGTTCATGAATGTAAAAGTTAACATGAACAATCTCCAAAACATAAATATTATTGAAGCCCCAATATAATTTTGTAAAATTCAATTTAATTCCATGTTAATATAATATTATTATTTAAGAATATTCTCGTAATTTGTAAAATAAAATAAAATTACAAAGTGAAGTAATAACTAACAATTTAAATTTAAATTATTTGAAAACATATGATTAATTATATTGTACCCATAAATCATACTTAATTTGATTTCATATCTATGAAATATAATTCCGAAGTAAATAAAATATTTTATATTTAAAATTTATGGTTTAAATCACACATATTATTTATAGGATACAATTCTACTCAAATTAAAAATATTCATATCATGATAGGATAGTTTCTTTAAGAAATTTTGTTTATATACACAGAGTTTAAACCCAAAATCTAGCTTAAGAAAATTTAAAATATGTACCGTTTGAATTAATCTCATTAATAATTTTATATTTAAATTTTCTGTAATTTTACCAATTTATATTTTGATTTCATATTTTTTAAAATTTTTTTAGTTTAGATCATAGGTATTCAGTATAAAAGATAATTTTATTCAAAATGATGAAATTATCTATTTAACGAGATTTATTTTCTTACGCATTTAAAAAATAAAAATAAAAAATAATTTTTTAAACAACAAATATCTTTTAAAAGTAAAAAAAATTTCAACTGTTTTAAGAATAGGAATAAAATATGAATATAACATATTACTAATATATAATAAAATAAAATAATAATTCTATTATCAAACTAAGCTTATACTACTAAAAACCCTAAAAAAGTAATTTAAATCACAGTATAATTTTTTATAATTAGTTGTCAAATTGTCATCAACATTTACTATATTATATAAAAGTATACACAGAATACATATTTAATCATCGATTCAAGTAAATATCAAAATATTACATGGAGAATGGAATAAGCAGTGAAATAAGGATTACATCGATATTTTATGTCTTGCAGAGGGGATTCTTTTAATTATTAATAAACATTTTATTACTCACACATATTAGCGCTCAGAATTTTTTTTATTATATATAAAATAAAAATGATTAGATATAATATATATAAACACACGGAGACTTTAAATGAATTTTACTAAAAATATTCAATATTTAAATCTCGAAATTATAACTCCAGAAATGGTTCGACACGAGGAATGAATATGATAGTTACACATATAAAAACACCAGATTAAAATATCATAAAATAAATACTGTATTAAATTTTGGATATGTTCATTTAAAAAATAAAAATAAGTGCATATATTTAAATCAAATGAAAATATTATATTTATAAAAATTATGCCAAAAATAAGATGCAAATTGTAAATATTTTTAATTAAAATTAAAAGTTTTATTTTAATAATTTATATTAACTTTCAATATAAATTTTTAATTTTGATTAAAAAAACAGCACAAAAATATATATAATACTGCAGCTATGTTTTATAAAAGTTTATTAGGCGTTGGACCCTTGGATCTTGTTACACGTGTCCTTAGCTTTAGGCGCACACATCTTTCACAGCATGGACTTCATACACACGCCATAAAGTTCTCTATCTCTCCACTCCTAGGCATCATTTGTTTTTGTTTCTTTCTGAATTTAAAACGTATGGCAATTATTTATTTATTTATTTTTCTTCTTATTTTTTTCAAGCGATATGATCAATCAATCAATGAAATGCAGATGTTCATTATAGGAAAGGGCTCCACCGTAATTTCACGAGTTAAAGAAGCAAAGCAATCATTCTCGCCACGCGTAGCCAAGTTAAAAGCCGGTGGAAGAGCCTTCGGTGCCAAAAGACTGATGCCACGTATGACCCACATGGCAAGAAATTCCATGTCAGCAGCCATTACCCGTTATAAATCCCAATCTCCCCACTCACCTAATCCAAAACACACACAAAAGAAAAACCAAACAAAACCATAAAAAGAATCTCTTCCATTTTCTCCACCGCCGGAGAATGAACAATCCGGCGACTCTAACTTCCCCGTCGATGAACAATGCCCGTCTCTCCGACCACCGTCGCCACGTGTTCCACGAAAACCCTTACCTCGATATCTTCACTCCCTTAGCTTAGAAGAAACCCGTACATACAATTCCTCTTTTTTTTTTTCTTTAAACCTTTCTTATTGTTTGAATGAACAACATGCCAAATCTGTGAGTTATTGACTGGTGTATGAACGACGAATGTATGTTGACTGGGTTTCCATTTTGACTTGCACCCGTGATGAGTGAGTAAAATTAGAATCTCTGAAAAATTAGCAGAACAGAGGTAGAGATAGAGAGAGGTAACATTTAGAGAGGCATGGCTCCTTTGAAGATCCAACCAATTGCAAGCGATGTCGAATCGGAGAGAGTGAAGGAAGCGGTGGTGGTTCGAAGCGAGTCAGTGTTGAAAGCGCGACTTAGAAGGTTGTTCGTGTTTGAGAGGCAGTTACCGAAGAACAACAACAAAGATGGAGGAGGAGGCACAGAGTTCGAACCGAGCTCGGTTTGCTTGGCGAAAATGGTGCAGAATTTCATGGAGGAGCAGCCACCGCCAGCTCCAAAATGCGGTCGCAACCGTTGCAATTGCTTCAACGCTAACAGCTCCGACGAGGATGATTTCGACCTGTTTGGAGCTCCGCCTCCCACCGGAGCCACATCCGACTCATCCATCAGTGATGCAACCGAATCGCTCAAGGTAAATGTGAGGCTAACGAATTCTCACCGAATTTGAATTTAATTTGGGAGTAATTAAATTTAATTTGGTTTTTGGGTTTAGGGACTGATTCCTTGCGCGAGCATAGTTGAGAGGAACCTATTAGCTGATGTGGCGAGAATTGTTGAGAAAAACGGCAAGTCGTATAAACGCAAAGACGATTTGAGAAAGGTAGTCGCAGATGGCCTTTTCTCTCTCGGCTACGATTCTTCTATCTGTAAATCCAAATGGGATAAAACCTCTTCTTGCCCTGCTGGTACTGCTTGCTACACTTTCTA
Source organism: Canavalia gladiata (assembly GCA_037954105.1). Lineage (NCBI taxonomy): Eukaryota > Viridiplantae > Streptophyta > Magnoliopsida > Fabales > Fabaceae > Canavalia > Canavalia gladiata. The sequence goes on from CM075660.1 coordinate 64,944,771, forward strand.
GTTTCCATTTCAATTTAATCATAATTGAATTTGAATTTGAATTTGACTGAATCTGATTTGCTTCAGGTGAATATGAATTCATCGATGCAATCATGGAAGGGGAAAGATTGATCGTGGACGTGGATTTTCGATCGGAGTTTGAGGTAGCGCGATCGACAGGGACCTACAAGACGATACTTCAATCCTTGCCATACATCTTCGTTGGGAGATCGGAACGGTTAAGGCAAATCGTGTCTATCGTGTCAGAAGCGGCGAAGCAGAGCTTGAAGAAGAAAGGGATGCACGTGCCGCCATGGAGGAAGCGAGACTACATGTTTGCCAAGTGGCTCTCTCCTTCTGTTGTTAGGGTAAAGCAACCCCCGTCCACCTCCGTCGAGGTCCTCGCCGTGCCGGAAATCTTATCCTCCGAAGGGGACGCCGCGTCGATGGAGAGTGATTGTGGTGAGTTGGAACTGATTTTTGGCGAGAAAACGCCATCGTTGGACCTGGAGGCTCATTCTGCTCTGGAGAAGCCGGAGTCGGTGGTGGTGACTCCTGCGTGGCAACCACCGGCGGTGAAATCAAAGAGTGTTGAGAGAGGGACGAAGGTTGTGACCGGATTGGCCTATCTCCTCAAGGACAAACCATAGAACAAAAATTTTGTTTTTTTTTTTTAATTCCGAGTTAAAAATTTAAAATATAAACAAAAAATTTTGGATAAGGCGCTCTCTTTTTCTTCTTGTGAAGTACTTTTCATTTTCCCTTCTTTTGTTTATTTGTTTTCAAGGAAAACTCTGTAAGAAGCAACTTTTTCTTTTCTTTTTATCTTCTTTTTTGGTTACAATGTAACTGTAAGAAGCTGCTACTAGTATTCTCTGTAATAAAATAAATTAGCTGAAAATCAGAATTCAAAAATATATTAAGTTAAGAAAAACTGAAGAAAAAAAAAACACCTGAGGATGCATGCATGGCGCCGAGAGATTCTTTTGCTTCGATTTCCCAAACGTCAGTACTCTGCTTCTGCCATGATCAGGATTTTCTTTATTTTTTACGGTTTCGAATAGTAATTTCTTTTTTTTAGGGTTGGTTTGCTTCATGACTGAGAAAATGCAGAGAGGAATTACAACTTTCATCTTACGAATTTTCTTTTGGAATTTGAGTTACAAGTTACAACGTTATGGTCCCTCAGAAAGTGCAGAGAGGAATTACAACTTTCAACTTACTCGAATTTTCTTTTGGCATTGAGATACAACTTACAACGTTATGGTCCCTTCAAAGGAGACAAAGGGGGATGAAACTTTTCTTTCTTAAATATTCTCATCTTTTCATGAACACCAGGTTAATTATTTCAACTAATTCTTTTTTTCATTTTATTATCAATCAAATTTTTTAGAGGACAAAGATCAAGAAGCATTTCAGCACGCAAACTCAAGCTATATAATTTTATTTATAAAGATTATATAAAATAAAATTGGACCAAATTGTTTATAAGCTGAATGTGGTATGGTGTGATATCTGATCAAAAGAAAACGCAGGATGAGAGCTGCAGAGAAAGGAAGAAGGCTCGTGGCATCTCGAATTTCGTGAGTATTGGGTAACTTGGGAAGAAAAAAGAAATCACTTGAGAAATAAGAGAGAGACGAAAAATTGTTATCGGTATTAAAAATAGATTTCTTTATTCTTATTTTATTTTAAAAAAAATTATAGTACTGCAAAAGCAAAAAGAAAGAAAAGTGAAAAGTGAAAAGTGAAAATCTCTCCTTTCCTCTTTCTCTCAACAAGCCATGGCCCCTGGAAAAGAAACCTGACGGAATATCCCTAATTTTATGCGTTTATGTTACTGCAGTCTTACATTTTTCCAATTCAAATGTGTATTTTATACTATGTAATTATGATTTTATACAATAATGGGACAACTTTTAATCCCGATGGTAAAAGTAAATAAGCGGCACTATATCATGTAATCCACAGCCCAAAGTAATCAAATAAAAAAAAAAACTCAGAATTGGTGACAGGTTAGTTTGAATAATGAGAAAATGGGTATGGTTCAGGAGAAACTATTATATGTTTATGATTTTTATTATATTTTTATACGACAAATGAGTATTTTCTATAATTTATTTTTTGTAAGTTGCAAAGTTTGTTTATATATTATATAAAAATTGTTTTGAACTATGTACATGTGATAATGTCAAATTAGGTAATAACTTCTCATCGGAAAGTTTGACTAATTAAGGTACGTTTGTTCTGTTTTGCTTTAGGACTTAATTTTTTACATAATAGATAGGTTTTCAATATAAAATTTATGATCGAAATTATTTAAAATATATATTTTAGTTATATGAAATAATTTAAAATTAATTTAACTCAAATTAAAAGTATAATACTGACAGTATAGTTTTTAAAAAATATTTTTATGCGATATTTTTTCATCTTATAAAATTATGAAAAAAATAAAAATAAAAAATTTCAGTAAAATCTCACAAATTTTAAAAAAATTATCTTGTCAACTAATTAAAACTGTAATGAATATAATTTTTATATATTTTTAATAATATAAAATTAATAATTAAATGATAATATATTTAAATTAATTTTTTATATTTTACATACTACTAAATTTTATTAAATAATTATTTATTTAAAAAAACTAATAGAAAAGGGATTTGGTTCTATGTTTGTTGATAGGATTATGATATTGTGTACTAAGCATAAATAATTCACAATGATTGCAGTGGGGTCCCGGTGTAATCCATTGTGATGTACAACATAGATGATAATATCATAGGAAATAAACATTTAAAAAGATTACTAATTTTGTAACTCATTTATAAAGTGAGTAGGGTCCATCACAAAGCTCTCCTGTCAGAACAAGAAACTAATGGGTCCCTGTCCTTCTCTATAAATAAATTTAAACATTATAAATAAAAAACCTATTTTCTCAAACTTTGTAATAATAAATAAATGTAAAATAATAAATAGCCTCGTGAAAGCAACCTCACACCTAACCTCTAACACCCCAATACTTTATTTTTTAGTTTAATGTTTGTTTGTTGGCCATTTGATGAAGAGAGGTTACTTAGGAGCTGCAAATTTGATTTTTACGGAGCTTCCCCACCCCACACGAAAACCAATCAACATTCTTCTTCTCACCTCATCCCCATGGTTACCAATGGTGGACCTTCCCAATTTTCATTTACAAAAATATATATATATATATTACTATTATTTTAGTTACCCAAATAATATTAATTTTTATTATTTATAAAATGATAATGAAAGTGTGGCACAAATGTTGAGGAATGTAGCTAAACGAGAGAGGGAGAGAGAAAGAGTGGGAGTTTGAGGAAAAAGAAAAGAAAGTGTAGAGGCTTTATCCAATGGTGATTTGACATGTCTCCTTTGTTTGGAGGAGTCAGTGAGGAAGAGTGTTTCCTTTGTTTGTTGCTACTCATCAATATCATCAAAATTCATTCTGACATTGCCCTATGCATATCATGTATCATCTCATTTGTGTGGTCCTACTCCTATTGCTATTATACCCCTTTTATTTTTTTTTATTTTTTTTTTTAAAATATCATTATTACCATTCCTTATTTTATCTTTCAACTTTTCATTAAATATTAGCCACAAAGTAGAGAAGAATGGGCAGTGATTGGCTTATGAACTAGTTTTTCCTTTTGAGATTTTTTAAACATAACTACATTACATTTATTTATCCATATTTTTAATTTTTGTTTGATAATCAACTTTTAAAATTTAATAATCAATTATAAAAAATTAATTATATTTAAAAATGTTAAAATTATAATTAATTCAATAATATATTTGTTATTAATCCAAATTATTTTAATTGGTAATTAATTATTACACATTAATAATTAATTATTAAATTATTTTTTAATAAACAAATATATAATATCGTTAATCATAATTTTGTATAGAATTAACTATATAATTTATTATTATATTTTAATAATTAATTATAAAAAACTATTGAAATTTAAATAAATAAATTCATTGTACATATATGAAAGATTTAAAAAAATTTCTTTACTAGTTGATTTAAAATTTTTCATTATTTTTTTTGCATGCAATGTGAAAAGATCAAATTTATTACTTTAATCTTCAATTTTTATTAGATTAATTTTGATAGTATAAATTTTTATAAAATTGAAATAAAATTATTTTTTATAAAATTAAATTTAAAATATTAAATATAATTAAAATATATGTATACAAAATAATTTAAATGTATTTTTATTATAAAATGTAAAATATTCTAAATATTAAACTAAACAACAATTTAATATTTGTATATTGAGAAAATGAAATACATGTTGGCGTGAGAGTGATTTGTTGTCAGTGGATAGTTGATTTGGTTTAAACTTTAATAAAAAAATGTAATTATTAAATATGATTAAGTTATATATATATAAATTAATCGGAAATAATTAAATATTTTTATTAAAAGATAATTTTTTTATAATTATAAAAGCAAGGTCATAAATGATGCTTCCTTGCAAGGTCAAATCTGTGGTGTGTGGGGTTATCTTCAGATTCTTTGGAAAACAAATAATGGTTTATCCAAAGTACAAAGTTAAAGATAGGGAAAAGGTGTTATTTTAAAGAATAAAATTAATTGAAATTTTGTTTTGATATATAATTAATGTAAAATTTTATTATATTGATTTTAAAAAATTAATTAATTTTATTAAAAAATATATAAAAATATTTAGAGTGTGTCCTTTATAGTTCGTCATCCAAAACCTAATTTTAGAGTTACATGCTACTTCCTTGTTGCACAAATAAACCACAAGACATGTTCCAAAATTCGATTTATAACAAGAAAATTCTTCTACATTTATTGCGTCAAGCAAACTCATGTTTATTATATCAAACCACGCAATACCATCTAAGGTTATAAAATTGAGGTGATTAACATGTCAATAGGTTGCTTGCATCAAAGATAGTTCAGCTTATTTGGTGGTTACGTACTGATTTATATATATTATTGTGATCTTTTTAAGATCTAGGTTCCAAACTTCATCATCACTCATCTTAGTTTTTTTTTTTTTTGTACTTGTAATAATATTAGCGACAAAATGTTGTTTTCTTAATAGGATTCTTTTGCGTGTATAGTTCTTGGTATGAATTTATAATGAGGAAAATCATGTAAGCATTTTTAATTTCTAAAATTAAATCTTTAAGATGTTGAGTTTTAATTCTAGCATTCAAGATAAATTTCTTATTCATAATAAGTCAAGTAATATAGAATCTCCACCGTTGGAATTTTTTCCGTATATGAACTATTGAAAAATATGATATAAAGAAATGTCATGAATATTGGAAGAATTTCATTTTGTGCATCTACTAAAAGATTGATTCATATTCGGTTAAAAATTTATTTTCCAAGCTTAGCAATAGATTTTTAAATATCACAACTATTCATGGCCACCAAAATAAAAGTTAATGATTAATAAACCTTATATCCTTAATTTTTGTGTGAATTAGACTAAAAATCAATATTTTCAATTAATTACTCATATAACTGTACTTTTTGGATAAAAAGGATCTTATTTATATTTTAATATATTTATAAAAATTAAAATAAATAAAATGTACTTTAAAAATATAATTTATACATTGTTAAAGTTAGATATTTAAGATTATAATTAAAAGAGGGCCTTCTCTTTTATATCAGAGGTTTACGATGGACTTAGTGTGAAGAGAATTAACAATTAAAATAAAGACAACATCAAATTAAATCCCGAAATCAAATAATCCTTAAAATGATCACATGTATGGTTATTCTTAAATTAAACTATTTTCAAACATTAAAATGGAGGCATTTCAATATTATTGCATCGAGGACTTTCTTTATTATTATTTTAACCATTAATCAAACATAAAAACGAAAGTATTTCTTAAATTCTGCATGCATCCAAACTATAATGGTTTTTTACGTTTTGAAAAATATCTTTCCAAAAACCACGAGAACACAATATTTTAAAAACATCCCAAGCAGCCATAATTCAATATATATATATATATATATATATATATATATATATATATATATATATATATATATTAATTTTATTATTCAAGAGGAGAATTATATTCTTTAAAAACAATATGGAAATCACATTGTGACTAAAAATTATTTAAGTAAATTACTCTATAATCAAAATAATTTATAATAAAAATTACTGATTTAAAAAAAAATTATAAAAACTGAATATTCGATTATACAATTTAAAATAAATTATTTCATACAATGTGAATTTTTTTTTTGTTTATCTTCCTCCATTATATTAACCATATTATTTTATATTTTTATTTTTTTTCTTCTTATTTCCCTCTGTATTGTAATTTTTTTATTATACTGTATAAATATAATTGCTCATTTGAAATGTTGTGATTCTTTTTATGTTTTTTTTGTTTGTATTCGTTATCCTTGTACTCAATTATATAGTTTAATATAGATATATTTTTTATATTTCATATTAATATATTTAATTATTAAATAATAAAATCCTATATTTTTAAATCATAATAATAATAAGATCTTTATAATATAATACATTAAAATTATCTTGAAATATTTTGTTCATAATTTTGCTTGACATAATTAGTTGACTGAATAAATTATACACCAATCAAGCAAAACCATATCTATAAATTATTGAAGCGGCGAAACTGCTAGTTGACTTAATTAATTAATTTATCAACTTGTAATGAATGTAAGGATTTGAATCTTGCTTCATAAGGGAAACTCTTAAAAAAAATAAAATAGGGAATCACTTGGTTTTCATGACTTTTTATGTTCATGAATAAAGGAAATGTATTTAGAGTTGTATACAATTCATACGGATTTTTTAACCTTTGTTTTCATAATTGATTTTAATTTCAAACATTTAAAAATAATAGTTTTTATTAAAAAAAATATTTTTTTATTATACGGCTTAATGAATTTATTTTACTATTTTTAGGTGTCTAAAATCAACCCTAAAACAATTGTCAAATTTATTAAATAAATTCAATCTACACTTCTATTTTTGTTTTTATGGAGCACGTATGCTATATTTGAATAAAGGGTTAAAAATGAAAGTAAAAACACAGATATTTTAATTTTGTTTCTTAATTAATATTAGAAAAACTAAATCTTTTTACCTCCATTTATATCAAAGTGATCTTCTCACTTCTACTTTAAAGAATTACTTTTAGATTTTTCATACTGAAAAATAAAAATAGTTTATATTTATTATCAATTTAAATCTGCTATACTATAAACTGAATTAAAAATTTTCTTATTGCAGTAACAGGCATCCTCCAATCAAATACTTAAAATAGGGAAACATATTAAACTCGATCTAACACATCATATTAATTATGATGTTATGTGATGTTCAAGAAGCACATCCAATCATAAAATCAAAGAGTCCCCAAAATAAATCAAATTGATGCAGGGACCTAGTTCACCAAGTTTTCATAATCAAATGAAAAAGTAGAAATGCAGCACTCTCAATCAAGTTCAAAATTCAACGTTTAATGACCCCACGCGCATAAAATGTTTTAGTCAGTGTCTAATGTACAACAACATATACATAATATAAATTATTAAATTTCACTGCTTTTATATGTTAGTATTATTATTATTATTCATTTTGATTCTTGTGGAAGTGAATAATTTATGATTGGTCCACTCTTGTGGTGTTTAGACCACAAGTTGCAACCCATTTTACTAATTAATGTTACTGGGGAAACCAGGACTGACCCATTGAGTCATATGCGACAAAATTGATGCCAAATTGGAGAAAGAGACTGCTTCATTGAATTGAATATCAATTATCAAGGTTCAAGGACGATCAAATTAATGTGATTTCTATCCCACCCCAAACGTAAAACAATTGTAACCTATGATATTACTTTTTTATTCTTAAAAAAAAATTAAAAAATTCTCTTTTTTTGTATTGGGTGTTCTTCAATTATTTGTCAAGATAAATCACCGTTCAAAACGGGACAAGTAGAAACTGTTTTATGCGGAAAACCACCGTTTGTGAACTCTAAATCAATGAGCTGCATCATTCGGTAAAATGTTGCTTTCTAAGAATGCATGCAATAAGGAGAAAAAAATAAAAGGTGAAAAAAAAAAAAGTAAGATGTTGTTTTCACTTTTCATTTAAATTATTAGTTAAATGAAACGAGGCACTATGTGTTTTTAGACTTTTACTTATTATTGTTACCCTCTGAGGAAATTCAATGCTTATGTTTTATCTTTTTGCTGCCATTGGGTCATCAATTATTCTTATGTGTAGTTAGCAGGGTGAAGCAATACAATCAACATCAAGAAGGAAATAGCACAAGATTCATTAACTTGTTCAGCATAGGACAACTTGCATCACTGCTTTAGGGAAAGTATATATCACAGGAATCAGAAACATCCAGGGAAAATTAAAAAAAAATAAAAATTAATTAGTCTGGGAAAGTAAGATCAATTGGATCTTGAGACTCTGCAAGTAATAATGTTTGCTCTTTAATGTTCTACTTCAAGAACCCAAGGAATCCTAGAAACCAGTGGTTTAATCCCAACACAGTAAATGATATTAATTTAAAGAAAAATTATGGTTTATCTAAATTATCTTAGAAAAATATAATATATATATACATATTATACAAACTGTAATATAAATTTGTAGCATCAGTCACATATCTTATTATCTTATAAGATAAAATAAAAAAAAATTATAAAAAATTAAATATAATTTTTAATAAAATATTCTGATCTTATCCATTTATTTATCTAAAATAAAATCATTTAAGATTAAGTATATTTTTAATTTTTTTAAATAAATTTTAATTTTCACCTCTTAATTTTAAAATCTTTAATTTAAAATTTTTCAATTTTTTAAAATATCTATATTATAGTTCCTAATATTAATTTAATTTAAATTAAATTAAATTAAATTAGATTAATTATATATATATATTTTAAAATATCTTATTTATAATTTTATAATTATGATTAATCTATTTTAATTTAATATAATTTGAGTTAACATTAAGTATCATAATCAGTATTTTTAAAAAATAAGTATGTAAACTAAATATTTTTAAATTAAAAAGATTAAAATTAAAATTTAACTATTTTGAAGAGAATAAAATCATGTTTAACGAATACTTTATTTGATTACTTTATAGAGATATTTGTACTAGAGGTTGTTTGTGTGGCATAGTGGTAGTGCATGAGTTGTGGTTGTCTGTTTGCATTGCCTTTACCATGTTTGCCATAAGGAAATGACCATTATCTTGTTATCACTTTCATGGTTTAGGCCCATTTGGTTCTTGAAGAATCTAATTTCTGCTACTGCGAATATGCCAAAGAGGAAGTCGTGTCACATTGATATGGACCAGAATTACTCTCCAGCTCCTATTATGTTATGTTATGTTATGTTATGTTATATGGTTACCTTTTTGGGTACTGCCACTGCTCAGTGCTACTCAGATTTCATAACATTACAAACCTTCCACTGTCCCACATCCACAATTAAACCATATCTAATCCACAATTCCTCACCCTTCTAATTTGTCACTACTTCCACATCATCTTATAGTGCCTCTTCTTTTTTTCTTTTTTCTACTAACATTATGCCACCCTTTAAATAATAAACAAATAAAACTAAAATTCCATGCTACATGACTCTACAGAAAAGTTTGGATAGGAAAATCTTTAAGTTAAATATTTTAATTTTAAACTAAAAAGTAAAATAAATATCATTTTATAAAATCAGAAATCAAGAAAAATTTTAAAATATAAAAAATAAAATGCACAAGAGGACCTTAAACTGAGTAATTTTGTAGATGACATGACATGGTACATTTTGACTCTGAGAAATTATGCTTGAACCGGTGCTTGGCTAATGTTAAAAGGTTATTGGTTGAGTTATCTCTATCAGATAACGCTGTGTTGAGTGAGTTGGTTGGGCCAATTATTCAACATTAAACTGACATTGAAGGAAAGTTCTAGATTGGTTGAATTTCCTCAGAAAGACCAGTAGCTGAAGGAGATGAAATTTCAAATTATTTTAATTTAATTGAAAGCGATTTAACAATGTGAAATCAACCTTACATAATATTATGTTGAGCTTAAAGGTGTTTTTTCTTTTCCCTATAAATTATAGTTTCATGGATAATGGAATTTGGAAATAAGGAAAAATTCTAAGTCAAGATGGCTTTTGTAGCTGATTATCTTTTACATAAGAATTTCTCTATTTTTTTTATTACTGTACAGATAATTTGAACTCCAATTAGGAGAGGGAAACTACTTACATATCACTAGTAGATTATTACCAAACTAAAGGTTTAATTATTGAATTTGAATTATCCATTATATATTAGAATTCTATGTATTATTATTATGTGGCAAAACCTTGAATTAGCACCCAAATAGTACCTTTGATTTGAAAATCAGATTACCTTTAAAGTTTGATGAGAATATATTATTTAATACTAGGATACCTCTCCCATCATACTAAAAGTCTAAAATAGATTTAGATAAGATAAGAACAGCTGAGATGTGAAGTCCCCTTATAATATTAGGTATAACATAAAGTACATTATTGGGAATTATTAACGGCAAAAGTATAGGGATATGTATGAAGTAACATTATTATTGGAACAGCTAAAGCTACAAGACAGGCAGGGTCAAGGAAAGTACCTTTTTGCAAAAACAGTAATCAACATTAGATGCTACGAAAAGCATAAGTTATACATGTATATCAATTGGCCCATCTACCAGCTGGTAGAGGGGAATATGTTTTGCATAATTTGGCTATTTCATCATCAACAACATCCTATTAATAATGTATCAATTACATTGTATTTAGCTATTTCATTATAAACAAACATATAAGTGGTCCACATTATTGCAAAAAAAAGCTTCTCCTTCTTTTGTTTTCCTCATTTGATCCCGGAGTTATAGCTGACCAAACCATGCTCTTTAAGAAAATGATGGAAAGAAAAATCTACATCATGTACTCTTTCAGTTTCAGCCTTTTGGGTACCACACCATTAGACTGTAAAAAAAGTTAAAAACTAAAATCTGTTTGGATTGTAAAAGCTTTTTTATTTTTTATTTTTAAAAATTTGTATAAAAATAATTCTTACTTATAGTATCTTCTATACAAATATTGGAATTCCAATTGATAATAAAAAATAAGCATTAATAAGACTCAAAATTTAGGACCCACAATTGAAATTTGGAGGAATAATTGCAGTCACAAGCACAAGCCTAAGGAGGCAAAGAACTAATATATTGTGTTCCTTTGAATAGATAGAACTATAGCTTACACCCTGATCCTGCACCCTATTCTGTCATTGCTGAATAACTAAAGGCATGGGGTCCAAAACCAACTATCAATGTCTGCTTTAACCTCAATCATAACAGAGAATATTGCAGAATGCATAGTCCATAGCAAAACAAACTGATATCAAATTACCAACTCTTGATTCTTGAATCAGATGTACTAATAAAAGTAAAGAATAACATGAAACAAAGTTAAACAGAATATAAAATGCTAATGGACTCAACTAGGGACTAAATTAAAGGAGTTGAGGGTAAGTTTATTCATTTGTAACATCAATCATACCAAAGAACATGCCAAACTACCTTATATTATTAGTTTCTTCCATGTTTTTGTACGTCTCAACTCCTAACCAAAACAACAAATGGTTGCAACTTTATGGACCCAAAATGAATCCAAAAACAAACCCAAAAGTAGGTCCTCTGCGATCAAATACCTCAGCAAAACCTTAAATTATCTAGTTGAGATTTTTATTGGTTGAACCACTTGTTTGTTCATCGTCCTTGTAACCATAAACTGCTAGTGTCATCTTTCCCTCCTATCTAAAACCATTTATTATTTATTTTTTATTTTTTATTTTTTACCCTCGTTTTGGTCTTAGTAGCCAAGTTGAATATTTAAAATAACTTTGGCATGCCTCTTGATTGTTTTATGACATGACATTCAAACTTTTAACATACTAGTATATTATTTGTGCATTGTCTTGTAAAATTAAATTAAAAATTAAAATTGTGAAGTATATTAAATTATGATATATAAAAATTATTTGTGCCTCTTAAGGGTATATTTAAAAAAAATAAATTAAATAAAAAACAATAGATAAACTTAATTTAGTTGATAAATAATTACTATATTGATAAAACTATAAATGTACAAATATTTTAAACTTTTAAAATTCTAAAACTATACTAATTCAAAAAAAATATTTTAAAGATTGTTTACAAACATTCCATTATATTTAATATTGATTGAATAGATTTAAATATTGATTAATAAAAATCATGAAAAGTAAAATTGTTATTTACATAATTAATTTAGAAATAAATTTGTAATAATTTAATTTAATGTAAAAGTTCATAATACATGTCACAATATAAGAAAAATAAGGTTTCATAAAAATAAAAAATAATTTATTTAAAATATAAAAATATTAAATAAAATTAGATTATTATTAATTATAAAGCAATTGATATAAAAATTATGATTATTGATCATTTTGAAATCAACGTTTCATATCGGTCTTTAACATAAAACTTTATTATACGATCTATAAACTTAGGTCACAAATTAAGTTCAAGTGTTTTTTATTTCTATGTTATAGATAATTAATTAACTTTTTTTTTTATCTTATACAGCATGTGTACAAATTACAAAAAGGAAATATATGTTTTCTTAAAATAAAAGTATCCATTATATTTTAAAAAAATTAATATTTAGTTTTTAACTAACTAAAAAGTATATATATAATATTCTTTAGCTTATGCATAAAATACATGTGAGGGAAAAGTATGAATTAAAATATATTGATTAGATTTTATTGAAATATCAAACGCATATTTTTCTCTTTGACAAATTCAATAATTAGTGGCATATAAAATTGCAGAAAATACAATGGGATCATACATATGTATTCAATAAAAGATCGAAATGTGAAAGGAATAAATTTTGATCATGCATATCCTTTATTTTTATTTTTCATAATAATGTAATAGTAGAGAATCATTAAATATAAATTCTTGATAACATAAATAGAAAATATTAAAGGAAAAAATATAATAATTTAAGAAATTCAGGGCAAAACAATAAACGGTAGAAGAAAGCAAAGCTGATGTAAGATTTTACGAGATATCTAATTAAGGAAATTTATGCTTAAATTATAAATTAGAAATACAATAGCAAAGTTGTGAATAAATAAGAATTAAAATAAGTAAATAAATAAAACATAATTAATTCATTTTACCCTCTACATAACTTCACAGATGTTAACATATAATAAAAAAAACATTCAAATCAATAATCCAAAAAAAAAAGAAAAATGGTTGAAACATGAAATATTCATTCACTTTTTATATTATTTATAGTTTTGTGCAGGAGCATTCTTCTCGACAATTTTAAGGTCGGAAAGTATTGTCTCATTCAAACTCATGAATATGACGGCAATGAATCCAATGGAGTGTTGTTCCATTAATATTATATCAGCAAAATAATTAAAAAAAAGTAAAAAAAAAAGATATAATATTATAGATACAAACACATATTTACGTAAGTTCATGTGGTTAATCAAAGAAATCTAGGTCAAAATTATAAATGAAAAGGTATACAAAATAAAATGGAAATAAATAAAAAATCATGAAGGAAAAATATGCTTATAAAATATAAATGAATTACATGAATTATACATAAAGAAATCTACGATTAAAAATCAACGATAAATAGAACTTCGATCAAATAAAAAATAGTTGAATGTAACAATAAAAAAAAATTAAAGAGACGAAGATAATATTTGGTAATTGAACAAAATAAAAATTTAATAGAATAAAATGAAATGTAACAAAATGCAGTGTACTGTGTATGATATTTGATTGCTACAAAATCGACTATGGGTTATTTTACTTTTAATGTTTGTTAAATAGATCAAAATATTATTTTTTAAATATATATATATACATAAAAAATCAAATTATTTTAAAAATAATTTATATTAATATAAATAATTGAATTTTATCAATTTAATATTTAAATTAATAAATTTTATTATGTAAATTATTTTTATAAAATTTTATAAAATTTTAAAAAAATTTCATATTTTATTATATAACTTTATTTTAATATACATATTTTAACATATATTAATTTAAATTTATTGAATAAATTATAAATATAATATATAATAAAATATATTAATTTAACAGTTAAATTGAAATTTAACCGTTTAAAATAGATATTAAAAAAATAATTATAACATAACTTTCATATATATATATATATATATATATATAAATTCTCTTAATTTTTGTTTCAACTAATAAATTAAATAATAGATAATGAAATGTTTTTTCACGCATGCTATTTTATGACTATTATCATGTAATAATTTTAAAAACTAATGTTATGTATTGTAAAAACATTTTTTAATTTTTAAAATTATAATTAATAATAATAATAATTATTATTATTATTAATTAAAAAATACTCAATATATGATAAATAATATATAAAATATATAATTTTTGTATTTTTAAAATTTGTGTATTGAGAGATTGAAAAAGATGAAATAAAGCCATTATAAAACAAAAACATGGTAATTAGTATATAAGGACAAATTTATCAATAAATTAATAAAGAGGTGTATTAATCTAAACTTAATTTCTGGTTCAAATTAGAATATATTGGATTAAATTAATTTTTTAATATATACAATATGAAATATAAAGATAGTCAATAACTAAAAAAAACATAGTTACATAGAGGCTCACCAGCATTTTCAGAACAAAATTAACTATTGGGTCACAATTTGTGGAGTGTTGTTAGTGAGGGACCTTACTCAATTACAACCTAAGTTGGAGAAAATATGATATCTCACTTTATTATTATTTTGGTGCAGCTCTGAATTTAAATCCAAACATTCATTAACATTGGAAGTAAAACTTTTGGATTAGGGCCGCTGTTGAAACACTGATCATGTGGGTTGTCATGATAAAGCCCACAGATCATTGATGTATGTTTGTGTGTTTTGAATTTTGAATTTGTGCTTGATCTTACTTTTTTCCTAGTTGGGTCTTTGGTAGGGTTAATGTCCCATAAGGCCTTCTTATTCATTCATGCAAATGTTCTATTTCTCTCTTTTTGTCAAAAGTATTTTTCTATAAATATTAAATGTTTTCTTTTGGGCCACATCTCAGAATCAGAAAATAAAAATTAGTCCCAAGGCTTATTTTGATGAAAGAAAATAATCAAATATTTCAATAATGGTCATGTGGGTTGGTAAAGCCCATATTTTATAGAAGGCTGTGTTGCAATCATGAGATTTCAGATTTCAGAAACTGAAAAGTTTATCTATGTATGCACATTCACTTACACATCATAAGTCGTCAGATTTTTTATTTATATATTTTTCAAAAATTTATATATATTAAAATATATAAAAATATAAATCTTTAAATTATATTTTTATCATTATTTAATTTTAGTAAAAATTAATTTAAATAATCAAAATAAATATAATTATAATTTATTGAATTGATAAAATCAATTTTAGTTAGAATTATTCACAATGCAAAAATTAGTATAATTTACAGATAGTTCTTCCTTATATACACATGCGGCATTAAAATAATATTTCTATTTTATTAATTTGTTAAAAAATTCAAAGAAATAATATATTTGATTCAAGCATAGGTAGTATGTCTAAATATATAAATTCCTATTACATATCAGATTTACGTTTTCTTTTCATTAACACATGAACAAAATATCTTACTTGTGAAATTTAAAATTATTAGAATTAATCAAATAGTATGGGGTTGAAATAGTTTACCTATGGTATTAGATTTGAATTTTTTTTTCAATATATAAAAAAATCTTGCACTTTACTAAAAGTCTACAAGAATTCTTTCTAATTTGGACGAATAAATTCCATTTCAAAAGCATTCATGTTCATTAGATTAAAACATTATTTGGATAATGATTTCATATGATGTCAAATAATGCTTGCTATACTATGTACACAATTACAATTAATATCTCTGCACTTCCTGATTCAATTAGAACTCCTTTATAAAAAAAAGAAAATCAAAGATCAAATCATTCCAAACAAGAAATAACTCATTTAACAATTAATGTGATACACTGAGTGTTGTGAATTTAGGAGTATTTAATATAATAAGAAAAATAAATTCAGTATTATAAATTTATTTTATCCTATTTTGGATAAAAATGAAAAATTTACTTCAATCAACCTTTAATATCAATCAAAATAGATGTACTCTTGTTTTTATTATCATTAATGTATAATTCTTATACCTTTTCTTGTTTTTTGAATTACTTAAGTATATGAGCAGTGAGATAATGTAACAAACAAATATTAAGAAAGAGAAGATGTACAAATATTAAGAAATGCAATTAATATTATTAATTTTCTAAAATTATTTATTTATTTTATCCTTTATATATAAATTTTATTTTTAGCCTTCTTTAGTTATTACTGTTGATAGATATAAGAATATATGTAGAAAAAATTATCTAATATTTTTTAAAATTAAAATGGATAGATAAAGAAAAATAGATTTTTTATTTTCTTGCAGTACAGATGAAAAGAAATGTTAGTATAGAGTATTTTTTGCTCAAAAATGTTAGTAAAATTACTTGGGCCTGACTAATATAAAGGTCTGATGGGTCAAGGGCCCAAAAATAAGCCCAGCTATGACCCCCAAACAAATCGAAAATCATCACATCACAAACTCGAAAATCCCTAACGAGAGAGAGATGCAGAAGAGGGAGCAGGGCAAGTCCGGTGGAGCTGCCGGCGGTGGGGCGGCGCCACCGGCAAAGAGAGGCCGTCCATTCGGTAGCAGTAACAATAGTGCCTCCGCCGCCGCTTCCGCCGCCGATTTGGCAGCTCCTTCAACCCTTCTTGGTCCTTCCCTTCACGTTCATAACTCCTTTGCCGGTTAGTTCATAGCTTCTTCTCCTCCCATTCTTTTGTTTTTTTATCTGTTTAATGCCAATTTTTGGTCTTAATTTTCTCTTAACTTCACATCCTGTTTGAATTAGCTAGAATTTACACACACGCAAACTCTGGCACTAAAACACCATTCGTGAATTTTTAAGAAGCAATTAACTATTAATTATACAATGAAACACTTACATTGAAGTTACAAGAAGTTATTATTGATGTATTACGATAGAACAACGCAGGTCCTTTTAGGAAGGGGCCTATGCTGCTGCTAGTTATTATCTTGTCATTTTATTTTATTTATCCTTATTTTGCAGATCAAAATAATAAAAGAATTGTTTTGGCTCTTCAAAGTGGTCTGAAGAGTGAGCTGACCTGGGCATTGAACACTCTTACACTTTTGTCTTTTAAAGAAAAGGATGACATGCGCAAAGATGCAACCCCTCTTGCAAAAATTCCCGGTTTGCTTGATGCGCTCCTTCAAGTTGTATGTGCTACTAATCTTTGTTTCACTCTGCTGCTTGCCTTTCTCATTGATGTGTAAAAATGTTTGAAGAAGATTTGTTAATGCTCTTCATGTGATTATTATTGAAATTATTTAATACCCTTTTTAATAATTTCTCATGTTGTAATTTGAAACAGATAGATGACTGGCGTGACATAGCTCTCCCAAAGGAACTTGTCAAGACATCGAGGGTCAGGACATTAGGTGCAAATTCTTTTGTAACTGGATTTGGGAATGAGTATCAGGCATTGGGTTCAGCTGGTACTCTCCACCGTTCTGGGTAATTCTGTTATTCTGGAATGGCATATTTGTTTTTTGTGTTTTCAATATTATGCAGATTATATGTTCTCTTTTTGGCGAT
This sequence comes from Canavalia gladiata, assembly GCA_037954105.1. Classification (NCBI taxonomy): domain Eukaryota; kingdom Viridiplantae; phylum Streptophyta; class Magnoliopsida; order Fabales; family Fabaceae; genus Canavalia; species Canavalia gladiata. Next base: position 64,962,656 of record CM075660.1, read on the forward strand.
GGGGTGGTAGGGAGAATGAATCTCATTGTAGGTTGTTGCTCCTAATGCAGCCCAGGATCTGGCTCTGGTGGTATAGAATCAGCACAGCAGAATGGTGTGACAAAATCTCGTTTTTCAGAGTTGTGGCTTGATGAAGATAGTCTATTTAATTTAGATGATGAAGGGCGAGCAGAAAAACAGCAATGTGCTGTTGCTGCTTCAAATATTATGAGGAACTTCTCTTTCATGCCAGATAATGAAGTTATAATGGCCCAACATCGTCATTGTTTGGAAACAGCCTTCCAATGCATAGAAGATCATATTGTTGGTGAGAATCCCTACATGTTATAAACTACAATTTTTTTTTTTTGGTTTAGAGTATACTTTAGTCTGTACAGTTTCCTCTTATATGGGTTTTGGAAGTCTTAGTTCCTGTATGTTTACTTATTCGGCTTTGGTCCATACCATAAATATTAGTCCTTATATTTTTCAGTTATTTGGGCTCTGGTCCCTTTAGTTTTTATTCATCAAAAGTAAATGGTCCTTATATACCTTGATGAATAGGTCCCTATAGTGTATTATTAAAATATTGGTCCATAATAATTTGAAACTGCAGGAACCTATACTGAAGAAAAAATTGTAAGGATCAAAACCTAAAAGAGTGACAATTATAGGAACCAAAGTTTATCTTAAACTATCTTTTTTTGTTGATCTGCAATATTATTTAGAAAATTCGTATATCCTGACCTGGTTTCGGTCGGGTGAATATGGACATCATCATGATATCAATGGAGAAGTTAGTTATTGTTTCATTTTCCATATTTGTCATGGTGTTTGTGTGGAATTTATATCATCATGGCTGATGTGATGGGATATTGTTTAATTGCTATGCTAAGCTTTTCTTTTTAGACAACTAGTAGACCTAAAATATGAGGATATTTTGTGGGAGATAAAATGCTTCTCTACTCTACACTACTTAAACGCTGATGGATCCTATTAGTATGAGTCCTCCGTTTTGTACAGTGTTTGGCTATTAAATGCTAGATGTTCAAATCCTTGCAGAATAAAATTTATCAGGAATATAATTAATAATTAGAGGTGGGTTTACTAGGCTTGTATATGATTTACAGTTATATATGAGATGTCCAGAGTGAGCATTCTATTTTGCTATTTGTTTATGGTTTTAAATTTGGGAAATAATTATCATTGATTTTTGGTACATTTATTGGTAAACAAAAAACATAAATACCACTGTCTCCCTACCTAACTTTCGGAACCTTTTTCAAAATCTGAGCCAATCCATTTGCCTGAAAAATAAGCAAAACTCATTGGTTGCTTTTTCAGTGTCTAGGAACAGGATGCTATCATCCCCTTGTAACAAAACCCAACCTTTGAATTAGATGTTTTAAAAACCAGTTTTATGTCAAATTCTATTTAGATAAAAGCCATCCCTTTAAAATTTAAGTGTTTAATGAACTGAACATCTTATGTTTAAAAAGCTACATCATTATCAAATTATCTGATTTTTGAAGGTTTTGCAGAAACTCCCTAAACGAGATTAAAGTCTATTTTTTTAACATTATCATTGAATTTTGTGTTTTCCCATCATTAGAATAGTTTGTACCATGTTTTGTTTTAAGTTGTCTCAAAAATGTTCATAATGCTGATAGAGGATGAAGAACTTGTCACAAATGCTCTAGAGACAATTGTTAACCTAGCCCCACTACTGGATCTTCGAATATTTAGCTCATCCAAGCCGTCATTTATTAAAATAACGTAAGTGATTGATCTATCTTGAATGTTCTTTTTGGCATGCTGTTTTAATTCACCACTACTAATGGATAAATTGTTGTGTTCCTTGCAGAGAGAAACGTGCAGTTCAGGCCATCATGGGGATGCTGGAATCTACAGTGAAAGCCTGGCATTGTGCTGCTGCTGAATTACTTGGCCGTTTGATCATTAATCCTGACAACGAACCTTTCTTGCTTCCATTTTTTCCACAGGTTTAACTTTATTTTGTGCATCTGATCTTACATTTTAATTTGTTGCATGGTCCAAAAAATCATAATCATTGTTGGTTGATTACTGCAGATCCACAAGCGTTTAATTGATCTTATCAGCTTGCCAGCATTAGATGCACAAGCAGCTGCTATAGGTGCACTGTATAACCTTGCTGAAGTTAATATGGACTGTAGGTTGAAGATTGCTAGCGAGAGATGGTGATCCACATACTCCATTTTTTTTAAAAACATTTTCAGATATTTTTGGTTCTGTGAAATGATAAATCATCACAGTAATTTTCTTCAAACAGAACTAACTGGTCGAAATTCCTCAAATACAGGGCTATTGATCGATTGCTTAAAGTGATAAAGACACCACATCCTGTTCCTGAAGTTTGCCGGAAAGCTGCCATGATATTGGAAAGTCTTGTTTCTGAGCCGCAAAACAGAACTTTGTTGCTAGCCTACGAGAATGCTTTTGCAGAGATACTCTTCACCGATGGCAGATATTCTGATACCTTTGCAAGGATACTGTATGAACTAACGTCGAGACCTAGTAACAAAGTGGCATCGGCTCGTGGCATATGGGGTATGTGACTCAAAACCGCGTCAATTGTTGATCTGTGGCATGGCTTCAATCAGTGATTAGTGATACATATAGCTCTGCAACTTGGATAGCTTTTGGATGACTGGTTCATTTGATGATTCAAAATGTACATGTCTTCTGTCTAGGATTGTACAATACCTTGAGGGTACTCAAGTTGTCGTGTATTCCAGTTGTACGATGACAAATCTTTCTCGTTTACAATTTTTCTTCTGTTTAAGATTATGTTAAGATTAGAAACTTTAGTTCTTAGATGTATGGTCGTAAAGTGTTGTAGCACCTTCTGAAGGGGAATGCCCAATTGGTAGAATGATCTCTCTCTCTCTGTAAATGATTTCGTGCTCTATATTTTTGAGGATAGTATCACCTTCTACCTTTCTTTTCGCCATTCCCATGCACTCTTAGCAGTTGGTGGGCATTTACATATAAGAAAAACACTCAAAATATGTTCTTTTGAACATACTTTCCCACCAGGGCCAGGCCTCCCTCTCTTTTAAAAACAGTTGTAGTGTTTATTTTAGATATTTTTAAATGCAAACTTTTCCTTTGTGTAAAAAAAAGGGTTTAAAAAAAGAAACATATGCTTTGAGGCATCGTAAGTAAAAGGAGAAAATTTCTCTTGCACTTAGTGAACCGTTTGATGGCCATACGAATTTGAAGGAACACGCTTTTACTTGGACCCTGATATGTAACTTTTTCCTAAAACGATATTTTGGTAGGGAAAAAGAAGTGCAGAACAGAAATCAATGTTCTTAGAATATTATTTTTAAAGGTAACTTTTTATCTGGAACATTCATCTCTCTTTCTTGGCCAAAAGAAATATAAAGTACATCAGGGCCCATTTTTCTAACTTACGTAATTATACTTACACATATGATCACTTTTCTTCTATATAAACATTTTTAGCATTTTTACAGAAGTTATATGATAGAGTTTCATTTCGTAAAGCAATCAAAAAAGTTATTGAATTAACTCAACAAATAGATATAAAAGAAACTGAAATACAAATTGCAGGACATGTTAATGGAAAAAAAATTGCACGTGTCAAATGATTAAGAAAAGGTAGGTAAAGTTTTGGTAACTAATTACTAAGGAAGCAAACCTATTTGACGTGATTTTGACCAATTGGTAATTATTTATTTTTTATCAATATTTTTCATGTCACATTCGGAATGACACTGGTTCAGTTGGTGCCATATATGGTCGTACATGAACTATTACAAAATTAAGGTTGGTTACGTGATAGTATTCATCTGCGGCGCCTGTTAACAAGGTGTCCTATGTTTTTCTTATAAAAAAATAATTTATCAGTGGCGGAATTAAATTATTTTAAGTAGGGAGACTAAATAGACAAAACACTATTGCATAAGTGATTTTTTAGTGAATGAGAAATAAATAGTAAGACTAAGACACACTACTATTTTGTATAAAGTCCATTAATTTTATTTGTCTTTTTGTCTAACATGATAATATCAGATTAACATGAGAATATATATACCTTGGACTTAAGCACAGGTCGGTCCTATTGGACAAAAAATCTTTATTTTTGTCAAGAAAATTGTACTTATCATATTATTTTTGTAAAAATAATTAAATAAACAATATTAAAAATGAATAAATATAATAGACCTATTTTATATAAAAAGTAGGCCTCGTTTTTAATATAATTACTCTCTTTATAAATATTAATTCATTATTAAATATTATTATATATAAATAATGTTATTTTAACTATTTTTATTAAAAAATTAAAATTATATTATATTTTTATTTCATTTTATATATAAATTTAATTTAAAAAATTAAAGTAGTATATAATTTTTAATTTTTAATAATGTAAATTATAATATTAATATATTATATTATTATATATTTCAATAAATTATATATTATAAATATTTTAAAAATAATATTTAATTAATACTCATCCGATTATGGTTTAATTATGGTTAAATATTTGAACCTTCAACTAGGATTTTTTAACTGGTTCAATGATCCGATTTTCGAATTTTCGAAGCCTTGGTTGAAGTAGCAAAAATAATTTTGGTCAGAAACCGCTAAATATAAAAGTATTTTACAAAATCACTTTGCATACCTTGACATTTTCAACTGGGAAATTTACAGAAAATAATGAAAAAAAGATGTTCAATAAGGGGCAATAACTGTATGCACACTCTTTTAACTTCAACACACTGTTACAAGAGCAAATAAATTGGCAAAGCTACAGGGAGTAATCTTCTCTTCTATTTTGCACATCTCCTAAGATTAACTTGTTTGATTTAGACCCCTTTCCTAATGATACTAAAAAAAAGAAAGATGTTTGATTAATTTAGGAACCAATTGTTGCCACTTTAGGCACTTGAACAGGAAACTCATGAATCTCATCCATCCAAGGATTCTTCTCCTCAGAAGGATTTATGGTTCTCAAAGCCCTCCACACAGCACTGTTGCACTTAAACCCTGATCCAAATGCAATCTGCCAAGTCCTGTCACCCTTCTTAATCCTCCCCTTGGCTTCAGTGTAGGCCAATTCATACCACAAAGAACTGCTAGAAGTGTTACCAAACCTATTAAGTGTCATCCTTGATGGCTCCATATGCCAATCAGAGAGGTCAAGATTCTTCTCCAATTCATCCAACACTGCCCTTCCACCAGCATGAATGCAAAAGTGTTCAAAAGCAAGCTTGAAATCAGGGATGTAAGGCTTTATCTTCATCTTGAAAACTTTCCTTGCAACCAAGGTAGCAAAAAATAGGAGCTGTTCTGACATGGGAAGGACTAATGGTCCAAGTGTTGTGATGTTGGTCTTAAGGGCCTCTCCTGCAACAGCCATCAAGTCCTTTGAGAGTGCCACACCAATTCTCTTTGTTTCATCTTCTTGTTGGAACACACAAGTGTATGACTTGTCATCTGCACCTTTGTGAGTCCTCACTGTGTGCACCAATTGGTATTTTGCTCTTCGCCTATCACTTGAGCGGTTAGAGAGCAAGATTGCAGCTCCTCCCATTCTGAACAAACAATTTGAGACCAGCATTGATCTGTTGTTGCCAAAGTACCAGTTCAGTGTTATGTTCTCCATGCTCACTACCAATGCATAAGAGTTCGGATGTACCTGTATATTTATCATATAATCAATACTCAATACTTAGCTTACTTCTTAATAATTGATACAAGAATCACATCAGATGCACAAAACTATCAATTCAGACCTTTAATCCAGTTATCATTATGGCTTATGAATGACTATGATTATAAATATTATCAATGATTTTAAATAACTAAAAATAATGAAATTTTATTAAAAAAAATTTATTAAACTTTTGCATTTTTTATGCAATAGATACTTAAAATTATTTTTATGGATTAATGTCAATAAAATCGTTATATATATAAAAATGGATTTGAAGGTATATGAAGGTCATAAATAATGCATGGGCAAATATTGAATATCGTAAAATAATGAATTTCAAGAACTTGGTTTTGCTAACAGGATAACTTGTAAGGCATATAGAAGATTATGTGTTTGGTACACTTGGGATGGTATATTGATTAGGCTGGCTAACCTAACCAAACAGCCAACAACTTGTGCCGTGAACACAGACCAGTTATTCACTCTCCATCAACATAAAGTATGGCAAGGGGAATTAGTAGAAATTAATGGGGAAAATTCTGTCATGTCAATTGTGTGTACCTCTCTTTTTATTAATTTTTGTAGGGTTCCACACATGAAATGTTGATCAAGAGAGACATAAACATAGAGTAGTTATTGATCTATGAAAATTATCCTACATCCGTTTGCATTTCAAATCTAACAACTGATAATTTTTTATTTTTAAAAAAATTGTACGATCATAAATGAAATAAAAATAAATTTGGTATAAATGTAGGAAAATCATTTCGTTACACATAAACACAAACATAAAAACATGAAAGAGATAGAGAATAATATAGAAAGTACAAACCTGAAGGAGCTGTTTGGCAAGGTCAATAGAGATAAGGCCAGCACTGCAACCCATGCCACCAAGATTATAACTTAGTATATTCCCTCTCAACTTATAGTGATTAACAATCATTGCAGAGAGTGAAGGTGTGGGATTGAACAAGCTACAATTCACCACCAAAATCCCAATATCCTTAGCCTTGACACCAGTCTTTGCAAGAAGCTGATCAATGGCTCCAAACATGACTTCCTCAGCCTCTTTCCTTGCTTCAGACATACAAGGGTTTGGTGGCAAACTCAAGATTGCAGGTGGCAAATAAGTCCTCTGTCCCAAACCAGACCTTTCTAGAATCTTCTTCTGGAAGGACAAGTTCCCCTCCGAGAATGTCCCTGTCAAACCTGACCTTTCCATGAAAATCTCCCTGGTGCACGTGCAATCCACGTGAGGCTTGTAGCATGCAAAATCCACCAAGTACACACCTCTTGGACGGGTCATGAAGTAAAGTGTGGCAAGAAACACCATGAGGCTTGAACATAGAGTCACAGATACAAGGTTGAACTTGAGATTCTCCCATAATTGGACAAAGTCTTTGATGGAAAGAGTTGAAAGATGAGCTGAAGCTATGGCAAGAAGGGGTATTAGCATAAGGTACATAGCTTTGGAGATTAAGTAATGGTATCCAAGCTTCACATATTTGAGTCTGACAGATAGTAAAAAATTAGGAAGCTTTGTTCTTTCTTGTGGAGATTCAACACTAATGCTACCGGAATCTGCCATATGAAGGTGGTGATGAGAAATTCAAACTATATATGAATTGAGTTTGTATAAGAAAGTAAGAAGGAAATAATATGAATTTGGATGAAAACGAATTGGGTTGGGAAATTGTGAAAGATGGGAAGGTTATTATAAAGGGTGTAAGGTTTGAAAGAGAAAGAAAGATGGGTAGTGGATACAACTACCCCAACGAACTTTTAATTGAGAACATGCAGTGGCATTCAATTCGCCAACCGAGAAAATAGCGCGTCTTTGTTCTTTCATACAAATTGGAATCAAATAAATTAAATTAATTTGACCATATTGTTTCATTGTTATTGCTGCACTGCCACTACTTCTCCTTTCTCCCAACCAAATGCATGCATGTATGTCAGTTTGGTCAAAACTGTACGTTGGTAATTGGTGAACTATAAACATAAATCTACAATTTTTTGAGTATATCTCAAGCTTTTCTTTCTCTTTTCTTTTCCTATTAACCCTAACTACACATTTCCATATTTCGTTGTCACCCCAAAATTTGGATATTGATTTCGTCTTTTATGCCTTATTTTATTCTTGAAATATAATATTTTAAATTAATTATAAATTTTTTTTTGTTTTATTATTTATATACAATTGTTTTTTGAAATAATACCGCGATATTTTTATAATTATTTAATCAAAACAACTTTTTTTAAAACCAAATAAGCTTATTTTTTTTATACCAAAAGATGTTTTAAATCATTTTTTTATAGGCCTAACGTATCATTGCTTAGGGTTTTAAACGGATTACATCATGTTAAACTTTATTTTAAATAGACATGTATGTTATGTTTCACAAAATGGACTTCTAGAAAGAAATGACTTATGTCTCAAAATATAACAATGTGTCAATGTTATATAATATTATTTTATTTCCATCTCTACCTACAAATATTTTGTTTAAGTGAATTGTAAAAAAATATAAATTAAATTAGTTTGTTCATTCTTATAATTTTATTAAATTTTTAATTGATTTTTTATAATTACCTTTTAATTTAAATTTTATAATGTTAATTTTTTTTAATGAGGATCTACTTATGCTATTATCAATTTTTAATAAATTTTAAAGATATTTAATTTTATTAATCCAATCATTAAATAAAAAAATTATTATTTACATCAAGTTTATAATTTTTTTAAAATTAAAAAATATTTTTTATTAAATAATTTCAGTTTAATATATATTATAAGAGATTTATTATATATTAAATTAAAATTATTTAATAAAGTATTGTTATCTACATCAAGTTTAAACATTTTTTTAAAATTAAAAAAATATATTTTATTAAATAGCTTCAGTTTAATATATATATATATATATATATATTATAAGAGATTTATTATATATTAAATTAAAATTATTTAATAAAGTATCAAGTATATTTTAAATTTTATGAAACTTTGTAGTATTAATTAAAATGATAAAAAAATTATATTTGAAAATTGAATTGATAAAATTCAACTTTCTTAAAAAAAATATTAAATGAAGTAATTTTAGTAAAAATTAATTTTAAAATAAATTATTTTTTATTCTAAAAATTTATAAGTACATTCTAAAAATCTTATTTTTATCCATTTTTGTTTTTGTTTTCATTTTTTTTTTCAAACGTTTGTCTCTAATAAATCTCTACTTAATTGGTGATACGGGTGAATTCTGAATTGGGATAACATGCAAAGAAGATACCCTAACGTTAAATTAACATGCAAAAGGGGAAAAGAAGAAGAAATCACCTTCCTTCCAAAAAATTTTACAGTGATCATATCTTAGAGATGTTTTATTCATATAAAAGAAATTATATAATATGTTTTTTTATTTCTTTATCACAACGTTAATTATATCTTATATTTTATTTCTTTTTTTCTTTTACTAAAACTTTTGTATAAATGATTGGTAAGAATAATAACACGTTTTTTCTTTTGACCAGATTCACATTCATTCAAACGATACATATATTATATATTATACCCTTTTCAAATGGGTATCCAGACAGGCACTGATTTGCTATCAAGATTTTGAAAGATATCAATTTGCAGGTATTCATTAATGCTGGAAGTTGGGACTTTCTTTTGCGTTTTTGGATGCTTGCGGTTTACAAATGTGCATACCACAATCACAATCACAATTATATTCCTAAAAAAACAACCCATTTTCTTTTCTTTCTTTTTTCCGTAAATGGTTTTTGGCAAACTTGGATACGTTTTTACATGACTGGTTCATTTGAAGATTCAAAATATACGTGTCTTCTATTATAAATTATAAAGCTTAACACTCTTCTTATGTAACTATTAGTGCGTAAATGTATCAAATTTACTGGATCGGATATTTGTCAATGATAATATCAAATAAACTTATATATTATATTAGAAAATTAAGTTTAATTTATTTTCAAAACTTAATTTAAAAAATTATCTAAATCTTATAAAAAATATTTTGATTATATTTTTAATTAACATAAGATATCTGTATACATCTTCTGTCTAGGATTGTATAATACCTTAAGCATACTCAAGTTGTCATGTACTTCAGTTGCACGATAACAAATCTTTTTAGCTTACAATTTTTCTTGTGTTTAAGTTGATGTGAAGTTTAGAAACTTCAGTTCTTAGAGGTATGGTTAGAATTTCACCATTCTTAAACGACAAGCACTGTCATAAATAATTATTAATTTCCATCAATAAATTCATATACGTATTCATGTAGTTCTTTGTGAGTATGCAAATCCTATTCATACATACTCCGCGAACTTGTCTATCACTGCATCAACCCTACACTCAATGTCTGGTTTATTGGTGTGAAAGATTAATGTTTTCTGTTTTAATTTTTAATATTTTATCTAGAAAATAATAAAAACAAAAAATAAAATAATATTTTTATAAAAAAAAAATAATAAAAAAATAGAAAATATTTTCTAAAATTCAACAGCACCTGTGATCTACCAATCACAATACAAATTAGATGAGAATGAGTCTTTAACAAAAATTACCTTTACTTATTATATGCATTTCACCATGTAACTATCAGGGCCGATTTAATTAAATTATTAACCTAAAGCTGAATTTTAAAATCAACAAAAAAAATTAGTTAAATTATTTTAATTTATTTAAAGTTGATTTTTTGAATATTTAAAATAAAAAATAATTTATTAAAATGGAGTCTATACATTTTTAATTAATACAAGCGAATGCTGTCCTCCTATAGATAATTTCAATTGAATAAATCTCCTTAACTCACGAACGAAGCACTGTATATATCCAATGTATGGTTGAGGAAAATCATCATTAATTTCCTACCCAAAATTTTGACAATTTATATACATATTTTGCTATTAATGTGGACTGGACGATAAACAAGAAAAAGTCAAATTAAGTTTAAGTTATTTATTGTTTGTTACTTGTTCAACTTTATTGTCTTAAGATGCAAAATAGCAACCTATAATGCCACTTCTTTGAGTATGTATAACACCATATGGTTAAGCCTGAAGGTGGAGAGGTGGAGTAGTGTGGGCAAAAAATAATAAATAATATCTTAGTCTTCGAAAATAAAAAATTAAAATATTTTTTAAATAAAAACAGAAAAAAATATATAATAGTGTTGGCTTTTAAAAATATTATTTTAGCAAAGGTTTCTATCTAGCATTTGCATTATTTTTTATTAAACATTCTTATTGGATTATAAATTTTTTTGATACAATTAGTTGATAATTATATTTTTAAGCATATTGATAAGAGTTTAAATTCTAACTATAGATATTGAAAAAAAATTATTGATAGAAAAAAATGTATTGAGATCAGACAAAATTTATTTTAATATTTTTTACATCTTAAAAAATTAATATTCAACCAATTGAGAAATATCCTTGTTATATAAAAAAGACATAATTGGATGGAAAATGAAGAGTAGAATTAATTAAATTTTAATGTATATTGTGTTTAATATATATATATATATATATATATATATATATATAAGGAAAAAGCAATTAAGATAATAATTTAAGGGAATAAAATAATTTTTACACAAAATAATTGAATAAAATAATACTTTATTTTAATTTGAATTGAAATATTTAGAAGACTTTTATTTTCTATTTAAAAATCAAAATAAATATATTAAATTCAAAATTTAGCAACAAATCCTTTTAAATGATTATAGAGTACATGAATCAATTGGTAAAACGTTGATCTAATTTAATGAGACGTTTTAAGTTTGACTTCTAAATATACAATTATGTTAAAAATTAAAAAAATAGCTTTATCCCATATAATAATTCTACCTAATTCAATAGAATTGTATTTAATAAAAAAATACTTGTGGTTTAAATAAGAAACTTAAATAAGAACCTATATATAATAGAAAAATATTTTTAAAAGAATAACATTTAAATTAATGTGCTAACTTTAAGCTGCATAAAAGTAAATTTTAGTTTTTTTAAAACAATAATAATAAAGTTTAGATTTATAAATTTATATCTAAATTTATCATTACTAACTAAATCTTAGAAATTTGTTTAAATATCATTCTAGTATAAGGGAGCAAACCTATTGAAGGAAACAGCAGCAACTTGGTGATTATAAGGGCGATCTGGTTTTGATTTGTTAATTTACATTTAAATTAGAATAAACTTTCACATTAGTTCTTCAATTCATAAATACTATTCCCTAATTTGATAAAATATTTATTTTAGTTTATTATTTTTATATAAATAAACAAATAAATATTATTTTGTAAAATTAAAATAAAATTTATTATAAAATTAATAAACTAAAATAAATAACACTTACAATTAGAGAGATGAAAATAAAAATTTATTAATTTAAATTGATTATTTAAAATATTTTAAGAGAGACATTTTTATGTAAGGTAAAGTTGTTGCCATATGATTTAGAAGTCATGCGATCGAATTTTTAGAATGATTTTCTCCTTGCAGAAAATGGTTTAAAATAACAATAGAATAATAGAGTAAGATACTTTAAATTAAGTGAGATAATTAATTACAAGAAAATAAGGTACAAAAATTTAATGCGATTAAATTATTCTATAAATTTATTTAAACTTTGAAATAGATTTAGAGTATTAATAAGATTCTTATAATTTAAATACTTCAAATTAGGATACAACTAGTTACCGGTCATTTTCACTGTTAAATGTTAATCGATGCATACATCTATTTTTCTATTCTTGTTACGATCGTATAAGTTTTAAAATCTCAAATATAAAATTTATAAGTCATGAAACTTAATTTAAAAACTACAAAATTTTATTTAAAAATATAAAAATTCTTTAAATATTTATAAATATAAATTTATTTTAAAAATTAAATTACAGAAACTTAGACAAGGACTTAACTTTTTTATATATATCCTTAAGTTTGTATTTTATTTTTAAAAATAATTATTTCATTTTATAATTTTTAAAAATTTTAAAAATTAGCAATTTATAAACATGTTTATATGCCGATATCACATATAAGCCTTTATTTATTTTAAAAATATCTTTTATGTTTAAATCGATTTATTCCGGTTCTGGACTCATTTTGACCAATTCTCTACTTTATCAACTTTTTTTGTTTTTGTCAAATTGGTTCTTTAATTAGTTTTTAATTCAACCGGTTGAATTTGACAGTTGGATTTTCATAATATAATAATTATATAATCTCTTAAAAAATTGTATGCAATTTTTTTATTAATATTGACAGTTTAAATAAAACTTAATGATGTATATATATTTTTTACAATAACCAAATATTTAAACATAAATATTTTCTTCTTCCTACATATTTTTTTTTTACTATTTTATAAAAAAAGTATATAAATTTATTATATTAACATAAAATATATTACTATCTATATATAGTCCTTTTTATAAAAATAAAAAATAAAAAATTCTTTTATTATAACAGAAAGAAACATCTATCTATTTAGACATATTGATCGATAAGTTTCTTTTATATCTCTATTTTATTATAAGATTTATGTTAATAAAATACTTGCGCATTTCTTGTACCGTTCATTCAAATATTTAATATTATGAATATTTTTTAAATAAATTTAAATTTATAAAATATTATTTATTTTAACTATTTTTATTCATCTAGATAAATTAATTATTTCACTTTTTATTTATTTTAAAGAGGACTTGAATGAATAGTTTTGTAATAATTTCTTTATTTAATAATTAAAAATATTTATAGAAATAAAAGGTATGATAACTTTAAAATTATAATTTTTAGTATATTTTAAGAATATATAATAAAAATAAAAATATAGTTAATTTATATTAAAAATAATATTTAATGTTATTAATAAATTAAATTTATAATTTATAATAAAAAGTTATTATATATTGTTAAATATACATATATATATATAATAGTTAAAATTATTTAAAAAAAACACTGTTGTACCTTTTAACTTAGTTATTGTCATTTACTATTGGCAGGGTAGGGTACGTTTCAAATTGAAATCCCTGATTAGTGATTACTGATGAACCTGCCTCTCATCTGTACTCATTAATGATCTCTCAATATCAGCCGCATGATTTCTTTGCTCCATGCAATCAGATCCTATCCTCAAGCTCCAAAAATAAGGTACTGCTCAAGTTAATTAATGTTTCACCCACCTAATTACTAGTATTAATTTAATGCATTTTAAATTCATTGGTTATTATTTTTAATTTTTAATTATTAAATAAATTTATTCATTATTACATATCATAATTTTTTATAACATTTTAAAAAATATTATAAAAATATAAAAAATATTATTTATTAATTTTAATAATATTTTAATAAATATTATATTTAATTTATGTTGTAAAATATTATTAATAAAATTTAAAAAATATTATAAAAATATAAAAAATATGTTATCTATTAATTTATTACTTTTAGTAATATTTATAAAAAATATTATATCTGATTTATATTAAAAAAATATAATATGTAATAATGATTATTTTTAAGATAATGTATGTGTATATTTTTTTATTTATCATTTATTTTTAAAATAATAGAATGAGATATATAGAAGAATTTGTAGAAAAATATAACAAATTTTTTATTAAAAATAAATAACTAATTTATTAAAATTAATAAAAAAATAGTTGAAATTATTTATTTTAAATTATTTTTCACTTTAAAATAACAAGAAAGTATATTACTTATATTTCAATAGTATTCTTATTTATTAAAAATAGTTATTACCGTTTTACTATTACCATAACTTTGGTATTGCTTTTGAAGTAGGAAAGTATGTGTGGTTGATTAATGTACAGTAACACTTTTAATAAAAATATGTTACCGTGGTTAGTTAATGCACTGTAACACTTTTAATAAAAATATTTTAGTAACAATTTTTTTAATGTATGTTCAATCATATATAATAAGAAATCAATAAATAGTAATTTAAAAAAAAATTGTATCATCTAAATACATTGAATCTTGTATTTTTTTTATAAAAATTTACTAATATTAAATTTTTATTGTGGTAGAAAATTTGTTTTGCTTTATTTAATAATTGGTAAAAGTAAGCATTGGTACAAAGTGACAAATAAAAAAAAAAAAGAGTAATATGCAATAAATTTTAATTTTTTTGAAAAAATACTCTAAATATTAAATGTTTGAATTGGTAGCATGAAAAATGATTGAGTTTGAATACCTAGTTAACATAGATCTTTCAATAAATAAGGATTTAAATTTTTTTAACAAGATATCTAAAAATAAATTTATATTTTTTATCATTAAAATAAAAAATACTTTTAGTTATTTATAAAAAAAATGGAAGGAAATATTTAAAATTTTTAATATTTATTGTTGATTAAACTTTCATATTGATCCTTCACTAAAAGAATTAAATGATGGGTCCATGTTATTTAACGAGACTCATAAAATTTCACTTAATAATAAATAAAATATTAAATATATATATATATATTACTAAATTTATTTTGTATTTTTAAAAAATTTAATATCTTTATATATATATATATATATATATATATATATATATATATATATATAAGTGTGGTTTATACACTATGTATTAAATATGTTACAATGTTAAAAACAACAAAATAATCTAATTAAACTCAAAATTATCATATTAATCATTGAATCAATCTAGATTCTACTAATCACAATGGGATAGGAGTGGGATGGGAGAGGGGTGCTTCCTGCAAAAGCTTTTGCGTCTAAGGTTAAAGCAAGTTGACCACCTTTAGCAACTGCTAATTGGTATGCTTTCAAGAAAGATTCCATTCTCGAAGAGAATCAACAAATGTTTCCCTCATCGATCTTAGTGAGTGAATCTTGTGAGTTTTCTAAAACATCTTATAAACGAAGACCTAATTATCGAACTATCTCATTATAAATTAAAAGTTGTTTGGTAAATAATATATGGTAAGTTTTAAATTGAATAATATTTTGAAAAAATTATTAATAAACTTATATAAAGTGAATACCATATTTTTATATATTAAAATTTTATTTTTATTAATCAACTAGATAATTAATTATATAATTAAATTAATTATTATTTTATATAAAAATAACATAATATCTTTTTAATTAATTACATATTTTTTTAATCAATTACCGTTTGAAGTACAAATAGCAATCAATTATAAAATATGTATAATTAATTATAAAAAATATTAAAATTATCTTTATATAAAATAATAATTAACTTAATTATATAATTTATTATGTAATTAATTAAAAAAATTATTAAAAATCGATTAATATTTCACAATTTTTGGATATATATGAGTGTGATTTGTTGATATGTTATCCAATTATATGCCAAAATGAACTTGTTTAAAAAAATTTATGTTGATATGCATAAGATGAACTACTATTAAAATAGATTCAAAATGAAGAGATCCATTTTTCTTTCACACTTAGTGCTTCTTATTTTTCTTTGAGCACTTTTTGAACTTCTTCAACGTTCTTTGTTATTGCAAACTTGCATACAATAAACAACATGCCTAGAAGATGATTAATCGACCTACATATTTTGATAAAAAAAATTCATTAAATCTCAACCTAATTCTTTTTAAACTAAGCAAGTTGATATTATAATAAAAAAATTAAAAAATAATAAATTTTAATTTATTTAACATATTTCAAAAATGTTTACCACTATTTTTTTACATTCCAAAAAATGTGCTACTAGATCAAGTTTCTATTTTAAAACTAAAGCTAATTAACTTTTTATCAAAATCAATGTTACTACTAGCTACCATACAATTCATATATCTAAGTAACAAAACAAGTTACTAAATTAAAAAAATATAATTAAATAAAATAAATAAGATAAAAATAAAATAATACTTATTTTTTACTAATAGAAAAAATAATATGTTGCTCATTTTATGAGTAACATGTATGTAGGTTTATATTAGCTTTTTTATTTATTTAATTTGTAATAAATAATAATAAAAGGATCAAAATTAATTCCATCATCATGATATAATCCTAAAAGTGATAATGATAATAATAATAACAAAAATTTAATAAACATTAACAAAAATGATACTTCTATATATGTAGAAGAAGAGAAAAATTTTAAAAACTATAAATATAAGAAATAATATTTAAATTCTTAACTTGCATATATTAGATCCTTTCAACTTCTCCTCCTTACTTTTATTATTATAAGAATGCTAATATTATGCTAGAGAAAATATAATTTTAATTTTAATTATATAATAAATATATTTAACTTTAAAAAACTAAAAAAATATGTTATAAGTTAAATTCTGGATTAACTTTAATTAATACACTCTACGAGTCATAGAAAGCATAAATTAAATCTTAAAAATTCTAATTTTTAAAGCTTGTATAAAATTTAGATCCTAAATAAATTCTAATAAGAATAAATTAAATTCGAAGACAATTATAATCTAATTGAAGTTTATATAGATTTAAAACTTATATTTTAAATTTATATTCCAAAATTGATATTTAAAAAAATAATAAATGATTAAAATAATTACTTTTTATTTTATAAATATAAAAATAATTATTTTTTTTAAATGTAATTTTTTGAATTAAAAATTGTAGTTTACTCCCCCTTAAGAGTATTTTTATTTAACTTTTGTCAATGCAAATAAATTTAAGAAAAATAAAACTGTTATTTACAATTTTTTAACCAATAACTAAAAACACTGATTAGTATTTTAAAAAAAGAAACAAACGGAAACTAAAACTAAAATAATGACAAGTGGAAGTTATCCATTGTTTGACTTTTTCTCTATATTGAATGTGTGCCCGAATTCAATTAACATCTTTATCCAACAAACTCTTAAATGCTTAAGCTTCCCACCAAACACCTAATACCTATTTGGCCCTCCCACCGTGTGAACCTCTCATTTCACATTTCTGCAGCCAAAGTCTTAAAATAATGTAACTACAAATAAAGAGACATTTTTCTAAGGTTTATTGGGAATTAGAGATGATGGATGGGACAAAAAATATGCCTCACACGAAACAACCTACCATATATCATATATCACTTTCCCTTTCTTTATATATCACAATATCATATATTATTGCATTTCTTCTCATATACTTTTAAGAGATTTTAATGTTCTAAAGTGCAATTATTTTATTGCCTTCCTACCATACTGTTTGTCTCTGCGGTGAAATTAAAGCCAGGGAGAAAACACCTTTTTTCTTTTTTATTTTTTTTAAATAAAATTCACAATGAGTGGGCTTATCTATGTAAAGAAAAAATACAGTAAAATATATTTTAATATCTTTTTATAAATATTAAAATTTAATTATATGAAATTATAATAATAATCATATATTTTTAAAATTCATAGATATATAATTGGATAAATTACCTTTACACCTTCTATGATATTAAATAAAATTTTATCTTATACATATCTCCTTTAATTTATTTACAAGTTAAATATGTTTTTACTTTTTTAAAATTTTTATTTTAATCTGTTATTTTAAAATAATTAGTTTTGATTTTTTATTTTTTAAAATAAATTATTTTTAATTTCTAAAATAAAAATATTTGATACGTAACATATATTAACATTTAACATGTCAATAATGAAAAATATTTAAAAATAAAAAATAAAAATTAATAGTTTTAAGAATGAGAAATTAATGCTAAAATTTTATAATTTTGAAAGAATTAAAAACATATTTAATCTTTTATTTATCAACGTAACACAATATTTTTTTTAATTATATTTTTTCTGAATTTTTACGTGTTTATATGAATAAAATATTAAATTAATGTAAAATACAAAAAAAAAATATTAGATAAATTTTGTTAAATCTTAGATAATGTAAATATAATTTACCTTATGTAATTTAATGATAAAAATTTACGTATATCTTAAATAATATAATCATTGAAAAATGTTATTATATAAATGTTAGATTAGTTTCTATTGGAATAACCTTTGATTAATGGAAATTAAACTATTAATAAAAATATTGTGAGTTTATATTAATAATATAATATAATAATAGACAATATTTTAGTTTAAAAAATAATATATTTTATGTGTGAATAAAATAAATCTCAAAAAAAGTTTTTAAGCCTAATTAAATAGTAAGCATTCAGCAAGTATATATATATATATATATATATATATATAGCAGGTTAGAGAGACTTGAATATCAATCACAAAGGCCAAAGCTAACACCCATAAAAGAAAAATTAATTAAATTTTTAAAAAATTAATTTAAACCACAAAATTAATTTAATAAAAAATTAACACAAATAAAAAATAATAAATCAACAAATTAATAAAAACTTGATTCATATATAAAATAATATTATTTTTGATATTTTAAAAAAATAAAATAAAATTATATTTTATTTAATTTTGTAATGTATGATTTAAATTTAAAATTTTAAAAATAGTATAGAATTTTTTAATTTTTAATTATGTAAAATTATGATATTAATTTATTTTATTATATATATTATTTTTAATATATTATATATTATAAATATTTTAAAAATAATATTTAATTAATATCAAGAGTTCAATCTTGATTAGATCTTAAACTAGTATATATTTTGATTAGTTGAATAATCAATTAATTTTAAAAATATTATTTAATACTGTCAACAAAAAAAAGTTTTCTAATTTATGCAACTACATCCACGTCCTATGTTGTTTAACCTGAAGTAAAGGATAAGATTTAATAAAGACATGGAGAATGCATTTTCATAATAAAGGTCAATTATTTGTGCATACCTCTTATACCTAAGTCAAGCTTTCAAATAGTCCAATTTGTTTTCATTGTGATAGTAAAGACCTAAACAATCAATCATAAATTTCCCCTGAAGTAAAAGCAACAAAAGTTCATATATGATACAAAATTCAAAGCTACCATCTCTCATCAATGATAGTTTGACCGCATATATCCTCGACTGAAAATGCTTCCTAGATAAATTTTTGATGTTTGATAAATGTGGGTGATACAGTCAAAATAAAGACATAATGAGATGGAGATAAATAATGATATCTTAGGAAATAATAGAGAAGATAAAGATTATGATTAGAGAATATATCTTTATTAAACCTTTGGACAAGTCAATAGAATTTCATGTAGGCTTAGGGTGGATAAGTAGATACAATGAAGTAAGATAAATCACAAGAATCTTCAGTTAAAACAGATTTTTAGTCTTAAAAGTTCAAGTTTACAGTGCAATAAGCGATATAACCATGGTAGTGAAACTTGTGAGTTAACTTATAAAATCGTATGAGTTTATGATTTTAGTTAATAAAATCAAGTTAACTCACTTGCAAACTCACTTATATATGTGTAAATTCAGATAAACTCAAGTATAGACTCTCGTAAACTTGCATTAACTCGCAAGTTTGAGGTAATTGAACAAGGTTACATTAAAATATAGTTTCTACGTACCATTTGAAAAACCTTAAACGTATCATAAAATTTGAATGTCCAACTTCAATCTTCAATCTCATATGCCCTAACTTGAATCTAGAACTGCATTCAACGTTATAATAGCTTGAACCTAGTTGCGACAAATGTGCCAAATGAAGATCCAAACTTGGAATGATTCTCAACCCAACCATATATAGTGATGGATCCATTATTAATATAACAAACCAACAAGTAGAGACTAGGTGAAATTAGCTCTAACAAGGTGAAAGACTAGCTTCACTAAGGTGAACTTTTAACGAGGTACCCTAACTTCATTTTTACGAAAGTAACCTATTCCCGCCATTTTTGTTGAATATTTATTACAAATATAACATTAAAATTTGTTTGGATACTATGATTGGTATTTTAATTATTAATTTTTGCATTGGGTAAATTCTTGCGAATTTATGGGTTAAGTCAGAGTTAAATTTACGGAAGCTTCACTATGAGTACTCAAGCCGCTAAAGAAAAAAAAAATCGACGGTTATGTTTTAACTATTGTATATATTATTAAAAATATATTAAATTAACAAAAACTTATATTAATGGTAAGGATTATATCATCTGAACTATCATTAAGATGTTTTTTGATAAATAATTTTTTATAAATATAAATTTATCAAAAAAAAATCATCATTATTTATCTTTAACAATTATTAATAAAATTTTGTAATGAGCTTATACAAAAATAAAGTAATAATTATATTAAAAGAAGATAATATTAACATATAAAAATAATGCATGAAAATAAAATAATCATTATTTTAAAATTTTGATCGAACGAGTCAATTGGACTGGTTAAATTGGAATCAATTCTCTCTTCGAATTAATTAAATTATAAAATTATTTTAATAAAAAATTAGTGATAAATTGATAAAATCATTCAAAAATCAGTAAACCGGTGTTGAATTGATAAAATTAATAAAAAAAATCGGTTCATATATAAAATAATATTATTTAAATATTTAAAAATATTTTTTTAATTTAATTATATATATATATATATAATTTAAATTTTAAAAAACTAAAATATATAATTTTTAATTTTTAATCTATATAAAATTATGATATTAATATATTTGATTTATATATATATGTTTATTTTTTTAATATAATATATTATAAAATTTTTAAAATAATATTTAATTAATATCAATTTAAATATAATTAAATTATTTAATCTTAAACTAGTGTTTTAACCAGTTGAATGATTAATCCTATTTTAAAAACCTTAGAAATAACACATACAATTTCTGTACCGGAGAATAATCAGAGAAAAACATTCATAATATCACATGCAAATTAGTTTTTAAACCTTGAAAAAAATTCAGGCAAAACGAGTAAAACTAAAACATTAGTAGTAATTATGCGGAACAAAAATAAAATAGGATATTTTATTTTTAAAATAAAAAATAATAGTTAATATATCGCACAATTAACAATAAGAACAATTTTAGATATTTTAAAAGATTATTAATGTATAATAAACAAAAATATTATTAAATATATAAATTGAAAATATATATATATATATATATATAAGTAAATTCGTTAATATTAGATGTTAAACTTTAGATTTTTACTAATTTAATAATTTTATATATAGAATGTAAAATTTATTAATCTAACTGTTGAATTATGTTATAATATATAGTAGATTATGTATATAAAATTTTATAAAAAATTTAAAAATTTATAGGTATATTTTTTAAATTATTAATATTTATATAATATACATATATATATATACCGTTAAAATTTAAAATATTAATAATTATATTAAAAAAGGTCAAATTTTTTAATAAAAAAATGAAGAATTCAATTATTAAAAAAAGTCAAAATTGGAACCTTAGCATGGGTACAAAATCCCAAATGTGGAGGGACTGCTAAGCTAGTCAGCATGACAATTTGACATGTCAAATTGGTCCAGACCCTTTGGAAAGGCAGCTAACATGACAGAGAACAGGACATATATATCCCCACCCCATATTAATTTGAATATACACCTTCTTCCTCAATGCTCGTTACTACTGTTCTTCACATTGGAAACACATTTCTTCCATGTCTACAACATGCTAGCTGTCTTGCTTCAAGTCCAGAGTTTTAGAGCTGTAATGCTCTACCACTCATTCTCATCTTAAATTCTAAACATCATAAGGGTCAAGTTTGGAGCCAGACAACATGATTTTGTGAAATAAATGTTTCATTATTTCAAATCCAAAATTGATTTTCCTCCCAAAACTACATTTGTACTAAACTTTTTAACAAATTTGCTTTTGAAATGAAAGTTTTCTGAACATAAAACATTTCACTTCAAACTTAATCAAAATCAATTTGTAAATTAACCATCACCCAAACCCCATTAATAGTCACTCATTTCTTACTGTTCTATCTAACTTTTATGCTACCATATTTAATGCTTGCAATTGGTATTCTCAGTGTGAAATAACTTTCCCTTATTTCGGCTCCTCACTTTCCTCACAAGAGGGCCTTACTAAAGGGACTTATTGACTTGGTATTGCTGGCTTTATTTACTATTTTGTCTTGCAATTCTGGTGAACAGTTACATCACTTAATTTGGATACTCTCATGTTATTGAATAATATGATGAGAGAAAGAAAAAATATTAATTTTAACAAATTTAATTGATAAATTTTACAATAAATCATGGGAGGTCTTAATTTAATAAAAAAAATTCCTTTTTTTAACATCACCATATCATGTTACTTAACAAATCCAAGTTTATGACTAGGCTTCATTAGAAAAAGTACCCCGCCCGCCTTATCTAATAAAACATTAAATTTGTCTTAATGGTAAGAAAACAATTTCTTCAATACACATTCACTATGACTCTAGTCTCAATGTGTTCCCACCCCAAACGTCAAGCTGCCAAAGATTCATTCTCCTACCAGTCACCCAACATCAAATTTGAGATTGAAAAGTCTAACTACAAATTGCATACCATTATTCGTTTCAAATAAGCTAAGTTGGTCCATTAATTCTAGAGTTATTATGAAAGTACAACAGATTTTTGAGTAACAAAAATAATACCCGTGAAGTGAGAGTGACTGAACAAATGTAAAAAAAAAAGGTTTAATTAAATTATTGATTCCTAAAATTATTAGATTATGTTTAAAAAAAAAACGATACAGTTTTAATGCCTTTAATGTTTAAGAATTAAAATCAAATAAATTTTTTTGTAAGGAGTAAAACAAAAACACGTGATACTACTTTCAATCCTAATAACTAGAACAAAATACAGAGGATGAATTTGAAGTTCAATTTTGTCTTTTTCCCAGTAATCCAAGTCTCAACAAGCCTTTCCCCTTTCCCTTCAAGAATGAATGAAACACGAAATTCTTACTACTGATTATGAGATTAAACCAACAAAAGCGTAGTACGTATATCCATTTTCAATATAATATCATTCTCATTCAGTTCAAAGTCTATAATCATTTCCCACCATTTCTGTGAGGACAAGGAACAACCAAAATAAGTGCTGTATAAGGAGGGTAGAAATGATTTTGAGCAAGCCAATGTTTCCCACAAAAATTCGAGGAAAGTTCCATTGTTCAGAATTCTATCTCTTAAGAGACTGCAGGTTTTTATTCTATAGTTGCAAAATCTATTCTTGTATTGTCTAATACAAAATTAGACATTCTAATAGAAGTATTTAGTATAGTTCAAAATTAATTCCGCTCAACTTTTGGTTGGTAAAAAAACAAATATAAAGAAGTTCCAGGGAATTTAAGTGCGATGATCATGTCAATCAGCTATACTACATTTTCTCATATGCAGTGCATTTTACTGTGAGGTCTCTGTCGTTCATGAGTCCATGCAAACGCACAATTGATTTGTCATGCGATAATGAAATTGTTAATGTTGGCTCGTTTACTTTACACTATTCATTCCAGCACCAACTTTCATTTTAAAAAATTGAAAGAACCCAACACACGTACCCAACACCTTACCAATTATAAACATGATTTATGTGCAGGCACGTAAAGAATATTAATATTTATGTCAAATAAACACGGTACATGACCATGCTACGTTTTTTCACCTTTTCTTTGGTCGAGTAAGACCATGCTACTACGTAAAAATGGATAATAAAGCGACCCTTCGTGGATAATAAGAAATGGCAAAGACAGTGCAGAATCAACAATTGAATCTTACAACAAAAATTTATTTGAATTTATCAAAGTAGTTCATAGTTCCCATAAATTCCTTTCAATTTATTTCAATAACTTTTTTATGTAGTTTATTAAAATAAGTTTTTTTAACTTATTCTAATAAATTTTATAATCAAATTTAGAATATACACCCTTATATAAAAATAATAACTTCTTAAATAAGCATTTAATTAAACCATTTACTTAAACACACTATCGTTGCCATATCCTTGACTTTTCCCAATAATAACACCCATCACTCAACCAGAGTCCAGAAAATATGAATAAAAGCCATAACAAGATTGCCGCCACAAGCATATCTTTTTTCTTTGAAATTGAAGGTACCAGTTACTAGTTAGTTGGGATGAAGTTTTTGGCAGTTGATTGTACCAAAGTATATGAGGTTTTGAAAAAGAAAGCATTTATTTTTATTTAGAGCAGTTTATAATTCATCATTACACATAACAGCAATAAACATATTTACTGTGTAATCAGTGATAGACTAGTTAGTACACATGGGGCATCAGGGATTGTTCCTTTTACGAGCAAGCTCCCGTGCCATCTCCCTAAGTTCCTCCGGCGATGGTGGCCTTGGTGCCTCCGGGGGATATTCAATGTATTTCCTCTGTAACATGATAAGAAAATGTAATTTAGAATACAGGTTACAGATTATAGATCAAAACAACTTCAAAATGACTGCATTCATCCTCAGGCTGATAAGAATTCAAAAGTCATCATCAAGCAAAGATATTTAATTTGACAAACAAACTATCAGCTAAAATAACCTCCACTTGTAATAAAGCTGTGTCCTTATTACTGTAATATGGCAGAATTTTAGGATCTCATTCATAAAAATTTTCATCAACTACCCACTAGCACGTAACATAGTGAATTGTAATGGTATAATTGAATAAAACCCCAAGTTATTATACTTGCTTACTGTGCATTAAACATATTGGATAGATAGTTTCATTTGAAATCATTTGATCTGATTTCAGAATGCATCAACGTGCAAAATTGATAGAGATATCATTCCATTTAACCTTCTCAACCATAACTCAATTCATCAGAATATTCTATTTCCTTGATTTTACCAATATGTATAAATAAATCTTGCACATAGAATTGTCAAAATCGTTGCATCCTCACAGTCCAGTGTCATTTAGAGAATCCAAGATATTGTCTGAAAGAAGAAAAAACTTCAGCTCATGCTTCCACCATTTACCAGTCCTTCAAATTAACTCCGAGCAGAACAAACTTTCCAAACAATCTTTGATTTCTCAGATTTTAAGGAACACATAAATAAGATAATGGAAGACTGGATCCAACTTTCTCGCATCTTTTAATCATAAGTGATTAAAACAACACTTTTCCCCACTTTTATTTAGAATTGAAGCAACATTCTTATATCACATCACGTATGAATAACTCCTCTATCCTATTAGCAAATATCTGATTTTTTCTCTCTCTCTCTCTTGTGAAGCATTAACTCTTCTATTTCTGAATCTACCTAGTCAATCATTCTTGAAGAAAAGCAATACTACTATAGATAGTCTACTCTTAACTTGCAAAAAGTAATCACTGCTACAATAAAATGCATTTTCAATCTTGACATCCACAACAAAGTCCCAAGAGTTCCATCATCAAAATGAAATGACCATGGAATTTATAAAATAAAATAAAAAATTGCATCATAGTTAAACCCTGATCTGAATGGCATAAGGAAAGAGTGAAAAGGGGAGAATACATTTCCCATGAACTTGCGGAGGTTGTCAGTATTGTTGGCGAAAGCGTACATAAGAACGATGGGAACGGTGATGTAAACCCCAAACTTTGCGATCTCCAGAATCCCTTTCGTAGTGCCCAGAGATGACATATTTACTTTGCTATCAGAAATTGAGATTAACGTTAGCTTACACAACCACTGTGTTTCACATAAATAAATAATAAAGATGATTATTTATATTATTTGTTTCCAAACAAGTAATTATCAAACCTGAATGAACTGAAGGGAAGCGACGCCGGTAACAAAAACAGGTGCAGCAGCGTCTATGCGTCGAATGCCTATGGATAATGCAAGACATCCCCAATTAAACGGATTGGGCTCTCCTCCTTTTTTTTAGCCCAAGATAATATAGCCCACACCTTATCCCAACCAAAAACAAATCCACACTAAAGGGAATTAGCTTTACAGTTATAC
The DNA here is from genome assembly GCA_037954105.1 of Canavalia gladiata. NCBI lineage: Eukaryota > Viridiplantae > Streptophyta > Magnoliopsida > Fabales > Fabaceae > Canavalia > Canavalia gladiata. Next base: position 64,989,273 of record CM075660.1, read on the forward strand.
TTACTGGTGGAGATACTTGATCAAAGACAAGTAAGTTATGTTTGTTTTATTAAATAATATATATTATATTTTTCTAACTTTATGAAATAAAAAAAAAATACTTTTGATTATTTCATGATGATTTTATAGTGAACAAGTATACAAATGATGTTAATTCTTTTTTTTTAATTTTAAAATGTAAATATGAATTTACTACTACAAACATCTACTAATATAAATAGGACTGGATGCAGACAAATTACTACTCACACTTTTTGGAGGGTCTATTCAAAATTTAGTTTAACTGTTTTATTGGTTCCTTTATTTTGATTTATGTATACTTGGATTTTGATTTTGATTTTTTTTATAGTCTTAGTTTTTATTTTTCAAAAATTAAGTAAATTTAGTTTCTATCTATTTTTACATAAAAAAATTATAATTCTTATTTTTTAATTAATTTTTTACAAATTAAATTGATTAAATTATTTATATTTAAAATTATTAAAAACAGAATTTATCAAAAAAAACTATTTTTTCCCTCTTAATTATTTCATATTACAAATATTTCTAAAAGTTTGGATAAAAAATAACAATTGAGGATTTTAATTTAAAAATTATGAATGAAGAATTAAATTTATTAAACTTTAAAAGTAAAAGAATAAAAATTATTTAAAAAAATTTGAAAACTAATTTTATCATTAGAAGACGTGCCTCCCATTGGTTGTGGGGTGTCTCACCCTTTTTTGGTAACTACGATCCCGGTGATCTATTGATCTTTTCTATTTTTCTTTCACCAATTCTCACAAAAAAAAAAATATAAAATCCAAAAGGACTTAAATTATTAGATAAAAAAAATTATAATTAAAGAAGTACTACTAAATCCATTCTATTCGATTACTTTTTATCTATTTTTTTCTCTTCTAAAACTGAGGCTTTACATAATCATTTATTATTCATCACGCAAACCTATTTAGTTATTTCATTACTTTATTTTCATTCTTTTGATATTGAGGTTTTACAAAATCACCAACTTGCTTTATCTGGCTTTAATAAGCCATATCGTTGATGTGCTTTCAGTTTTCCAAAACTTAGCCTTCATCTAGTAGTTTAACTATCTCTCCTAAGACCAAAAAACGAAGAGGAAGACGAATGTTACCACAATATTGTACTATTAGCGACAATTAATTACAAATCAAATGGGCCAGAAACAATGTGGGGTAGTGTGATATTAGGATAAACTATTATTTAGTGAAGAATCATGACTTATGAGTTCTCTTGGACTTTCATTTATTTTTATATGTTATTCATCTATAGGCTATATAAGTTGATAGCAAAACATAGTTATAAGTTATGACATTATTCTGGTTTTGTTATGATCTATATATAGCTAAATTGTTTTTGTCAATTCCTAGGTTAAAATTCTTACATTGACCACTGTACATTATTTACACATTATTTTTTATTTAATTATTTTCCTTTTTGTGTTTTACCTCTGACAGTTTGACATAATTTATCATTCATAATTAAATTGCAATTTAATAAACTTTTACTACACACAAATTGATTAAAAAATAATAAAAAATTAAAAAATTAAACACGGTAAGAGAAATGATACAAACCAACCTAATGCGATGCTAACGAATTCATACATGTAATGGAAGAAACGATAAACTGAAATGGAATTCACTTTTGCACTCTCGTTTTTTTTTTTTCATCTCCTCTATTTTTTTTATTTTTTATTATATATTTTTAATAAATATATTTCATAAATTAATTTATAAAATGTAAATTTTTATATTTTTTAAATTAGTTTATGAAATATATTTTTATATTTTATAAATTAATTTATGAAATGTATATTTTTATATTTTGTAAATTAATTTGCAAAATATAAAAATATATTTCATAAATTAATGAGTGATACGTGTGATTATGGAAGAGACCATGGACACGTGTGTTGGATCAGGTTGTGGGCTTAGCTACAAACTAGCTTATGGATATTTCTGGTCAAATATTCGTGGGTTCATTGATCCAATACTAGACTTAATTTGGACCTAGATAAGTTCAACAGTCCAATTAAATAATATAATATAAATCATTTCTACTCTTATCTTTCATTTGAATAATTTATTATTTTTTTCCTATTATTTTATTACATTACTTATCCCACACTTTTTTCTTCTTTTTATGTTTATCCTAAATTGTAAGATTTTTTGTAACAAATGTGTCGGAGTAAAATTATCTATTTTGTAATGGGTGAGGGAAGAAATGCTATACTCTAGTTGAATTCAATTTTTAGAGAGAAAAAATTTATTAAAACATATTTATAATATAATAATTATAAATTAATTTAAAATTCATATTAAAATCATTTTTAATAAAATAATGAGATAAAATTTTAAAAAATAAAATTATATCAAAATCAAACTATTTGATATAACATGTTTTCATTTTATTTCTAATGATATAGCGTGTTTAATTACCCTTTTTTTTTTTTTTCATTTCCAAACTTGTGCTTTCCCAATTAACGCTAACTCTACAATTTCTCCCACAGAATTTGATCTCAAATTCAAAAAGTTGGCACAATATATAGAATGAAAATCTACATAGTTTAAACTTGAAATTTGATTCTTTGGAGGAACACATATATAGGGCACACGATAACACTTTTTAAGTACAAATAAAACCCAGTAATTTACCTGTTCTTTCCTATTGTGCCAAATTTAGAAATAATACTTCAAGAAAGAATCAACAAAAAATCAATACTCCATTCTTTTCATTTTACCTATCATTATCTCAAAAAAAAATATTACTTTAAATATTTGAAACAATATTTATTATTTTTTTATTATATTCTAATCGATAAAAAATAAAATAAAAATATTCGTTAATTGATGTAAAATAATAGAAAAACCCAAGGAAGTAGTTAATAAAATAATTGTTGTAATTGTTATACGGCTCTTGGTAAATCAAAAGGGCAATTATTTCTTCTTTTGGTATTAATTTGGCGTTCGGAATCTACTTTAATGGTGTGACCAATCTACGTTAAATTGCACGTCTTCTTGTCCATAATGAAGCTTAGAAATTAAATTAATGGCATGACATGGACATAATATCTAAAACTCTCTTCTTAATGGTCGAAGGCATCTAATAATATCCTCTTATTGGGCCAACTTTACAATGACCTCTAATCAAATCATTCCAAGCTACATGACAGGTTACAATTCACATCACACTAAGCAAATCCCATTTTCCTTACATCTACTTCTTTTTTTATTATTTTTCAAAATCTAGTGTAGCACAAGTTGCACTTTCTTTATTACAGATATTTTTACTTTGATGTTGAGTGAGATGTGATTTAAATTAAACTTGAATGACAATTGACAAGCGACATTGCACCTTGTTACTACTAAACTATAGTGGAAAAGGAAGCAGAAATAATTAATGAAACCGTATATATTATAAAACAATGTTTTTATCTTTAAAGTTGGACATTTTATGAAGCAGGTTTGGGATGTGGAGACCATTCCTCTACGCTTTTACCTATAGTAGGAATTTTGCTAAAATGTACGATATGTTACTTTAATTTTAAATCAAAAATTAATTTAACAATTGTGTACTTTTTTCGCAAAATCAACAAAATATTATAACTTGTATGGCGTGCGTGACCGTGACCGCGTGTGTATATATGTATGTTTTCAAGGAAATATGTATGTTTTTTCATCATTTACTGTCACTTATTTTTAGTTAATTTTATATTTATTTTCTAAAATATTTTTAAATAAATATAAAATTAGTTACAGAGGAATGGTAGTGAAGACTTAAGAGTGATCTTCGACATTAGTTTGGTACGTTTATCGAAATTGTTCTATTTATGAACCATGATAGTATATTAGATTGTTTTTCTAAAAATTTTATAAGGAGGATATTAAAAATCATGATAAGAGTACGTAGCTATCGAAAGTTCAGTATAATGACAGGCCAAGATAGAAAAAAGATATTTTTAAAAATCGGAGTTGCCATCAAGATATTTAATTTATTTTTAAAATATTTTTAAAAAATCTGAATTCAATAATGATTACAAGTAAAAAAAAATATCAACATCTTACATGTTTATTTAAAAGAAATAAAACACGGTATCCTTAATTAAATTTTACAATAAATTTAACAACACTTATAAGGAACCATGAAATAGTTGGACAAATAATACATGCTTAATTTCCCTAAATCTTATATATAAAATAGTGCACCGAAAAAAATTAATCCTACTATACCATATTGTAAATATTTTCATCTTGAAGCATCTTCTAAGATGTTAATGTTACCATAAACTCCAACAATTAAAAGAATCATTAAATAAATAAATAATAGTCGTTAAAGAAAATTTAAGAAGATTTAATAAAGTTTGTAATCCTTGAACTTTAGAATTATGTCTAACTTTAGTTGTTCCTATATTATTTATGGTTTTGATTCTAATTTTATAAATTTTGTGAGGTTTTTTTATAATAAAAGAACGATAAAATATAAATCCAGATTTACGTAAACTATTCGATCACTTATTACTAGAACAATAATAATAACTTTAAAAATGATTAGTTTTAATTCTCAATATTATAAATTTATATTAAGTGATGATATTATTTAAGTAAATATATAATTTATTTTTTTAAAAAAACTAAAATGTATATTTACATTTTTTTTACTTCATATCAAAAGAGTTAATGATATAATTTAATTTTAATTTTTTTTATGTAAAAATGTGAAGAATATACAAATAAAATGTGAATAGTGTTAGCATGTTTAAAGATTAAAATGTACAAAATTGATATTTTGAAAACCAGACAATTTCCTGAAAAGCTAAAATATGAATAAATAAACAAGTTTAGAAACCAAATTGTCCATACTAATACTTTTTTAATAAATTGAATGAATTGGTTGTAATTGTGTCTGACTTATATCATTATTTTATCTTTGTAGCAATATTTTTAATAAATTATTTGTTATAAATATATAGATTACTTGGAATTATTTTTTAGATTAAATAATACTTATTAATTTAGAGTAAGTTGGAGTGTAGTGCTTTGGCTCTCATTCTCAGTTGTTGGGATATTTGGCATTCAGCATCAAAGCCTTTCATCGTTTAAGGAGAGCTTCCACCTTCAAGTGCTGAGCTCGTCCTTTTCTACCAACTATATACTTATATTTATAATTTCTATTATTTTATATTTTAATAATATTTTTTTATCACATCTAATTATATTCAATATTATTTAATATTGCTGATGATCTGGTTCGTCAGAGTCACGGTAATCGGGATTTTGACACTTTGATGTTTTCTCATTGATGATGTTTATTTATTTATAAAGAGAAAAAAAATTATTTATTTTATATAAAAAATAAAATAATATTAATTATTATTCTTTATTAATATTCTTTTAGTTATATATAGAAAAAAAATGAACAAATAGGTTACCTAATAATTCTAACAAATTATCAAATTATTTTATTTGCATATTTTTTCTGTATAGATAAATAGAATGGAGATAATACTTTTTTATTTCAAAATAGGTTTTCCTAATCTTTGTAAGGAAACAAAGAAAAAATTATGCTAAAATAACAGTTTTTAATAAAAAATTATTTTTTAATCTTTTAGTCAGTATCACTCAAACATTTTTTTAGAATTTGACTTCAAAATATCATTCGGTTTAAGGAAATTTTTGTTTTATTTCAATGAAAATTTCAGAAACTAATAAGAAAATATTAATCATTTTATTTATTTCATTTATTTATATTATTTTAAAACTCAAAGGAAGGGTGACATGAATTGAATGAGAATGCAATTTAATTAAATACAGTTATATTTTAAAAAAATAAAATTAATTAATTATATTTTTTTCTCGTTACCGAACTTATAGGTCAACTGACAAGTGAATATTTCGAGTCTTTCAAAATATAATTGCATTAAAATTTAGAGAAAAAAATTATTATCTATAATATTCTTAGTCTACTTAAATTAGATTAATTGAATGTCTAACGTAATAACTAATTAATGCCAATGCTCATAGAAAAAATAATAATAATTACTTTCCTTAATGTTATATATAAAAGAGACTAATATTAAGACTGTTATGTAGTATTGTAGTATTCTTGATTTCTGATTTTTATCAGAAAAAAATATATTACTAACAAGTAACAAATGTACTTCAACCCATTATAAATACATATAAAAAAACATGGTAACATTTCGAATATTATAATACTATTGAGAAAACAGAAAAGTCCTTCCATGAACTTTTTTAAAAAGACCCCAAACCTAACCTTTATAAGGTCCATGATATTGATTCTATCCAGCTGTTCACCTTTAAAAATAACAATTATTTCTATGAAGCCATATAGGACCATACCTAGGAATTGGGAAGAGAAACAACATCAGAAAATAAGGTGAAATAAAGATTCCTGTAGCCGATCACATTATTAATGGAATGCTAAATTATGTTTTTCCCAATTTAATTATTTTAAAAAAGAACCTTTGTTTTTATTTTTATTTTTATTTTTATTTTTATTTTTTTTCGTAGAGGAAAAATATATAATATATTTATGCATAAGCACAAATACAAGAAGAGGAGTCCAAATTTACCATGTAAGGAGTTAACTAACTAAACCCTATCAATTTACAAGAAAACATGCACCTCAGGAACAAAATGATACACAAATTAAAAGGTAACCATATCAGTATTCTAAAGATCGGTGCATAACTATGAACATTCTTTGTTAAAAAAGATCAATTAATACTTGAAAAAAAATGTCAATAATTCTTTGATTTTCATAGTTTTGCAGCAATAGCCAGCTACTTCTAACATTTCATTATCCTTATTTATAGGAACGACTAATTTCCAAAAAAAAAAAATATAACAGCACAAATTTAAAGTGAGAAATCGGTCGGAGTTGTCAATAGTCTTTAATTAAATATTGGAAATAAAAACAGTCATTGTATTAATCTAATTAATCTGTATGGATAATTGTGCCATAAAATAATAATCTCTTAGATCTAACGACTAATGAATGAGTAATGACTCACTAACCCATTTTTAACTTATAATAATTGTATGACTTTGATTTGAATTCAATAGCCTTTTATGAGAGGATGATGATAATAAGTAATTTCAACTCAAATCTTTGTTGAGGACTTCTGAGTTCTGACATTAAAATTAAAAGAGCCTTAATACCGATCACCGCAATCTTTTTTTCCTATAAAATGACCCTTTACTTATATTCCAAAAATGTGATTTATTTTTTAAATACTTATTGTTTTTTCTAATCATTGTTATGTCTGAATTTTTATTATATATATATATATTATAAATATAGTTTTTTTTTAGGCTCGGCCTAATTTTTTAAACAGTATATTTATCTAATTTTAAACTGATTTAAAGGTCTACTTCTTGCATTAAAGATTAAGTTTCTATAAATAAAAACAAGCTTTTTGAAGCTCAAATATGTACAGCTTAATAAAGATAGTATATTTTATATAAAATAAATATATTATAACAATATAAATTAATTATACTATTATAAAATTTTACTTATATACCTAAACGAAAAAAAGAAAATTCACTTGGTAAGCTAAGTATACCATTTAGAAAAAATATAGGTCTTAACTTAAATAAATTTTTAATTCAAACTTCCTTTGTTTTGTGAAATAAGTCTAAGTAAAGTTAGCAAAAATTAATTTAGATCATAATGCTCGACAGATCGGCTGAACTATATTATTGCCAAATCGTTTTAGCATATGTTCCAAAATAATATACAGCAAGTGTCATTCTATGTCCCGTTGAAGAAAAAGAAAATATCATATGATTACTCAGTTGATAATAATTGGCTTATTATATAAATAAAGTTTTTATACGAACCACTAATCCTACTTTCCAGTCCAAATGTCTCTAGCTTTCAAAGTGTATTGATATAAATTAGTAAAAATATCTTCCTGTTACATCCGTAATCAATTTAATGAAGTTTACTTTTGTGGGGTTTAGTCTTTGCATAAATCATATCTTGCCCATCCTTGTCAAAACATTATTATGGGACGTCTATTTAAATATTTAAAATATAATTACTTCAAAAAATAATTAAGAATATTAGTTTTTACTAGTTAAAATATCAATTTTATATTATTAATTATATGGATCTATTTTCTTAGAAAAAGACTGATATCATCTGAAAATCGATTTTCTCCATCCTCAAAAGTATCATTGAGTCAATTTCAGAATAGATTTTTATCTCAGTCTTATGTTCTTAAAATATTTCTTCATACTTTAGTTTCTATTTTTAGTTTTCTGCTTCAAAACGATCGAGATATTAATTTGGAATTTAGGATTCTGACCTTTGCAAAATCTAAACCAAACCATATATACAGGTCACTAACTTAGCTGAGTTTAAAATTTCAGGTAAATTAAATTTTAAAAATAAATCCGAATTATGGTATATTTTAAGATTTAAAAACTGTTTAAAAAATTAAAAGTTATTTATTAACAAAACTTTTATATTAACTGTAAATTTTGAACATTTAATCACATAGAAAGTAAATTCATTTTTTACCAACTTATAAGAGATTCAATAGATGAAATTATAATAAACAGTTTAATTTAATATTATATTATATATATGTGTGTGTGTGAATAGTATAAAGACACAAGACATAACATTTTTATGAATTAACATTGAAGCTCACGGCAAGGAAAAAACCGCTGGTCTTAATCATAAAGTAGTTGTCATGGTTTTTGGCTCTTTGGTGGGAATTGTTTTATTAATCGTACACATTATTATGTTATCAAAGCTTCCTTATTATATTGTTTGTGCCTTATATATGGTCTTGTAGTTAGTGGCCACATGTCCCTACATGCAGAGCTACACTAAATAAACAGCGAAAGATAATTTGTTAAAGCAAATTCCAAATGAAGAATGAAAGCAACTGAAGGGCAAGGAGCCAAATAAATTATATCAAATCATGATTACAGAATCCACAGTAATAAAAATAATAATAATTTGTAATGAATAATCATGTTGTTTTCTTAGTAATACTGTATCAATAGTTCCACTTTTTAAATCTGCATGCTAGCTAATTAATTAATAATTAATAGAAAAGAGAAGGAAGGTTTATGACATCACATCTTCACATGTGTATGGATGCAATGTGGCATTGACTTGGTTTGATTGTGTCGCTCCTAATTCATAGTAAGTAGGTCACCTAAATATGTGTCACGTGGCATTTCTTAGGCCGTGAAATGCAAAAAAGCAAATGACACACACATGGCTCTGAAATTGTAGTTAATAGCAGACAATGAGCACACACCTTCTCGTGGAGTCTTGTACCCTTCCACCTACCAATTCTTGACACCTCAACACACCCACCATACATACATACATTCATTCTTACATTCTCCACCAATGCTGTTTCTGCTGTTTTCTATTTTCCATTTCTCTAACACCCTACACTTGGTTACTTGAACTACTTTACTTTTAATTCCGGGTACACAAACTTATTAATATTTTATTTATACATATACCCTCCAATTTATTCTATATGTTACTTAATGCTAATAATTAATTTATAAATAATTTTATTATAATAAAATAAATTCATTTTATTAAAAGTATTAAAATATACTAACCTATTATTTATAACACAGAATCTAGGTATAAAACTATTTATTTATTTCAATAACTGATGTCAATTTTTAATAGTTATCAATTATTGTAATGGATTTTTAACTTTAATTAGAGAATAAAATAAAAATTTGTTTTATTTTATATTTTTCTACTTCTGAAGTCATGCTAGAGTTTTTATAGTAGTTAGTTAACAAGATCTATTCGTAATAAACTAGGAAAGTATTAAAAATAAATAATTAATATATTTTGATATTCTAAAATGACAAAAGATTTAAAATAAAATAAAAAATGTTAAAATGATTAAAAAATGAGATATGGGAAGTACTTACATAGATTTAATTTGTTTGAACTTGATTATTAAAGAAAAATTCAAATGGGTAAAAGAAATCTAAAATTAATTTAAATTTAAAATTATTTTTAAACAAGTTTAGCCAGACTAGTCATGTTGAATCAACCATTTTATCAATTATGTGGTTTTGGTTTCACAAAACTTGTGAGGATTATTGTTAGTTGTTTTTTTTTTTGTGTGCAATAAAACTAATGAAATTTCAACATATATAAATTATTTTAAGTTTTCATCATTCAATCATCCCTAATAATTTAGGTTATTGTTGGTTTAATTCTTATAAAAAAAATATGTAGAGTTTGGTTTGAATTGGTTTATTTAAATTTTATTTTTATATAACTTTTAGTTCATTTTTTCATGTAAATAACTCGATGAGAAAAAAAAACAAAAATAAATTGATTCGTAAAATAAATGATAATTAGAGGAATGAAATTATAAAAAAGTCACTTTTCATTTACCTAAAGCTAGGACAGGGTCAAGGAAAAATAATTTTTATATAAAATATTATAAGAAAAAAATACAAATACATTGAAGGTATGTTTGATTTGATATAGTTTAATCTTAATAATTAGAATTGAAAATCATATCGAATCGTATTAATATAAAACACAATTTTATATTTTAAAAATGAATTTAACGAATTGAAAGAATTTAGAATCCGTTTTGGACTCATCTGGATACTGTGATTTGTGAAAGCCCTTGGCTCTTTCCCAAAGAACTCGCAGACTATACTATTGGTGAGTTTGACCAGCCAACTAATAATTCCAAGAACGAAAACAAAAAGAAAAGAAAGACCTCAAAGACCCTATCGATCTTTTTCATCCACACACAAACATTCACAATGAATCCATGAATGTTCCTCGAAATTAAAGTGAAACCAAATTAATATCGGTACATATAGCTGGTTTCATTGACTGCGATTTCTCCTATTCCTATAGTACTTACTTACTTCAACTTGCAGAACACTAAAAAGGGTTGGTTCATTGTTGGATTGTGTATGTGATGAGATCATAGGGGGTGTAATAAAGTAATTAATAGTGATTGCCACTTAACCATATGCTTCGCATATTCTAATTCCAGATTGTCACACGTTTTTTGGAAACTGCGGTCATCGTTCAGAGACACTTGTTCCTTCCCCAGCACAATTCAAATACCCACTAGTTATACACAACACGGCTCTATCAATCACAGGTAAAGAAATTTATGGGTCTTATTTAACCCTTTTTTTTTGTGTTTAGTCAGAGATACAGGTAGGTATTTGTCTTTGTTTATATTTTTCATTATTGTCGGCATTTAAAGCGCGCGTGATCGCTATTTGCAACCTTCTTATATAAGCGACCTTGCTTTCCAATATTGCTCACTCAATATCTACCTTTTTTTTAATTGTTTGACGAATTAGCGAACGATAAGTTTTGCAATTACATGGGTGCTTGACTCTGTCAAGGGGGTTGTACACAAAATATTTCTCGAGTCATTCGTTGTATTTTCTCCTCCAATTGTTTTATAAATTAATAATTATTTTAGAAAAATCAATTTCCAATATATGCAGGGACTAAACCTAGTTTCCCCGGTAATAATTAATTCCCTTTTAAGGTTTTGATTAACTTATTTATAATGACATTAAATAAAATGTTGAATACAAAGTACTTTTCACTCCATAATAATTACTCCCTGGTTCATACATAAGTAAACAAATTCTCCTCGTTTAACTTATTTACTACTGCTATAGGGGTTGGAGGCTCCGTTGTTATGGTGGATTTAGTGAAAATTAGTTAAATTTACGATCTTCCCTTCTATAATTCTCCGTAGTTATTTATTTCTCTTCCCACAATTTTCATAATTTTTCCTTATCAGTATGATTAATTTTTTTGGTACATCCAAATCTGTATGATTCATTACTGTGCTTCTCTATTCGTTAAAGAATCCAGCTAATCACCACTGATACTTTTACTATAAACAAAACTATATATTTTTCCAAATCACTTTCCAATGATTTTTCCATAACTATAATATCATTTAATTCATTGCATTTGATCACTACAAATGATTTTCCAAATCACTTTCCAATGATTTTTTTCATAATTATAATATCATTTAATTCATTGCATTTGATCACCACAGATAACTAGCAAAGCCATATAGCAAAATAAAAATATTTTAAAAAAAATTTATATGCAGAATCATAAATACTGTTGATATTATTTTTTAATTAATATCACTTTTAATATTAACCTTTATTGTCTTTAATTCAAAATGACAGGAAATCTACACCCTTGCAATAATTAATTGCTTTTAACACTCTTGATTATACTACCTATAATAGAATCAAATTAAATAAAATGTTCAAGATGTAAAATACTTATTAATTACTCCCCAAATAGCTCCTCTGCTAATTCAGTCATATTTGAACTTTACTCCCCCTTTTAAATTAAATTAAATATAAATTTACTCATTTTAAAACAGCCTTATAAAAGGGTTTAGATATCCCCACTATGAAATAAACAAGATTTGTTTAGGAACAAAAATTATAAAAATTAGAACGGTTTAGATTTTGCCAGGGTTCAGAAAATAAGGAAGCAGGGACGCAATGCTGAGTTAATAATACACAGAACACAGTCAACATAGTCACTGCCCGACCAATGAATTGAAAAATCATAATCAGCATGTTACTTAAATTAGGCTTTCTCAAAACGGGGAGGTAATTTTTGAAGTGTGCTTATCATGCACTTTAATAATATATTTATCTTTTTCTTTTTTATTTAATACATCATAAATAGAATATTCGACCAATGTTTTCCTTTTTCAAGAACCGGTTAAGAAAATAAAAATAATATTATAATATATTAAAGATTAGAATAGGTATATATTAATAATTTTTAATCAATATTCGTAAAAAATTGTTTAACATTTTTTAAAAAAGAAAAATGTAAATTAGGCACAAGTTAGTATAGTTTGGAGTAGGGGCAGACAGAAACACAGAAAGGAGGACGTAAGGCATAAGCTCAAAAAAGAAAAGGGTATAATAGTACTTCCGCATAACAAGACAATTTCTGAAGTGCTATATAAGCCGCATTGCGCAGTAACACCTACTCCGTTGGTTGCTGTTGTTATTCCTACGACAATGGAACCACGGCAACCGCCCCAACCAACGTCGCCACCGCCACGCGTTATCCTTGGGAAGTACCAGCTCACGCGCTTCTTAGGGCGCGGAAATTTCGCGAAGGTGTACCAGGCGCGGTCCCTGGTCGATGGCGCCACCGTGGCCGTAAAGGTGATCGACAAGTCCAAGACGGTGGACGCCGCCATGGAGCCTCGCATCGTGCGCGAGATCGACGCCATGCGCCGTCTCCACCACCATCCTAACATCCTCAAAATCCATGAGGTCATGGCCACGAAAACCAAGATCTACCTCATCGTCGACTTCGCTGGCGGCGGCGAGCTCTTCTCGAAGCTCTACCGGCGAGGAAGGTTGCCGGAATCCTTAGCGCGGCGCTACTTCCAGCAACTCGTCTCCGCGCTTTGCTTCTGCCACCGTAACGGCGTCGCGCACCGCGACCTCAAACCGCAGAACCTCCTCCTCGACGCCGCCGGAAACCTCAAGGTCTCCGACTTTGGCCTCTCGGCGTTGCCGGAGCAGCTGAAGAACGGCCTCCTCCACACCGCCTGCGGCACACCGGCGTACACTGCGCCGGAGATCCTCCGGCGAATCGGCTACGACGGCTCCAAGGCCGATGCCTGGTCCTGCGGCGTCATCCTATACATTCTCCTCGTCGGCCACCTTCCGTTCGACGATTCCAACATTCCGGCAATGTGCAAACGAATCGCTCGCCGGGACTACCAGTTTCCGGCGTGGATCTCGAAGGCGGCGAAGAACTTAATTTACCAATTGCTCGACCCGAACCCAAAGAGCCGAATGAGGTTGGAGAGTGTGTTCGAGAACGCGTGGTTTAAGAAATCGCTGAGGGCAAAAGCGGAAGAAGAGAGCGTGTTGGAGTCCGATTTGTATAACAAGTGTTGTGACGGTTACAAATTGGGGATGAACGCGTTTGATATAATATCGATGTCGTCGGGGTTGGATTTGAGGGGGTTGTTTGAAACGACGTCGGATAAGAGAACGGAGAAGCGTTTCACTTCGGATAAGAAGGTGGAGGTTGTGGAGGCAAAGGTGAAGGAGGTTGGTGGGAGTTTGGGGTTTAGGGTTGAGGTTGGTAAGAGTGGAGCCATTGGATTGGGGAAAGGGAAGGTGGGTTTGGTAGTTGAGGTGTTTGAGATTGTGCCTGAATTGTTGCTTGTGGCGGTTAAAGTGGTGGATGGTGGGTTGGAATTTGAGGAGCTTCATTGGGGTGATTGGAAACTTGGACTTCAAGACGTTGTTCTCTCTTGGCATCATGAATCGTCAACACAGTGAAAATGAATCATCACTCTCTACTGTGATACACAATTTTTATTTTGTTTTAGGTGTTGGAGTAATTATGGATGAACTAGTTGTGTTGGTTTGTATCGTTGTTTATTTAGGATACAGTGTAATGTTCACTTTTGTACAGACATAGAATGAATTAATTAATGGTGGCTAATGTTTCTGTCGATCCTTTTTGAAATCAATAACAAAAAATTTCATGTCCTCTTCTTGTTCTTATACTGGATTACTGGTTGATGATTGATAACTAGAATTGATAACCATGAACGAAATAGAAGTTCAGGACTCAAGTGAAGGGGGCAGAGGCCACTTCTTATAACTCGCAAAAAATGATTTCTTATTTGTATTATGAATATGTCACGAATTTTGAGTTTATATAAGTAATTATGCATGTAGAATAGATTATACAGTTATGTAAAAAAAATTAAAAATATCTACCATTCCTCTCTGTGCTGTTTTATTAAATCATTTTTTGAAATTGATTGTTATGAATTATAATCTGAAGTTGATAGTTATGGACAAAATAGAGCTATGACATATATACATCTTAAATCTTTATTCATTTTATTTTATTTTATTTTGTATTCTTATTTTTTTTTATCTATCACATTTATCATCAAGATAAAAAGGATACATATGAAAATCAGAAGATTTTCAACAATGAAAGAGGTGTTTGACAACAACTTTGTAATACCTAGAGCTATAAACTAGGACAACGGTTACAATGCTCAAAAACTTTGAATATAAATGTTTACAACACCTTTGTTAAGGTTAGTTTGGCTAATTGGCTGAAACCTGAAAGGTAAACCGAAAATGAATGCAACCTGTATACTACAATTAGGAGTGGTGGGGGTTCAAAATTTTGCATCAGTTATCTTAAATTTTTTGAAATTTACAACCAGATCTTTCAGTGATTATGCGTGGCCGAAGTTGGGAGAAGATGGTTTTTTGGTCACACTGCAATGTTGAGTTCTTAAATAGAATGGACTTGCATTGTAATTCTGCTTGTATAGATATCAAAGCCCATGTTCTATTTAAGGTCCATATGGAATTTATGACCGTGTGACATTCATTTGAGTACAAAAAAAGAAAAATAAAATCTAAAAAATATAAAATAATTATTATTAGTGACTAAAAAGTATAATTTGAAATCACATGATGTTGATGATACGCACCATATCAATAAAAAAAAGACAATCAAATATCAAAATTAAAACCCTCCTCCTAATCTAGGTCGAAGACTTCCCCCTTTACCCATTTAATTATTTTCATCTATTTTTTGACATGTCTCCATCGTTCTCTTCCAATTTATTTATTTTTTATCATTTTGTTTTGTTTCTTTTACCTCTAAGTACCGTTTTGAAATTCTAGAGAAACTCTAAATCCTACTTCTTTTATTATTATTACTGCATAAACGACTAGAATGTACATTTTAAAGTATAATGTTTTAAGAAATTGAGGATGTTTGCCACAACTTGAAAAATTATCATTTGCTCTCTCTGAAGTATAGACACAACTCAGGAAAACTTGAAGAATGGATTTTAGGACGTTAACTTTGGTAAAATTAATTTTAGAACTTTAAGTGTACATTTAGGAATTTTATGGTTAACCCATTGTTCGTATAACTTTAAAATAAATTTTTAAGGTCTTGAAAATCTTTATTGGAACCTATATTTATCAGTTACGACACTCGTTCTTTTTTATGGGATTGGTTGAAGGTGAATATCCATTGTTTGCCATCTTTTCACAATATTTTTCTTTTCTTTTCAAATTTCAACGCTTCTTTCAAGTCTTTAGATCAAACCAAACTCTGAATACCATTTGTTAGAGGAAGAGAAGATATTTTTTTATGTGAAAACTTGTTGTTACTTGGAATAATCTAAAAAATTGTAATTTAAAAAATTAAGTCTGTAATACACATGAAATAAATAATTATATAATGGTATACACATTTACCTGTTAATTCAGATAGCAGTAACACACATCTATTAAGTTAATTTTAATATGTTATTAATGTAAAAAAAACACATTATTAACTAACTAAGGATTATCTTAAATATATTTTAAAATAATTATTATAAAAAATAATAATTTAAATTATGTAATAAAAATAATATAAAATTTTGTATACTATTAATAGATTTTGATTTTTTTTTTGAAAAATACTTCTATTTAAATATGTAATGAATATTTATTTCCATGACATGTTTATATAAAAAACTTTTATCTCTTATAAAGTGAATGTTTATGTTGTGATTTAAACTCCGATACATGTGTTTTATGTCAAGTTTTCACCTTCTTGTAAAATAGTTATTTACTCATAATTTAGATACTAATACATTTTCATAGTAACAAATATAACTATTGTTATAATTAAGTATTGAAATATTTTATTATGAATTTTTATTCTTTATTTTAATGATGAGTAAAATAAGAAAAAAAGGAAAGAAATATAAATGATTGAAATAGAAAAATATAATATTTAGATAGATAGAAATATGAAAATAAATATATATATATATATATATTAATTGTTTAAATAAGTAAAAGAAAGTGAAAATAAATTAGTAAAAAAAAGTTTTGTTATATTAACAAAAAATTAAATTAATAATTAATTTTTATTAATATAAAATTATTTAATGTTTAAAAAGTTAAAAAAAAAAAACTTGTTACCTTGACTCCTTTTCCCAATTTCATAGTTAAAAGATGAAGAAAATTTTCTATAGAATCCATGTAAAAAATATTTATAATTAAATTTTAATCTAAATGAATAAAAAATAATATTTTTTTCTTGTACTTCTTCTTTCTATTTTCTTCTTCTATATTCTATATAAAACAAACAAAACATTAACTCCATAGTAATATACATATTTTTCAAAAGTTAAAAAGGAATTGTTTTAAGGTAAACTGCAATGCATTAACTCCTTGTTAGAAACCGAATTTACATCAAGGATAAATTAAAAGAAGAGAGGTGGTGCCAGTCTATGGCTAAAGTGAAAGCGCTTTGCCATATATATTTGATAGTCTATTGCTTTTTTACCATCTTTTATATTTTTTTGAATTTTTGTTTTTTTTAATATATATTTCGTAAATTAATTTTTAATTTTATATTTTTTTTGAATTTTTATTATTTTTATTTTATCTTTTTAATATATATTTTATAAATTAGTTTATAAAATATAAAAATTTATATTCTGTAAATTAATTTATAAAATATATTTTACGAAATATATTTTTACATTTTGTAAACTAATTTGTGAAATATAAAAATATATATTTTATAAATTAATTTACAGACTGTAAAATTATATTTCATGTAAAATATAAATTTTTATATTTTATAAATTAATTTATAAAATATATTTATTAAGAGATATAATTAAAAAAATTAAACATAAAAATGGTATGAAAAGAAAAAACGAAGGGTAAAAAAAATTCCCTTATTTGATATAATTGCAGCCCATGATCAAATTTGCATCATTAATGATACCCATAGCATCGGATTCCACTTCAATATAATCAATCATTGCCATATGGGATTATTGAATTTACAAGCTTCCACTCACCTTTGTACATCTTAGCAATTTTGTGAAAGATTCCAGGCCCAGCAACTCTTAACTTTGTCAAAAATCACAATAAGAAGGTGTAAATCAATTGATGTTTTGTTGCTGTAGAAGAGGAATAGTTATGTGGGTACAAAGAGAAAAATTGAAGTCAGTATATATTTTTTAAGTTTTATATATATAATATTTTAAAATGTTTACGAGTCTCATTGCACTAGCTAGGAATAATAAATGGGTATATAGAAGGTTAGAAGTGTTGTTGTTTTTCTTGTTTTCTACTTCGTAAATCGTGATTGAAATGAAACTGAGGAAGAATTCAACTATCTTTTCCCGCCAAAGTGCTTTTATTTATGATTTTACGTGACTCTGTTGTGCTGCATTTTATTAAAAGTTACAATTAGTCCAACAAAATATATTATATATTATATACTTCTATAATATTATAATTTTTAGTATAAGTGGTTGGATTCGATATCGACGGTATTTAAGTATGTTATATGAATTCGATATTTTAATCGATTTTAACCGTTTTAATTTGTCCGAAATTAACTAAGCTCGACCTCGCTTATCCATTTAATTAAAAATTATGATTGGGTTGCTTAGTTTCAAACGGGTAAATTCAAATTGCCCTCTCCTATTTCTACCACTGCTTTTCTTTAGTAGAATAGAATGACTTATCACAATAGGTGGAGAGGATTTTTTATTGTATGGTTAGAATTACATGAATCATGTGAACAGGTTGTAGAGCATGTACCTAACTTAAAACATAATTATTTGAAGGATCAACCAGTTCAAAATGTAGGATAAGAATCAAGGTTATACAGAACAAAGATTATGTAAAGAAAGATAAATGAAGCAATAAATGATTAAGAATACATATTAAAAATATTCATTTTATTAAGTCAAGTTATTGATCGTTGACAAGAAACCTTTTTCGATATACTTATTTGTATTTATATATTCACATGTGCTAAATATTACAAGACAACGTTTATTTGTAAGTATTATTTACAACTGTAAAATAATAAATTTATGAGCTGTCTCAAAAAAATAATATAACATTATACATGTGCACGTAAAATTAAAAAACTACTACTAATTGTTTAAATAGCTTTAATCTTTTAACTTAAACACCTTCAACACTTAAAATTTTTTAAGGTCTTTTTTATATACCCTTTAACCCAAATCATTATATTTGCACTCTTTTACAACTTTACAATTTTTTTTGTTGAAAATTAGTGTCCTTGACTTCCCAATATCAGCATTGAATTAAGTCTCAATCAACCTTCATCTCTTTCTTTAAACCAGCACCAAATTCAGTCAAAATCTTTATTTTTATACTTAATATAATTTCCTTTAATAGTCTCATTTTGACTTGAATTGATACCTATTATGACTTTTTAAATATACTTTAAATTAAAGTTATTTTGAACCTATTATGTATCAATATCTTTCTTGCCGTTGAATAGGTTTCAATATATCTTTTAATTTTTTCAATCAAAATTTTTTGTATACTTAACAAAAATCTTAAGCCATATCAGTTATATATATATATATAAATGCTATTTTTATTTTTATCTTTTCTTAGTTTATCTTTAACCAATATATAAATTTAAAACATTAAAAAGATAAAATTTGATTGTTTTTCAAAATTAAAGTTTTTTTTCCTGCATGTAAAAAAATAAATTTTGAAAATTTTCAAAAAAAAACATTTTTCATTGAAAGTTAAACTTTCATTTGTCCATATTTCAAACAAGAGTATCTTTTATTTTTTATTTCTATATATATATATATATATATATATATATATAAATAGATAAGTAAAAAAAAAATATAATTTAATGTAAAAGGTTCTGAAATTTAATATAATTTAATGTATATATACAATTTAATGTAAAAGCTTCCATATGATGTAATATATCTTTTTTCTTATTTATTAATTAATTACTAACTACTAGTGTTCTTCAAACAAAATATTTAAAATATTTAAAATATTTATTATATTTTTATATTTTTCTTTATTATTTTCAACCTTTTCTATTCTTATGTTTTGGTTAATGAATGTAATCGATAATTTTAATAAAGTGAAATGTTTTAGCAATATTTTTAAATAGTTAATCTCTCGTTGCAAAAAGTTCTATTTAATATAATCATTAATAGGATATGTATGTTATAATATATAAATAATTATTCAAAAATAAAATATGACTTTATCCAAAACAAAATAATCTTACATATAGGAAACTGTCGTTGCTTAAATTTTCAAGTTATATAAATTATATATGATAAGTAACCAAAAAAATTTATATATGATAAATTTATTCCTTAAATTTTTAAGCCATGTATTTTAAAAGCATGGCAAATTAAACCTGCAGTGATTTTTTAAATTCTTTTATACATACCATTATAAATAGTTAAAAAATTAGTAAAATTTGTCTTTAATAAATTAAATATTAAAGATGGAGATTAGAGATGTATCAACAAATTTTCATCCAAAAGAATAAACAATATACACAAATGACCCGGAACCCTCGAAAAAAAATTAGTTTTACTTCATAAACAAAGCATTTAAATCTCCATAACACACTTTTAACAGCTTCCAATTTTTTTTTTCTGAAACACATTCAGAATGCTCTTAATGAATTTTCTGATTTAGAATATTTTGAAAATCATTTTTGGAATTCTAATTTCAATACAAATTTATAAATATTTCGGTATCATATTTTAAAAAATTAATTTAATACATTATAAAATTAGAATTGCAAAAAATTTGACTCTTTTAAAAAATGAATTTTAAAAAATAAAAATATTTAAAAACTGAAATTTGAAAGAATATTTAATATATTTTAAAATTTAAATTAAAAAATAACTTGTACACATTTATGTAAATAACATGTATTCTTCATAGCAAATAATCTAGTTTATGTAAAATCATAAAAAATGTCAAAGTTATTTCTTTAGATTCTAAATATTTAACATAATTACACATCCAAAATTTGAATCAATTAAACTAGATTAATCTATGTTAATTGATTCATATACTTGTGATACACATATCCATATTTTTTTTAGAAAAAGAACCTTTCAGAATAAATTTTTGAATCATATAATTAATTAAAAAACAATATAGAAAATAAAGCTAAGTTGAGATCTAATCTACAAAAATATGCTTATTTTAAAAATAAATTTAAAATATTAGTTTTTTAAAAATATACATCATTTCATTTAATTATATATCTTTTCATAACATATATTTTATATTAAAACAAAAATTAGCATGCCAACTTTAAAGTAAATAAATACATGTTGGACCAAACCCAATACAAAATGGGCTCTGTTTGGCCGACGACATTTCAAAAAAAAAAATCTCTCTCGAAAAAGCATCGTTGGCGCCAGAAACATGCGGAAAGTTCTGGATATCATAATCAATCATTTATAGCAAATTTTAGTGGTGCAACTCATCTAAGTTGCATTAATGAACTTTTTTTAGATTCTACTCTTACATATCATTTTATTTTATATAATATAATTTAAGTAATTTTCATTTTTAGTGGTATAATTTTACAATATTTTATTAAATGAATGTCGTAAGCTACTTTATATTTATAGTTTATAATTTAATTTTAATTTTAATTTTAATTTCTTTTTTATTTCAATTTTAAATTAGTATATACCAAAATATATGATATGTTTTAAATATAAAAAATTTATGAGATTTTAGATTCAACCTTATTTTTTGATCTTGCATGAAAATATATATTAATTTTTATAAATATTTGATTTGAAGAAATTAAATTTTTTTTTAAAATATAACAATAACAAAATTTCGTTAATTTTGCTGAACTGTCTCTATTTAATTGGCCAATCCAATGATTTGATTTTATCCTCAGAATTATTTTAATCCAACGGTAACATGATTTTATCTCATGCTTTCTTTTTCTTTTTTTTTTTCTTCTCTGATTCTCGTTTCTATTTCTCTTCTCTGTTAATTTAAAAACATAGATAGATATAGGCAGAGGAGAGAAACCAGACACCCTAAACTCAACTTCACCTTTACTCGTAAGCTTGTCCAAGTTACGTAAACTAGCCCTAAAACCTCGCTGAATTCTCGAACCGATATTTCAATAGATTTAGGTATTAGTTTTTGCTCTTGCTCTTGTTTTCCCAAGTCGGCAAATTTTAGTTTAGCACACCAACTGTTTGATGCCGTGTCTTGGATCCTTACTCTTGCATTATTTTTTGGGTTGGATTCTAATAATTCATTTACTCAAGTTTCGGCATGTCAGTAATTGAATCTTTACGTAAAGGATAGAATGGGTGTTTTATAGGTAATGATAAAGATAGTACGGTTTAAGTTGTAAGTGACCTGGAATTTTTGGGAATGCTTGGAATTGGAAATATGTGTTGGTATTGGGGATTAGGCATAAAGGAGTCTGATGAAATTAGTCTCTGCATATATTTTTGTTAATTTTGGTAGTTCTTTTTTTTATTTACTTGCTATAGACAAGTAGTCTTAATAGCTCGCTTCCATTTGAATTTTATCTCTACTTTTATTTTATGTAAGTATCCCAACTGTTTGACATAAGGACTCAACCGCATAACACTGGTTTCAGATTTTAAAGAAACTACATATGTGAAGCATTGAAATGGAGTCATTGTTAGTTTCTAAAAGGATGAGGGAGGCTCAAAGTTGAATTACCTAATCTGTAGTTAGTAGTGCTGTTGGTCTTATGATTATCTTCGAGTGAAATAATAATATTTGCCTTTTGATTCTATTTAGACATGGACAATGCGATGAACATAAGTTTGTAATTTAAAACTCCACTCTATGTTTACCCACGGTGAACGAACGATCTTACAATGGTATTAGAGTGAAGATCTAGGCATAAATTTTCCCTTGCTTTTTAATATAAAATTTTGAGAAAATCAAAATGGCACAGTGGAAGCATGGTGCAATCAAATTGTGTTGGGTAAGCTTATAGGAATAATAGGCACATATGAATAAGGCGAGGAGGCTGATATAGGAAGCTTAATCTTGAACCCCTGGTTACTTTGCTCTATGACCTCTATTTTGCTCTCTGAATTTTTTCCTCACCATGGTAAATAATTTTATGCTATTTTCCTGTTATTGTAACTTTCTTGTTAAGAATTTATCTCTATATAAATTGTTCTTTGTTGAAATCTCATGGTTATATTAGGAAGGGTCAAGTGAATGAATAAACTTTTGGAATACAGTTTCGTTTGGGTTCCTTATGATCATGGGTTTCCATAGAGGGTTAGTAGGTAAAAAGGAGGGTAGATGTATGCAGCCTTACTCAAGCTTCGTAATAAATAAAAGCCTTTTACTTAGGATTTCTATAATTTCCAAGATGCTTAATGAACAGACTACAGAGTGATTTTAAGCCAAGCAAAATGCTTTCAAATTTGCAAAATGTTTCTTTAATTGTCATCCAACATGTTTAACTCCTCTGTCTTAATTTTAGTACCATAATATTTGTGGCTTTGCTAATCAAATCTTTGAGTCTCTTAGATTAACTGTAGGATGAGTTTCCTTATTTTCCTCATTATCTCTTAGGAATGATTTCCATATATTTTTATCTCATGATTTGTTTCCTCATTTAGTTAAGATTATGGTTAGTATAAATAAGAGTTAGTAAAGTTTTATAGATAATATCATCACATTATTACATTGTAACAAATCACATCATATCAAGTCAATATTAATTTCAAAATATCTTGTCTCTATTCTCTCCCTCTATACCTAAAACCCTCTAATTTCAATATAGTATCCAGTGATACCATCCTCCACGACCTGTGCTCTGCTGTCAAGTTCCTGAAAATCCAGAGCTCTAATCTATTCCATGCTTTTCTTCCTTATAGCAATCTTCATTTTGCTTCTGCTGCCTGCCACTGTTGTCGCTTTGTCTCGCATTTCCTTCTTTTTGTGCCTTCATTACATAGATTCTCCTTTTCAATGACTTCACCTGTTCTTGCCACTGGCCGTCAGAGATTTCCAATTTTTAACCCCAATGGGAGGTGCACCTCTCTTTGGCCGGCTTGCCTCCTAAGACCCACTGCATTTGGACTATGCACATGCTCTGACACTCATTTACAGTAATAGCAGTCTCATGTTAAATCTTAATGTACCCGCATGTGAGCTCCATGTATTGCTTTCTCAGCTGCTGTTCAAGCTCAAGCTTGTTCCCTTTTTGATCACTGGTAATTCCCCTTTTAATTTGACCATCCCTGTCATGCATATTAGCGAAGGCCTTTTACAAAATCCAAGGCCGCCTTCATTGCTGCTGCACCTTTGGTCAAACTGAAGCCTTGAAAGATTCATTGAGTCATTTCCAGCTAGACCTAAAATTGCCACCGCTGCCTTCAACTGTCAAAATTGACAAATTGGGAGTGCCCATGTTTTTAAAATAGGGTTTAATTGAACAAGCTTAAAGCTTAGTAAGCTTTAGATTGAGAGGAAGTGTTAGATAAGAAGAAAATATCCAATAATATCTCTAGCATATCTTAGATTATCTTTATGGTTTAGTTTTCTTCTTTCCTCATTATCTTTTAGGATTGATTTCCATAATTTATTGTCTCATGATTTGTTTCCTCATTTAGTTAGGACTTAAGATTATGATTAGTATAAATAAGGCTTAGTGTTTTAGGTTTTATAGATCATATCATCACATTGTAAGTGATTTCATATCAAATCAATATAAATTTATAGTATTTTTGTCTCTTCTCCCTCTATTCCTAAAATCCTCATGATTTTTTATTTATGCTCTAGGAATAAATTCCTTTTTTTTGGGGGGGGGGGTGGTAGAATAATAAAATTACTTGGGCAGCACTTTCGACTTTCTATGCTGAAAAAGTAAATAATAGACAATTCTACTTTCTAGGTATGACACTTATCCATTTCACTGCTATGTGGTAATACTGGTGCCAGTTGTCATTTTGTGCTTGTTACTTCTATGGCCTATCGCCGAAGTAAAGCAGGAAACAATTCGGAATTAGGCAGAAATCATTTGAATCCCTAAATGAACCCAAATAACAAGAATTTCATGCATGTCTCAGGACAAGATGGGTGAGATGCAAAAGAAAGACGTTGTTCCAGAGTATAAGCCTTCCGCTGAAGAGGTACTACCTCTACGAGTTTTATGGATATATTCAACTTGTTTTTCTACTTTTATGCATTATTCAACTGGTAATTCATGGAACATAGGTTGCTGTCATTTTCCATTTTGCTATACTTTGAATATTTAAAAAGTAAATGATATTCATGAAGGAAGCACAGAATCTGAATTTTGAGGAGTGCTTGAAACTGCTGAAAGGAGAGCGAGATGAACAGCGCCTCGCTGGGCTGCTTCTGGTCACCAAGTTCTGCAAAGCTGATGATCACTCCTCACTTCGTAGGGCATATGATGCAGTTGGCCCTCACTTTCTTTATCGGCTACTCAGAACTGGTACTCACTTCCTCTTCTCTTCTCTATTCATGTCTAATGTATTCTTGACCCTATCTTTTTTGAATTAGGTATGGGAAGAGGCACCAACAATAATCAGGATGCATATTTAAGCCTATCCATTACGGTTCTTGCTGCATTTTGTCATGTTCCAGAAATTGCTTCATCAGAGGACATGGTTTTGAATATTCCACTTATCTTGGAAATAATGTCCACCCAGTAATGACCCATACTTAATTAAACTGGTTTCATACACCATCAGTCTTTAATTTTAGTTTTGTTTGAGAGAGTGCTTTTCATTGTAAGTTTTGTTAAACCTCTTGTTTTAGGTTTGGCTCATCTGTTCTTGAAGAATGCTATGAGTATTTATACTTGGTATCAACTGCTTCTGAAAGTGGAATCAAGAAATTTTGTGAATCTGGAGGCATTAAGATACTAGCTTCTCAAATTTGTTCTCTTCAAGATGGTAAGATCTTATTATCTATTGGTAATGCTTGCGCATTCCATACTGGAAAATCAGGGACTGAGTGAAACTGTTGTCAGTCACTTTTGAATTTTAGTTTTTTATAATTGGGTAATTAATACAATATATACAAAAGTTAGGTATCCAAAACTGAATCTGTATTATTTATGCACAATGATGTGGGCACAAAGCCCAATATTACACAGTATATGTGAGGAGGAATAATTGTGATGCACATGATTAGATTTAGGAGAGAGGACCGCATAACTAATTGTCTAGTTGACAGTAGTGGATGTGGAGTGCATATTTGTCTTTGATGTCTCCTAGAATTTGTCTCTTGTGTTTTCTTGTATAGCATTCAGTAAGATTAATATTGTCATTCTTCTTTTTAGTATCCATCTTCCTGGTGCATACACATATACATCTACCAACCGTAGAATTGTGAACTTCTCTTCTTAAATTTTGTTTATGCTTCATAATTCACAATAGTCAAACATGATGCAGGTTCACATTTGATGGAAATATCTTTTAAACTTTTGCAATTGATTCTGAGTAGGGTGTCCTTGGACACAATCCAGAAAGATGACTTATCTGAGATCTCAGTTATTGTAAGTGTACTTCTAAATATATAGTGTTAGTTTTTTCTCATTTTGATTTGGCAATCTGTTAAATAATAGTTAGTTAGTTAGCTCCTCTTTACTTGTTAGTTGGAAATAACTAATTAGGTTGAGTTAGTTAAACTGTTGGAGGTTTGTAAAGTGTATAAATAAAGGGCAGGGAGCAAGGGAAGAGGAGGTTAATTTGTGAGAGGATTGGGGCCTTTAGGCATTGGGAGAGAACCAGGTCTCTCGAATACCTGGACTGTTGCTGTTTTCTATTAACTTTCTTGTAATTCTGATCCGGTTCCTTACAGCTGGTATCAAAGCTCCGTTTCTTGGGAGCTGTGGGTACAACTGTGCAATGGGTATCATGAATTGTGAATTGGAAATTTAATTGTGGGTGCTGCAACAACAGATGGAGAATCAACAGAGTTTGGAGGCATCTCTTTGAGAAAGATTGATGGCAATTAAATCTTTGAGAAAGATGAAGCAAGAAATGCAAGAAATTCAGATGGGTAGAGAAACAGATCCAGCAAGATCATGTTCCAAGAAGGATGATGAGGCCTTGTCCGAATGAATGTGGGGTGACAAAAGATTCAAGATTGTTGTTCCTGAGGGTCAAAGGGCAAAGCCTTTATTGATGAGTATGGAAGGACCTTGGAGGCAAGAAAACAGTGGGAGCAAGGAAGTCTTGAAAGATAGAGCAGAATCTTGGGAGCAAGAAAACATACAAAGAGAGGAAGTCTTGAAGGAGGAAGAAGAAAGTGATAAATTGGAAACAGAAACAGAGAGAAAAACAGACAAGATAGATACAGTGGCAGAAGAATTTGATAGGCCTCTGGTGGAGAAGGAACCTCACCAAAACCGTGTCCAGAACTTGGCTTGCTACAACCACATCTTGGGTGATGAAGGAGTGGAGAAAATAAAAGGGAAATCTCTCCCTGGGGCAGAGATGGAGGGAAAATGTGACAGCCAAGAAGGAGTGGTTTGTGAGTACACCAGCCAACCCACCTCCACTGCTGAAAGCACCAGAGTTGAGCTCTTCCATGGAAAAGGATGGGACAACAATCATGGCTAAGCTCTGGCTCTCCCCTATGCTGGTCAAGATTCCATCATCCAAAGCGCAAGAACCACTGAATTTTGTGCCTTGTACAGTGACCAAGACAGTGACAGAAACAGGCATCATTCTGCAATTTCATGACAAAAACGCAAGAGTGTCTGAAAGAATGAGAGCAAGAGCAGCAAATCATTTTTTTTTATGTAATGGGCCAAGCCCAGCAAGTTAGGGAAAAGAAAAATGAATGCAACTTATGCTGTCATATCTCTTGCTGAGAGGAAAAAAGACAAACACATGCTATTATGCTTTAGGCAGTGGGATCC
This sequence comes from Canavalia gladiata, assembly GCA_037954105.1. NCBI lineage: Eukaryota > Viridiplantae > Streptophyta > Magnoliopsida > Fabales > Fabaceae > Canavalia > Canavalia gladiata. The sequence goes on from CM075660.1 coordinate 65,017,146, forward strand.
TGGTAGAATTTTGTCAGCAGCTGTAAGGGTCAAAGGTTCACCTTGAGGACAAGGTGAATGTTTTAGGGGGGGGGGGAGTATTGTTAGATAATAGTTAGTTAGTTAGCTCCTCTTTACTTGTTAGTTGGAAATAACTAATTAGGTTGAGTTAGTTAAACTGTTGGAGGTCTGTAAAGTGTATAAATAAAGGGCAGGGAACAGGGGAAGAGGAGGTTAATTTGTGAGAGGATTGGGGCCTTTAGGCATTGGGAGAGAACCAGGTCTCTCGAATACCTGGACTGTTGCTATTTTCTATTAATAAAGAGTCTTTCTTGTAATTCTGATCTGGTTCCTTACATAATCTTGCATCATGCTAAATAAACATTTATAATGTCTTGGGTGATGCAATATATTTGACATGTCTCTCTCTAGGTGGCAGCAATAGCAAAGCAGTTTGCTGTCTTGCACAATTCCTTGAAGTTTGAAGCTCTTCATCTACTTAATGCCATTCTTTCCTCAAAAGATTCGGTATGCAATCTTGTCTTACTCTGTTTCTGATAGGCTAAGTTCTGAATTAGGCAGTTTTAATTTTGTATTAGGAAGTTATTAAGAAGTTCTTTTTTATAATACTTTTGAATTAGGCTTTATATTATGATGTGACAATTGTAGTGATATATATTTGGGTGACAAACTTATAGAAGGCAATTAAGGTGTCCGGTTGATATTTCTAGTGTTTAGAATGACGAAAATCCATGTTAGGGGAAAACCCTGTTTTTGTTGATGTTTGTATTCAGATCTGGCCTAATAACCAGATTATTTCTATAAATATATTCAGAAGTCAACAGTTTGTTTCAAGTCCAACAGTTTTCTTTAGTCATATGGTCTCTGTTGTATTGATATTCTAAAATAGTTGATGATGAAAGTTAAACTATGGTTTTTGGGATTGTTGACCAAGCCCAGTGGTGTCATATGATTTATGTAGCTGAACTCACCTTGTAGGATAAGGCTATTGTGTTGTTTGTTGGGTTGTCTGTTCCCTGATATTTATCCTGTTGCTGCTGGATAAGAAATTAAATGTTATTCTTGATATTTTAGTCTTTCATTTTACAGTGAGTGTAGGGAAATTGCTTGTGAAGATATTCTGCTCATAATATGAAAATTTTCATATGAAGTGTCTATTTTGGTTTGATGGTTCATATTCCTTGAGATTAACCTGTGAAGCCTACTATGTGGATTAGCCATAATGTTGCATAACTTGAATTGATTTATTTGGATTCTTTTCATGTTGATGGCTTCAAATCTTTATACCTTAACATATCTATTTTCATATACGTACCCTGATTCATTTGCCTTGCAATTGACTACAAGTTCTTGACATTTCCAGTCCCAACTTCATGACGTCTTGCGATTGCTTCCTCAAGATAGCTGGTCACACAATGTCCGCATTGGTATAATGGACATTTTGCAGAATCGTGTTGGTATGTTGAATCAATGTGCTCAATTATATGCACTATGCTATTTTACCTTTTATTTCAGTTTCCCTTTTTTTCCTTCATTAGGATCTTGCATAAAAGTATATACTTGTTGGATGTTGCATGCTGAAAGGTTTAATTCAGCAAGACTGTTATGGTGATTCAAACAAAATAGGTGTTCTTAGCATATAAAAAAGAAGGTTGGGATCATTGTAAGAAGGCTGAAAGAAAAAATTATGGATATAAAGGGGGAGAAAAAAGGAAAAATTGGTGCTAGCATTTTTGGAAGCTATGGACTAGGGGAGGAAACTTTTAAAAATGTGCTTTTTGTTTGGTGTTTAGGAAACGATAATGATTTTGATATGAGTGTTGTAGCTGATAGGGATGATATTGGATGAAGTAGCTATAAGAAATAAGTCGTGCAAACTGAGTGTTGTTTTGATATTTTTATGACAAATAGCCACTCAATTCATTCATCTTTGACCATGGCACTGCACAATTTATGGACTAACTCCTGTTCTCAAGTCTCATGTGTTAGTTTCAAGAAGGTGGCTTGTTTGGGGGAAAGGCTGGTTGTGAATGAAAAGGCACTTCCTCATTACACTTTCATGCAGATAATCTGAGTTTTATAAAGCTAATTAGTGTCCTTGTCTTAATCTACTGCATTATGAGTTTGAATTAAAACAATAAAACACTAAGCTAGATGAATTGCTTTATTGTCATTCATATGCAGCTCCTGCTGAAAGGCTACAGGCTCTCATTTTAGCTGAGTCTATGGTTTCCATATACGGAGAAGATTGGTTGGTTAGCCAAGCAAGCACAAATGATGCACAAGAACCAGCTCCTGCTGACATGTAAGCTGTGCTTGTGAAATGTTAACTTTTAAAGTCATCTGTACAGAGCATTCATTGCTTCATTTTCTCACCCGTTCCTGTTTCAGGTGTCTGTTGCTTGTCTTGGAGCAGTCAAGGGTTGAAATTGCTGTTCTTCTAAATGAGTTGGCCTATTTAAAGTATGAAGCACCTCAACATACCTCAGCTACTTCTGAGGCAATTTTTTCTAAGCGACGTAATGTGGCTGTTGCCTACACTTTGGTTGAGAAGATAATAAAATTAATATCAAATGTTGATGGAAATGATGGTACATCCAAAGAAACTCAATTCACTTGGCCTTTAAATTCTGCTTTTCCATTTTTATGATAAAAGTAATAATGTTGAAAATGGTTCCTTTTCTCACGTTCAGTCAACTTGGCCTTTCTTTGTGATCATATTGTTGAAATGATATTATGAAATATTTTCTACATATTTTAACACATGATGTATGCTGTTTCACATTTTGGGCCACAGACAGCCATTTGAATATATATTTTTTATGTAAAGAACAATTTGTGCAGGAGGGGTTGTGTTCAATTCTTTTATCCATTTTCTGGGGTGATGATTAATGTTGTTGGTTTTAGGTTGGCTATTGTTTTCTCTTCTTAGTAAGCTGTTTTGGAAAATGTATGGATGAGAATATAAATGCATGGCTTTTAAGTACTCTTCAAGTGATACCATGGGATTTGCACAATAATACAATTTTTAAGTATGCTGGATTAATTTTCTATTGTTCGTATAGCGAACTACCAGTGTCAGCTGTCAGCTATGTGGATACTATTTTGGATTTACCTGTATTGCAATTTTGATTGCTTGAGAATGTGATATTCATCTCACATTTTGATACTGGTGCTGACTCTGTTGGAAACATGTCTTTGTGGGTAAGTTCTTGTGAATTGTGTATAATACATCTCTTTGCTTTATAGGAATCCTCCTTGATGAACGCACATTGACAAAGCTGATTCTCCAACTTAATGAGACAATTGCTGTTGTACTAGAGTATTTAGAAGATGCAAAGGTAATGCTGATGATTAATTGTTTAATGTAATTTTAACATTAAGTATTGTTAAGAGTTGTCGGCATCAGATAGTTAGCATTGGGTTATTGAGAGTATACGGCTCTGGCCATATGCACCTTGCCCTGCACTTTAACCTAGTAATATATATACCGAGGGAGACTGTGGTATACAGTTCATCCCATTAACAGTGTGGTTCTCTCCTACTCTATTTACCCTGTTTACAAACATATGGTAGCATAGTATAATGGTGAAATTGTACAGGAACATGGGCAAAAGAAAGGGGATGATTTACTTGCTTCAGTACGGATTATTGGAAGGTATGATGTTTTCCTGTTATTTCGTTCACATTGTTTTTGCTTGGTTTTGGCATTTGATGGATTAGTGCAAGGTGATATGTTGATGTTTCATTCATCCATTGAATGATTTATTTCTAATCATATCAGGAAGGCATCTTTCGGATGGTACACTGATGTTTGTTATTTAAAGGGAATTTTAACAATGATAGACCATTTTAACAAGTTATTCACTTTTTGACTAACTCATAAGGTCAGAAAGTTAACAAGTATATTATTAATGCTTTGACTAAGCTTATGTTATACTGTCAAAAAGCTGCATCAGGAAAGGAAAGATAAAAATTTATTTTCTTAAGATTAATTGTAAATTGTGTAGAACATCTTAAGTTAATCTAGATGGTTCATAGTTGTTTGGCCAATTTTTATCCTCATCCTCCAGAGAAGAGTACTTTTGTTCAAGAACTGACTACTTCAGTAAAGGTACAGGTGTCAGAGTGGTTTTAACTTTTATTGTTAAGATTCCCCTTCATTCTATAGAACTTTGTGCTTGAAGTGTACATCTTGGTAGCACATCAAGAAATAGAGGTTTACAACTCATGAAAGGATTTATATTATTATCCCTTTGAACAATTAGTTGAATTTTTTTTTTATTTAATAACCACTTTCTACATCTTTAAGGTTAAAATTAGAGAGGAAAGATTATGAGCTATTTTTCATCTATTTGTTTCAGCTATCTTGCAGAAGCACCCCTAGCATGCAAGGAGAAGGTTCAAGATCTTTTAGGGTATTTGCTTCTTGTTGAAGGTGAAGATGAACAAAGGTATCTTTAAATAGACTATTGTTTTTTCTTTTTTTTTTTTGTGGGAGGGGGTATTCTGGAGTCTGAATAGCTTTAGCTTAATTTAACTCAATACTGCAGGCCCTTCTATTCTGTCTGCTTTCTGCTACCTATGTTGTCACAAATTACGATGGAGATTGAAGGATGCAAAGCTTTGGCTTCGTGTAAAGGACTTGAGGCTGTAAGTTATTTTCTGGTTCCAATAACATGTAAATCAAGCTTTTGAATGAAATGTAGTGAGGGAGACCATTCAATGTTGTATTGTCATACTTCTCGCCTAATAGGTGCTTTTACTTAGTGGTATATGTGATTGACCATGATCACAGGTATGATCATGTGACAATTGTTTGGTTGAAAAAACATCTATTCTGCCATTTTCTTCAAACCAAGGATATGGGAAAAACTAAAATGTTTTCTTGGTTTTGAAGTTGCTCTATCATGGAATGACATTTTCATCTCACAAAGAAAGTATCCATTAGACATACTCAAGGAATTGGTATGATGAATTGTAAACTTTTTGATAGTCCCATGGATCCAAATCATAAACTATTACCTAGATAGGGGGAACCTTATTTTGATCATGAGAGATATGGCAATTGATTGGAAGCTTATCTATCTTGTTATCACCAGATTAGATATTCTTTTATAGTGGGAGTGGGAAGCCAGTTTATATAATCTCCTCATATTGGACATTTGACTTATATGCTCCAACTTGAAGGGGAGAGTTGGAAATAAATGACAACAAGAAAGGGACCTTGTAATCAGGAAATTTGATCCAAGCTTGGAGCATTTGACTTATATGCTTCAACTGGAAGGGGAGAGTTGGAAATGAACAACAACAAACAACAACTAGTGTTCTTAGGATATAGTAGATTAATATTGGTTGTATCATTTATGTACTAAGGGAATAGGATGCTTATCATTTACATTTTAAAATAAGTTGTTTTTAAATGTCTTTTCCTCTACATTTTTTTAAATGTTGCAATGGCTTCATTGAACAGCACTACTAATAAAGTGATTTTTTTTTTGTTTGGCTAAATATAATGGATCTATTTTCAGGTGATAGATTGCCTAGGTAAATTAGTTGGGCCAAATGCTTTTATGGCTGAGGATAATGGTCGCATTGTTTTGGCATGTGATACAATAATGAACCTTTTATTGAAGGTAATGTTCTTATCATAATAACTAGCCTTATAATCCATATTGTTTGTGCAAAATCTTGACATAAGTTGAACCTTTTTTACGTAGAAAGACACAGTTCAGATGGTGTTAGATGAATCAGCTATTGTTGATCTTCTTAAAGCTTTGGCATATTGGTCAGGTACCATAATTGTTTGTAACCGTTAAAATAAGTATTTTCATTGTGCACTACTATATGACTATAGTTTTCTTGTTCATCAACATGCTTGCTTTGAAAAGTGATGGGTGCTTTGATGCAAATGGACTGGCATGTATATCTTACTGCTAGATTTCTGTTCAGTTTTTGGTATATATGTTTGAGAAATAGCTTTAGGGTCTGTGAAGATCTTAGAGAAGATAGTAGAGAGAATACTTTGTGAAAAAGAGAATGAATTGATTGAAAATTGATTCTTCACTGCAAAGGTGTATATATATAGAGATAGGGTCTAACTATAGTAACTGAATCTGTTACTGGAGTCATCACCTTCCTCATAATATAAACCTTTTTAATTAAAGACCTCCTATCAGAGAGTGAAGATAATTTTTGGCAATTAAATCTCAAAGAAAAACATGAAAATCAAGTCTTACCAAGGGCATTGTTCAATCATGCTAAGATACTATAATCATTAATCTAATCTCAAAAGGGGAGAGGAAGTAATCTTGCAGCATTCTTGTATGTTAGGATTTGAAAAAATGTAAATATTTTCTTGTATTTCATGTGGCTATGCTTGGTTCAGTGCTTATCATGTGTGATTGGGCCCCATGAAAAAATGATTTTCGAAATTGGAAAAATCCTAGTAGATGGGAATGGGATTAAATGCTTCTGTATGCTTAGAAACTTGTAATCGTGAAAATTTTATGGATGCTAGTGACTGATCCATATACTGTTGATTTTAACCATGAACATTAATTCTTAATGTTTATCTGCTTATTACTTTATTTATTAAATTGAAATTATGGAGTAAAGCATGTATCTTAACTTTGTTTCTGAAACATGGTTTGTAGAAAATACTAATGAAATGTCAAATATGATGATGGCTTCAAGCATTTGTTCCCTGGTATTTGATTACACATCAGAAGAAGCTCTTTTAAACTGTCCCAATTTCAACCATAGTACTCTTAGCAGTCTTTATCGGCTCATTGCAAGATGTCTGACTTCATCAGAACAGGTGAATTGGGACTTCCCTTTCATTATTATTTGTAAAATAAATTTAGTCCAAGTTGTATCGCTGATTCAGAAGATACTGTTTGCCGTTGCAAAGCATTTGTAGGAATCAGCAATAAATGATTTTGCTTCTATGATATCACTGCTTCTGTTGTTTATAAAAGTAATATTTCCTAAAATATTCTTCCTTTGTTATCTCATCTCTCTATGCCAGCACAAACTTTTTTGCCATATTTATCTTTATGTTTGATGATTCTAATGTGCGACTATTCACTCCAAATAGCACAACGGGTTCTATAGAAATCTTTGGTGATACGATCCTTCCTTTAACTTTGAAAACCCTTTGGTCTCTTTTTTTATCGTTTCATCACATCACATGCACTTAGTGTGACCTAATGTTTTCATTAGAACTATACATATTGCTGTATGTCTGCGTGTCACCACCTAAACCATTTCCTGTGATCTTAGATGCTGCTAAATCATTACTTTGTGCATTGAAGTGAAGAAAGATTTTATACATAATTGTGAAGTATTTACATATCAAAGCATCAAATTGCTCATTCTTGGCCGCAAATTTCTTCTGACTGTTAATTTTAACAGTTGTTTCTCTCCGTTGTTGAATTTGATCTCTAGGTCTTGCATCTCATCTTCTAAAACTATACTGCTTGTAAAATAACGTTTAAAAAAAGTTTATGTGAACTCCACATACATTATACTTGTACATCTTATCATGCATTGGGTTTGATACTATTTCCTTCTGCCCTGCATTGTTTTGTTCATTTACATTTACTCTTCATATCTAAAACCAATAATAAATTTCTCGAAAGCTTAGGTGACATTTGATTTGTGAAAATGTTCTGTTTTTATTTTTAAGATTTACAAAAAAGGCCATCTTGTTTTCATTGTTTTCTATTTTTAATATTTTGCACAAGAAACGGTGAAAATAAAAAAATTGTTTTCTGGTACAAAATTTGAAAATAGGAAAATGAAAATAAGGTGTCATTTTTATAAATAAAAATGAAAACAGAATGTTTTCTCAAACCAGACATTGCCTTATTGCTTGCCTCCTTGGACCCAAACGAAGCCATTGTAATTACTTCTTGAAGTCTACTCAAGCAACATTTTATGTTAGCAGTGGTGAACTAGATATTTTTATTTTGATTTCATAATTACCTAACACTTGGTTGTTGGTTGTAATCTATTGCAGGATACTAAAGCGGATATGGATCTTTTCGAGATCATCTCTGCAGGTGAATAATATGTTTACTGTATGCTATTTAAGCGCTCAAGACTTCTGAAGTAGTTTCTTCTTTTAACTCTAATGGTTGTGCAGGTTTCTCTCGATGGGCTCATCGGTATCCCCATTTCAGAGAGGCAGTCAAGAAATGATTTCGATGTAGATTAGTTGTATGTGGATGCTTTATACAGAGGATTAAAGTTCATGGTTTTACTAATCAGTGTCTGTTGTTTGAGCCTCTCCTTGCCCCAAACCGGCTAAATAGGGACCGACCTTTTTCTCCTGGGGTAGGAAAATCCTGAGATTGCTGCAAAAATGTCCTGTCTTAATTCATATGCTGTGAATAATCTGACGACGATCATCAAAAGTAGGAGGGCTGTGAATACGGAGGACTTGTGTGACGCCCTTGCTTAATGCAATATATATATATATATATATATATATATATATATATATATATATATATATATATATTCATTTTAGCACCAGATAGAAAATCAACATTATATATTTGTCTGTAATTTTTGTTCCATTATTTTTTGGTAGGCCAAGATAACCTTTGTAGTCCATATAGTTTTTGCCTGTTAGGTTGGCTAGAAATTTATTGGAAAAAGACTGGCTTAAGATTTTAGTTCATTAAAAACTTGTAATTCTTATATTTGGTCCTTTTATTTGAAATTTTTTCCCAAACGATCTCAATCTTTTTCGTTAATTTGACTTGCCTAAGAGCAAGAAGAAAAGATATTCTAGAATAAGGTTAGCCTAAGTTTAATTTCTTAAAAAATTGTAATTTTTATAGTTGGTCGTTTAATTTTAATTTTTTCTAACAAGTATTTCATAAAACATTTTTCTTTTATCTAATAGCCACATTCTTAATTTTTTGTTAGTATTCCTGTTTTGCTTTCTTTTCTCCTTTGATCGATTTAATATCATCAATTTTTTATTTAATTCTTCTAAATATAATAAAATTTTCATTTGGTCTTAATTTAGAAGAATTCAATGAAAACTTTATAATATTTAGAGGAATTAAATAAAGTTTTGAAGAATAAGCTTATACAGCCAATAAAAATTAAAATGTAATAATAATAATTTAAAGAAATTAATTGATATGTTGTTACGTAGGTTCAGTTTGGGATAGTAAAGATTTTTTTTTTTTAATTTTTACATTAAATTTAAAAATAAATTAAAATAATTTTTGAATTGGTTAATATATTTTTAAAATTATAAAAAAATTCTGAATAGTCTTTAATTTAATTTTGTTTTCATTATTATCATGATTATTAAATTATTATTATAATATTAAACTATTTTACTAATGTAATCATCAACATTATCCTAATGTTATCCTATTGTAATTATTATTATTATTATTATCGAACCAATATCATTATATATTTATTATTATTACTCTTACAAAATTATTAATATTATTATAATTATTATTGCAATCACCATTATTATTATTATTATTATCATATCATCATTACATTTATAACCATCATTATCACTATCATCATTATAACATTTACAATAATTATATTTAATTTATAATTTTTATATATTTAAATTTTTATTATTTTAGAAGTTTTATTTTTAATTTTTTTTATTAATAACTTTAATTAATTTATTTTGAGTAGGTTGATAATGAAGAGTAAGATAAGTGAATTGATTAGTTTTTGCAATAATTTTTTATAAACTAGTTGAAAATTTAAAACTAGATTTAATTTTAAAATTAAAAATTAAAAACAGTTAGAAAACAAAAAATAGAGAAGAGAGACAAAGTTGATATAAGAATAAGTTTGGCATCAATATCATTCAATCTTGAAGAGTACACTATATACGGTTTTACTACGAACAGAACCTTAACAATGCTATAGATTTACATTGTATATTATATCATTTGATGAATTTGACACCAATACACCCACTACCTCGATGTGAAGTGTTTAACGTATGATTGGGCAGCAATGTAGAAACATAACATGTAAGTGTATTAAAATTAAAATCATGAAATTAATTTTATCATATTTACTAAAATCTGAATCAAATATACTTAGTAATCTCTTGTTTTGTCTATAAGCTAGAATAGAATACAACGCCAACCCATTCCAAGTTTAAACTCCTATTTGAGTTGATGAATACATAAGTTATATAAAAAGAAAAAAGGTGCTGCGGATGGAACAATTCCTATTTTTCCTTGGAATCGATGTACTAAAATGTTCAAAAGATGTACTCCAATTGATCGATAATATTTTCTTCGCTTATTCAGAAGAAAATTGAATTCGACTCCTTAAATGTTCATTCAAGTACATCGTCAGAAAATGACGTCCTTTACTTAATTATTTTCTTACTCATGTTATTGATGATGTTAAGAGAATCAGCAGTGCAAGATATGTGGCAGAAAATTCGATTCGATAGATGCTTTACATGGCAGAAAATTCCAAATAAAGCATTTAATAAGAATCCATAATGGGAAAAAGCGTTCGCCTTACCAATGTGATCAATGCGGCAAAAATTTTGAAATGCAAAACCAATATGCTGGTCATATGAATGCTTACGATCGGATGATTTATGGGTCACCTCCAAATGCAGCATTTCGACCGAATGCACCTTCCAATGCAGCCCCCAAATGTTCAGCATCCTCTAAATGTTCTACTTTTGAAGCTGAACCTAAACCTTCTGTCTATCAACTTGATCTCACTTCCAGAGAATATAGCCACTACAACGTTAAGACATTTAAAATTATTTGTAAACAAAAATTTAATTTTTCTTGTAATTTCACTTGATTAATTTAAATCCCATACTTGATTTTCAATTTCAACAATATAAGTACGATTTTATTTCATAATCCATCTAACTTGTTTATAATATATGTCGTTGATTCCGTATTGACAGAATGAATATGACCCAAGAAGAACCCTCCACCCAACATCTTGAAGACATCAGGATAGCTTGAAAAACTTGGAAACTTGAAAACTGACTTGAACATTTTGTAAGCCGTTGTATTTTCCTGATTGGTATATATATTATATATACGTGTAATGGTATAACCGGATTAGTATAATACATTATGTTGGAAAATACTTTAAGAAATATGTAATACTAATCAAAGGCAAATATTTCAATTTATATAAAAGACCCAACATAAGCAAAATACCTTCTGTTTAGCTTTCAGAGCCATCCTTGACTGAGATCTTTCCCAATACTGAATTTACGAGAGGAGATCAAAAGATCTAACCTGTAGCCAAATTCCAAGGGTTCAATTTTAGCATATAGGACTACATTCTTTTTATTGATACATACATATATTCCATAAGGCAAATTAACAAAACCTTGTCAGAGCATTTAAATATGGAGTTTGATACATCTGACGAACTCCATTCTTTATTATTAGCTGCCATCTCAACAACGGCTCCATACATGATTTGAGGAACATCTACTGGACCACTAGAAACTGCATAAAGTTCACCAAGTTAGAATAAAGTAACATGTGTCTTTCAGTCCAGTAGCCTGGGTCAAAAGAAAAAAAACTGAGCATCTAATGCTTCGTACCAGCAAGAATATTGCTCCCATCCAACATAGGGAGACTCCATGAGAAATTTGAGTCAGCAGGGGTGATGCATAATATGTTTCCACTATATTGATGAAAATGTAGAGTTGATCAAAACGATTTCTATAAAAGGTTTGCACAAACAGAACAAAAAATGCAATCCTACTGTTTGTTACCTCAACACATTGATGGAAAGCAAAACTTGACCGCTGTACCAGACAGAGGATACAATTGAAGTGCAGCCATCAGCCTCAGCCGTGTAGCCAGTACAAAAGGCAAACAACTAGCTCCAGCAGAAAGCCAGACTAGGTAAAGCTCCAATCATGCTTTTCTACCTGATGTAGGCTCCATCTATAATTCATCGCATCTAACCATTTGTATAATGATCTCCTTCAAATACACATGAGAGTGCCAGCATCCATTCTTGCAAACCACGAGGAGCATCCCTCTTCACCATTACTTCTAACCTGCCAACTGCCTCCTTTGAAACTCCATAATTCAGCAAAACATGTGCAAGAGCTCTGAATGTAACATCATCTGGTTGGATGCCAGATTTTATCATTTCCTTGAAAGTCTCTGTAGCTTCCCTTAGCCTCCTATCCATAGAATACAAGCCAACCACGTTATTATAACTCAATAAATCAGTCAAGAGTCCTAGTTTTCTCATCTGTGTTGCAATTTGAATGGCTTCATCCAATCTTCCGATTTTCTTGTACATACATAACATCATTGCATACGAAAACTCGTTTGCAACTTCATTATTCTTCAAGCTCTCAAATATCTCTTCTGCTTGTTCAACCATAAGTCGCTCAGTATAAAGATCAATCATACAATTAGAGGAAAATACAGAAGGAATTTCATCTGATGATTGAAGTAACTCATATGTTTCTTGTGCTTCTTTCAGGTAGCCTACTTTAGTATACAACTTTATCAAAGAGTTATATATAGCAGGATTCCCTGGAAAGCCTGCCTTTCTCATTTCATCAACATAATTGATAACTTCTTTAACACTTCCAGCATCAGCAAAAGCATTGATCAAAACACCATAAATAATGACATCAGGCTGCACAGCATATCCAAGCATCTCCTTGTATAACTCTCCTGCCATTTCCAATTGGCCTAACTTTGCAAAGCTTGATATCACAGCACAATATGGCACACAGTCACTCACAAGTCCTGCCTCCTGCATTTTTTTAAGATAATGTTTTGCAATGTGCGGCTTGTCAGCACTAGCCAAAATATGTATGAGAGAACTGTAGCTACATTTGTCGGCAACAACACCAAATTTTTCCATACAATCAAACAATTGACATGCTTTATCAAAGCATTTTCCAATCCCATAAGCTTTAATCATCACATTAAACTCAAGGACACCGAGCTTCTTCTTTTCTTTGCAGCAAAGAAAGACTTTCTCTGCTTCTGATGTGTAACCTTGCTCTCCATATGCATCAATGTTGGCAGAATAACAGTCAGAAGAGATATTCCCAGTTAGGTGAAACCTCCAGAACCACAACCATGACTTCTCAACCTTACCCAATCCTACATACATCCTGGTCAAAGCAGATTGGGTGAATTCATCAATCTCAAGGCCCCTTTCATCCATCTCTCGTATGAGCTCTTCCACTTTTTGGACCATTTTCCCTGTCGAGTATGCATACAAGAGGGTACGATAAGTCACAAGGTCTGGCTCAAGGCAGGCCTCTTTCATCTCTGCGAGATATTTAGTGGCCAAGTTGATATTATTATGTTTAATATAAAGAGAAATGAGGATGTTATATGTCCGTGTGTCTGGTGAGCACTGAAACGCTTCCATTTTCTTGAACAGCAAACAAACTTCCTTTAGTCGTCCATGGTTTCCATACAAGTGAATCATTGTGTTGAGTGTCACCGTAGTCAGGGCTACACCTTGTTTGATCATCCTAGCAAAAGTTTCAGAAGCTGCTCGCAGATAACCAGCCTTCCCATATGTGTCAATCAAGGTATTATATGTTTGAGAGCTTAAAAAAATATTGGTATGTGATGCTTTATTGTCCACTGAATTGTGATTAATCCCTAATCTCAAAACTTCACCTCTTGACCATTTCCTGAAAAATTCTTCAGCTTTTTGGAACTCCCCGGCCCTCTTATGCAATTGAACAACAATCCCCATGGTGACTTCATCAGGTTCCATCCTTTGACTTTGCATCCTCTGAAGCCAAGCAAGTGCTTCTTCTTGAAGTCCAGCTTTGGAATAAACATCAATCAAGGTTCCATAGGTGGAATTCACAGGTGCAACCCCTTTTGCACTCATTTCACTCCACAAACTTTCCACAAGGCTCCATTTCCGCGCTTTGCCAAGTATCCAAAGCATTATGTTGTAATGAATCACGTTCAAGTCATAGGAATCCTTCTTCTTGAACCATTCGAAAATTTGCAAGGCCCTCGGCCAAGAAATCTGTGCCTTCAGAAGAATGCTGATTTCCTTGTTTGTGAGAGTCTCCTCCCATTGTCTTAGAGCCTTATCCAAATCCTGAATGGTGTTCAAAGCGTGTAGAATTGAGGGAATGCGTCCACCGTGAGACACCCATTTCGTCGAACACCTGGAGTGCTGCTTGTTTCGCTGTAAGACTGACCCGTTATAGCTCCTATTCTTTAGAAGCCCAGAATGAGCATTTTTATCTGAATTAAGTTTGTCTGGTCGAGATTGGTTGGATGAATGAGGCAGCGCGTGACTGGGTTTATTGGGAATGGATACAGTGTTTTCAAGTGAAGCAGGAAGTGCGTTGATGATACCCAAAAGATTGGTGTCTAAAAGATGAAGCTTTGGGAGCATTTCCCCCTCCAACGTGACACAAAACAGAACGATAGGAATTTGCTCACCCAACTCTTTGCTTTCGAATCGGATTATGGTTTTCTATCCTTTTCTTTTATCACATTTTTTAATAAAAAATTTCTGATATGGGCAGAGTTGGCTTCGTCACATAGAAATTTATTGGGCCTAGCCATTGGCCCACAAACCGCTACATAGCCCAAATGGTATGCTTCGCTTCCTCCTAAGGATATTTTTTTTTTGTTTTAAATAGAGAAATTCAAACTACTCTTATTTAGAAAGAATGATTAAAATATTCTATTATTTTGTTTTTTTTTCAAATTTTTATTTATAACTTTTTTCTTGCATCATTTTTCTTTTAATAATTATTTATTTTTACTTAAAAATTCTTAGAATTTTAAAATTTTTATCCAAACACAGGGTTAAGGTTGACAGATTGAAAGAATTAAGCTATTACAGAAAACGAATAAAATAATGTTTTAATATTCATAAATTTTAACTTAGAAATGGGGAAGTGTTTCCATCTAAGATTTCATATTCTCATTTTAAAATTTTACGCTCCACAGGACATACCGACAATGAAAGAAAATAGTAGAGGACAAGATAAAGAACATGAAAAGTTGAAATTTTATCCACTGTTGGTGTGATATCTACAAGTTGTATATGGATTTTTGTCCAACGGGTAACAGCTTAGCTTCATGTTTGTCCAATGCTAAAGCTTATATTTCCTTCTTAAAATATATCGTACTTCTTCTTTTGCAAAATTGATGTGCAGAATATTTACCCTTTAAAGGTGCCTGATTAACATGTTGCGGATCCTTGCCTTGGTCATTGGTGGTGACAAGACTGTGATAACCTCACTACTTGGAATCAGATGACGAATGCAAGTGATTACTTGGTTAAACTTAGCTTATTTTAAAGAAATAACTGCTTACTTGGTTAAACATTTCGAGAGAATTTTTCAAAAATATGCAATTTTCTTTTAGATTTAAGCTGATTCAAATATGCTAGTATTTTGATGAGAAAATACCATTACCCCTTTATGGAGATATTTGCCCTAAAATTTTACCCAAAATTCTTATTGTGGACATGTAATGTTGATGTCTTTGGATGATCGACACGAAAAAATCCTCCTCAGTTCACCCAAATCTCAGAAAATAACCGATAAATAAATAAATAAATAACGGAAACGCTATTTTATACTTAACTATTCAGTGTCTTTGTTCTTTTCATAACCCAAAGCAACAATTTAACCTTCGGTGAATGCCTATTTCAATAAAGAATGCTCCACTTTCTTTTTCAAATATAAAATACACTATTCTCCAATAGCACATTTAAGTCTCATGATTCAGTACTGGTATGGAAATGCTGCTCATTTGCAATACTTGTCGAACCACATGCCAATGTTAAGGTAACTTTCAAAGTCGGATTGTGGCCTGTACAAAAGTTAAACCAAACTATATTATCAAATTACATTTCTCCTTGGATGGAAGTGAGATGTTTATGTAAGATTTTCTTTACCTTTCAATTCCATGAACATCATTTGGAAACACGATGACTTTAACCTGAACTCCTTTCTCTCTTAAAGCCCGAGCATACTACAGATTTAAACAACATGGTTTTCTCTATCATACTGTTCTAGTTTATAAGGCAATCACCTAAGAGTTTGCAATTATTTATTGAAGCTCATAATTTGAGAGTGAATCATAATACTTACTTGCAGTCCAGTTGAAATCGGAACGCGAAGATCTTGAGCACCTAGTAGAAAAAGCGTTGGTGTTTTTACCTGCAGATTTCATTAAAATTTAAATCTGTAATGCAAAAATTTAACAGCAAGCTGTATGAAAGATTATAATTATAAATAGTATTATAAAATAAAGTAGCATGTAGTTTTAGTACAGCGGACTTCTTAACATTGAAACCCGTTTTCTGAGTACAATAGTAATCAAGCAATTCCAAGGAATGAAAGGAAAAAATGAATGAAATAAAATAAAATTCCAAGCAAGAAACGTTTCAATGCCAATAAAAAATTATAATAGTTCATACATTTGCTCAAAATATTCCTTGATGTTGAATTACAGGCTTGAAGGGATTATTGTTATAAATAAGTGCTTATCCAATTGTTATTTTCTAGTTGTTAGGAGCATACTTAAACTACCGAGCAAGATTGATGCAATTTAATATTTCAAAACCTAATTTTGGAGTACAGACCTTTGAGAGGTGTGAAATAGGAGACTTGTTATAGAACAGAGTTAGATCCTCCGCAGAAGGTGCTTCAGTAAACTTATCTCTCCCTTTGGTTCCGTAAGTTTCCACGTAGCACCAATCAGGGATATCAGATGTACCAACCATCAGTGCAACGTTACAAACAGGATTTCTAACAGCTGCTGCAACAAATTTCTCGGGTGCCTACAGCAATCAGAAAGACATGATAAAACAAAACCTTAATAAAGTTGTAGAAGCCAAACTTTAAGTAGGCATATCCACGCCACTATTAAAGTGAATATTTATTATGCAAATTGCATTAATTGCTAAGATATATATATATATATATATATATACAGACACCCCTTTTTTATATTAACCAAATATATGCATGTCAAAAGAAATTTTCTAAATTCTTTAATACTATTGTTATTTTACTTTTAAATCCTGATTGCCAATTAAATTCCAAGATGCATTTATTGTTTCATACATTAACTCTAATTGTTGTAATAGTTCAACAAAAATGCAAAGAACGTAACCCCATTTTCCTGAAAATGTTCAAGAAATTTTTGACATGAATAAATGTTAGGATTCAAACTCCCTTATTTCCAAGTGCATATATGACATCATAATTATTATTGTTATTTTCATCATCAATCACCTTGTATTTGAATGGAGAATTTTAGAATTCTGGGATTGTTAAATAAAAAATGAGTGAAAATTAAAAAAAAGAATGAAGTATGAGTTACGAATAATCATCAAAAAAGAACTAAGCACAATAGATGATTTTTGAAAACTCTCTAAATAGATGTCATTTGAAATTTCTTCTATTTGACATAAAAACTATTCAAATAAAACTCAGGTATTTTTAAAACTTTTTTTCTTATCATCCAAATATATATAATTTGGCAATTTAAAATTACTCTACCCAAACACAAGGTCAAAGAATAAGAAAAATGACTGCTACTAAAAATAGATAAGCAGCCCTCAGCACCATAAGCTACTAATTCCGTGACTGTCCAATCTGCAGCATAAATAATTATGTGAACCCCTTTTAAAAGTTATTTTCACAATAAATAAAAGCTCAATTGTCACAATAAATTAGTGTTACAATTTGCAAAAGTGATGAGATAAAGGAATTCTATAGAAAAATATATGCATTAGAATTCAAAAGCAACAGTACGAGGTCTTATTGCACCTGGCCAATCAAGTGGGTTGTCAGAAAGCCACCATGTGAGCCACCGAGCACTGCAATCTTTGATGGACTGGCAAGTCCCAAGTTAATGACATGATCAATGGCAGCGAGTACATCATTGACATCCTGCATATAACAAAACTAAGATCAAGATCCAACCTCATAAAAAATATAACTTGCTTACAAAGGAGAGCTGTAGTCAGATAATTATAAATAACTCTAACCAAAGAATTTAGAAATTTTAGAGAAAAAAAATACAAAAAATCACAAGTACCTGAGACCCAGCTTTCCCTGGAAGAGATTGTAAGGCTTCCTCACCAAATCCCAAAGAGCCTCTGAGAAATATTATCATGTAAGAAGCTTAAAAGTGGACTAGTACTATACATCATCTATAATTGGATTTCTAAAGAGGCTTTATGCACTGTGGGATCATACAGGCTATCACATAAAAGTGCTGGGAATATCATTTTTTTTTTACGTGAAAGCATTAAGCATAACAAACTTATGGATAGAATATTGAGGTTATGTTAGTCTTAAGATAGCAGTCTTTGGCTTGCACAAGTACTGCCAGCACTCAACCTCATTATTAGTATAAATAGGACTAATAGGATAGGGTATTGGATCACCATCAATCTAATCCTATAATTCAGAGCATCATTTCTATCTCTTGTCCCGTTTAATCTACCCAAACCTATAATATTAACACTTATAAACCATATTATACGGGAGGATATGTTGCTTAAAAGGCTTATGCTATAATAAATGATCTACAACAAAGAAAATGAAATGCCATTGAATAGATTAATAAATTTCAGGATGAGGCTAATAGAACATCATTCGGAAAAATTAAGCTTTTGATCCAAACAGCTGGATTACAATTCATTATTTACAGGATGTATCAGTTTAAGCCATCTTCAACAATCACATACTACTTTAAGTAACAATATAACTCAAAGCTACAACAGCAAAAGGAGCCCCTCATGTTGAAGTTTTGAGGATCTAAGATGAATATGTTAGATCTCCATTACTTGTTAGTTGGGGTTCTGTTTTACAATCAATAATTAGTTAGGTTAGTTGTTAATTTCTGTTAGTTAGTTGGGTTGAGGGATAGAGATGAATCAAGGATGTTTGCTTATAAATAACAGAAGAGGTTAAGAGAAAGGAGATATTGTCATTTGAGCGGAATTTAGGACCTTTTGGCATTGGGAGATGCAGACCCTTGAAGTTCTGCAGAGTTCTATATTTGTAATTGAGGTTTATCCCTATTTCTTCTTAATAAGACATACCCAGTTTCTTACAGAATACAATAAAGGCTTGATTTTTTTTGGTTCTGTTTGTCATAAACAAAAACCAGAGAACTTCATGTCTTGAATTTTATGCTTTTTGACAGAGATTAAAAGTTTATATCAAAATCATCATATAAGCTGTATGGTTTTTCCACTCCACCCAGTGCCAAAACCTGACCATCAAGTTGGATTTCTGAAGTCCAACAATAAGTACCATCCAGACATGGGTTTCTACATCTGTCCCACATTATGGTCAGGAATTTTCAGACTTCAAAGAATAAGATCAATTAATTAAGATTTGAACTGAATTTTTTTTTTTTGAACCAGCAAAATATAATAGCATTATAAGAATACCAGAAGTACTCAAAATTACAGAATCAAGAATAACCTATCTATAATATGGATAGGTAATTCTATACTAAGGAAGATTTGAACTGAATTGACACATGAAAAGTGAAAGCATCCATAGCCTGAATAGTTCATCGGGGTTCTAGTTCTCTCTCTTTTGTCAAGTTCATTCTTCACTTATTTTCACTTGTTCTATGTATGCCTGTTTTACCAAACGATTATTATGTTTCAAAATATTCCTAATCCTAAAATGGACAAGGCTTTGGCTCTTGCTTCCTAGTAATTTGATGTCTAAGAATAATGCTTTGGCAGGAAAATGGTTCTGGAGATTTCCTTTGGGACCTCATTAACTTAAATAATAGAGAATTTGTCTCTTTTTTGGTCTCCATGACTCTAATCTTATGTCTTATGTTCCCTTGGGTCAAATAAAAGGATTTGGTTTCTTGATCCTTTTGCAATTTTCTCATGCAAATATATTTTCAAATTTTGAAATTAATTGAATAGAGCTACCTGCTATCTTGATAAACTCCTTTAGAGGTCCAAAGCTCCCTCTAAAGTCAAGTCTACTATATAGACTATTTTTGCTTAGTAGAACTAATACCAATTACTGATGAAGTAATGCAGGCCTATAGAATACAGCTAATTCTTTCATGTGTTACACACGGAGTGGGTTCAGAATCCCTAAAAATCTCCTTGCAATGATCTGGATCAGCCTCAGCGCTCAAAGAAGAATCCATCTCTTAATCAAATACTAAGTAAAGAATCAACCATAATATAATGGAATACATCAAACTTCTGAATTTAAAACATATGGCCTTGACCAAATGCTTGGGCACCAAGGAGGACATCATTTACCTGTAGTTTACAATCAACAAGCTATATCCAAGTGAAGAAAGATAAGCCAATGACTTTGAAAAGCTGGTCAATAAGACGGAGTGAGGTCCTCCGTGAAGAACCACAATTAATGGATCACATGAGTCACTTTTCTTAGTTTTTGATGACACAAATATGGCTTCATAAGGTTTACTAGCACCTGAAATTGAAGTTGAGATTTGAGATAACAAGCAAAAGAACACCTCAAGAAAAATTTGAGTATAACCTTGTGTTGTACAATCAAAGAGCAAACACATAAAATGTTTTTATCATCTAACTCATTAAATAACTTCAATAATGATATAACAAGAACTACATAGTAACTTTATGTTTTAATGTTTATTGATGGTTCAGCCACACTTAATCCTGCCATCCATAAACAAAAAAGTCTATCAGTTCTACTTAAGTTTGTCGCTCTTCATCTTCCATTGTTTTCCACTTTATAATTTAGCTTTTCTAAATTTCCATTTCTGCACCTTTATACAGATTAGCCTGATATTATTATCTTATGCAACAATCAGAAACTCTTTTTCTTTACTTTTGATGGAGGGCAGTAGGACTTGACAGTAGAAAGAATACGTTCCTCATATTCCACAGTACACAACTGTAGATACTCAACAAAATTATTTTGCAGGGTTTCTTCCTTTCTCCTTCCTTGGCTGATTACTTATTAATTGGTTCTGTTGCAGAACTATGACAGATGCCAAGCACCACATAATACTATGAAAAGTTTATTCCAGCAATTTGTAGTATTCAGAACATAAGAGCTACATTACGATAAATCTATGCATTTAATCTAACCAATAGACCCAAAATAAGCGAAAAACCTTTTGTTAAGATTTCAGAAGCATCCTTGACTGAGATCTTCATCACACTGAATGTGCGAGAGGAGATCAAAGATCTAACCTGCAGCCAAATTCCAATGGTACATTTTTATCATATAGGACAACTTTTTTTAATTGATATACAAATAATCCAAAAAGGTGGATTAAAAAAACCTTGTCAGAGTATTTAAATATGGGATTTGATACATCTGACCAACTCCATTCTTTATTATTAGCTGCCTTCTCAACAATGGCTCCATACTTGATTTGAGGAACATCTACTGGGCTGCTAGAAACTGCATAAAGTTCACTAAGTTAGAATAAAGTAACATGTGTCTTTCAGTTCAATAGTCTAGGTCAAAAAAAACTGAGCATCTAATGGTGGGTACCAGCAATAATATTGTTCCCATCCAACGCAAGGAGACTCCATGAGAAATTTGAGTCCGCAGGGGAAACACGTGATATTTCTCCGCTATATTTGATGAAAATGAAGAATTGATCAAAACAATTCGCATAAAGGTTGCACAGACATAACAAAAAATGCATTCCTACTGTTTGTTACCTCAACACATTGATGGAAAGCAAAACTTGACTGCTGTGCCAGATAGAGGGTATAATCAAAGTGTAGCCATCAGAAAGCCATGGATCGCTTAGGATACTTGAAGAGTAAAGCCCAGGGAAGCTTCCATCCTCAGCACACAGCACAACTGGGATCTTAAAAAGTTGATACAGAAGAAAAACCAGCAACTTTAGGATGAAGTTTGGGAGGGGAGAAAAACACTTGTCATGTAGTGAATAAAAACAAAAGGAAAATTCCATGTTCATGTTAAAGGTAATTTGGAAAATATAGCAATAAGCTCACAGGTCGGTCTTGATGCTGCTTCAGCCATATGAAAAGCTGAAAAATGATCTTTCCTAGTTAACTAGTGTTTAGGTTTTTAAACATTGCTAACAGCTAGAATTCCTAGAGGCCAGTGCAAGCTGCCTCATGAAATTGATACTAGTACTAGATATGAGACAAAGTAAGATACGCATCCAATTCAATATCTTCTATGGAAATTGAAACAAGAATACCGAAACAAAAAGAAGAAAGAAAATTAATTTACTGTTTTGAATTTTGAATATATTAATCACAGAGCATCCTTTGGAAAAATTCGGTTCTTTCAGTGAGGAAATTGAATCTAAGTGTAGAACATGTAGTCCCAAGAAAAAGAAACTAAGATGGTTGAGTGTAGATTTTCAACCATAAACCCACATTCAATCATTACAGAAAAAGCTTTACCATTTCGTTTACAACTAAAGCATATTTTGAAAATAACAGTTCACATGTAAAACCATAAACATACAGATTAAACCATAGTCAACATTTTACAATTTCCAAGGCATGTTCTTAAGCATGTGATAAAAAAGAAGCTCATGCTCTTTATTGATATGAGCAAATAATTAGAAACAATAGATATAAAGCTCAATGGCAATTGTTAAGATTAAAGTTAAACAGGTAAAAAAATGAAAAAAAAAATACCACATCATGAATTTTGGCAGATTGATAAAGCGTAGTATCCTTGGGCCAATCAATTCTGTGAAGTGAATCAGTTGAAGAATGGGCTCCAGAATCAACTGAACTTCTTGCAGATAAAAATACAAGAAATTTTCCATCTGGGCTGGTAGAAAATTCATGCATAGGAATCAAGATCACATACTTATGACTAATAACTCATTGCTTTAAATTTCTAGAAAGAAAGAACAAGTTTTATGTGACTAAAACTGGAAAGTGCTTAGCATTTAGGTAACTTTCAGGAGAAAGTTTGGAACAATTTCAGAGAGCTTTTAATCAGCATAATTTCTCACACCACTTACTGAGGAAAATTGATAATAAAGAACCTATGTTCATTTCAAGGAATATACATCCCAAAGATTATCTTCGAATTCTCCAAATATTGGCATAAATCATAAAATCTCCTAGTAATGCTCACTGAATCTGGAGATTGATACCCACGGAAATCAATCACCTGAAGCCACTAACCCCTGACCTTCATGATTAACTAATTTTCCTATATCTTGTCATCAACCTATATGTTAATTGCAAAACTGGAAGTCTAAAGAAAATTCTATATCTTTATTTTTTGTGTTTGGGGTGGGGGAACAAGATTGGGCTGACTCGGATGAGTATCGGGAAAGTGAGTACCAGCTTACCTGAACCGTGGAAAGAAAGCACTATTTGTGGTTTGAGTTAGGTTAACCGCCTGAACATCTTCAGTTGAGCTACATCAGCACACCTTCATAATTTAGTTCGGCACAACCAAACTCAAAAAAAAAGTAATAGTTACTTTCAAAAGGAAAATTAAAAGAGAAGTGACTGACTGAATATCAGTTGCATTAGCATTTGACTCATGGTGTGGTGCTTTGACAGCATACAATGCACAAGGCCTGTTATAGCAGTACTTAATACCAAGTTTTCTGGTCTCAAATGACCATCCAACAAAAACCAAATATTGTGCAGAGACTTCAGTCGATGGAGCCCACACAACTTGTCCAACACTCAAAGACTTGTCAATTCCATTGACGGCTTGCACCTCTCCACTGTACAATCACTATTGCAGTTAGCATTTTCTCTCTAAAAATATACCATTTCAAATTAACATAAAACTATACAAAACCTAGCAATGTTTATGACAAAAAGCGCAGGCTGTCTCTTCCCCGCATATGCTTCTCCCCAGTCCTCCTCCCATTCCCCTTGACATTTCCAGGTTCCACAATCCTTGTCTGCAGAACCACCCTTCTTGTAGCCTCCCAGATCATCAAACGTGGGTTTCGCAGGGGATGGCTCTTCAGCTACATATGCTATACGAGTTTCATCCGAGTTCCAAGCAATTCCCTCAAACCTATAATATCAGTGAACAGGACTCCAGCTCATAAATTTTAACTCACAACAAAGTGCAAAGCATGAGTTTGGTTTAATTTATGTTGAATAAATATGTCCTTATTTTTGAAAGCTTCCTCATAAAACTTTTAAAATATAAACAATTATCTCCCAAGAATTACGCAAATCCAAACATGCACCAAGTATACCTGCTAATTTAATATTAGTATTATTACATCCAACAGAGGCTTCAACAGCTACAAAATGGTGAAGCACTTGAAAAAACTAAAACAACTAATAGCAGATTGACATTGAGCAGAATAAAACAAACAGAGTTATGATAATTACAACAAAAATTCACAGACACACTTTTTTCTCCCTAATTCTCTTCATCGTTACACATGGTTGTCTCTCTTATATACCTATCACTCTCTTGTTTTGTACATTTTGTTGCGCAAAAATGAAGAGCAAACATCATTTCTCAAACAATAATGAAACATGTGGCAATTTACCATCCGTCAGTGTATACCGAACCGTGCTTGGATTGGGGGATAAGGAACTCCTTTTCAAGGTGAGAGGAGCTCCAAATTTCAAAGCGGCAAGGGCCTTCAGTCTCGGGGTTTCGAACAACGAGAAGCTTGGAGGCGGACGGTGACGGCACCATTGCGGAGACTCCAGACATTTCGATGGGAAACGGTGACCACTGAAACGCGACAGAACCATCGCTTTGTTTGATAATGGTAGACGAGACAATGAATTTCCTTCTCTTGTTGGCCAAAAGGTTCGGTTGACTAACGCAAAACATTCCCTGAGAAGCTGAGCCAGCAATGTCAAAATCGTCAGCGTCAGAAGTGGAAGTAACATCAACTGAACTGTTTTAGTTGAATCGTGCGGCTACTACGCTTACCGGTTTGGGATTTAAAGAGCCATGCCTTGTCGATGGAGGAGATGGCGGTGAATTCTTGAAGTAAGGCAGAGTGAAGTGAGTATTCTTCATCTAATGCCAAGGGGATCTCCTTATCCATGGCTGAAACGGGTGAAATTTTTTTGCTGCAGATTACGTGATTGGAGATAAAATAGAATAAGAATAACAGTTTAAACAATAGAGAGGTTTTGTTTGCTCAAGTAGAAGAAGAAGCATGTGACGCGAATATGAGAGAGAGAGAGAGAGAGAGAGTTTACGCAATGAGAGAAAGAGAGAGGGGCTTTGTTGACGTGGAGGATGATAAATAATTACGATGAGAGGGAGAATTTCGTGGGAATTGAGTTGCCTCCGGTAGACACCAATAACTGCTCCCACTCAACCTCAAGCCTACCCTTCTCCATGCCATTTATTTATTTATTATCCATTATGTCATTTGTATATTTATATATCCCGCTCTCTACTCTCTTCTCTGTATGGACACTCCTACTTTTTGGTCCCCAACCACTCTCTTCAATATTTTTAAAGAAAAATGGATGATGTAAGATCTATCCATACAAAAAATAACATAATAATAGAGGAACCTGGATAGTGAAGTGATAGATGATATGATGAAAATATTTAAAAAAAATGAAAAAATAAGATGAAAATGAATGTATATATATATATAATTTATTTATTTTTTCTAAACTATATATTATTTATTAAAGATAATTTTATTCAAATTAAATAAAATTATTATAAATAATAAAGCATGTTATAGATATTAATAGAGTTTATTTTTGATTATTGTATAATATATACGAATTATTGTGTTGTAAAATTAATTTTTTGGAATGTTTATTTTAAATATAAATTTAAATATTTTTTATATCTTAATATTTGTTAATTGAAAGTGAAGTTTAGGAAGGATATCCATACACAACATCAGATGTAAGTTATAGAGTATATGGATCATTTTACAATATATGTAGGTATTTTAAGTTAATTAGATGTGGAGTATGCTTTATCTACCTCTATCAGAAGGAATGTTACGTCTCTATGATCATATTTAAAACATATTTACATCTGAATTTATTGGTTTAGTATCATTACTCGTCCGAATGATGTAAATCAAATTTACTAACATTATGAGGAATTAATGGTATCCCAGGAAATCAAACGTAATGTGAGGTGCAACATTAACAAATACATGGACTTGTTTCGTAGCATTTCACATGTGTATTTGATTCTTTCATCTAAAGTATATGTTATTGTACAACCTTCGTTATCAGGCAACACTAGTCAAGAGTAAAATGTTCTTTCTTTTCAGACATGACTAAATGTCTTCCAAAACTATATATATATATATCTCTTGAATATTAATATCTTGATATCAATATATATTTATATATAGAAAAAGTTTGAGAGAATTAATGAGATATTATAAAAAATGATTGATATGAGATCTATGTTAGGAAACACATGAAAAACAAATTTTGCACATGAAACATTAAACATAGCATGTGTTGGTGTCCATGAAACCATTACTTACTGAATGATGAAGAGAACTTGTGCAACTACTTGATTTTTACATATATTTTTATATCATCTAAAAACATTTTATAAAACTTTTAATTATTTTAATAATAATTAGTTTTAACATTCAATATTCTATATATATAATTTTAGAATGTATGTGTTATCTTTTCAAATTATAATTATGAAAACAAAATAAAAATGCTTTTAAAAATATAATTTCAGAATATATTTTATCTTTTGAAATTATAATTCTGAAAATATATTTATTTTTCCTTCAAATATATAATTTTAGAAGATAATATGTAAGTTGTGTTTTGAAATTTTATTTTTTTAGTATAAAAAAATAAAAGTATAAAAATAATTTTAAAGAAAAGGTGTGGAACATGTTCATCTTAGAAAGTGCGAAAAGCAAAATTATCTATTTCTAAAGTGCTATCACTTAACCTATGAATTTACATGTAATAAGCTTGATCCATTTGATTGTTGGCCCAAATTTTTTGACCCTTTCACTATTTACACTCTTTTTTTTTATTTTAAATTTTATATCAATAATATCTTTATTAGTTGAGTAAAGCTTCTCCTTTTCTATTATGAAAATTTATTTTTAAAATTTAAATTTTAAATTTTAAAAATATATTTGCAAAATATTATTAATGCATTCAAAAATATTTTTCAAAATATTAATAATACATTTTAAAAATAACTTTCTACAATTATATTTATGAAAATAAATTTTATTTTTATTTTTAGAATTTAAATTTTAAAAACATACTTCCTAAATAGTATTAATGTATTATATAAATAATTTATTTCAAAAATATATTTTTTAATATATTATAGAAACAATGTATTCTAAAAATATTTTTATAATATTATTAATATATTTCAAAAATATATTTTTGAAATAGTTATACGTATTCTATAAATATATTTTTAAAAATAGTTTGTCAATTTCACACATAACACGGATGCAAAAAGTATTACGAGAAGTAAAAAAATAATATGTGAAATTTTACATGTTATAGTGAATATGCAACTTCTACTCATATCATTGCGAGAGAGTAATGACTTCATAAACCAATATTATAAAACTCAAATCAAAATAAGATTACTTCTTATTAAACTTAAAGTATTAAGTTAAGAAATGTGTTATTTAGGATGTAAATTTATATAATATATTTTTAAATTTTAACTTTTAAATTATATTATTTTTTACTTTTTACATTTTTTGTAAAATAAATTTTTATTTATATTTCTATAATATAAATATAATTTTTTTAATTAATGGATTATTTTTCAAATTAGTGAATTTTTTAACAAATTTATTCAACTAGTTCTTTATTCAAATTAAAAATAATTATATAAATAATATATAATAACTATTATTAAATAATAACTTAAATATGTTATTTAAAAAGTTATATTACTTAAATTATTTAAAAATGTATAATATTTAACTTATGCTTGTATAAAAAAATGTGATGTATAAATTATTCCATATGTAAAATTTTATCTATAGATCAAAAGAGGTATATCTATTCATAAAATGGTTTTAGAATTTTTTTTTTACATTTTTATTTTAAAATTAAGCATAAGATTCTATTTTTATTTGTCAAATAATCATCATCATAAAACATAAGATCTTAACATATGGTCAAAGAAAATATATATTACTAATAACATTAGGAAAGAAAGAAAAAGTTATTTAACTTTTTTTTTATTTATAAATTTTTTTATTATCTTTATTTTTTTTATACATTCTCATTATTATCCATTTGCAACTAAGCACTCTTATCACCATTAAATATACCTTAAAAGACCATGAGGTGAAAGTTATAAGTTTGTGTTATATCGTTATTTAAGTAGCAACTCAAATCATTAAGGTAGTTTATCTTTTTTTAATGTATATGATTTTAGGGTTCGTTTTTTCTGTAATGGATGTTTGTTTGCTTAAAACTGTAATTCATCTCTTTTTTTTTTATGGAGAAAATATTAAATTTTTTTTAATGTATTTACTTTGTAGATTTTATCAAATGGATAACATTTCTAAACGTAATATTATGACGTTAAATGATGGTAATTTTGAAAATAATGATAATGACTACAACACAGAAGATGTTCATGATGAAGAGCCACAAAAATATCTTTACAAAAGAATAGAAAATTTGACATACGGGATGACATATGAGGTTCGAAATTTATTTCAAAATGTGGGGCTGTTGAATTTTATTTCCTTTATGCTAGATTGAATGGATTTTTTACTTGAAGAGACGATGTCAATCTTGATTACATAGGTGGGATAAGTATGAGACATGGTTTGCAATCGTGACGAGTATAGACATAAGAAACGTAATTTAAAGTTGGATTGTCAATGAGATCCTAGGCCATTAATAGGAACCAACTGTGAAGCCAAATTTAAAGTTCAATTTGATCATAAGTCACTGAAGTGGTTAAATTTGTTGACACACATAACCAAGCTTTAACACCAACGAATTGTGTGCATTTGATTCATAGTTATTGATCTTTGAATAAAGGAGACAAGGCTAAGGGGAATAGTTTGTATTTGCTCGATGTTCAAACTTTACATATTTTCAATTATTGGTAAGACAAAGGTGGTCATCATAGTTTAGGCTTTTGTAAGAAAGACCTATACAATCACATTAATTGAGAAAATTGAGCAAAAATATAAGATGGAGATGCATTTTCTGCTCTTTGTTGTTTGTAAGCAAAAACTGATACTAATAACATGCATTTTTCAAAGTTTACAACTACTAGTGAGGGTAGATTGCAACACTTATTTTAGGCTGATGGTGGTAGTAAAATTGAATACGAGTGTTTCAATGATGTTGTTGCATTTGATACCACTTAGGAGAGATAACTGTTTTTGTATTTTGCTTTAGTATAATCATCATGGAGAGATAACTGTTTTTGGTTTTGCTTTAGTTGGTGATGAAAGTAGTGAAACTTACAAATGGTTGTTGGAGACATTTTCTAAAGCGATGCTTCATAAACATCCAAAAGGTGTGGTAACTAATGCAGATCTTTTAATGAGAGATGTTGTGAAGGATGTCTTTCCAAATTGTTCACATAGACTTGGTGTCGACATATCTAGAAGAATGCAAATGAGAATGTTAAAAATAAGAATTTTTTGAAAGAATTTAACAATTTGGTATATCATAATTTCCCAACTGTAGAATTTGAGGAAGGATGGAAAAAATTAGTTAATAAGTATTCTCTTGCTGAGAATAAATGGATGAGGAATATGTATAAAATGAAGAATTTGTGGGCATTAGCATACATGCAAGACAAATTTTTTGGAGGAATTAGAACTACTTCTATATGTGAAAGTATAAATTCTTTCATTAGAAAATAAGTGAAAAATAAGAGTAGTCTTATTGATTTGATGCATAATTTGGAGTGTTCAGTAAAACAATATAGATATAATGAATTAACGTCTGATTTTAAATTTGGATATTATTTTCTTGTTATAACAATTGCATTATGTGTGTATAAAATGCAACATAAAAAATTTATACCTTGAAGAAGTTTAGGAAGGTTGAAGATGAGATTAATTCTGTTACACATCTAAATGTTGCGGACCAAATTGAGTTTGATTTTTATGTGAACTTAAAGATGAATATTTTTGGAAGTCCAAATAAAGAGTATATTATTGTATTTGCAAAAAGAGATTTCTCATTTGTTTGCAAATGTAGATTGTTCGAGTCTCGTGGGATTCCATGGTCACACATTTTTTGTGCCATGAAACATCTATACATAGAGAATATTTCTAATAGTTTAATATGTAAAAGGTGGATAAAGACTGCTAAGTTAGAGTAGCTATGATTTATATGTACTAATGATAATGAAAATTACGTTGATAAGGAAAAATGTTACATGCTTCGTCAATAAGCACTATCTTCTATCTGTAACAGGCTAGTGAAGCATGCTGGGAGAAATGAGACAGATTTTTTGGAGACCAACGCAAATATTAATAAACTTATTTCTAACTTTGAAAAAAGAAATAGAACAAATAATATGAAAATCAATTCTTATTCAATAGTTGGTGATCTTATAATCGTCAAGACAAAAGGAGCTCCATGAAAAAGGAAAACTTTAAAAAGAAAACGATGCGAAAATTATATGAAAACTGGACATACAATAAGAAAATGTCCAATGTTCCTTTCAAAAGATTTAGTTTGCTTTATTAATAAAGATTTACCATCATCAGAATCTAATGATCCTAGTTTATCAATAATAGATTAAAATTTTTTAATCATCAAAATTTATTTTATTTTATGATGTACTATTTAAATTTAAATGATAGTTTTTCTTTTAACAGTACAAAGCAGTTGAACAAATTGAAAAGAAATCAAGGAATGATTTCTCCATATCTAATATTAAGGATAAGGTATGGTTATTTTAAGCTTTTTATGATTTTTTAGAATAGTTTATCACGATTGAATTCATTTTTAGATTTTGTTTATACAGAATATTATGCAGTGCAAAGTATAATGGATAAATACAACATACCTATTGAATACTCTACAAAGATTACATGTGGTCAGATTATTATTGTTGTAACTTTTGAACCATGACAACATTTTCTCACTATGATTATTTTATTTTTTTGTTCTAAAGAAATTTATCAAAGTTGATGAAAAAGTTAAAAGTTATGATCCACTGTTCAATCTAAACTTGAGAAGTACACTAAATGTTATGAAAATGAGTTTTACATCCCTATTGCAAAATCTGCATATGTTAAGGAACAAAAGTATCGTTTCTATTAAGATGCAATCGAAAAATGTTGTTGTTGGTATGTATATACATTTATGACATTATTATTATACTTTTGATATTACAACTTATAATATATTTAAAATATTAATATTTTTTAATTATGTTTTGAGAAATCTTATCCATGAATAATAAATCAAGTTCAGCCATAATATCATCACATTTTTAAAAAAATTTCTAAATTCAGAAACATAATATAATTATAATGAACAAGTGTTCATATTACGTATTGAATTTTTATAACTTGTACGATGATTTTTTATTTTAGAACAATATTGATGTTTTAAATAAGAACAATATTGATGTTTTAAATAATTTAAATGGATTATGTGAATTCAATATACATTTTATACATTAATATTAATGGTTATTAATTTTAAAAAATTTAATTTATAAGTTACTAATACTTCTTTCATATATAAGAATGATGATATACTAATATAAATTTTTATTAAATCTTTTATTCTTAATAAAAATTTATTATTTATATTAACTTGATTTTTATGAAAATTTTATTTAAAAATAATTTATAATAAATGTTTTCCCATAAATGAGTTAAAAAAAATTTATATTATTTTTTATAAATATTTTATAACAATATATAAATGAATTGCCTTTGTTATTTTAAAAAATAATTTTTGTAGTTATTTTAGAAAAAATATAATAAAATGTTGTCAATAAATTTAAATTTTTTATAATGATATATAATTTTATTAAATCTCCATAATATGCATTATAATGAACCATTTTCAGTAAAAGAATTTAAAATTTTATATAAAAATTATTATAATGATATTTAATTTTATTTAATATTCTTTAGAATGAGTAATTATTAATAATGATTTGATTTTTATGATAACTTTATTTTATAAAGAAATTACAATAAAATTAATTTAAATTTTTTTATATAAAGATTTTGATTTTAATGATATATAATTTTATTTAATATTTTTATGATAACTTTATTTTGATTTGGATTTTAAATAACCATAAATTCTACTATAAAATTTTATTTAATATTTATTTTTAATTCAATTAACCCTAAATTCTATTATATAATTTTATTTATTATATTTTTAATTCAATTAACCCTAAATCTTAATATATAATTTTATTTAATATTAATTTTTTAATTTAATTAACCCTAAATCCTAATATATATTATATTTTATATTATTTTTTAATTCAATTAACCATAAATTCAAATATATAATTTTATTTAATATTTACTTTTAATTTAATTAACCCCAAATCCTAATATATATATATATATATAATTTTATTTAATATTTTTTTAATTCAATTAACCCTAAATTCTAATATATAATTTTATTTAATATTAAATTTTAATTCAATTAACCCTAAATCCTAATATATAAATTTGTTTAATATTAATTTTTAATTCAATTAACCCTAAATCCTAATATATAATTTTATTTTATATTATATTAATTTTTAATTCAATTAACCCTAAATTCTAATATATAATTTTATTTTATATTAATTTTTAATTTAATTAACCCTAAATTCCAATATATAATTTTATTTAATATTACTTTTTTAATTCAATTAACTCTAAGTTCTAATATATAATTTTGTTTAATATTATTTTTTAATTTAATTAACCCTAAATTTAAATATATAATTGTATTTTCAATTAACCCTAAATATTAATATATATATATATATATATACTTTTATTAATATTATTTTTTAATTCAATTAACCCTAAATTTTAATATACAATTTTATTTATTATTACCTTTTAACTCAATTAACCTTAAATTTTAATATATAATTTTATTTAATATTATTTTTTAATTGAATTGACCGTAAAGTATAATACATTCTATTCAATTAATCCTAAACTACTATTTGTAAAATATAAACTTCTTATTAATACTATTAATAGTGTTATATTTAATTAATTCAAAATTTCTAGTCTAAAGCATAAATTCTTTAATAATATTATTCTATTCAATTAACCTTAAATATTAACTGTAAACCTTGAAATTAATTTCTAATTCTATTTTGTAATTTTACTTTTGTAATTGTTACATAAATTAAAAATTATTTACATTAATAAGTTTAAACCATAATGTTTTGTAGATTTTGGATAAAATATTTATTTAACTTAAATGTTAAAAATTTATTTCTTTTAGCTTAATTTTTAATTATTACATAAACTTAAAATTACTCTGTATTATTATTATTTTATAAGCTTAAAGTATAATATTTGTAGATTTAAGGTAAAATATTTATTTGCTTTAAATATTAAAAAAATATTATTTTCAACTTAATTTATAATTATTATATAAATTTAAAACTACTTTATAAGTATAAACCATGATTATATATGATCTAAAAATAATTTATTTTATTTTTGATGAATTTATTTTTTGTTTTATTCATTAAAATTAGAAACACTATATTTATGGATTTTTTTCTTTCTTAGTACACATCGATGAATGACTATTTCTTGTTGCAACTTTCTTTTTATTTCTCTCTCTTTTGAATTAATGATGTTGTTTCAATTTTTTATCAAATAATAGTTTTTAAGCACTTTTGTATACATATATAAACAAAAAATCATGTTTAAAAACATTTCTTTATTATTTTTTTTGGAGCTTTTTATGATTGTTTCATAGATTCGAAAAAAAAGACGTTGAATTCAAAGCGAATCACGAAAAAACAAGTGGAGGAGGAAGACAAATTTAGTGAATCCATGTCATTGCTTCCCTTCAACCTAACCAAATACCTAAACCTAAACCCTGAAAAAAATGTTCCTATGGTCATTGTTATGTCTTCAAGGTAATCTTTATATTCATCATTTAAATTGAAATAAAACATATATTAATTTAACGAATATCGTTTAGAAATTTTATTTCATTTTGTTTGTCATGTAGAAACATACTCAAACCCTAAACCAGGAAATATATTCGAGATACAAGGGAATGATGGAAAAAAATCACTGAATGAGCAACCATCATATTTGGTAAAGTAGATTTCATTATATTCATATATGTTTTCTTCTGATTATTGTCTTTTTTTATATATCACCTTGTTAGTTAATGTTCCTACCAAGTAAGATTTGTTACATATTTCATTCACTTATGTATAATTTTAACCATACACCTACCCTTACGCTAACAAAAAATATTATAAAACGTATATATTTGTACTTTTGTATAGGTGGTAATGCAGAAAATTAAAAATTTGGAACATGTTCCATAACATAAAAGAAGATCTCTCAATTATCACTAACATTTAAAGTCAACAGAGTACCAACCAAACTTGTCTGTAAATGAGTTGGACCTACATTCAAATTCAACACTGAAGAGATCTAGTTTGACGAATAAAGTTAGAAAAAAATTTATTATGAAAAAGTTTGAATAACAAAAATCGAACATTGAAGAATGCATGTTAGAAGGGTAAACAACAAATTATTTACTCCAAAAAAATAGGAGAAAAGTGATTGAAAAATTTTGTGGACCATGAACACCAACACTGGTTATTATATCACCCCACAGAGTAAAAACATACCTAGAAAACAAGGCATCATATATCCTCTGTTTGTCCTTTACGTAAGTTCAAACAAACCTTGTTTACAAACTTAATTAATTATGCTTGCCAATATAATTATACATTCCTAATATTTTAGACTTTGTAATGGATATGTTCAAACCCAAGCAAGACCTACGATTCAACAATATGGAAATGTTTGTTGCTACCTACATCTTTAGAACCTCAACAAAGGATTTAAATGATTGGTAAAAATTTACAATCTTGAATTGAAATTTATTTGTATATTTTCTTCACACAATGTCATTCATCATAGAGATGAGGTATTGGTCACCCCTAATACTAATTATTATCTTAGAAAATGAGAAAACTTTCAATGTTTAAAACCAAAGAGAAAGGTGGATCAAGAAGTAAGATCTATTTTCTACCACTACTAATTTTTTCATAATAAACTATTTAATAGTATGTTGTATTATATTTATATTGGCTTTTGTCATGGGTGCTTGACTTGATGGTTTGCTTGAAGAAATTTCAAATGAATTGAAAAAAAAAAAACTCCTTTTGGAGATTGGTTTTTACTTACAACCTTTGTTGTAATAATTTTTTTTATTCTTAAGCTAGTGTACCTATATGCATTAAAAAATTTCTATTTGTTAGTATTTTTGTTTAACATATATTCTATTGTAGCAATTTATATTAACTGACTGTGACATGACACCGAAAATAATGATGAATGACTATCTTAGCTTCATAGGGCTATGTAGACTATCTAAACAAGGTTAAGAAATTTATTTCTTATGATAAACTTTTTCATATTTATTTTACTTAACATCTAAACAATCTAATTTCTTTGGAACTTTTTTCTTTGTCCAATAAATGTTAAGATCTATATACTGATTAATAAAAAAAATATGCATTGGTATCTCCTTGTCATTGATATCACGAAAGCAAAATTGATCATGTTATACTCATTCCCATCTGTTAAGAAGTTTGATAATAGAATAAAGATGGTTAAAAAATGGTAATTTTTATTACTTTATGTACCTACTACAAATACTAACATTAATCAATTCAATTATTCATTCAACTAACAAAATTAATTTTGCAAACGATATTTTTTGAGAAAATGTTTAATTATCTTCAATTCTATCAATTTGATGTGACAAGAAAATTATTGATCTTTAATTATGGGAAATAGTTGTGCCAAAAAATTTAGCTGTGGAAGAAAGTGACTCATAAGTATGTTTATAAAGTAATGTTCCCTTTGTAAATTGATATATAATGCAATTTCAAATCTATTTATTTAATAAAGGAATGATTGTGGAATTTGGATAGCTACGTGGATTCAATCTCCATGTGTGCATGTTTTCTTTAATTTATTATTTTAAAAAATATCAACTAATTCTTTTTCCATGTTAAATAGATTGACGAAGGAACTAGATTGAAACTAGTTGTTGATTTATGTTTAAACCCATACTACATGTCAAAAGATGTACTCATGATAAAGGTACATAAATTTAAATTTATGAATAATTTTAAAAATATTATGTGACAAAAGTTAATTTTAATTGCTTCTACTTTGTGTTCTATTTGCTCAAACTAAACAATATTTTGATGTTTATTTTTATGAATGTTTATTTTGATATTTACAAACTGATGTTTATTTTTATTTGGCCAATTTCATATTAATATTATATATGTGTTTTGTATATTAGTTTGAGTTATATCTAAAGTGAATATGAATAAAATTATGTTTACATGCTTAATTATTTTATGTTTAAATTTATGAATTAATACAACATGTGTGTTTTATTTTCAATTTCTTAAATAAATCAAATAAGATCATTCACAGTTAATTTAAATAAATTTTATATCAACAAATAATTTTATAAAAATTAATGTACACTTTTTTTTATAGAAACAACATATATTTTAACTGAAATAATAAAAAATTATAAAATCATATTAATAAAGTATAAGATACTACTTAAAGTTCTGTCATGTGATCGTTTACATTATTCTAAACCAAAAAAATATAGAACAACAATTTTTAAGATGACAATTACTCAAGTACTAACTAAGTCGATTTACAAAAACTTATATGATATGACATGGATATAAATCTTACTCTTTATTGATTACATGAAGATATAATTTATGTCTTTAAACTATAAGAATGAAACTCGACACTCAAATTTAAGAAACAAAAAAATGATAACAATACACATCTCATATAAAAGTTATATAATTTATGTACAAATATTCATTGATAGAGTTAATATTTTTGACAAAAACATTTATAATTTTCTTTAAATTAAGTTGATACTAAGCTTGTCAAAATCACCATTTTAAAATGGATTTGTGTTTTCCATCATCCCATTTTCAAGTGTTTGCAAGTATTATAATTCAATGACCAAAACAAAAGAAGAAATTAACATCACATTAAGTAAAGAAAACCAAAAACAACCACCTTCTATACAAAAATGCAACATGCTCGCATTAAGCTTGCGAAATAAAAACACAAATTCCCAAACCACTACCATTATTCATGGTTCAAAGAAAAAATTGAACAAAAAATTTTCCCTTAATATTGAACCCTAACTCTGC
Organism: Canavalia gladiata; assembly: GCA_037954105.1. NCBI lineage: Eukaryota > Viridiplantae > Streptophyta > Magnoliopsida > Fabales > Fabaceae > Canavalia > Canavalia gladiata. Next base: position 65,054,515 of record CM075660.1, read on the forward strand.
TATTGTCAGAAGGAAATTCTAATTTACAAACAAAATTAAATCTAAAAGCATCTAATAATTATCTCAACAATGACAGACAATTTTATACTATCGACAATAAAAATATGCACATAAAAGGAACCAAATACACATATAGCTTCCGTCCAAAATGCAATGTGGTAACATTGAGCTTGCAAAATGACAAAAAATGTTAATTTTAGAATTATTAAAAAACAATTGAATAAAAAATTTATCAAATTATTTTCCTTCAATCATGAACCCTAATTTTATCATTAACAAAACTTATAGTTTACAAACAAAATTAAATAAAAAACATCTAATAATTACCTTAACGATGATAAAAAAATCTTATACAAATAATAATAACAACGTCAACACAAATAAAGTACACTTTTATCGAACAAATGTTTAAAAATAAAAAAATACGATTCATACCAATATTATAAACTAAAGAAAAATAAAAATACCAGCAATATCAATTTCTTTAAAAACTTATTTTAAAGTAAATTATAAATCTTCTTTTAGGATAACTTCGCAAAGCATGATATATTTTTAACTTTTAATAAATGATTGATAATATATATCCTATATTCATTCATCAATTTACAATTTGGGTTTAATACGGTGCGGAGAATCCACCCAATAATAACAATAACTGTGTCTTAGGCGCTTAGGTTTTGAGTTTTGAGTGGAAAGGGTGTGTGCATGTTAGCGAATATTAACTACCCTTCCGCCTCAAATTGAAACTTGAGTCATAATTCAAATTAGCCTCAAATATGGTTATGCTTTCGAAGTTGAGAATCACTCCAAGAATCTGCAGCACCAATGGGTGGCATCGTTTGGCTTACGGCAACCCTCTCTGCACCATCGTAAAGTCGCAACCCAGCCCAGGCCCAGGCCCAGGCCCAGAGTCACCGGAACTCCCAGCTTGGGTTAAGTTCTCCGATAATCCCATCCCTCCAAATGCAGTTTCCGACGATGACTTCGTTATTCCTTCACTCGCTCATTGGGTGGACACACACATGCTCAGTGCCAAGCCCATATTTGCCACTCAAACTCTCAACAAAAACAAGCTCGACCATGTGGAAGCAATAAGCAAGATTCTCAAGGAAAGCTACTCTTCTGCTGAGTTAGTTGCTCCAGCACTTGATGGACACGGTTTTCAGATATCAAACAGTTTCGTTGACCAAGTTCTCAAGAGATTCAGCAACGATTGGATTACAGCTTTCGGCTTTTTCGAATGGGCAAAATCTCAAACAGGTTATACGCATTCTTCTCAACAGTACAACTTGATGGTTGACATTTTGGGGAAGTCCAAAAAATTTGATCTTGTGTGGGAGTTGGTGGAGGAAATGGCACAAATTGAAGGGTATGTGACCTTGGATACCATGGTTAGGGTAATGAGGAGGCTTGCCAAGGCTCGCAAGCATCAAGATGCTATTGAAGCTTTTCGTAGAATGGGAGAGTTTGGTGTCAAGAAGGACACCGCGGGGTTGAATGCGATCGTGGATGCATTGGTGAAAGGAGATAGCGTTGAGCACGCCCATAATGTTCTTTTGGAGTTTAAGAGTTCGATTCCTTTGAACTCTCATTCTTTCAATGTTTTGATGCATGGGTGGTGCAAAGCTAGAAACTTTGACAAGGCTCGGAAAGTGATGGAGGACATGAAGGAACATGGATTTTCTCCGGATGTTTTCTCATATACTACTTTCATTGAAGCATATTGCCATGAGAAAGATTTCCGCAAAGTGGATGAAGTTTTGGAGGAGATGAGGGGAAATGGGTGCACGCCTAATGCTGTGACTTACACTATTGTAATGCTTGCTTTGGGGAAGGCAGGGCAACTGAAAGAAGCTTTGGAGGTTTATGAAAAAATGAAGAATGATGGATGTGCACCTGACACTCCATTTTATAGCTCAATGATATTCATTCTTGGCAAAGCTGGCAGGCTGAACGATGCTTGCCAAGTGTTTGAGGATATGCCCAAGCAGGGGGTTGTGCCAGATGTGATGACTTACAATACCATGATTTCTACTGCTTGTGCACACTCACGGGAAGAGACTGCTCTTAGGTTGCTTAAGGAAATGGAAGATGGATCGTGCAAGCCGAACGTTGAGACCTATCATCCATTGCTCAAGATGTGCTGCAGGAAGAAGAGAATGAAGGTGCTCAAGTTTTTGTTGGATCACATGCTCAAGAGCAATATTAGCCTTGATGTGGGAACTTATTCGCTCTTGGTACATGGTCTGTGTAACAGTGGAAAACTTGAGCATGCTTGTTCATTCTTTGAGGAAATGGTGTTGCAGGGATTGATTCCAAAGCGCAACACGCTCAAACTATTGGTTGAGAACCTAGAGTCCAAGAGCATGTTAAAAGAGAAAGAACATGTTGAAAAATTAATGGAACGCATCTCATAAAGACGAAGTATTTAGTGGTTTTTGGCGTAGGATTTACTTCTAAAGTTAGCAAAACCTGCATGTGCTTGGTCCCTCAATTCATCCCATGGCATGAAAAAGAACAGAGATGTCCTTGGTCTTTGTGTCTCACTCGGTTTCTTTCTGAATAGCCTGGAATGTGCACTAATATCAGTTTTATTTGCGCAATAACAGACTGGAGTATACTTGCGTTTCCAAAACGTGATTATGCATGCTTTCTTCAAACGTGATTATGCATGCTTTCTTCAAACTCAATAGACATTATTACCGATTAAAGATAAAACGGGTGCATAATTCTTCTTTTACATTAGTTGTATCGTATGAGAAGCGTCAGAAATTTAACGAAGCACTCTCAATACATACTATAACACTCTTTACTGTTAACTCAAATTAATTGGAAATCATGCCGTTACGCAAGTTTTACTCATGATATTTTTTTTAAATAAGTTGTCAAGATAATTTTTTGTTAAAGTACCTCTTCAAAACCCTGCAAGTGGAACTGTTCAAAATTCAGGTTAAACCTTTGCAACCACTCAGATTTACACTTGGTTTGGACCTGAATTGTAGTTGAACTTGAAAATTTTTCCGGTCAAGAGTTGGAGTCGACTTTGTTAAAATTCCAAATGTTGACCTTTTTCCGAATGTCTGTTTTTCTCAAGCTTTTTTATTTTTATTTAAAAAAAGGCTTTGAAAACAATTAATTTTAAATGATTTTCGTGAAACTAATAAGGTATTTTTTTCCCGAACAAGTTAACGTGTTAAAATTTGTTAAACACCGTACTTATATAGAAATTTGTCAGATTTTTTAGCAAACTATATTCAATCTATTTTAAACTTATAATATAAAATTTCCTCTATTTTTAAAATCTAGGCAAAAATCGCTACTAGTCGAGATATATATTACGCTTAGAATTTAAATTTTTATTTTTATGATATTAACAACAAAAACCCTTCTGACAAATTTTGATATATTACATAAAACTCCTTTTATATATTAAGCATTACACGGATTTTCTTGTATTGTACCCTTGTCTTATTAAGGGTTTATCACACAACCACAATCCAGTTCTTCCTAAAGGCAAACAAATGCAAAGGCACAAAGAAATTTTTAATCAAAAAGAAAAACTCAATACGGTTATAAATTCAGATGTATCAGAAATAGTAAAAGAAAAATCATTCTTTCAACAAATTACCTATTTATCTCTCAGTATTTCGTACCAAAACCAGAATCAAAGTACTATCTTTTAGTCATCTTTTTCCTTTTCTTAGTTTTTTGTTCACTTTCACTTGTGTTGCGAACCTGAAAGTCACTATAAAAAGAGTTGAAACACATTTTTTGGACACATATGCTTCTTTAGACCACAGGTACCACAGCTCAGTTCTTCCCTTAATTTAGCAAAAATCTAACGGTCAGCAACATAGAAATTCATCCAAGAAAAAATAGTGATCACCGTAAAGCACGGAACACAAAGTACTGAAACAAGTTACAATTTTTGCTAAATTGTTGATGTTTGATATACCTTTTCATCAACATTCAAAATAAGTTCCTGAAAAAAAACCAACAGATGACCTCATTTTCCCAAACTATTTAACATGACAAACAAATGATAACAGTAGCAATAACAGTGAAAATTAATAAACACGCAAGTTTGGGCATAAAAACAAATATGTGGTATCGAGTATCGATATATGAAAAGTGAAAAGAAGGAAGGTACCATGTTATTGGCGGTGATGGCATTATTTAGAGGAGTGATGTAAGATGTGAGGTGGCGGCAAAATCAATGTGGAGTCAAAGACGATTGCTGCAGCCTGCAACGTAATTGCTGACGTCACCCTCACTTTGGTCTTCTATAAATTACCACCTGAAACTGAAATTGAAATTAGAATCTTTCATATCAAATAACTTTAACCTGGGAAATGGCTCAACACAGCAATCCTCTTCTTACTCCCTACAAGATGGGAAACTTCAACCTATCCCATAGGTATGCACTATGTTGTTATCTTCCTCCTCAACATAATTTCAAATTAATTACTATATTGCTAATTCATTTCTCATTTCAGAATTGTTTTGGCTCCACTCACCAGACAGAGATCTTACAACAACGTTCCTCAACCCCACGCCATTCTCTATTACTCTCAGAGAACTTCCAACGGAGGCCTTCTCATTTCCGAGGCCACCGGTGTTTCTGACACCGCTCAAGGCTACCCCGACACGCCTGGCATATGGACCAAAGAGCAAGTTCAAGCATGGAAACCCATTGTCGATGCAGTTCATGCCAAAGGCGGTGTATTCTTTTGTCAAATCTGGCATGTTGGAAGGGTTTCCAATTCTGGTATTTCCTCCTCAATTTCATTTTTTATATCATTATACCACTAATTCCCAATATTCTGTGTATTGGATATTGTTGTTAATTGTTATGTTAGGGTTTGGGGTAACTAAACTACCTTTATTATTCTCATTTTTAAATAATTTAAATTAACGCACGTGTTCCATGTGTCCATATCAATTTCTACAGTTTATCAACCCAATGGAGAGGCACCGATATCTTCTACGGACAAGCCCCTCTTGCCGCAAATTAGAGCTAATGGTATCGATGAAACAAATTTCACGCCCCCAAGGCGCCTTAGAACCGATGAAATTCCCCACATTGTTAATCATTTCAGACTTGCTGCAAGGAATGCTATCGAAGCTGGTAATTTCTGAAATTCAAATTGCTTCATTCAAAATACGATTTATATAGTTTTTTTCGGAAAATAGATTGAGTGGTGCAAATTGTAGGTTTTGATGGGGTTGAGATCCATGGGGCTCATGGCTACCTGCTTGAGCAATTTATGAAAGATAAAGTAAATGACCGAACCGATGAATATGGTGGATCCCTGGAAAACCGTTGCCGATTTGTTTTGGAAGTTGTTGAAGCGGTTGTGAATGAGATAGGGGCCCAAAGAGTTGGAATCAGATTGTCACCTTTTGCAGATTATTCACAAGCTGGGGACTCCGATCCCAAACAACTGGGACTTTATATGGTGAATGCTCTCAGTAAATATGGTATTCTATTTTGTCACATGGTAGAACCAAGAATGAAAACTGTTGGAGAAAAGGTTGAATGTCCTCACAGCTTGGTGCCTATGAGAAAGGCTTTCAATGGCACTTTTATATCCGCAGGAGGTTATGACCGCCAGGATGGGATTAATGCTGTGGCTGAGAACAGGACAGATCTTGTTGCTTATGGTCGTTTGTTCTTGGCCAATCCCGATTTGCCAAAGAGATTTGAGCTTAATGCTCCTCTCAACAAGTATAACCGGGCAACATTCTACATTTCTGATCCGGTTCTTGGTTACACTGACTACCCCTTTCTCGAATGAAAAGAACAATCAATGCTGTAGCATCCAAGGGCAGAACCTCCTGGTTCAATAACCTTCTCTTCCCTTGCATATTCCTATTTGCTATTTGGTTATTTTGTCACGGTAATCATGCTTATACTTTTAGTTTTTTATCGACTTATTCTTTACATGCTTCTCTGCTAACGTTTTGCATCCGGTTGACACATTTTCTAGATGGTGAGGATTGAGGGCATGTAGTTTGTAAAACTACTATTGTTGTAATAATGTCACCGGAAGTCAACAAGAAGTGTTGGGCAAAAGCTATGTACCTCATTTTGCAATACCATACGATGTTTGTATTAAAATGTAAGCATCCAACTTTATTGACGTGTATTGGTAACCTCATGATACTGGTGGACCAAAAAATTAGAGGGCATGTAGTTTGAAAAACTATTATTGTTGTAATAATGTCACCGAATACCAACAAGAAATGTTGGGAAAAGCCATGTACCTGATTTTGCAATACCATACGAGATTTGTATTAAAATACAAGTACCCAACTTCGTTGGCATGTATTGGTAACCGTCAAGGTCTGGGTGGAAAAAGAAAAGAGAAAAGGAAACCATCACGATACTAATCTCATAACTAAACATCACGTTCCCTTAAATCAGTAAATCAGTAGAGTGATAGGAACATTAACGGAAGAAAAAAATGGACAAAATACCAATGCGAACCAAAAAATAATAAATTAATCGATAAAAGTGAATATCACATGTAAAGATTAAATAAGTAGTTTAACCTAGACTAATATATTTCACTTTCGCTGCAAAAGACAAAGCTCACCAAGAAAATGTATTTAACGCAAAGGCTATTAATATATAGCTCTTAAATTTATTGAAAAACAAAATTATGCTCACACCATTGTTTCCAACTTGTTTCAAATGTTGATTAGTTGAAGGTAAAGGGGGCAAGGGTTTAACCAGATTGCATAGAGTTACAAAGAATTGATCCCCATTTTGACTGATAGATCTAACTACTGGCGCCGTCAATCCTCTATGGCTCTACAAGTCTATCCATTACTCGAGTGTTTAAGTCGTTAGGAACTCTTGTGATCCACTTGCCCCTTATTTGCAGTACTTGTCGAACCACGCACCAATGCTAAGGAAGCATTCCAAATCAGACTGTGGCCTGCAAAAATATAAATTAAAATAAAATAAATTAATAGAGTCAGATCGTATTAACATTAAAAGTCAGGACTGATTCTATGTAGGATTTGTCTACCTTTTGAGTGCATGAACATCATTTCGGAACATAATGATTTTGACCTTTACTCCCTTCTCCTTTAAAGCCCGAGCATACTAGACATTTAAACAGTGGAAGTTTTATCATCATGCAATACCGATAAAGACGGTAATCTCCAGAGAGTCTGACTATTCTTAAAGCTCATAAGTACTTACTTGCAATCCATCAAAAATTGGAACACGAAGATCTTGAGCACCTAATAGGAGAAGTGTCGGTGCTTTTACCTGCAGAATTTACCAAAATAAAAACTACAATAATGTATGGTAATCATATATAGTATTCTAAGATATATTTGTCACTAGTTAATGTTCAGACTGATTCTAGACTTGTTATCTATCACCAGGAAATTTTATTATATGAAAATAGGTATTATGGGTAATTAACAGAGGGGTAGATCACTCGATGCCAAAACCTTCTTGGTTGAAATGACTTTTCAAATAATTCCACCAGCCAAATTGTTCAGAAAAAAAAAAAAAGTTTAAGGTGAATCTCAGCATGTATCTTATGGTGAAAAACCCCCCCTTAAGAGGTCCATCTCTCCATACGAATATACACACTTAGTATATAAAATCCGGAGTACGAAAAGAAGGGACAAGAGGAGACGAAATTCAAGCTTCATTGCAAATAAAAAAAATACATAGCCTGGGAAGTTTGCTCAAGAGACTAAGCCTCGGATAGACATTGAAAAGAGAAGGCTTGCAGGGATTAGCAGTCACAGAAATGCTCAGATGCCTCTACATCCTTGAGACCTTATATTGCAACTTGCGAAGGGCTTTTTATGGTTATCATTTCAAGTTAAATTTTTTTCCCCTTTCAATATGCTTATGTTAAAAGCTCTAGGAAATACCAGTGTAATTCAATCTAAAAGTGTTCATCTTAATATAAGACCTTTGAGACGTGTGAAATAGGAGACTTGCTATAAAGGAGGGTCAAAGCTTCAGCTGAAGGTGGTTCAGTAAAGCAATTTCGGGCAATGGTTCCACAAGCTTCTACATAGCACCAATCAGGGATATCAGTTGTACCAATCATCAGTGCAAGGTTACAAACAGGATTGATTGCAGCTGCTGCTACAAATTTCTCTGGTGCCTGCAGTAATTAGAAGGCCACATAACAATATTTTATGGTCAACAAAAGCCACCGCACTGCAACAAATCCATAAAATCAGAGTCCCGCACTTGAAAAATTGCTCTTATCCTTAAAGTAGATGACGTTATTTTGTAAGCCTTACCAATTGCTTTAGTATATCCATATATGTTAGGTTTCTATAAATAATTATATCCCACACTTTATTATGATATCTTTTTTTCCTATTTTGGTAATATTAGTCATGATATCTAACTATGAGGAACATAACACAAGCTTTTCTTAATCCTTTATGTCGCACTAATAAGTAATTTCTACAATCAGTTAAACTCAATTGTTGTGTCATTTTGGTAATGAAGTTTAACTGATGTTATGAATCACAACAGGCAAGGCATACACCACTTAGTAGTAGTATTATAATCAGTTAAGAGATGCTTGACAAGCAAATCCAAAGTTCATATGTTACAGCAAATTGCATTGCAAGATAATGAGAGATAAAAACATATGTAGATATAGGTCAGAAAGAAATAACAGTAAATAGACTTATTGCACCTTGCCAATCAAGTGAGTTGTAAGAAAACCACCATGCGAAATGCCCATCACTGTAATTTTAGATGGACTGGCAAGACCCAAGTTGATGACATGATCTATGGCAGAGAGAACATCATTGACATCCTACAGAAAAAACTAAAATCAAGTTCCAACCCAGAAATCCATTGTAACCATGCAACTAGCTTATAAATTAAAGGTTTAGGGTTTAGAATTAGAAGTAGAAAATAATAAATACCTGAGACCCAATTTTCCCTGGAAGAGATTGTAATGCTTCCTCACCAAATCCTAATGAACCTCTGAGAAAAAATAACATAAGAAACCTTAAGATAGACAATTGGTAAACACTTCTTCATCCATATTTTGATATCTAAAAGTTTCTTTATGCTATTTAGGATCATATTGGGTTTCTCTTAAGGGTGTTGACAACAACATTCATTTCTAAAAGAAAAGCAGTTTGAGTATCACAAACTTCTAAACCATATAATTGGGATGCAGATGGAGCATAAAAGACTTCTGTCCAAGAAATTTAATCGAAGTGTCTATTCAGATTCATTATAGTGCAATAAAAAAAATCACCAGCCTTTCACTTCTACTTTTCATCCTCTTGATCATTATGAAGTCAAAATAAACCACCCACATTTCCCGGTTCATAAATCTTTTTGATTTGTGAATTCCTATTGTAGCTCCTATTGACAGATTTCCACATTTATTTCTCATTCTAGAATCAGACTGAGTATTACTTGACTTCAAGGGGTACTATTTAAACTTCATATAAGCTAACATTCTTATTGAAACTCTATAAACTTAATTTGAAAAGAGTCATGTTCTTTATTTCCTCTATCACTCTCATTCTTTTCCTACTGTAAGCTTGTTTTTTCTTTGAGGGATTCAAATGCTGTAATATACCGGTTCTATAACCAAACCTCTTGACGGGTACTTCAGGCTAGTAAAGTCTATTAAGCTTGTTTTTCATTAGAAAAATACAGCCTTAAATCCATTTTATAAGAGTTAAATCAATAACTTCTGGTCCATACACCTGTACGTGTATGAGGATCATCAATCTCTTTTGGCATAGGTTTAATAACTGGTCCAAAGGCCAAAAGTACTGCTTGGAAGTTCAAGAGTATGCTGGCTACCTGTAATTTACAATCAGCAAGCTGTATCCAGCTGAAGATAGAAAAGCCAAAGACTTCGAAAAGTATGACAAAGAGACGTCTTGTGGCCCTCCATGAAGGATCACAATTAATGGATCAAATACATCCTTCTTCTTGGTTTTCGATGACACAAATATAGCTTCAAAAGGTTTAGTGGCACCTGAAATTTAAATAAAAATTGATAGATATTAGAGTCAGTTTACTGGTCTATAAATTTGAGTAAGATTTATCAAATAGATAGATGGATAGAAGTTAGATTTGTTCCAGAAGCATTAAGTCACCAAATAAATGGTTGCATTGTATGAGAAGACAATCTTGATCAATTTAACATGTCAAATGCTTTCAATAGAGACATAACAAATAATCCATAATGTTCTTTTATGTTTAATGTTGCAAAAGGTTATACATAAGCCCCTTACACTGAACAATTGAAACTAAAAAACTTAACAGTTCTCTAATTTCTTCTTCACTTTAGTTTCTTTAAATAGAAAATCAAGCTTTCCCAAAATTTTATGCTAGATATAATGCATAACATTATCGGCAGGCACCAAACAAAAACTAACTTTTATTTGTTTTCTTTTTTGGAAAGGCGCATGTTGGGGAGAGTGGAGGGAACAATCAGTATGATTTCCAATGTATAGATTTTTTATCATATAAATCAGATTATTCTCCTCATTATTGATGAGCAATATATGGATTGAATTTCATAAGATGTAATCTGATACCTTCTCAATTAGTTTCTGAGAATGAACAGATACAAATTAAAACATATCGGAAATTTCATCAAGCCATTCAACGTAATATTAAATATTCATGAGTAAAAAAACAGAGTAACTTGAAAACCTTTTGTTTGACCATCACAAGCATCCTTGACTGAGATCTTCAGTATACTGCACTGGAGAGAGGACAGCAAAGATCTAACCTGCAGCCAAAATCCATGGATTCACTTCTAAACATATAGAATAATATCTTTTTGAGATGATGATTCCTATTAATATCTCACAAGAAAATAGAATAAACCTTGTCGGAGCATCTTAATATGGGGCTGGATATATTTGACCAACTCCATGTAGTATTTCTTGTTGCCTTCTCAATGGCCATTCCATACATGATTTGAGGAACATCAACTGGACTGCTGGAAACTGCAAACGACAGACAAAGAAAAAGGATAGTCATAAAAGATGTTCCTCCACTTCAAAATTCCACAGCACAGATAAATTGAGCATTTGTTTTTTACTGGCAACAATATTGTTCCCATCCAGCGTAAGAAGATTCCACGAAAAATTTGGGTTGGCTAGGCTGATGTGTAATACTTCGCCGCTATAATGTGACAAAAAATGAGTTGATCATAAAGAATACGCACCTATGATAAATGGATAAAAAAGAATTTATTTACTTACCTCAACACATTCACAGAAAGCAGAACTTCACTGCTGTGCCAAATGGATGATATAATCATTGTGCAGTTGTCAGATAGCCAAGGATTATTATGGATAGTTGTACAATAAAGCCCAGGGAAGTAACCATCCTCAGCACACATCACAACAGGAATCTTCAAAATTGATTGAAAACGTAAGTATTATTAGCTGACAGCAATATGCACTAATTGATTTCTGTTAAGATTCCACTAAGAAGAAGAGAAAAGAATCTTACTTATAGCACCAAATACCATATCATTTTTTTAAAAAAAAAAACAACTTAAAGCAAACCACAAAAACAAAGACTGAAGAGCTAACCATTTATCAAGATAACTAGATGTCTACCTTCTTAAACATTTTCTTGAGATAAAATTCCTTAATGCTAGCATAAACCACCTCACCAATGAAAAACTACATGGCTGTTTGTACATCCAACACTTTGTACTATAATTGAATCTAGTACTTTAATTAATAAATGAACTGGATGAAAGCAATTAAAGGTTTACTCTAAATTATTAAAGAACACAATTCAACCAAATATATTCAAATTAAACTGGCCATATATGAAGAGCTTACAATGTCATAAATTTTAGAAGATTGGTACAGGTTTCCATCAATTGGCCAATCAATTCTATGAAGTGAATTTGTAGCATTGTGCACTCCAGAATCCACAGCACTTCTTGCAGATAAAAATACAAGGAACTTTCCATCTGGGCTGGTAGGCAAATCATGAATAATGGTCAGAGTTTTAGGGACACAACTCATATACCAATATTTCTCATTAACTAATATAGTTTCGTGAGCCAGTGTTTGATTAGATTGATACAAGTCACTATGTTTATATAGGACATAAGAAAATAATGACAACTGGAAAGTAAGAAGACTGTTATAATAAAAGAAAACTCAAATGAATTCTGCAAGAAGGTATAGCACTTTGACAACTTACCACGCTCAATAGATGGTTTTCTGTAGCACAAGTTTCCTACTTTCCCTACTGACAAAACAGCAATGCCCTACATTTCTTCCAACTATAAAGACAAGTAACTTTCAAGAAAAAATTTTATATTGCCCAATGCTTGGAAAAATAATCCATGACACATCAAAATCTTTGAACATTCAAAAAATAAAAAATAACTTCTGGAAAAGAAAAAGAAATTCTTAAAGAAGCCTATCCTTTCTCAACCACTAGTCATTTTGATCTTTGGAAACATTCACTATTCTTCTCAACAACTGACATCACAGGGATGCATGCCAAAAAGTCTTAAACACAAGTATCTGACTCCGCCAGCCTACCTGAATCGTGGAAAGAAGGCACTGCTTATGGTTTGAGTAAGGTTCAGCGCTTGCAATTCTTCAGTTGACCTACATGAAAAACATTACTTTCAAGAATCAGTTCATTAATAACCAAACTTTGCAATAAATATATACTTTCTAAGAGGCATGAAAACAATGATAGTTGAAAAGATCTTACAAAAGTGACTTACTGAAGCTCTGGTTCATTAGATTTTGACTCATGATGCGGTGCTCTAGCAGCATATAATGCACAAGGCCTGTTAGAGCAGTATTTCATACCAAGCTTTCTTGGCTTAGATGACCATCCAACAAAAACAAGGTATTGTTCCGAGCCTTCAGTAAATGGAGCCCACACAACTTGACCAACACTCAAAGACTTGTCAATTCCTTTGATAGCTTGTATTTCTCCACTGTGAAAATATTAATTAAACTTAGATGTCCCATCTGAGAAATATATCTAAATATTGTCCAACATTAAAATGAACGATGAAAAACCTATTGATGTCCATAACAAAAAGAGCAGGCCATCTCTTTCCAGCATATGTTTCTCCCCAGTCCTCCTCCCAGTCCCCTTGACCTTCCCAGCAACCTAAGTTCTTATTTGCACAACCACCTTTCTTGTATCCTCCCCGATCATTAAATGTGGGCTTTGCAGGAGAGGCCTCTTCTGCTACATATGCTATACGTGTTTCATCCAAGTTCCATGAGACACCCTCAAACCTAAACCATAGAAAAAGGAAAAAAGGAACGACTTTATAATGCATGACATGAGTGTCAAGTAACTGCAGTAATAGTTCAGCAGCGGCTTTACCTGTACAAATAAAAATCTAATATTTGAAACCAAACAATTATGGAGCTAAAAATAGTAATAGTTTAGCATTGCATAGTGTAAAAGAACATGAATAATAATACATCACATACTTACCATCCATCATTATATACTGAGCCATGCAATGATTGGGGGATATGAAACTCCTTCTCCATTCGAGATGAGCTCCAAATCTCAAATCGAGAAGGATCTTCATTCTCGGGATCCCGAATCACTAAAAGTTTCGAGCCAGAAGGTGACGGAACAATCATAGAAACACCAGACATCTCAACAGGAAATGGAGCCCATAGAAACTTCACAGAACTGTCACTTCCTTTTAAAATGTTACAAGACACCAAGGATGTCCTCCTCTTGTTTGTTAAAAGATCTGGTTGGGAAACAGCAAACATTCCCTGCAACTGCATCTGCGAGCCTGGTGCTATGGAGAAAAAAAATAGTTTTGGGTAGCAATGCAATTGAACTATCACAAAGCAATGAAACAAATGAATTGGTAGGCTTACACTTAAAAAGCCATGCCTTGTCAATGTTTGGAATGCTTGTGAACTCTTGAAGTAAGTCAGAGAGGTAAGTATAATCATCCTCAGTTTCCTTATGCATATCCGAGCCTGAAACAAAATCATGAAAGACGGTGCTTTTCACTTGCTACTTCCTCTATAAATGATAATGCACTTGTTTTTTTTTCTTTTTATGACAGATTATGAAATGTACACAGATTAATCTATGGCGCAATCAACACCTTGCTATATAAAAGATCAAACAAGAGGTAAAGCAACAAGTAATAATATATGAATGAATAGTGTAATGCTATTAGTGAAGTGTAAAGAGTTGTGAACAATAAAACAATAAAAAGATGCGGAAAATAAAATAAATTGTTGTATTAGAAAATGATCGGATGCGAAAGGGAAGTTTTAATGAATGCATTAGAGAAGTATCCAAACAAAAAAGTGCGTAATATGTTATAGTACCTTGCTTGATATGGGTAATTGGGGATTAGTGAGTGAATTAATGCAAGTAAGGAAGAAATTAAAGTTGGATGAAGATTGAAGAGAAGAGAGAAAGCAGGCTTTTTTAATGATTCTGTGTGTTTGACTTAGAAGAGAGAGAGAGAGAGAGACTTCCTTTGCATACATACAGCGGTAAGAACAAGTTATATTCATTCTTCAAAAATAAATTATCAATATTATTTTTAAAACATAAAAAATGGATTATTTGTTTTTTATAAATTTTAAAACGATAAATTTTAATTTTTAAAAAATTAAAATGATTTATTTTTTAATATTTAAAATCAATTTTAAAAATTAAAATTGATATTTTTCATAATTTTTTTCCCATGTTAATTAAAAGAACTATGTTATTATGTTTATGTTTTTTATTCTCTCAATCAAATACTGTCTAAAAAGTATTATTTAAAATCTTGTTTCATTCCTGGGAATCATATTTTTTAGAAATCATATTTGAATTATAATTATTGAGAATGTTACATTTAAAGTATTCTCAAAATCATTATGAATATTGTTAAAAACTTTTTATCTTTATAATAATTTTAGATTTTCACCTCCTTCCATAAAAATATTTTAATAGAAAATATTGTTAAAATAAATTATTAAGAAACTATCATTATTGCATTAAAATTTCTCAAAAACTTAAAAACACCTTCCTATAAAAAATCTTCAAGTTCTTAACATCGGAAAATTCAGTTATAATATTAGCAAAAATATTCTAAATCACCAAAAGCTTATAATTCAAGTGGATAAACTATAAAAATTAAAATTTTAAATTTCATAAAAAAATAAAATTTAAAAGGTTAATTTACCCAACATATAAAGTAAAATAGATAATTGGCAATTTAATCTAATTATTTTTTCATGTTATGAAATAATTCCATTAATCAACAAGTTGATAATTGAATCAATATAAGCTCTAAAATTCAAATCTCTTGTGTGGCCTGTGTTATAAAAAGAGAAAACGGATAATAGCATCAGATAGAGAAGCAACCAAACCACACATGGCGCTATGTTCCTCACTCTCACTTGTCCCTCCCATCACTTCTCAATCCAAATTCACTTCCAAACCTTTGTTATCTCCAACAGCACCCAAGTGGCATGGCATCTTGACCAAGAGTAACACCTCAACAAGGTTCTTATTGAATGCTGGTTTTCACGAGATCGAGCCTGACCTCAATGAAGATCCTAGAGATGAATATGCCACTAATGGCGTTGACCCTGTATATTATTTTATCATGTTTTCACTTGCTTCTTTCTTTTTGTGTCTTTTTGCCTGTGATGAGTTTCCTTCTTTCATGTTAATTTCAGGATGATTTTGAGTATGGAATATATGATGGCCACCACACTTACTTTGAAGGAGAACAGAAAAAAGGTATTTGTTTGTTCACTAACGCTTCCTTTCTTAATTGAAGTTTTTTTCCATCTTTTTTACTTTTACTTTTTCAATGGACATTGGAGGAGGTCATGATTATGGCTAATAGAGAAATAAGGAGGGTGATAGCTTTCCCATGATTGACTTTTAATATCTGAATTGGTGAACCTGTTATTGTAGATCTTTTTTTAATTTTGGAAATTATTACCAGGCGTTTGCTTCTTTTAGCTGTAAAATTTCATGTCAATATTGTCAAATTCATAAGTAATCTATGTATTTAATATTGAAGCTGTGTATTTACTATTATGAGGAAAGAAAAAACGTTTGTTGCCAAGTGCATTCTGTTTTCTTGACTAAGTTTATAATGAATATTCATTTCAGGAACATTTTGGGGTTCAATTATGGAAGATATAACAGCAGCAGAACCCCCTACAGGATTCCAGGGTGTGCTTTCCATATACCATTTATCATTTATATAACTGTTATTATAACTGTGAATTTTAACTATCGTTTATTTCTTATGCAGGGTTTATTTCATGGCTCTTCCCACCAGCCATTATTGCTGGGGTGTACTTCAATGTTCCGGTAATTCTGAATGATGATTGCCATTAACGGAGAAGGACTCAATCTTCTAATTAATTGGCTATTTTGTTTGGATATAAACAGTGTATTTGCATTCTTAATTTACTTAGAGGAAGTAGTCCAAAATCCTAATCACTTTTTTTTTTGTTTTTCAGGGGGAGTACTTGTACATTGGAGCAGGCTTATTTACAATCATATTTTGCATTATCGAGATGGATAAACCTGATAAACCCCACCACTTTGAACCTCACATATACAATATGGAGAGGGGAGCTCGAGACAAACTGATAAATGACTATAATACCATGAGCATATGGGAATTCAATGAAAAATATGGGGACCTATGGGATACTACTATCAAGAAGGATGACATAACCAAGAGATAATTGCTTGAAGTTCATAGATTTTGATATTATTTCTTAAATACAATGAATGTGAAGGCCACCCTTTTAAATTTGTTCTTTTGTTTCCACTTTTTACTTTTCCCACTTTTCTGTTTATGTTGGATCAATAGATGTGTATCCCCTATTTTTACCTTCTTATCTGTCATTAAATAAGCAGAAACATAAGAGTGATTTTTTACTCACATTGACCATTAACTGCTCCAAGAAAAATGTAACACCCTGGTCAAAAGTTTGTTGTAAAGACTAGAAGACTTCGGGTCTAGTAAGCTATTATGTCATGGCATCTTTTAGAAATGCCTTGACCATTTCTATTGTTCAAGACATCTAGAAAATCGCCTTCCCGTTATTTCAGTATCTTACATGGATGATCTTGTTCTTTATATTGGAAAGTTTGGAGGAGCCAACATCATGCCATGACTAATGTTTGCCAATCAAGTCTAATTGTTATTGATTAACTATGTAATTGTGGAAGAATATGGAAGGTAACCTGAAATTTATGCTATTATTTGGCTTGTTTTCCTTATCAACACGCTTCAATTGTGACAAATATAATCTCAATCCTATGAACACTTGTTAGATTATTTCAAATAAAAATATCTCCAATCTATTCAACATGGCTGTGCAGGGACCACTGGATTTGTTCTCTTATTTCATACTCCAATTTCTCATGGCTTAATGAAAGTGACTCGAAAAGATTTAGATAGATGAAAGAGAGCACAACTGTTGTGCAGAGAATATCAAAGCAAGAATTTTGATCCATTATGAAGATGATATTGGATACCATATAAAAGCATCTAAGAACACATCTTTCATCTAAGACACAAAGCAAAGAAAGAGCATAACCTTGAGAATGAAATCAAGTTCCAAAAACCTATGTGCTTTTGTTAGATAGTGCAATTTACTTTGGCTTGCCTTATAGATTCCAACTAATCCCATCATCACAGATATGACCTCAGCCACTAACCTCTCTTGGGTCACAAGTCAACAGCATCCATTCTAGTCATTAACGTCTTTTACACTAGTCAGTAGTGGTCATAAAAGTCTCGTACTGATTTTCTTATAAAAAATTTCTAAACTTGATGATGTTGCCTCAGAAAAAAAAAATTAGGAGAGATTTTTATTTATCTTAATCTTCTTACAAGTTGGAAGGATTACTGTTCTGTCTAGAAAGATTTTCTTAGATTAAAGATTTTGCCACTTGATTTGAGAATTTTCCACACACACATACATACCTATCTATAATACATGTATACATAGTGGAACATGGAGGTTGTATCTCTTCCAACAGAATTTGAACTTTAACTTACCATTTTATGAGAGACATTCTCTATCTATGACTAAATTTTAATGTATAATTTCTAATTTATATACCCACCATATTAATAAAAATTACAATTCCATCAACCCGCACAAGTTCTTATACATTTTATATTTTGTAAATTTAAACTTTTTAAAGTGGAGGGAATAAAAGTTGAACGGATAGCCATCAATGAGAAAAACAAAGATAAATAATGTTTAATATGTCTTTGAAACGTATATACGTAGAGAAAAAAAGAAAAAAATAGAAAAATTATTTAAAACAATAATATTAATAGATACGATAAAAAATTCTTTCCTTTAATATATTTCAATCCAATGATCATAAATATTTTAAAAAATCGCTTTTGTTAAAAGATTGTTATAAGATCAAGTAAATGGTATAGCTATCTATGTGTATCCACCATTTTATTTTTTAATAATTTATGATAATGAGATAAATAGAAAAAAAAAACATGAAAGGTATGTTTTTGAAATGTAAATATATAGAGTAAAAATAATAATTTAAAACAATAATATTAGTAGATATGATAAAATATCGTTTCTTTTAATATATCTCAATCCAATGATTATAAATATTTTAAAAAATTACTTTTGTTATAAGATCAAGTAAATGGTATAAATATCGGTGTGTATCCATTATTTTCATTTTCATTTTCTAATGATTTATGATAGTGAGATAAATAGAAAAAAAAATATGAAAGGTATTAAATATTTTTAAGATGTACATGAATCATTGTTGGTATACCTTAATTCTTACATTTTCTATCTTTATAACTTATTATCAACTTGTGAAGATAATACCACATAATAATCCTCATTCTCTTGTTAAAACAAGTTTAACCATGACTGAATTTTCTTAGTTCAAAAATTGTTTTGGAATGAAGCGTATGACCCGTCAAGCCAAGTCACACAACAACATTGGAATTCTGAGTGCAAATTCATCCA
Source organism: Canavalia gladiata (assembly GCA_037954105.1). Taxonomy (NCBI): domain Eukaryota; kingdom Viridiplantae; phylum Streptophyta; class Magnoliopsida; order Fabales; family Fabaceae; genus Canavalia; species Canavalia gladiata. The sequence continues at coordinate 65,073,529 of CM075660.1, forward strand.
TAATAAGGTTTTGGATTTTTTCCTAGGTGTGTTTGGATAGTTTTCTAAATTTTGAGTTTCAACTCTGAAGACAATGGGATCATTATCAGAATTAAAAATTATATCAAGTTTGACATTATGTAGATACTTGGCATAAATATTAATTAATTATTAATCCTCTGAACTAATTATTATTCTTGGTCCATCTCCTGCACTTCTACCTAATGCCCTCTCCTGTAAAAACCTTATGACTGAATTTTCTTCCAAAATGAATGTTCATATTTCAAAATCAAGGTAATTTTTCATTGAACTGTGACTCTCATTTTCTGGATGACCTCACCAATAGTCAAGGTTACGCCACGACCAAGCAATTACTTCTTTACATCTTTCACGGTTTTCTTGTCATCCATTTATTTGTATCTCAACTTTTTAAAATCAAATAAAGCATATTCAACGGTTTACATCTCAATATAATGTATGTTACTGTTATATTGTATGATTATATATTCATTACAAGAAATATCAGGTCAAATTTGGTATAAACATATTAAGATTAAATGAATCTCATGGTGCATTTGCGAAGAATTTTATTGCTAGTTTTTTATTCATTAGGTACAAGACTAATAATTCCGTGGGCTTGAGATTTTAAAAGGAAATCATGGAATAGTCATAATTGAAAGATTGCTTTAAGAAAAAAGTATAGTTAAAATATCTAAAAATATTTTTCATAATCAGAAGTATAATATAAAAATATTAATCTAAAAGTATTTAAGAAATTATTCATTAATTAATATAAAATTATTTTATCAGTAATAAAAATATAAAATAAATATTTGAAACTTTTAATGTTAAAAAACCTAAAAATCATCTTAACTAACGAAAAGTTAGTTTGATAATAATTTGTAAATATTAGTTATGTCGAGTGTTAACTAAAAAACAAAACTTGAGACAAATTAAAGAAAAAAGTTAAAATTATTTCACAGTAATTGACAGAAAATCAAAATAGAAAATTTCATTAACCCCTCTAAAAAATGACCTAATTTATACCCACAAATAAAATAACTCACCTGTTACATAATGATTAAGAGTGATGTTATTTTTATAATAATTTCCCACAGTAACAAGAAAAACAGGAAAACATAAAAAAAAAAATGAAATCAGACAAAGAATAAGTTAAAAAAATTAAAATATATACAATGAAAAATGATTACAAAAGTTGGAATTTTCCATGCTGAATTTTGTAAACAATATTATCAGTAGAAGAAGCGTATGACAGAAGGCAGTTGTAGAAAATTGAATGTCCTGTATTAAAAGGGACCCACCATCCTCTTAGAACATTCAACGATGTTGACTAGAATTTAAAGAGAGTGGGGATGAGTGATCGGAAGTGGAACGAACAGAAGCAGCTTGACCTGAAGACTAGAAACAGAAACCCGAGCTTGAAATTCCACAGAAGAACAATATAAACATGTAAAAGGGAGCAACCAAATTAGGGAACAGAAGAGAAGAAAATGGCAACAAGCTACTTCTTCTCCCTCTTACTTTTCCTCTTCTTCACCCTTCATCCTATTCCCACCAATGCCCAAACGGAGAGGCAAAAAAACAACACAGGCTACACCTGCACGGGGAACTTTAGATGCCAAGCCTACGCTTTCTACCGGGCCAACGGCCCAAACTTTCTGGACTTGGCCTCGATCGCTGATCTCTTCTCCGTTAGCCGCCCCATGATCTCAGGGCCCAGTAACATCTCCAACGTTTCCCTTCCTTTAGTCCCCACCCAACCACTCTTCATTCCCTTAACCTGTTCCTGCAACCGCGTCAACAACACCATCGGTTCCATCTCCTACGCCAACATCTCCTTCACCATCAAACCCAATGACACCTTCTACCTCGTCTCCACCTTCAGCTTTGGGAACCTCACAACCTACCCCTCCGTTGAGGCCGTTAACCCTACACTCCTCGCCACCAACCTCTCCATCGGCGACACAACCATTTTCCCTATCTTCTGCAAGTGTCCTAATAATATTACACGTGCCAATTACATGATCTCCTACGTCGTCCAACCTTCCGATAACATATCATCCATCGCTTCGCTTTTCGGCTCGCGGGAACAGGACATAATCGATGTGAATGGTAGAACACTGTACAATTACGACCCCATTTTTGTTCCGGTGAGTCGGTTACCGGTTCTGTCGCAGCCTGCGGTGGTTCCTTCTGCTCCTCCTCCAGGGAACGGAACGGTGAGTGGAAACGGTTCGGGGAATGATAGGACGGGGACCGTTAGAGGATTGGGGATAGGGTTGGGAATTACGGGTTTGTTGTTGATTTTGATGACCGGATTGTGGATTTTTAGGAAGGTTGGGCGGAAGGAGAGGTTGTGGATTGGGAGGGATGAGGAGGAACAACGGAAAGAGAAGGAGAAGAAGTTGTATTCGGGGAACAAGCAAATGGATGTGAAGTTGATGGCGAATGTATCGGATTGTTTGGATAAGTATAGGGTTTTTACGATTGAGGAGCTTGTGGAAGCCACTGATGGGTTTCATCAAAGTTGCTTGATTCAGGGTTCTGTGTACAAAGGCTTAATTGATGGACAGCTTTTTGCAATCAAGAAGATGAAGTGGAATGCTTACGAGGAGCTCAAGATCTTGCAGAAGGTAAAAACAAACACTTCTCAGTTTTCACCTGTCTTTTATTGGAGTACTCACTCATTATTTGCTAATCATTGTTAATATCAGTCATTCAAATTAATTTTAAGTATAAATGTGATAACATTTTACTTAAGAAGAATATTTATTGTAATAAATATTTTCTTTCTAAATAATTTTTTTATTTATTATGTTTTAAATTTAACAGCATCGGTGAGATATTATACTGTTTTTTTGAGTAATGGCGATGAGAAACTGCAGCCTGAATAAAAGATAAAGAATGGAATGTACAATAAGAGATTGAATTTTGAAACGGTCCATAAAGTATGAGTGAGGGGAGCAGATATATGGTCGGAGCTGGTTAATGAAAAATTATCTTGGTAGATATCAACCTTATTTACATATATCACATTTAATATCTTTACTTATGATTCAATCTTTACCATGCACCTCAAAATGAGAGTAAAAATATGAAAGCTCCTTAGTTAATATCTTACTGATGATGAGTATGAGTAATTATAAAGTGAAGTGGTCAACCCGCCTCCACCAGTTTAGTTTTTAGCATAATCAAACCAAGGGAATACACCTCTGGATGCTTGGATATACACAATTATTCTAATATTTCCCCTGTTATTATTTGGGGCAAAAAATAATCGCAATCGTTGCATACTGGCATAAGAATCAATTTTACACAACTTTACACGTAGTTTGGTAATTTCGAAAGCTTTGTCAGAGTGGACTTTCTTTTTCCTAATTTTTCATTATTCATTATTTGTGCATGTATTTTTAGAAACACATCAAGAGGAATAAAACGATAGTGGTTGATGGCATCGTTGCTTCTGGTTATTTAATTGTAGATGTTTCCAACTTTGTCTTATTTTCCAGATCAGGGTTCATAATATTATTTATTGAATATGATGTTCCAGATCAGGTGCGCTTAAAAGCACAATGAAAGACAAAAGGCGTCGCTGCTCATTTTGTCTTGTTTCTCAAAGGGGTTGTTTGTTTTACTCTTTAAATCAATTCTTCACGCTATATACATATTTATTAAAATTAATTTTTTTGGTAAACACGTATTTCAATTACGTTCAATAATTTAAAATTAATTATATTAAAATCAAATTTATCAAACTTTAAAATAAATAAATAAATAATATTAGGAGTAAAATATATAAACTATTTCTTATAAGATATTAGCGAGTTTTAAGTAGTTTTAGCTCTTGATTGATTGTATATGTCCATCATCCTTATAAGTAGTTGATTAACAATGTGTCATTTTCTTTGTTGAAGGTAAACCATGGGAATCTGGTGAAGTTGGAGGGATTTTGCATAGACCAAGAAGAAGCAAATTGCTATCTAGTATATGAATATGTGGAGAACGGATCTCTATACTCATGGCTGCATGAGGACAAAAACGAGAAGCTTAGCTGGAAAACGAGGCTGAGAGTAGCCATTGACATTGCCAATGGCCTCCTATACATCCACGAGCACACAAGGCCACGAGTTGTGCACAAAGACATCAAAAGCACTAACATTCTCTTGGACTCCAACATGAGAGCCAAAATTGCCAATTTTGGGCTTGCAAAGTCAGGAATGAATGCCATTACCATGCACATTGTGGGAACACAGGGCTATATTGCCCCTGAATATCTAGCTGATGGTGTGGTCTCAACAAAGATGGATGTTTTCTCTTTTGGGGTTGTGTTGCTTGAACTGATTTCAGGGAAGGAAGCCATTGATGAAGAAGGAAATCTCTTATCGGCAAGTGCCATCAAAACTTTTGAAGTGGATAATGAGCAAGAGAAGGCTAGGAGAGTGAAGGAATGGTTGGATAAGGCAATTTTTAAGGAGACATGCTCAATGGAAAGTTTGATGGGCATTCTCACCGTTGCAATTGCTTGTTTGCATAAAGACCCATCAAAGAGGCCCAACATAATGGATATTCTCTATGCACTAAGTAAAAGTGAAGACGCAGGCTTTGACATCTCAGATGAAGGGATTGGATCCCCACAGGTGATTGCTAGGTGAATTGGGTTGTGGCGCTGACCCATCTGATTTTGTTTTTGTCAGAGAACCATTTGGTTTTTTGGGTCTAAAAATATCTAAGTTTAAAAGACCCCAATATGTAATACTCCATCAAGTAAGGCTCGCCGAGCCCAAAAATTTGGGGAGATAAAATAATCTTGGGCTGTACATATAAAGTAGGTGATTGTTAATTGGTCAGGTGTCTTGCGACTATATATGATTTACAAATCTGTTTCGGTTAATTTTAGTGTTATAAGAGAGAAAAGGCCTTAGAAGGGTTTGTTCCACTCTCTGCTGATTGCAACTTCTACCATTTAATTCGTAAAAGATAATGGAGAGAAAAAAAAATCATGTGGGACTCTTAAAATATTTCTTTCCTTGTATGGAGCAGGAGTGAAAATGGGAGAAAGAAAGAAACCTTTATTAAAATAATAAATCTAACTATATTTACTATTTTATTAACAGGAATATAAAACTTAAATGATATATATAATTATATTTTTCTTTTGTTTCAAAGAATAAAAAGATTTACTTTTTCGTTATTCATATTTTTCTTTTTTTTTTAAATAGAACAATGAAGAAAAAATTAAGTTGAAAGTAAAAAGTTGCATTCATAAACTACATAACTATTATACCAAGGAAAGTACGATTGAATCTTTTTTATGTCAAATTCGAAGAATTTCATTATCTATAATATATTTATAACACTTCCTCCGCTAAACAAAATAAAATTTATTTTTATTCTTTTTATAAAATCTAACCCATATTGATTATTGTATTTAATTATTTTTAATAAAAATATTTTAAATTAAGTGAAGAAAATTGATTAAGTAAAAATATACTAATTAACTCAGTTTAGTTTTTATAAAATATAAATTTTTAAAAATAATATTTTTACATTTTTCATGATATGTCAATATCTAAATATATTATCTCTTATTTCAATTTGGCATGATTATTAATATGGTATGTCTAAATGTATATCAAGTAATAATATGAATTATTTTTAAAAAAATAAAATTTATAAAGACTAAAATCAATAATTTTTTTTAAAAAAAAGATTAAAATTAAACCTATATTTACCGAGATTTAAAATATGTTTAAGTCTATTAGTAGTAATAGAATAAAGTTAATAAAATAAAAAATAAATATACACCTAAATAAAAAAAGTATATAAAAAATGCATTGACCATAACAACAAACTAGAAATAATATATCGTATGTGTTTTTTCTTATTTAAATTGTTACGTTGGAAACAAAATATGAGAATATCCACAATTTATGAAAATTGTGTAATGAGAAAGAAATGGAGACGTATGGGTGTGGGAAGAAGGAAAGGAATGCGATTTTGTCAACTGAAAAAAATTATAAAAAGATATCTGCTTGTTAGAAAAATTACAACATAAATGGTTCCTTGCCCCCATATTTAATATCTTAATTGCATGCGTTGGATGTTCAAGGGCATTATAAATGTCATTTGTTGCATCTCAACTATATATTATGAACTAGTTTGCTTTAGACTTTAGTTTCAACTCCCAAGTTTGAGAATGCACCTGAAGCAATCTGCAAAATTTTAAACTTTCCATCCCTGAGAAGGGAAAAAACAGAAGTGAGCCGCAAAATGCGACTAGTCATTATTACTGATTGACTATGTTAACAGCTAATTAAAATTTTAACAACTTTTTTTAATTTTTTCAAATTTGAACCACCTTTCTGCATAAATTTTTTTTATCATCTATAATAGGTAAAATCTAGTGATCTAAATTTAGATCACTTTTTAAATGGTCAATGTTACCCAAACCCATAGATGAAAGATATAACATAATATTATGAAAAAATTTCTCTTGAACATTATAATTACTGAAGATTGATTAAGCAATCGATTAATTAGTTTAAAAATTTAAAATCTAAAGTTAAAAAATTTAATTTAATTAAAATTTCAATAGATTAAATTATAATAATTTTAAAATTTTATTTGTTTAAAATAGAAGGGTATTTTTAAATTTTTTATGTGATATATCAATGTTTAAAAAGAATAAAAATTATAAATAATTAAATATTTAATATATAATGTTACATAATTAATAAAAATAAAATTATTTTTAAAGTATTCTGGTTCAAAAATAAATAATTTTAATTTAATATATAAAGTAGATTAAAAAATATTAAACCTTTAATATTAAAAAAATATTAACATATAAGAAAACGGACACAAAACACAAAGGAAAAGGGCACTCAATTGTCGAATTGAAGTTCTTGGTATGCTCATATTTTAAGAATTTAAACTGTGATGCATGCACTTTCCTATGCACCTGAATTACCGTAGAAACTGTGACGCTTTACGCCTTTACCATACAAAAACATATAGCACTTTCGTTTTTTTGGATATATGAAGTCACTACTTATTATAGATATAAATAATGGACTGGCTCAGCTTTTCATTATTTCGATACGAAGAAGATCTACAGTAAATCCTGTTTCTGCATTGGTTCCCATGCTTGTTCATCATCTTTCTTTACTACAAGTCAAATTTCTGATCTGTATGTGCTATAAAGATTCCCCGGGGAAAACAAAAAATAAAGATGTTCCTTACTCATTTTCATCCCAACCTCACGGTACCGTTTCATGTCTATATTATAATATTATTATTGAACCCTTTTATTTTTTTTAAAGAAAATAGCTGTTCCAAGCATCATCTGAATTAAATCCTGGTTTTTCTAATATTTATAAGGATGGTATTATCTAGTAGATTGCTTGCTTTGTTTTGTTCATAATCTTTTATTAGTTTCTTGATCAAGTCCGCGAAGATTATTTTGTCAACAACCAGCATTTTATTCCCTAACCTCACTGCATCGTGCATAATCTGCGTATGGACCAACGGAAATCCTTTTTCATAACAATTTGGGTTTCATTTGACTTACAACTCACTTCCGATATGTAGGTATTGTGTGTGTTGGTGACTTGTTGGGATTGATTGGCTATGTCGACCCCGATATACAATAAAGGACATTTTTTTCACGGTGATCATCTTTCTATATGATTATTATTATTGATAAACATCTTTACTTTTGATTCTTAGATTATAATCAAAGATGTTGAATTTTGGTACCCATAGATTCAAAAGGAGGACTCTGCAACTCTTCACATTTTTTTCTGAGACAGATCTGATCAGCTTCAACCTGTGACTTTTCCTTGCCATAATCCAAGTCATTTAAATCTCTATTTTTTTTAAAGCAATAAAGAATTGTAATTGAAACAGACTAGAGAGTAAACTAGAAAGAGCAGGAAATTCTGTATGCGGCACATAGCACACAGCACACGTAGTTAATTGTGTCCATTCAATTGCAAAGTAGCAAAGTATGACATAGGAATATTTGGTGTATAACTCTATATTTTTTGTATGCGATACAAAATCATAATAAAATTAGAAGAGAAAAACTTGGATGAGCATATCAGTCCCTTTCAAATCTCTTGTTGAGAAACTTCATTGAGGCAGGGTTCTTCACAGGAAACAACAGCATACAGCACCCCATGACAGATACTAAAATAAGCAGAAATGTTAACAAAACTTGAAGAAATAATGTTCCAAGATATCCATGGTGATGGGGTGCATCGATTCAAAATCCATCGGTTCCAAGAACCCAGTCTGAAAGAATGATTTTCCTCATCATAGTCAAAGTAATTCAGTTGTCTCTCATACACCATATCCCAGACCTCTAGCTTCTGAGCCTTTCATGATTCTTAGTCTTTTGCAGGAAGTCATAAACATGCTGCAGAAGAAAAGCAAGCTCTGTAAGGTTAAGATTTAGAAAATTTGTATGGCCAAGAGACAAATCAGGGACATGAACAAAACACACACACACACACACTTGGAGAAAGAAGGAAGAGAGAACTTACTCCCATGGAACATCTCCAACCAGCATCCAATCACCGTCCTTGTCTTCATATGTAGGTGCATATTCAGACCCTTTATAACCCTCTCTTTCAGAGTACTCACCTGAAATAACAAAATAAATTTAGAAAATTGTATTGGTAGAAATTAAAAAAAAAAAAAAGAAAAAGTGATGCGAAATAAATTAGGCCTGACCTATGGTGAACTTGAACATGGTTTCTAAAGCTTTGAGAAGTTGTGAATAGCCCCTATAGAGTTTCAAGTCAATTTTTCTTAGGTAAGGGGCTCCATCCATGCTCACTTTCACATACATCCCATCCCCTTCAGCTTCCTGCAAGCTGTTTTTCCTGTAGGATCGGATTGGTGGCCAGCCCACAATCTTTGCCCTGCCATGCCACATTCAATGCATTAGCTTCCAAACTCAGATCCAAATCCAAACAAAGTATTGAATTTACTCTTCATGTAATGTAAACTTACTTGGCAGGAGGAGCTGCAATTGTAACTGCAACATCAACATCACTCTCCACATGTGAAACGGAAACAGATTCCTCGGAAGTTTCACGCAATTGTCTCTTGTTGTTTCTAATAACACCACCACCCAGGGTTTTGTCTTCGTTTTCCTCTGTCCCTGGCAACCCTAATCTAAGCTCTGTTGCCTTGAGATGAAGATCGTTCCCATATGTAACTATTCTATCCATCTTAATTTCTCTGCTGTGCTGTGCTGAATGAAATTGTGGGAAAGTTAGGAATGAGAAGTGTGTTTTATAGGAAAGTTGAAAAAAGGAGGTGGCAGCTGCGAGAGGGCATTGGTATTGTTTAAAATTCAATGCATAAATTGTGGACAAAGACAGGCTAAGGTGTCGGTAGCAGCAGCAGCGGTTTTAAAGCGACATGTCTCCTGTTTAGGGGACAAAGGTGGAACGCACTTACCTAACCTTTGGACGGCCAAGATGCGTTTTGGGAGCACAATCAGGAGCGTTGATTTTAAGGAAGGAAGCACGTCCATGTGAATGGAGGGTCCCTTGTGTTGTGAGTCTCTCATGTGGGGATTCCTTTTGTTGGGGTCTCATAAACTGTGTGCCATTTCCCCTTAAACCACAAATTGGCCACTTTCTTTCACATCTTGCCCCCATTTTGCAATAAATACTTTTTTGTCCAAAATCCAAGCTTTATCATCACATCATTTATATGTATCTTCTTCTACTATATAAGGAAATAAGTATATTTTTCTTTCATTACAGCTCAAGTATTACTTTCATTTCACTTCGCTCAGTACACCTCCTTAATATTTTATTAGCTTTAAAGTATATTTTATCTCAGTTTAATATTAATCATGCCATTAATTTTTAAGGGGTCATTATCTTTAACTATGATCTTTTAACCCATTTCAACAATTTTTCAGAATCGTCGTTTTTATTTATTATTTTTTAACTTTTAACATTTTTTTAACATTATCACCTAGTAACTTTTGTTGAGTTTTACCATGCAGCTCATTTATTTTTTTCTACTAATTTCTGTGTGTTAATTAATTTCAACGTGAATCATGGAATAAAGTCATAATCCCAAGTGCCTAACCCTTTTCTTTAGTTCTTAAAAATTTTATTTTCAATTATAACAAACATAACATATATATTTTTGAACTAATTTTTATTATAATATTTGTATTAGTTAGTTGTTAAAATAAGAATAATTTATTTATTTTTTGGTATCAAGTTTATATATTTCTCTGTATTCAATCTTAATTAATTAGAAAATAATATTACAATTTTTTTATTATTATTTTACTTATTTTTATTATAATATTAAAAGTATAAAGCGTACTCATTTTTTTTATATTTATTATTTAAAAAATTTTGATTTTTTTTTTCACAACGTGCAACCATTCACTATATCATTGTTAATAAGCAAAACCTCTTTAACCTTTTTTTTATCTTCATTTCAATTAAACTTCTTTTTTATTCCGTTCTTTACTCCTCTAATTATTTTTACTTTGTTAACAAAGCATAATAATATCTTTTTTTATCAGAACAAACTTAAGTCTATTATAATTTTATAATTAATTTTAATATAATATATAAATATAAATAGTATATATAAATATATTTATATTAATATATTAAATTATAAATCTTTTTAATATATAGATTTTAAATTTATTTATGATCTTTTATGTTATAAAATTTTAAAAAAAAATTATAGATCTTAAAATAAATTAAATTTTGATAAAAAAAATTTATAACAAATAATATGTCTTAAACTTAAAATTTTTAAACAAGTTAAATTTAAATACTCAAAAATTATCTTTAATTTGTTTATTTTTATCTAAATTATTATAAACACTTAAATTTGTGTGAGTTAAGTTAAATATGTAGGTTCCTATGATGGTAAGTATAATTATTTCTTGAATTAGTGTTGATCACACTTACATCTTCCCTAAAACAAAATATGTCATTTATTATCACATTTATTGTTTATTTTTTGGGCTTTGATTTTAATTATATTATTTATGGTAAATTGAAATAATAATATTATTATATGTTAAGTATAATTAATAGATCCAAGAGTTAGTTATTGAATTTTTTTTTTAAATTTATGATATTTTAAGTTAGTGGAGATGTTAAATTTTATACAAATTCATTATTATTATGAGATATGTGTTGATTTATTTTATTTAATAATTTTTTATCCTTTTTTTATGAAATATATGTTTAGTGACATTTATGATATTTGTCCCAACTAGAGATAATTTTTATGTTGTTGACATGTTGTGAGTTTATTATTTTTTGTATTAGAGATGGGAAGTTATTAATTTGTTAATAGTTCATTATTAATTTGTAATAACTAGTTAGTTGGTTATATGATAAGTGTGATGTTATAAATAAGTGTGTTTTATATTATTGTAAATTATTTTATTTAAAAAATTGTATATTATTTTTTAATTTTTTTCAATGTTTTATTCTTTTTTTACTCTACTATTTTTTCTTAAGATGATATTAATGCTTCAATGAACTTTCATCATTACTTTTGATATGCATAATTCTTTATTCTTACAATATTATCTCTCGTCTATGGAGGTTGGCCAAAAAGGGAAAGAGGTTCAACATGTTATACATCGATATGTGAAAGTTTGATAAATCTAGCGCTCTTTGTTCTTCTTTAAATGTTGCTAAAGAAATATTATTAAAATAGAAATCATCATCATTTCCTTTTATCCTTGGTAATTTTGGTTTTGATGAAGAATTTATAAACTTTTGTGACCTTTCTAGAGTTTCTTGGAACAACAATTTAAACCACAAAATTTGTTATTGACCAATGAATAAAAATGTCTCTATCACGCATTTTTTCATCACAACAACCATTGAATCTCATGAAACTCATCTTATCCTTCTTATTGTTATGACATCATCTAGTCTCTTCCTTCTTCAAGTCTCTCACAGTAGAGACATTGGTCCCCTTCACCTTACACCACTACAACATGTCGTTGCACGCCAGGGAGACTTCTATGGTAAAGCTCTTCTTGTTTGTCCGAAATAGAATATCTCTGTAAGGTGAAACTAATCCCCAAGTTCTATCTCCTTTATGGCATCTATGAGGTAATGGCGGTGGAAGTTGTAATCACAAGAAAGGACTACATCATCATCATTTACCATGACCATTACACCTTCCTCAACCTAGCGGAACCTTAATTAAAGTCTTCATCAAGTTCATGGAGCATCATGATAAGTGTTCTAACAAAAAATACCATTCCATGCATTTTTATCAAAAGAAGGACGGTTTTTGTGATGGTACTGGTATTGGAAGGATAAGAATATGACTTTTTCTTTGTATGGTGATGATGTTGGTAATTAGGGGTAATTGTTCAGGGGACGCTTAATATTGTTATACTTCTGGATCTTCCTGCCATGTTGGTATGGAAAAATAATCATTATGAAATGAGTATTAATAGATGAAGAACTACTACGAGTGTTACTTATAATAAGTGTGAGATTATGCTTGGATTGACGCTATAGATGGAATGAATGTTCATCATATGAAACAAACTTGTAAATTTGCAAAGGAATTTGCTTAAGTTAAATCTGATTTCTTAAAACACAATTTTAAATGATTGTATTTTCAATTTGGTAATATGCACTAATTACCGGCTTAAGGAAGGTTACTATATATAAGAAGTTAGTAGTTTGTTATTAATTTATTATAATTATCTATTTAATTATAAAATAAGTGTGATATTATAAATAAGTGAGTTTCTGTGGTTGTAAATCATCTATTTCAAAATGAATTTACACTATTTAATTTGATTTAATATCTTATTTTTTTTATTATATCATCTTCAATTCTTAAGACTTTTATCATGATTAATATTTTTTTATAATTATTTTTTATTTTAAATAATTAAATTGATATTACTCAAGTAGAAAAATGATAAATTTTTTAGATTTATTAATTTAATTGTAAGAATTATTAAATAATTAATTATAAAAAGTAATATTATAATATTAATTATATAATGATAAATATTTATTATTAAACATTTGTTGAGAGCAACCTATGATAAGTTGAGCTATTCACTTCATGTTTTTCAGGATTCCCCTACTCTCGGCTTATCTCATGCATGAATGATATTCATCTATTTTTCTTATCTCTCTCCATATACATATCCTCACACTAATTCTTATCCATGAGAATATTGTATAATTTGCATCATTGTATTATAAAATTAGAGCACACGTAACAATTAAAGAAAAGTTAATAAACCAAAATATGAAATAACTAATCGAATTGGATAGACAACTAACATAATATAAATATTTGAACATATTAATAGTTAAGTTTTCATAAAATTTAAACAAATTCATATATTTATTTTTAAGCTGTATTTGTGGATCATATTTTATGGTACAAAAATCTCGATCATCGCATATCTTTTGCCAACTTTTTAGTAATTTATTTTTCAATATAAGTAATTATATGGTAAGCAAATAATATTTTTAAGTTGTTATAAAACTTTATGGTTGCTTTTGATAACTTTCAAGATTATCATTTTTTTTTTGTTTCACTGGTTATTAGATTTATATTTTCCTTGTATTGACGTAATATAACACTCTAAAAAAACCCACTCCTTAAATTTAATTTGTTGAAAACAACAGCTTAGAAGCAATATTTTTCTAACCTCTTTTTTGTAACATTTGTATAATACTACACACATATATTAAATAATAAATATACTTTGATTTCCCATTCTCAACCCAACCTCTTACATTTTAAAAAAAAAACATTTAGTATATTTTCTTAAATAATATATTATTCTATGCATACTATAATAACCATTTTTATATTTTTGAAAAATAATTCTTACCTCAACTATTATATGTTTAGTACTTGGCATATATTTATCAAGAGGATACTAAATATATAATATTTAAAATTTACATGAAAAAATAATTCTTACCTTAGCTATTATATTATAACTAAACATGGATAAATATAAAAGTTACAACAAGCTTTAGGAAGGCCAAAAATATATATCACCTACATATTATGTTAAACAAGGAAATTGGGGGAGACCTCCGTCTGCATTTGGCTGGCATAAATGGCATGAATTTGATGCTACTTGGTGAGTGGGAGGATTTACAATATTTAGAATTGGTGAAATAGGCGAAGTGACTTGAGCATATGTTATGACATTAGGTGTAGGTGTTGCATGTGCTAAAAAGGCCCCCCTTGTGTTCCTTTTCCACCCAACTTTACTGTACAAGAGACAGTATGCATATATGGCTGACTAAGTTCAACTTGTTTCCACATATTATTATCATAATATAGCATCTGATTTCTTTAATTATGATGCTTCTAAAACATACAATTTTAGCTATTCACTAATTAAATTATACTTAAATCTAAGATTGCTTTGGCAACTTTCCTAAACAAGTTATAGTCTTATTATTAATTTGTTTTAGATTGCTTATGCTTACATTGGATTGGGAAATTTTTTAGCCCTTGCACACTCTTGTGAGGCTATAACATAGCTCTGCACTGTAAAATCCTTCTATTATTTGTTAAAATTTAGTCATGGTTACTTTGCAAAGAACTTGTGATGCTCTCTTCATATATATATATATATATATATATATATATATATATATATATATATATATATATATATATATATATATATATATATATATATATATATATATTAAAAAACTCATATCAATCCATATAATAAAAAAATGAGTTTGGTCCTCAAAGTATAAGAAAAAATATTTTGGTCCTTAAAAGATTACATAATAATTCTAAGTCCTTAGAATATTTTAATTTAGTTCTTACATTAAAATTTCAACCTTTTACATATGCTATATGAAGTTCCATCCAATTTAATTGCAAGGATTTATGAAAGTGAGTACGAATGGAACCCTTGGCAAACACAAAGAACAATTCATTGTAAAATGAGGAAGGACCACTTAAAAAAAAACAATTGAAAGTTGTCAAGAGGATTACACACATGGATTTGGGAATAACAATACATTTTGGGTTTGGTACTTTTATCCAATAATATATCACATATAATTATATTTTCTACTAACTTTAATTCATGGAATTAGAAGGAAGAAAACAATCAAGATAGGGTAAGGATTTGTAATAAAGAAATATCTTAGGATAAATACGAATTCCTGAAGGAAATTATGTTTTCTAAAATTTTGTTTTATCATTTATTTCCCTTCTAACACAATGATGCTGTTTATTGTGTGATTAAGTGGCTTAGTTGATAGTTGACATGCAATGTGAATAATTTTTTTTAAAGTATTATTAACCTCTAGTAATTACCAAAATTAATGTGATAAATAACTCAACAACTCAAGAACTATATTGAATTTTTTTATTAAATTAATGATTAGATTAAAGGTAACGTTTAAAATTAAATATTAAAATGGTAATTTATTTTAACATATAAAATCTCATTTTTCAAAGTCCATAAGCTTTTGTTTTTGCCAGTTTATAAATTCTAAATTTTTTTATGATAAATTATTTTAAATTTAAGTGAACCTTTATAATATATTTATATTTATATAATTATTATTTTATTATTTGATAATTCATTTTTATTATTTATTATTGTTAATAATAGAAAATTTTCGTTATTATAATTTATTCATTATTAATATACATGAATATTTTATCATTGTACAGCAATGATAATGTTTTTATCTTCCATATATTTTTTAATTTTTTTGCTTAAGTTTAAAAATGTCCATTCAATTCATAAGAAACTTGTTAATGTCATGTTATAACATTTTTTTTTCAAGGTGAAGCTCTATAATTATAAACAATTTATTATTATACATAAAATAAACATTTTTTTTATTAAAATTTACTTCATACATATGAGTAATAGTATTGAATTGAAATTAATAATTACAATTTTGCTTTGATTTTTTGTAAATATGATCATAAATAATACATAACAACTTAATCAATTATTTATTTAGTAAATTATTATTAATAAGAGTTTATGGTATAAATTTATTAAAGTAAATTAATTTTTTTAATACATTATACCAATAAATTTATTAAAATAAGCTAAAAAATTACAATAAAAATAAATTATTTTTATAAATTTTCTGTAAATTCTTTGAAACACTCCCAAAGTTTAAAATTAGAATTAAAATATGTTTGTGGGATTTATTGAAGTAAATGATACGCACGTGATATTGCATGATGGAAAGGGTTTAGCCAGGGTTGCGCACGTGATCAGATGATGGAGAGGGTTTCTAGGGTTTAAGGGTGTGCTCATTTACATTTCCATTTGTCGCATCTTCTCTTCTCACTCTCCTTTCCTCTTCTCTGCTCTGCTTTGCTCTCATTATGTGGGCTCTTCGTCGCGCCTCTCTTCGTCTCAGGTAACTTACTACTAACTAACTCTCTTTCATTCGGATTTAGGTTCTGAAGGTTTAGATGAATACAAACCTCTCTGCGCTGAAACCCCCTTTCTTCGATCTTAGTATACAAGTTTATTGCTAATGTTTTATGATTAATGTTTAATTTATAGTGAGATTTTCCTACTTTATGAATTATGGGGGTAAGTAGGATTAGGGTAATAATCTATAGAAAGTGTTGGTATTGTTCGTTTTTCAGACTGTCTGCTAATTCTTCGGTACCTGTTTATGATTCGTCTGTGCATGCTGTTTAATGTAGGACCCGAGGACTTAATGCTGGAGCTTCTCGTGCTTCCTGTGGCACGTTAGTGCCAACCACTTGTGCGGAAAATGAGGCTGGTTTTCATTCGTCTAACCAGTTAACATATGGTAGATTAATGTCAACCGATACATTTTACCAAATGCGCCGTGCTTCCAATAAATTTTCTGTGAGTAAGCGGGAACTTTCCTCGCAAGCTGATGCTAATAGCACGAAACAGGATGATGATGATTTGGAAAATGCTTTATCGGAGCTGGATGTACACGGAGGTGATCATGAATCTGAAGCTGACCTGTCCGATGGTGACGAGGATGGTGAAAAACCACATGATGAGCTGGAGTTATCAGATGGAGAGATTGACCCAACTGAGAAAAAATCACGAGGTGGAAAGATTCAATCAGAACTTTTCAAGGTGATCGCAAATGCTCCTGGTTTGTCTGTTCATTCTGCTCTTCAAAAGTGGGTTGAAGAAGGGAGAGAGCTAGGCAGGAAGGAGATCTCATTGGCCTTGATTAATCTTCGGAAGCGGAAAATGTATGGGAGGGCTTTGCAGGTAAACTAATCAAACTTATATCTGCTTCAAATTTATGCAATTGAATATTTAAAGTATTACCCTAATAACTTTAGGCTGTCATATTTCTGAGCATTTCAAGTTTATTTGTTATTATACTTAGTAATGTTTATCTGAAACTCGGGCTAAGCAAATTAATGATGGTTTTGTGTCATGTATACTTTTTGTTGCCTAATTTACAGAATCAAAACCCCAGAATTTAAGAATCCTAACTTTCAAATTGGGAAACCTCCACATGTTTATTTTTGTAATTTCCATGCAATCAGAGAATATGACTTTATAGAGCCATTAGATGCTATGTACGACCCTTTTTTTAATAAACCCTAAACTTTGAGGATAAAGTTACTAATTTTGTCTTTTTTTAATCTCATTCCTCGGTGTATTCCCTTTTTTTCCGCCAATGCTCTTGAGCTTGAGCTGTTATTCTATATAACATCCCTCTTGTTATGCTATGTACGACCCTTTTATAAAGTTACAACATGGAGGAGAAGGTAAGGAAAGAGTTGGAACGAAAAATTTGGCTAGCAGATGAAAATGAATGTAGGAAAAAAAGTTGAGGACAGATTGAAACTAAAGTTAAACTTTGAGGATAAAGTTACTAATTTTTCCTTTTTTTAATCTCTTTCCTTGATATATTCCCTTTTTTCCGCCAATGCTCTTGAGCTGTTATTCTATATAACATCCCTCTTTTATATTTTTCCTTAATCCAAATTCTTTACACTATTTCTTAATCAGAATTCATAACCCAGGTCTTGGAGATTTTAGATACTTAAGGCCTTTTGCTATTGTTTGTGTCCTTCCACTATTGAATCATCAAGTGTACAGTCGTTTTTTTTTTTGTTTGATCTTTGTGTGCACCCTAAAAATGAGGGTGTATGATGATACAATTCCTGGATAAGTACTGGTATGTGAATTTTATTAAGAACACAAAAATGGAGCCTGAGCTCTTTTCAATGTGAACCAGAGTCTCAGGTCCTAAGAGAAAAAGGTATTCTCTCTCTCTCTCTCTCTCAGCAATGCAAATGCAAAACTAACTTCCTCTATTCCCCCTTCCCTCTATATTTGCATACTGCACTCCCTAATGAACATGCTAGGTCAGCATTCTCCTAATTCTTGCCCTCACTTATTTTCTTCTTCTTATGAACAGAACTTTACAAAATTCTGGGTCTTTCAGAATTCCAGCTCATTGATTGGTCCACAATTTTCTCATATGCATACTAATAGTTTATATAAATCTGTTTCAAGTTTCTCCACAACTTTTCTGTTTTATAATACATCGGAAACTTTGTAAATAATCTGTTCTATACAAGGAACCCTGTTATCTGTTTTAGCACTTTTTACGAAAGGGTTTTAAATTATTCTTCTTCTGCTTTGGATATTCTGTATACAACTTTTGATTTATAAATTCTGGTTTTGATCACTGAAAGCAAAATTTTGGTGTTATCACTGTTGTATATGAGGAACCCTGTTATCTGCTCTGCAATAAACTTTTCTGGTAGCAGAAATTCTAGAATTTATATAGGAACCACTGTTCTATACAAGGAACCCCGCTCTCAATGATTGGTCCACAATTTTCTCATATGCATATTAATAGCATCAGGTGGCAGAATTCTAGAATTTATATAGGATTTGACAACTATGATTAGGAATGCAGGGGAGGGGAAATAGTTTTTTTTGGGGGGGGGGGGAGGAATATTGATATGTCGCAAATGCTTTTTTGGCATGTTGACATGTAATTTTTCTTCTGTTCATATTGCAGGCATATAGTCTTATTGAGTTTTCTGTTCCATAAGGATATTCTGCGTATACATAACACTACTGCATTTGTTCGACTGATTGACATTGTTAATGTATATTTACCTTGTTTGAGTTTGCAGTTTTCCAGTATGATGTTTTAGTGTAACCATATTGTTTTATTTTTTTGGAACTGTAGCTCTTTGAGTGGTTAGAGTCAAACAAGAAGCTTGAATTTGTGGAGAAAGATTATGCTTCTCGACTTGATTTGATTGCCAAATTGCGTGGCATCCCAAAAGCAGAGAAATATATTGAGACTGTTCCAAAATCTTTTCGAGGTGAGTTATTGTACCGGACTTTACTGGCTAACTGTGCTAGTCAGGGCAATTTGAAAAAAGCAGAGGAAGTATTCAACAAAATGAAGGACTTAAGTCTTCCAGTTACAGCATTTGCTTGTAACCAGTTACTTCTTATGTATAAGAGGGTTGACAAGAAGAAAATAACTGATGTGTTACTTCTGATGGAGAAAGAGAATGTCAAACCTTCTCCTTTTACTTATAGGATCTTAATAGATGCAAAGGGCCAGTACAATGATATTGATGGAATGGATCAAATTGTTGAGACAATGAAGGCAGAAGGCATTGAACCTGATGTCCAAGTACAGGCAGCCTTGGCTCAGCATTACACCTCAGCTGGGCTTAAAGAAAAAGCTGAAGCCATATTGAAGGAGATTGAAGGTGAAAACTTGACAGAGAATCGGTGGCGATGCCCAATTTTGCTTCGCCTTTATGCAAACCTGGGAAAGGCTGATGAAGTGGAGAGAATTTGGGAGGCTTGTGAATCAAAGCCTCGGCTTGATGTCTGCATGGCTGCAGTTGAAGCTTGGGGAAAGATAAAGAAAATTGAAAAAGCAGAGACAGTTTTTGATATGATGTCAAAGAAATGGAAACTTTCCTCCAGGAACTACTCAGTTCTCCTGAAGATTTATGCAAATAATAAGATGCTAACGGAGGGTAAGAATCTTATTAAGCGAATGGCTGATAGTGGGTGTGAAATAGGCCCATTGACCTGGGATGCACTGGTGAAACTTTATATCCAAGCAGGGGAAGTCGAGAAGGCAGACTCTGTTTTGCAGAAGGCAATGCAACAGAATCGAAAGAAGCCAATGTTTACTACCTATGTGGCTATTTTGGAGCAGTATGCAAAGAGGGGAGACATCCATAATTCAGAGAAGATTTTCCGTAGAATGAGACAAGCTGGTTATACTTCTCGAATAACTCAGTTCCAACTTCTGGTACAGGCATATGTGACCGCCAAGCTTCCAGCATATGGAATCAGGGAACGGATGAAAGCTGATAACATATTTCCCAATAAAACGTTGGCTAACCAGTTGGTTCTTGTTGATGCATTTGGAAATTCTGCAGTTTCTGATTTGCTTGATTGAGGATTGAGGAAATTGGCATATTCTGGCGGGGTTATGCAACTGCTATTAGATAGTTGAATAGTAGATTCACATCCGAAATTTGAATGTTTTGTCATGTACTGCCATTTAAGTTATTATAAAGACTCGCCTTTTAATTGCATAAAACACGTATAAATTGTGTTTTTAAACTTTATTAAAAGATACTGTTTTTTCATTAAATATATGGATTAAAAATGAACAGATAAAATCATAAAATATTATATTTAAGGATCAAAAGAACATTTAAATCTATATTAAATGTCAAATTTTGATATATTTTGTGATGGAATGAGATAATACTTGGTATACATGTTGATCTTTGGTAATTATTTTGATATATATTATTTCACTTTTATAACAATTTGTAATGAGAAAAGTTTTTGTAAGAATATGATACTATCCTTGATTTGGTTTATTAAAGAAAATGTTGGGAAAGAAATAAAATATATTGATTCCACAACTTCTTTCCAACTTTGTTGCGATAATCATGAGAAAGAGCTTATTTTGCTAGTTTTTCAATAACACCCTTGATTCCCGTTACTTCCTTCCATCCTTTGCAAGCCTCATGCTCATCACTCATCACGACTCTTTTATACTTAAGGTACTGCCGTATATTTTCACTACATAATAACATTTTTCCATTGTGTCAAGGTTAGATGCAAATTTGTGCACTAGAAGGTTTAGCCGTATTTCCCATTTGTTTTGCATGTATCAAGAGAGAAAGAGCAAAAACATATAGTATTTACAATAATAAATAAACATTTATTCTATTTGATCGAATAATATATTTTAAAAATCTAAAATT
Source organism: Canavalia gladiata (assembly GCA_037954105.1). NCBI lineage: Eukaryota > Viridiplantae > Streptophyta > Magnoliopsida > Fabales > Fabaceae > Canavalia > Canavalia gladiata. Next base: position 65,094,832 of record CM075660.1, read on the forward strand.
TATTTAAACAAATATACTAAAATAGCACAAGAATAATAGTGATTTTATTATATAGCTCGCATATTTTTAGTGTAAAATTGTCTATATAAGAAGAAAGTCATTTTCGTTTTTCCTAAAAGAAGAAAAATTTACTTTTCTTTCTCATTTCTTTTATCAAGTAATTTAAAATTTTCTACTTTTTTCATTATTTTTTTTATTTGTTTTTTTATCTCTTATTTATTATTGTTCTATTTCTCTTTTAAATCAAACAAATTGTAGAAGTAGGTTTAAATAAATATCAAAATTAATTTTTAAGAAAAATAATATTTTTCGTAAATATAAATTGAATCAATAAGGATCTAACTCCAAATTTATTGGAGAAGTACATTAATTTCTAATAATATAAAAATTGAAAATTATTTCTTAAGTTTTATAAATATTAGTCATATTAAATTTTATTAAAATATATTAACAATGTATATATTTTATTATCATTCAATTATGAATTATAATATAATTAAAAATAATTATTTTCAAAATATATATAAAATAATTTTTAATTAGTAAATATAAATTTTTATATATATCAAAATTAAATTCAATCATCACAATTTTTAAACAGAACATATTTTAACATTGAAAAAAGTTCAATATAATTAATATTTATGATCGCTAGAAATTAAATAATTTTAAAATTTTTAAATATTGAGTTTCTTTCAGTAGTTTTTTGTTTAATTATATTTTTGATTTATTTAATTTAAATTATTTATAATTTTGTTTTTGTAATTTTTTGAGTTAGTTAAGTTTTTTATTTTTAAAATTTAATAATTTGAATTTTTATTAATTTTTTAATCTAAAAATTTTATATTTTTATTTTTATTCAAAATTTCATGGACTTCTAATCAAATTTGAACATGAAATAATTTTAAAAGTTTAGAAATAAAAAATTAATAAAAATATGATAAAATTTCAAAACATTTATAAGATAAAAATAAAAAATTAAAGATAATAAATTAATTTTTAAATAAAATTTAATATTTTAATTAATAATTTTAAAAAAATAATTTAATCAATTTATAACATTTTTTTAGTAATAAATAAGTCTAACTTCAAATTTTTTTATATTTATACATACAAATAATATTATCTATTTATTTATATGTTTCATCTATTAAAAAATAAAAAAATCTACGTGTAAATATGAACAAAAAATATAGAAACATGTGTGAGCATATATTTCCAAAAGTTAATTATAACTTGGAAACAAAAAACTCACATACCATCATGTAACAAAAATTTTGGATTTTTAGTAAATTGACTGAGAGATCATTTTTTTTAAAATTTTAGAAGTAAAAGTTTAAATAAAAAAATATTTAAGATCAAACTTACAAGAAAGTTGTAATTAAACCAAAATTTGTAAGAAATACGGTGTTCTGTGTTTATTGAACCCAAGCAGGAAGGGCAAGGAAATGCAGTGTTGGTGGCAGCAATACTCAGAGGCAGCATGAACGACGTCGTAGGGTGAGGCAAGGGCGTGTGTTTGAAAGGAGCAAAATCAGAGAAAGAGAAAACATTGGTTTTGATTGGGAAATATGGCGTGGAGGGTTTTGGCATCGATGCCTCTCTCTAAATTTCACTTCCACAACAATCTCTCCTCGAATTCTTCGCCTCTCACACCCCTCTTCTTCCTCTACAGTTCCTTATTTCGCAAAACAAGGTATCTCTCTCTCTCTCTCTCTCTCTCTCTCTCTCTAGTGCTTTGCATACTTATGTTATGTCTCAATAACTTCGTAGTGCGATTCGCATTTCTAGGAGTAGTCCAATCATATGCTCCAATTTTCTATGTACTACTAATTACTTTTATATGCGAACCGAAAAATTTAGAAATATAAGTTTGCTTCAATATTATTGATTTACACTACTGTAGCTTCAACTATGTCATATGCAAGGTTTTTGGCCAAGAGCATGGTTTCGTTCACCTCAATGGCGTAAAACGTGCTCCTTTCTCGGGACACAGGATATTTCATTCAGGTCCTTTTCTGAAGTCTTATGATAAGGTTGTAGAGCCGCTAGTTCAGGATTCTGAAAGGGCCCCAACTCCCAGTAATGACAAAGTGAACAGGAAAAAACTAAAGGGGAAAAGAGCCGTTGTAAGATGGCTAAAGTTCTTTAGATGGAAGAAAAAAAGAGACTATGAAAGGATGACAGCGGAGGAAAAAATTTTAAACAAATTGTTGAAGGTAAGTTCTATTTCATTTTTTTTTTCTTAATTTACATTTACATATGTGATATGCCAAACATTTCTATTTTGAAATATTATGATTCTGTTGATTCTTTCTTTTTGCCCCCTTGCCACCCTCTGTTTGCTATATCTTGATACATTTGTTTATCTTATTAGTATTCTCTCCGTGATCTGTTGACCGATATTTAAGGTCTTGTGAGTTTCTTAGAATAGTCAAGTTCTCAACGGAGATAAATCTATTGTTGTTGGAAACTTAGTCATGCAGTAGTGTTTTCTTCTTTATTATGTATGCAAAAGCCTGTTGCTTTAGAAGTCAACTAGAATACTTGAAGTTTTCCAAACTAAAGAATTTTGAGATAGCATTACTTAAAATTTTTGAACAATTGTTAGCGTCAGTAAAGATAAAAGTAAATTTATGGTTCTTTGCATTCAATATTGGAATTTGACTCGCACTATGCTTATTCGAATTCAATCAGTTAGATAAAAATGATAGAAGATACATTACAAGTTTCAGTTTTGAGGAATGAATTACAGAATTATTTTAGCGCATTCAATTTTATAAATTTGCACAAGATATTTCTATCTAATTCCTCAACTTCATCTTCTTGTTGTTAGTAATTTGCAAAATTTTTGTCAAAATCTGTTTGGTAAATGACAATGATTGAAGATACCTAGCTGTTTGAGTGTGACATTATTAGGTACTACTTACTAGACCAGAAAATAATCTTTATTTCTAAAGAACCAATCTCATCCCTAGCATCGATTTGATAGACAGATATGTTGTACACACTACAGAGAACTCTCTCCCTTGCCAAAGTATTTGAGAAACCTGGATTTGCCTTCCCAGTTTGCCTCTCTCAATTTTCAACTGTCTTGAGCTAACTCCTCCTCCATCCCTTTCATTACCAAATATTCTCTTATTGACAGAATTTCTAATGCTCTACTGAATAGTGAATCCAAGTAGTGTAACCTTCTTATTCTTCGACACCTAGGCTCTAATTGACATTTAATTGCTTGAATAGGAGTTCTGCATTTTCCATACATAGTTGTTGACTGACTCTTACCCCACTAAACTTTAACAGCATGTTTCAAGATTTAAGATGCTTACCTTTGGTTTAATGGCTCTTGGATAATAATGACATCCCATCCCATCTTCCAAGAACAAGGGTGGAAGCAACAGGCTGGGTTTTAGTATGAGGTGTGGTAGAATTGGACTAGGAATAGAATGAAAATTAGGAAAAAGCTGAATATCTTGTATTATTCAGGAGACTTACCTTTGATCGAAGCGATCCAGAGGTGGAAGGCAGAAACCACCCATTCATGAGACCCTGATCCTCTCCCAATCTGCCTAATGAACCCAAACTTCCCTGATCTGGTCCCATGTCCATTTTCTCTTGTATAACAGAAATCCTAACTAATTCTGGGTATTACAATCAGCTAGAGGGTGGATCTCACCATAGATTGCCTTAATAGGGGTAAGCTTAATAGAACCATTATAATTGGTATTAAACTAAAACTAGCCAAGAAAGCTATTTTAACCATTCTTGTGATTTGATCCCTTTTAGGCGGCATAAGTATGTCTCTAAACATTTATTCACTGCTTCTATTGGACGATCTGACTAAGGATGATAAGAACTGAGTTTCAACTTTGTCTCCTTCCATGTGAAATAGCTCTGTCCAGAATTGATTGAGGGAAATCTTGTTCCTGTCAGATCTCGATGTGAGACCCACTGTACTATTGAGGCCAAGTTGGATAGGTTTCCCATTCCACTTTAAAGTTTCTTCCCCAGCATATCCTGTATACTCTCCATTTTCTAACGTTTCTTCTTCCACCAACATTACGCGAGTTGCTTGTTTCTGTACACATGATTTGGTGTAAATTTTTCATAACATATACTACATTACAACATTACTCTGAGATTGGCAAGATATTCATTTTTCCCCCTATTGTTGAATCAAAATTGGTACTTACTAAATTCAGCTCCATCACTTCAAGATCCATCATTTTTGGGTTTTTATCTGCACTAACTAGCATATTTTATTACTTCTATGTTCTCCGCTGACATGCATGAAACAAATTTTTTGCTTGCCATCTTTGCCTTCCTCAAGAGTGAGAAAGCTCTGGCATTCTCAATTATTTTCAGATCAATGTTTTGAATTAAAAAAGATTTACTGGTTAGCATTTTTTATGTCTGTTGTTTTTTATTAATGAACATACAATGTTTTCTCCACCATTGTAGGCTCGAAAAAAAGAAGAGAGACTTTGTGAAGCCCTGAAAAAGATTGAGCCTGCAGAATCATCAGAAATATCCCATGATCCTGAGATCTTGACACCAGAAGAGCATTTTTCCTTGTTAAAGAAGGGCCTCAAATGCAAAAATTATGTGCCAGTTGGAAGACGAGGAATTTACCAAGGTGTAATTTTGAACATGCATCTCCATTGGAAAAAACATCAGACTTTGAAAGTGGTGGTGAAGACATTTTCAGCAGAGGAGGTTAAGGAGATTGCTGTTGAGCTGGCAAGATTGAGTGGAGGTATAGTGCTTGACATTCATGAAGATAACACAATAATAATGTATAGAGGGAAAAACTACTCTCAACCACCAACAGAAATAATGTCTCCACGAGTCTCTCTCTCAAGGAAGAAGGTACTGCGTTGTGAATTCAATTTTTAGGCATTTATGAATAAAGAATAGATTTGGAGTTCTCCTGGGTGTGGTGTTTCAAAATTTCTCAACAAGTTCAGTTCTAAGTCTTCATTATCCAGGGTTAATATCTTTAGGAAAATTTCTCCTACATATACTTCCCTTGCAGAACCCCCGTAATCTCTGAAATCTTGCATTTATGATCTTTGGATGTCTATATGCAATCTCTCCTGTTCATGCTACTTGTCTGTTTCACTGCAATTTCTACGATTCTTTTTTCACAATTTTACATTATTTTAAAACTCTTTAGTGCCTTGTTAGTGGTGATTCTCATTGTCTCTCCTGGGGTGCTCATCTTACGCAGGCATTGGATAAATCCAAATATAGGGATGCCCTCCGAGCTGTAAGGAGATATATTCCCAGACTTGAGCAAGAACTTGAAATTCTTCGAGCACAATTTAAAAGCCCTGCAGAAAGTAATACAGAGGCCGCTGAGGCAACTCAGAAAAGTGACAAAGAGAGTATCGAGTCTGGTGGTATTTCAAATTTCCGGCTAGAGAATTCAAATGAACATCATGAGATGATAAATGATAACATCGAGTGCCCAGAGGATGAGATAGATATGGACTCCGAATTGGATTCTTATTCTGATAAATTATCAGATATCTTTGAGACTGATTCGGATACAGAGAATTTGGTAAAGGAGGTGAAACCTCTTTATTTGGACGAGTTTGATAAATTTCCAGAGCAAAGCAATGGAGAAACTGATGACTTCGAGGAGCATCTGCGACAAATATCTCTCAACCCAGAAAACATGGAAAAAGATGTTGACCTACCTAAGTTGGATGAAGTTGACAAGATTTTTCTGCATGCTACTTCCTTTTTAAAAAAAAGGTAAAATGAGAAATTTGCAGAAGACAAGTGTAATCATAGGAGTGCCTCGGGAGAAATTAGAGAGTACGACGAAGTGGTTTTGTGTTTGACTCATTTCAAGCAGTCAAGAGTAGATAAAAATTTGGATCCCAACACCTAAATTTTCTGTTCACAAGATTTGAAGTTGAAACATTGCATAAGAGGAATCAAGTTCTTTATCACTTAAACCAATAGGCAGTCATGACACTGCTCCTGTTTTGGTATACAGCATGAAAGTTCTGAATTTTGGTATACTGCTCCAATAGGCAGTAATGTGTTGTAAGACCTTGTGAAAAATGAAAACAAAAAATTATTATTTTTAGTTTTTAATTATATTTTTCATTTTTTCCCTTTTAACATTTAATCATCTAGTAAATTGATTTTTTTTCGTGCACTACATTCAACTCTGTTAATATTTTTTGTTAATAAAAGAGGAGAGTTACTCTTTTTCTTCTGTTTCAATCTCTTCTCGTCCGTTATACCCTTCTCCACATTCATAAGCATTTGTTGAACCATGTCTGTATCGGTCTTGTCGGATCACTGATAAAGCTAAAGGTAAGTTTGCCCTAACCTTATTTTCATAAGTTATTCTTATTCTAAAATGAGGCGAATGTTGGGAAACTTTTCTTTCAAGAAAAAAATTATTAAATAATGATGTTAAGTGGAGTAAGCAAATTAGGTTAACATAACATATTTTAGTAGTTATCTTGACTTTGAATATTGAGTTTGAGTATATATATAGAGAGAGAATAAACAAAAAATGTTAGTACCACAATTAAAATAGTTAAATGAAGTTAATCAAAAGAACCCATTTATTTAAAAGTTAAAAATAAAATAAAAATTCAAAAAAGTTAAATAATCAGTCAAATAATTAAATAAAGAAACAAAAAAATAGTTAAAATTAACAAGAAAAAAAATGAGACCGACAAGCAGTATGAGACAGGGTGAGACAGAGGTGGCGTGTGGGTGAATTCTCGTTGCACATTGACTCATTGAGAATAAGACTGTGAGAAAGTGAAAGGTACTCAATTATATTAAGGTTCATAATCCAACCCATATTATGGGATCGATCCATGAAATTGAACGGTGCTATCAACATCATCCACCCACTTCCTGCCTTTTGTTGGTATATAGAGACACGTCCATCTGACCAATGCCATTCGTGCGTCTTCAAATCTATATAGCTAGATATCCTTCACTTACGTTCATCAAACATCTTCAAAAGATAAAATTATAATTTTTACAATTTTTTGAATAATGAAAAAAATTAATCATTCTTATATGTACACTTAGAAGGTGCTGGTGAAAGTGTATAATTGCTTTAATAATTTTTGTTACCAACTATATATCATAGTGCTTACCGTGGACGTACCCGTCACAAAAATTTAGTTGTATATTATGAGCACCTTTTACCTTTCGGAGTCATTGACAAATGATTTTATAATTCAAAGGGGCAGGGTAGTAAAATATAAATAATATTTTTTTAATCTCTGATTAGAATAAAAAGATCAAGTAAATTAAAGATAGTAAGAGGAGAACCATAAAAAGAAGAAAAAGGGCCCAATATAGACAACCTTGGGCCTCGAAAAGATGGGCTAATGGAATCTCTATAAGCCTTATAAGCTATGTGGTGAGTCAAGTACTCAAGTTGGTTGGTCAAAGAACACAAAAAGTCTCCAAACCTCAGGAAAAATTAAAGAAAGTAAGTAACAACGAAAACAATGGGTAAACAGCAGTATGATGTTCAGAAATAAGAATTGAACATAAAATTAAAGTTTAGAAATATAATATGACCTATTAATTATAGTTTTATGTTTGAAGGACTTTTGTGATAGAAATAGAATGACCTATTAATTTTAGTTTTTTTTAGAAGGCTTTTTACAAGGCTTTTTACAATAGAATTATAAATTTTATGACAATTTCATGAAATTTTAAAATAACTAGATTTGAATTATTTATTTTCAATTCTTAACCAACATTTTAAAAATTATTAATTTTTTATTGTTATATTATATAATTATTAGCTTTATTTTTATCATTATCTTACTATCATCATCCTTGTTAGTATCATTATCACCATTAATAAAAATAAAAATAAATTAAATTAGACTAAACTTATTAAACATTATAAAATTTAAAATTGAATCATTTTATGTAGATTTTTTTACAAAGCATGTCATCACATTTTTCAAAGTCTAATATAAATATAAAAAAAATTATTTAAAAATATACTTTTATAACAAGACCTTTTATATAAATTAAAAAATATCTAAAATAGGATAATGCATCTAAATTGATATGTAGGTTAAATTTTTTTAACTAAACTAAATAATAATAATGTTAAAATATTATAGTAAAAATTAATATAATAATATTATTATTGCTGTACGTTTACATAAAATTATTATTATATTTTATATTTACTTGAATGTCTAAATTTTTTAAAGATGTTTAATAAAATATACTTCTAATTTTTTTTATTTAACTTGTTTAGTAAATAAACTTATTTAACTTATACCTAATAAAGGTTATATATGTAATATATCTTTATAAGTGATTTAACTAATTTTCATCTTTAATCATCACTTACATTTTTTAAATTATTATTAAAAAAATTTATTGTTATTATTATTATTATCATTTTATTATTATTATTATTATTATTATTATTATTTTCATAACTATTGATATCATTTTACCATTATCATTGTTAATTTTACTTTAAATATTATTATTATGATCAATTAGAATCTTCTCCAATATTAAAATATTCATTTTGGAGAGAGAAAAAAAATAAAAAATATATTTATGAAATTCAATATGTATGTAAGTGAAATAAAAATATAAGATAAAAAAAAATAGAAGAATTTTCTCATTACTACTATTATCCTTCTATTACCACAAATATCATTACATTATTATTACTACTAACATCATTAGTTTCATCTGCTATCAAATTATTTTTAAACTTTAAATATTTATATCATAGGATTTAAATTGAATTTAAAATTCTAGTTTTACTTCTAATTATTTGTGTATTCTTGATGATAATATCATTTTCATCCTCTAAATTTGTTTTTGGGTAATTAGGTTTTACTTTTAATAAATTTATACTTTAATTGATAAAATTAAAATTAATTTCCTTTATTTTTTTTATAGAATAAAAATGGAGATCCAAGAATCAATTGTAAGATAAATTTAGTAAATACATGAAATATTAAGATAATAAAGGCTCGGAAAGGAAGAAATTAATCCAAAATGTTGACAATTAACATAAATTACTAACTAAAAGGTCCAAGGAAAATTAAGGAGGACCTTGGATTTGGAGACGTCAAGTTTGAGTTTGACCACTGGAGCACCATATTATAAGAATTTCGCACATCTGTGCTTAACTCCTCAAGCATGCTCATAAAGTTCAACATCACTAGAAGTTGTTGGGATCATTTCCAATTCAGTTTTGCATAATAAAACACTGTTATGGTCACAATGACAGGACGTATTCCAACATGATGCTGCACAAACCAAACAAATTGTGCTCGACTTACAATGCATGCATGTTTCAAGTTAGAAGCATCATATCATTAGAGAGCTAGAAATACTTGTATAAAAGGAATAGAGGTGCGAAAAGACAACTTCAACAATTGTTTTACTTTTATTCTTCCTCCTTTTCGTGCTCTCACTTTTGTAGGAAAGTGTAATATTCTTAGGCATTCAAGATCTTACAACATAAATTCATCACTCTTTGAAGTCATAGATGTCAGGTTATAAGATTTTTTTATTCTAATTTTTTTTCTAATTTAAGTTTATGAAATTTTTTATAAGATTGGTTTATTTCTATTTTTTTAACTAATTTCTTAACTAAAGAATCTATCACTTATGATATTATCTGATTTATATCCACATATTTATCAATTATCTTCATTCTATTACTTTATTTTTTATTAAAAATTGATATTTTTAATAATTTTTAATTAATTAGGTAGTATAAGATCCAACCATTTTCTAATTAATAGATTTTTTTAATAATTTTTAATTAATTAGGTAGTATAAGATCCAACCATTTTCTAATTAATAGATTTATAAGATGAATTGAATTTAAAAGTTTGAAAAATCAATTTTAATTTTAAATTTTTAATCAATTATTAATTGAAAAAATTTATTGATGTTTTATAGTTTTCTTAATTTATGATTTTCTATAAACATTGAGAGTAGTGTATTTTAAAAAAATATTATCATTATTACATGATGAAAATATAATAATAAAATTGAAATAATTAATTTATAATTAAACAAAATACAATTTATAATAAAATAGAGGTAAAAGTTTAACAAAATTTTAAATAAAATCAAATCTCGAGTCCTCTACATAACTAAATCTTATTTATGTATACTTGTTATTTGGTTATGTTATTTTTATTAATTTAATTTTATAATTTTAAATTCTAAATTGCAATCAACTCTTTTTCAAACAATCTCAATATTTAAGAAACTTGAATTAATATTTGTTGAATAGTTTATGTTGAAATACTATCGGAGATCTAAAATATTTTCTTTACTCATTATCATGATATACTTGTGAATAAATAAAACTATAAATATTAATCAAAAAATCTATAATTCTAAATTATAATTTTAATAAAATTAAAATTTTAATATTTCATCGTCCACCATCCATAGTGGTTCATTCGCATTCATATTAACAACTTTGTAGTAGCTAAAGATGTCAACGACATATATAGTGTAGACATTTCGCTGTATGGGAGAAAATTGAAGCAAAATGGGAGACAATATTTGACGAGAAGATCTTCCTGTTCTCACTTAGTGCAATCCATGCATGCACGATGAACTTAATTATAACAACAAAATTAGTGGAAATAATTTCGCCAGAAACAATTTGCTGTTACCTGTTAGCAAAACTGGTCTCCAAGACCTGCTCGAAATTAGAACAGAATATTGATGTTCCTATTTTTCTGGGATTTCATATTCACTTAAATCTAAAACACAGATAAGCTTGGTTCCTAGCTTATATAGGACACATATATAGTTTACAATATTGAATGTAAATAAGTTAAATTATTTGTGACTTGTTAATGAATAAAATTTAAATTTTTTAAGCTTAACAATTGAAATTAAAAGCTCGTATATAATAATTATATTAATTTTAAAAAAAGAAGATACACATTAAATGTTTGTTTGAATTAGCTGGAAAAATTAGATTATGTCAATAATCAATTATATTCATTATCGATTATTTAAATAATATATTAGGTTTACATGGTATAGAAGAATCACTTTTTTATAATAAAATTATAAAAATAAATATAAAATTATGCAAGAATCACTTTTTTAACATGTTGAACAAGAAAATGAATTATGCAATCTTCTTTTCCTTAGGTTACGAGATGATTTGGTATCTTCTTTGATTTCAGTTGAGACTATAAAGCCTAAATATTTTTTATTTATTTTGTAATCTTTATCTAGTATTCTCTTTGATATTTTATAAAAATATTAAATGAAAAACTTTTTATAAAAAATATTTTAAAATTATTAATTTTGAAAAATTAAAAAATTTATTATTTATTTTATAATATATAATTTTAAAATATTTATAGTTTATTTTAATTTTATTATAATATATTTTTATAATATACTTAAATTCTAATAGTAAAAAAATATTGTAATTTTAATATTATTTACACACAATTTTTTAAAATTTAATATATTTTAATTATAAAAAATTAAACTAAAAAATAATTTAAAAAATTATATTAATTTAGATAAAAATAATTTTATTATTTTGATATAATTTATATTTTATCATATCATTATTTATTTATTTCACTCTAATTTATTATATCCTGATGTATATTAAACCTAATATAGGATAAAAATTTATTATAATTTTATTTTATTTATCTAATTTTTATCCTATTCTCTCTACTGAATTTATCTAATTTTTATATCATATCATTCTTTATCCTACTCTCTCAACCTAATGAATCTAAAATGATTTTTCCAAACCACGTGAAGATTTGTTAATCATAGGTTAATACAAAACCGTGTAGATTAGAGAAGTGATTGATAATAATGAAAGAAAAAGGCTCTATATATATTCTAAACGTTCTTTTTTAACTAAACATTTGAAACAGAGTCCCCTCATCAGCCCCCGCCATGGGACACCCTGTCCCAACCTCTACCAACAGTTGGAATAACATTATTGCAGGACGAAGATTCTCACATACTCCTATTTTTCTTCTGTGGGGTTGGCACAACATTATAAACATCTCTTGATTAATACTAATAACAGACTTGTCAATCAATTATCTAATTGATTTTGTAAATCAATCAATTAGGTAATCAATTTTGTAATGTGTATTTAAAAATATATATAATCATTTTTATTAAAAATTATAAAAGTTAATATATTAATAACATTAAATAAAATTTTATTATTTATTAATTTTTATCATACATTTCCAGTTTATATTAAAAAAACTGTTAACTAATTGATATCTCATCATTTTAATTAACAATTAACACATATGTACTCCAACAAGTATCTCAAAGAAGATCAACTTGCTATTAATTTGATAAAGTGCATGCACGGTATGACCAAAAATGGAAAAAATTATTCCCAAATTAATTTGTGTTACTTTTGACCATGAAAAAGCCTTCAACTTAAAGAAAGTATGCTACTATTTATATGGAAATGTAAGCACACTTTTAATTTTTATTGTTTATTAATATTTGCTGACACTCACAAAATAAGATTAAAAGTTACATCATCCTACCGGTCTCAGTAAAATAAATAAGACAATTTAATGGCAGAATATTAAAATTAAAAGTCTTTTTTATGTCTATCAAATAAATCTTTTACTAATGGAAATAAGTATATTTTTCTTAAAGTTTTTTTTTTACTTTTATTTACTTAATTAAAATAAATAAAATTTTATTTTCAATTTTAATTGATTAAAAACTTAATAATTGATGTGAAAACCGAACATGGCACCTTAAAAACTCTACAAAATAGAACAAAATCATTATAATTAATCTTATGTGATTAAGCAATGGATATAGGAAAGACTTGCATTCTTATGTGATTAAGACTCCATCAAATTCAAAAGGACCAAGTGAATCTGAGTATGGTTAGTAGAAAGAAATTAATCTTTCCATACATCCTATGTAAAAAAAATGCATGAGTCCTATTCGTGGAATTTGTGATGAGGAGGACCTAAATGTATGATACTTAATTATCATTAACTGGGATAGATTGGAAAGAAACAAACAGAAGCAGGGTAGGGTTAAGGATGTTGACTGGGCAAGGGCACAGCTAGGGCTTGATATGTTCCCTTCTATTTTGATGTGACCTGTCTCTCAGTCATCACCATGTCCTCAAAGTTCAACAGTGTATGATATTGGAAACTGGTCGATATATAGTGATTGATCATGGTCATGTGCATTGTAGTGGATTTGCTTCAACTACCCAATTTTCTTGCTTAAGTTCATATCATTTTTTAAATATATATTTTAATATTTTTTATTATTGACCAATTTTTTAGAAAATTAGAATTATTTTTTAAAATGATAAATTTACAATATAAGTATTTTGACTTTTAAAAAAATTAAGTAATTACAAAAAATGTATTAAAAATATATGCAAAGAAATGTGTTATTGGTATTTTTCTACTTATTCATTGGGATAATATTTATCTTTTCAAAAATTTCAGAGACTTGCTCAGGTAATTTAATGTGTAAGAACAATGATTTACTGTCTCATGTAAGAATTATAATGCATATGCAAATATGAACTTAGAGGAAGCCACCAAGAAGAATCCTCCAATAAAATAATTAAAGTCTTATTAATTATTTTAATAGTACTGACTAAAAAAATTAATAAATATTTGTTATTAACGATCACATTAAGGTTGTATTAGAAATTAAGTTGAAAGTGAAATAATAATAATTTCTAATAAAAAGTTCATTTTAACTAGTATTTTTAAAATATTAGTTAGCAATTTTTAAATAATTATTCTTACTTTTAGTTAAATATAAACATAGCTGACGAGTTGGTTATGATTGTCAAAATCCAGCAAATTCAATTATTTGGAAAAGGAAAGGAGTAGGCCGAAAAGAACATGGCATTCTTAGTCTCAAAAAATGGTTTTAATTTATGCAGCTATATATCTCTTCTGTCAACTGTTATAATTGAAACAAGGCTGAGATTGATTTGATGATGTGCTGACTCACCCAGTTTGGATTTTCTTCGGTAAATGAAAATATTCAATACGTGCAAGAAAAGAAATAAAAAACATGTATAACTTAATATATATATATATATATATAATTTTGAGAAAATGTAATAAAAAAAATGTTATCCCCACTCTATTTATTAATAGAGCAGAAGAAAGATAACGGTGAAGCTTGTATTAGAGCTTTTGCCTTGTTAGTTATTAATCAAAGACCTTGTTTTCGATACTATTGCATAGCAATAGCAATATTTAGGAAGCCATTTTTATGCCTTTGCTCCTAATTTCAAGATGGTAACAAAAACGACTCTAGTGGTAGATGAAATCATACTAATTTACATGATCCATAGATGATTACTAATTAACACTGTACTAGTAATGTCCTTATTTATAAAGCTGAGTAATTTTTAGATTTTAATTCGCCAATTACTAGTTTTTTTTTTTTCGGGTAAATAGGCATGTAACCACCCTGAAGAAGCATATAAGCGCCTTATGCTCATATTTTCTCCGGTAATAATACTTTTACACCCTGATATTATCTTTACACTTTTCTTTATATAAAAAGAAAAGAGAAAAATAAAACACTGTTTAATTTATTTTCTATTTTTATTTTTAATTACAAAATATTAATTTTTTATTATGTATCCTGTTTTAAATTTTTATAAAAACTAATAGTAAAAATAAATTTTTATTATTTTCAGTACAGATTATATATTAAATAATATTTTTATAATTAAAAAAATATTTTTTCATTCTCAAAAACCTCAAAGTTGGATAGTTAAGGATGCTTTTTTTTTCCATGCTTTTGTGAAATGGGTGGAAGGAAAAAAAAGTGGAAAATATGATTAAAATAAAAGAAAAAATAAATGTTAAAAAACATTTTTTAAATAATTTTTTCTTTTAAATAAAATAGTAATTAGTATCAGTTGTAAATTAAAAATAATATTTTTAATCAAAAATCGTAATAATGCACTTAACATAATTTTTAATAATTTCTTATTTAGTATGTCAAGAACAGCACTTAAAAGGACTGTATTGGGACTTTTTATTATTATAAAAGAGGAATTGCGAGAGAAAACTTCTATATTATTGCTCCCCTCTTCCTAATCTGAACAGCCAAACCAAACAGAGTTATAATTGAAACAAAAGCAAAGAGAAGCTAAGGATGCAGTAAGGAGAAAGGGGAAGAAAATTCGTTTATAAAAGCTTCGTTTTTTTGAAGCTGTGGAATTCAATAACTAACAAAAAGGCAAAAATGGAAACTTTGGTGGGCAAGGAGCATGGTTTGAACCTGAACGAGACAGAGCTTTGCCTGGCTTTACCTGGTGGTTGCGCTCAAATGGAAACTCCAAAAACCACCGGAAAGAGAGGGTTCTCTGAGACTGTTGATCTCAAACTTAATCTTCAATCCAAACATCTCAATGAAAATTTGAAGGACAATGTCTCAAAGGACCCACCCAGGCCACCAGCTAAGTAAGTCCTCTTCCATAATCTATGCCCTCTTCTTCCTTCTCTATCCCATATTCTTTTTCTTGAATCTAACATAAGTTGATGTTCAACTTCTTTCCCTTCTTTTGTTTCCTTAATCAACCACCCAAGTTCCATTAATTAGTTAAAACAATATGCTAGCAATGTAATTTTTTTTAAAAAAAATTAATCAGTTATAAAACAAATATGTTCAAAATAATCCGTTGTTAGCATTTTTCATTAATTAATATTGTATGTTTATTTTCTTAATGTTAAGTAACACTTTCTTCACTTTATTGTAAATTTTTTTCAACTATAACATGCGATTGATTATACTCTTCACACAATAAGAGAGGGTGATAGTTAAGTTCAAATATTGTGCAGTTTTCATTAATTTCTTGAATCTTAGAGAGAAAATAAAAAGGAGAATATGATTGAGGATGAGTATTTGAAATATTTCAGGGCACAGGTGGTTGGTTGGCCACCAGTGCGGTCATACAGGAAGAACATGATTATGTCACAAAAGGTTAATAGTGAGGATGACACTGAGAAGACAAAAAATAGCACTACTTCTGGGGGGGCATTTGTCAAGGTTTCTATGGATGGCGCCCCTTTCCTTCGCAAGGTGGACTTGAAAATCTACAAAACCTACCAACAATTATCTGATGCTTTGGTCAAAATGTTCAGCTCCTTCACCAAGGGTAAGCATTACACTCAAAATCTTATCCTCTGTATAATATTTTCATTTTATTTCCCTCTAAACCTACTAACTTGTTGGAAATTGTGTAAAAATTGTATTAGAATTAATATTATTAGTATTTTAATTTTTTATTTATTTATATTTTACAAATTCATTTCTAACCTTTAAAATAATTTAAATTAGTTCCTTTACAAATGATATTTAAAAAAAATTTAATTACAATTGGAAGTTGGAGAATAATAATTTTTTTTAACCTACTAAAGTTTACAAAAATATTCTATAAGACAAACATTAAAATGTTAGTAAACTCTAAATTATGATAAAAGATGTATTCATAATATTTTTGAGCTTTTTTATTTTTATTTGAATCAATAAGTTCTAGTGTGTGTATATATATATAATAAATATTAATTTTTATACAAAATTGTAATATATTATATTAATAATGTATTAAACATTTTAGAATTTTTAACTAAATTTTATTATAATTAATTTTTTATTATATAATATTTAACACATGAAAAAAATTATAATTATAATTATAATTATAATTGAAAATTATTTACTATTGCACAGAAAATAACCAATTAAACAAATTGCCCCCGATCAGTCTACCTGAGTTTGTTGATGACATATGGATGATGAAGTTGGATTTAATCCTATTAGAAATGTTACATTCTAGCTAATTGATTTCGGTTTATTACTTAATTAGCTACCCTTAAAAATAAATTAAATTAGTTTTTGTTGTCATTTATGATTTTCGTTGGTTCTGTAGAAGGAAACTGTGGGGGCCAGGGAATGATAGACTTCATGAATGAGAGGAAGTTAATGGATCTTCTGAACAGCTCTGAGTATGTGCCAACCTACGAAGATAAGGACGGTGATTGGATGCTCGTGGGTGATGTTCCATGGGCGTAAGTTCTTTTCCAACTGCATCTACTATTTACACTTAATTTATAACCGCATATAACATATATTCTCCAATATTTTCCATATTACATACATATATTTTGCAAATTTAATTTAAGAACAAATTTATATTTTAATCACTAAAATTTAACAAAGTTTTACTCATTTATTTTATATTATTTTGATCTCTTTTATTCAAATAATATTGGATAAAATATTAGAGGTAATTTATATATTCAACAAGAATATACGATATTACATTGTTAAATAAATTAAAAGAAAAATGTAAGTTAAAAAAAATATCTGATAGAGAATCATAAATGTAATTTTTCTTAATTTTATAGTCTTAATTTATCATTAAGTAGTAAAATTCCACTTTGACTCTAGAATTTTTTATAATAACTCTTTACTAGCCTTTAATCCTTAACTCTACACGAAATGGTCAATTGACTGCGGTTTAAATAATTCAATGAAGTTATGAATTAACCTTAATTAATTATTTAATTATGTGAAGGATGTTTGTTGAGTCATGCAAGCGTCTGCGAATAATGAAAGGATCAGAGGCGATTGGGCTTGGTATGCACTATTATTTATTCATTTGCTTACATTGACAATTTCTTTTCATTCATCTGTCAACTTGTGGAAGTGCTTATAATATTGAAAGCCAATTAATTCATTAATTTTTTATATTTTCCATTTTATGGCTATTCTAATAATTTTTTGTATACTCTCAGCGCCAAGAGCCATGGAAAAATGCAAAAGCAAGCTGAGACTGGCCTAAAGTCCCGTCCCAAAGAGGACTTCACCAGAGACAAATATGTAGTAGAGTGTTGTTAGTTGGATGCATCTTTGTTTTCGGTCGTATATACACTAATTTTATGGACATTTGTAATGGACAAGAAGCAATAAACTTAATTTGTATAATACTATTCTGCCTTGTTTATATTTATAAGTGAGCCTGTTTCCTGTCATCATTGCTGTGTGCTTGATTCCTTTGAGTATTCATGTGTAAAGATTCTTCATAGCATTTTTTTTTTGTATTTTATTAATATATATATATATATATATATATACACACAAAGTTATTATTTCCTTAGCGGGATGCCAAAAATATTAAGGATCTGTTTATTAAATTTTTTATTTTTAATTATAAAAATATCATCTTATTTTTAATTTTTTTTCTTCTTTCTTCAACATGAGTTGATTCAAATAATATACAAATATTTAAGTAACGTTTCAGATTTTAAAAAAATTACTGCTTTAACATATTTGTATGAAAGTAATGGAAATAAAATTTTAAAGTATAATACTAAAAATAACCTTCACATATTTCAAAATAAAAAATATAATAAAATTAAAATATATTTATGCACTTACAAGTAAAACAAACAACAACAAAAAATTTCTTCATTCTAAAAAGTCTTCAAATTTTTGTGTGGTCCGAAGTGAGGGGAACATGTGCATATGCATGTTGATGGGCGCGGCCACTATTAGTTGTAGAGTGAGCTATGTATAATAAGGTAGTCCTTGTAACGATGTTTCAATGCTTATGTTAGTCCTTCTATAGCAAAATAATAATATCAAAATTGTACATATGTTTGTGTGCAACGTGAGCTTTATAGGTATATAGAGAATGAATGTGTGAGTACCACGAGTGCTTGCTGCAGTTTTGCACAACTGGGAAATATAGAGTGAACATGAGTTTGATCATTTTAACTTCTATCAGATATTTGGCATGATTAATAAATCTGCATCGCATTGACTATCATTTCCTTATGAAATTCACCTTCACTCGTTTTCAAATCCAACAATGTAGCAGAAGCATTTGCTCACAAATGCTTGGTCTACTATGGGAATGATAAGGTGATTGGGAATTGAGATTGCTATGGAGCTCGAGAAACAATTAATGCTGATTGGGTTTTGTTTCAATTAAAAAAAATTGATGGCCCAATCGTAAGAAATTTAAAAAGGTTGGAACCTATTAAAATCGGTGAATTGAGTAGGGTACTAGTACACCACTTGATAAGATGGTACACCCTAAAAGTCACATTCTATCTAGGTCCTACTATATAGCTCAAATTCTTTTTTTTTTCTTCAAAACTTATTGATATATTTTTTTTAGGTTTAGACATTTTCGTACTTGATAGATCTTGGTTTCTAATACTCAAACATTATTTTTTTCTATTTTTTTTTAACAAGTTTCTTTTTTTTTTTAAAGTAATTTCACGTGTAGAGTTTATGTTCTTTTTTTTTTCTTTACCATATCTTTTACGATATTTCTACTAATAAAAAAATTTTCATCCTATATTTTATATTTATCTTTTTTTATTATCAAAATTTTCAAAATGTTATTTAACTTTTATATCTTTAAATGGAGAGAAGATGGAAGTTGATAGATCTTGAAAGTAAAGAACTTGCTTACTCTTCTTATATCATATTTTGAAAAGACATAATTCATAAATTAACTATATCCAAAAGTTCATTCAACTTAAGAATTTTAATCTTCCAAATTATAATGATCTTAACTTTTTATTGTCAAGTAAACTATTAAGGAGTTTCATGATATTTTATCTATAACCATACTCTCCTTTTACAGTTTTGAATCCTGATGATTTAAATTTTTTTAAACATTTTATCAATAGGTTTTTCTTTCTTTATTTTAAATGTGTGATCTTTATTTTTTTGAATTTGTTTAAGCTTTTTATAAATGATAAGGTATCTTATATTTTTTGAGTAATCTTATATTTATATACACGATCATATTTAAATTTTGATAATATAGATTATAAAATATCTAACTTTGAGTTCATATAAATATTGTTTATATGTTTTCTATGGTCCATTTTTTTTAGAAAAAAGATTCTAAAAAAGAATTTTAAAACATCATAAAAATTACATTGTATTGAATTAATAAATATTTTTATTCTATTTTTCAAGTAGGATTAATCCTCAACAATGAATATTGTAGAAGAATAACATGAAAGCTCCTTTTCAAAATTAGTTTGTTAGTAAGATTTGTCATATAACTATTATTTTTTATATTCTTCTTTTACATTATTAAGTGTCCAACTTAGAAGTTGAACTTAATACCAATTGAGAAATACACAAAATATAAGAAAGGGATTCAATATTTTATTTTAAAATATTTTGAAAAAAAAGATCTTAATTAAAAAAAAAAATAGAGTTCAAAAAAGGTTTTAAACTAGGATAATAAAATTGTCTGAAGTTACAAGTTACTATTTAGGATCCATTGCATGTTAAAATAAAAAGATAGAATAGGATAATTTTTTAGTCCTAACTTACTTTTAATGTTTATTTAACCAATAGGATATAATAAGTTTATTATATTATTCTATCTTATTATATTATCTATTATAATTTTTTTCTATAAAAAGAATGTATTAGAAATAATAATAATAATAATAATAATAATAATAATATTATTATTATTATTATTATTATTATTATTATTATTAATAGTAATATATTACTATTATAATATAATAATAAAATTAATATTAATAGTAATATATTAAGAACTATAATATTATTATTGTTATTATCTAATTTATTTATTTTTTCTCTCTTATTATTATTATTATTAATAGTAATATATTACTATTATAATATAATAATAAAATTAATATTAATAGTAATATATTAAGAACTATAATATTATTATTGTTATTATCTAATTTATTTATTTTTTCTCTCTTATCTCCTTCCGTGTAATTCTCTGTCTCTTACTTGTGTACTTTTTTTTTACAATGACATTTTATTTATTTATTTTGATTTGGTAAAATGAAGGTATTATATTATTTATTTTTTATATTTTTATATTTTTATTTAAAAGTTATAAGTATTTTTATTTTTAATAAAATTTTATCTAATTTTAACAAAAAGATAATTTTATCATTTGAATGTAATTTATTTTATATTTAGTTATTATTTGATTTATCCTAAACATATGATAAAATAGTATAATATTATCCAATTTGTTATTTTAATGTATAACATACATAAAATTTGATAGATTATATTTTTTTATTCTATTCTATCTTATTTTATCATGTAAAAAACTTCCATTAAATATAAAAATGGGCCCTTAAATTTTAGGTGATGTAAAATAACTATCCCCATATTAAAGCATGAAATTTTTTTCTTAAGACTATTTCTTAAAAACAAAACTTACAAGAAAAAAGAAACACATCAAGAATTTATTTTGGTTAACTCTCATACTCCGTAAAAATTATTTCTAATCTCTAACATATTATGATTTTTTACTATTCACAAACTTTCAATTCAACAAGAATGTTTACACCTAAGATTTTTTTTATATACATCTCTAAATAAATCTTTTATTTATTAACATAAATCTTTCTAAACTCTACTAAGTATTCTTTTATTAAGATAAATCTTCAAATTCACTCTTACACTCAATGTGTTTACACAAATTAAAACACAACAAAATAAAATACTTCAATGCTGTCAAGAGATTTACAATAAAAAAACAATAATGATGTACTAAGATTAGAGAAAAAATAAATGAAGAATATTTTCTTAACTAAATGTTTTTGTTGATGTGCCGAATTTTTCTATTCTTCATCTTTGTAAATGACTTTTAGTTAGATGAGCATTCTGTATCATGAAATTGTGCTATGGTTGTTTTCTTATACAATTTTTTAATTCATGAGACGGTTTACTTTTTAGAGATTTGTTGTACTTCTGTCAATGTTTTTCCTTTAAGCAGCATTGATACTGCTGCTACATATTTAATTCTTCATTTTGTCTTTATACTTTTCCCAACATCCTATTCAAGGTATACTACCATCAAAATTGTCTCAATTTTTATTTAAAATGATATAGCACAGTTTTTTTTTTACCAAAATTGTAACCTCAAACGATCTTCAAAAGATTTTTTAAAGATAATATAGTTCGACACTGCAGACTATTAAAAAAACATCGTTGTTAGCTTCAAATCGTCTAATTATCTTAAAACATTTAATAATCCTATGTTAGCATAAAACATTCTATAACCATCAGATATATTTGGTTCTAACGTCTTTCTGTACTACTTTCGTTTAATAAAATATCAATCAATTTTCATTTCTTGAGATATATTTTAAAATCAATAAATTTGAAAGTATTAGAATTCTAAGATTTACGTCTTTCTCTACATTTTTCGATTTTATCTAACAAAATTAAATCTTATGATTTACATCTTCGGGTATTTCTTCCTAGTCGTTAGCCCCCCAAAAAAAGCATTCAAAATCTTACTTTACTTTGTCTGCAGTAAAGTTTGTACCCATTGCATGCAACCATTATTCATTCTACTATACTACCCTTTCAATTAAAGCCTTTACATATAATATTACGTATGGGAGTCTCGTATTTTTACTTCGTGCAGCCACACATGGTCAAACACTTACAAGAAGCGAGATATGTTATAAAGGTGACCCTATAAGGATAATTAATGATTTAATATTTTAAATTTTTGAGTGAAACTTCCCAACCTGGATCTCAGGTGAATACATGATAATTTAATTGTATTTCCAAGAGCTCCTTTACATGCAGGTTACGTTATTGCATATGGATTGAAGGCCCACCGTATCCATTTCTTGTTGCAATCTTCTAAATATATATATTCTCTTCCTTTAACTTTTAGTGTACAATATTCCTTCCTTGAAGATTTTGATAATTCTAACAAACTTATACCCTCTTTAGTAAAAGCAAAAGCTGGAGGAAATCATTACAAATTGTCGATACTATCCATGCTTGACTCACATGAATTCATGCATACAAGGTTATTGTGCGGTAAAATCTCCCAAAAAAGGGTTGGCTTATAGATCAAATTGAATCACTATGTGCTAAAGCATTTATAGCAAGTGTAAACTGTAGCCCTCTCTTAGTGATATAAATAGGCCAAGGAACAAAAGAAGAAGGCATCATTTGCATCAAAATCTGAGTTTCAAATTAAGAGATCATCGACAATGGCAGTTTCAATCGCCCCCGGATCCGCTTTGGAGCCTTTGATCCAATCAAAGACTTCGAATCCGTTGGCTTGGTCTGATGATCAGATTTTGGAGAAAGTTTACATCACTCACGTCCACACCGCTGAAAGGTATGATGTGGAGTCTCTTTTCAATGTTGCTTCAAACATTATCAGGCGTTCCACTGCTGTTGCTGATAGTGTTGCAGTTAAGGTAACCTTCAATTCAATAACTCTCTCTCTATTCCTCAAAATCTTTATATGTTTATGTAATTATCATTATCAGTGACGGAAACCGTTATTTATTTTTGCAGACTGGAACACCCGTTGGTCTTATTGAAGACAAGGCTATCTTATCCACTTTCGACCCACCGTTCATTAAACTTAAGCATATTGCTTCTCAGGTTATTCTGCAGCGATACTCACTGCTACCTAGTTATTATCATATTTAATTTGCCACTCCCACGGAACACGTGGAAATTATATGAATATTTGAGACCTCTACTTTATTCTTTTTGAGAATATATCCATCTCGTCTTAAATTTACAAAACAATCAGTTTAATCTTCAACATTGTAAGAATGTATAAGAAGTTGAATATCCTTTTTTTTTTTTTTTTAGATTTTAGACATTACGGACTATTTACAATATTTCATAAAATTAAAAGTTAAAATAGAAGTTTTGTAAATTTATTAACTAAAATAATATATGTTTATAATCTCATGCATTAAAGTGGGGTTTTTTTAATATAAAATAAAAGTAATAAGATTTGAATTTAAACTATTCTAATCTTCCACGAGATAAACCTTAATAGATATTAAAGTGAAGATTTATTTTTATATAATGTGAAAAGCAACAAGATGGTTAATATTAATAATTTATGATTTGGAGTTGTAGATGATGAACACGCCTCATGGTGAGCATAACGCACACCATACAGCAATGTCGATACTTGAACAGCTGAAGAGCTACACGTGGGATGGAAAGGCAATATTAGCTCTTGCTGCTTTGGCTTTGGAATATGGGAATTTCTGGCATCTTGTTCAAGTTCCAAGTGGAGACCATCTTGGAAGATCATTAGCACAAATGAATCGTGTTCACACCATAGAGAGGAATAGACAAGCTGTTGCTGACTATAACGGTTTGGTCAAAAACTTATTGATCGCCGTTGAGTGCATCGCTGAGTTGGAGAGACTCTCCACCAAAGGCTTTGACACAAAAGATGTTCCTGCTTTGGCTGAAGCCATGCAAGAGATCCCTGTCGCTGTCTACTGGGCCATCGTCACCACTGTTGTTTGTGCTAATCATTTTGATTTTCTCTTGGGTGAATCGTAAGTCTCCAATTTATATCTTTCATTCTTCAAATATATATATATATATTTATATATAACCAGGACAATTGCTTTTCTTCAGTGACGACAGATATGAAATAGCCAATTTTGATGACAAGCTTTCCTCCATTATCAGCAAATTGAAGGCGAATCTGACGAGGAGCAGAAAGAAAATAGGTTCTCTACTTATTTTGTGCGTTATGAAATATGCATATTGAAAAGGAGATGTAAAATTCAATGCTGAAAAGGGATTACCTGTGTTTAATTCAGGTGAGCTTGAAGATTATTGGAGGCGTAAGAGGTTGCTTCAAACTCCTACAGAAATTGTGGAGGTTCTGAAGGTTCTGATATACCACAATGAAGTTCACGATCCCTATGTGTATGATGGTTTGACTAGACAAATGGTAAGAAATTATATGAAGTGTTGCGCAGTGAATCCTTGAAAAAGGTTAGAGAGAGATGATGGATGTTTATTAATTAATTAATTAACCGAAACAGGTTAACATCGAAGTGTTTAGGAAGAAGCACGTGTTGCTGTTTATTTCGGGTCTGGACAGCATAAGGGATGAGATTCGGCTTCTGCAATCTATCTACGAGGGACTGCAGGAAGATCCAAGAGAAGTGAAAGGACACAGAAAAGAGGACTTCAGGATATTGTGGCTCCCAGTGGTGGATGTATGGGATCCTCAGCACAAGGCGGAGTATGATTATCTGAAGCTTGAAATGCCATGGTATGTGGTTGAGTACTTCTATCCTTTGGCAGGAATCAAACTTATAAGAGAGGATTTGAACTACAAAAACAAGCCTATTATCCCTGTGCTCAACCCTCAAGGCAGGGTGGTTAACTACAATGCAATGCACATGATTTTCGTTTGGGGTATTGATGCCTTCCCTTTCAGACCTTCCGATGATGACGTGCTTACCCAAAAATGGAATTGGTTCTGGGCCGAAATGAAGAAAGTCAATCCAAAGCTACAGGACATTGTAAGTTTTTTCTAATGAATTTAATTACTAATTACAAAAAACATAATAGTATGTACTTTTATGATACACAAACTTCAAAAATTTCAGATCAAAGCGGATAGTTTCATCTTCATCTATGGAGGGTTGGACCATCAATGGATGCAAGAGTTCACTCTTACGGTGGAAAAAATCAGAAGGCACGAGATTATAAAGAAAGCAGACGCGGTGATTGAGCATTATCCATTTGGGAAGGAAGATCACAGGATTGTTCCACGATTCTGGCTTGGCATAGAGAGCTTGTTTGCGAACATGATTCTGAAGCAGCACAAGGACCCTACGATTGAGGAGATAAAGAGCTTGCTTTGCCTCAAAGGACACGAACCGGGTTGGGTTCTGCTTAGTAAAGGTTCAAACGTGAAGCTATTGGGACGTGGAGAGACCATGTTGGCCACTGCATCAGATTTTGATATATGGAAGGATAAGGTGTTGGAGAAAGCAGGGTTTGATGTTGCTTTCAAAGAGTATTATGATAATAAGCGTCGGAATTTCCCTCAAGCATGTGCACATATGCAATTGGCTAACTATCCTGCAAATATTCTTCAGCCAATTTATTGCCCAGATCAAGCTTGTGGCCGATCCATGGAAATCTCTTCTGTCAGTTACAATTGTTGCCATGGTCACACTCAAAAGGCTGAAGTTCCCGAGAGTGGCGATGTTATGATTGAGAAGAAGTACTCTTCTTGAGCTTCCTTTGCTTGTGTGCACTGTTTCATCGTCATTCTCATTATTATTATTATTATTATTATTATTTTTGCGTGTCAGCTTTCGTGATGGAGCCTCTTCTGCGCCCTTCATTGGGTTGAAAATAATGGCTTCAAACATCGTCTCTGTTGTGT
The DNA here is from genome assembly GCA_037954105.1 of Canavalia gladiata. Taxonomy (NCBI): domain Eukaryota; kingdom Viridiplantae; phylum Streptophyta; class Magnoliopsida; order Fabales; family Fabaceae; genus Canavalia; species Canavalia gladiata. Next base: position 65,121,110 of record CM075660.1, read on the forward strand.
TGCTGAATTTTGATTAAATTATAAACAAACGAGTTATGCTTGCACAAAATCAAACAATTCTCTACTTCTTATTTGTAATAGTTGAAATATATATTGTCGAATACTCTCTAGATGAATATTTCAAAACTAATAAGCTAAGCTCCACTTTGATTAGAATTGGTGTATAGATGGTCTCAATCAAGTGCATAAATCAGCTGAGCAAACAGCTAAAGCAATAAAACATGCTATGGAAAATCAAGAAGATGAAAATTATCCAAAGTAGAGGCTTAGGTCAAGCTCAATATCTCAGTTCATAAGAATGATATCACAATCCCTACTGTTAAAAAGAAATAAAGAATCATATATATATATATATATATATATATGTTGCGGACCTACCGTCAAAATTTCAACCAAATCTAACAATTATTAACAGCTTTTCAGTCATAATATATTAGGATTTTCTTTTCTTTTCTCTTTGATGTTGTGTTGTACTTGTTTAATTTGAATCAAAGTTTCTTTTCTATTGGGTGAGGTTTTTTCTTTTTTTATGAAACCTTATCTCATTCATTATATTATATATAATTAATAATTTAAATTTATAAAAAATTTAATTTATATTTTAATTAAAATATAATTTTATATGAATTAATTATCATATATTCATAATTAAATGAATAGTTTAAATAATGAATTACCTTATATATAATGTTGGTATTTGCCTATGCAGTGCTTAAAGCACCTAAATTTCAAAACTTATCACTCTCGATTTCTTTTCCTAGTTTTAAAATGTGGTATTCATACCCTTAATTAATCTAGGCCGTAAATATTAAATCATTAACTTAGTTCTTGCAATTTATTCTAACTTAAAAAGAAGAATAAGCTAGATTGATGTCTACAAACGCTAACAAATCTGTTAAATATATTGGTAAAGTGATATTGTTAGAAAGGGGATTTACTTAATTTTAGAACTTTTAGATACACTTATTCATTTTAATATATTTTTTAAATATAAATTTTACAAATTTAAATATTAAATTATATGATATTATTTTAATAATTAAATATATCAAAATTTAAATAAATTATATTTTATAGTTATATAATTTTATAATCAATATATATATTTATATATTAAAAGATATATTATATGTTAAAAATAAAATTAATTAATTAATGAAAGAGTAAATAAATTTTAAATTAATAAAATTTTAAAAACATAATTTTCTTAAAAGTATCTTTTTAACTGATAGTTTAATTAAACGAATTTAATATCTATGAAAAATTATTAAGTAAAACAAGTTAAATAAAATTTATATTTGGTGTTTCTCCTCTTCCAAACACATGCATATATATGGAAAAAATTTAAATAATAAAAATACATATATATGGAAAAAATTTAAATAATAAAAATACATATATATGGAAAAAATTAAATAATACAACGGTACTTTTGTATTCAAAGTAAATTTTGTCAATTAAATTATTAAGTTTTTATAATATTAATATGATGATGTATATAAAATTTTATATAATTTAATATTAATTTTTTTTAAGTTTAAATAGTATATTATATATTATATTTAATTTTAAAATTTTATGAAATTTAACGGTAATTAGATTAATATAGTTAAACTTTTATTTAAAACATATTTTAATAAATTATATATATATGTGTGTGTATGCATTTATATAAACACACATTTATAAAGCATATTTTATATTAAAAATACTTATTATAGTTAGAGAAAAAGAATAAAAAATAACAACGGTTGGATATTATTAAAAGTTATTTAGTGGTGATATAACTATTTTAAAATATTAGATGCATTTTTAAAAATTTTGATTATTTAAATAATATCCAACAATGGGTATTTATTATTATTTTTTCTATTATAATTAAGTATTTTTATAAGATACATTTCATAAATGTATCTCATCCATGTGAGTATATATACCTTATTTGCTGGACGTGGATTGAAGTTAAGAATGTTACTTTTAACTATGTGCTTATTTGCTGATTGAATAACCTTTAAAATTATATATTTTTCACCAAAAGCTACACATTATAACTTGATGGGAATTGTTTTATAGATTTTTTATTTTATTTTAAAATATTTCTAGTATTTATTTAATATATATTATTGGCTTATAAAAAATATATGAATATATATATACAAACATATATATATATATAGTCATAATTAAATGATATAAGTATAAAAAACTTTGTAAAATGATATTTTCAATAACTTTTAATTACTAAATATGATATAATATTAATAATATTAATAAATAGTTAATATTATATTATATATCTATAATATTTAAATTGTATAAAATTATATATATAATTATCATAATATAATAAATTATTAATTAAATTAATAATATTATCTTTAATAAAAATTATTAAATATGATATTTTATAAAGTTTAAATCTCATTTTTTATGCATATAGATATAGATATAGTTCATATTTTAATGGGTAGAAAAGTATATATAGCTTCACACTTTTCATGAATAAAAAAAGCTATAACTTCATATGATGCGATTATCTTGCTTTTGTTTTGCTTCCCTGTATTACTATAAAATTTGTAATTTTACCACTTTAAGATTTTGCTCCTTCCTCACATAATTGTCTTTGTCGGCATCAGTTGAATTCAGAAAGATTAACGTTATAACATAAATTATTCCAATGAAATGTTTGTAGATTTTGTACCTAGCTTTGTGGCACCATTGCCCAATATAATATTCTTGCCTTGAACCTTTGGTCTGGTCTTTCTGAAAAGGAAAATGCTTGGGCATCTACAGTAAGCTAAAAAAGAGTTTTTAATTTATTTTTATAAGTAAAATTTAAATTTGATATCATATTTAAAATTTAAAGTCAGTTTATTACTCTGTCAACTCGTGTTAAGATGCATGTCCATAGTGTGGATTTAGTTTATCAGTTTAATCTAAAAACAATAAAAGAAAATTACAGCTTCTTGAAATAAATTCAATAAAATTAATATATATTTAGAATTTAACCCTTTTCAAATAAAAATTTAATCCGTTATAAAATACAATTAATTAATCATTCAATTTTAACAGGTCATTTCTTTCCTCGTTTTCAACTTGATATGCAAATGGTGGTCATGGAAGGATAGATTGTTATCTCTACAAGAAACAAATGTACTTTAAAAATAGTATCTTAAAATTAAGCAGTATATCCTGCTTATTAAGTAGTAACTAGGAAACGTGTTAGAATCCAATGGAAGGAATATGTAGATTTTATTTTATGTTAGACAAATTAATTTTTTAAAGAATAGAAAAGAACACAACTTAAAAAAAATGTATATTTTGGATTTTGCTGCTGTTATTTACATCAGCCCAATTCAAGATATTAAGGGGCTTGGTTTATTTTTTAATTATAAAAATATTATTTTATTTTTTATTCAAACTCATCTAGACATTAAGGTGTCTAAGTCTATGTTATTTATCATATCTTAAAGTTAGAGCCTCATTCATTTATTTAATATAGATTTTTTTTAAGATCTGTATAATTTTTTTAAAATTTTAACTTGACCTAAAAATTTATTTAAAATATTAGTCAGGGCCACTTTAAAAAGATTTATAATTAATTTATTTAAGTTTATTTTATAACATAATATTTGTGCAAGTATTTGGATAGTTTTTTAATAAATATTTATAATATTTTTAAAAATTGATTTGAATTTATATAAGTTGTTGAAAGAAGTTTATGCAAAAACATTAACAGAGTTTATACAAAGTATTTTCTCTTCTAAAATGTAATATTTTTTTAAAATAAACTCTTATACAATAATTACTTATTAAATAAAAAATTAAATAAATTCTTTACCAAAACGGGACCTTAAGATGTGTTCCATAAAAATAATAGGTATGATAATTAAAAATTAAAAATCTACTTACAAGTTGAAACTTCATTATTAAATTAAAACTTAAAAATTGATCATTATAGATTTGTAAATAATTATAATTTTTATACTTCAATTTAATTTAAAATATTTATCATCTTAAAGTTTAGGAAAATACTTTTTATTTTTATTTATAAATATATTTATTAAGTAAAAAGAGATAATATAAATAAATCTATATTATTATTTTAATGATTTTATATCATAAAAATATTGATGATTTTGTTGAATTCTTCTCAAAAGATTAGAAATTTATTAATTTTACAAAATAAAAGAATAAATGAGAGATTATAAAAAATAAAGATAAAACTATAAAAAATAATACTTTCAATTGAAAGTTGAAAAGTTAAAATGCTATTTAGAATACCATAAATTACTAAAAAAGTATTTTATCAAATAAAACTATTTTACTTAATCATTTTTATTCAACTAATAAAATCAATATTCGGTGAGTTATAAAGTGTTACCGAACACAGTATTAAAAATTGTTATTCAAAATTAAGCTTTCGATTTGACATTAAATTTCCTGGAAGAGATATCAAGTTCTCAGGACCAACATATTCCCTAAATCATGAGGCCTCTTTGATTTGCATGTCTGTTTCGAATCTTACACTTTTTTATATTATAAAAAAATTGAAAATAAAAATTTTCAAATTATAAAAATATAAAAATATAAATAAAAAAAGTGTTTTATCAAATCAAATAATTTCAGATTTTTTAAATTCAATAACAAATTTATAACTTAGTGGTTAAGCATACGTATAAATTATAACAAAATATGTAACTAAATAGTTTTCCTTTTTTAAAAAAAAAAGAAGAAAACAAAGTTTTGGATTATATATATATATATATATATATATATATATATATATATATATTTCAATTACGATCCTATTTGTTAGAATGGAAGTTCTGAGAGGAAAAAAAAAATCACTTTTAACAAAACGGAGTTATAGGAGAAACACAAATAGGCTCTAATTAAGACAGAGGGACATCTCTAACCTTTCGTTTGGATATATATTTATATGCACAGGGTTTATAACTGTAAAAATTAGATCTACTTTTGTTGGTACGAGATTATAAATAATTTTTATTTTTTAAATATAATAAGTAATTTAAGTTTAAATTCAGGATTTCATTTAAACCATTCTATTCCTTAATCTATCTTTAAGATTCTAGTGAGTTAAAATAATTTTAATTGATTCTATTAGAAGTGGAAAAGATAAAAATATTTATATGTATAAATATTTGTAAATATATTTCTAATGAATATTTATATATTCATAAATTAAATAAGAATATAGATATTTTATTAAATGATTTGTGAATATTGTACACTTATAAAACATTTTTTATTAATATATTTAAAATATTATAATTTTTTATTATTTTATAATGATATTTGTAAAGTATTAATTATTTTAATGTATCTTTTAATGAGATTAGAATATTATAAATATTAACTTATATTATATAATATTAATATAATAAGATATATATTATATGATATTTTTTATTTTATAATTTTAAACATTTATAGATATTTATCATCTGGATGATCAGCTAATTTTAATGGATACATGGATATAGATAATGTATTGTATATTTCTATTTCATTTTGTTGGCATTCCAAATTAGCAACATGGTAAACAGTAAAACTGTTTTCTCTAAATAGTTAAGATAGTTATATATTTAGAAATTAATAATATTAGTAGCGAAAATTTAATTAGAAGTTAAAACTTTTTACTGGAGAGTAGTTGAATTCAGGAGGGGCCAGTGTAATTAACAAGGTATAATTGTCTTTTTGTTTTCTTTTATTTATATTTCAACAATATATAATCGTTCAAAGTTTTACAATTATTATCATTTAACCAATGGAGCCAGTTTAGTGGAAGGAAATAACAAATCACGATCAAGTTCTTGCTTATGTAAGCGTCTTCATTTAATCTTCGACTGTGCTTCCAAACAAATTTTCTCAATAAAGTTACATATGAAAAACTGAAAAAAAAAAAAACAAAAAAGAAATTGCCATCTGTGAGTTGTACTTCTAAGTGGATACATTGTCTAACATAATCTTCTTGCCTTGAACCTTCGGACAACTGAATGCTATCGTCTTTAAGAAAGCAAAAGTTTCAGAAGAAAAAAAAAATACAGTTCACTTGGTGAAATCACATGAAAATGCCAATTACATCCTTCGTCATATCACCAACGTCACGAATCCATAAGGGTAAAGTGTGAAATTCATATTGGAGCGGCATGTTTCACGCTTGCTACAGTAAAATGGCTTTGATTATATGTTTATTTTTATTTTTGACAAATTTTGCTTTAAACTCTCTTTCCTCTGAGGTGAAGTTATTAGTTATGCCAAGTGTAAAGCGTTGAGGAATTATAATGAACCTATAAATAGGTGGAGTGGAGGGGGTTATAGAACACAACACAAGGCATCATTTGCATCCAAACTTGAATTTGAGTGATAGTAGAGAACTACCAACATGTCCGACTCCAAGCCACAACAAAAGGCTCTGTTACCGAACCCATTTTATCTGAGTGACTCTGAGATCCTGGAAAAAGTTTATCTAACCCACACTTATGATGACGAAGTGTGTGATAAGTCCACCCTTTTCAATTTGGTGTCTACTGTTATCATGCACTCAACTCGAATTGTTGAGACTTTTATACTTAAGGTAATAACTTCTTCATTATAGAGAGTAATGGTATTTATGTAACAAATATTACTTTTTTTATTGCATCATTTATTTATTCTTTTTCATATTTCTATTATGTAAAAATTATTGTAAGAATTTGTTACATAAATAACATTACTTTTCTTCCTCAAATATTCGTTCATAAGTTACTATCTATACATTGTCATTGTCTTAGCTACATGTTTGTGATTGAGTAAAATTATTTTCATATTAAATTCTCATAACAATTTATAACATTTTTTAATTATGATATCATCCATCTTAATTTTTTTTTAATTTTTATCTCTTTTTTAGATATAATTTTTTTTTTCAGAAAAGGTAATGCATAAATAGCATTATTCTCTATGATTTGCTTTGATAGTGACATATGTTGTTGCCTTTATTTGTTCATTTTTACAAAATCATCTTATTTCGTATTGAAGTTTTATTATATTTTGTATAAATCTGTTTTACAATCTACTTATTATTTTATAAAATTAATATATATTTATTATTTTAAAAATAAAAAATTCTATATTTTTATTCAATGATTAAAAATATAGGATAGAAAATAAAAATATTTAAGCATAAAGACTACCTTCTATGAAATAAGAATGTTAAACGTAATGTAGCTTTAGAGTGATCATGCTACACAGCTAATCAATTACAATTTTTGGTGTCTTACAGAGAGATGTGCGCAATGGATTCGGAGAAGGCAAAATTCTCATAACCGAGTTCAAACCGGAATTCCACAAACTGAAGCTGCTGTCATGTCAGGTATTTGTCGCATATTCATAATTCTAAAGTCTGTGAAAGGATTAGCATCTCAACTATGCATTTGAGTACATGATTTCTAGATAAGCATAAATTAATTATGAGCCAGCTTACTTATATATACATATACACATATATTTCCATATAAGTTGATTTACCTGTAAATATATAATTTCACAGCTTTGCTGTAGTATTACACAACTTTTGTTATATAATATTTGTTTTGTTTAAAGTATAATTATATGATAATTGATAAAATGGTGGCAGATGATAACAATACCTTCTGGATTGGAAAACGCACACCAAACAACAATGAGGATTCTTCAACAACTGAGAAGCTTCTCTTGGGATACAAAGGCGCTAATAGCTCTGGCAGCTTTCGCCTTAGAGTATGGAAATTTTTGGAACCTTTACCAGCTGCCACCATCAGACCAATTAGGAAATTCATTGAAACTACTGAATCAAATTCAACACAGACAGATTCCAATTATTGATATAAACAATTCAGTGGTGTTGGTGATGGAAGTGGTTCAGAAAATCAAAAACTGGGGAATCTGGATTGCTGAAGGTTATGACACAGAGGATGTGCCTGCTCTCTCAGATGCTTTGCAAGAGATTCCCCTTGTTGTTTACTGGGCTGTCGCTTCCCTTGTCGCTTGCAATAGCACCTTCGTTGGTCTATCGTAAGATCTTATTAATTAAATTTTTTATTTTTCTAAATTAATTAATTCGTTCTTTTAAAAAGGTGAAGAAAGTGCCAGTTAATACTTTAAATTATCATGTAAATTAATTGATTTGTTGTTAACTACTTAAGTACGTATCTCTTAATTTATCTTATATGTGCATGCTGTTTTTTAAGTGACAAACCTGATGGAAGCTAAGGCTAAAGAATTAAAATAAACTACAAATTTTTATTGATTACGTAAGAATTTTTCTACATCGTTTAGTTTTTTTTATTTTTGGGGAATGTTATTAACTAATTGATAATAACTGGATTTTTTTCTTTACTTTTCTGTTTTGATTTTGTTTTAGAAACTATACAATACCAGATTTCAGTGCCAAACTTGCTCCCGCTCTGAGAGAGTTGAATAGGCATCTAGACATATGCAAACTGCAAATAGGTAATGAGGATTTTTTGCGTGATTCCCATAATCCTTCTAGTTTCTGGTGATGAGAATTTAGTTTATAATCTCTCATTTATTGCAGATGATATAGAAGACTACATGAGTCGTAAGAGGAACTTTAGAAAGCCCAAAGATGTTGTAGACTTCTTAAAGCTCTTGTTCAATCGAAATGGATCTAGCGATGCTCAAGTATTTGATGGAAGCGCCCAAACTAAAGTGGTCAGTAGCAAAGTTTTTGTTTTTTTGTTTCCTATTATGAGACTCAGCTTCAAATTGCAGCTTTTTATTGTTCAATTATTAAAGCTGTCTCCTAATGACAAAATTATTATATAATTGAGAATCACTATGTGTTTACGATCTGTCCAATCATCTTATGACATATGGCAAAGTTTTATTAACTCTTTCTCTTAAATTTAAACTTGGCCATATGTCAGTGTAGAGCTAGATTGGAAGCTTTTTAAACAGGTGATGATTGGGAGCATATAATAATTTCTCATATTATGTCCTTTGATAATTTATTTATTTATTTATTTATTTATTTTAATTTGGTCCTAAACAGAGTGTTGAAGTATTCAAGCAGAAGCATGTGTTGCTATTCATTTCGACCCTTGACAGTATTGCAGACGAGATTCGGCTTCTAAATTCTATTAATGATAGGCTTGTGGAAGATCCAAATGATAAAACAGGTTTCAAGAAAGAGGAATTCAAGATTTTATGGGTTCCCATTGTGGATAGATGGGATGATGAACGCAAGGAAGTGTTGAAATCTTTTAAGAATGGCATCAAATGGTACGTGTTGGAGTACACTTCTCCCTTACCAGGAATAAGGCTAATTAGAGAGGATCTAAACTTCCAGAATAAGCCCATAGTTCCGGTGGTCAACCCTCAAGGAATCGTCATAAACGATGATGCCATGGACATTATTTTCGAATGGGGCATCGATGCATTCCCGTTCAGAAAATCTGATGGTGACCTACTTGCACAGAAATGGAAATGGTTCTGGGATGAAGTAGGGAAAACAAATCTTGACATACAGGTAAATACAATAATAATATATAGCTTCTAATATTTCATGTCATCAACTTATTATTATAAAATATAATATAATATGATATGCAAGTAAGTAAGTATCTGTGTTTTACCATATGAATCAGGTGAAAGGGGACAGGTACATCTTCATATTTGGGGGCAATGATAGTAAGTGGATCCATGACTTCACATTGGCAGTGGATAAAGTTAAGAGGCATGAAACAATAAAGAGAGCAGATGCTATAATAGATTACTATCAGTTGGGAAAAGATGACCCCAAGAAGGTTCCTCGATTCTGGATTGGCATAGAAAGCAAGAGGCAAAAGAAACACTACGAGAAGTTGGACTGTGAGATTCAAGAAATTGTCAAGAGTTTGCTTTGCCTCAAGCAAGATATACAAGGATGGGCCATTCTAAGCAAAGGGTCGAATGTAAAGATTTTGGGTCACGGTGAACCAATGTATCAAACATTGGCTGAGTTTGAGTTATGGAAAGAAAATGTGCTCGTGAAAGAAGGCTTTGACATTGCCTTCAAAGAGTACTACGAAACCAAGCTTAAAGATCTACCAGCTACCCCTCAACCATGCGCTTTTATGAATGTTGATAACTACACTTCAAATGTGCTAGCAACCATAACATGCCCAAATGCCTCTTGTGGCCGTGTGATGGAGGTCACATCGGTCAATTACAAGTGCTGTCATCGTGATGCTTCGGACACTGCTAAAGTTTGAGTCATTGTCAACCCAGACTTGTTTTGGTTCAACATGAATTTGAATTCATTGTGTGTTTGTTATTCTATGTATGTGTCCAAACAAAAGTGTTGTCCATTACGACCACTTGATTGGCCCTTCAATGGACAATTAAATAATGACACCGTTTCCATGTTGTTGAATTAGATGATTCAATAAATACTTCTGCTCGCCCAGAATTTCACCAATTAATGTGATGTTTGTTTCGGATTTTTCTTATTTTTATTTTTAACATTTTGCATGAAAAATAATAAAAATAAAGAAAATAGTTATCTTCTATTTTCATTTTTTATTTTTACTTTCCGATACAAAATATTAAAAATATAAAACAAAATAATATTTTTATAAATAAAAAATAAAAACAGAAAATATTTTCTCCTACCAACCCTTAATCTTTCCTCAGATCTATTTCTTCTTCAATTTTTTAGCACTTCACTTCGCTATTCAAGTTGATTTTGATTCAGATACAAATACTGGATATCTGTCCTTGCAATTAAAACATTGTTGTTTGTATAACCTTAGGATTTAGAGCTTCTTTATTGAAGAAGGAGAAAGAATGTGAAACACAGAGAGAGAGAGAGAGAGCAAATCAGCATATAATACAACTCCATTATTCAATGTGATAATGATACGATAGACACACACATGTATTTATAGAAACTATCATCGAATTCGAATCGACAACAACAGAGTGACTGTGACAACTAATGACAATGACTATCGCTAACTAAAGTTACATTTTATAAAATTAATATTAAAATTAAACATTTTATAAATACATATATAAATTAATTTGAACTACTCTATTGTTTTAAAAAATCGAAACAGACCAATTAAGAGAGGATAAAGTAGATAAAAAAAATAGAAAAAAGAAATTATTTTACGATGTAACTCTCAGAAAAATAATCTTTTAAATAGGAAAAATTATAAATACTTCATTTTTAATCTTTAAATTATTAAAAATAAAAAATATTATGTTATTAAAAAATAATATAATAAAAAATTAAATTTTTTAATTTTTTTAATTAATATAAAAAAATTATAATTAATTTATTTTTTATTTTCTTCTTTATCATTTCAAATAATTTTTTTATTTTAATTCATCCAAACAATTTTTTTTCATCTTATTTTTACTATATTTCTTATCCTTTATTTCTTTTCTTCCTTCTTTTTTTCATTATACGGGCAATACATTAAGACGTGGGAAATGACCTGAGCCTCAAGTTCTGCGCGAATGGATGGAGATTTTTGGTTGGATCTATTGAGGATCAAAGTATTGGACTTCTTCATTTAAGGTTACTTAGTCGCAAGGTGAACATTTCCTAAAAAAAAATAATTATAATATATTTTAATAATGTTTTTACTTTAATCTAATTTTTTATTATATTTTATTATATTTCTCTTTCTTTCATTTTATTTTACCTATTTTTAAATATATAATTATTTTTCTAAAAATTTTATCACTATACATCTTTTATTTTCTAGACCAATATATAAACCAATGGGAGAGCTATATATCCTTTATTTTAATATATCAAAATGTCTTATTATTCACACCATAAATTAAGTTAAAGCTAGCAAAGAACTAATCCAATAGAACTGTAATTAAACAATTTAAATTTATCTTAACATGAAATAGACTAAAAACACTTAGTTAGTACTCTTCTCTTTTTCACACACAAATATATATATATATATATATATATATATATATATATATATATATATATATATATATATCAAAATAATTTTAGTTTTAACTATAAAAATATAATCTTATCATTTTAAATATATTTCTATTATATTTGTTAATCTGATATATACCTTTTTTTACTTAAAAGATAAATATATTATATTTAATTCTATTTTAATACAAATGATTTTTTTGAAGTTTTTAATTGCGATTCGTCACATGAATAACAACAAAGTTTTAAACATATACTATTCATTGTGTGATCTTTAAATATTAAGTAAATGTTTTTGATGAATTTGATAGTAGATAATAAAGATATTTAAAATTTTATTTTATCTTGTAAAATATTAAAATTAATTATGATATTTTTACTTACAAATAATATTATTCGTTTATTTACGTTTTTCATCTAATAGTTAATAATTAAAAAAAATACATCCAATAACCTATTCCTAAACGTAAACAATGTATGTTATTATGTATATATATAATAATATTTTTTTATTAAAATTAATAATAAGATGTTTAAAATTAATCAGAAGTGATAATAAAAGTTGTAAAAAACTAAAAAAATATAATATATTCATAATTATTTATATTATTAAAAAATTCATTTATATGGAAATATGTTAAGATGTAACTTATTATTCTTTAAAGAAAAAATGTATTATATTTTTTGAAAAAATACAATTTTAGCAACTCTTAAAGAAGAGGAGAGTAATTTATTGTTGACCGTAGCGTTTTCTTCCGTTCGTGAATGTTTAAATGTGTGTTACACTTTAATCTATTTTGTAGCGACTCTAAGTATCATTAATAATTAATTTTTATTTTATAATGTAAAAAATAACGAGATTTGAATCGAGAATTCTCATATTAAACTATTATAGTTTTTAACTCTTCATGATTAAACCAATCTTAATGACTTTATGAACAACTAATTTTAAATTTATATTTTGAATCTTCATATATGAAATGAAAATTTTGCATAAAATTTAAAAATTATTAAAAAAGCATTTAAAAATTCATTTTAGCGGTTATTAGAAATATTTTAAAAGTAAGAATGTCTTTAATAAATTTTTTTATTAATTATTATTCACCATGTTTAAATATTTTTTTTACTTTTCATTTAGAGAAAGAGAATTTTTTTTTTTTAAAATAAAGAGAATGTAAAGCATGCATCTTTCAAAAGGGAAACAATACAAGTTATTATTAATTTTGTTTTAACATTGTGAGTTCTAATGATATAATGTTACCCTTCTTATTTTACTCCATTTTGATTAGAGAATTTATGGAAATATATTCTAATTAATGCATTATTTTAAATATATTTTATTATTATTATTAGCTGAAATAAAAATAAATCTGATTAAATGATGTAATTTTCAGTTTGTATTAACTGACATGTCCTTATATTTGACTAATGATATAATAAAAAAAGTTGAAGTTAGCATTGTTTAATTGGAGTATTGGGAAGGAGTGAGTTGCAGTGTTTTTTAAAAGAAAATTGACTAGTTTTCTTAAAGGGTGGGAGAATGGTCCATCATTCTTGATTGGGGGCATCCACCAAAAGATGAGGCGTCAAATTTAACTGAACATTGATCCTACGTGTAAAGTTTGACCCACGAGTGGTCAAAACAATGTAATTGACCATGTTTTCATTGTGCTGCTTTGCATATCTTCTACGTATAAATTCAGTGTTGGGAATACCTTTGTCTCTTACTCTTACATTAAAGCACAATACATGGATCGTTTTTCTCCCGAGAAGCTTCTGGGTGAGATTTTCTGGGATCGACCTTTTTCAGCAACAAGCCAAAGTGATTCTGTCCAGCATTCCCAGATCATGAAAAATGAAGCTTTTCCAACTCAAAGCGCTTTCGTTCAATATAGAGATCTACCCAGAATTAATCCTCTAAATGGGTCAAATTCCCAGAGCATGAATAAGAGAATGCTCTCTTTCTTGAGAAAAAGTTGTCCTGTTGAGAGAAATAATAAGATAGCTGAGCATGAAAGAGATCGTAGCTTCAGGCACATGATTAATGAAAGAATGAGGAGACAGAGGCAGAGACAGTGTTGCTTGGCCTTGCATTCATTGTTACCTCATGGAACCAAAGTATTGAAAGATTAATTTACATATACTATGGGATGATGAGCTAGTGTCTTTAATTAGTTAACCCATTTTCAATTTTAATGCTCTCTAATATAGACTTGTTTCTTGCAGACGGATAATAATTCTGTAATTCAAATGGCATCCAAGGAGATTCTACGGCTACAAGGATGCAGAGAAGAGTTGCAGAGGAAAAATTTTGTGATTGAACCAAATCTTGAAGCTGTTGAGATCAACCAAATTGGGGGAAGCAAAGTTCAATATTTAAGAGTTCCATATCCTACTTCTGGAATTGATTCTATGGTTGACACCCTCAAATGCTTGAAAGGCCACGGAGTGGATACTAGAAGCATCAAATCAACTTTCTCTCCTCAGGAGTTGTTTGCAGAGTTAGAGATAGATACCAAGGTTTGTTTTTATTTGTTTGTAACTATATATTGGATTTTCTAGTGGCAACTTCATAAAACGGGATTAAGATTTGTTGTATTGCTGAAAGGTTGCAGATGCTCATGTGGAAAGGGCTATTTGGAGGACACTTGATGATGAACTTAAGTGGAAGCTTCATTCCCATGTCCACGAAGGTTCTAAAAAGCAGAGATTAGATACGAAGCGTTAGACCAAATTTGGAGTTATATTATATTTTACGTTTTGCCCGATGAAAAGAGCACCTTGTATTTGTAAATAGACGCACGAGGGAGAAAACATAGACGGGTCAATTGACTTTCCAGCTTTTTATTTTTTTAATAGTCGTCAAGCTTGTATAAATGTAAAGTCTTTGAATTTTAACTGAAATTCACTTAATACCCTTCTCTAATATAACACATGTAAGTAAATGCGTGGGATTAGTCAGCTTAGATAATTAAGTGCAAGTGTGTTCTTCCGTTGAAAGAAGATTCTGCAACGTAGCTCACACGAATAGAAACACACACTTTCCATTTACCTAATACAACAAACATACAAGGCAATTGTAAGTAACGCCTAAACAATTTGCAATCACCTGCACAAATTTTGCGTTAGGATAATCTTAAAATTGAAGTTACATTTTATACAATCGTATATATTTTTTAATACGTTGAATAAGATAAGAAGTTAAAAATAAAAATAAATTGTAACACATATCATTTTTAAGTTAAAGTAATTTAAAGAAACATATGAGAAATCAATCTTTTACTTTTTTATATATTATAAATAGGTTCCTAACTTTTTTAAAATAAATCTGTTAGCCTTTCATTTTCTGTCATATTTGGTAAATTGATCGTTTTTCAAATTTCTATCAAGTTTCTACTAATTTGACATGTTAAGTATTATGTAAACCTTCATTTTTGCAAATAAAATGACAACATTTTCTTTATTATACAAGAGAAAATCGTTTCAATTATACTCCAAGGAAAACACATTCTTTCCCTTTATCATTTAAGGGGGTGGTGCTTGTATTCTATAATTGAGTATATTGACATACAAATTGTTACATCTTAAATTGCCATTTAAGGTTTATATATGCAAGTGGTTATTGTGTGGTCCTTGACTTTTTTAAGTTGTATTTTCTTTATTGATTATGGAAACAGGGGTAAACATAGAATAAGGTCAGTGGAAGTTTGTTAAAGTTTTTACTCGTGCTGGGATGTGGTTCCTTATTTTTTATGTTAGAGTAGATCCTAATTTTGGTTAAAATAATATTTTTTTGAATTTATTGAATTTTGAAACAATGTTATTTGGTACATGCAAATCATAACAATCATTATTTATCATAGAAAAAAATAGAAAAAGAAGATACAAATAATTCAGATTAAAATATGAAATGAATGTGAAGATACATTAGAGGTATTTAGTTGTAGAAAATTTATTAAAGGTATAGCATACCTAGATGTTATAAAAATTTTCTGGTTAGACATTTTCTATAGATTTAATAATAAATTTATAGTTTTAGAACATTATGCGAATTTGTTAAAGATAGATCGGATAGCCAAATAAACTGATGGAAAATTGATGTATATTATGAACATTCAGTATTTAAAGTTACGAAGAAAACCTATAAATTTTATTACCTACTTCACAACTATAAGCTGGTAAGGATGTTAAAGGTATGAGGCAAAGGGTGCTCATTTTGCTGAGGCTTGTGAGCCTATTACTAGTGCTGAAAGGGATTCTATGGATATTGCTTTTACCTTCTTTTTTTTCAATTTTCCTTTGAATATTGATCCCCGTCTTCCACTGTGGTCTTTCCGTTAATATATTTACATTATTTTTCTACAATATATCCTTGTAAAATAATCGATGTTTTTCCTCTTATTTACTTTCATACTTCAATCTGTCTTCTCTCCTTTATTTTCTTTTTACTAACAAATTCACTTTTTTTCACAATTTTACCCTTTAATTAACACCTTTTCTCTATATTATTTGTTCTCACAAATTCATTTTTGTTTTCAATCTTACCAAATCATCTCTAATCTAAATTATAAATTAAGGTTTGTCTTCTGCTTTGCTACCAGAATTGATTGAATCTTTGGCCAATGCCCAGGCCCCTACTCCTTTAGCTGGTGCCAAATAATAAAAAAAAGTGGAAGCTTGCACATGCAGTTAGATGTAACCATAGCCATAGAACTTGCAAGTCTATCCCCAAGTACGAGGTTGAAATGACGGAAAAAAATATATGAAAAGATAAAATTAAAAGATTAAAAAAACAAACTGATATAAATCAAACTACAAAATATCATTTAATTTAATTTAATTTTAATATCACATTCAAATCGAAAAATCAAATCAAATCAATCCATGAAGACCCCTGCACAGGAATTCTAAATCTGCCAGGATTATTTTCGGATTCTCTGCCACACCTTGCATTTTTTGTTTATTTTAAATTTGCTAAGTTCTTGACCGAAAGGAATTGCTAAATTTACTTTCTGGGTAGCGAATAGTCAGATTTCAGACCAGTTGGTTCACCTATTCTTCCTGTTTTTATTAGTTCTAGTTGGTCCAACCACTTAAGCGGGATTTTAAGATCAACCCAACCAAACTAACATATAATGTCCCGCGTAACGGTCAGACCAAAACAGTCCAAGTACTATAAAAGCAACATAGATATCCAAATCATCCGCCTTAAAGACAAAACACTGAAAACAGTAGCGACTAGCAATAAAACATGAACAATAAAAATAAAATAAAGAAGAATGAAACTACAAAACTTTGCCTCATTTTCCACATTTACCAATGGGTAACACTAAATCATAAATATGAATGGTCGACAGTCAATGGAGAAAGGGGACGACTCACCCCATAATTAGATTAGAAGAACTTAACACATAAATTTCCGCAGGACTTGAATAAATAAAGGGTAAAAAATATATTTCATGGAAAAGAAATGAGTATTAAAAGAAATGTTTTTCCCACATAGTTGCATGCCCCCATCCTATAGATCTCAGAATCTGAAGTCAGGATCTACATCCATTGCCCAAGCAAATTTTGCCAGCAGAGATTTGTTAAAGATCTGAGAATTTCAGGCACCAAGTAGTAAAGGTTAGTGACCAATGAGAGAGTACATTCGTCAGTTTGACAGCACATATGCAAGGGTAAATACAAAGTATCCACCACGGTGCTACAGTTCATCAATGGGCAAAGAAATTTAGATTATTAGTTCATTCTGGTGGGATGTAGCAGCGCTTCCTGTCAACTAGCACACAATTATATGTGTGTGTGTATATATACACACACACATACACTTCATGCCATTCTTATCTAACATTGATAACAACAGAATATATGAGAATAAACTTAAAGAAGTCCTCACCTTTTCAATCGGAACCTCATGCCGCTTGCACCAGGCAACTGTTATCCTGGGGTCAAGGTAGTTTATCTTGGAAGTGCCCAATGCCACTGTTTTAAGATCTTCTTTTGTTTTCATGTCCCGTTGCATTTTCTCAATTTTTGCATTGGTTTGAGCTATTTTTTTCTCTAGCCTGTAGATTATGTAAATCAATATCATACATCACATTTACAAATATATAATGTATAAAGATGATAACAAAGCTGTATTACGCTTCAGGATTTAGGTTCTTTTTTATCTTTCCATCTGAACCCTTTAGAGGGGGCTTTCCTTTCCTAGCCCTGTCCAAATCAGTTTTCAACTCCTTCAAAACGGCCTACAATTAAAGAGTATATCAGCTCCAATTATATGTTTAAAGTCCTCAAATACAAATCTTCCCTAAATTCAAGCAAAATAAATTAACAAGAAATTCATCCACATCCAGTTTCCCCAATTTCAATTATTCTCATTACCTGTAGTTCATCAATCTTTTCATTCAGCCTAGACATCTGCGCAGTATGAGATTTTGAAACAGTACGTTGATGATTACAAATGATTGCAACCTGTTACAGAAAAGACACATCAATGCAATTCAAATGCAAAGAAGTAAAATACATTGAGCAATATCATTGGCAACATGGTAGGAAAAAGGAATGTGTTCAATTTACCTGTTTGTTTGCATGCTGATAAACAACAATCTTTTCTGCAACATCCCCATCTTTTGTATCCTTGTTCAACTGTTGTCACATAATTTCAGGAAAATTAAATATACTAGTCTATAATTACATATCAAATAAAAGTAACAATAACCCTCACTTTGGTCCCCCAAAAATTGGTATTTAGCCGTCCTGCAAAGTTTTTTTTCATCAAATCAGTTCCTCAAAAACAAAAATTTGTCAACAAATTAGTCCATATGGAGGACTACAACAATGAAACAAAAGGTTAAATTTGGTGACAATTTTTGCATTTTTATGCAATTAATTTGGTGAAAAAATCATTTGAAGACTATTTGTAGATACTTAGAGACTTGCTTGGTAACAAAAATCTTTAGGGGACCAATGTGGCAACAGTCTAATTTATAGAGTATCAAATTGAGGGTTTATTCTAAATGCAACGAAATAAAAGAAACACAATAGGTTAACTTAATTTGCAAAGTATGTTAGGCATGCATATGACTTGGGATTTATAAAAGCATCTTGGGAGTGCATAGCAAATTTAAAAAGTGTCTCACAAAATAAATGTGTTTTTAAGTGCAAAGCAATTAATTTGTTGGTCATTTGCATAGAAAATTTTTAATATGAACAGGCACCAATCCAAGGTTAATCTTGCACAAATTTTGTAGGAAAAAAATAAGTGTACGGTAGAAGAATTCCACTTTTAAAATTAATGTGAATGAAGTTTTCAATCCCAATATTGCTCCTCTAAGGAGATACTTTTCTAATCAGATTCCTGAGGACAAGGGGTAACTAACTTCCATGTCACATGTACAATAACACAAAAAAACAAACAGCATATAGGGAAAAGCATAGCATGGTAGCAGAGAAAAGAATAATCTCCATTTTATTTCCACATAATACCAATGCAAGACTTTAATGTCAAAGCAGTTTTTACCATATTATCTAAAGTGATAGATGCATTGAATGTTCGGAAAACTTTCGCTGTCAAGCCAGGCATGAGTTCCTTCAGATGAGCATTTAATTTACTTGTATCCAGCTCGTCAAAAAGATCGTCACCAGGGCGTTTATCTGTTAATTTAAAAAAACAAATACTTAATGGTCTTGGACTCAGAGCAATATACCAAAAATAAGGACCAGTTTCCTACCTTTCTGGAACTTTAAAATTGCATGATAAACAGGAAGCTCCACTTCAACTGTATTTTCATATTTGATTGAATCTTTACCAAGGAAGTTAAACTGCATTAAACCAAAAAGAAAACAGGATCATTATCTCCCTAAGTATCAGCAGCCATCCATAAAACAATTTAAGAGGGGTTAGCTGAACTTAAACTACACATGCACACACACACAAAAGACACTGCAATTCATCACACCTAACCAAAACATTAAAACAGAAAAGGTAGAGATAATTAAAAGCCCAAATACCTTCAACTTGTTGGGGGCTTCTGCAGTCACATTTTCCACTTTTAACGTGCAACAACCAACTGTATCAGCTTCATCGTCATCCTGACAAAATGTAAATGAGAAATAACTATGGGCTTATTTCTTTCCTGTTTTTTAAAGCAGTTCTGTTTTTAAAAATTGAAACCATAAAACTTATTTGATAAGAGTAGTTTCTAAAAACTATTTTAAAAAACAATATCTCTTTCTCGGTTTTTAAAACTAAAACAACTTTAGGCTATTTTAATTTTCTATTTTCAGTTTTCTATTATTCATGCTCTTCCTATATTACTCAATATTTTTCTTCACTCATTCCCCTTCACTTTTCATTTTTCTCTAAAAAACAGTTTCTGAAATTGTTTTACAAAATAGTTTTTGAAAAGTTCAATGAGTAATATACATTATTCGGCAAAGGGGGTGATTTGAGGTTAGCATAAATGACTGTCAGCTAGTATATCTGTACAAATCATACCTTTTCATTGCCAGCCCTCAAAGCTAATTTGTCAATAAGATAAGTAGCAACGGCTATTTGCTGCTTGGTAATGTCTTTACTTGTAAAATCTTTCGTGTATGCAGCCCTTATGCTCCCTATATAACCCTGCACCCAGGTATCAAGATGTACTGTAATTTACAAGGTTCTTTTTATATATCATACAAAGTATTATTTGAAAATACAGAATTTTAAAAGTTGACAAACAAAGCATGAAAGCACCTTCAACATCCTAGCTTTCTCATACTTTTCCTTGTCACTTTGCCCTTTCAAGGAACTACTAGCAGCTAGAAACACATATTTGAATAACTTTGGATTGATTGGATCATTCCAGAAGGCTAACCAAGTAACTGTATTGTCATGTCTTATCTCCTTCCAGCTGCCAAGGTCACATAAGTCAATGATTATAAAAATAAAACATAGTAACCCTTTGCTTTTTAGAATTTTTCTCCAGGACAATTTGGGAGAACCGTACCTTTCACCAGGAATAGGACATTCAGGAATTGGTGCATCCTTTCCAATATTAATTGTGATATCATTTGGACGGATGCGACTTTTCAACTTGCCCATCTAATAACATAACATAACATAAATTGCAGTAAATAAGTAAGAAGCTATTAACAGTAGAAGCTTGTCAAAATTCTAAAAGATGCACGAACTGTTTATTAAAACCATTATATCTAAAATCAGTCTACATGTTTATATTTCCAATAACAAGTATCAAAACAACCTTGGGATGCTCTCCACGGCCTCTAAACAATCCCGGTGGTTCAACTCTGAAATTCCCAACCTAAACAAAGATTTAAGGGATATTAGTCACACAAGTTTCTCACAGAATAAACTTGACATTAACAGTTTGCATTAGGACATATCAAAAGTAAGGCTTTCATAGAGAGAGATCCCAAAATTAAATAGGTGTATAGGACACAAGTTAAAACAAAAATATCATGAACATATAACTCCTTTAACTTTAAAACAACCATTTTCCAAAAACAGCAATGAATACAGAAATACATTTAACCCATAGTGGCAAAATAGTGAAGTAACAATAAATCAAATAAGACAGCAAAACACCACAAAATATTATTTCCTTCATCCAACCAAAACTCCATGCTGCACAAAAAAATTGATCAAAACAGCGGCAAAAGAATCTTGATATAAGAATCA
This sequence comes from Canavalia gladiata, assembly GCA_037954105.1. Lineage (NCBI taxonomy): Eukaryota > Viridiplantae > Streptophyta > Magnoliopsida > Fabales > Fabaceae > Canavalia > Canavalia gladiata. The sequence goes on from CM075660.1 coordinate 65,142,757, forward strand.
TATTTGTGTTATTTATCTAGCTCTCTACTTCCCACCCTAGTGAAAAATTTGTCTATTATTTCATCTTCCAAGTTATGCTTCTTAAAGAGATAAATTTCATTACCCACATTGTATAATCGGACAATCATAAAAAAAATAAAAATAAAAAGGAACAAAAGTTTAAGCCACCATAATATGGTATTGATGCAGGAGTCACTGGCATCAAGAAAGCATAAGCTTAAAGAAGAAATCACCTAATTATTTTAGCTTAGGTCTGTTTTCAAAAATTGTTCTATTCATCCATATCTTTCCCTAGAAGTTGTTAGGAACTTAGGATGTTACAATATCAAGTTTAGGGGTATTTTAGTATGTTTCATCATATTTTATTTCTCTTGGGTCAAACAGGCCTTGGGCTGCTATTGGGCTTGGATTTATGTTCTTTAGAAGTTTTAAAGTCCTACTTTGATGTCTAATTGTTTCTTAAATAGATTAGAAGGTCCAAAATCCTACCTTATGAGGACTCTTTTTTTACCTTACACTAGTTAGATAATTTATGGATCTATTAAGCAGCTACACTGTTTTTATTTGGATCCGCGATCAAATTATGAATTCTGGAAGCATATAAGGACTCTTTTACCTTACGCTTGGAAGATAGGTTATGGATCTATTAAGCAGCTAAAATGCTTTCATTTGGATCCATGATCAAATTATGAATCGTGAAAGCATACTGCTCCCTTCTTGGTGATGCAATCAAACCCTAAAAGTAAAACTAGGCATTCTTCTCTTCTGCACGGCTTTTCTTTAATTTTCAACAGAGCTAATTTCCTTCATGAACACCGTTAAAATTCACATCATACGGACCTAGTTAATTTGGGGGGAAGGGGAGTATCAAACCCTAAACACTGACCTCGCAAACTCACTCCTATTTTCTGTAAATGACCCTTACCTTGAATTCAACTATACCCAATAACCCTTCAATCAACCTGTTCTCTACACAAAATAGTGAAAGGGAACAGGTTTTCCTCAAGGTGCTATGGGTTTTTAATGCCTTGAGGGGAGAGGCACCAAAAAGCACATACCTGACTGAAAAAAGATGTATTGTTAGAAAAAAGAAGAAAAGAGTAAAACATTTTACAGCTTTCCACAAGTTAACTCAAGCATAAAATCCATGGTAAAATAAAACAGTATAATGCTCAAGTACTAAAGCATGATAATAACTTGATAACAAGCTCTAAAAATGTTCATGGTGGAACAGTAGTAGCAATCCTATAAGTTAAAAGTCATAACAGAGACAAACAACCCTAGATTAGGCAATTTGATCAGACTCACAAATTTAGTGGAGTTAACAAGACTAAAATAACCCAAAAATCTGCTCCAAAATTTGGGATACACCAACTACATTTTAGATGTTTGGGACCTCACTGCAATTTTCCACAGTGCACAAGTTCCTGTCTCCAACAGACCCTCCTTGCCTTCAATAACCTTTCTCTGACAAATTCAGGCATATCTCACACTTCCTGCCTCTGACAGATCTCAAGACTAGAACCCTAAACCTTTCTGGAAGTTTGAAAAGAAACCACACCTCAATGGTGCTTTATTTCATCATTCACCATTTTGTTCAAGCATATTACCTTTGTCCACCGTTTTGAATTTGCATAGTTCTATTTGTCCCACAACATCCATCAATTTTGAACTTGCAATTTTCTATCTTTATTAGGTAAACTCTCCCAAGTTTACGATTTGAATCTATGGTCACTCCACAACTTTTTACATAAATTCTTAAATTTAACAATTTTGTCTTTTGGTGGCTTTAAATTTGATTGTTGCTATCCCAGGTTCATACTAGAAGCCCCTCATCTTGACCCCGTGTCCCCCCAAACGAAAAAGAAAAATTAAAACTCCTTTCTACTGTCCTACATCAAAAACTTTATTGCAAAAAAAAAAAACAATTTCTCTCGAGGTAACACTTGAAACTATCCAATTCTAATCTTCCTTGATGTGTATCTGTACTGAACCAATCCCCAAAGCTTAATCTGTTTGGTAAAGGCTCATGAATGGTTTTATACCTAAAAGTATCAGACTCCCAACTTTATTTATATTGATATGTTCAAGCACTTAGGAAAGGACAAAACAAGGAATGATTTCATCAGTCCTGACAAATTACATTGCCAATAACTAAACAAATTGTGCAATATAAAACTGAATTGGAAATTTTATATTGACAAGAAAAATAAAATTAATAATATTATTAATTTGTGTTGTGGCAGTATGAAGATTGCAGCTCCTCTGGTCTGTATTAATCAATTCATATATAGGCTAGCATCAAATTATGATAGAGATAAAGGGCAAGTAAACATCCAACTTTGATAATACTAACTCTTAATTAATTCATGAGAAAGGCTAAATCAAGATAAGTAATATTTTTCCATCCACAAAATATAATGGAGTGATCACAGAAAGCCATAAATTCTCAGGACACATTAAAAGATAAATCCCAGATAACATTGTTTTAAGAAAGAAGAGGGGGGGGGGGGGCTTGGTTAGACAGATATATAGACATATATATATATATATATATATATATATATATATAGAGAGAGAGAGAGAGAGAGAATTAAACCTTTTCTTTAACTCCATCAACAATAGCCCACATATATTTCTCTTCTTGTTTCATTTTCTCCTCCTTCAGGGTCTTCTTCTCCTGCATGAAAAGAAGACAAAAATGGTAAACACTAATTATAACATCTCCGGTTGACTAATTAAAGCATCACAAAATTCATTATCTGCATAATGATACATACAGCAATATTATCCAGAAAAAATCCCACAAACTGAAAACCAAAGCCTCACAAGGGAGTACAAGATTTACCAGGAACTTTATTTTATAAATTGACCTAGTTTCATTTCTACAGCCTTCCAAAAGAGTGTAAAAATATCAGCAAACTTATTAGAAGTTTGTTTTGTAAGACCCAATGCAGTATGATTGATAGTGTGCAGTACTTTATTATTTGGACCATAGTTGTCAGAAATCTTGAGATGGATCGAAGAAACATATGATTCTGTGTGTTTTGCATCCCTGAATGATCCTGATACCAACTCAGAACTCCTTCTGCTGGGATTATAGTAGGATTGCTTGCTGGATCATAAATTCAGTGAGATAGTGAAATCCATAGATCCCAGCCGCTTCACCAAATCAAAGAATAACATGGCTTGAACCCAGAATAAAATCCAAAAGAAAAATCAATCCTTTGTCTATTCTAGAGGGCAATGGAAATTAATCAAAGCAAAATTCATTGCACAAAACTGATACAAACTGCAATGAGCTGTAAATTAGGTTTTGCAACTGCCAATTGAATGTCAGGACTCTGGAGCTGGGACTTGGGTACAGCAACCTGCGAGGACAGGGTCCCAAAGCAATTACCCCTGTTTTTGGGTCCATTCTATTTCTGGGTATTCTGAGGACCGGGTTGTTTTCCAGAAGTGGAAAAGTGACAAAATGTAAGGATATGATGATATCTAGAATAAACATACAAAAGCTTATAAATTATATAACGCTCTTTTCAATTTTTTTTTCATTTTCTTCCAAGCACTGCCTAGAAGCTTCACATAGACACAAATATTGTATATTTCAAACATTAAATAAGAATTTCTTAATGTGTCCTGTAATTTTAAGATCATTGGCTATCTCACATTTTATTTTTACATTGTTAGAAATATAATAATATATAAACCCATTAATGTGTCTTCACCTAATAACTTAAGGTTTGGAAATAGCTGGTTCATGACATGGTATCAAAGCCTCTATGACCAAGTGGTCTAGAGTTTGACCCTTACCATCCCCCTTTTTCCAATAAAAAAGTTGAATTTCAGAGCATGGTAAGTGGGCCTGTGCATTGTCCACATTTCAAGTCCAAAGGGCTTTTGCATGCAGAGACGTTTTAGAAACATAACATATAAAATCATTCATGTGTCTTCACCTGACAACTTAAGCTTTCGGATAGTTGGTTCATAACATACATGTCTAAATCCTCTGTCCAATCCTAAGTAGATCTACAAGTTTGACAGCCATTATTTGGACCAAGGTTGTCAAAATCAAGTTTCAGTGTTGACACGAAAGGGGGTGTAAAACCATGGTTTTGGGGGATCATAACATGGATTGTAAGTGCAATTAAAATGCATTATTACACTTAAACACACATAAATATACATAAAAAAAACTGTATAGATAAGACAAATAACCTTAAATCATAACAAATATTTAATTAAACTTAAAATAATGATTCATAAGGTCTTATGCTAAACATTTAATTAAACCTAAACTAAAACTGAACCCTTAATTAAACTAAACATTTAATAAAGCTTAAACTTAAACCAATGAAAGAATCCAGTTTTGGGAGAGGGAGGAGAGAGGGTCAAGTACTATCCTAGGGAGAGAAGGAAGAGAATTGCTGGGTTGGTGGCCACTAGGCAACAGAGAGAGAACCAGAGAAAGGAAGAACTAAGTGTATTGGGTACTAGAGGGTTTCAAATGGCGCCCACAGTTTAGGGGTTTTAAGACCCTAGGTCACATCTTTAAGAAAGCAGGTGGCTCAACCTGACCCGTTGTGTGCATGGGTTGTGATGCGGTTTGGAGCACCACTTCAACCAATCCTACAAGCTGATGTGATGTGATGATTCACTGCACGAGTCACGCTGGACAATGATCCACAGTGGCACACAACTCGCAGATGCAAATTAACTTGTTGAATCCTGTGATTCAACGTGCCAAAGTGCAATTTTGACAACCATGATTTGGACAGTTCAGAATTAAACCAGATAAAAATCAAAATTTGACCTTAAATCAATCAAATATATGCATGTCATACTGGAATCAAACCTAATATCTACTTAAACAAGTAAAAGACGCTTTGATATATTAATTTTTATCATTGTCAAATGAAATTACATACAGCAACTTACTTCTGAACTCATTTGTTTCTTCTTATCCTTTTCACTTTGGTACCAATCATAAATCGGGGTGAAGTCACAATCTTTCAAATTCTGAATTACATTATTTTTTCCAAGCAGCTTACGCCAGTCATTCCAAAAATTATCCTTGAATCTATCTTTCTGCATGTAATCTGTATCTCGCATGACCGCAAACATCGTAGCAACCTACAACATATGTTCAAAGTTCATAACGGTCAGAAAATATAAGAATATAATACTTTATAATATGAGAACTATAACCAAGAAATGCTTAAGTGACCTCAATTCCTCAAACTATAAACAAGAGCAAACAGCCACCCAAAATCATTAAAACATTTTTCAGAGATAAAATCCCACCTCCTCTTGCTCAGGAGTCAAAACCACTGGCTTCCCCTTATAGAGCATCTTTACTCCATGGGGCTGGTAAGGAGGTGGGAAAATAACACCATTATGAACCAAAGTAGTCCATTTTTTCTGCCCATCACCAGAGCTAGGAAGAAGTTTGGTAGATTTGGAATATTCTGAGTTTTTGCCTGATTTTTTGAACTTCTTGGCCTGTTTCTTTAAAGATAGGGAAGTAGCTTTACTAACTTTGGTGACATTTGTCACCTTCTTCAAGGAAGATGATTTATCTGCTGACAAGACTGATTTCTTCATTCTTTGGGAAATAGGAATATCATCATCATCATCCTCTACCTTTGGCTCGGGTTTCATTGATACATGTTTAGCATTAATAGATGAAGATGGATCTAAGAGTTTTGACTTCTTGACTGATGATTGTAAGAAATCATTCTTATCTAGTGGTCTCTTAATGGACATCGTAGATGGTCTTTCCTGTTTGATACTAGCACTGGAACCATCTTGTCGTTTCTGAAATTTTGAAATAGGTTTCTTCTGATCAGAGTTGTTATTGTTACCACCAGAAGTTCCCAAATTAGAATTCCGCAATAACCTTGCTGCTAAAGGGATATCATCATCATCATCATCATCAGAGTCTTCAGAAGATTTCTTGGGAACAACAAGGGTTGCTTTGTTAGCATTGTTAGAATTCATATTCAACCTAGCTCTCAATGGTTTATTATCTTCCTCGTTCTCAGAATCTGCACAATTGTCATGCGGAAGACGTTTGATAGAATTCTTTTTCTCATTACCATCAATGGCATTTTTCTGTTCTGAAGGAAGCTTTGTTTTGTTTCCTAATGATTGTGATTTTGAATTTGCTATAGATGACTTCTGATAGGTCTTGAGATGTGAAGTTGATGCTTGTGAGATACCTACAGAAGATTTCATGACTGACACCTTAGAGGAGGGGACATTCTTACTCTTCTGCAAACTAGAACTTTGACCATTTGAGGAAGGCACATCAGAAGTTGGTCTATATGACTGTCCATCATGACTGTGAAAAGTTGACTTGCCAACTTCTGAATGCAATTGATTTTTCTTAGACGCTGTGCTTCTTTTGAAAGTTATTGGCTCATCATCATCGTCAAAATCATGTGATGCATTTAATTTATCAGAAGCCTCAATAGCCATTATTCAACTATGAAATGAGTTGGTATATAGATCACATCATCTTCTGGGGAGAAAACAAGATGTTATAAGTTCCAGGCCAAGCACTGCACTAAAATTACATGGCAAGTTTAAATGGCAACACCAAAAAAAATATCAATCCTACATAACAATTACAAGCAAAGCAAAAAGCACTTCATGCCATTTCAAGATAGCGAATGTGTTATTGGCACGGCACCCAAAAAAAATAAACGATATATAGACTGAATGCAGAAAAAATTTTAAAACTCATTATGACCTATGTACTGAATGGAGCTGAAACTAAACTGAACCAAGACGGACGCCCAAAGATTCATACAGAGCATATATACAAAGGAGAAAAACAATTAAAAAGGTTGAAAGAATTAGCTATCAACATGACCTTTTACCAGGCTATTCCATTTTACTTAACAAAAGGAGAAACAAGAAAGCATAAATAGACGGAAGATTATGAGTTGAAGCAAAACCCACTAAATAAGTTCGAATAAACCCAAAGAAAGTACAAGCTTGTATTATTTCAGGGAATAAAAAAGAAGCTGTACTTAAGATTAAATTTTCGGCACCAATAAAAAATAAAATTTCTTCTGAGCTTTTCGGTTTTGACTAATACATCTAAATCCCAAATTAACAACGGCAAGCAACTTTAAGTGTAATGTCAACGGAATAAGTACATGCAAAACGGAGAAGAAAAAAATGCTGATAGAAAGAAGATCGTGAACAGGTGGAATAGAAATTGGACATGAGCAGCAATTTGAGGAAGTATATTCTGGTCCAATATAACAAAAAAACAAAAGTAAGAAATTAGATATAAAGAGGAAAAGGGGATTACCTTGAACGATGTGAATAACTGGGCGGGGTATGGGTATGGTATGGCGGTGAGCTGAGATTGTGTGGTAGCGAAGCAAGTGAGTGGCAAGGTAGCTGAGAGATAGAAGAAGAGCAGTTGCCAGTTAGGGTGAGAAAATCTCAGGACTAGACAGGTATTTGGGATGGGAGCAAAACAAAAAACAATTAGGAGCAGCAGATTGTTTGGCACTTGGGCGTGCGGTGAATTGATCAACCAACATATTTAATATTAATATCCTTCTCACCCTTTGTACTTTTCTCTATTCCACTGCCATCTACATTTCCCCAATGGGCTCATTACTAATGATTCAGGCCCACATTTCTTAGTCAACCCAGTCTACCAACGCAAACCTAAACCTCAATCTCCACAAAAAAATAAAATAAATCTCAATTACATTTTCAGGCTAAACTTTTAGCGGTTATAAAATTACCTTTTCTACAATTATTTCTTACTCTTACAATCAAGTATAAATTTAAGCTAGTTTAAATAAATCTATCAACCAGTATTTATAAAATAAAATAATTATTTTTTTATTATACTTTTATACAATGTGACATGGATATCATTCAGTTTAAGAAAAATTTTAACATGTTTAAAAAGGTGATAGAAGAATAAAAGCTTTTTATGTTAGTATGACATGCATAATATCAAGACATAGTCATGATTCTTTAAATTAAAAAAATTAACAAAACTTAGTTAAAATTGTCAAACCAAATTGTAAAGCTCAACTTAAAGTCTAAACATAGCACACTAACTCACATAGCACACTAACATGAGTTAGTGTGCTATGTTTTGGTATTATAATATGGATTTGATATAGCGTACAGCAATTATGTATAAAGAAAAAAATTAAAAAGGACCAATAGGCATCTATGAGAGATCATTTAACGAAAAGAAGGAAGTAAAATCTAATCTTGTGTACTTAGTGGAGAATTGATCCTTACAATCATAGGAATTGACTCTTGATTAACCTAAGACTTAGTTTTCTCCGGAAAAGATTAGAAAATTTTGATCAAACTAAATTTAAATCAAATCTAAAATAAGTTGTTAAGATGGAATTGGATAGGATAAATTCATAAATACGATTAGAAATAATAAAATTAAGTAAACATAATTTATTGAAAATTTAAAAGTTAAGAGGCTAAAGGATAATTAAGAATAAATATAAATTTTAAGATAATTAATTATTATCATAACAATTTATTATATAATTAATTTTAAAATTTATCAGTTTTAAATATATTTTAATAAAGTTTTAAAATTTAATTATAAACAATATTATTAAATTTGAAATATTGAAGCTAAATTTTAAAATTAAAATTTTAAAAAGTCATAAATAATAAATAATGTGCAATAAGAATTAAAATAAATTTTGATATTGATGTGAATGAAATTAAAATAAAATATTACTTGGGATAAAAAATAATCATGTTTTTACAAAAAAAAATAATTCTTAAAAATGTTACGGTAAATTTTTTGTGTATTATGTATGAACAAGCATGTAAGTGTATGGTAAAAAAGAATTATGAATTGAATTAAGTGTAAGTGAGAGATAAAAGAGTACATGATCGTTATATAGATCTAAAGGATTTCGTGACACCTTTTCCTATCAATCAAATAATTGGTTATGTGTATCACTGATACAAAAATATACAATCGTCATTTTAATATCTATTTATTACATATTCATCCTTAATTTCATGTACAGTATACACTTCTTCATCATAGTAGGGGATATCATATTTTTCATCCTATATGTATAATAAATTATTAATTGCACACACACAAATGCATAAAGGAGTGTTGTATACATCACTTATACACATGATTCTCTAGTTTTTAGAAAAAAAGAAAAAAGATGGAAAATCCTACAAACCTGACTAACTATCAAGGGTAATAGAAACACACACACACACACACACACATATATATATATATATATATATATATATAATAACTAATTTTTTAAAAATAAAAGCTTGCTTTTGTTCCTCGAAAGTTCTTGGATCATCGAAGCATGGATTCACGTGAGGGTGAAATGACAATCGATTAATGTTTCTCAGGTGGGTAGTTGCTATATAAAGTGAAATATTAACAATAAAACAAATAGAAGAATTGAAATACATGAATAGTTGAATACAAGGTCTAACTTTACCGACATAAGTGCTTATTCTAACATCATCAATAATAGAGTTAATTTAATAATTAATACAATGTTTATGTCATACATTAATGCACATAATGGACTTTCATGTTCGCAAATAGCTAAGTTCATAGTAATTATCATTGAGTTCTTTAAACCTTCTGTTTATCTTAGACTTAAAATGTCACGAATTTGGACCCGTATCTAACACTTTGAGAAGTTGTCAAAATCCTGAATTTTCATGCAGTCTCTTATGGCAATTCATCAAATCTATTGAACTTATCCTTAGATAAAAGATTAACATCCATTTGGAAAATTAACAGAAAATCAGTTCTTTGACCATAACAATTCTCAAAGAAAGTCAAGGCAGCCAAGTTTATGAAACGTAACGATCTTGACATTGGGGAGCTACCTTAGGTCCCCTATAGGTCATCATACTTAGTCATTAACCTTCCAGGTTCTTAAACAATCGGGCCCTACGATCTTTCAACATAAACAACCATGACCTTCCAGCTTTATTACATTTAATATGCATGATGCATGCTTGCAACAAATTCATTACATCCACTAAACACATCACATATTAACATTCCAACTTTATTCTTGACTTCCAAGTTAATTTCCTTCAATGGTTCATAGAAAAATTTCGGCAAATCTCTGTTTATACCTGGACATTTATTTATCTCTTATATGACACTGTATCACCATAGGAACCATTTAGGACAATTCCATGTAAACAATCATACACATCCTATGGATTTCACACTATAGTAAAGATATAAATGCATATTAAATAATATGTTCACCTATCACATAAATTTTACTAACTAAGGACATAACCAACTATTAAAAGAAAACAAACAGGGAAAAGATAGAGATAAATTGACTGAAAATGGATTCTGTTATTATATTAGAAAAGTGAGAGAATATAGTATTTATATGAGATAACCAGTGGTTATGCTAACTAACCAACAGGTAGCAATCTAATAGAATGACAAGTGGCAAACTAAGTGACAACTAGCAATGTAACAGAATGACAGGTGGCATTCTAACAAAATGAAAAATATCTGTAAACCAAATTTATGCTATAGTGTATATACTCTAACATGCCCCCCATAAACTCATGTGGGATGGAGTAAAGAAAATGGATCTGAAACTCTGAGTTTATCATGTAAGTTGCAGAAACGAGGAGCAGAAATAACTTTGGTCAGCACATCAGCAACTTGATCTTGAGTAGGAATATGACAGACATGCAAAGTCTTACTGAGAACCTTTCACGAACAAAGAAAAGATCAAGTTCCATGCGTTTGGTTTTAGTGTGCAAAATGGGATTATGCGTCAGAAGAACAGTTGATGTGAGCATGGAAATTAGCTTTCAAGAGAAATTTTTAGCTTAAGGATAATAAAACTGAAATTTTTCCTAATTTTAATTTGGTTGTATTTTTCTTTAAGTTGTAAAAGTGAGAATAGCTTATTCCAACATGGAATAAGAATAGGTTATTTAGAATAGGAACATACTTAGGTTAAGAGCTTGGTTGGCTAAGGGCAGCCCAAACCCACAACCAAGCAGCCAGCCCCCTTCCTTTTTTCCTATAAATAAGGGCTTAATGTAAGCAAATGGACCTTTGGTCATTTTATGATATTGGAATCCGAAAATCCCTTGAGAGAGCAACTTTCTCTTCTCTTTCTTCTCCTCTTGCTTGTTCTTGAGGTTAAGACCCTTTTCCTTATCATTAGAGCCTCCAATGTGGTGGAACTTGGCTTATCTTCCTAGCTTCCTCTAGCTAGTGGAGTGGCGCCTAGCTTAGGAATTAGTTTTCTGCAATTTACATTCTGTCATTTACCTTCTTGCAATTTACAATTCTGGTTCTTAGTTTATGCTTTTAATTTTCAGCCCCTTTCCCCTTTAATTTTTGGTCATTTTCGTTTTGCCCTTTCTTCCATTTCTGCACTTTATTTTCAGCCTTTAATTCTTGCAATCACCTTCCCCAATTCCCTCTTTATATTCTGCAAATTTGTGTTTCCTCTTCTTTTCATTTTTATGCACAATTTTGTGCTACATTGAACACAATTTTGAGGTGCTCCCAAAACTGCTCTGAATTTTGAGCTTCAATCCTACCTCCAACTAGGTCCATCCTCCTCCTCCCAAGTGGGTTGTATTATGTGGTATCAAGAGCTTGTTGTTTGGAGGTAACTTCTCTCACTTTTCTCCTTCATTTTTCATCATCTTCTTCTCCCATTTTCGTCTCTATTTTTCTTCCAGTTTTTCTGCATATTTTCAGCCCCTTCTTGCTTGAATTCACATGTAATTCGTGTTGCTTTGAGTCATATGTTGTTGGATCCTTACTTAAACATCAATTTAATCGGTGAATTTGCTCAAAATTGCATCAAAATGTCAAGAAATTGAAGAACCCCTTTTTTGGTTTTTTTTATGGGTATTTCCAGCAAGAACACATCTATTGTTCTCTCAAATCCTTTGGAATTTGTGGGTTTTGTTGTTGAAATTGAAACTTGATCATTGTTGCCTCAAAAACCCCTCAATTATTTTGGCAAAATTCTGCAAATTGTTCATCATGTTCATCACTGTTCTTCATGTGTTCTTGAGGAAGTTTGTGTTTGATCTTTGAAAATATTGTTGTTGGGTGTTTAAGTGTTAATCCTGTGCTGGTTTTGGAGTGATATAAGTGTACATTACATTTCCCTAAAAGATACAAGGCAAAAAAGCAAGAATCAACAAAGAACAAAAAAAAAACGAAAAAAAAAACGTGAAAAAAAAATCTGAGCAGAATTCCAGAGTTGAATGATCTTCAAGTTTCATTTTATTGTATTTCAATTGTAGTATTTGAGTTGAGTTTGGGATCAATTGAAGTGTGTTGAACAACTTGAGTTTGATTTATCCTCTTGAATGAACTATGATGCATATGAATGATTTTCTTTCAAAGAAAGGTTAAGTTCAGTTTTAAGAACAATTCACACAAGTTTGTAATCCATTCATCCTTCTTGAATTCCTTTTGAGTGCCTTCTTTTTTCAACACTTTGTTGCTTGTCTTCTTTGAATTCTAGTTTGTCACAATTTTAATCCCTTTGAGTTTAGCTAATTTTTGTGATAAGAGTTTCTTGTTTGTCCCCAAAATTCCTATGTTTTGTCCATTCTTGAATTCTGGATGAGTTGAGTTTTTACCACATTGGAAACATCAAGGCCTCTAATTTTAAGTTGAATATGTGTCTTTTCTTCAAGGATAAAGCAAGACCAAATTGAGTGACTAAGAGTGGCAAACACTGGTGAGGAAGGAAGTAATTGGTTTTAATTGTGCTAACAATTTCTTGGTTTGCAAAGCATTCTTTGTTTAATTTTGTATGCAGCCCTAAGAAAGAAATTTTGTTGACTTGGAGCTAAACTTGGAGAAGACTTGGACTTGAAGCTTGACTTGAAGAATTTACCCATTTGTAGTAGATTAGGATTTCTCTTACTAGGACTTTCTTTTTGGTGTAATTTTAGAATTTGGTTGTAGTAGGGTTATAATATTGTAATCCTTTTGATTTAGTTTGTACTTAGGAAGTTTCCTTGTAATTTTGTTAGTAATTGTGTGTAAGTTCCAAGGCCTTTGTGTGGTTTTAAAGAGCCATAAGGGGGAGTCTAAGTGTGCTTGTTGAAATGAGTAATAAGGGGGTTTCATAATTGCTAGGTTTACAACTTAGCCTATGTGACTACTTGTTACTTATCTTTCCTTATCTTGGACCTTGGTTTGTGTAAGAAACCAATTAACTTTCTTCATTTTAATTTCTTAATTGTTCAAGTGTTTTATGTGGAAGGAATTTGTACTTAGAATATTTGTGATTTTCTTAATTGATTTGTTTCATATCTTGTGTCTTGAGTGGAGAACATCATGAGTGAAATGATTATCCACCTAGCTTCAATAGGTTACAACTAGAAGCCTTTACCCAAACCTTTGAAAAAATGTTAAGAAAACAAAGTGAACAATTTGAAGATCGCCTGTATGACCTAGAAAAGAGGAATGAGACTTTGTTTAAAAAGAAACAAAATGAAGGGTCTAGTAGTTCTAAGAAAAACAAAAATAAAATTGATTCACCTAGGGAGGAACTTTCACAAGAAGATTTCTATGAATCCCCTAGAAGAAACCAAAGGAATAATCACAGGGGTGGGAATCAAGGTAGGCATGAGAGTGATAGGGAATCATCTAGGTCTCTACTTAGGGTTAGAAATTCATCTAGGAGTAGGATCCATAGAAGTAGAGATAGACATTCTCCTAGCCATCATAGTCATAGAGCTTCTTCTAGGATTAGGAATAGAGGTAGGAGAGAAAATGGAAACCAAGAAAGAATTGATGGAACCAAGTTTAGAATTCCAAAATTTCAAGGGTTGAATGACCCTGAAATCTACCTATCATGAGAGTTGAAGGTAGAGCAAATTTTCATGTGCTATGAAGTGAGGGAGGAACATAGGGTAAAGCTAGCTAGTCTTGAATTTTCAGACTATGCTTTGATTTGGTGGGATAAGCTAGTGAAAGAGAGAGCAAGGTTTCATCCTATTGAGACTTGGGAAGAAATGAAAGCCATCCTTAGGAATAGGTATGTACCACCTCATTACCTTAGGGAGCTTCATAATAGGCTCCAAAGATTAACCCAAGGTAATAGGAATGTTGATGAGTACTACAAAGATATGGAGGTAGCCATCATTAGAGCCAACATAGAAGAATGTGAGGAGGCTAGAATGACAAGATTCCTTGAAGGGCTTAAGGATGAGATTAGGGATGTTGTGGAACTCCACAACTATATGAGTTTGAATGAACTCTACCACCAAGCCCAAAAGGTAGAACAACAACTCCATAGAAAAGGTAAGAGTAGATACTCAACCTCAAAGCCTTCTTGGAAGGAAAATAAGAGGAAGGAAGGCCACAAGGATGTCCCTTTTAAGCCTAAAGATCCTAGGAAAATTAAAGATCCCAAGAAAGAAAAGGCCAACACCCCATCCACTCCGATAAAAAAGGAATCATCCATTAAGTGTTTCAAGTGTTTGGGACGAGGGCACATTGCCTCTCAATGCCCTAACAAGAAGAGCATGATCCTTAGAGATAATGGACAAGTCTCATCTTTGGAATCCTCAAGTGAAAACTCTAGCTCTAGTGTCACTAGCTCTTCTAGTGAAGAAGGATTAGAGTATGCCCCCGAAGGTGATCTTCTTGTTGTTAGGAGATTACTAGGAAGCATGGTCAAGGGGGAAGATGAGAGCCAAAGAGAAAATATTTTTCACACAAGGTGTGTGATTGGGGGGAAGACATGTTCTTTGATTATAGATGGGGGAAGTTGCACCAACGTGGCTAGTGCTAGGCTAGTACAAAAGCTAGGATTAACCACTACCCCACATCCTAGGCCTTACAAGTTGCAATGGTTGAGTGACAATGGGGACCTCTTAGTGGATAAGCAAGTCTTAGTTGCCTTTTCCATAGGTAGGTATCTTAACCAAGTAACTTGTGATGTTGTGCCCATGGAAGCAAGTCATGTGCTCTTGGGAAGGCCATGGCAATTTGATAGGAAAGTTCACCATGATGGGCATAGCAATAGGTATTCATTTGTTTTCAATTCCCAAAAGGTCACCTTAGTTCCCTTGGCTCCTAGTGAGGTTTGTAAAGATCAAGTACAAATGAAAAAGAAAAGAGAGAAAGAAATGAAGGGAATTAAAGGAAAGAATTTAAAAAAAGATAAGAGGTTGAGACATGTGGAAAAAGTTAAAAACTTCTTCATCAATCAAGGAGAAATTAGGCAAACTCTTCTAGCTAGACAACCCATGTACATGCTCATGTGCACAAAGTATTGCTTGAATACTCAACCAAACCTTGAGTCTAGTGAACTTCTAGAAGAGTTCCAAGATGTATTCCCAAAAGAGTTACCTCTAGGGTTGCCACCTGTAAGGGGTATTGAACATCAAGAAAACTTAGTGCCTAGTGTTCCTCAATTCCTTTCACCTATCATAAGGGTTGAAATTATCTCCTTTACAAAGAGTAATCAAGCGATGGAACTCCAGCCTTCTACCAACATTTGGTACACCATTGTTGCAAAATTTGTTGGAGATCATGTGTCTAGATCCATTCATATGCCTAGATTATCACCACTGTCTCATATGCTTCACAGTGATAGTGAATTCTCACATATAAAGGTCCCTAGCATGCTTCAATCCTTGTTTTATGATAATGTGTCTAGGATGCTTAATTTGTTAGTAATTACAAATATTCATAGCACTAAGATCTCTTTAGGGAAAAGAAAATGGATCAAAGCACGTAAGTTTACTTGGGACATGCTTGTTAATAACTATGAGCTTGCAAATCAAATCAACCTTTTGTTCCTAGTCAAATTTGCTTTCCAATGTTTACGACTATTTGAAAAATTAAAGAGGTTCGTATTTGATCCTGGCATTCTCCATAATTTTCTTTCTTCCATAACCACATATACTCTTCTACTCTTATTTGTATCCTTTGTTTTGCAAAAATTGGTGATTGCCATTCGAGGGCGAATTCTTTTAAGGGGGAGAGGATGATGTGAGCATGGAAATTAGCTTTCAAGAGAAATTTTTAGCTTAAGGATAATAAAACTGAAATTTTTCCTAATTTTAATTTGGTTGTATTTTTCTTTAAGTTGTAAAAGTGAGAATAGCTTATTCCAACATGGAATAAGAATAGGTTATTTAGAATAGGAACAGGCTTAGGTTAAGAGCTTAGTTGGCTAAGGGCAGCCCAAACCTACAACCAAGCAGCCCCCTTCCTTTTTTCCTATAAATAAGGGCTTAATGTAAGCAAATGGCACCTTTGGTCATTTTTTGCTATTGGAATCCGAAATTCCCTTGAGAGAGCAGCTTTCTCTTGTCTTTCTTCTCCTCTTGCTTGTTCTTGAGGTTAAGACCCTTTTCCTTATCATTGGAGCCTCCAATGTGGTGGAACTTGGCTTATCTTCCTAGCTTCCTCTAGCTAGTGGAGTGACGCCTAGCTTAGGAATTATTTTTCTGCAATTTACATTCTGCCATTTACCTTCTTGCAATTTACAATTCTGGTTCTTAGTTTATGCTTTAATTTTCAGCCCCTTTCCCCTTTAATTTTGGTCATTTTCGTTTTGCCCTTTCTTCCATTTCTGCACTTTATTTTCAGCCTTTAATTCTTGCAATCACCTTCCCCAATTCCCTCTTTATATTCTGCAAATTTATGTTTCCTCTTCTTTTCATTTTTATGCACAATTTTGTGATACATTGAACACAATTTTGAGGTGCTCCCAAAACTGCTCTGAATTTTGAGCTTCAATCCTACCTCCAACTAGGTCCATCCTCCTCCTCCCAAGTGGGTTGTATTAACAGTGCTATTATTGTCATAATATATGATTGGTGGATGAGTTGAAACATGTAATTCACGAAGTAAAGATTGTATCCACAAAAATTCTGTAATGATCTAGCAAGACTGCGATACTCAACCTCAATGCTAGATCTGGCAACAAGAATTTGTTTCTTAGACCACCAAGAAACAAGATTAGGTCCAAAGAATAGGCATGAGTCAGAGGTAGAGCGCCTATCATTAGGATCACTTCCCCAGTCAACATCACAATATGCTTGAAGGGAGAAAGGTTGTGTAGGAGATGCAGGCTACAAGAGTAAGTCAAGTGAGATAGAGCCTTTAAGGTATTGTAAAATTCATTCAACCACCTTCTAATGTTGCTCTAAAGGTTGAGAAAGAAATTGACACGTTTTGTTGACACAATAACTAATCTTGGGTCTTGTAATGGTAACATACTATGAAGTTCCGATAATGGAGCGGTAAAGGTAAGCGTGGTCCATGTAGTCAAAACAATGTTTGGATAGTTTACACCTTCCAACCATTAGAGTGCCTATACCTTTTGCATCAAGCATACCAGCATGGTGAAGGAGATCACGTATGTATTTTTCTTGAGAAAGAAGAAGAGAGCCACTAAAGAGATGTTTGACTTCAAGTCCTAGAAAACAGTCAAATGGACCAAGAAGCTTTAGAGCAAATATAGAATGCAGTTTGGTGATAATTTGCTGGATGAGTTGAGAGGAGCTACCAATGATGATAATATCATCAACATAAACAAGGATGTAGCAAGTGTGAGATAAGGTGGAAAGGATGAAGAGAGAGGGATCACATTTACTTGATTTGAAAGCCAAGAGATAGTAAAGTGGTAGCAAAGCGTTGAAACCAAGCTCGAGGAGCCTGTTTGAGACCATAAAGGGCTTTTTGTAGTTTAAAAACTAAAGTCTTGTCATGAGTTTCAAAGCTTGGGGGTTGGGTCATGTATACTTCCTTTTCAAGAGAGCCATTCAAGAAAGCATTATTAACATCCAATTATTAAATAGGCCATTTGTAAGTGAGAGCTAAAGTAAGAATGAGACGAATATTTACAGGTTTAACTACTAGAGAAAAAGTTTCAGTGTAATCGAAACCATACTGCTGGTGGAACCTTTTTGCCATTAACTTGACCTTGAATTTATTAACAGACCCATCAGGATTTTCCTTTATACGAAAAACCCAGCATCTCTGTGAGGGGGTAAAGGGACCAGAGACCAAGTGTTGTTGCATAGAAGAGCATTATATTCATCTTGCATGGCAGCAAACCAACTAGGATTAGCAAGAGCTTGCTTAACAAAGATAGGTTTTGTATGAGTGAGCAAGATAGTGGGTATAATGTGATGTTGAAGAACACCTGACATGAATCTGGTCCACATAGGATGAGGAGAAGTGGTGAACTGTGAGGAAGAGGAGGGAACATATTTTGATTTAGCAGAGGGTAGAGAAGGGTTGGGAAAATGGTTAGATGAAGGAAGTGTTAGGACAAGGGTAGTGGAGGAGGAAAATGGTGAAGGTGAAGAACTTGGGGAAGGAGGTGAAAGTGCAATAGGAGATGATTCTGGAAAGGTA
Organism: Canavalia gladiata; assembly: GCA_037954105.1. Taxonomy (NCBI): domain Eukaryota; kingdom Viridiplantae; phylum Streptophyta; class Magnoliopsida; order Fabales; family Fabaceae; genus Canavalia; species Canavalia gladiata. The sequence goes on from CM075660.1 coordinate 65,161,175, forward strand.
GAAGAGGCAGGGGAGAAAGGAGATGGAATGTGATTAGAGAAAATGGGTGGTGAAGGTGATGGGGGTGGAGAGGTGGAAGAGAAGGGATAAGTAAGGAAAATGAGTTTCGTTAAAAAGGACATCCTTGAAAATAAAGAGTTTACCATTAGAAGAAAGACATTTATATCCTTTGTGTGAAGATTAGTAGCCCAAAAAGAGACATTTTTTTAGTCCGAAACGCCAATTTGTGGTGAGTGTATGGCCTTAACAGAGGGTAGCAAGCACAACCAAAGGTGTGAAGGAACTTATAATCTGGTGGTTTTTTATAGAGTTTAATAAATGGAACATCAAAGTTCAAGGTTGCTATGGGAAGTCGATTAATAAGGTAGACTGCAGTAATAAAAACATGATCCCAGAACTTTAAGGGCAGTGATGCATATGAAAGAATGGTTAGTCCCATATCAACTATTTGCTGATGTTTTCGTTCTACTAACCCATTTTGATGATGAGTGTGAGGATAAATCACTTTATGTAGGATACCAAGGTCTTGAAGATGCTTGGTAAAAGGGCGATGCTCACCACCCCAATCTGTTTGTACAGATTTAATTGGGGAATCAAATTGTAGTTTAACCATAGCATGAAACTACTGAAAGATAGCAAGGGATTCTGACTTTAGCTTGATTAGATATATCCAAGTGAAGCGTATATGAGCATCCACAAAGGTTATATAATATGTATAACCAGAAACAGATGTAATAGGGGCTGGTCCCATAAATCACTGAAAACAAGTTCAAAAGATGTAGAGTAAACTGTGGTGGAATGAGTAAAAGGCAAACGATATGCTTTTCCCATGCAACAAGTAGCACAAAAATCAAGGCCATTTTTATTATGATATGGAATATAACATTATTGAAGTACAAGTTTGAGTACACCAGTGTGTGGGTGTCCTAAATGATGATGCCAAGTGTTGACGTTTACATATGAATCAACATTATTTACAACAGCAGTATGCATTGAGGGCAAAGTAATGGTAGAAGTAGGAGAATGCTTCCTGGGTAGCTGAACATTATGAAGTTGATATAATCCATATGGACCAAGGGAGCCAATCAAGAGAACGCCATGAGTGTCCTGTGATTCGACAAAGCAAGAGTAGGGGTGAAACTCAAATATACTAAGTTATCCTTGGCAAATTAACTTATAGTAACCAAATTTTTAGTAGTAGAGGGTAAAAGTAGTAGATTTTGCAGATGCAGTGTAGTGTGTGGTTGTAGTGGAGAAACAAATGAGGAAGAGCCTACTGAGACAATGGGCAAACCTTGGCCATTACCCATGAGAATTTGAAAGTTCCAGAAAATGAAGAACTCTGCAGTAGATTGTTAGGATCTGCTGTGACATGATGAGTAGCACTTGAATCCGGATACCAAGGTTGAGAAGCAAGGCTTGCGGGTGTAGCTAGATAGGCTTGAACTTGTGAAGGAATAAGGGATGCACTGGATTGAACAGGCGCAGTGTTGGAAGACATAGGCTGTGATTGAGAGTGGACAAATTTTCAAAAAAGAGGTACAACAAAGGGTGGCTGTGGTGGCCATTTGGAGAAATAGTCATAACCATGATGTATAGCTTAAGACAGCTAGGATGGTCCAAGAAAAGATTGATCGAAACGATGGAAGCAACTGGAAGCTTCATGTCTGAGCTTAAAACATATTTGGCAAAATATGGAGCCTGGGTAGGAGTTATACCTTCCTCTGCCATGGGAACGGCCAAAACGTCCGCGACCACGAGATCCTTGACCTCCCCTAAAGTTTGAGGCAGATTGAAAAGATTGCATGGTATTGAATTCTAAAGGAGATGTTTGATGCTAAATAGTGCCATGAGGATTAGAGGTGGGATATGGTGATGAGGCATGTGTAGAAGTAAAGAATTTTTGCTACTGATTTGTGGTTTGATTCTTTAGAGTAGTTAGAGCAACATTAACAGAAAGTGTATCTGCAAGAGTAGCTAGACGGTGCTTTTCAAGGCGTGCTTTGTGAGCTAAAAGCAAGGCTTCAATGTCACTTACAGCATAAGGTTCAAGTCTGCTGCTGATCGACGTAACAAACACATCATATTCCTCAAACAAACCTTCAAGAATGATATTAACATGATCGTGAGATGTTACTGGATCTCCAATCGAAAGTAAAGATCTATAAGTGCTTTTATGCGAAGAAAATATTCAGAGATGGATCTAGTAGCTTTCTTTGTGTTGCGAAGTTTCGCATGAAGTTGACGAGCCTTGGCTTTGACATGCGAATGGAAATAGTTGTGAATCTCATCCCAAACTTGGCACGAGTGAACATAACCTACTACACGAGTGAGTACAGATTCAGAAAATGATGAGAAAAGCCAAGAAAACATCATTTGATCTTGTTGTTTCCATCGAAGGTAAGATTCACTAAAACGACCTGCTTCACAATTAACATCAGAGTCAAAACGCGTTGAAATTTTAAGATTGACAACAAAGTGATGAAGACAGTGAGCCTTAATCACTACTTCAACTTGTTGTTTCCAAAGCAAGAACTTGCAATCATCAAGGAAAACAAAGATTGAGTGAGAGAAAATGATCAGAAAAGATGTTGAACCACCAAGAGGCGATGGATCAGAGTGCACATGCAAGGGATTTGTGTGCACCATCAGGCCCCGAGGAAAAATGAAGCTCTTGATACCATATTGAAAGAAAACAAACAAAGAAAAGATAGAGATAAAATGACTGAAAATAGATTTTGTTACTATATTAGAAAACTGAGAGAATACAGTATTTATATGAGATAACCAGTGGTTATGCTAACTAACCAACAGGTAGCAATCAAATAGAATGACAAGTGGCAAACTAAGTGACAGCTGGCAATGTAACAAAATGGCAGGTGACATTCTGCTAGAATGATAGGTGGTGTTCTAACAAAATGACAAATATCTATAAACCAAATTTATACTATAGTGTATATACTCGAACACCAACGTTATATATTCAAATCCTTAGTTATCACAATTCACGTACAATATATAATATTCATGTTCAAAAGATTATCAATTCCACCAATGGTCTCCTATCTTACTATCTACAGTCTAACTAAGCTTTTTTCGACCAAGCATGCAATACATCAATTTAGATTCATCAAAATAAATAATTTTTATATAATTTAGCATCCTCAAAAATTTAAAATAACTCAATATACAACATTTAATATACTTCAAAAATCAGGTTTACTCCAAATTTCTCTCAAACAATTTTCAATCAATGACAACATATAGAACTAAATATATTAATTATGCATAGTCCTCCTAAATTATCAATACAATTAATATCCTTAGAGCCCTTTAAAAACTAATTATTATAATTCTTCTCAATCCAAAGGATAGTCAAACTGTTCTCATAAGCTAATTTTGACTCAAGTTCAACTCTCAAGGCTAAATATTGATATTTTACTTAATTCTTCAAGCTCATAATTAAACACATCATTATCAAGAACTATCATAACATAATTAATTTAACAATTAAATGTTAAAATAAAAGAAGATGGCCAAATTTTACTTCTAAAGTACCTTCCCTTAAGATTTTAGCCAATTTTAACTAAATAAACCTAAATTGAGTTAAGAGATCTCAAATTTTACTCTTTAATTCCACAAGTACATGAATAAATTATCATTTCCCTTACCTTTCTCACTAAGTCAAGATACTTTTGAGGTGTGGAGAGAGAAAAATTCAAAAACATCACTTCCCAAATTGCTCCCTAAACATCATAACATAAATAACTAACATATATTAGTATTGAACCAATTAGAGTTAAGAATTGAAGGAAAATTCAATTCTTCCCTATATGAAAACTCTGATCTAGCAAGATAGAAGGAAAAAAAGATAAAAATTTTCAAGAAAAATTTGTGCCTAAACATTCCTAAACAGTAGAAGAAGTAAACCCTAAGTTAAATTTGGAAACGATTAGATGAATTGAAAGTAAATTTAGTTTCAAATTTTAGTAATGGAAAGAATTTCTATTTTTGTTTCTATAAAAGAAATTTTGAAGAGGAAGACGTCCTTATTATACATGTGCATATATATATATATATATATATATATATATATATATATATATATATATATATATATATATTATTTCAAGATATTTAGATTTGCTTCGATTAAATTTGCGTATTTGAGAGAATGAAAAATTTTAGATCACTTTAAAAGTATCAAGAAATTATTTAGTATGAGTAATTTCCATAAAAAATTATTTAGAAAATAATCTAAAAGATAAAATAAAGTTTAGATGCATTTCGAATCTATTTAAGCCCATTATTTTTGGAAAAGTTTGAATATTGTGAGATAAATTCTAGAAAAAATATCTTAATTAATATAAAATCATTTTTATTCTATAGGAGTTTTTCCAATATTTTCCTATCATACTTTCTATGAAATCTCCATCAACGATTATAAGCCTTAATTAACTTTGAACGGATAATTTTCGAGATATTTTTTTTAAAATAAAATTTATATAAAATTTTTAAAAATTAATTCAAATAATTTTGTCAAAAAAATTATCTTAAATTCTCTCTCTCTCTCTATATATATATATATATATAAATTGCACATTTCTTTTGTACTACATGTATGCGAAATCCTTGAATAGGTGACTTTGGAGATTTTATTTTCTAGGATTAAAATTTGTATAGAAAATTCTATAAAAATATATTAATTAAATTGGTTTAAAGTATCTCTTTATATTTCTTCCTCCGTTAATTTTTAAAATTTATTGTTTGTCGCTTGAAAAATGATAAACAATACTAATTGTGAAGTCTGAACTTTAAAGTTTATAAGAAACAAAATTTGATGGTGTTACAAATATAGTTCATTTTATAGTTGCAAAAATCAAGAAATAATCATCTTATTTCCTTAGATAATGGATAGGATAGATTATTCTTATTAGAACACTTTACATTATCATAATTGTGCCAATGTATATTGTGGAGCTTGCATACAAAATGAACTCATTAAAATTATATCTTCTTATTTTATTATTAATATTTAATTGATTAAAAATATATTAAAATATATATATTTTCTAAATCAAAGTATTTTTCAGTGAAAATAATCTTTGCAAGTTTGAAAAAATTACTATAGGTGGTAAAATTCTTTCCAAATTTCTTTTAACACAACTGAATAATGAAGGTTCAAACACAATATTTTTAATTAACTTAAATTAATTTCTAACAATTAATTTAAATATTAATTTACATAATTATTAGTTAAATTACTAAAATTTAATAAGAAAATAAAATTTACTAAAATTTATCAAAATAGTTACTATGGTAAATAGAGTTGAAATTATCTTAAAAAATTAATTAATTATCTTATTTTTTATCTAACTTAAATATAATGAACACTTTTAAAAGGTTTATGTATAAATCTTTTCTTCATTGGAATATGAAGTGATGAAATGAGTGGTATTAGATAAACATTGCAAAGAAGGTGAAGGATAAAGTTAAGAAATTAAAATAAGATATTAAAAAAAATTATCTCATTAATCAAGGGACATCCACTTAAGTAAGATGCATGTATCTTTTTTATTTAATTTTAGATAAATCTTAATTTATTATTTCATAGAAACACAAAAAGAAATTCAATAATCTAATTTTACAATGATGATGCAAACTGAGTAAAATAGTTAAATTGTTAAAAATTAGGACTATGCATATTTTAATCTTTTATTATAATATGAACATTACATTTGATTTGAGTAGTTAGATGGTAAGAAAAATTAATCAAAAATAATTAAACATTTTATTAGATCTTTTATAGTTAATGTGAAAATCTTTCTTTAGCAAGGTATGCTTTTTTTTTTTACCTTTAACCGCAAGGTGTAAAATTCACAAGCATCTATTACTTTCAATTACCTTGATACAAATTATGTTTACACAATGTTGGATTTGAATTGAGTTTTATGGTAGCATTACATTCATATTTTAAGGAATTTTAAAATTGTTTAATCTTAGTTAAAATAAAATGAATCTCAAAAGAAAAATCATTAGCATACCTAAGATAAGAAGGTCAAGATAAATTAAAAGTACAATTTGTAAAGTAAAAACAAAATCTAAAACAAGTTCAAAGAATTAAAATAAGAAACTTTAGAAAGAGGTTTAAAGAAAGATAGAATGATGATATAAGTAGAATTTATGAAGGCAAACAATTACAAGAAAAACAAAGAAGAAAAGTAAAAATGATAAGAGCATTGAAGAGAAGAAAACCCTACCTAACTTGTGAACATCATGGAGTAAGGAATGTACTAGCATTAGGTTGCAACATACAGAGATAAACAATAGAGATCCCAAATTATTAACACTTGTGCTCTAGTTTTAGAAAAAAATTAAGAATTTCCATTTTGATAATTTTTTGAATCAAAATGAATTAAGTTAAAGAAGAATCAAAATAAAAAATCTTGAGATATTTAGAGAATGAGAGAGAGGGGAAGACGAAATGATAACAAGAGAAAAGTGAAAATGATAAGAGAAAAATGATGAATGCTATGATGAAAATAAAAGAGAAAATATGAAAAATAAAAATGGTGAGAAGAAGTAGTGTGAATGCTAATAGCAAAATGTTGGACCATTATTTTTTTTCTCACCAAATAAGGGAAATAGTATACATTGATTTCTAAACATTTTTGAATTGACAATGAAAACAAATAATTCATCGGTAAATGATACAAATTTGTAAGGGTTATTTAACCTACACCATGATTTGATTTTATATTCATAGAAATTAAATTAGGTAGAAAATAATTTTCATGAAACAAATTTTTTTTATAGTAAAAGTGTTATCACATCAAATATGAAAAGGATGATCATATCAAGTGTGGTTCATTCACCTTATATATATTATGCATGCCACATAATAATTCATAATGTCATTATTGTGAATTTATATTTATAAACTATCAACATTGGTAAAAAAAAAAAATACTTTTTACATTGGTTAAAATGAACTTTCTACATCAGTTATTAAGGTAATATAGAAATATGTATAATTGGATTATCAGACAAACTCGACCTGTTCAAGCATGCTATAAATGGAACAAGTCAGCTTGACTCGCAAAATAAATGGGTTAAGAAAAATGATGACCCACGTTCGATCCACTTTAGCCTGCGGATTTGCAGGTCGGCCCGTTTAATTTATTTAATTATTTAAATAGTTAAAAAATATTTATAAAAATATAAAAAATTATTTTTTATTTTTTAATAAAATAAAATTTGACCTGCAATTTGGCCTATTAACTTGTAGGTCCAACCCATTTAACTCGTGGGTTAAACAAGTTAGATAAAAAAAAGTCCACATTTAAATGGACCATTAATTTCATTGCCCCAAATTCATTTAACTCGCGGCTTTGACTTATATACCTAACTCTAGAAATAAGTGTTATCAAAAATTGAACTTTCTACATTGGATATATAACAGAAATAAAAAATAGATTTTCTACATCAATTATGTTTAAAATCAATGTAGAAAGTATCCTTCTACATTGGTTATTCCTGAAATCGATGTAGAAAACTATACTTTTTATATCAATTGTGATTATAACCAATGTAAAAAATATATTTTATATATCGATCAATACCATAACTAATGTAAAAAGTACTTTCTATATTGATTATTGTCACAACTGACATAGAAAATAGAAATTTTTTAAAAATAAACTATAAATTTAGTACAACCTAAAATATATATATATATATATATATCTCTCTCTCTCTCTCTATATATATATATATATACACATATATGTATATATACATATATGTATGTATATGCCTAGACAACCAAATTCTAAATTACAGTTAAAAAAGGATAAAAAGAATCTAATGTCTAACTACATCTACTTTTTTACACATCTGAATTACATATTTGCTACTTCCATCAAATATTTAGTCTATCGCCTTCAATTATCATCAATTTCCTCTTTAAATAGGCAAGTTGGATCATTGAATCTCTACATTGTTCGATTTAAGAATTAATATCATGTTAGCAATTGAAGAGGAACATACATATAATATTATTCAAATGTGAAAACTGAAATTATCTATGCTCATGAATCAGTAAGGCCTACAAAGACAATGTTAAGTATATTACTTATAACATAGTGTTTACACTTTGTGCCCCCAACTTGTCTCTGGCACTATCAAAAATTAGAAAAATAATTACTACATAATGTAAGAAAGAAATTAAATGAATAAATTTTTACGTTAAAATACTTACATGTGAAACAATCCATGTGGAGTTTTTTAATAATTGCTTAATGTTTGTCCTTTAGTAGATTGCATACATTCATTACTTTGTGATAGATAAAATAATTAATTAGGAGATATTGTTATTGTATAAAAACATATCATAGACCAAATGACATAAAATTACAAATCAATATGCTCTTTAATTTTCTTCTTCAGTTTATTTCACGTAAAACATAGATGGAGAAACATATTTTGAGTAGGACAAATATTGATTAGTTGCCAATAAGACTTGCAAATTTTTGTTAAAAATTAGTGAAAATAATTTACTTTATTTTAAATAAAATACACTTTAAAATTGAAACTTACGAATAAAAATATGATGGCAAGTAACACTACTTCTCTTTCTGTAACCTACTCTAAATGTATGCTTGTATCTCGATAGACTTGTTTATAGTTTTTTTTTGGATATGTTGGGGATCAATAAAGCTATAAATATGATTGTTTCCTCTTTGGATACACAAGCAATGGATATACTTATGTAATTTGAATAAATGTTAGTTTGATACTTAGTAAAAGTGATATAGATTTAGAAATATATTTACATCATCCATAATTATATCACAGATATGCATAGCAGATCATTATGCACTGGGAATTTTGTAATATCCTTCTTAACGATATATAAATGGATTGAAGTGGGCTTGTCTATGACATCTGCTTCCAGAATTAGTTGTAAAGGATGGTTTCCTAGGCTCAAGGCAAGTTTAAAGACATATGTGATCAAATCAAGTTTAGGTTCATTTGGTTTGGATAGAAAATCTTCTTTAGCAATAACTCCAAGTTTCTAAACTATATACCATAATTATTAATAACTATGATATTTAAATCAAGTAGTAACATATAATAAAAAATTAATACCTTAGCTTTAATCCACTCCACAAGTCTTTTGGGCCATAAAATGAAATAATTTGAGGTTCATCCCATTATTTGAACCTCCTCAATAAGCCCAATGATAGGAATATTTACATTTATAACTTGTTCAACTACCATTCTCACTTTATCATCATTAATTTAGATATGGTGTAGACCTAACTAAAAAAGAAGTCTTTCTACATTAGTTTCCTAAACAACCAATATAAAAAAGAATTTTTTACATAGGTTATTTAGAACATTCGATGCAAAATCTTCTCTTTTTATATCGGTTGTTAGGAATCGTTGTAGAATGTATCAGTTTTATTTACAAAAATACTATTACATTTTTTCTACATCAATTCTAGAATAACTAATGTAAATTTTCATTATAAAATCCTTTTTTTTCACTAGTTTCTCAACACTAGCCATATAGGTAGAATTCCATTGAGTTTATGCTAGAAAAAAGGAACAAATCCACCAAATTCACATGGGTCATGTAAGTACAGATTCATTGATTTCACATTGGCCACACAGATACAATTTCACAAAAATTACATAAGCACATAAACGTAAGTTCATTAAAACCACAGAGGCCATATAGGTACAAGTTTACTAATTTTTCACTAGCAACATGGATATAAATACATCAATTTTACATAGGTCATTTAGATATAAATTCATCAATTTTACATAGGTCTCGTAGAAACAATAAATTCATCAAATTTAATCTAGATTTTGTTTACCTTACCAATCTAGATCTAAAATCCATTCTTTTGAATCTTGCAATTTTATCTCCTTCCTATCTATTAAAGGTTTGTTAACACGAATTATAATTCAAATTAAATATGTAATTTGAATTTTATTTAAATTTGAATCATGTTCCTAAATAAGAAAAACTCAACATTAAATAAAATAATATGCCTATTAGATCAAAATAAAGAAATTTATTAACACCTTAAGGTTTGTCATTGCCTTAGCAATAAATCTAGCTATTAATGATATAGATATAAATATATACCAAAAACCATGAACAAAAATTGGGACAAACGAAACCTAACTAGATTTTATATATAAGTGAAGGTAAACTTGTTTATACTAGGATGGAAAATTGTTGAACTAAGGCAAAACCGGAAAGTAAGGATATGGTGGGTGGTAGTAGGATGTCTTGGAAGTAGTACGGTCGTGCTAGTCCTTTATTCACCTTGTTTCTTCAATGTGGATTTTATAGGCCTTTTGTTGGTATGACTTCTTTAACTCATTTTTTGGGCTCTCTAATTAGCCTTATGATCTTTTTGCTTTCTTACATAGTCTTTTGACAATTATTTGAGTTTTTTGCTAGCTCTTTAAAGGCTTTTTTTAGGCTTAATCTTACTTGCTTCTGACCTTTTTTTGCTCTAGACTAAGTTTAAGTCAACATTACCATTCATATAACAAAAAAATAAGAAGAGAAATTGGATAAAATTATAAGGATTAAGCTATTAATTAAACATGATTTAAGCCCAAATTCTTATAAATAAATCAACATAATGATTGTTTATCATCTATTTATTACATTGATGATCAAGTCACATATGAAAATATTCTCCTTTTTATAAGTGTCAACAATCTATGAAGCTTAGTTTTATTATTAAGCCATCAAATATTTTAAATGGAAGTAAACTTAATAAGTTGAGCTTAATTCTATGGAGGTTAACAACACTTGGTTCACATTTTCTTTACTCTAAATAAGCAAACAATTGGATGTAAATAGGTATACAAGGTCAAATATAAATCAAATGATGTTTTAGAAAAAATATAAAACACAAGTTAGTAGACAACATATACACATAACAGGTTGGAATCTATTTTTTAGATATTTTTTCATTATAATAATTTATTTAAAGACTTATATATAGATTTACCTTTAGGGTACAAGACTAGAAAAAAAATCATTTTTAAAAATCCATATATAGAATATGCCCAACATCTTATTCTAAAATTTTTTTTCAACTTTATTACATTTTAGTTTCACTCAATTTAAATATAAATATTTTCTTTTTATCCTTAGTCCTAGACCCTTTGTGATGGTTCTTATAGTTTATGTAGATAATATAAGTTTGACAAAAATAAACTAAAATAGATTAGTTAAAGTTTAACCCGTGCTACAATGATTTGTCAAATTAAAAGTACTTGATGACTTAAAATATTTTATTAGCTTAGAGATTTTAAAGTGATTTTAAGATATTTTAACTCAACTAAAAAAATATGCATTATCTATAATTTCAAGATATTTTAACTTAATTAAAGAAAATATACATTATCATTATTAAAATTTTTTTTAATGTCAAACTTGCTCCTTTATTTATAAAAGTTAATCTAAAACTTCAAGCTTTAAAAAATAATTACTTCCTAACCTTTCCTAATATAAAAAGTTTGTTAAGAAGTTAATATATTTAATAATTTTCAAAGTAGATATCATCTTTGTAGTTAATGAATTAAGTTAATTTATATTTTTTTTTAAATTATTTTATTTATCAATTGTTTGTTACCTTTTAAGATATATAAAAAAAATTTAAATTAAAAAATATTTATTTTACTTCATCTAATTTTATTTCTTTTAATGTCAATTAAAATAATTATTTAAATATTTCTATATCAATCATTTTAAATATTTATAGGTTAACTATTAGTTTTAACATTTTTTTAATGATTCATTAATTTCTTAAAAATAAACAGAATAATATATTATTTTTAAATATTTAAAAATGTTGAGCACTTTTATGTGTTGTCATTGAATTATTATGGTTTAAAAATTTTCTATTTCAAAAAACATGTTCTTGAAATCATATTCTTCTATGACAATAATATTTAAGTTGACAAAGTTGACATTTCATAAACAATTAAAACATGCTGAGATAGCTTGCAATTTTTTGAAATTAATCCATGTTTAATTACATCACCAGCCTGGAAATATGTTAACCAATTTTTCTTGCACCCAATTTCATACACTATTATCCAAATTAAAAATTTTAAACATATTCCTCCCAACTTAAAATAAAATATTATATTTTAAGTAGTGATTTAAATTAGTTTATTAATTGTGTTACTACAATTAATTTTCGACGTATGTGTACATAATACACTCTTTTATTCATAATACAATTTAACATAATTTCATTTTCTATTCTCTCTTTTCTTTACGGAAAGAATAAATATATTTTTTTTTACAAAGCTTCTTAAATTTATATTAAATATTATTTTCTCTAAATTTTCTCAGGTCAATTCCACATAATTTATAGATCCATTATATAAACTTTAATATTATATATTTCTAAATCATAGAATTAAAGATATATAAAATTTAAATTAAAATATATTTTAAAATAAATTTTATTAAAAGTAGAATATCATTTTATATAAAATATATCGTTCATTATGTCAAAATATTTCAAATCATTTTATAATATATACTATCACAATATTAAAATAAGAGAAATAATACTATATTTTATTATTTAAATAAAGAAAAAATAAATTTTTAAGAATAAAAATTTAAATGTATTCTTCTTTACATTTTTTAATTTAAATTTTAAAATTTTTTCGATCTCTCTTTTTCTTTACGTCCAAACAAAATTTAATACGTCTCGTATAATCAAACATGTATCTTCATATAAGGAAAACATACAATATTTAGTATATACAATATAAATAAAATTTTATAATCAGTATTAAATATATTTAAATTTTTTAAATAGATCAAATTTATTATATAAAATTATAAGTTATCTAATTAATTTTTATAATTTAATTTATATATTTAAAATTTAATTAATTAAAAGATTAAATTATAAAAATTTAATTGGATTGTGGAAGAAAATTTCAGTTTAAAAAAGAAAAGGCGAGAAACTGAAATATAGGCTATAGAACAGGAAAGGAACACGTCAGCAAGAAGCACGAGGACCAAAGACAGCCACGGCACAGAATCGCAGCAGCCAATGAGAGGAGGAGGTTGGATCTTAGCTCGGACGTATTGTTAGAAGCTGTACTGATTCTATCCTTCTCTTACTTTTCGTTTTCGTTAAAAATCTGAGTCACTTCTGCCTCCCTCTTTTCTTCTGTCACATAAATGAAAACAAAAATAAATAACGCACTTTCCTTCCTCGCCTCAAATGCAGTTCGCGGTTCAAATTCAAAAGCCCCTCTTTGTCTACCATGGCATCTTGCCGCTTCTGGAATAAAATAATCTTTGGTATGATTTTCTGAATAGAAGAATTGCAGCAATGGAAACAGCGCTCACTTGCTTCTTCTGCGGTAGAATCCCAATCCCAGCAAAAGTAAAATCAGGGGCGGCAAGTGAGCTCTTCCGTTGCAATGCTTCTAGACACATGCCCTTTTCTTCATTTGGAGCCCGTGGGCTCATTCGAAACGCCACTAACAGCAGCAGCAGTCAAACCAAGCTTCCCAGTATTGACAAAAGTAGAAGTAGAAGTAGAAGTAGAAGTAGAAGAAGTGGCTTTAATAAAAGTACTGGGCCTTCGGCAGTGGAGGAACAGCGGCAAAGCGATCCCAGCTTGGTTGGTATCAATCAGAATCAGAATCAGAATGGAGACCCTATTGGGAAGAAGGATCTCGGGAAGCGTGTGGTGAGGTGGATTCGTGACAGCATGAGGGACATGGCATCTGATCTTGCTTCAGCCGAGTTACAAGGAGAATTGGAGTTCTCCGAGTTGAGACAGCGCATGGGGCCAGGTCTCACTTTTATTATTCAGGCTCAGCCATATCTGAATGCGGTTCCTATGCCCCTTGGCCTTGAAGTTGTCTGCTTAAAGGCTTGCACTCACTACCCCACTCTGTTCGACCATTTCCAGAGGGAGCTTCGTGATGTTCTTCAAGACCTGCAGAATAAGTCCTTGATTCAGGACTGGCGGGACTCTCAGTCTTGGAAACTGCTTAAGGACCTCGCCAATTCAGGTTCATCAACATATTTTGTTCAAAATAAAATTATGATACTGTATTTGTATTGCATTCCTCCAACAGCAGTAAAAATTGGATGAGATTGAGAGTGGTTCATTTTCAGCTCAGCATAGGGCAGTTGCGAGAAAGATAATGCAACCCAAGACTGTCCAAGGCGTTTTAGGAATGGATACAGAAAAAGTCAAAGCAATGCAGCACAGGATTGATGAATTCACCAGCCGCATGTCAGAACTGCTCTGTATTGAAAGGGATGCTGAATTGGAGTTTACTCAGGAGGAATTGGATGCTGTTCCTAGACCAGATGATACGTCTGACTCTTCAAAACCGATTGATTTCTTGGTTAGCCATAGCCAGCCTCAGCAAGAACTCTGTGACACCATTTGTAATTTAAACGCCATCAGTACCTCTACAGGTCTTCTCCTTTTCCTCGTTTCATTTCAGACAAATGGGTCATGTACATCAAGTTCTCTGACACTGACTTTCCTTCTGAAATTTAGTCTTTCCTATATGTGTGCATGAACTGTAAAAGAAGTTGAATTGTTGATATGCTTGAGTTATATTATTGAGGTACAGTACAGGAAATTCATTAATATTTTAGATATGGACCATATTAAACATCTTAGTGAAACATGCTAGTAGTTTGTTTTCCAATCAACTCAATTATTGAGCTATATTTTCATTTGCTTTGTTCATTTTGATGTTTGGGGGCCAGATAGTTTGTCAATTTTATTCATGATTACTCCTTCTGTGCTTGGTTGGTTTTAATGGAAAATCAGTCTGAGTTGTTTTCTATCTTTCAAACGTTTTATCATAAAATAAATACTCAGTTTGGTGTTCCAATGCATACTTTGTGTAGTGATAATGCATTTTAGTATTTGTCTTAGCTCTTTCAAGGATTTATGGCTTCTATGACATTCTTCACCAATCATTCTTTTCTTGTACTCAGCAAAATGGGTTTGCTGAATGCAACGAATTGACACCTTTATTGAAAGTCTGAAACCACTTGGACACTTTTACTTAATGGACATGTCCTTTTCTAGTTTGGGGCAGATCCTGTTCATATTGCTTACTACCTCATTAATTGGATGTCCTCATCTATCTTTGATAACTAGGTACTTTATTGTTTTCTCATTAGTCTCTGCATTTTTTGGCATATTGTGTATTCAGGTCTACCTGTTTTGTAGAGTTTCTCAAGTGTATCTTTGTTGTTATCATTGTTCTCCCCTACTATCTACCAATATCTTATCTCTATTGATGTAATCTTTTTTCAAGTATGTTCTTTTCTTTGGGTCTCCCTCCTCCACTTGAGCTTATTTTTTGTGCAGTCTTATTTCTTCATATTCATTCAGCCTCTCTCAAATTAATCCCATTGGAGATGTCCCATGTTTAGGGACCACTAATCTTAGTTCATCCCTTCTAGGCATATCTTCGTTGACAACCTCTACCTTCACCACCTAAGCCTATTCCACCCTTTGCTGTGGATAATGTCACTGCAAACTCCGCTTTAGAGCAAACTTTTCCATTTACTCTAGTCCTAGCACCTGGCTAGACCTTCCTATTGGGTTTTGTAAAGATATAGGATCACTTTGTAACCCATTTCATCATTATATTACTTTAAGTTATCATTGCTTTTCTTCTTCGCATTTCACTTGTCTTTCTTCCTTGTCCTAGTGTATTCCTAAGACAACAAGTGAACGTTTATCCCTCTTTGGTGGAGACAAGCTATGTTTGATGAAATGTGTGGCTCTTAATAGTGATATTTGGGACCTTATTTCTCTTCCTCCCAAAAGTCATTGTAGGCTATCGGTGGTTTTTAATAGTTGAGGCCCTAACGGTCAATTTGATTGTCTTAAGACTTTGTCTAATAGCCGAGGGCAATACAGGATTTTGGCTTAGATTATGCGACAGTTTGCTGGTGGCACAAGTGGTTTTAATTCTTGTTTTTGTTTGTGGCTGCTATTTGTCCCCAACCCTTTCATCAACTAGATAATCAAGAATTTTTTTTCTCCATAGTAATCATGCCAAAGAGGTTGATATGGAGCAACTTAAGCAATCCCATAGAGCTGGGCTTGATAAATTTAGCATTGTAGTTCAACAGTTTAGTGAGAGATGGAGAAAGGATTACCACTTTGCCTTCTATCATCATCCTTCATCAAGGTTACATTACTTGATTATGTACTCCAATGAGATTCTCGTAACATGAAGTGATCACCAGGGGTTATGCAAAACAAAATCTTTGTCATAATTTTTAAACAAAAAAAGATCTTGGGAACTTTGATACTTGCCATCTTGGGAATAAAGATGGGGTTATCCAAGGATGATACATACATTACCTCCGTTTATGACTGATTGCTTTGAAAAATATCTTTATTCACTTACTAATATCCATACTAAATGGTCAAGAGTTTTACGCATGCATATGCAGGAAATAAGCAATATTTAATACGAAATCTATTTATCCTAACTCCTTTTGACACGCTATTAATCAATTAATACTTTACATAAATATTTTATAATAGAGCTTTTATGGATATGGATGGATGGACAAATATATAGTTGTGTGTTGATAATACAGTATCTAATATTGGCTTAAAATATATATTGCAGAGCTTAGGAAGTAGATATATGTGGAAGGTAGACTCAGGCCCAGATGAATCTTGACTCAGCTAGGCTTAGAATGTAAATCATAATTACAATGTGGTCTGGTGGATGTCTGTGTACTCAAAGTCATAAAACCCCTATGCAAATCAGTAAGCTAAATTTCAAACATCTATCTTTATGATATATAAGCGTTTTAGCTTAACTTTTGGGATGAATGCATAATTGCATAGGATGCTAATGTCATTTAGTCTTTTTAAATTGAAAAGCCTCTTCCGTGTAACGATGAGGGGCTAAATCCAGTCTGCCTGGTATGATCTTATTTCCTTCGGTAAACAGGACTGGGGGGAATGCATTTGGTGCTATTCAAGGTTGAAGGGAATCACCGGTTACCGCCTACCACTCTTTCGCCTGGAGACATGGTTTGTTTAAGAACATGTGACAGCAGGGGTGCTATTACAACTTCTTGCATGCAAGGATTTGTGAACAGTTTTGGGGATGATGGCTATAGTATTACTGTTGCTTTAGAGTCACGCCATGGTGATCCTACATTCTCCAAACTATTTGGGAAGAGTGTGCGCATTGACCGTATCCAAGGACTGGCTGATACACTTACCTATGAGGTATTGGAATCTATTGTGATTTCTTGCATTCAGCCAAAACTTATGTGGCTCCAAGAAACATTTGTGAAAAAATTGTGAAGGATGCTGCAAATCCTATGAAAGTTAAAACTGAGAAGTTTTTCATAGCCGAATGAGGGTGTAAGGAGTGTCTACTATTTGTGTTTAATCAAGTACATTAAAATTAAATTTACAGTATCTACGAAACAAGAAAATTCCGTGGTCAACTGTTAATTCTACTATTTTGATTTGGAAGATGAACATTACCAATAATAAAAAGCATATTTGCTAAACTATCAACATGCATTTTCTTTTCTTAAACTAAACTATTAAACACCAAATTTTCACCTCTAGAAAGTTGATGTTACATGCCAAAATTTGACAACATAGAAAGAGTATTTTGGGCACTTTCATCACAATGACTTTCCTCTCTTTATTTGCTCGGCTGTGGACTTCAATTGATTCTAATTTTCCCATTTTATATTATATAAGTCTTCCATGAGGTTATGAAAAAATCATTTACTTCTCCTTTTATTTTAGAAATTATATGACCTTAAATTAAATTTTAGGATTATTATAACAATCATCCTTTTGTTGTTAAGGTACTCTAGGGTTTAAGGAAATGCTGGGGCCATGTACGAATGATGTTTATGCATTCTGTTCTAAAATATTTATCACTCACATACGTGGTCATGTATTGAATTCTTATTAGTTCATACCAACTAACAAGGTGGTGAATTGTCTGATTCACACATTTAGGACTGAATTAGCTAATTCTGTGGATTTGATGTTGTCAATATTTCTGTTGAGATTTGGGAAGCATGTGTTACGCTTAAGAAAAAAAGAAAAGACGGTGTATATAGTTTTATGTCGCTTTTAAAAAGTATATGATTTATTCTTTTCCTAAAGAAATGATAATCAGTTGCTTCATGTTGCACATTGACAGCATTGGTAAATATATTCATCATGCCATACATCCTTTTTGTCATGAAATAATTTTTAAATTTATCTCTTTATTAGTTACTTACTACCCTTCTGTTACTTTTGTTAGAATATATGAAAAATGTCTCATAACATCTTGTTTGTGTCTTAGAGTACCTTGGATTATTTTAGATTATCTCTTAGGATTGGTTTTCATTTTTCCTTATATTTTCATCATTTATTTCTTCATTTGATTAGGATTATGAGTCTATTAGTTTAAAAAAGGGTTAATACTGTATGTTCTGTGACACATCATACCATAAAGTCACTAATAATTTTAGAGTATTCAATTTTTATTCTCTTTTTCTCCTCCCTCAATACCTATAAGTCTCTAATTTCAACAATTTTGTCTTATATTAGATAATTTGTTGCTTGCAGTTAGTCTTGTTTCTTGTTTTTTATTTATTTGGCATCATTCTATCCTGTTATTAAAGCATATATCACTACCTTCATTTTTATTTTTGCTTTATATCCCTTGCCCTCCAAAGTGAAATGTAGCACTATAGTCCTTCATGAACTTCTTATGACTTATCTTTTTACATCTCTTGTGGTCCATGTAACTTAACTAATTTTTTATCGTGATGGGTGAGTACTTGGTAATGAATTCAGTTTCCATTTTTTAAAATACCTATTGTGGTTACTTCATTCTGCCACTTGCTATGAAGACGGTAGGCATAGTGATATAGTTAAAAGTGTTAACTACCCTCCACCTACTTTCTCTGCTAAAAAGTAATTCTACATGCTAGAGATCATTTTTAAACAGATTACTGTGATAGTTCTGTTTGTTAATTTCATTAAAATTGTACTCCATATCTCCCTGATTAAATATGTACCCACACACCTTTTAATAAGCTTATGACTTTTCCAGCGCAACTGTGAAGCCCTAATGCTGCTTCAGAAGAATGGTTTACGAAAGAAGAATCCTTCAATTTCTATTGTTGCTACACTGTTTGGAGACGAGGAAGATGTTGAATGGCTTGAGAAGAATTATTTAGCTGACTGGGCAGAAGAAAAATTAGATGGAATATTAGGAAGTGAAACCTTTGATGACTCTCAGCGGAGAGCAATTGCACTGGGTTTGAATAAAAAGAGGCCTGTATTGGTTATCCAAGGACCTCCTGGTACAGGCAAGACTGGTTTGCTCCAGCAACTTATAGCATGTGCTGTTCAACAAGGTGAACGGATTCTTGTTACAGCACCTACTAATGCAGCTGTTGATAACTTGGTTGAAAAACTTTCAAATGTTGGATTAAATATTGTGCGGGTTGGAAATCCAGCTCGTATATCAAAAACAGTGGGATCAAAGTCTTTGGGAGAAATTGTGAATACTAAGCTTGCAAGATTTCGAGAAGAGTATGAGAGGAAAAAGTCAGATCTAAGGAAAGATCTAAGATATTGTTTAAGGGATGATTCACTAGCTGCAGGCATACGCCAACTTCTGAAACAGCTGGAAAGGTCTCTGAAGAAAAAGGAAAAGCATACCATGAATGAAGTTCTATCTAGTGCTCAGGTTGTGCTTGCCACTAATACTGGAGCAGCTGACCCCTTGATTCGAAGGCTAGATACTTTTGACTTGGTTGTTATAGATGAAGCTGGACAGGCAATTGAACCCTCATGCTGGATTCCTATATTGCAGGGAAAGCGCTGTATTCTTGCCGGTGATCAATGCCAACTTGCTCCTGTCATATTATCTAGAAAGGCCTTAGAAGGTGGTCTAGGAATATCTCTACTAGAGAGAGCTACAACTTTGCATGAAGGGATTCTCATCACCAGGTTAACAACACAATACCGTATGAATGATGCCATTGCTAGTTGGGCTTCAAAGGAGATGTATGGAGGATTGCTGAAGTCCTCTGAGACTGTCTTTTCTCATCTTCTTGTAGACTCTCCTTTTGTTAAGGTATCCCCATCAATGATATCTCCATTTTCATTTAAGTGAAGGTTTCTATTCATCATGTCCTAATTAAAGGGACTCCGATCTTATTCCTGTTATTTTTTTTATCGTGCTGGTCCTCAATTTTTAGTGATTGCTCAAAATCACTCAAATTGTTTGAAAAAGTTGTATAAAAATAATCTTAAGTTTTGTCTTCGGTACAGTGGAGGTAGAAGAATTAGGTAAAGGAGGGAAATAAGTGTCCTTGTAAGGGATCGAACTTTTACAAAGAGTGAGCCTTGTACCAGCTGTTGCAGAATCTTGCTGGAAACAGTATAATGTTTATGATATATCGGATGCATGCTGAGATCTGTGCTTTTCACTCTTCAGGGGAATGGAGTAAGCAATCCAGTTGGGGATGGGAGCTAAATTTCTATTTCTGAAAGTATGCAGTTACTTTTGAGGCTCAGTAGCAATATTTTAAGATAAAATTGGCAACAATTGCCCTAAAACCCCTGCCCCCCCTTAAGCTTCTTAATAGACAAGGTGTAATGCTGCAGATGCACAAAGCACGGCACTTTTCATTGAAGAGTTGTCAAGAATTACTGTATGAATATAGCAAATGAAAGAGCCGCTTGTTGATTACAATTTTATGAACTGTCTTAGCGTTTCTGCTATATTTTGAGTTACCACTGCTTTTGTCGCAGGGATGGATGTGATCATATATTTATCTTTATCAGTATTTCTCCATTTACTTTTACTAATACTATTTCTTATTACATGAATGGAAAGTTTGATCTTGCTGTTGTTACAGCCTACTTGGATAACACAGTGCCCACTGCTATTGCTCGATACTAGAATGCCATATGGAAGTCTGTCCGTTGGTTGTGAAGAGCATCTAGACCCAGCTGGAACAGGCTCATTTTATAATGAAGGAGAAGCTGATATAGTTTTGCAGCATGTCTTTTCCTTAATTTATGCTGGTAATCACATTTGACTCTCAAAGGTTTTCCGTTCGGCCATAGCTTATAATATAAAACATCTTCCCTGGCGAGTCTTTTATGGTATTAACCAGAAATTGTAAGAACAAAATAAAATTACCAAGACTGAAGGATATCACTGGCAGAAAATAAATGGTAGCACTTGCCTTTTCTGTGGTCACTACCCCTAAGCCCCAAGTACTCATGACCATGTGTGGCACTATTGACACCTTAACATTGAACAAGTGTGGAAAGTTACAAAGGGTGTTTGGTATCCTTACCCTGGTACATTAATCATGCTCCATTTATTAGTAACAGTATGACTGGGAATTGTAATTTTTAGCTTGATACAACTAATCTCTGTTTCTCATCAGCTTAAACATACGGTAGACCGATGAGTTTGGACCTAACTCAACCCCAAAAGCTATCTTAGTCTGGGACTCTAACACATGTCTCTCATAATGAATTTAAGATCAGTTTTGATACTATGTTAGAAATTAGGTTTGGATCTAATTTAACCTCAAAAACTAACTAGCTCATAAGATGAGGATTATCCTCATCTTATATACACATGGTTGACCATATTTCTAATCAATGTGAAACTAACAATAATCATAAGAATTTGATAGACATTCATTAGTTAGTTACATTAGTTACAAGTTAGTTGTCGATTTCTATGAGTTAGTTGGACCAAGATAGAAAAGAATATAGGCAAATTGCCTATAAATAATAGATGTTAGGAGAGAGGGTATCTTGTCAATTTAGAGATGATTAGTGCTTATAGGCATTATACTGCAGTTTTTGTTAATAAAGAGTATCTTTCTTCAATATCTGAACCAGTTCCTAACAACTGGGTATCAAGTCTGATCTTGGGTCTCATAAATGGTGCGTGCCCTACTCCCTATTTAGTGGAACCCATAAGAATTCATCTAATAATAAAAAATGTGTGGAAAGAGTGTGTTGAAGATATGTTGCTAGCATTTGTTTGCTACACCTTCCATCCTCGCTTAATATTTAAGTTTATTGTTTTTAACAGTTTTGTAAACTCGGTCTTTAAGCAGCTGAATTTAAGCATTCAAAGATAGTAAGTTTTTATTGAAAAAAAATCATTTATTACACTTTTTGTATTTTTTATGTTATAAATATTTACTTTTTAATAAAAAGTTATCACTTTTTGAATGTTTAAATCAACCCTAAGGGTTGAGATTAACTTTTTTCTATTTTTAATCCAAGAAAGAAAAAAGTATATCACTGCATATTATTTTATGTTATTATATTTTTGCAAAGCAAGTTCTCAGTCTTTCAAAGTTTTGAATTCTTGTTACACAACCCATTTGTCATTTGTGTTTAATGATGTAGGATTTTCTTGTTAATTTGAATCTAAAATATGGGCATTTTTCTAACCGCTATGCTAATGTAGTGCAAAACCCTTAAGATTTAAGCATATTATTTTTAATCCAGAAAAAAGAAAAAGATATTACTGCATACCATTTTATGTTATCATATTTTGGTAAAATAACTTCAGTCTTTCAAAGATTTTGAAATCTTGTTATGCGATTTATTTGTCATTTGTGTTTGCTGATCTGAGATTTTCCTTGTTAATTTGAATCTGAAATGTAGGAGTTAGCCCAACTGCTATTGCAGTGCAATCCCCTTATGTTGCGCAAGTTCAACTTCTGAGGGACAAGCTTGATGAGTTTCCAGAAGCTGCAGGTACTGAGGTTGCAACCATAGATAGTTTTCAAGGTCGAGAAGCTGATGCTGTAATTTTATCCATGGTATGATCAGAATCCAATCTTTAGACCTATCATTTAAATTTTCTGGTTCATAAATAGATAAATAAATATATTATTTGATTAAAAGATAATTGTTTGAGAAGTGTCAATAAGATATCATCTCCGTTCCGGTTAACACAAGAAACTTCGAACATCATCATAATACAAGAATTATGCCTCCTCCAGTCGAAGAAGATCCTTCAATCCTATTCCAGTTGAAGGTGTCATTATAGTGTAATCCTGTGCTCAAGCCCCCGAGGAATTATATCTCCTCTCTCCAGAAACCATGAAATTTAGTCATCAATTCATCATAGTTTATTTTAATCACCACATACAAGAATGGTTTGCTTTTTCCTCATGCCCTCTTATGCAAGAGCTTTTTGGGCTTGAAACATGGACATAGACCCATTTTACTTTAGGGTGAAATTTTTAATTTTATTATGAAGAATAGGGATAACAAGGATCAAACAATTAACTACTTGGTCAATAGATGCTTTGATACTATGCCAATAACCAATTTTTCTTAAGGCGTAAAACTGTTAGCTGTAAATTCGCTCCTAAAACATCGATAGTGGCACTACCTTGCTTCCATGATGTCCTCTTCTAATTCATTATCTCATTTTCACTTGTTCATGATTAACTTCTGCAATTGGGTGGATATGTCACATTCCTCCTTAATGTGTGATGAGATACATAATCAATCATTATACCAGTTCGATTCTCGAACCTTCACATCCTGAGATACATGATCCATCTAGGTGATGCCGTATTTCAAAACCACTTTGTTGAAATATTTATCCAGTACTAGTCTTCCGCATGAACTGACATAGTCGGGCTTGCTTCCCCCTTTTATAAAAAAAAAAAAAATAGGTACGATCAAACACATTGGGAGCTGTTGGATTCCTCGGGGATAGCAGAAGAATCAATGTTGCCATCACAAGAGCACGCAAACATTTAGCTGTGGTCTGTGATAGCTCAACTATATGCCACAATACCTTCTTGGCAAGACTTCTGCGTCATATAAGACACTTTGGTAGGGTGAAGCATGCAGAACCAGGTAGTTTTGGAGGGTATGGACTTGGGATGAATCCAATACTGCCTTCCATTAATTAGTGTGCATGAAACAAATTTAAAAATTACCAACCAATTGTGTGAGTGGTTCTTTTTTTGTTTGGGGGAGGGGGGTTGTAAAGGGATGCATAGGCTGTTTTTTCGCTTGGTCAAAACTTGTATAGTCTTATAGCAATTCATCAATTATTCCAAATGTGTGTATCCTATCAAGTACCACTCATGCATGAAAGTAATGGAAGAAAAGTTCATTGAACAGCCAAAATTGGAATGTAATGAATTGCCAACCACAACAACCAGTGTTACATATTATACATGATATTATGGGGAGTAGGGGTGTTTATTACATCATTTTGACTTGATAACTCAAATCAATTAAATTAATGCAAATTAGTTTGATTGATTAACTTATTTAACTTCAAATCTGAGATTAAGGTAATTGTAATAAGTTCTGTTTTTGGATTTTATCTTTTTCAACTTGAACTAACTCAATAAACTTTTTTCATTTTTAAACTTTAGTTTTTAGATTTATTTCTATTTTTATCCATTTTTTATTCATTATAATCTTAATTTTCTAGTATTTTGAGTTATATTTATTATCTAACTTCTTTATTATATTTTAGAAGATTAATAAGATATATAAAACTAATGCGGAAATGCAATAATTAAAAATAATATCAATGTTTGAAATTGATTTAATTATAGACTAAAATTATTGAAGGATGATGAACATAGTTTAAATTCTTACTTTATTGTGAATTTTATGTAAATATGACTTTTGTCCAATTTTTATACTACTAATTTAAAGATTTAATATTATAAATTTTTTAAAATAAAATAAAATTTATAACATTAATTGTTTCAACTACTTTTTATTATTTTTTAATGAATTAATTATTTTTTTTATAAAAATGAGTGAATGAAATATTAATTTGAGCTCTTAGGATTGATATAAGTATTCAAAAGTGGTAAGAATTTAATCGATGGCACTTATTGCATTGGAAATACAAAAATATTATAAATAATTTTTTTTAATTAAATTTTATTAATTTTTTAACAAAAAAAAAATAAAAAAATCTTACCATGTTTATGGTTTAAAATCAACTTTAAAAATTGTTATTGGTGAAACTATACAAATTTTGTATAATAATAGAAGATAAAAACAAAAATATGTGTAGTAATATTTGATCTTTTAGCTTAATGTGATGTATTAAGCCAAACCAACCTAGTTTTAATGGATTTATTTGGTTCAGATTGATTAGCAAAATTTTAAAAGCTAAAAACACACTAACCCGTTAAATCTAGTCGCTTTGTTTTATTTCACCTTAATCAATCCATAAGCATCTTTACTAGGCCGAAAAGATTGTTCTAACATTCAAAAAGTTGAGTGTATCTATAAATTCATAACACGAGTGCTAAATATATTAATGCTTCTTTGATTTAAATGAGTTGAATTAATTCTAAACCATTAAATAACTTCAGATACATGTGTCAAGTAATCTAAACACTTGTATTAAAAAAACGTGAAACACATTTATTCTTACATTGAAAGTATTAAACACCATCACGCTTAATGCAACATATTTAGAAAGTATTAGCATGTAAAGGACAAATTTTAATTTCCTCATTTCAGGTAAAACAACTTTTCACACTGCTAAAAAATCAATTCATCTATCCACATGAACCTATAACCTCCCCGGAAAACAATTACATTTCGAAAATTAGTTTTTGAGTTTATTTTGCATATTTCATACAAGTTTTCACTTTTCAAGATGGCTTCAAAGAGGTCGGCCATTTGGGGTGTCACTTTTGCATCTCTTTCCGCTCAGTGTTTTACATCTTTAATTTTTTTTTTCAATTTTCAAAATTGTCCAGAAAAAGTAAATTTCGAAAGTATATTCTTCGACTTCCAAAATTTAACTTTCAAAAATATAAAAATATATTTTTAGAAATTAATTTTTAGACGTATAAAAATATACTTCCAAAAGTTAAATTTTGGAAATGTATTTTTATAGTTTCAGAAATTAAATTTTGGAGTATTTGTATAAAACAATGTTTTTGGAATTTAACTTCTGGATATGTTTTTTGGCAATTCCAAAAGTTAATTTTTGAAAATGTATTTTTATACTTTCGGAAGTTAAATTTTAAAAGTTTTATAGCTTACGAAACGGTAAATTTAAAAACAAAATTTATCAAAAAATAAGAAAGGATGTAAATAGAAAAAAAAATGGGAAAAGTAATAACAGCTGTTTGGTGCAATATTAGTTGCAAAGTTTACAAATGGTAAATTTGGCTTACCTTCCAAGCTTCCAAGATGGCACCTTTGCAACACGATCAAAGGTTATCCAATGACTCAACTCTTTTCAAAATCCTTTTCAATTCAACGAGGTGCTCTTTTTTATTTTTCCGCCCTTCAATCCATTCACTCCTCTCCTACGCGGTGCATTAGTGATGATTCAAAAATTAGCTTCCACCAGGTAGAGACAGCTTTTAAAAACTAGTCGCTTTTGCTTAAGTAGATGTGAGGTAGTGTGCATGAAATGTAAATTTAGCAAGAGATTTAACGACCATCCATAAAAGTAAAACTCGGATAACATGCTTTACCACGAGTCACACGATTTAAGTATTTAGGATCCATTATACAAAACATGGAGAAATAGAAGGAAATGAAGTTATAGGATTTAAGAAAGATGGATGAAATGGAGTGCTATGGATGTTTTCTATGACAAAAGGGTACAGCCCAAAGGAATAATTTACCATTTAAGTATCTACCACGAGAATGTTGGCTGGTAAAAAAGCCAACAAGAGAATAAACTCAACAGGGATAAGAATGTCACATTGAATGAATAAATATATAAAGACAAGATAAGATTAGGAATAAATGCATTACAATGAACAGACATGCTAGACAATATAGAATTAAGAATAAATGCACAAGAGAAAATGTTGAGATACCACCTACGGTAGAGAAGATGGTAAAGGTGGAGACTTGTGTAAGTCTTAGGGAGGAGAGTAGCTCATACCAAGGTTAGTCGAATTACTAAGGGCAGAGGAAAACCGAAGAAAATTATAGGCAAAACAATTAAGGATTTAGAGGTCAATAGTTTACCTGTATACATAATTTACAATAGAACATTATGATGTCGAATGACTCGCATAGCTGATCTCACCTACTGGGAAAAGGCTTGGTTGGTCTTAGCCAAGTACATTGTTTAGCAAATTAATGAATGTAGAAACTCCTCGGATGTGAAATGGAAAATTGGTGTCCAATTACATTTGAACATACTGTAATGGAAATTTAAGATAGGAATTCTTTCAAAGGCAACTAACAATACAAAAATCTATAAAGAGCAGAAGCACTCCTAGTTCACTCCCATACAGAGGCGGTCAATGTATTTTCTCATGTTCTTTTATCATTTCGTACAGCTGATTCTGCAGGAGTGTTGGTAGTCATCTGGTCAACTGCATGAACTACACTCTGAAGCTCCTCCCATATAGCTTTATAAACCATCCTTTGCCTATTAACAGCTGATTGTCCCTCAAAGGCAGCAGATACAACATCAATGCTGCAACACCAAAATCACAGATTAGGGCTATGGCGCAGCCAAGCTATGCATTCTAAGTGGCAAACACAACTAGTAGTAGAAAAAATGCTAATTTGCTTCAAGGAAAAACTTCTGTCAAAGAGGGTATAAAAACTGTGTCCAGTAATGTTTCAATTTTCAATTTGCACCTAGATATTTTTTTTTGTTGCTGGCATTCAATTTCATCCTCAAACTTCTATGTGGCTGATTTGTGAGGAACATGCATAGTCTCCAATCTAGTTGTCATGAAAATGAACACATTGAGGGCACTATTATTCATAAGAAGACACTTTTGAGAGATATTCCTATTAGCTGTGTCAATTCAAAGGGCCAGCTATAAAACATATTCACCAAATCATATTTAAGGGGGAGTGTTGAATAACATGTCAGGTGTAATGTTCAATCGATGTTGTCGTTTTCTTTATTTAGTTGAGGCATAATGTCATTATATTTGAAGATGTTTCAATGGCTAATATTTGTAATAAGATTAAGCAATTGACTTTTATTTGGGGCAAAACTTTCCCCCAGTGATGTTTTCTCTTATCTTTGTTGGTTGTTTTCCCTTTTTTTATATGGATGATCCCCTGTCTCCAAATCCCATGTATTTCTCTTCGTTGAATTTTTTTTATAAAGAAAAAAAATAATGTTCAAATAGATTAACTATTAGTTATACTAACAGCTATAAGAGTTGTACAATTGGTATACATAGATATACTACACAAGTCCAACTCATTTGTGTATTCCAACCTTATGGGCTTTCTCTTTATTTTTCTTAGTCTTTTCAGAATGATTATACTGTCCAGGGGTTATGAGCAAATTGTGTAAAGCAAAAAGTGCACAGAAAATAAGATAAAGAGGCTATGAGGGAACATGAATTTGGTGGGTAATCTCATTTTCAAGAACAGAAGATAGCATATGATAAACCAATTTCCCAAAAAACAATGGTCAGTAAGAATATTCCCCAAAAACAAGTGCAACATTTTAATGAAGGAGCAAGAAAAAAACAGTCTCATTTAGATGATGGTTTTCACAATCAGCAACATGTTCTGTTGGAGCAAGCACATTATCATTGATGAAGAACCACCTGTGCAGTTTCATTTCAATGGTTAAAAAAATTCTCACCTAACATGCCGACCATCACCATAAGCATCCTTCACTGTGACGGATTCTGCATTGAGTTGTTCCTTTATCTGTTGGGGCACGTTGCTTATTAGCATTCAAAAGGTAAGTAAGAAACTAAATAGCAAAGCAAGAAAGAAAAAAAGAAAAGATAAACGGATATTCTGGTTAACAGTGGACTCGGACAAGTCAAATTTGGGGTAGAAAACATTACTTAAACTCCTCCCTGCTCAGAACAGTTATACGCTATTTTGACAAATTACAACAATTAAGAGCAGCATCAGCTTACCCATGAAAGAGAAGCTAGCAAATCATTAAACTTGGGTCGTAATAGTACGAGAAAAGAATAATCTATCTATCCTCTGATTCAAAATAATGTCCTTATTGTAAATGGGCTATTCAGGGCTGCAAGGATTTTATTGTCCATAATAGCATCAAATGAAACAATACCTTTTTCTCCATGGACTGCATCAGAGGCAAGTCCATAGAGCCAGCGTCGTTGACGTGGGTGGCGCGTGAACTAAACTTGCGAGGAGAATTCGTGGTGAATAATTTGTCTTGTCTAAGAAGTCCACTATTGCGTACGAGAGTTTGTGAAATAGATGTGGATCTGAGGAATAATACATGACTAAGAGCAGTTCTAGAGAGAATGGATTTGTAGGGATTAATCAAGACTGGAAGAGCTTGTCGCAGCAAGCTACTGTTGGCTGAGAGTGAGAACACCTGAGATCGCATCTTGATGGTATTGCTTGGATTTTCACTTTATGGTTTTCAGATGCTTTGTTCCTTCCTTCTTGGAAATAGATAGGGTAACCGTGCGGTTCTGTTGCCCTCAACCAAGCTTTATGATGGTATTGCTTTGATTTGATCGATATCGGCCGAAAATCTAAACCGAGTGAGGTGTCTTCTTATTCCTCATTTTATTAATAAATTTCCCTTAGTTCTAAATTAAAAAAATTAAGCGTTATTTTTTTTACATTATCTTCTATATTTCATATTAATCCTTAATTTTACTTTTTTATTAATGTGTAACGTGAAAGTCACATTCAACATTCAGCTAAATTTAAATATGATGATTACTATAATTTGTCATATAATTATTATAATTTGTTATTTTTTAATGATAAATATCATAAATCCCTACAACTCATAACTTTTGTGATTAGAACGTTAATATCATAAATATTAATCCTTGATTTTATTTTTTTATTAATGTGTAACGTGAAAGTCACATTCAACATTCAGCTAAATTTAAAGATCGAATGATGATTACTATAATTTGTCACATAATTATTATAATTTGTTATCTTTTAATGATAAATATCATAAATGCCTACAACTCATAACTTTTGTGATTAGAACGTTAATATCATAGATAGATGTTGGAGACTCATTGTAAAATATCTTGAACATATTCTTCTATCTTTTGAAATTTAAAAGAGACACATAAAAATACATTATTGATAACATTTAATGCTATTTTATTTATCAAAATCAATGTTGACAGATACCAATTCCTATTTAAGAACATAAATATTTGCTAATGACAAAGAATGAAAATAATAATCTAAATTTAAATTTTCTGGTGTAAATCTTTTGACTACATTTTACGTAGCTACAAAAATATTGCTCACATAGAAAAAAGAGACACATTAATAAAAATTTGAACAAATCTTTTTTTCTTTTTCATTAAATGGTAAAATCAAAGAAGAAGTATACCTATAATTCTACACATTTATAATTCAAGGATGGTAAAGATTCATTCTTTCTACTAAATTTTTCTATTAATTGTAATGAGGGATAATAAAATTCTTTTTTTTTTTTATTGTGCATGACTCTCTACCAAATAAGTCATTCTTGTCTACTGCTCTTGGTTTGTTCAATATCCAACCAGAACTTGAGAAATTATGCAAGGTCTTATATGAACAATGAAATAATAATCACAATCTCTAATGAGATTTAATTATAGGCTTGTTACTACTTTAGAATTGATCACCAATAGAAAACGAATTTTGATGAAAACAAAGATACATACCTCCATAAGCAACACCTCCTGCTTGGAAACTCTTGTTACTTTGGAAATCTCTTCTCTAATCTTCACAGTCCCTATATTTTTTTTAGCTAAGTGAGAAATAAACTTTTTTATTAATAAGCTTTAGTCCAAAACTCTTTTGACTTTTCAGCTAAATAATTATGAGCTTTTGGGTTTGTTATCTTCAATAAATTCATATTCTTGTGAAACCAGTGAGACTCGGTTGATCTAGCACATTTCCATAGTAGCATCGTTAACTCCTTATCCTTCCATTGTTTGGAGAAATTTTGCCACATATGTCATACACAAAATCTGTGTAGAGCTTCAAACATTACTTCTTGTGTAGTCTGTTTCAAATCCTAAACTCTAAGATATTAATTTTTTTTTTTCAATATAGCAATAGTTTCATATTAGTCCCTCTTTAATTTAAAATGTTACATAGTTGTCCTTATTAATATTTCAATTATATTCACCATATATGAATCCATATTTACGTGCAACATATGTACCTTCTGCATGTCAGAAATGAAGTCCTATCCATGTTGAACATGGTCTCTTAGGTCTTCATGCAATAGATTTAAGAACCATTTCCAATTCTCCTTGTTCTCAACATCAACCACACCATAGACAATGATCCATATATGATTGTTTGCATCTTGTTTATTTCTTTGTAGGTATTCCTTTGACTTTTTTCTTTTTGCTTTCAATTTTGGTTTTGGGTTTGGTGTTGGTTTGACTTTGGTGTTGCCTTCTTGGTAAGATCTATACCCACACATTTTGCAACTTTCTTTGTTTGATCCCTAATCATATAGGTCTTTATTTCATTCAAAACACCAACACCTCCATTGTTAATTTCACTATCAAGATTAATCTCATTTGCAACAACAACTTCATCTGCATCCTCTCATTCTGCCTCATCCTCTCCTTCTGCCTCATCATCATCCTGCATACCTGCCTCATCACTACAAAACCCATGAACTTCTTCACATCCACTTTCAGCCTGCCCACCCTTAATACCATCACCTTGTTTACATTCTTGCTATCTACATTTACCATAATCCAAGTCAACATCAAACTCAAAAATTATCAGCATCATCTACTTGTATAAATTCAACACCATGTCCACCCTCATCATCACCATCATGTGGACCAATATCAATTTGAACACCACCTTCAACATCACTTTTAATACTACCTTCAACATCACCTTCAATATCATCAAATTGACCAAGAACTCTGCACTCATCTTGCACACTACTAACAACCAAATTGTGACATTTACCTTTTGAGTCTCAAATTGGTAGAACTTTAAGCTATACGCATACTAAACTGGTCTTCAATTGTTGAATTGCTCTACTCATATTTCCATGCTCTCCAACACTCATCTATAATACAACATCCCAATCACAAAAAGATTTCATCTTTGATTCTTCCATCATTTTATTATCAACCTTAACTACCTAAATTAAAAAAAATGGAAGATTTTGATGGTGAACCAAGTTGCTGATATGTGCTATTTACGAGTGGGAGAAATGTAGGTTCAAATGGGATAACTGAAAGATGGGTTCCCTTCAGAGGTTGAAATATAATTTGTGAGTTTGTTGAACATGAAGATTAAATATTGAAGATGTGAATAAGAAGAGGTTGAAACACTTTTAAACATTCTTAATTTCCCTCCAACAATGTTGGTTCCCAGTTGAGTTTCCCTAATTTCTCTATTGCAAAATTAGGGTTACAGGTAAGGAAAATTGTCTGAAATCCTGGGCGTTTTTAACTGATAAAGATGATGATGTATACATGCAAGAACTAAAATTTGTTGTACCTTACCAAACAACATCATTTTATTACATTTGACCTTCCAACATAACATTTAACGCCACACATTAGCATGTCGTTAACGACAATTACCCCCAATGACTAACGTGAAAGACAGATAACAAAGTTAGGGATTGACGACTTAATTTATTTAATTCAGGGACTAAAGTGAAACTCGCAAACAATGTCAGGGACTAAAGTGACACTCCATTCAATCTAAAGCCATAGCAAACCAATAGCACATGTTAAATGGACCACTCTTTTTTTGGTTTGCTTGTACACGATACCTTTTTTTTCTTTTTCTTTCACAATTACAGTCCCTATCTACATTCAAAACGATGTTAATTTTTATATCCTAGTTAAATGAGAAAAAATTCAATTATTTTTAATTTTTAAGTGATAAAAACATCTTCACAACTCATAAGTCTCAATCTTAAACTTTGCTAAGTTAGGAAGTTAACATTGAGAGTATTGATGGAACCCTAGTTAGAGACTTATGTAAAAGAATTCTTTGCAATTAGATCTTCATTCTTGATTACTAAAATTAAAATCCTAAACTAGAAATCGACTAATTATTGAAGTTTTTTCAATTTGGTTGTTGGGATTTTTTTATTAGGTGTTTAGTGTTAGTTGTCAATTTTAGCTTGTACCTGGGGAAACCAAAAAAAGAAGTGAATATTGTACTTTATTTATGTTTTTAATATGTTGGGACCATTGATTTTTTTTTTCTGTATGGTTGTTTTTCAAAAAAAAAATTATTAACTTTGTGGGATCCTTTTTATTTTTATTTTGTATGTTGAGACCATAAATTTCATACAGGGGTAATAACTTACATACCATATATTAGATTTGAAGTAGGGAGCATAAATATCCTTATTCACTTATTTGAGAAAAGGGGAGAACTCAAACAAATTAGGAACATAGACCCAAACTAATTTAGAACTTTTTATGCATATGCCATCAACATTCTAGTAAAGGATGGGGACTAACTTCAGGTAACCCTTTTAAGTTGTCCTCTCTATATGAGGATGGGAAAATTCTACCATAAGAGGTTGATAAAAATGTGCTTACCATGTTTGATAGAAATAGAAATTATACGTATATTCATATATATGTTAGTAGAGATTTACCTATGATTGAAAGCTCTGTTAATAATGAAAATATTGGGTCTATTAATGTTGAAAATAAGAATGTTGGTCCTCCTAAGACTAGAGACTGAGAATGTTAGGAATGATGGTCTTATTAAGATTGAAAATGAGAATGTCAAGAATGCTGAAATTGTTGAAGTTGGGAATACTAATGTAGCTGCTGAGAAATTAAATGATAATATTAAGAACCCATTTGATGGTATTGATGATGTTTATGTGAGTGAAGATAAAAGTGATAATGATGAAAGTGACCTAATGAGATTGAACCTACCAAGAGTGAGCTTAAAAGTATAAATAGTGATTTTGAATTTGTTGATGAGAGTGGCCCTGGAATTGAGGATTCTAATTTTAAATAGAAAACTTGATGTGGTTGATGAAATTCATTCTGATGAAGACACAAGAAATATATGTGAAGAAAGGCTTAACTGGTCAACAGTTTAAAAAAGAAACTTGATGGAAATATCAAGCTTGCAAAAGGTTAGCTATTTATACATGTACATCATTTTAGGAAAATGTTAAAAGACTTTACTATTTAGGAATGATTTAGGTTAAATAGGTGAATGAGTAAAAGTCACTTATAAGTGTATAATTGAGAGTTGTAATTGCAGGATTCATAAATCTCCAACCCCAAATAGAGTTACTTAGAATATTAAAACATATAATGGTGTACATACCTGTATTAGAACCACTAAGAACTCGAATGTTATATCAACATAGATTGCAAACAAGTTAGAGAGTATGCTAATGGCTAATCCTAACATTATGAGACCTCAAGCTTGAGTTACAAAATTTAAGAAAGACTAGGAAAGGCTAGGCAGAAAATGATAAATCACAAGTAAGTCAAGACTTAGTATTCACAGCCTACACAACAGGTTATGTTTTCGACCTTCACAAGCCTGGATAATTGCTAAAATTTCACCTTTTTACTCGGTAAATTTTTAGTCCTACCCATATCTAAAATTTATCAAATAAAATATATTTATTTAATTAGTTTTTTTAATCAAACTTTTTTATATAAATTTAAATCAAATAATAAATAAATTAAATTAAATTTTTTATATTTGGTAAACTTTTAAACTAAACCCTAAATAATGAATTGTTAAACATAAACATAAATTAAATAAATAAAAAATAAAATGAATCAAGATAAATTAATTTTTTAACCAATGCATCCTACAAATTAATTTATGAAATATATTAGAATGTATTTCACAAATCTAATATATTTTATAAATTAGTTTGTAAAATACATCTGATGCATTCCATAAACTAATTTACGGAATGCACCAAATATATTCTACAATTTAGTTTGTAAAATGTATTAGATGTATTCCATAAATTAGTTTGCGAAATCCATTTAATATATTCCGCAAATTAATTCGCAAAATACATCATATACATTTCATAAATTATTTTACGGTTTGTATCAGTTAACATTCTGTAATTTAGTTTGTGGAATGTACCAGATATATTCTGCAAATTAATTTACGGAAAATACCAGCATCGTCTCGTCTCCTACCTTAGGATGTGCCAAAACCAGTCCCTAAACCTGAACAAAGCCTACATGACAAAAAACACTACTGATAGATTATGAACGATAAATGGAGTACTAACCTTCAAGAGAATGATGTTGAAGGTTGAAGGTTGAAGATTACTGTTCGTGACAATGACGACAACAATGTTTACTTACGGAAGAGAATGTTGGTTGCGAAAGTACAAAGTGAAAGAGGATGTATCAAGGGTATATTAGTAATAAAAATGTTTCAAAATTGAAAGGAGAATTTTAAAAGAAAAAAAAAGGTGCAAAAAGCATGGATCCATGGCCAGTAGAAGCAACAATGAAAGCATATTTTCATATAAGCTTAGTTTTAGATAGAGTTGGGAGATAGAGATGAATAACATGTAAAGTTGTGTTTATAAGGAATAAAAGGAACAACTGCGATTGATAATAGTCGCCAACATCTCCATATTGTATTATGAAATGACTAATATGTTTCTTTATAAACTTCTCATCTTTACTAGAATACATGAGAAAATCAAACACCTTATAATCATTTAATAAAGGAATCATTTTGTCAATCCATTTAAAATATAATTTTTTATAGATAAATTTATGATAAATTTCAATTAATTTTTAAAATTTTTTTAAATAGTCTTTATCATTATATTAGATTTAACAACCATGAAGTAGAAGGTTAAAAAAATATTATTTTGCAAAATCAAGAATTAACAAAATAATTTTAAAATATTAGAACTAAAACACATTACCCATATAATCACAATAACTAATCTAAAAATTTACTCGATTCAATTTTTTTAATTTAGTTAATGCTTTAATCTTTCAAAAAATTATATTTTTTCCAATGTAACCTATCTTATGCCTTGTCATATTGTCAAATTGGATTGTTTTGCATATAAGATACACCTATGTGTGATACAAGGACTGTATTAATGTGGAACGATTTTTGAAAGATTGGTTTGAAAAATAAATAAATAATCGGATCCTATGTAATAAAAATATATTTAAACCTAATTAATAACTTGCAAATAATTAAAAATATAAAATAAAAGTATTACCTATTTAATAAATTCGTACATTACCCGAGTGCCAAATTCACCACTTTAGGTTTCAACCCCAATAGCCTTAAATGTTTTCAATTAATTTCTGTTCCTAAACTTTCTCATTTGATTATCAAATTTTCTAATAGACCTTGGGCTTGTTTTCAAATTTTTTAACCCTAATAGCCTACTGGCCAGATTGGTTTGCACTCGAACAACGTTTCTCAAAATTGAAAAGTTATCACTTCCATCAGAATGGTTTCGTACATTATACCTGTATAATCTTCACCATTCATTATATCTTGGAAATCGCATCATGTTAATTTAACGCTGGGCCAAACAGGCTATCACCCAACGGCAGTTGCTATAGCGACGCAATCAGATAATTAGTAATGGCAAATTGGCAATATATTTGAAAATTTTCAAAGTTATAAGACGAGGTTCTCGTTGAAACCAAAACCGGGGGAATGGGGGGGGGGGGGGGGGGGTTAAAGAAATAAAAGCAAAACATAAGACACAAGACTTCAATCTTATATTTTCACTCATTTTTCGAAACTGGAACTCAGTCGGATACAACCATCAAATTCAAAGGAATGAGTAACTTGTCTTCAAGTCGACGTGCAGGTGATTCATTGAAACACCGATTACTCCTACGACTCTGAAGAATGACAAAACTAGGACGTTTGTGACATAGTCCAGACAATCAATTTGCCACTCCAACTTAGAACCATATACGATATTTGAATCACCATATTGAGAACAAAACAAACGAAAGGAGATTACTTAACCAACAGGAACAATATAGCTAAAGAATAAGTTCATATCAGAAATCTGCAAAGACAGCAAAAAGATCGCCATTGATGTAATCATTGTCGACCAAGCTGACCAAGAAGTAGCTGCTCCCCACCTGTGGCACAAATAAAAAGAATTATCAAAGCTAGCATCTAGCCAAAATAAAAAATATAGCACTGTCATCAAATACATAGTATTTCAGTTTATAAGAAGGCAGCGTGCAAGTTTTTACAGGAATGTAGGCTTAAAAACCAACCTCTTCAACCAATTTCCTAGATGCATCACCCTCAGGGTACAAGCTCGCCCATCCTCTTGACCAAATTTCAAATGCCTCATCCTTCCATACATTGAAGCTAACGGGATCTACAATGGTTGGTTGTATTATCTCCTTAGCTGGGAAGACACCCCATGTCACAGCATTTACATCATTTTGACCCACATTAGATTTCCAGCTCCCTTCTTTATTCACAGCCATATAAGTTAGAGATGTTCGATCCTTGCATTTATCAACAAGTGCATCCAGCTTTTCCTTAGAGCAGAAGAACTCTACGTATGCCTTCTGATAAACATACCCACCAGGTCCACCCCAGCCTAGGCCATGTATCAAAACAAAGGATTTAGTGTATCTCACAACTACCAAAATGGAAAAAGGAAAACTAGAGCGACAAATAATGAATTACCCACTTGTGGTAGTAAACCAGATTGAGGCACCTTCCTAACTTACGGTTATTTATTAGCATAGACCATCTGAGTCACCCGACAAATGTGCAGGAAGCTGAATGTTTGAAAAAATGGTTTTCATAACAATTAAAAAAGCTGGATTCCATGCTTTGAACTTAGATTTGCTTCTATAGAATTCCTTATTCGATCCAGTCACATGTTTCAATATTCAGGTAATTAAAGACAAGGCACAAATCACACATGCCGATGGCTAACATGCCTACTTATCATTGGTGAAAATATTTCAAAATTCAAACCAAAGATACCCACTCTACTGAAAGAACATGTCAAGAGGGCAATCTACCTAACTGTAGCCTCTCTAATAATAGTTATAGTATAAGTAATTGATAGAATCATGGTTATCAGATTAAGATTCAAATGGTGAATGGAAGATCTATTTTTTGAATCATGAATCGAATTGTATCATAAATTGTAAGATACATGATCACTAATTAGAAATATCATACATATAGATATTCATATAAAGAAACATTTAAAACATAAAAATATTAGCATTTTAAGTCAAACAAGCGAATAATCCATTGCATAAACATGATATATCATCAATGAACTTGAAAATAATCCAACTATTGAAGATCAAAGTTATAAAGGCGAGTTCAACCCCTCAAAAAACAGTGTGGCTGCACTGCACAAACTAGTCATCTATCCATAGCTAGTAAAAATTAGAATGCTCTAATCCTGCATCTAGAACATATTATGCATGGATAAAATTCAACTTTTACACCCACCTACAGTAGGAGAATCTGACTTTTCCCCATTGACAGCTGGCTGGCTATTGATGGAGAGGAAGCCCTTCATGTTAATCTTCTCCAGCTGCTCATTTATGATCTTTGTCTCTGGCTGAAGACCATCTAGTTCTGACCAAGGATTGCTTCTCAACTTGCCAATGCAATACATTTTAAATCTCTGATATGTAACAAAAACATAAATTTAGTTGACGTTCAAGTGTTAATAACAATATTCCAAGCACAGTAACTCTACCTCATAAATATCTTCAACACTCCGCAAGGGAACAGCCCATTCTTCAATAAGCTTCTTGTCCCGAGCACGAGGCCGCATGAACTGCAAGAAAGAAATGGAACAATTGTAGCAGCAGCAGAATTACAAGCTTCAACGTAGTGTTTCATTCTTCTTTGTTTTCTTTTCCTTATCCTTTATTCCATTTACAAAGTAATTAGGTTGTACATATGGCCTTACTTTCAATATTATTCTATTCATTTTTTCCCAAAACTAGAGAGTTTATACAGCCTCCTAATTACACAGAACAAAATATGCCTCTGAAACCTATGTTTTTCAATGTAGAGCACCCAATAGCATTCATATTGAGTCCAAGGTTTCAAATTGTGATTTACAACCACAATTGCAGCAGCAACCACAATATTGCGGTTTTTGAGGTTTCCACAACCGCATTGTAATCATAATTGCAACCACACCAACTGCACTTGTCCACAAGTTTCTATGACTTCAGTAATCTCAACATAATTGTGACCACAATTTAGAACCTTGATATTAACCAATTCATTGTAGGAGAATGCAGAGAGTGTAAAATTCTTAAAGGACTATGCTTCCTATATAAGATTCATCACCACAGTATAAAATACATTTGGATTGATAGTCAACAATGTTGGTTTCTGCATCTTACAAGTAGATTGCTCTGTCTATAATGTAATCATATCTGGCTGAATCATGAATGGAATCCTTATACAATAAAATATATTAAAATAAATGTCTCAAATCAAGTTAAGTATAATGCATTTAAATAATCCAAGTAACTATAATCAATTAATCATTCAACTTTTCATTTTGCCTATACCAGTAATCACTGAAGTACTGATGTAAATTTTGTTAACATTTTAGATAATTGTTCTATTGTTTAAAACAATTGATTTTGGTCTGCTGATGGTGCAAAGAGTTTTTATCATCGGTGAGAAAGAAAACAAAAGTGTAACATAAACAAATTAAAACCACTAAGTAACCATGTGCACCTGATAATCACTTAATGCACCATATGATGGGTTACAGGAATCACCCCAACGTCCGTGTGGGTACTGATCCCATCCTATGGTTCTCGATATGTAGCTTTTTGGACGATTTGCCCTATGATGGTTGCATAAAGAAAGTAAGAAATCCTTCAAACAAACAAACACCCTTCTATGGAACACGACAGCAATTGCAATGGAAACATACCAAAAGATTGGACGGACATCTTCTTTAACACGGAACACATTTGTGGGGCGTCTCCAAGGTAAGGACCTAGAAATTTTGGCCTCTTCAATTAAGCCAAGGTTCTGCAAGCAATAACATTAATATTAACTTTCAATTAAGTGAAGTCTTTCAAAAATGACATTAAAATAATACATATTACAAGCCAGAATATCACATGACATAGGAGACAACCATTAGTATTCCTAGTGCTGATTTCTCCATATTTAGTGTATAAAGATGTACTGTCTTAATTCCATGAGCTAAAATCTTTTTGCACATTTCAGTTCCCAGGTGAATTCCATAAGACTTGACAGCTTCTTCATTGTCCTTGATAGGCTCTAAAGCAGCAATAATGTCAGCTGGTATCTAGATTATATCATTGAAAATGAATCATTATATTAGAGTCCATAGCACTTGACTAATATAACAAATTGGTAAAAAGTAAACACATGACATAACAGATATATTGAGTGAAAACTTTCATTACGAACTTATGTCTACTTTCAAGCACTGACTGCAAATGGTTTTCAGTTTTTAATATTATTAACATGTACAGGATAAAATATATATAAATGTATCAGTTGGATTATTTCTCCGTTGTCACTATCCAGGCATTTGACAGTCCACCTGGCAGCAAATTATTCTATCAACTGAAAATAAATTTCAGAAACCTCTTCCAAGAATGACATTACAAGTCATAGAATGACACCGTAATTATTTTTATGATTGATAACCTTTACCATTAGTAATACAAAGAGCATCTATGCATACTTGTACTGAAATTCATAGCAAATCAATTGAATACCTTTACCATAATGGGAGTAAATTGCAACTCATCATCATGACAGCAGGCAATGGTCTAAGCTTTGGTTTTTTATTGTAGAATAAGAAGGGGGCAAAATAGGCATTAAAAGGATTGGATAGATAAGAACCAGAACCTTTGTTTTTAAAAAAAAGAGTTTATCAAAAGAATAGAAAACGTAATGAATCAAAGAATAAACACAGCAAAACCAAAACACAAGAATAAAAATGAAATGAAAAGTCAATATAAGTCAAAACTAATTATAAGAAGATAAATCATGAAATACGAGAGCTGCGAATCCTTGCCATTCACCGTGTACTTAACCAATTCAACTTTGGCAGAGAAAAAAGAAAAAGTAGAGAAAGACAGTAAAAATTGTATCACATAATGACATGTGCCCAATCTTTGTACAGATTTATTAAAATATAGATAATGAAATATGAAAACCAAGGAGATAAGGAAAATAATCCTAAAGATAATATATAAGAAATTTTAAATTATTCTAAGATATAATAAAGATACTATTGGATATTTTTTCATATATTCTAGCATTTTGTATCAAGGAAATGCTCGGCAATGGCTTAGTAACATATCAAATCTTTCAGAGATCGCAGTGTCTTGGCAGAGAGACTAGCTACAAAAACAGAGATGATAGGAGGCTCAAGAGCTCTTGACACAGTTAACAGCAAAAATTTTCAAGACTGGAGGCTTTAATTCATGTGGTTTTCTAATAATTTCCTTTTATCTGCTTCTCTAACATCAGAAACAGCAGAATTTTTCCCCTACTAAACAATTACAATAATATTCCCCTACATTAGAGTACTAAATTTGGGAAAATACTCAAATAAAAGTTATTTAGCACCTAGCCACCTAACAAGTAATGCAACAGTTATATTTGTAAATTCAAAATTTCTGAACATGGAGAAAGGCAAAGCACTGAATAAAAGGCATTTAAATCTCGAAAGAGCCTCAGGAGGGAACCATTTATGTATATATTCATACAACTTAGATAGACGATGCATGTCTGAAAACCGATTCCTAGCAAGCAAGCCACATGTTAAGACATGCATCAATTGAATTAGAAACCAACAACAACCAGGCCTTTTCCCACTAAGTGGAGTCAGATACACAGATCAAAGACAAACTATTAACCTCTAAATCCTTCTTAATGGTTTTGCCTGTAGTTTTTCACAGTTTCCATCTACTTATAGCAATTGAGCTACCCTCCATCTAATCTACTCTCCTTAAAGGGCATCAATCAATCTTCTCCATACATGCCCAAACCACTAAGGCAAGTTTCAACAATCTTATCTACAATAGGACCCCTATTTTTCTCTTATACATTTATCCCCACTCCTATCTTGTTTAATATGTTCACTCATCCAACACAACATTCTTATCTCAGCAACACTAAGTTTATTGTCTTGCCAACTTTTTACCACCTAATATTCAGTTCCATTAAATATCATAACAAGTATATTGCTTTAACGGTTAACTTCCCAATCCCAGGCATAAAACCAAACTAATTTTCAGTAATCTGATTCTCGCCTTAATCACCGCTCAATTACCCTTCTCCAAAACTATAGTATGACTTGTGAGCTTTATCCCCCTATAAATAGGGAACAGAACACTACTCTAATCTTCCAGCATTTTCCTAAACCTCACAACTGATAATTTTAGGGACAGCCAGAATGCACAATGGACATCAATGCATGTTGAGTTAATATTCTACTAGTTAACTATTAATTTTGCATATAGGTATATATATCTATTGCAAGTAAATTTTCACCAGGCAATGTAATTTTTATATGCTTGTTGAAGTTCAATTTTTATTAATATCCTCTAGTTCCCAAGGGCTCAACTGATATTTTCTTCCAGCATACATGTAAACAGAGATATCAATATTTAACATCCAAGTGACTTTTTATGCTTTCTATGAGATTCCCCTCCCGCTCAAGAGGTCCTTGATATTATTAAACATTTAAAATATTTAATACTAGGTCTATGATCTATGCAAGTTTCCCTTACCTTTGTTTTACAAAAACCAGTCATGCGGATAAAGCCCCTGTAATTATTAATTGGCATAATTCCAGGTACAATAGGACAAGTTATTCCAATTTGGCGACAGTCATTCACAAATTTGAGAAATATATCCGTATCATAAAATAACTGGGTGACAATCAGATCTGCTCCGGCATCAACCTATAAAAAAAACACAAACTTAGAAAAGGAGGCCTGAAAAAAATGCAGAAACATGAACAAAAATTTCCTTCAAAATTACCCTTCTCCACTACCTACTCCTCCCTCTTTACCTATCATTTTCATTTTTTCTAAAGGAGAAGAATAGCCATGTTTATCAATAAATGCTGCATTTCCCTTTAATATATTTTTTCCTACTTGGTTCAGCATGTTAATCATGGATTAGAAGAATTCCATAAAATTATGTTCTAAAACTGATAATGAATAAAAATTGTAACACATAAAATGGGTGGATTCTAATTTAATGACAAGACCTTGCTCTTCAGGTAAGCAAGATCATTTTGATAACTTTCCAGTGTAGCCACCCCATCACTTTCTATAGCATCCGGATGTGCCTCTGAAGAGAAAGACAATAGATATAATATAAGAGCAGAGGATGGTGGCAAGACAAGAAGAAAAGCACTCAATAGAAAGTGATAATGAAGTTGAAAATAATAAGAAAAAGCAAGAAACCTGGATAACCAG
Organism: Canavalia gladiata; assembly: GCA_037954105.1. NCBI lineage: Eukaryota > Viridiplantae > Streptophyta > Magnoliopsida > Fabales > Fabaceae > Canavalia > Canavalia gladiata. The sequence goes on from CM075660.1 coordinate 65,204,688, forward strand.
CGACTGTAATGCCAAAGTAGTCACCATATTTGGCTCTGATATGTTTCACCTGAAAAACATCAGCATCCATAAAATCAGCCCTTAAGACTAGAGAAGGGGCCTACAGGATCAATAGCTGGTATCAAAAGAAACTAAGCAGTTTTATCATCACTTAGAATGCAGTATAATGTCCTTAATTAACTGGAAAATGTTGTCAGCATATTTGAAAGTTTGGTTTAAAAAGATATATCATTCTTTGTATTTTCAGGTTCGTCACTATGTTGGGAGCTGTAGTCATTTAAAAATATTTCCAAATTGAAATGAAAACATCTCCTCAATAAGAATAAAATAGCATCTCTTTCCAGGAGAAGTCACTTGGAAAAACAAGTGAGAGTGTCAGTTTACTATCGGAAGTTCTTTTAATAAAAGTTTTCATGGGAATAGCTTGAGCAAAAATATATTCACCAAAGTCCTGCCAATCTCCACAAAATAAATGGATTCCGAGAATTATAGACTTGTTCAGAGGTGAATTGGTAAAATAGAGAATGAGCTAGCCCGATATTATATGCAGATGCAAGCTGCCTTTGGCAAAAATAAAATTGTAAAATTGCAAGAGAGAATTGGAGATGATGTACCAGATCGCGTGCGCAGGCAAAACCGCCTTCCACCTGGACAAATTTGTCCTGACCATGTGGGGGATCACCTCGAAGAGCAAGCACGTTTTGGAGACCATTCGACTTGATGGTCTGGAGAGCATGGTCAATCTTCTCAACAGGCATGTTGGTGCAGGTGAGGTGCATCATGGTTTCCACACAGATTATGTTCTGCATCTTGTTGGCAATTTCTAATGTTAGATCAGCCGTTGACCCTCCAGCACCCCAGGTGATATCACAAAATGAAGGGTTGTGGGCCACCATGCGATCCATCCTCTCAAATAGATTATCTACCCCATCTTCAGTCTTGGGCGGGAAGAACTCGAATGAGAACACCACTCTGTTTGGATCAGCTGCTGCAGCTGCTTGTATTTTCTCTATGACCTTCATTTTCTATCCCTGAGTCCACCAACCATCCAAAGCAATAGATCAGCTAGATCCAACAATTAATTACTCAATTCAAGTGGCCAACACATAGTAAAACTTAAAGGTTAGGTTAATATATCATTCATTAGCAAAATTGAAAGTGCCAGTAGATCTCAGCCGAGTTGTACGTTCTATATCAGATTTATGAACTGCAAATAACGGTACCATTAACAATGGAAGGAAACCAAAAAGATGAAAATACGCAGCAGGGTAGAGCTAGACTTGAAAGGATTGAACGAATGAGAGCGATACAAGGAGCTGTCGTACCTTTCGGATACAGCTTGCGAGGTGAGGTTGAGAGAGATACTGAAGCAGAGGCCAAGCGCGCAATGTTAGGAGCGGTACTCTGGTTATTTATAGACGATACGGTACAAAGATAGATCTGTGAGGATGGTGGTTGGTTGGTGGCTACCAGCTCCTTTTTCAAATTTTTCATGTCATAATATATTTATATTATACTTAAATATGTTTTTACTCTTTTCAAAATTTTAAAGTTTTGAATTCAGTCTTTTATTAGTAACTAGTGTTCGACACCCGTGAGGAACTAAAATAAATATATTTAAAAATATACAGAATTAAAATTAATTATTTTAAATTAATTTTTAAAAAATTAAAAATACATTTAATCTTTACATTTTATTTGCCTCGTTTTTTATGTGTATTCACTCGGCCCATTACTTTTCATATAAATAAATTTGTATTATAGAAAAAAAAAATTGAAGATACTTTTTTTATTGTTTGAATTAAAATTGGTTCAGCTGGCATTGTCTTTGAAATAAAATATAATAATATTTGAAGTATTACAAAATATTACATATAATAATATTAAAATTAAAATTTAATAAAAAAATATTTTGTAAGTATCTTTAAAATATATACTAGTACGATTTAAATAAAATTTATTTATATTTTTTAAAATTTTAGTCTTAAAAATTATTTACACCTACTCTTATATTTTTAATTATATATTTTTTTATAAAAGATTTATTATCTAAAAGAACTAAAACTCAAAATAAAAAATTATATAAATAAATATTAAAACAAGCATAAAATTTTATTCAAACATATTATGTTATATATATATATATTACTAAATGATAAAATCAACACATAAAAAAGTTGAAATTTTTTAATATTTTTAAAAAAATAATTTTAAGGATTAATAGTATTTTATATTTTTAAATACATAAAATTTACACTAAAAATGTATAGATACTTTTTAAAAATATGTAAGATATATTTTATATGTTATTGAAAAATATCTAAAAATAGAAAATATTTTACATATTGTTAAAAAAGTTAACCAATATAAAAAATATTTATATAAATTTATAATATAAAATAGTAGTGATCGGAGTATAACTTTTCTACTCAATTGTTTATCTAATATTTTTTAATTAAACTATCATATGTGTACTTTATTTATTAGAGGGTATTTTGGTCAATAACTTTAAACATTTTAAAAAATTTAAGTCTATATTATTGTTTCGTTTTCTTCTTTAACACATGATATGACATCTCGGATCCTGCGTTGCAACTCAAACATTTAAACATCTATTCACGTACCTCTTTTGTTACGGGGACACATATATAATATCTTTGCTCACATTCTTCCACATTACAAACGCAATCATTTTCATTCTTTTTTCTACTCTATTCGACTTCATCGCTCAATCTTCCCACATTCCTTTTCCTATTCCATTTTGTTACTCCTTAAACAATTAGTTTTTCCTCCAAGATTTCTTTGCTCCACTTTATTTTCTAAGCATAAAGATATGGACATTACTATATCGAAATTCTGATGCATGGTACACATCGGTACTCCAATGCATTTCTCCTTCTGAGTCAGAATAAACATATTTTCGAACCTTTTCTTTCAAATTCAAAGTGTATGTTCCTGCGCGAATCTCAGCAATCACTTGTTCTGATTTTACATATTGATCATTTTGAACTAATAGAAAACTTTTTGGTGGAATAGTCACATTATGTATAATATCGTCACTTTCAATAGTTACATACAAGTTTATATAACATAAAAAAGCAGGATGCCCATGACGTATACGTGTAGGATGAACTAAATCCTCATTGAATTTTATTTTTCCATTAGAAGGCGCTCGCACATGTTCTGCAGTACCTCTTGTGAATACTCCGCCGGTATGAAAAGTTCTTAATGTTAGTTGAGTACCCAGTTCTCCAATTGATTGGCCCGCAATAATACCTACAGCTTCTCCTAATTCCACCAAGTGGCCATGAGTAGGACTTTGGCCATAACACAATCGGCAGATCCAAGATGTATTTCCACAGGTAAAGGGGGTTCGAATAAATATTCGTTGTGTTTGAAAAGTTTTGAATCGATTGATAAGTCCAATTCCAATATTTTGATTTCTAACGGCAATGCATCGTGAACCTCGGTATATATGGTCTGCTAATACACGACCAATTAATGTTTGTATCAAAATTCTTTCTGGCATCATTCCATTTTGGATATTCACCGAAATCCCTCGAATGCTACCGCAATCTGTTCGACGTACAACAATGTGTTGAACCACTTCAACAAGTCTGCGTGTAAGATATCCAGCATCTGATGTTCGTACAGCAGTATCTACAACCCCTTTACAGGATCCGTAGCAAGAAATAATATATTCTGTTAAAGACAGTCCTTCGGGTAAATTGCTTTGAATAGGTAAATCAATCATTTGTCCTTGTGGATCCGACATTAATCCTCTCATACCTACTAACTGGTGTACTTGAGATGCATTTCCTCTAGCTCCCGAAAAAGACATTATATGGACTGGATTAAAGGGGTCGGTCATCCTAAAATTAGGATTCATTTCTTGTCTCAAATATTCACTTGTAGCATACCATATCTCAATGGATTGGCGTAATTTTTCTACCACGTGTACATTCCCATAATGATGATGTTTTTCCAAAATAATACTTTGTTATTCAGCATCTTGTACTAGCCATCCTTTAGAAGGTATTGTTAAAAGATCATCAATTCCTAATGAAATGGATGTAGCCGTAGCTTGACGGAATCCCAGAGTCTTTACTTGATCCAGGATGTGTGATGTATATGCCATTCCGAAGTGGTTTATTAATCTGCTAATAAGTCGTTTGATGGCAGTTCCATCTATCACTTTATTATGAAAGACTAGATTGGCCCGTTCTGCCATAAATACCTCCATATTCCACTTAGTGGGATTTGGTTCGACAATGGATTTGAGTTAATGATTGGAAAACTTCCTTTTCTTTATCTTGATTCGCGTAGAAATTTAAAAACTATGTTATCCTAGTTGAACCGTGGAGACCTGAATTCCACACTGGTATCATAAATTTGCTTATCTTAGATATCAAACATCTATATGATTAGATACCATATGAATAGGCCCGACAAAAACCTTATATAGCTTCTTCGATTTCTCGATAAAAATAAATATGACCAACAGTGGTTCGAATGTATATACAACGAATTTTTTTTTTTACTTCTTACTACTAGATAATGTCCATAAATTTCATGATATGACATCTCGGATCCTGCGTTGCAACTCAAACATTTAAATATCTATTCACGTACCTCTTTTGTTACGGGGACACATATATAATATCTTTGCTCACATTCTTCCACATTACAAACGCAATCATTTTCATTCTTTTTTCTACTCTATTCGACTTCATCGCTCAATCTTCCCACATTCCTTTTCCTATTCCATTTTGTTACTCCTTAAACAATTAGTTTTTCCTCCAACATTTCTTTGCTCCACTTTATTTTCTAAGCCTTTTTGAATAAAACATAATCAAAACATATTCTTTTGACATATGTTGTTGTTAAGTAAATGTTTATCCATGTATTTTGGTTTCCATCTTTGTTATTGTTGAATAACACATGTTCTTTTAACATCATTTTTTTATTGCATTTGCATAATACAACTCCGAATCAAGAATAATGGCATTGTCATTTGATGCACTTATTGATGCTAGCATAGTATGTGTGAACTTGTTTCATCTAAGTCACTTTACTTAATGCATTACTTTCATATTGTTTGAAATAAAACCAAGATTCTTTTTTGTTTGTTTAATGATAAGATGATATTATCATTAATCGTCCCTTTTAGATGATACATAAAGAAGGGTTGGTGGCTAGATCATTCATCGTCACTGAGAAGAATGATACTCTCCACATCATATCTTTTATCGAAAAAGTGAACAGAGGATACATCACTAAAGGTCTACAAAATGTGATTCAATTTTATGGTCTTGAACAACTCTACACCATTCAATTCCGCAGGATTTTTTACAATCCTTTAAGGATGAGTGATATGAACATGAGCACTATATTAAACGAAAGCGATCATCTAAAATATTTTCTACAATGAATGAAAGGTCTTATGACGAGAAATAGGATCAAACGTATAGAACAAACACTTCAAGATCTCATCAAGGAAATTCAAAAAAAGGATTACGTGGATCAAAACTCAATTTGACATAGGTTAATTTATGTAGTCATATCATTGAAGATTTTAAGTGATAAAGTTTATGATTTGCTATAGATTGCATTAGAATTTAATCTTTATCTACAAGTTATTTGTTTAAAATTAGTTGCAAGTCAAAATGCAATCTACTTAGAATTTCACATTTGTTATATTTTTACTAGATTGCAATTACAATCTAATTAGGATTTCTTATTTGTTATCTTTTTACTATATTAGGTTATCTATATAATAGGAGTTAGAGATGTAATGTAAAGACAAATTTTGATGAATAATAGTATTTTTCTTTGAGAGTTTTCATCTTTATGTGAGTTGATTCTGTTGGTTGTTGGACAAAGAATTATCCTTGATAACGTTGGTTCTTCCGGCAGGTCGCGGTAAGAGTCAATTCCTCTTGATAACTTAAGTGTTCTATAGTAGGTCGCAGTTTGTGTTGGATTCCTTTATCTTATCCTATCCTATCTTGATTCTCAATACGTTTCATTATCGTTTCCACATATCGATTCATTCAAGTAGGTACATCATATCATTTGGCAATCATATCATTTGACATCAAAACTTTGACTCTTGAAATTAGGTGTCATCTATCCCTTATTTTATTTTATTCGTGTCTCTTGTTTTCCATTTATCGTAGCTCCTCGGTTACATGTATTCTCTTAACATTACTCACTCGCATATCATTTCTTACCTATACGTATTAGTACGGAATAGTCATACGCTCATGATGTACTTGATTTTTCCAATCATACATATATCTAAATAAACAAACTCAGGGTATATATATATATATATATATATATATATATATATATATATATATATATACATATACATACATCCTCATTCAAGTTACATTTGTTTCACAATCTCAAAATATAAATAGTTTAGGGCTCGTAGATTATTTTCATTACATTTTATAAAACACTTTTATGCAAATTATGCATGTCAGCTAATTATTGTAATTCCTATCTCTATCACACTTGAAGGTCTCGCCTTCCTCTCAAGAGTTAGGATCTCATAGTCTTCAATCAATTATTTTATTGTTCAAATATATATATATTCCGCATTTAATTATGTACTCTACCAAATTAAACGAGGTTCCCAACCTTCAATAAATATCCCTTAACACTTAGACTAATACTTTTATAAAAAATTATTCTTAAAAATTCTAGAATTAAATTATTAATAATTTTATTCTTTTCTAATTTATTAAGAACACGTTTAAAGGAAATAAAGTTAATTATTTTTGCTTTATCTAGTCAGAGGATAATCTAGCGAATTAACTTATAAAAATTTAATAAATTAACTATTAATATAATTTTCTTCCATATTTTTATATTTTTATCCTCTTATACTAAGGTTTAAATATAATGATATATATATATATATATATATATAAAGCTAATTAAATACTAACTATATTTTTTATATACTGTAAAAATATATGGAAGGGAAAGGTAATGCCTATTATAAGGTATTAGATTTTGAACATTTTTATAAAATAATAAATAATTCTCCTTTTCACCAAACTTCTTAATTAGGTATCCCTATATTTAATATGTGAGAACATATTTGTATACTTTAAAATTTATTAACTAATACTTTATTTCAGAACCTTTTTCTAACGGTTTTACATTTAAATATTATAACCTGTATAATTTATATTAATTTATATAAAGGTATATCATTTTATAATATCTACGATATTTATTCACGTAATTCATAATATATATATATATATATATGTATATATATATATTTGAACATCTAAAATTTTATATCACACCTTACCTATAATTGATTAATTTAATTACTAATTTATAATCATATAATATTTTATCTATATTCAAATTTAAATATAATCATACATAAATTTTAAACTATCACATAATCGATAAAATTTTATTCTAGAGTAAGAAGGCTCTAGAATTACCTTTATAAACAATTAAATTTCATCCAAAATTAAATTCAGATATAACTAAATCCAAATTCTAAATTTATCACACAATTAATAAATTTCATTATAGAGTAAGGGGCTCTAAAACTACTCCATACTCTAGTTGAGTCTTCTTCCTTTACCTAAAATTCGAAGGCTGTGGTGATTTTTTAATTTTCAGTTGAGGTCTGCGCCCTCTGTTGTATCTTTGTTTGCTTGATGCTTGCCCAACATAATTTCGCTTTCAAAATTGTAATCTCTCAATTTCACCTTCAATTGGAAATTGTAATTGTCCCCCACCCCTTTTATAGTGTTGGTGGTGGGGTGGCCCCACCAGGTGGCAATATCTATGCTCCCATCGAATGTCTTTTTCTTTTTATTTCTTTTTTTTCTTCAATATTACACCATTATTTTTCTTGTTCTCGTTCATCTTTTACTTTAGCCTTCTTCTTTTTTTATCACCTATCCATAAATTCTCTAAAAACAAAGTTGCGATAAAAATTCAAAATGAAAAAGAGAAAAAAAATAATTCAAGATAATTGATAAAAATAAAATTAGTCATCATTCAATATAATATTTGAGTTCTTATTTCTTAGACCAATATACCCTATTCATGTTATGTATCTATGATTCTTTCGTTGTCTGTGCGAGAATCAATTTGTAAAGTTTTTAGTTTAAGAGCTTATAAGGAGAATTGCGAGATAAAAGATAATAGTTGGTGAGACAATTATACAAAAAGTCAATTCAAGTGTAAACACAAATAAAGAGTATCAATATTGAGGGTAAACACTAAAAGAATGATTGGTGAGATTTTATTATACTAATTTATTTATTTTGTTTAATTTGCAGCATTTCCAACATGAGTGGTGAACTCCATCAAAATAAAATAATTTAAAAATATTCATAAAATCAGTTCAAAATCAATTCCAATAGTTAAAAAGGAGGTTGGAAGATACGAAAGATTGGTCGAAAAGGAGGTCTCAAATTTCTTTAAAAAGTAAGAAAAAAATAGTCCTTATAATTGATAAGAAAAAAATAACACATTTTATTTTATTGTATTAATATACTTTTAAATTTATTTGTTTAATTGACAAGTTAAAAATTAATTTGAAAAGAAAGAAAAAAATAAACCTTATAATTTTTCATCAAAATTAGGTTGACTTAAAGTTTTTAATGATATTTTTAAGTGTGTAGTTTTAACAAATAGTGGTATAGTTAGTTATTCAGAAAATATAATGAAAGATTTAAATATATTTATAATCAATGTAAATATGATAAATTTAATTTTAATTTTTAATTTTTTATTTAATATTTAAATTTGTTTTAAATGATCTTACTTAACATATATCTAATTATATATGAGTAATATTTTGAAATTCATATAAAATAATATATTTAACTATGTGACATGTCATTAAAAAATATAATAGAATTTAAGTTTTTAAAAATAGCTTCATATGAATTAAAATGAATAAAAAATTACAAAAAATTAATATAAAAAACATTATTAAACTATAACTAAATATATTATTTAAAAATAACAATTTGATAAGAATGTTTCTATTTATAACATTAATAATTTATTTTAATATATACTAAAAATATTTTTTAATCAATAACTAAAAATTATATTTTTTAAGTAGAGAATTAACAAAGTAGATTGATCCTAATATCAATCCTAGTTAATATATTAAAAAAAAATTATTTAGGAACCATATTAACATTTATTATCATCATCATATTTATTATTGTTATTATCATTATCACATTTACTACCATTATGATCTCATCCATTACTACTATAACCCCCTACTTAGGGATGGAAAAACTTTTTTCATCGATAATACCAATAAAAATTAATGTTCGTTCAGTATTAATAGACAAGTAGAAGGTAACTTTGAATAGGGTGGATAAAACATGCTAGTTACACATGATTTATATTAGTTAGAGACAAGTTTTAGAAAAAAATTGTCAAAAACTTCCCGGTTTCTTCTTTGTTCATCTTCTTTGTTTTTCCATTCAGTTATTCGCTTCTCGATTCATCTTCGTTGTTCTCTATTAATCTTCTTTGTTTTCTTCCTTCAATTTCTCTAGCTTCTTTGTTTATCTTTTCTAATTTGTCCATTCATCTCTTCTACTTCTCTATCTTCCTCTCTTTCTCTCTCTTTGTGTCGGCTAACTCTTCAGTTTTCTCACCCTTTCTCCCTCTCTTTTAGAATAAAAAATACATATCTAAATAATCTGTTACCACCATAATTTAAAAACCAAATAAATCATGATATTTTTCAATAAGAAATTGCTTCAATTATTTTTAATATTAATTTTCGATAGTTCTCAAATTTTTTTTATCTAAAATGATTTATGCTCATCTCTACATCTATCACCGTTGTATCTATTATAAACCAATTATTATTATCAAAATTACAGGATAAGTATTACCATCATTTATAATTATATTTATCTTTATTGTAGTGATCATTTTTCACTTTTATTATTATTTAACTATTATCATTCTTTAATTTATGTGTTCTAAAATAAATTTAATATTAAAATTTAAAATCTAAAATTTTATAAAATTAAAATTAACTTAATTTAATTAATGCCTTGATTTTAGTCCTTTATTAAAATATCATTTATACCGCTCTGTAATAAGTAAAAAGTTATTATTAGTAATTTTATTTTTCTCATAGTTATTAGGTAAAGATTGGTGAAGAGTCTCGCAGCATTCTTGGTAAGAATTATTGTGGATATTCAATTCTTAGAACAAAAGAACTAATTTATCACTTGAGAGTTACATGACAGAGACTTCACAATTCTCATAGCCAATTCATAAGTTTAAAATAATGACTATTATACAAACTCCCCCTAAAAATAAAAAACTTCACCTAAAAAACGGACAAAAATAAAAAAGAGAGGATTATGGGAGATAAAAAAAAAAACTCACATACATTCCTCTGATGCCAATCCACTAAAATTTTGAGATGGATGATTGGAAAAAGTTCGGTGAAAAAGAAAAGAAACGTGTGAACAGGGAGGAAAACTAGAAACGTCGAATCAACAAAAGTTAAGAACAATATTATAATATTCTTCCCTTAATTTTTTCGCTAAAAGTATAACTTTTATTTTATAATTGCCCTCTTTAAATATCAGATGGTTTTTTATTTCATTTTGAAAATATTTTGATTTTTATTTAATTCTTTCAAAAAAGATTTGATAAAAACATAACATTTAGAAGAATTAAATATGAAAAAAAAGTGGAACAACCATTAGATAACAAAAAATATTTTATAAAAAAATTATTTTAAAATTAAAATAAGAGACTAAATAAAAAATTAAAAATTAAAAATTGTTAAGAGATTAAAATTTAATTAAGCACTTAAGCCCAGAACTATTGCCCCTAAAAAATAATTAAACTGTGGGATCATGATAAAAAAAAACCTTGGTAAAATTATAGGGATTTATAAATTAATTTAACGTATAAATTTTAACTGTAAAATTTAAAAACACGTTTCATTAAAATTATAAATTACTAAAGCAGAGTCGCATTTTCTTTGTTATTGCAACTTTTGTTTCAGCTCAAATACCAGTATTAAATACCCACACGGTTGGTGGCTTAAGTAGGTAAGGATTGGTGGTGGGCCTATTACTTGCATGGTAGTTGGGAACTTTCAATTGTCTTTTTAAAATAAAGAATACTTTAAAGAATGGTCTAAATTCATTCATTTATATTTATTATAGTTTCAATCGTAGGATATTTACGTTTGTATTTTTTAAAATATTCATCGTTTACTGAAAAATTCATTATTGACTTATTAAATTTTTGAAAATATGTTTCTAACTTTAAAAAAATTTCATTAGTTTTTGGCTTATTATAATATCTTGCAAATATGTTTCTTGATTTATCTTCCATTAATGATAGGCTAAATATCATCAATTAAGGTATTAGATGGCATCAAAACAACAATATAGTACAATTTAATTTTTTTAAATATTTAATAATATAAAACCATTATTTTCATTTATGCAAAGAAACAAATAATAAAAAGGAAAGCATAATAGGCTCACGTCACATAACAGAGATAAAAAATAACACAACATAGAGCTCAAAAACAAAGAAAAAACACAATGGGTCCATGTCTGATAACACAACATAACAAAAAGAATTGGAAGATAATTTTTTTTGAATCATACCTACCCCGTAAAAAGATTCAAGCACGAGTATCAATCAAACCATCTCCGTTTCCAGTTGAGTTTATTTGTTTTCTTTTTAAATATTAACAACAAATTCCATTGAATATATTTTTAACATATTTTTATAATTATTTAAGTTTTAAAAGTAAACTGGGAATTTTTAACCATTTTTTAATATTCATATAACTCAGTTTTTTTAAGTGTTTAATAAATTATTATTATATTGATTTATTTTTATTAATTTTTTAATTAAATAAAAATTTATATTTTTATCTATATATTTTTACTATGTTAGATCTGTTGTTTTAGGGAGAGTTTGAGAGTGTAGCTATGTATTATTCTAAAGGATCCGTTGCATAATGGAAAATAGGAATAGAATTAGCAAAGAAGATGAGACAAAGATAAGATGTTGATAAATGATAATAAATTTTTTTTAAGATCATAATTAAATTAGTTTAAAATTTAAATTTAAAATTCAAATGCAAATTAATTTGTATTTAAACAAAATGAATTGAATTAAAATCTAAATAGTATAGTAAGCAATTTTTTAGAACTGGATAATTAAATAGAAATAATTTGTAATAATGCATGGTTTTAATCACAATGAATATTCAGTCGATTTTGGAATCAAGATTAATAATTTGATTTGATTTGATTGGCAACGAAAAATGAAACTTTCAAAAATAGGGCTTTTCGAATAATCAAATAATTTTAAGTTTTCAAAAATAATTGTTAAAATAAAAATTACATGGACCACATTATCACGTGTAGAAGGGAGATTTTTTAGTTTTGAACTAAGTTAGCTCAATCTCATGCGTGTGAGGAACTAAGTCAGCTTAATCTCATTTGCGTGAGGCCATATCTCTTTCTTGCTTGTCTACAAGCTCAAGGGATGTCCTAGTATATAAACTCTAATAGAGGAAATTCTAGTTACAAAGGCAAAAGTATCAAAGTAATATATGTTATGTTTTTGGGTAAAACCTTTTGCAACTACGCAGGCTTTATATTTTTCAACAGAACCATCAGGATAATATTTTCTTTTAAAGATCCACTTATAACCTATTGGTCTAGCCCCTAGGGGTAGGTCTACTAAGGTTCATGTGTTACATTTCATAATAGATTCAAGTTCACTTTTAATAGCCTTTTTTCAAAAATAAGCATTACAAGAGGAGATAGTTTCAGTATAAGTTAAAGGATCATTTCCCAAACGGTATAAATAAAAGTCATTTCCTAGTGAGGTTTCTTTCCTTTGTCTCTTACTTCTTCTTAAATCTTCATATGGAAGTTCATTATCCTATATAGAAGGATTTACATAATTATCTAAATTATGTTCTTTTGGCATACTTTCGATTTTAATAGAAAAATATTTTCTATAAATTCAGCATTTTTAGTCTTAATTATAGAGTTTTTGTCAAGCACATCACCTTTTAAAACAAGAAATTTATAAACTGCACTATGTTGAGCATATCCTATAAGCATACAATCAGAAGTTTTATAGCTTATCTTTCTTTTTTTAGGATCAGACAACATAACTTTAGCTAGGCACCCCCATATTTTTAAGTAAGTTAAATTTGGTTTATAATCCTTCCATAATTCATAAGGCGTTTTTTTCTATTTTCTTATGGGGAATCCTATTTTGTATGTGACATGTGGATAATAAGGCTTCACCCCAAAGGTTATCAGGTGCATTAGCACTAATGAGCATGACATTTATCATTTCTTTTAAAGTCCTACTTTTCCTTTCTGCTACTTTATTTCATTATGGTGAGTAAGGGGGCTTCTTTCATGTATTATGCCTTCTTTCTCACAAAACTCATTGAAGGATATATATTCACCGTCCTATCTGATCTAATTCTTTTAATCTTTCTATTTAGTTGGTTTTGTACTTCTGCTTTATATGATAAGAACATATCAAATGCCTCATCTTTATTCCTAATTAGATATAGTTTGATATACCTAAAGCAATCATCTATAAAGGTTACATAATATTTCTTATCACCTCTACTCATTATTTGTTTTAGGTCCCCTAAGTTAGTGTCAATTAAGTTAAACAATTTTGTTTCTCGTTTTACTACAAGGAAAGTCTTTTTTATTAATTTTGATTCAATTAAAATTTCACATTTATTTAAGTTTCTAGTTTTAATTCTTGAAATTAGGCCATTATTTTGTAATTTTTTAATATAAGAAAAATTTGTGTGTCCTAATCTAGCATACCACAAATCATAAGACACAATCATATAGTAGAAGAAGATGAAACATTCTCATTAATAATTTCGGAGATATTTAGGACAAATAAACCTTGGTCACAATACTTCTTGCCCACAAACATGTCATTTTTGGTCATCACAATTTTGTTTGACTTAAAAGAAACTTTAACCCCTCTTTTTCCCAATAGAGTCATAGAGATCAGGTTAGCTCTAATGCTTGGTACATGTAGTACATTTTGAAGTGCCAGATTCTTTCCAAATATGAGTTTAAGAAGAACTTTTTCTTTCCTAAGCACAAATGTAGTTCGGGAGTCTCCAAAGATACAAAATATCTTCTCCTTCCCCCATAGTAGTGTAGGAGGTAAACACATTTTTGTTAGCACAAATGTGCTTGGTAGCCCCAGAGTTACCACCCATTTGCTCACATTGGCCACGATTAGGGCTTGAGAAACAACAACAACTACCACATTATCTCCTTTAATTAAGTTGGCCTTAACTTTAGGAGGGGTAGTGTTTTTGTTCTTGTATCTACATGCTGGTGCATGATGCCCTGGCTTACCATAAACATAACATGAACCCTTGTTTTTGAAGGGAGTAGGGTTAGATGACTTAGGGAATTAGGAGGAAGGTTTACGATCATACCTGGGTTTTGGAGACTTGTTTGTCTGTAGTAGATTTACTTTAGTGGCCAAGGTTTTTTCTCTTGCAATTTTGATCTCTTTTCAGTTAGTTTCTTCAATTATAATGCAGATTATTAGGTCCACAAGGGACAATTATTTATGCTTATGCTTTAGTTGTTGTTTGTAATCACTTTAGGTTTCGGGTAGCTTCTTAATGAGGAAGCCAGTGACTAATTGATCTTGCATGGTTATGTAGTCAGATTTGAGATCTTCAAGGAGCTTATGGTATTGATTTATTTACATTTTGATGTCTTTGTCGTTTGTCATTTTCCATCGGTAGAAGTTTCCTATAATGAAATTTTGTTTTCCGACATCTTCAACTGTGTACTTTATCCGCATAGACTCTCATATTGCCTTGGCCTCCTTACAAGAATAGTAGACACCGAAGAGAGCTCATTAGACAAAATACTAAGAATGGTGTGTCAACATACCTTATTTGCATTGGTCCAGTTGTCAACAAATTTTGGATCAAGAGACTTATCATTAGTGAGCACAAATGCAACTCCATGCATGTCTAAGATGGAGTGGATTCTCTCCTGCCATCGGCGGTAGGCTGTCCTCTAAAGACCTCAATTTTGGAGACATTGAGAAGAGGTTTTGCATATGCAACAGGAGGAATAGTTTGGGTGACAAGAGTAGCAGCCATATTGTTTGAGGAATCAGTGCAAGCAGGTGTTGGTGGCCATAGGAAAAATATCCTTGAGATTGTTGTTTTAGGGATGGTTTGAGGCGTATAATTGTGCACTGTCCTCAAGGATATTTGCACATTGTTGTGGTATCCTCCAAGATTCACCAGACTAGTTTGCAAAATGGAAAGCAGAAACAGAACTAGTAAAGAAGATGAGTAACCCAACAATATAAATAGGAAATAATTTTTCGTACAAAAAAGGTAAGCCAAGATTCCTTTATATAGGGGTGATGCTTCTGATAAAGATAAGGTGTTGATAAATGGTAATAAAATTCTTTTAAGGCCATAATTAAATTAGTTTAAAATTTGAATTTAAATTTAAAATTCAAATGCAAATTAATTTGGCATTAAAAAATTAATTGAATTAAAATTCAAATAATGTAACAAGTGATTTTTAGAACCAGATAATTAAATAGGAAAAATTCATAATAATGCGGTTTTAATCACATTGAATAATTGGTCGATTTTGGAATCAAGATTAATAATATGATTTGATTGGCAATGCAAAATGAAACATTCAAAAACAGGATTTTTTTGGATAAGAAAATCATTTTAAGTTTTTGAAAATAATTGCTAAAATAAAAATTACATGGATCATATTATCATGTGTAGAGGGGGAATTTTTCCATTTTGAAAAAATTCAGCTCAAGTTCATGTGCGCAAGGCCACATCCTTTTCTAGATTGTCTATAAGCCCAAAAGATGTCATAGTATATAAAGCTTTCAAAGGTCTCTATTCCAACCAATGTGGGATTTGGTCCCTTTCGAAATATTACCAACAAAATCATATTTTAAAATTCTCCTTAAACTACTATAATTTTGGCCTTTGTTTTTAATTTACTTACTAAATTTATCAATTTATACAAACTTTAAAATTATATTTTCTTAAATTTTATTGCTTCCAATTAAAGTAAATTTTAGATTTCTATATCTAAAATAATTTTAATTGTTCCTTGGTATCCAAAGTAAATTTATCTTAATCAATTTATTTGGTGATTCGAATGCATAAATTTTAGTGTAATTTTATAAAACTTTTGTTGTTTATTTGATAAATTTTCCTGTACAATTGGCAAACTTATCTTGTTTTTACATAATTAATCTTTTATTTCCTTAGATTAATAAGTTGTAGAAATATCCGATAACATAAAAAGTTTCTACCTATTTACACTTTATTTGACTAAACATAAAAAATCATAATATAACTTATGGTTATGGTCTTTAATGTCATCATCAAGTTAGGAAATGAAACATGCACTTAGTGATCATTTAAGAAATACTTGATAATGGATGGATTACCTTAGCTTAAAATTGTGGTTAACTTAATTTTGCAAGTATGGTGATGGATGTTCATGAAATAATCGATTATCCTGTATCAAGTAATCAATTATGATGAATGTTCATGAAATAATCGATTATCCTATATCAAGTAATCAATTATTTTTTGGTTAAATCGATTACAAACTTAATTTCCAATTCCAAGCTCCCAAAATGGTATGATAATCAATTATTAAGGTTAGATAATGATTATCAGTGTATAGTTTCATATTATTAACATATATAATGGAAAAAAAAATATTTACAAAGACCTTAACCATTAATAAGGCTTTAACAGTGACATCTACATGATTTTGTTAAAAATAAATCATAAGAATGTTGAATAATTTACACCAAAATAGGCAAGAGTCAATGGAAACATAATTTTCTATTTAAATGTGATAATTGTGTCTATATACACAAGGAAACCAAAATAAAAGATTACATCAAATGTTCACAAAATTGATCGGATATTGTCACTTAAACCTTACTTATCCTTGGAACTCAGTCAACGTTTGCTTTCTCGTTTCTTCTTAAGCCTCCTCTCCAATTTGACTCCATCCTCTAACATTTCGTGTACACCAGTTAAATTACTATTAAATAAAACAATTCAAATATAAATAAGGTCACAACAATAGCTAACATACCTCATCAATCAAAATTTTCAAAATGTATTCTTTCTCTTTATTCATTACATGTAGAACCCAATGTCACAGTAAAATCCTCCAAATCTAATTGATATCATCTTGTATGCAGACATCACAATGGTTAAACTAACAACAAATGATTGAGTAAAAAATAGGTTGTTCGAGAATAAACTTTTGTTAAACTAGGTTGAATATTGACTAACCAAAGAGTAAACGGACATTGACTAACAAGTAAAGATTGCTCCCACTTTATTATTTATGTACACTTGATTAGCTATATCTCTTACTAATATTAGACTCTAACAGATTTCAACATAAAAGCACTGGCATTCATACTTTCTTATTACCTTCTGTAAGAGTTATCATAGACCTTATGTATTGGAATTAAAATAAAATGCCTAGTTTCATTGTAAAAACCAACACAAATATCTCTATTCTTTTTTTTTCTGGTTGTACAACCTTTCTTAAACTTTAATTTGATTTTTGATTAATAGAAAAACAAAATAATGGAATGGATAATAAGAGCTTCTTAATACTTTGGTGTATATGTGCATGGGTTAGAGATCCCATCAAGTATATTTTACAGGTTCAAAGATGTTTAAAGGAGACATATACTTGATAAGTAAGTTTAGTACGAACAAGATCCAAGGGGAATATACATAAAACTAAAGTTCCTCATATTGTAGAGTTAGCTAAAAGATCAATAAAAGGACCTGATCCTAACATAGGATAATTAGTCAAGATCCAATTTTTACACCACACATATGTCATAAAATGCCAGGTTGCATATGGAACAATGCAAATAACACTAGCTTCATTTCCTCTAAAATCACCACATAAGCACAGGTTAATGATACATAATTTATATAAAAAAAACATATTATGTAATTTGTCTAGCTTATATAATCCCAGAAAACCTTCATGCTTTATTAACTTATTGAAACATTGGTATACCCCAAGAGGCTAAAATCACCTATCCTTATCTGCAGATAAAATAAAGAAATAAAGTTAACGGTGAACATATATCCATTTAAGAACAATCTTAAGTACCAAGGAAGGTGCATGGGAACTCCTTCAAACAAGAAAAAATAACCTCTGAAACTCCCTTGATAAGAATAGATCAAGAACACCAAGGATCAACCTAGAAACATAAATTAAGGAGAATAAGCTTACAAACACCCTAAACAAGCCTAAGACATTATGGAATCCTCTGTTAACACACTTACAGTGTGTTTGGTTACTTGTTTAAAATTGGTTGCACATGTTATGAGGAAAAAATGAAAAAGGAATTCTTTTTACATTAGCCTAAAGGTAACTTAAATTTTATTCCAATGGAAAACCTAACATATAGGTAATACCAAGCTACCATAGTTCAAATCAAAGCTAATAAATAATTGCATATTACCTTTATCTAATATCAAAATGTCATATATATCACATTTGTCAAAGATGCTTACATCACACAGCAAATATGTTATAACATGATCATACAGCAAAGATGTTATAACATGATCTGATTAGGTAAAACATGAATGATCCACTAAATTAAAAGGAAAACACGTGAAAAGATAGAGGAAAAAAGGATGGTGGACCTACTAAATTATCTTGACTAATTCAAAAGGTGAAACAGTGCTCTTAGAAAGAGCACCAGCAAAGCCTCCAACAATTATCTCTTTAACAGGAATGCCATCAAAACAAGATTCATCCCTATGAATGGATGCATTATCCACAAAACCAGCAAGAATAGACCGTTGTGAAGAATCCATTAGTTCCAGAGAAAAGCAATTGAGTTATGAAATCAGGTTTAGCCTATCCACTTTGAAGCTCAAAAAACTCCTTATCCAATTTACATCTCGAGAAAGAGAAGGGGGTGTGTTGCAATGGATGTGAATTGGCTATGTTCCCAAGCCAATCCCTTTCAGAGGAAAATAAATACATCAACCATTATAAAGAACAAACAAAATGACCTTTTCAATTACCAAAAAAGGATTAATTACACCAAAGGCCATGAATTTTTGTGCCAGAAGAACCATACTTATATGAATCTCAGCTGTGTCTCTCCCTTGATACAACTTCGCATAATTATCTAGGGTATCAAGCCAAATATTATACCATTCCACCTGCCTTTTTAGTTGCACCAAAACGGCAAAATTTTGATAAAATTTTAATTGCCTCCACCAAAAAATCCAGAAAAGAGGTCAGACCCAAAACATAAATGAACAGGCCAACTATGATAGAAATGCTGCTAGTTTCTCTTTGACTCCTAGCAAGACTGGAGCAAAAAGAAAAAGAAATATATCACTAGAGAGAACAGAGAAGTATAAGCCATTGAAGAATAAGGTAACATACAAACAAAATAGATAAATTTAGAAAAAAAGAGAATATCAAGAATGCAGCAATGCTGACTGAAGCCCAATCCCTCTGCATATTAGAAAAGAAAATTGCCTTGAAATAACCACAATCCAAGTACATAAGAGAATTCAGAAGCACAATCTTTCCCAAAAAGCAGATCTAGTGGTTGTTGATGCTATTTTATAATACCATATATTCTTTGTAATTAGGATATGAAATAGATTATACCATATTTGTAAATAGAATTGTCAATCCTAAAATTAAGGGATATGATTCTGTGATTTGTAAATTAAATCCACGTGCTAAGAGGTTTTATCCTTTCTTGCAACTTTTAAAACTCTGACAGAATCCTTCCACCTGTATTCCCCCTATTTATCTAATTGATCCCCCATAACTAAGTAACTGATCAAACCATTCTTAACTAATTTTTCCTTTCCTTGTGTTCTAATTCCCAAAAGTAGTTAACCACACAATCAATCTATTTTTTTATGATGATAGAGGCCACTGATAAATAGTAGCCATGGGAAGAGGAGAGTAGAAGATATCCTGAACATAGGAGAGGCATCTTTGGCCACCAGGTGAGCCATCAGATGATCACTTGGAAATTCCAATAGATAATGTGATAGGGCTGTTGCCAGAAAAAGTAATAAAAGTCTGTGTTTATTCAAGAAAAAGGATTTCAGGCCTAACCCCAATGGCTAAGCTTAGGCAGAAACTGGACACAATACCAAGAGCAATTCGAGAGGCTCCCTTCTCTCCTCAACGCACTGATTTCTCATCCTCTCCCTCTTCTCCCTTTCCCATCAAATAACCATCCCCCCTAACTAACTAACTAACTGCTGTACATATTAGTTGGGCCCTTCAACTTGAGGCCCATTTCTTCTATATCTTCTAGTGTACACTCTTTTAATGATTGGTCTGCTATCAATACTCCCCCCCAAAGCATTCACCTTGTCCTCAAGGTGAAAAGTTGGAAAAACCTGCTGTAATGATGAGATGGATTCCCAGGAATTTTCATAGTCTGGAAGACCAGTCCAGTGTACTAGGACTTCTGCCTCTCCTGTAGCATTGTACCGTAATTGAAGAAGCTCCTCTGGTTGCACTTGAAGTTCCCATTCAGCGGATAAGTATGGTGGTAAAGGTTGTGGCTGTGTATCTCTCGAAACTGCCTTCTTGAGTAAGCTGATATGGAACACGGGGTGGATTTTGCTATGATCTGGAAGTTGTAGCTGATATGCAACTGTCCCAATCCTTTGTAAAATCTTATAAGGCCCATAAAAACGAGGAGATAGTTTTTCGTTTCTTTTCTTGGCGAGAGACCTCAACCGATAAGGCTGAATCTTAAGGTAGACCCAATCTCCTTCTTGAAATGTCACCTTTCTCCTTTTTTTATCTGCTTGCTGTTTCATCCTGTGCTGGGCCCTCTCCAAGTTGTGCTTCAGTCGGTCCAGCATCATGTCGCGTTCCATGATCATGCGTGTCACTTCCTCAACCTTAGAGGGATATGTATCCCCTTTACACAGAAGCGGAGGATCCCTACCATATAAGGACTGAAAAGGGGTCATTTTGGTGGAGCTATTGTAGTAGTATTGAACCAATATTCTGCCCAGCTAAGCCAATGTGGCCAGTTCTTTGGGTGTGAGCCGGAAAAGCACCTTAGATACGTTTCAAGGCATCTGTTAACAACCTCTGTTTGCCCATCTGTTTGTGGGTGATAGGCCGTGCTGTATTTAAGCTTGGTTCCTGCTTGCTTGAATAGTTCAGCCCAAAATTGGCTAAGAAATAATTGATCTCGATCTGTTACGATTGAAGCTGGAAATCCATGGAGTTTGATGACTTGATCAATGAAGAGATGAGCTACATCCTTAGCAGTGAAAGGATGACTAAGGCTAAGGAAATGTGCATACTTGGTCAAACGATCTACAACCACTAAAATTGTGTCCTTACCCCTAGCTTTAGGCAAACCTGTAATGAAATCCATTGAAATGTCCTGCCATATCTGTTTTGGGATGGGAAGCGGTTGTAGAAGTCCAGCTGGAGCCAATGTTTGGTATTTGTTTTTCTGGCAGATGTCACACTGCTCAATAAATTGTTGGATGTCATGCTTCATGCCTTCCCAAAATACTACTGCAGCTAGCTTTTTGTATGTACGGAACAAACCTGAATGGCCTCCCATAGCAGAAGAATGAAATTCTGCCAATAAATGAGGGATTCTTGAAGAGTGTTTAGATAGGACCAGTCTGTCTTTATAGAACAACTTCCCTTTAACCAAGACATACCTAGTATGGGATAAGGGGTCGGCTAACAAATCTTCCATTATTTTCTGTAATTTCTGGTCCTGCATCAATTCTTCCTCCCAATCAGCGAAATGTTTACAAATGACTTGGGAAATGGCAGCATATTGCATCTGTCTTGATAGGGCATCTGCTACTTGATTGGTGCTGCCTGGTTTATATTTTATCTCGAAGTCAAATCCTAGGAGTTTTGAAGTCCATTTGAACTGCTCCTTATTTAGAATCCTTTGTTCAGTTAAAAATTTCAAGCTTTTCTGGTCAGTGAGAATGACAAAATATCTCCCCATAAGGTAATGCCTCCACTTTTGCACCGCTATCACAATAGCCATGAGTTCCCCCTCATATACTGATTTTAATTGAGCCCTATTTGAGAGTGTTTGGCTAAGAAATGCTACTGATCTGCCTTCTTGAGACAGAACTGCTCCCAAGCCTTTACTAGATGCATCTGTTTCCACCATGAATTCCTTAGAAAAATCTGGGATAGCTAGTACAGGCAAAGATGTCATCTTATTTCTTAAATGCTCAAAAGCCTGTTGAGCTTCATTGGACCAACAGAATTTATCCTTTTTAAGCAATTCAGTTAAGGGTTTGATCAGCTTCCCATAATCTCTCACAAACCTTCTGTAATATCCTGTTAGACCTAGAAATCCTCTTAATCCCTTGAGATCTCTTGGGACAGGCCACCTTTGAACTGCCTCTATTTTCTTTGGATCTGCCTCTACTCCTTTAGCAGATACGATATGCCCGAGATACTCCACTTTTGAGACTCCAAACAAACATTTCTTTTTGTTTACAAATAATTGATTTTCTCTTAAAGTCTCCAACACCTTCTTTAAATGTATCAAATGACTTTCTTCATCCTTACTGTAGATTAGTATATCATCAAAGAAAACCAGCACAAATTCTCTTAAGAAGGGATTTAGAACCTTGTTCTTCAAAGATTGGAATGTGGAAGGAGCATTCGTAAGGCCGAAGGGCATCACTAAAAATTCATAGTGGCCTTCATGAGTTCTGAATGCTGTTTTCTTCACATCTTCCACCTTCATGCAAATTTGATGATATCCAGACCACAAATCCAACTTGGAAAACCAAACAGCGCCAGCCAGTTCATCTAATAATTCATCAATGATCGGGATAGGAAACTTATCGGGGATAGTGACTTTGTTCAAGGCTCGATAATCCACACAAAACCGCCAACTGCCATCTTTCTTTCTTACCAAGATAATGGGGCTGGAATAAGGACTAACGCTAGGTCTGATTATCCCAGATTGGAGCATTTCCTTCACCATTTTTTCTATTTCTGATTTCTGGTAGTGGGGGTAGCGATAAGGTCTTAGGTTAGGTATTGTTGCCCCCTCTTTCAAGGTTATTGCATGATCTTGTTCCCTGAGAGGGGGTAACCCTTGTGGTTGCTGAAAAACATCCTTGAATCCAGCCAATAGCTCCTGAATTGCTTTTGATATTTGTTCTGTTGGTTGTTTCTCCTCTTCCTCAGGTATTCTACAGTCCACCAGAAAGTATTCCTTCTCTCCCTTCCCCCCTTTCATCAAAGATTTTATGGAAGCCATTGATGTAGAAAGGGTTGGGTCTCCTGTAATTACATATTCCTTCCCTTCTTTCTTGATCTTCAATATGAAATCTTTAAAGTTTGCCTTGATCTCACCAAGTTCCTCAAGCCATTCCAATCCAAGAACCAAATCCACCCCATCTAAAGGGAACAAGTAGAAATCTTGCTGTATCTCCAGCCCTTGGATCATCACCTTCAATGCTCTACACACCTCTTGCGTTCTCAAGGTATAGCCATCCCCCACCTTGACCGTGTACTGTGGTGTATTATGTATTTCAAGTCCAAACTCCTTTACCAATGTTTCCGACACAAAATTATGAGAGGCTCCACTATCTATAAGGATGGTAGCCTTCTTGTCGTGTATGCTTCCCCACAGTTTAAGTGATCTCTTAGACGTCAATCCTGCCATGGAGTGGAAATGCAATTGTGCTGATCCTTCTTTTTCCTCATCCCCTTGCTCCATGATGTCGTCATCCTTTTCAATTGCATCATCTAATATCATCACCCTGAATTGCTTATTTTTGCATACATGTTTAGGGGTAAATTTCTCCTCACAAGTAAAACATAAGCCTTTCCTTCTTCTCTCTCTATATTCAGCATCTGGCAACATTCTTACCCCTTTGTATTTGTTATTAATTTCAGTGGTTTTTGCAGGTTTACCACTGAAATTCCCCACTCCTGAGTTTCCTACAAAACTCCCTTCTGATGTGTTGTTGATTTTTCTTCCGTTGTTTATTGTAGTTGTCCCAGGTTTCCAGGTACTCCTTACCTCTGATGATTTCGCTGGTCGAATGTTCAGTTGTTCCCCTTTTAATTCTAGCAGTAATTCTTCTTGCAATCGTGCCATCCTCATTGCTTCTTGGACCGAATGGGGTCTGTGTATCCTCACTTTTCTCTAAGAAACCTTTAAGTCCACCAAGGAATATACTCACAGCCATGGAGTCCTCTACCCCTGCTCTTGCTAACAATTCATCAAAAGACTCCAAATAATCCTCCAAACTGCCTGTTTGCTTCAGTTTTGTTAATTCCGATAATGGATCATCATAATACCCATCATCAAACCTGCAACCTGCATCAAAGAGTATTTCCCTCCATTTGATATTTTCTCGATTCTTGTTTGCTATGTAATGTCTCTGCCATGAAAAAGCACGTCCTTCCATACTCATCAACAACAGTTTAGCCCGCTGCCCCTCTGGAACAGATTCTAGAGCAAAAAATTGCTCACATTTAGCTCGCCATTCTCTGTACCCAGTACCATCAAAACAGGGGAACGTCATTTTGGATCTTTCATTCTCGCATCTTTCCTCAAAGGCAGCTTCTTCCTCCTTCTTAGAGCTTGATCTTTTTGTTTTGGTTTCCCTCCCTATTTGATTTTCTTGATTTTCTTGCATTTCTTGTATCAACTTCCGCAAAGATTCGATCGCAGATAAATTCTCCAGAAGTGATGCCTCTACCCGTTGTTGCTGGTTTTCCATCTCCCGACGTTGATTATCTACCTGTTGTTGCAGCGCTCCTAACTGCATTTCCAGCTCTCGATTAGTGACCCCCATCTTCAAATGAAAGCACAGCTCCCACGGAAAGAGCTTTGATACCAGTTGATAGGGCTGTTGCCAGAAAAAGTAATAAAAGTCTGTGTTTATTCAAGAAAAAGGATTTCAGGCCTAACCCCAATGGCTAAGCTTAGGCAGAAACTGGACACAATACCAAGAGCAATTCGAGAGGCTCCCTTCTCTCCTCAACGCACTGATTTCTCATCCTCTCCCTCTTCTCCCTTTCCCATGTACAAATAACCATCCCCCCTAACTAACTAACTAACTGCTGTACATATTAGTTGGGCCCTTCAACTTGAGGCCCATTTCTTCTATATCTTCTAGTGTACACTCTTTTAATGATTGGTCTGCTATCATAATGCAATAGGACATTCCGCTGCAAGAGGTAGGGAAGGGAGTGCAATACAGTAGAACTGTAGGAGGCAAGTTAAGAGGACTAGTAGCTAGTTTTGCAAGTAAATTAAGTGCAAAATAAGTAGTAGCGATCAATTCTACAGGTGTATCAAATGGGTTGGTATTCCACTATCATAAGGTCATCCAATCATGGGAAAATTTCAAGAGCACACACAAACTGGAATAAACATTTATCAACATATGTGCTCTCACCATACAAGAAAACAAAATACTTACAATATCAGTGTCCTCAGTTCTTGTCAATGCAAATTTTATCTTTGGATGCTTTACATATAATGGGCGCTGAATCTTCCTAAGAGCTGTAAAACAATTGTAAATTTGTAATTACTTATAGAGGGGTCCCAAGTCAAAGAAAGAACAAGTGAAGAGGAACTTCCAACATCAACTATGGAACTAAATTAAAAGTAATATAAACTTGAGAAAGCGTTGTAGCTATTAAAATGGCTTTCTCTTATGGAAAGGCAATTGTGGTGTTAGTTTTCAAGATAGATAGTCGAACATCAATGGTTTTCTATAATTTGAGGATATTGCATAACCTATCTATTTCTTGCATACCAAGAGAATTTTCCTGAATGCCTTCTTCCTGAAGAAGTTTCATCTGCAAACTCTTATTCTGCATGACATGGCAGCTGTTAGTGTTGGTGCAGAAGGCATAATAGAGCAGAGAAAAATATTTAATTAGTTTTTGCAAGCAAATATTCCATAAACTCTGCAGAAAAATGCAATGCATACTATAACACACATTTTATGAATGAAACAATCAAATCTAGCAAGCTTTAAGGAGAAAAGGCAGAAAGCTTGATTACCTCCTTTAGCAAGTTTAGTTCAGGCTCGGATAAACCTCTCTTGAATATTTTGCAAAAAAAATAAAAATCAGAAAAGCAAGACATACAAACACCTAGTTACAAAAGCATAGCCAAAGCAGTTCATTTATACTTTTTCTGGGACTGTACACCTTGGACCTAAGCCCAAAGCACAATCCCCGGTCAATCAGGGCCACCTATGACTATCATCCTCACTACGCTGAACACCAACAAAGCCCAATAAAGGCTGCTTACACTAAACATTCCCTACACTTAACAACAAGGGATCACCACCCACATTTGAGGTTCCAGAATCCACAATATTTAGTATTTATGAGCTCCATTGAGATGCTGGACTGCATCTCATGGGTGCACTCCACAACCAGAGCTGTCACTCTTCTGCATCCAAACCCTATAAATAGCGCATGCACTCATTTCTTTAGTAAGAGATCCTATTTCCATATTGTTACTCTGCAATGATAAACACTGATTTGAGCATTGGAATGCCTCTGCAGGCAAACTCCATCCTATCAAGTTAAGGCTTTAGAAAAACTTCATCATCATTACTTATATCAAAGATATGGACCAGGTTCTTGGGTTTGCCATTCTCAAGACTCAACCAGGACATATTAAAAATTACAATATAAAACAAATCTGACTAAAAATATGTATAAAATTGTTTAGATAAGGAAGAAAAAGGAAAATAACTATTTTTCTGGCACAAAGAAAATGATCAAATATTCAAACTTGTTAGTATTATAACCTAAAAAGCTTTTACATATTAATGGTCACTAATTCTTAAAAAAGAAACATTGATTAAAAGAGAATAGTAATGCTAGAGGATCAGGAATGTTGATAAAAAGAGAAAAAAACAACAAATAAGAATATTTCCTGCTTTTGTTTGAATTATTTAAATAGATGCCTGTAGCTTCACTCAGTGAATAAGCTCCTTCCGTTTTCTTTCTAGAGACAGGAAGAAACTTTATCGATGACCAAAAAAAGGAAGATGATGGAGAATAAAATGCCACCAAAATAGAAAGTAAAAATCAACTAAAGCAAAAAAAACAAGGACACTGAAAACAAGGAGCTCTCCACTGCACACCAAGGAAAGCACCTAAGAAACTAGGGCCAGAATGAAGAAATAGAAAGAATACCCCCTAGTATGGGCCAATAAGTTACAACGCCAATAATTTAATACATACCATACCTATCATGAGGCAAAGTACTGGTACCAGTAGCATGGGCCTAAGTTCAATAACTAAGACTAACATCCTAATTTATAAAAAAAACAAAAAAAGAAACAGCTCATAAGTTTGACAATACTGGTTCAGGGAACCCTTCAAGATTTGAACCAATGCTAAGTCATGCCCTCCACACAAATTAAAGCCAACTTGCAATTTTAGTCGATTAACATGATTGGTTGGTTAAAAAGCTTTGTATTTGAAGATAATCATTGTAGAAGGTCAACAACTCACCATGCTTCACAAAGAGATGTTACATAGGATGAGGAATAAAATATGAGGAAAAGAAATAAGGTAGAAAGCAATTAGGATGGTGAGAAACAGACTAAAGATAATGTGAAAAAGAGGTTTCATTTGGATGAGTAGAAATAATTAAAAAGAAATGAACAATGTTCTTTTTGCTTATTATGTGAACAGAAAAAAGAGTCAAAATAAATAGGTAGATTATATAAAAAGCTTTTTATAATAATAATTACAGCATTTGATTTAATAAAAAATTAAACTTTATAATATAAATTTATTTCATAATATCTTTAAATTATAAAAAATATTATTTATAATTGAAACAAAAAAAAAAACACGCTCCCCAAATCCCCCCAGCTTTTGGGATAAGTTTTTTAAATGGGTCCCACCTCCCACTTATTCCGCCCCTGCAAACAAACACAGCATAAAGACACATTTTACAAGAATACTCACCGATACCCATATTTAAGCTTCTTCTCATCATGCTTGGGATTTAAAATAAAAATATTGCATTTTCAAGTTGAAGGTATTCAACCAGGCTAGCCAAAAGACCATCTATCATGTCCACATCTACTTGCTAACCACCATTATTATCCCTGCAAAGAAAATTTGGAAGAATAAGAGAAAGCAAGAAATTTGCAGGACAGAGCAAAATAAGTCACATTATGTTTCTAAGCTGGTAGAGGAAAAAAGAAAAGGATGGCAATACTTCTCTTTTACAATCCAATCCACGCATTTTGATTAGGGTGGAGCTCTAGTCAAAACATTTTTCATTAAACCCGTTATTTTTCTTTCTTTTTCTTTAATTTTTTCATAAACTTAAATAATGCTTTGGTTTTCCTTTTTTCGCTAGCTCCTCTCCCTCTCCCCCTCTTCAACTACAACACTTCATCACTAGATTGATACGGCATGCACTTCATCTCAGTTCAACCAACACAAGGAGTCAACAATATTTCTATATCAGAGCTACCTTTGTCTCTTCCATTACTTTCCTTGTTGCACCACATTTGGTGATCCATTCCCGGCATTTTTGCAGCAAATCAGAATGGCAAAATGTAGGACACATGACCCAAAATGTGGTTCAGAGGATAGGCGAGCAAATTTGGTAACTATTGTTCTATGTAAGTATATGGCGCAAGTGAAATCTAAGAAACTTAACACCAGAGGCGATCAATAAACAAGAAAATGTTGGAAGCTCTATTCTTGTGTGCAACAAGCCATCTTTGATCCCTTTCCTATGGTCTAAATTTTTGCAGCATTCAAATGCAAGAACAGTTGTCTGTCATAGTTTCTATTTTCTCTTTCTTTGGTTATCAACTCCACTATTAGGTGGTCTACCTCTTACATGTACCACATACATGGACTCTAACTTGTGCATCTATTTATACATTTTACCAATTGTACAGGAAGAGGAAAAGTCAGAAAACAAGAATAAAGAAGGAAAATGGAATTTGAAAGTTAGCATTAATGTTCAAAAGGAACTCATGATGGTTCCACTAATAATTAATTTAATTGAGGAAAAAATTAAATGTAATTTACCGGCTGTCAACTGGATCATCCTTGCGACCAAGCACATTTATGGCACGCTCATATATGGAAGCAACCTTTTCCCCCATTTGAATAGCATGAACAGAAAAGCTGCGCCACAATGGCCAATGTCACGGCAAGAAACGATAGTACAAATTTTCTAATCAAAAGGAAATTCCAAGAATAAATGCTGAAAGAATTGATATCAGATTTACTTTGGAGTTGCCACATCATATAGCTTCAATCACGATGGCTCAATGAAAAAGATATAGAAGTGTTATTTAACAAGGGTTGGAAAAATACTTGAGCAAATATTCACATTTCATTTGTTTTAGTTGATTCAGAAGAATTTCTTGTCCTCTTCCCAAGCACTTCTCTAATTTTCTTCACTCCCCTAATATATTCTTTAATTTTAAAAATGAATAAATTAAAATTAACTGCCAAACTAAGTGAATGATAAAACCACAATCAAAATGATCAGATGAGAACGTTCAGTTTTAAACTGATGTATCATATCCAAGAGACGACAAATGAAGCCATTGAAGGTCCTGCTACTTCTCTTTTGAGAGGGATGCTAGCACATGTTTGGGTTTCAAAATTCAGTCTATCCAATATTTTTTCTTTCATCCCTCCATTTGGCTAAAAGGTTTTATGATGCAAATCCTCCAAATTCAAAGCCAAATAAGTTTGTGTTTCTCCACGAACTTCTTTATTTGTCAAAATCCATATTGTATTGGAACTTGAAACTGATAGCCATTTCAGAAATGTAAAAAAAAATTATTACAAAAACAAAATGATGCCAAATGCTAGTCCTTAAATACAAAGCCAGAAGATGAAAGATTAATTTGTATTCCCTTGGGAGGGGGTGTTAGGATAGAAAGGGTTACTTGTAATTTATGTGGCTGACAACAGGAAGGTGGTTCCATTGCATTTTATCCATACTGGTTTTGTAAAATGCTGTTAGAACTTCTTCTGGTCGAATACGTGTGTGTTCAAATATGTGATCAATTTTTGTAGACCAGTGCTCAATTTCTTCTCCAAGAAGTTTGAATTCTGAAAGACATAAAAGCACTATAAAATTCAGAATACCAATAAAATTAAATAACCACAGAAAATATGGGTTAGACCTCCAACTATGTACCATGGTTGCCCTTCCCTTCAAATCCTATAAATATAAAATTCACGGAAATCGGAAGGTGGATGGAATCAACTTCTTGAAGCTTTAGATAGTTGGCAATGTTACCTGAAACATAACAAAATTTAAAAAAAAAAAGGTAATGATAATAATTGCAGGTGCTCAATTTTCAAAATAAACTGCAAAAGCTTTAGCCAAAATATCTACTTTTGTAGGTGAATATATCCGAAACAATACCATTTTGAGGATATAACTGACGTTCTTAGTTTAGAACAGACTTCAGTTAAGGTGAAAATGGGTGGAGACAAGTAGGAAAGTGATAAAAGTTCACACTCAAGTAAGAAAAGAAAAGAAGAATCTAGAGAATAAACCTCTCAGCCGTTAAGCTGCAGGTCCCAAGCCTAGGCCGCTACTGTTCCCTCAATTCTGTTCCCCCCTTGTCTCCCACCTTACACTCCCTAATCAATCCTCCTTTCCATTGCAACAGGATGCTACCTATACATAACCGTCTCATTTTCTTGATGGCTGCCATGTGTCCTGTTTTTTTTTCTGGTGTAGACTCTCCAAATCCTAAGGCCCCCATTATGTTGACCTAGAAGTTGATCTTGTGGTCTTCAGCTCTATCATTGCCCCCTTCTTCAATATTAGTCTTGTCCTCAAGACTGAAAGTAGGAAATTGACTTCTCATGGTAAACTCATCCTCTCAAGTAGCTTCTTCCAATGATTGGTCTTTCCACTGTATTAAACATTGAGTGATATCTTCCCCATTCCTTCCTATTCTCCTTATTTCGAGGACTGGTTCTAGTTCAAATGTCTCTTCCAATTTCGGATCCATGCCCTCAGGAAAAGACGAAATGATAACTTTATTTTCCACAACCTTTTTCAATTGTGAGACATGGAATACCGGATGAATTTTGGATGATTCACGCAATTGCAATTTATATGAGACTATTCCCACCTTTGTAGTAATTTGGAAGGGACCATAAAATCGAGGGGCTAATTTTTGGTTAATCCTCCTTGCTACTATTTGCTGTCTATGGCATCGTAACTTTAAATAAACCCATTCTCCAACTTCAAAACTCACATCCCTCCTATGTTTATCAATTGTGTTCTTCATCTGAGACTGAGCTCTATTTGAATGAAATTTAAGCCGTCTAAGAGTTTCATCCCTATCCACCAATTCTCAAGCTACTGCTTCTACTCAAGATTCGCTCGGGATAAAATTTAGAATTGTGGGTGGCTTTCTACCGTATACAACTTCATATGGTGCTGTGTTAATGGATACATGAAAGGTAGTATTGTACCATATTTCAGCCCAAGGTATCCATATGGCCCAACTACGAGGTTGTTCTGTTGCAAAGCATCTCAAATAAGCTTCCACATATCTATTGACAACTTCTGTCCGTCCATCCGTTTCAGGATGATATGCTGAACTCATCTTTAATTTTGTTCCTGTCTCTCACTCATAAAAATTAGGTATCTGTCACTTACTATTGATTGCGGTACTCCATGCAATCTTACCACCTCCTTTATAAAGACTTCTGTAATGGTCTTAGTTGTATAAGGATGTTTGAGTAAGATAAAATGTGAATATTTAGATAACCTATCAACCACAACTAAAATAGCCTTCCATCCTTTAGATTTTGGTAGTCCAGTGATGAAGTCCATCGACATGTTGCAATTTCTCACAAATTCCTATACCCATTTCTTCATACCAATCCAATACAGATTCATAGCCAACCTCCTATAAATTCTTATGTATCCCAAATACCCCTTTCCAGTGTCGAACGAAATTCTTCAATTAACTTTTGAATCCATTAGGAGTTAGCCGGAATTTCCAGCCTATCTTTGTAGTACAGCACTCCTTGTTGTAGAGAAAACCCAAGTTTGGATAGGGGATTTTGTTGTATATCGGTAATAATTTTTTGAAGCTGTGGATCTTGTGACACCCCATGGTTCAAGTCCTGTCTCTCACTCCAAATGGGACAAGATAATAATGAAGCAAATTCAGCATTCCTATGAGATCTAGAAAGAGCATCAACAACACCATTATCACAGTTGGGCTTGTAAAAAATGTCAAACATGTACCCCATTAATTTTGCCAACCAGTTTTGCTGATCTAGGGTGGAGATCCTCAACTGAAGCAGGAAATTTAGGCTTCTTTGATATGTAAAAACTCTAAAATGCCTTCCCAACAAATAAGGCCTCCAATGGAAAATTGCTAGTGCCAAAGTCATGATCTCCCTCTCATAGGCAGATTTAGCTAATGCTCCATCGGATAGAGCCTTACTAAAATAAGCAATTGGTTTTCCCTCTTGTAGTAGCACTGCTTGAATGCCCTTTCCTAAAGCATCACATTCAATGTTAAATACCTTAGAGAAATCAGGTAATGACAATACCGGGGCAGTTGTTATCAATTCTTTTAAAATCTCAAAGCCTTGTTGTGCATCTTCCCCAATTTAAAACCATCATTCTTGGTCAATTCTATTAATGACTTTGCTACTTTCTCGTATCTAGCCACAAAGTTGCAATAATACCCTGTTAAGCCAAGAAAACCCCCAACTCCCTAAACATTCTAAGGAATAGGCCACTCTATAACCGCTTTAACCTTTGTTAGATCCATGGGAACACCATTACCTAAAATCAAATGACCTAGATATTTTATAGTTTGCTTTCCAAATTCACATTTCTTTTGGTTAGCCTTGAAATAATTCTGCTTTAACACCTTTAGCACAACCTCCAAGTGGATCAAAGGTTGCTGCCATGTCTGGCTAAACACTAGAATGTCATCAAAAAATACCACCACCATCGTCCTTAAGAATGGTCTAAAAATCTCATTCATGGTAGATTGGAAAGTTGATAGGGGAATTCATGAGCCCAAAAGGCATCACTAGATACTCATAATGTCCATCATAAGTGTGAAAAGAAATCTTTTCAATACCTTCTAACTTCATTCTAATTTGATGAAATCCTAATTTTAAATCTAATTTGGAAAAAATAGTGAGACCCATACAGTTCATCCAATAATTCATCCACCATTAGGATTGGGAATTTATCCGAAATTATTACCTTGTTTAGTGCCCTATAATCTACGCAGGTGCGTCAAATTGAGTCTTTCTTCTTCACCAAAATAACTGGACTAGAATAGGCACTGGACTAGTTCATACTACTCCCTGTTGAAGAAGTTCCTGAACCTGCCTCTGAATCTCATCTTTATGAAAATATGGGTACCTATAAGGTCTAACATTCATAGGTTCCTATCCTAGTATCAGATTGATGGCATGGTCATAGTTATGAGGTGGAGGCAACCCCTTTGGTTCTTGAAATACTTCTGAAAATTTCCTTAGGACCATTTGTGATCATTCTGACTGTGCTTCATTCAGTTCCTCCTGCTTCTTGGAATTTCCCATTGCCTCCTTCCATTCGCATCTCACTTTGTTCCTTTGTATTTCTTCATTCCCTAACAAGCTTTGTAAAGTTGTAATATTCTAACCATTGTACCCTTGTAACTCCACTTCATGTCCCTGATTTTTTAACTTCATAACCATGGTTTCCCAATTGATGTAACCTACTCAATTTCGAAGCCAAGCAACGCCTAGAGTCAAACCAAGATCCCCTATAATCAAGATCACAGCAACTATCACACTTGTGTATTGCCCCATCAAGACTTCCAATTTTGAACAAGTTCCTTTGGAGCAAACTCGATACCCATCTCCCAATCAAATCGCCAACCCCTTGTTTGTCTCCTCCATCGGAATGCCTAATGTTGTGACAATTTTAGGAGTTAAAATTATCTGTAGCCCCACTATCCACCAAGATAAGAATAGGTATCCCATTTACTAAACCCTCCAATTTCATGGTTTTCAAATGTTGGAATTTGGTACCCCATGTCATCATAATATTCTCGTAATTTTTGAAAGTGTAGAACATTACATTCACCTTCTTCTACCTTGAAACCTTCCTCCGCTTCCGTTGCTACAATCTCTCCCACCTCTTTAATGAGTTCGTCCTTCGCAAGCAGCATCACTTGTAACTTCGGACTAGGGCATTTGTGTGTTGGGCTATACGATTGATCACAACAAAAACATAAGCTTTTACGTCATCGTTTCTCCCACTGTTTTGTTGTCAAATTATGAGTCCCCCTTCTAAGATTTGACCCTGTTTTGGGAATACCAGAAACAACTTCATCGTTTTTGTTACCTTGTAGCCTGTAGTCAATATTTACCCCTAGGCTCTTGTCCATTGGGTACATATTTCGCTTCACCCAACGGAAATAAGTTTTTTGTGGGTATTTCACTATGACCCATTACCCTGTTGAGCCTCTTCAAAGCTACCTCCACATTGTGGGCAATTTCATTGCTTAGAGTCAGCTTTCCAGATTATGAACCTGAACCCAATTCTGGATATCAACCTTTAACCCATTTAAAAAATAGTTACATATTGCATTGCAGGTTGTTAGGGCCATGTATTTGAATTTTGCTATACACTCTTGCACAGTCCCGGTTTGTCTAAGAGCTGCTAATTCTTCGTATGGGTTTTGAATGTCTAGTCCACTAAATCTTTCCCTTAATTTGCCCTTGAACTACTCCCATGGAATTTCTGGATATATTTCAAACAAAATGTTGAAGCAGTGAATATCTTGGCCCTCACATACTTGAGCCAAAGGAACACACATTTCTAGTTTAGTGTGATGAATTCGAAAGGAAGATTCTTATCTAGATATCCATCAACGTGGGTCATTTCTTTTGACCATCGGTAGCTCGATGAGTTGTGCAATGAGACCTATGTCACTCCCAAAGGTCATGTGTGATGCTTGAGAATTTTTTGCTTTCCCTGTTCTTTCATGAACTTACATACAAGAGTAAGAAACTTCGCTTGCTCTTGCTTTTCCTTGGTGAAAGACTCTTGCATTGCAACAAGTGAATGGGTGAGAGATTGAATCAAACCCTCCATAATCACTAGACAGGGTTCATTAGCGTCAACATAAGCTTGAAGACAAGTCTCCATCATATTCGTAGGTTGAACCAAAGATAAAACTCCACACTCAAGTAAGAAAAGAAAAAAAAGAATCTAGAGAATAAACCTCTTAGGCGTTAGGCTACAAGTCCCAAGCCTAGGCTGCTATAGTTCTCTCAATTTTGTTCCCCCCTTCTCTCCCACCTTACACTCCCTTATCAATCCTCCTTTCTACTGGAATAGAATCCTTGCTATGCATAACCATCTCATTTTCTTGATGGCTACCACATGTCCTGTTTTTCTTTCTGGTGTGGACTCTCCAAATCCTTGGGCCCCCATTATATTGACATAGAAATCAATCATCCTGGTCTTGGGCTCTATCAAATAGAAAACTGCATTTTCCACCCTTTGATGAAGGAGATAAAATGGATAGGATACCATGTGGAACCCACAAAAATTTTCTATACTTAGGTGGAGTGAAAATAGGTTAGAGAAACTTAAAGGACAAATTTACCCACCTATCCACATTACAACAAAAAACATAGAGTTTATTTATCATAATTGCATTTTCTTCCTCTCACATTCTTCCCAATTAAGGAAGAATGAAAATTGATCATTTTCTCACTCCTTTCTCTTCATGCAAACAATGGAAGAGAAAATCAAGGTCTATTTGGTTTGACAAATACATTTTCTTCCTCTCCCACCCTAATTTCCATCAATAATTATCAAAATGTGACCTTATTTTTACTTTATTTCTTGGTTGAAAAACTTGGACAGGAAGAAAACAGGCATTAACTTTTCTCTTTATTTTTTCTTCACTTCAATTTCTTTTGTTCCATTTTGTTTTCTCCAATTTTCTCTCCATATCCAAATGATGCATAAACAAATATACCAAAAGAAGCAAATAAGAGAACACATGGAATTAACACAAACGTTAAGAAAATGAGTTTGAAAAGGATCATTTGTGTTAACTCTATGACTACTAACTATTGATACCCACATGACGAAAAATTGGTAAGAGAAAAAACGAAAAAACGAAGAAAAGAAAGAATTAAGTGAGAAAGATTGGAAGAGAAAGAAAAATTAGAAAAGAATAGAGAGAGAAATAGAGTGAAGAGAAAGAAACAGAAGAATAAGAGCAATAATCTCAATCCAAGTGTAAGTCACTAACACTATGTACTTAGCAATATTTAAATAGGTAAACCCATCCTAATAGCCAAGCAACCCTACATTAAAAAAAATCCTAACCTACTTTTTTAAATACACTAATAATACCAAATTACTAATAAATATATGAATAACAATAAAGTCTCAATTAAAACAATATCACATTATACCAAATCCATACAACATTATTATTCCTAATTTAGATTCCACCACACAAAAGACCTAAATATAAAGGGACCATAGATTTGCAAAGAGTCACTATGGATTTTATTGCTAAAAGAGGATTGAGTGTCAAACTTTATGGACATATGAAAGTGAACACTAGCAGTTTCGAAGCTCAAACACAAACCATTCTATTCACAGAAAGAATGGGGAGCCTCACAATTTCCATGTCATGAAATCAGCCTATGGCAAACACAAGGGAAAACAGCCTACGACATACCTAGATAATAGGTCCAAGTCTTCCTTGGACCCAGCACATGGACCGCCTTTCATAGACTCAAGAAAATGAATAATGGATTAAAACATCTAGGATTCTCTACCATTAAATTTACATAAAAAACTAAATACAAATTATAGTTCAGTAGAAGTAGAAAATACCAAACAAAGTGATGATGCAAGCAAAAAAATTATATAGCAACAAGAAAAAGAATAGGAAAAAGGCATCTATATTCCCAACCCCAAAATCAAACTATAAAAGAAGCATCCATAAATCTCTAAGTATTCATGAGAAACAAATAAGCATATTGTATACCATAAATCTTTATATATCCAAATAAGCAAATAAACATCCATAAATCATCCTCCTTGGACCATATTCAATTCCTTATAAAGAACAAGAAAGTATACTGCATACAATTTTTCACACGTACAATATAGTGTCCAATGAATGAGAAGGCAAACTTCAACTATTTAACTTTTTGTATGAATTCTTCAAAAGAGGCCAGTACAACAACTAGCAGGCTGGAAGCAAAGAGCCTCACAATCCAAGATAAATTCTATAGCAATAAAAATAGCATAAACTTATTTTGTATAAAATAAATATTTATTTATTAGATAGAATATTGGATCATAAATTATCAAATAGAAATAGTTAAAAGAAACAAAATTAATTTGTGAAGAATTTTGAAAAACGCACATATACCTGCATTTGTATAATTAAATGAGCTTACTTTGGCATAGTTTGAA
Source organism: Canavalia gladiata (assembly GCA_037954105.1). Lineage (NCBI taxonomy): Eukaryota > Viridiplantae > Streptophyta > Magnoliopsida > Fabales > Fabaceae > Canavalia > Canavalia gladiata. The sequence goes on from CM075660.1 coordinate 65,242,332, forward strand.
AACTTTAAATCATCAAAATCTGAAAAATCAACAGATTTTTCATTCAAACAATAAGAAACCCTTGCTGGAGAATGAAAATTGATGTCTTCATTCAATGAACATGATGTAGACATACCATTGTGTATAATATCCACTCCAAAATCAACTCTTCTATTTGAAGTTAAATAGTGAGAATACAGATGATCTGCCACTTTTGCGAGTTTCAATAGGAGATCCAACTGAACTAACTGCTAAGAACTGACAAAAAAACATAATACGCATTAAAGTAATGGAAGTCTTTATTTATAGAAATAACAAACTTATTAAATGGGTGGCAAGAGGCAAGGCAACAAGCAATAGAAATTACAAATAAAAGGAAATGAAAGAATCAACATCCATAAAGGTCTAATAAATCTAAATATAAGAAACAATTAGAGATAAATGCATAAATATCCATCTCAATCATGCATACAGAAATGTATCATTACTAAACAAGTTGATTTTAATAACGTTTAGCCATCAATCAGCACCCAAATAACATAGTGTAGTCAATATCATAATTAATTATGATTATTTTGGAATTCCATGCATCTGAATGTTATGCTGCTAACTAAGCAGTTAATTTAAAGGCTTATTAACCTATTCAAAAACAAATTTTAATACTCTTTGTATTATATACTCCTCTGAACATCATTGTTAAAATTGCAAGTTTAATCGTATACTTGCACTATGCATAATAATCCTTTCAATGTGTGAGCTAGGTCAGAAGTAACATTGCATGTTTGGAGCATCATAGCGGATTGCTGTCTTGAAACGTGCAATCATAGGCACGTCCAGAATTGAACATTTCACTGGAGTGCAAAGCCGATCCAAGATAGTATCTTAATTAGCGCATGGATCTGGAATTGGGCTGCAACTACCACGCAGGTTTGAAATCAGGTTTCATGACCATTTGACTAACCCGATAAGAATATCTTGGCAATGGGAGGAGGTTATAAAATCCATTGCAATACCTAAAGCTCACTTGGGTTCTGGATGGAAGCAGGTTGGGGGAGTTTTATCGGATTTGTCCGTGTTTAATTAAGAGAATAGTGGAAGAGGAAACCTATAACTCTGACAGTACCGAATTTTGGGACATCAGAGTAGCATATTCTTACTACCATTTTTCTTTACTCAAAAGAGAGATAGAGAATACATACAGACCAAGTTTAAAAGATCTAAAGATTTTGCGTATCTGCCAAGATGGATTAAGTCTATCACGTTTTTCCAGACCTTGTAAAAGACCCATGGAATCTGCCCATCCCCTTACTAAGAAGCAGAAGGAAAGATAAAAACTAGGATACTTCATTCTCAAATGCATTACATGAAACCCTAGGGAATAGTGCTCTATTCTCACCCGTCTCCCCCATACACGTCCACTATATCACCAGTCCCCCGTCGAAGCCCATCAACTTTCCATGTAAACTACATGAACCGAAAGCGTATAAAATTGAAAAAATGAAAACAACAATAAGAAAGCAAAAACATACAATCTGAAAATGGAATCAATGCACAAAAAGTTTAGAGTGAGAAGCCGTCAAATTAGTGATAAAAAAATGTATATTACCAGAAGAGTGGAGACGGCAAGTTGAAGCAGCCACGGTGAACACTGACGGACGCCGAATTTGCCAAGTTCCATTTCCCTTTACTTGCTTTCCGAAACTACGAAGCAGACGAATGTCAAGTATATAAACAGTAATCGTCGAACTTAGTTTTTTTTTTTCTGGGAGGGGTTGAAGGGTTGATAAGCTAGATCCAACAATTAATTACTCAATTCAAGTGGCCAACATATAGTAAAACGTAAAGGGTTAGGTTAATATATCATTCATTAGCAAAATTGAAAGTGCCAGTAGATCTCAGCCGAGTTGTCGTTCTATATCAGATTTATGATCTGCAGATAACGGTACCATTAACAATGGAAGGAAACCAAAAAGATGAAAACACGCAACACGGGAGAGCTAAACTTGAAAGGATTAAACGAATGAGAGCGATTCGTACCTTTCGGATACAGGTTGCAAGGTGAGGTTGAGAGAGATACTGAAGCGGAGGGCCAAGCGCGCAATGTAAGGAGCGGTACTCTGTTTAGTTTGGACTTTGTAGGAGAAAACAGATCTAGGGAGTGGACAGTTCTTGAAGAGAAAATGAATTGATAAAATTCAGGATAAATTCGTTGTAAACTACATGAAACAAAATTATACAAAATTGAAAAAATGAAACCCAACAATAACAAAAGCAAAAACATCAAATCTGAAAATCGAATGAATGCACAAAAAGTTTAGTGAAAAGCAGTCATATTATTAGTAATAAAAAAATGTATATTACCAGAAGAATGAAGACGTAAAGTTGAAGCAGCCACGGTGAACACTAACGGACGCTGAGCTTGTCATGTTCCATTTTTCATTACTTGCTTTCGAAACTACGAATCGGACGAATGTCACAAAATGTATAAGCAGTATATGTCGATCTTTGTTTTTTATTTTTTGTGGGAGGTGTGGAAGGGTTGATAATATTCCAAGGCCCATTAGTCGAAAGCCCAGAGGCATAGAAAGCTGAGGACCAGAGACGAGGACCCAAACTTTGTAGACATTTTACACCATGTTAAATGTGTTTTGTAACCCTTTCTTTCGAATATAAATTTCAATAGCTACAAATATTTTGAAAATTTAGAATTTATAATTATAATTTAAAAATTATAAAATATTAATTGAGAAATTATATTTTTTATTTCAAAATTATAATTTTAAATGTAATTTTACAAGCTTCTAAAATTTAAAAATGAAAATATATAAAATTTATCTTATTTATGTTCAAGGCTCAAGAGAGGTTTAGGGTTTAAGGTTCAAGGTTCAAGGGTTCAAGGCTCAACGGTTTAGGGGTTCAAGGGTTCAGGGTTCGAAGTTTAGGATTTAGGGGTTCAGGGTTCGAAGTTTAGGATTTAGGGGTTCAGGGGTTTGGGGTTTAGGGTTTGGGGGTTTAAACCTTGAACCCTGAATCCTGAACGATGAGCGCTGATGAATGGAACCCTGAAACATGGAACGTTGATCCTGGATCCTGAATCCCTGAAACTTGGAACTTGAAACCTTGATCCTATATCCTGGAACCCGGACCCTAGAACTCGGAGCTTGACGTAGAGAGCCCGAACTCCTCGACCTTGGACCCTAAACCCTAAACCATATACATGGAACCTGGAACCAAGAACCTGAAACCTACAACTTGGAACATTGACCATTGAACTTGATACTTGCAACCTACAACCTGCAATGAGCTACCTACTACCTGCTACCTACAACTTCAAACCTGGAACCTGGAACTTGCTACTTGCAACCTACAATCTGCAACCTGTTACCTTCAACCTGTAACTTGCAACCTGCTACTTGCAACCTGTAACTTGCAACCTGCTACCTGCAACCTGTAACATGAAACCTGCTACCTGCTACTTGCAACCTCCAACCTGCTACCTGGAACCTGAAACCTACTACTTGCAACTGAAAACCTTCAACCTAGATCCTAGACCCTAGAACTTGCAGCTTGCAACCTCACACCTGCTACCTGCTTCTTGCAACCTACTACTTGGACTCTGGAACCTGATACCTGCAACTTGGAACCTTGAACATGGAGCATTTTACCTCCTACCTGCAACTTCCAACCTCCATCCTCCAACCTGCTAACTTCTACCTTCTACCTGCAACCTGGATCCTTGACCCTGGAACCTGATACCTGCAACCTGCATCCAGTTCCCTTCTACCGGTAACCTGCAACCTTTAAACATGAACCTGATACCTTCCACCTTAACTCTAAACCCTAAATCCTGAAATATGAACCGTGGTGCCTGGAACCCTGACCTTGGACCCTTGAACATGAAACCTAGAACTTCGAACCCTGGACCTATATCCTGGACCCAGGAACTTGAGGCTTGAAGTGCAAAGCCTGAAGTCCTGGTCCTTGGCCCTATATCCTGGAACCTAGACCCTGGAACGTGCTACCTTGAACCTGATACTTGCTACCTTAACTCTAAACCCTGAAGCCTGAATCCTGAACGATGAGCGCTGATGAATGGAACCCTGAAACATGGAACGTTGATCTTGGATCTTGAATCCCTGAAACGTGGAACTTGGAACCTTGATCCTATATCCTGGAACCTAGACCCTAAAACTCGGAGCTTGTCGTAGAGAGCTCGAACTTCTGGACCTTGGACCCTAAACCCAAAACCATATACATGGAACCTGGAACCAAGAACCTGAAACCTACAACTTGGAACATTGACCCTTGAACTTGATACTTGCAACCTACAACCTGCAATGAGCTACCTACTACCTGCTACCTGCAACTTTAAACCTGGAACCTGGAACCTGAACCTGGAACTTGCTACTTGCAACCTACAACCTACAACCTGCTACCTTCAACCTGTAACATGAAACGTGCTACCTGCTACCTGCAACCTGCTACCTGCTACCTGCTGCTTGCAACCTCCAACCTGCTACCTGGAACCTGCAACCTGTAACCTGGAACCTACTACCTGCAACTTAAAACCTTCAACCTCGATCCTAGACCCTAGAACTTGCAGCTTGCAACCTCACACCTGCTACTTGCTTCCTGCAACCTGCAACCAACTTCTTGGACTCTGAAACTTGATACCTGCAACTTGGAACCTTGAACTTGGAACCTTCTACCTGCTACCTGCGACCTCCAACCTCCATCCTCCAACCTGCTAACTTCTACCTTCTACCTTTTACCTTCAACCTGGATCCTTGACCCTGGAACCTGATACCTACAACCTGCATCCTTTTCCCTTCTACCTGTAACGTGCAACCGTTAAACATGAAACTGATACATTCCACCTTAACTTTAAACCCTAAATCCTGAAATATGAACCGCGGTGCATGGAACCCTGACCCTGGACCCTTGAACATGAAACCTAGAACTTGGAACCCTGGCCCTATATCCTGGACCCAGGAACTTGAGGCTTGAAGTGCAAAGCCTGAAGTCCTGGTCCTTGGCCATATATCCTGGAACCTAGACCCTGGAACGTGCTACCTTGAACATGATACTTTCCACCTTAACTCTAAACCCTGAACCCTGAATCCTGAACGATGAGCATTGATGAATGGAACCCTGAAACATGGAACGTTGATCCTGGATCCTGAATCCCTGAAACTTGGACCTTGGAAACTTGATCCTATATCCTAGAACCTGGACCACAGAACTCGGACCTTGACGTAGAGAGCCCGAACTCCTGGACCTTGGACCCTAAACCCAAAACCATATACCTGGAACCTGGAACCAAGAACCTGAAACCTCTAAATTAGAACATTGACTCTTGAACTTGATACTTGCAACCTACAACCTGCAATGAGCTACCTACTACCTGCTACCTGCAACTTTAAACCTGGAACCTGGAACCTGAACCTGGAACTTGCTACCTTCAACCTGTAACCTGCAACCTGCTACCTTCAACCTGTAACCTGCAACTTGCAACCTGTAACATGAAACCTGCTACTTGCTACCTGCTACCTGCTACCTGCAACCTGCAACCTGCTACCTGCTACTTGCAACGTCCAACTTGCTACCTGGAACCTGCAACGTGTAACCTGGAACCTACTACCTGCAACTGAAAACCTTCAACCTGGATCCTAGACCCTAGAACTTGCAGCTTGCAACCTCACACCTGCTACCTGCTTCTTGCAACCTACAACCTACTACTTGGACTCTGGAACCTGATACCTGCAACTTAGAACCTTGAACATGGAGCCTTTTACCTCCTACCTGCAACCTCCAACCTCCATCCTCCAACCTGCTAACTTCTACCTTCTACGTGCAACCTGGATCCTTGACCCTGGAACGTGATACCTTCCACCTTAACCCAGTTCCCTTCTACTTGTAACCTGCAACCTTTAAACATGAACCTGATACCTTCCACCTTAACTCTAAACCCTAAATCCTGAAATATGAACCGTGGTGCCTGGAACCCTGACCTTGGACCCTTGAACATGAAACCTAGAACTTGGAACCCTAGCCCTATATCCTAGACCCAGGAACTTGAGGCTTGAAGTGCAAAGCCTGAAGTCCAGGTCTTTGGCCTTATATCCTGGAACCTAGACCCTGGAACGTGCTACCTTGAACTTGATACTTACCACCTTAACTCTAAACCCTGATCCCTGAATCCTGAACGATGAGCGCTGATGAATGGAACCCTGAAACCTGGAACGTTGATCCTGGATCCTGAATCCCTGAAACTTGGAACTTAGAACCTTGATCCTATATCCTGGAACCTGGACCCTAGAACTCGGAGCTTGAGGTAGAGAGCCCGAACTCCTGCACCTTGGACGTTAAACCCAAAACCATATACATGGAACCTGAAACATATAACCTAAAACCTACAACTTGGAACATTGACCCTTGAACTTGATACTTGAAACCTACAGACTGCTATGAGCTACCTACTCCCTGCTACCTGCAACTTTAAACCTGGAACCTGGAACCTGAACCTGGAACTTGCTACTTGCAACCTACAACCTTCAACCTGCTACCTTCAACTTGTAACCTGCAACATGCTACCTGCAACCTGCTACCTGCAACCTGCAACCTGCTACCTGCTACCTGCAACCTACTAACTGCTAGCTGGAACCTGCTACCTAGAACCTGCAATCGGTAACCTGAAACCTGCTACCTGCAACCTGTAACCTGGAACCTGCTACCTGGAACCTGCAACCTACTACCTGCAATCTATAACATGAAATCTGCTACCTGCACCCTGCTACCTGCAACGTACAACCTACAACCTGCTACCTGCAACCTGTAACCTGAAACCTTCTACCTGCAACTTGCTACCTGCTACCTACTACCTGTAACCTGGAACCTGCTACTTGCAACCTACAACCTGCAACCTGCTACCTTAAACTTGTAACCTGCAACCTGCTACCTGCAACTTGTAACATGAAACCTGCTACCTGCTTCCTGCTACGTGCAACCTGCTACGTGCAACCTCAAACTTGCTACCTAGAACCTGCAACCTGTAACCTGGAACCTGCTACCTGCAACCGAAAACCTTCAACCTGGATCATAGACCCTAGAACTTGCAGCTTGCAACCTCATACCTGCTACCTTCTTCCTGCAACCTGCAACCTAGTACTTGGACTCTTAAACCTGCTACCTGCAACTTGGAACCTGGAACTAGGAACCTGAACCTGGAACTTGCTACTTGCAACCTACAACCTGCAACCTCCTACGTTCAACTTGTAACATGCAACCTGCAATCTGAAACCTGCAATCTGCAACCTGCTACCTGCTACCTGCAACCAGCTACCTGCTACCTGGAACCTGGAACCTGTCACTTGGAACCTGCTACCTGGAACCTGCTACCTGCTACCTGCAACCTGTAACCTGCTACATGCTACTTGCTATCTGTAACATGTAACCTGCTACCTGGAACCTACAACCTGTAACCTGGAACCTGGAACCTGAACCTGGAACTTGCTACTTGCAACCTACAACCTTCAACCTGCTACCTTCAACCTGTAACCTGCAACATGCTACCTGCAACTTGTAACCTGCAACCTGCTACCTGCAACCTGCTACCTGCTACCTGCTACCTGCAACCTACTACCTGCTACCTGGAACCTGCTACCTGCTACCTGCAACCTACTACCTGCTACCTGGAACCTGCAATCGGTAACCTGAAACCTGCTACTTGCAACCTGTAACCTGGAACCTGCAACCTGCTACCTGCAATCTATAACATGAAATCTGCTACCTGCAACCTGCTACCTGCAACGTACAACCTTCAACCTGCTACCTGCAACCTGTAACCTGAAACCTTCTACCTGCAACTTGCTACCTGCTACCTACTACCTGTAACCTGGAACCTGCTACTTGCAACCTACAACCTGCAACCTGCTACCTTAAACTTGTAACCTGCAACATGCTACCTGCAACTTGTAACATGAAACCTACTACCTGCTTCCTGCTACGTGCAACCTGCTACCTGCTATGTGCAACCTCAAACTTGCTACCTAGAACCTGCAACCTGTAACCTGGAACCTGCTACCAGCAACCGAAAACCTTCAACTTGGATCATAGTCCCTAGAACTTGCAGCTTGCAACCTCATACCTGCTACCTTCTTCCTGCAACCTGCAACCTACTACTTGGACTCTGAAACCTGCTACCTGCAACTTGGAACCTGAACCTGGAACTTGCTACTTGCAACCTACAACCTGCAACCTCCTACGTTCAACCTGTAACATGCAACCTGCAATCTGCAACCTGCAATCTGCAACCTGCTACCTGCAACCAGCTACCTGCTACTTGGAACCTAGAACCTGTAACCTGGAACCTGTAACCTGGAACCTGCTACCTGCAACCTATAACCTGCAACCTGCTACCTTCAACATGTAACCTACATCCTGCTACCTGCAACCTACTGCATGCTACTTGCTACCTGCAACTATAAACCTGGAACCTGGAACCTGAACCTGGAACTTGCTACTTGCAACCTACAACCTTCAACCTGCTACCTTCAACCTGTAACCTGCTACCTGCACCGTGTAACCTGCAACCTGCTACCTGCTACCTGTAACCTTCAACCTGCTACCTGCAACCTGCTACCTGGAACTTGCAACCTACAACCTGCAACCTGCTACCTGCAACCTACAACCTGCAACCAACTACCTGCAACCTACTACCTGCTACCTGCAACCTGTAACCTGAAACCTGCTACCTGCTACCTGCAACCTGTAATCTGGAACCTGCTACCTGCAACCTGCTACCTACTACCTGTAACCTGGAACCTGCTACCTGCAACCTACAACCTAAAACTTGCTACCTGCAACCTGTAACCTGAACCTTCTACCTGTAACCTGCTACCTGCCCTGTAACCTGGAACTTGCTACCTGCAACCTACAACCTACAACCTGCTACCTTCAACCTGTAACATGAAACGTGCTACCTGCTACCTGCTGCTTGCAACCTGCAACCTGTAACCTGGAACCTGCAACCTGTAACCTGGAACCTACTACCTGCAACTTAAAACCTTCAACCTCGATCCTAGACCCTAGAACTTGCAGCTTGCAACCTCACACCTACTACTTGCTTCCTGCAACCTACAACAAACTACTTGGACTCTTAAACTTGATACCTGCAACTTGGAACCTTGAACTTGGAACCTTCTACCTTCTACATGCGATCTCCAACCTCCATCCTCCAACCTGCTAACTTCTACCTTCTACCTTCAACCTGGATCCTTGACCCTGGAACCTGATACCTACAACATGCATCCTTTTCCATTCTACTTGTAACCTGCAACCATTAAACATGAAACTGATACATTCCACCTTAACTCTAAACCCTAAATCCTGAAATATGAACCATGGTGCATGGAACCCTGACCCTGGACCCTTGAATATGAAACCTAGAACTTGGAACCCTGGCCCTATATCCTGGACCCAGGATCTTTAGGCTTGAAGTGCAAAGCCTGAAGTCCTGGTCCTTGGCCCTATATCCTGGAACCTAGACCCTGGAACGTGCTACCTTGAACCTGATACTTTCCACCTTAACTCTAAACCCTGAACCCTGAATCCTGAACGATGAGCGTTGATGAATGGAACCCTGAAACATGGAACGTTGATCCTGGATCCTGAATCCCTGAAACTTGGACCTTGGAAACTTGATCCTATATCGTGGAACCTGGACCGCAGAACTCGGAGCTTGACGTAGAGAGCCCGAACTCCTGGACCTTGGACCCTAAACCCAAAACCATATACATGGAACCTGGAACCAAGAACCAGAAACCTATAAATCGGAACATTGACCCTTGAACTTGATACTTGCAACCTACAACCTGCAATGAGCTACCTACTACCTGCTACCTGCAACTTTAAACCTGGAACCTTAACCTGGAACTTGCTACCTTCAACCTGTAACCTGCAACCTGCTACCTGCAACCTGTAACATGAAACCTGCTACCTGCTACATGCTACCTCCTACCTGCTACCTGCAACCTCCAACCTCCAACCTGCTACCTGCTACTTGCAACGTCCAACTTGCTACCTGGAACCTGCAACGTGTAACCTGGAACCTACTACTTGCAACTGAAAACCTTCAACCTGGATCCTAGACCCTAGAACTTGCAGCTTGCAACCTCACACCTGCTACCTGCTTCTTGCAACCTACAACCTACTACTTGGACTCTGGAACCTGATACCTGCAACTTGGAACCTTGAACATGGAGCCTTTTACCTCCTACCTGCAACCTCCAACCTCCATCCTCCAACCTGCTAACTTCTACCTTATACCTTCTACGTGCAACCTGGATCCTTGACCCTGGAACCTGATACCTGATACCTGCATCCAGTTCCCTTCTACTTGTAACCTGCAACCTTTAAACATGAACCTGATACCTTCCACCTTAACTCTAAACCCTAAATCCTGAAATATGAACCGTGGTGCCTGGAACCCTGACCTTGGACCCTTGAACATGAAACGTAGAACTTGGAACCCTGGCCCTATATCCTAGACCTAGGAACTTGAGGCTTGAAGTGCAAAGCCTGAAGTCCAGGTCCTTGGCCCTATATCCTGGAACCTAGACCCTGGAACGTGCTACCTTGAACCTGATACTTACCACCTTAACTCTAAACCCTGATCCCTGAATCCTGAACGATGAGCGCTGATGAATGGAACCCTGAAACCTGGAACGTTGATCCTGGATCCTGAATCCCTGAAACTTGGAACTTAGAACCTTGATCCTATATCCTGGAACCTGGACCCTAGAACTCGGAGCTTGAGGTAGAGAGCCCGAACTCCTGCACCTTGGACGTTAAACCCAAAACCATATACATGGAACCTGAAACATATAACCTAAAACCTACAACTTGGAACATTGACCCTTGAACTTGATACTTGAAACCTACAAACTGCTATGAGCTACCTACTCCCTACTACCTGCAACTTTAAACCTGGAACCTGGAACCTGGAACCTGAACCTGAAACTTGCTACTTGCAACCTACAACCTTCAACCTGCTACCTTCAACCTGTAACCTGCAAGATGCTACCTGCAACTTGTAACCTGCAACCTGCTACCTGCAACCTGCTACCAGCAACCTGCTACCTGCTACCTGCTACCTGCAACCTACTACCTGCAATCGGTAACCTGAAACCTGCTACCTGCAACCTGTAACCTGGAACCTGCACCCTGCTACCTGCAATCTATAACATGAAATCTGCTACCTGCAACCTGCTACCTGCAACGTACAACCTTCAACCTGCTACCTGCAACCTGTAACCTGAAACCTTCTACCTGCAACTTGCTACCTGCTACCTACTACTTGTAACCTGGAACCTGCTACTTGCAACCTACAACCTGCAACCTGCTACCTTAAACCTGTAACCTGCAACCTGCAACCGAAAACCTTCAACCTGGATCATAGACCCTAGGACTTGCAGCTTGCAACCTCATACCTGCTACCTTCTTCCTGCAACCTGCAACCTACTACTTGGACTCTGAAACCTGCTACCTGCAACTTGGAACCTGAACCTGGAACTTGCTACGTGCAACCTACAACCTGCAACCTCCTACGTTCAACCTGTAACATGCAACCTGCAATCTGAAACCTGCAATCTGCAACCTGCTACCTGCAACCAGCTACCTGCTACCTGGAACCTTGAACCTGTAACCTGGAACCTGCTACCTGCTACCTGCAACCTATAACCTGCAACCTGCTACCTTCAACCTGTAACCTACATCCTGCTACCTGCAACCTGCTACATGCTACTTGCTATCTGTAACCTATAACCTGCTACCTGGAACCTACAACCTGTAACCATGAACCTGCTACCTGCAACCGAAAATCGTCAACCTGGATCCTAGAATCTAGAACTTGCAGCTTGCAGCCTCATACCTGCTACCTGCTTCCTGCAACCTGCAACCTACTACTTGGACTCTGGAACCTGATACTTACAACTTGGAACCTTGAACTTGGAACCTTCTACCTGCAACCTCCAACCTCCATCCTCCAACCTTCTAACTTCTACCTTCTACCTTCTATCTGCAACCTGGATCCCTTACCCTGGAACCTGATACCTGCAACATGCATCCTGTTCCCTTCTACCTGCAACCTACAACTTGGACTTGGATCCTGACACTTACAACCTTGAACCTGCAACCTGCAACCTGCAACCTACAACCTCCTACCTGCAACCTGGATGCTTGATCCTAGAACATGCTACCTGTTACATGCTACTTGCAACCTGCCTGCTTCTACCTGCAACATGCATCTTGCAACCTCTTACCTGCTACTTGCAACCTTCTACCTGCTACCCGTTACCTGCAACCTGTTACCTGCAACCAGAAACCTTCAACCTGGATCCTGGACCCTGTTACATGCAACTTGCAACCTGTAACATGCTACCTGCTTCCTGCAACGTACAACGTGGACTTGGATCCTGATACTTGCAACCTTGAACCTATAACCTGCAACCTGGATCCTTGACCCTAGAACATGCTACCTGCAACCTGCCTCCCTCTACCTGCAACATGCATCTTGCAACCTCCTACCTGCTACTTTCAACCTTCTACCTGCTACCTGCAACATGCTACCTTCTACCCGCTACTTGCTACTTGCAACCAGAAACCTTCAACCTGGATCCTGGACCCTGTTACAAGCAACTTGTAACCTGTTACCTACTATGAGCTACCTACTACCGACTACTTGCAACTTGAAACCTGGAACCGGCTACCTCTAACCTACAACCTGCAACCTGCTTCCTGCAACTTGTAACCTGCAACCTGCTACATGTAACTTGCAACCTGCTACCTTCTGCTTGCAACCTTCTACCTGCTACCTGCTTCCCGCTACCTGCTACTTGCAACCTGTTACCTGAAACCAGAAAACTTCAACCTGGATCCTGGATCCTGGACCCTGTTACATGCAACTTGAAACCTGTTACATGCTACCTGCTTCCTGCAACCTGCAATCTACAACCTGGACTTGGAACCTGATACTTGCAACCTGCAACCTTGAATCTGTAACCTGCAAACTACAACTTGCTACCTGCAACATGGATCTTTGAACCCAGAACATGATACCTGCAACCTGCTCCCTTCTACCTGCAACCTACAACTTTAAGCCTGAACCCTGAATACTTGCCACCTTAACTCTAAACCCTGAACCCTGAATCCTGAACGATGAGCGTTGATGAATGGAACCCTAAAACCTGGAACGTTGATCCTTGATCCTGAATCCCTGAAACCTGGAACGTTGATCCTTGATCCTGAAACTTGGAACTTGGAACCTTGATCCTATATCCTGGAACCTGGACCGTAGAACTCGGAGCTTGACGTAGGGAGCCCGAACTCTTGGACCTTGGACCCTAAACCCAAAACCATATACATGGAACCTGAAACCAAGAACCTGGAACCTACAACTTGGAACAGTGACCCTTGAACTTGATATTTGCAACCTACAACCTGCAATGAGCTACCTGCTACCTGCAACTTGAAACCTGGAACCCGGAAGTTGCTACTTGAAACCTACAACCTGCTACCTTCAACCTGTAACTTGCAACTAGCTACCTTCAACCTGTAGCCTGCAACCTGCTACCTGGTACCTGCTACCTACTACCTGCAACCTGCGACCTGCTACCTACTACCTGGAACCTGCAACCTTCTACCTGGAACCTGCAACCTTTAACCTGGAACCTGCTACCTGCAACCTACAACCTGCAACCTGCTACCCTAAACCTGCAACCTGTAACCTAGAACCTGCTACCTGCAACCTGCTACCTGGAACATGCAACCTGTAACCTGGAACCTCCTACCTGCTACCTGCAACCTACTACCTGCTACCTGAAACCTGCAACCTGCTATCTGGTACCTGTTACCTACTACCTGCAACCTGCGACCTGCTACCTGCAACCTGCTACCTGCAACCTGCAACCTTCTACCTGGAACATGCAACCTGTAACCTGGAACCTGCTACCTGCAACCTACAATCTGCAGCCTGCTACCTGCTACCTGCAACCTACTACCTGCTACCTGCAACCTGCAACCTGGAACCTGGAACCTGTAACCTGGAACCAACTACCTGCTACCTGCTACCTCCTACCTACAACCTGGTACCTGCAACCTGTAACCTGTAACCTGAAACCTGCTACTTGCAACCTCCTACCTAAAACTTGCTACCTGCAACCTGTAACCTGGAACCGACTACTTGCAACCTACAACCTGTAACCTACATCCTGCTACCTGCAACCTGCTACATGCTACTTGCTATCTGTAACCTATAACCTGCTACCTGGAACCTACAACCTGTAACCATGAACCTGCTACCTGCAACCGAAAATCGTCAACCTGGATCCTAGAATCTAGAACTTGCAGCTTGCAGCCTCATACCTGCTACCTGCTTCCTGCAACCTGCAACCTACTACTTGGACTCTGGAACCTGATACTTACAACTTGGAACCTTGAACTTGGAACCTTCTACCTGCAACCTCCAACCTCCATCCTCCAACCTTCTAACTTCTACCTTCTACCTTCTATCTGCAACCTGGATCCCTTACCCTGGAACCTGATACCTGCAACATGCATCCTGTTCCCTTCTACCTGCAACCTACAACTTGGACTTGGATCCTGACACTTACAACCTTGAACCTGCAACCTGCAACCTGCAACCTACAACCTCCTACCTGCAACCTGGATGCTTGATCCTAGAACATGCTACCTGTTACATGCTACTTGCAACCTGCCTGCTTCTACCTGCAACATGCATCTTGCAACCTCTTACCTGCTACTTGCAACCTTCTACCTGCTACCCGTTACCTGCAACCTGTTACCTGCAACCAGAAACCTTCAACCTGGATCCTGGACCCTGTTACATGCAACTTGCAACCTGTAACATGCTACCTGCTTCCTGCAACGTACAACGTGGACTTGGATCCTGATACTTGCAACCTTGAACCTATAACCTGCAACCTGGATCCTTGACCCTAGAACATGCTACCTGCAACCTGCCTCCCTCTACCTGCAACATGCATCTTGCAACCTCCTACCTGCTACTTTCAACCTTCTACCTGCTACCTGCAACATGCTACCTTCTACCCGCTACTTGCTACTTGCAACCAGAAACCTTCAACCTGGATCCTGGACCCTGTTACAAGCAACTTGTAACCTGTTACCTACTATGAGCTACCTACTACCGACTACTTGCAACTTGAAACCTGGAACCGGCTACCTCTAACCTACAACCTGCAACCTGCTTCCTGCAACTTGTAACCTGCAACCTGCTACATGTAACTTGCAACCTGCTACCTTCTGCTTGCAACCTTCTACCTGCTACCTGCTTCCCGCTACCTGCTACTTGCAACCTGTTACCTGAAACCAGAAAACTTCAACCTGGATCCTGGATCCTGGACCCTGTTACATGCAACTTGAAACCTGTTACATGCTACCTGCTTCCTGCAACCTGCAATCTACAACCTGGACTTGGAACCTGATACTTGCAACCTGCAACCTTGAATCTGTAACCTGCAAACTACAACTTGCTACCTGCAACATGGATCTTTGAACCCAGAACATGATACCTGCAACCTGCTCCCTTCTACCTGCAACCTACAACTTTAAGCCTGAACCCTGAATACTTGCCACCTTAACTCTAAACCCTGAACCCTGAATCCTGAACGATGAGCGTTGATGAATGGAACCCTAAAACCTGGAACGTTGATCCTTGATCCTGAATCCCTGAAACCTGGAACGTTGATCCTTGATCCTGAAACTTGGAACTTGGAACCTTGATCCTATATCCTGGAACCTGGACCGTAGAACTCGGAGCTTGACGTAGGGAGCCCGAACTCTTGGACCTTGGACCCTAAACCCAAAACCATATACATGGAACCTGAAACCAAGAACCTGGAACCTACAACTTGGAACAGTGACCCTTGAACTTGATATTTGCAACCTACAACCTGCAATGAGCTACCTGCTACCTGCAACTTGAAACCTGGAACCCGGAAGTTGCTACTTGAAACCTACAACCTGCTACCTTCAACCTGTAACTTGCAACTAGCTACCTTCAACCTGTAGCCTGCAACCTGCTACCTGGTACCTGCTACCTACTACCTGCAACCTGCGACCTGCTACCTACTACCTGGAACCTGCAACCTTCTACCTGGAACCTGCAACCTTTAACCTGGAACCTGCTACCTGCAACCTACAACCTGCAACCTGCTACCCTAAACCTGCAACCTGTAACCTAGAACCTGCTACCTGCAACCTGCTACCTGGAACATGCAACCTGTAACCTGGAACCTCCTACCTGCTACCTGCAACCTACTACCTGCTACCTGAAACCTGCAACCTGCTATCTGGTACCTGTTACCTACTACCTGCAACCTGCGACCTGCTACCTGCAACCTGCTACCTGCAACCTGCAACCTTCTACCTGGAACATGCAACCTGTAACCTGGAACCTGCTACCTGCAACCTACAATCTGCAGCCTGCTACCTGCTACCTGCAACCTACTACCTGCTACCTGCAACCTGCAACCTGGAACCTGGAACCTGTAACCTGGAACCAACTACCTGCTACCTGCTACCTCCTACCTACAACCTGGTACCTGCAACCTGTAACCTGTAACCTGAAACCTGCTACTTGCAACCTCCTACCTAAAACTTGCTACCTGCAACCTGTAACCTGGAACCGGCTACTTGCAACCTACAACCTGTAACCTGCTACCTGCAACCTGTAACCTGTAACTTGCTACCTGCAACCTACAACCTACAACTTGCTACCTGCATCCTGTAACCTGAAACCTTGTACCTGCAACCTGCTACCTGCCCTGTAACCTGGAATTTGCTACCTGCAACCTACAACCTGCAACCTGCTACCTTCAACCTGTAACCTACAACCTGCTACCTGCAACCTGTAACATGAAACGTGCTACCTGCTACCTGCTGCTTGCAACCTCCAACCTGCTACCTGGAACCTGCAACCTGCAACCTGTAACCTGGAACCTACTACCTGCAACTTAAAACCTTCAACCTCGATCCTAGACCCTAGAATTTGCAGCTTGCAACCTCACACCTGCTACTTGCTTCCTGCAACCTGCAACCAACTACTTGGACTCTGAAACTTGATGCCTGCAACTTGGAACCTTCTACCTGCTACCTGCGACCTCCAACCTCCATCCTCCAACCTGCTAACTTCTACCTTCTACCTTCTACCTTCAACCTGGATCCTTGACCCTGGAACCTGATACCTACAACCTGCATCCTTTTCCCTTCTACCTGTAACCTGCAACCGTTAAACATGAAACTGATACCTTCCACCTTAACTCTAAACCCTAAATCCTGAAATATGAACTGTGGTTCATGGAACCCTGACCCTGGACCCTTGAACATGAAATCTAGAACGTGGAACCCTGACCCTATATCCTGGACCCAGGAACTTGAGGCTTGAAGTGCAAAGCCTGAAGTCCAGGTCCTTGGCCCTATATCCTGGAACCTAGACCCTGGAACGTGCTACCTTGAACCTGATACTTGCCACGTTAACTCTAAACCCTGATCCCTGAATCCTGAACGATGAGCGCTGATGAATGGAACCCTGAAACCTGGAACGTTGATCTTGGATCCTGAATCCCTGAAACTTGGAACTTAGAACCTTGATCCTATATCCTGGAACCTGGACCCTAGAACTCGAAGCTTGACGTAGAGAGCCCGAACTCCTGCACCTTGGACGTTAAACCCAAAACCATATACATGGAACCTGAAACATATAACCTAAAACCTACAACTTGGAACATTGACCCTTGAACTTGATACTTGAAACCTACAAACTGCTATGAGCGACCTACTCCCTGCTACCTGCAACTTTAAACCTGGAACCTGGAACCTGAACCTGGAACTTGTTACTTGCAACCTACAACCTTCAACCTGCTACCTTCAACCTGTAACCTGCAACTTGTAACCTGCAACCTGCTACCTGCAACTTGCTACCTGGAATATGCAACCTGCAACGTGTAACCTGGAACATGCAACCTACAACCTTCAACCTGCTACCTGCAACCTACTACCTGTTACCTGCTACCTGGAACCAGCAACCTGTAACCTAAAACTTGCTACCTGCAACCTACAACCTACAACCTGCTACCTGCAACCTGAAACCTGCTACCTGCAACCTGTAACCTGGAACCTGCTACCTGCAAATTACAACCTGCAACCTGGAACCTGGAACCTGTTACCTGCAACCTGCTACCTGGAACCTGCTTCCTGAAACCTGCAACCTGCAACCTACTACCTGTTACCTACTACCTGCTACCTGGAACCTGCAACCTATAACCTGGAACCTGCTACCTGCAACCTACAACCTGCTACCTTCAACCTGAAACCTACAACCTGCTACCTGCAACCTGCTACCTGCAACCTCCAACCTTCTACCTGGAACCTGCAACCTGTAAACTGGAACCTACTACCTTCACCTGAAAACCTTCAACCTGGATCCTAGACCCTAGAATTTGCAGCTTGCAACCTCATTCCTGCTACCTGCTTCGTGCAACCTGCTACCCGCAACCTGCTACCCGCAACCTGCTACCTGGAATCTGCAACCTGCAACGTGTAACCTGGAACCTGCAACCTACAACCTTCAACCTGCTACCTGCAACCTACTACCTGTTACCTACTACCTGCTACCTGGAACCAGCAACCTGTAACCTAAAACTTGCTACCTGCAACCTACAACCTACAACCTGCTACCTGCAACTTGAAACCTGCTACCTTCTACCTGCAACCGATAACCTGGAACCTGCTACCAGCAAATTACAACCTGCAACCTGGAACCTGCCACCTGGAACCTGCAACCTGCAACTTGCTACCTGCAACCTACTACCTGTTACCCACTACCTCCTACCTGCTACCTGGAACCTGGAACCTACAACCTGCAACCTGCTACCTTCAACCTGAAACCTACAACCTGCTACCTGCAACCTGCTACCTGCAACCTCCAACCTTCTACCTGGAACCTGGAACTTGTAACCTGGAACCTACTACCTACACCTGAAAACCTTCAACCTGGATCCTAGACCCTAGAATTTGCAGCTTGCAACCTCGTACCTGCTACCTGCTTCGTGCAACCTGCAACCTGCTAACTTCTACCTTCTAGCTTGAACATGGAGCGTTCTACCTCCTACCTGCAACCTCCACCCTCCATCCTCCAACCTGCTAACTTCTACCTTCTAGCTTCTACCTGCAACCTGGATCCTTGACCCTGGAACCTGATACCTGCAACCTGCATCCAGTTCCCTTCTACCTGTAACCTGCAACCTTTAAACATGAACCTGATACCTTCCACCTTAACTCTAAACCCTAAATCCTGAAATATGAACCATGGTGCCTGGAAACCTGACCCTGGACCCTTGAACATGAAACCTAGAACTTGGAACCCTGGCCCTACATCCTGGAACCTAGACCTTGGAACGTGCTACCTTGAACCTGATACTTGCCACCTTAACTCAAAACCCTGAACCCTGAATCCTGAACGATGAGCGCTGATGAATGGAACCCTGAAACATGGAATGTTGATCCTGGATCCGGAATCACTGAAACTTGGAACTTGGAACCTTGATCCTATATCCTGGAACCTGGACCATAGAACTCGGTGCTTGACGTAGAGAGCCTGAACTCATGGACCTTGGACCATAAACTCAAACCCATATACGTGGAACCTGAAAACAAGAACCTGAAACCTACAACTTGAAACATTGACCCTTGAACTTGATACTTGCAACCTACAACCTGCAATGAGCTACCTACTACCTGCTACCTGCAACTTGAAACCTGGAACCTGCAACTTGCTACTTGCAACCTACAACCTGCAACCTGCTACCTTCAACCTGTAACCTGCAACCTGCTACCTGCAACCTGTAACCTGCAAGCTGCAAGCTGCAACCTGCTACCTGGAACATGGAATCTGCAACTTGTAACTTGGAACCTGCTACCTGCAACCTGCTACCTGCAACCTACTACCTGCTACCCGCAACCTGCAACCTGCTACCTGGAACTTGCAACCTGTATCCTAGAACCTGCTACCTGCAACCTACAACTTACAACCTACAACCTACAACCTGCTACCTGCAACCTGTAACCTGAAACCTGCTACCTGAGACCTGCTACCTGGAACCTGCTACCTGGAACCTGTAACCTGGAACCTGCTACCTGCAACCTCCAACCTTCAACCTGTAACCTATAACCTGCTACCTGCAACCTGTAACATGAATCCTTCTACCTCCTACCTGCTACCTGCTACCTGTAACCTGGAACCTGCTACCTGCAACCGAAAACCGTCAACCTGGATCCTAGACCCTAGAACTTGCAGCTTGTAACCTCATACCTGCTACCTGCTTCCTACAGCCTGCAACCTGCTACTTGGACTCTGGAACCTGATACCTGCAACTTGGAACCTTGAACATGGAGCCTTCTACCTCCTACCTGCAACCTGCAACCTCCATCCTCCAACCTGCTAACTCTACCTTGTACCTTCTACCTGCAACCTGGATCCTTGACCCTGCAACCTGATACCTGCATCCAATTCCCTTCTACCTATAACCTGCAACCTTTAAACATGAACCTGATACCTTCCACCTTAACTCTAAACCCTAAATCCTGAAATATGAACCGTGGTTCCTGGAACCCTGACCTTGGACCCTTGAACATGAAACCTAGAACTTGGAACCCTGGCCCTACATCCTGGAACCTGGACCCAGGAACTCGAGGCTTGAAGTGCAAAGCCTGAAGTCCTGGTCCTTGGACCCTAAACCCCAAACCATGCACATGGAACCTAGAATTAAGAACCTGCAACCTGCAACGTGAAACCTTGACCCTGGAACCTGCTTCTTGCAACCTGCTACGTGAAGCTTGCAACCTGCAACTTGCTACCTGGAACCTGCTACGTGCTACCTGCAACTTGAAACTTTGAACCTTGAACTTGATACTTGCAACCTTAACTTTAAAACCCTGAACCTTGGATCTTGGATGATGAACCATGGTGACTGGAACCCTGAAACCTGGAACTTGGATCCTGAAACCCTGATCCAGCATCCTAGACCCTGGAACCTAAAACCTGGAATTTGGAACCTTGACCCTATATCCTTGAACCTCGACCAGGGAACTCGGAGCCTGAAACGCACAACCCGAACACTTGGACCTTGGATCTTAAACCCAAAACAAAGTACATGGAATCTGGAACCTGCAACTTGCTACATGCTACCTGCAACTTGAAACCTGGAACCTGGAACCTGCTACTTGCAACTTGCAACCTGCTATCTGCCACTTGCAACATTCTACATGTTACCTGCTACCCGCTACATGCAACTTGATACCTGCTACTGGAAGCCGATACCTGCAACCTGCTATTTCCTACTTGCAACCTGAAACCTGCAACTTACAACCTGCTACTTGCGACTTGCAACCTGCAACCTGCTACTTGCAACCTTCTACCTACTACTTACTACATGCAACCTGTTACGTGCAACCAGAAATCTTCAACCTGGATCCTGGACCCTGTTACATGCAACTTTCAACCTGTAACATGTTACCTGCTTCATGCAACCTACAACCTGGACTTGGATCCTGATACTTGCAACCTTGAACCTGCAACCTGCAACCTACAACCTCCTACCTGCAACCTGGATCCTTGACCCTAGAACATGCTACCTGCAACCTGCCTCCTTCTACCTGCAACCTACAACCTGCAACATGCATCTTGCAACCTGCTACCTGCAGCCTACAACCTGCAACCTGCTACCTTAAACCTGTAACCTACATCCTGCTACCTGCAACCTGTAACCTACATCCTTCTACCTGCTACCTGCGACCTCCAACCTCCATCCTCCAACCTGCTAACTTCTACCTTCTACCTTCTACCTTCAACCTGGATCCTTGACCCTGGAACCTGATACCTACAACCTGCATCCTTTTCCCTTCTACTTGTAACCTGCAACCGTTAAACATGAAACTGATACATTCCACCTTAACTCTAAACCCTAAATCCTGAAATATGAACCGTGGTGCATGGAACCCTGACCCTGGACCCTTGAACATAAAACCTAGAACGTGGAACCCTGGCCCTGTATCCTGGACCCAGGAACTTGAGGCTTGAAGTGCAAAGCCAGAAGTCCTGGTCCTTGGCCCTATATCCTGAAACCTAGACCTTGGAATGTGCTACCTTGAACCTGATATTTGCCACCTTAACTCTAAACCCTGAACCCTGAATCCAGAACGATGAGCATTGATGAATGAAACCCGGAAAGCTGGAACGTTGATCCTGGGTCCTGATTCCCTTAAACTTGGAACTTGGAACCTTGATCCTATATTCTGGAACCTGGACCCTAGAACTCAGAGCTTGACGTAGAGATCCCGAACTTCTGGACCTTGGACCCTAAACACAAAACCATATACATGGAACCTGAAACCTGTTACCTGCTACCTGCTACCTGCACCCTGTAACCAGCAACCTGGAACCTGCTACCTGCAACCTGCTTCGTACAACCTGTAACCTGCAACCTGCTACCTGCTACTTGTAACCTGGAACCTGCTACGTGCAACCTACAACCTACAACCTACGACCTGCAACCTGTAACCTGAAACCTGCTACCTGCAAGCTACTACCTGCTACCTTCAACCATTAACCTACAAACTGCTACCTGCAACCTGCAACCTGCTACCTGCTACCTGCAACCTGCAACCTGCTACCTGTTACCTGCTACCTGCTACCTGGAACCTGAAACCTGCTACCTGTAACCTGCTACCTGCAACCTGCACCGTGCGACCTGCAACCTACTATCTGCAACCTGCAACTTGTAACCTGCAACCTGCTACCTGCAACCGAAAAGCTTCAACCTGGATCATAGACCCTAGAACTTGCGACTTGCAACCTCATACCTGCTACCTGCTTCCTGCAACCTGCAACATACTACTTGGATTCTGAAACCTGATACCTACAACTTGGAACCTTGAACTTGGAACCTTCTACCTGCTACCTGCAACCTTCAACCTCCATCCTGCAACCTGCTAACTTCTACCTTCTGCCTTTTACCTTCAACCTGGATCCTTGACCCTAGAACCTGATACCTGCAACCTGCATCCTGTTCCCTTCAACCTGTAACCTGCAACCTTTAAACATGAAACTGATACCTTCCACCTTAACTATAAACCCTAAATCCTGAAATATGAACCGTGGTGCATATAACCCTGATCCTAGACCCTTGAACATGAAACCTAGAACATGGAACCCTGGCCCTATATCCTGGACCCAGGAACTTGAGGCTTGAAGTGCAAAGCCTGAAGTCTAGGTCCTTGGCCCTATATCCTGGAACCTAGACCCTGGAACGTGCTACCTTGAACCTGATACTTGCCACCTTAACTCTAAACCCTGATCCCTGAATCCTGAACGATGAGCGCTGATGAATGGAACCCTGAAACCTGAAACGTTGATCCTGGATCCTGAATCCCTGAAACTTGGAACTTAGAACCTTGATCCTATATCCTGGAACCTGGACCCTGGAACTCGGAGCTTGACGTAGAGAGCCCGAACTCCTGCACCTTGGACGTTAAACCCAAAACCATATACATAGAACATGAAACATATAACCTAAAGCCTACAACTTGGAACATTGACCCTTGAACTTGATACTTGAAACCTACAAACTGCTATGAGCTACCTACTCCCTGCTACCTGCAACTTTAAACCTGGAACCTGGAACCTGAACCTGGAACTTGTTACTTGCAACCTTCAACCTTCAATCTGCTACCTTCAACTTGTAACCTGCAACCTCCTACCTGCAACTTGTAACATGCAACCTGCTACCTGCAACCGGCTACCTGCAACCTGCTACCTGGAATCTGCAACCTGCAACATGTAACTTGGAACCTGCAACCTACAACCTTCAACCTGCAACCTACTACCTGTTACCTGGAACGAGTAACCTGTAACCTAAAACTTGCTACCTGCAACCTATAACCTACAACCTGCTACCTGCAACCTGGAACCTGGAACCTGGAACCCGGAACCTGCTACCTGCAAATTACAACCTGGAACCTGGAACCTGGAACGTGGAACCTACTACCTGGAACCTGTTACCTGCAATTTGCTACCTTGAACCTGCTACCTGCAACCTACAACCTTCTACCTGCAACCTACAACCTTCTACCTGCTACCTACAACCTACTACCTGTTACCTGCTACCTGCTACCAGGAACCTGCAACCTATAACCTGGAACCTGCTACCTGCAACCTACAACCTGCAACCTGCTACCTTCAACCTGAAACCTACAACCTGCTACCTGCAACCTCCAACCTTCTACTTGGAACCTGCAACCTGTAACCTGGAACCTACTACCTGCACCTGAAAACCTTCAACCTGGATCCTAGACCCTAGACTTTGCAGCTTGCAACATCATACCTGCTACCTGCTTCGTGCAACCTGCAACCTACTACTTGGACTCTGAAACCTGATACCTGCAACTTGGAACCTTTAACATGGAGCGTTCTACCTCCTACCTGCAACCTCCACCCTCCATCCTCCAACCTGCTAACTTCTACCTTCTACCTTCTACCTGCAACCTGGATCCTTGACCTTGGAACCTGATACCTGCAACCTGCATCCAGTTCCCTTCTACCTGTAACCTGCAACCTTTAAACATGAACCTGATACCTTCCACTTTAACTCTAAACCCTAAATCTTGAAATATGAACCGTGGTGCTTGGAACCCTGATCCTGGACCCTTGAACATGAAACCTAGAACGTGGAACCCCTGCCCTATATCCTGGACCCAGGAACTTGAGGCTTGAAGTGCAAAGCTAGAAGTCCTGGTCCTTGGCCCTAAATCCTGGAACCTAGACCTTGGAATGTGCTACCTTAAACCTGATATTTGCCACCTTAACTCTAAACCCTGAACCCTGAATCCTGAACGATGAGCGTTGATGAATGAAACCTTGAAAGCTAGAACGTTGATCCTGGATCCTGAATCCCTGAAACTTGGAACTTGGAACCTTGATCCTATATTCTGGAATCTGGACCCTAGAACTCAGAGCTTGACATAGAGAGCCCGAACTCCTGAATCTTGGACCCTAAACCAAAAACCATATACATGGAACCTGCAACCTATTACCTGCTACCTGCTACCTGGAACCTGTAACCAGCAACCTGGAACCTGCTACCTGCAACCTGCTACCAACAACCTGTAACTTGCAACCTGCTACTTGCAACCTGCAACTTGTAACCTGGAACCTGCTACGTGCAACCTACAACCTACAACCTACAACCTACTACCTGCAACCTGTAACCTGAAACCTGCTACCTGCAAGCTGCTACCTGCTACATGGAACCTGCTACCTTCAACCATTAACCTACAACCTGCTATCTGCAACCCGTAACATGAAATCTGCTACCTGCAACCTGCTACCTGCAATCTGCAATCTGCAACCTGCAACCTGCTACCTGCAACCTGCTACCTGCTACCTGTTACCTACTACCAGCTACGTGGAACCTGCAACCTGCTACCTATAACCTGCTACCTGTAACCTGCTACCTGCAACCTGCACCGTGCTACCTGCAACCTGCAACCTGTAACCTGGAACCTCCTACGTGCAACCTACAACCTACAACCTACTACCTGAAACCTGCTACCTGCAACCTGCAACCTATAACCTGCAACCTGCTACCTGACACCTACAACCTGCAATCTGCTACCTTAAACCATTAACCTACAAGCTGCTACCTGCAACCTGTAAGATGAAACCTGCTATCTGCAACATGCTATTTCCTACCTGCTACCTGCAACCTGCTACTTGCAACCTGTAACCTGCTACTTGGAACCTGTAACTTGGAATCTGCTACCTGGAACCAAAAACCGTCATCCTGTTCCCTTCTACCTGAAACCTGCAACCTTTAAACATGAAACTGATACCTTCCACCTTAACTCTAAACCTTAAATCCTGAAATATGAACCGTGGTGCATGGAACCCTGGCCCTATATCTTGGACCCAGGAACTTGAGGCTTGAAGTGCAAAGCCTGAAGTCCTGGTCCTTGGCTCAATATCCTGGAACCTAGACCCTGGAACGTGCTACCCATAACCTGATACTTGCCACCTTAACTCTAAACCCTGAACCCTGAATCCTGAACGATGAGCGCTGATGAATGGAACCCCGAAACCTAGAACGTTGATACTGAATCCTGAATCCCTGAAACTTGGAACTTGGAACTTGGAACCTTGATCCTATATCGTGGAACCTGGACCTTAGAACTCGGAGCTTGACGTAGAGAGCCCAAACTCCTGGACCCTGGACCCTAAACCCAAAACCATATACATGGAACCTGAAACATAGAACCTGAAACCTACAACTAGGAACATTGACCCTTGAACTTGATACTTGCAACCTACAACCTGCAATGAGCTACCTACTACCTGCTACCTGCAACTTTAAACCTGGAACCTGAACTTGGAACTTTCTACTTGCAACCTACAACCTGCAACCTGCTACCTTCAACCTCTAACCTGCAACCTGCTACCTGGAACCTGTAACCTGCAACCTGGTACATGCTACTTGGCACCTGAACCCTGCTACCTGGAACATGCAACTTGTAACCTGGAACCTGCTACCTGGAACCTACAACCTACAACCTGCTACTTGCTACCTGCAACTTGCTACCTGGACCCTGCAACTTGTAACCTGCTACCTGGAGCCTGCAACTGGAACCTGCTACTTGCAACCTATTACCTGCTACCTGCAACCTCCTACCTGGAACTTGCTACCTGCAACTTACAACCTACAACCTGCTACCTGCAACCTGTAACCTGAAACCTTCTACTTGCAACCTGCTACCTGCAACCTGCTACCTGCTACGTGCTACCTACAACCTGCAATTTGCAACTTTAAACCTTGAACTTGATACTTGCAAGCTTAACTCTAAAGCCCTGAACCTTGGATCTTGGATGATGAACCATGGTGACTGGAACCCTGAAACATGGAACCAGGATCGTAAAACCCTGATCTAGAATCCTAGACCCTGGAACCTAAAACCTAGAATTTGAAACCTTGACCCTACATCCTGGAACCTAGACCCTGGAACGTGCTACCTTGAACCTGGTACTTGCCACCTTAACTCTAAACCTTGAACCCTGAATCCTGAACGATGAGCGCTGATGAATGGAATCCTGAAACCTGGAACGTTGATCCTGGATGCTGAATACCTGAAACTTGGAACTTGGAACCTTGATCCTATATCCTGGAACCTGGACCCTAGAACGCGCAGCTTGACGTAGAGAGCCCGAACTCATGGACCGTGGACCCTAAACCCAAAACCATATACATGGAACCTGAAACCTACAACTTGGAACATTGACCCTTGAACTTGATACTTGCAACCTACAACCTGCAATGAGCTACCTACTACCTGCTACCTGCAACTTGAAACCTGGAACCTGGAACCTGAACCTGGAACTTGCTACCTGCAACCTACAACCTGCCACCTGCTACCTTCAACCTGTAACCTGCAACCTGTAAACTGCAACCTGCTACCTGGAACCTGCTACCTGCTACCTGGAACCTGCTACCTGTAACCTACAACCTGTAACTTGGAACCTGCTACCTGCAACCTACAACCTTCAACCTGCTACCTGCAACCTACTACCTGCTACCTGCTACCTGCTACCTGGAACTTGTAACCTGGAACCTGCTACCTCCAACCTACCATGTACAACCTGCAACCTGCAACCAGAAACCTGCTACCTGCAACCTGCTTCCTACAACCTGCAACCTGTAACCTGGAACCTGCTACCTGCAACCTACAACCTGGAACCTGCTACCTTCAACCTGTAACCTACAACCTGCTACCTGCAACCTGCTACTTGCTACATGCAACCTCCAACCTGCTACCTGGAACCTGGAACCTGTAACCTGGAACCTGCTACCTGCAACCGAAAACCGTCAACCTGGATCCTAGACCCTAGAACTTGCAGCTTGCAACCTCATACCTGCTAACTGCTTCCTGCAACCTGCAACCTGCTACTTGGACTCTGGAACCTGATACCTGCAACTTAGAACCTTGAACATGGAGCCTTCTACCTCCTACCTGCAACCTGCAACCTCCATCCTCCAACCTGCTAACTTCTACCTTGTACTTTCTACCTGCAACCTGATACCTACAACCTGCATCCAGTTCCCTTCTACCTATAACCTGCAACCTTTAAACAGGAACCTGATACCTTCCACCTTAACTCTAAACCCTAAATCCTGAAATATGAACCGTGGTGCCTGGAACCCTGACCTTGGACCCTTGAACATGAAACCTAGAACTTGGAACCCTGGCCCTACATCCTGGAACCTGGACCTAGGAACTTGAGGCTTGAAGTGCAAAGCCTGAAGTCCTGGTCCTTGGACCCTAAACCCCAAACCATGCACATGGAACCTAGAACTAAGAACCTGCAACCTGCTACCTACAACTTGAAACCTGCAATCTGCAACCTGCTACCTGCTACCTGCAACTAGCTACCTGCTTCCTGCAACCTGTAACCTACAACCTGCTACCTGCAACCGGTAACCTGGAACTTGCTACCTGCAACCTACAACCTACAACCTGCTTCCTGGAACCTGTAACCTGGAACCTGCTACCTGCAACCTATAACCTGCTACCTGCAACCTGTAACCTGCAACCTACTACCTGCAACCGACAACCTGGAACCCATATACCTTCAACCTGTAACCTACATCCTGCTACCTGCAGCCTGCTACATGCTACTTGCTGTCTGCAACCTGTAACCTGCTACCTGGAACCTACAACCTGGAACCTGGAACCTGCTACCTACAACCGAAAATCGTCAACCTAGATCCTAGACCCTAGAACTTGCACCTTGCAGCCTCATACCTTCTACCAGCTTCCTGCAACCTGCAACCCACTACTTGGACTTTGGAACCTGATACCTGCAACTTGGAACGTTCTACCTGCTACCTACAACCTCCAACCTCCATCCTCCAACCTTCTAACTTCTACCTTCTACCTTCTATCTTCAACCTGGATCCCTTACCCTGGAACCTGATACCTGCAACCTGCATCATGTTCCCTTCTACCTGCAACGTACAACCTGGACTTGGATCCTGACACTTGCAACCTTGAACCTGCAACTTACAACCTCCTACCTGCAACATGGATCCTTGACCCTAGAACATGCTACCTGTTACATGCTACATGCAACTTGCCTCCTTCTACTTGCAACATGCATCTTGCAACCTGCTACCTGCTACTTGCAACCTTCTACCTTCTACCTACAACCTGCTACCTGCTACCCGCTACCTGCAACCTGTTACCTGCAACCAGAAACCTTCAACCTGGATCCTGTTACATGCAACTTGCAACCTGTAACATGCTACCTGCTTCCTGCAACCTACAACCTAGACTTGGATCCTAATTCTTGCAACCCTGAGCCTGCAACCTGCAACCTAAAACCTCCTACCTGCAACCTGGATCCTAGACCCTAGAACTTGCAGCTTGCAACCTCATACCTGCTACCTGCAACCTACTACTTGGACTATGAAACCTGAAACCTGCAACTTGGAACCTTCTACCTGCTACCTCCAACCTCCAACCTCCAACCTCCATCCTCCAACCTGCTAACTCCTACCTTCTACTTGCAACTTGGATCCTTGACCCTGGAATTGCTACCTGCAACCTACAACCTCCAACCTGCTACCTGCAACTTGCTACCTGGAACTTGCAACTTGTAACCTGCTACCTGCAACCTGCTACCTGGAACCTGTAACCTGTAACTTGCTACCTGCAACCTACAACCTGGAACCTGCTACCTGCAACCTATTACCTGCTACCTGCAACCTCCTACCTGGAACCTGCTACCTGCAACTTATAACCTACAACCTGCTACCTGCAACCTGTAACTTGCAACCTGCTACTTGCAACTTACAACCTACAACCTGCTACTTGCAACCTGTAACTTGAAACCTGCTACTTGCAACCTGCTACCTGCAACCTGTAACTTGCAACCTGCTACCTGCAACCTGTAACTTGCAACCCGCAACCTGCTACCTGCTACCTGCTACCTGCAACTTGTAACCTGCTACCTATTATCTGCAACCTGCTACCTGCTACCTGGAACCTGCAACCTGTAACCTGTAACCTGTAACCCATCTACCTGCAACCCACAACCTGCAACCTGCTACTTGGAACCTGCTACCTGGAACCTGCTACCTGCAACTTACAACCTACAACCTGCTACTTGCAACCTGTAACCTGAAACCTGCTACTTGCAACCTACTACCTGCAACCTGTAACCTGGAACCCGCTACCTGTAACCTACAACCTGCAACTTGCTACCTTAAACCTGTACCCTACATCCTGCTACCTGCAACCTGTAACATGAAACCTGCTACCTACTTCTTGCTACCTGCTAGCTGCTACCTACAACCTCCAACCTGCTACCCGGAACCTACAACCTGTAACCTGCAGCCGAAAACCTTCAACCTGGATCATAGACCCTAGAATTTGCAGCCTGTAACCTGTAACCTGGAACCTGCTTCCTGCTTCCTGCAGCCTGCAACCCACTACTTGGACTGTGAAACCTGATACCTACAACTTGGAACCTTGAACTTGGAACCTTCTACCTGCTACCTGCAACCTGCAACCTCCATCCTCCAACCTGCTAACTTTTACCTTCAACCTGGATCCTTGACCCTAGAACCTGATACCTGCATCCTGCATCCTATTCCCTTCTACCTGTAACCTGCAACCTTTGAACATGAAACTGATACCTTCCACCTTAACTCTAAACCCTAAATCCTGAAATATGAACCATGGTGCATGGAATCCTGACCCTGGACCCTTGAACATGAAACCTACAATCTGGAACCTGCTACCTGCAACCCACAACCTGCAACCTGCTACCTTCAACCATTAACCTACAACCTGCTACCTGCAACCTGTAACATGAAATCTGCTACCTGCAACCTGCTACTTGCTACTTGCTACCTGCAACCTGGAACCTGAAACCCGCTACCTGCAACCTACAACCTGCAACCTGCTACCTATAACCTCCTACCTGCAACTTGTAACATGAAAGCTGCTACCTGCTTCTTGCTACCTGCTACCTGCAACCTGCTAGCTGCTACCTACAACCTCCAACCTGCTACCCGGAACCTACAACCTGTAACCTGTAACCTGGAACCTGCTACCTGCAACCGAAATCCTTCAACCTGGATCATAGACCCTAGAACTTGCAGCTTGCAACCTAATACCTACTACCTACTTCCTGCAATCACGACTTGGACTCTGAAACCTGATACCTACAACTTGGAACCTTGAACTTCGAACCTTCTACGTGCTACCTGCAACCTCCAACCTCCATCCTCCAACCTCCTACCTACAACCTGTTACCTGCTACTTGCTACCTGGAACCTGTAACCTACAACCTGGAACCTGCTACCTTCAGCCTGCTACCTACAACCTGTAACCTGCTACCTGCAACCTTCTACCTCCGAGCTGCAACTTGCAACCTGCAACTTGTAACCTGGAACATGCTACGTGCAACCTACAACCTACAACTTGCTACCTGCAATCTGGAACCAGCTACCTGCAACCCATAACCTGCAACCTGCTACCTTCAACCATTAACCTACAACCTGCTACCTTCAACCTGTAACATGAAATACGCTACATGCAACCTGCTACTTGCTACCTGCTACCTGCTACCTGCAACCTGCAACCTGCAACCTACCTACTACTTGCAACCTGCTACCTGCTACCTGCTACCTATTACCTGCAACCTGCAACCTCTAACCTGCAACCTGCAACTTGTAACCTGGAACGTCCTACGTGCAACCTGCTACCTGCTACCTGCTACCTGGAACCTGCAACCTACGACCTGTAACCTGCTACCTGCAACCTACACCTTGCTACTTGCAACCTGCTACCTGCAACCTGCAACCTACAACCTGCAACTTGTAACCTGGAACCTCGTACGTGCAACCTACAACCTACTACCTGAAACCTGCAACCTGTAACCTGGAACCTGCTACCTGCAACCTATAACCTGGAACCTGCTACTTGCAACCCACAACATGCAACCTGCTACCTTCAACCATTTACCTACAACCTGCTACCTGCAACCTGTAACATGAAATCTGCTACCTGCAACCTGCTACTTGCTACCTTCTACCTGCAACCTGTAACCTGGAACCCGCTACCTGCAACCTACAACCTGCAACCTGCTACCTTAAACAAGTAACCTACAACCTGCTACCTGCAACCTGTAAGATGAAACCTGCTACCTACTTCTTGCTACCTGCTACCTGCTACCTGTTAGCTGCTAGCTGGAACCTATAACCTGCAACCTGGAACCTGCTAGCTGCAACCTGCTACCTACAACTTGTAACCTGCAACGTGCTACCTGTAACCTGCAACTTGTAACCTGGAACCTGCTACGTGCAACCTACAACCTACAAACTACTACCTGCAACCTGTAACCTGAAACTTGCTACCTGCAAGCTGCTACCTGCTACCTGGAACCTGTTACCTGGAACCTAGAACCTGGAACCTGCTACCTGCAACCCACAACCTGCAACCTGCAACCTTCAACCATTAACCTAAAACCTGCTACCTGCAACCTGTAACATGAAATCTGCTACCTGCAACCTGCTACTTGCTACCTTCTACCTGCAACCTGTAACCTGGAACCCACTACCTGCAACCTACAACCTGCAACCTGCTACCTTAAACCAGTAACCTACAACCTGCTACCTGCAACCTGTAAGATGAAACCTGCTACCTACTTCTTGCTACCTGTTACCTGCTACCTGAAACCTGTAACCTGCAACCTGGAACCTGCTAGCTGCAACCTGCTACCTACAACTTGTAACCTGCAACGTGCTACCTGCAACCTGCAACTTGTAACCTGGAACCTGCTACGTGCAACCTACAACCTACAAACTACTACCTGCAACCTGTAACCTGAAACTTGCTACCTGCAAGCTGCTACCTGCTACCTGGAACCTAGAACCTGGAACCTGCTACCTGCAACCCACAACCTGCAACCTGCAACCTTCAACCATTAACCTAAAACCTGCTACCTGCAACCTGTAACATGAAATCTGCTACCTGCAACCTGCTACTTGCTACCTGCTACCTGTAACCTGCAACCTGCTACCTGCTACCTGCTACCTGCAACCTGCTACTTGCTACCTGCTACCTGTTACCTGCTATCTAGAAGCTGCAACCTGCTACCTGTAACCTACTACATGCTACCTGCAACCTGCCACCTGCTACCTGCAACCTGCAACCTGCAACCTCCTACGTGCAACCTACAACCTACAACCTACTACATGAAACCTGCAACCTGCAACCTGCAACCTGTAACCTGCTACCTGCAACCTACAACCTGCAATCTGCTACCTTCAACCATTAACCTACAACCTGCTACCTGCAACCTGTAACATGAAACCTGCTACCTGCAACCTGCTATTTCCTACGTGCTACCTGCTACCTGCAACCTGCTACCTGCTACTTGCAACCTGTAACCTGCTACCTGGAACCTGGAACCTGTAACCTGGAATCTGCTACCTAGAACCAAAAATCGTCATCCTCTTCCCTTCTACCTGAAACCTGCAACCTTTAAACATGAAACTGATACCTTCCACCTTAACTCTAAACCCTAAATCCTGAAATATGAACCGTGGTGCATGGAACCCTGACCCTGGACCCTTGAACATGAAACCTCGAACTTGGAACCCTGGCCCTATATCCTGGACCCAGGAACTTGAGGCTTGAAGTGCAAAGCCTGAAGTCCTGGTCCTGGGCTCAATATCCTGGAACCTAGACCCTGGAACGTCCTACCTATAACCTGATACTTGCCACCTTAACTCTAAACCCTGAACCTTGAGTCCTGAACGATGAGCGCTAATGAATGGAACCCTGAAACCTGGAACGTTGATACTGGATCTTGAATCCCTGCAACTTGGAACTTGGAACCTTGATCCTATATCGTGGAACCTGGACCTTAGAACTCGGAGCTTGACGTGGAGAGCCCAAACTCCTGGAACCTGGACCCTAAACCCAAAACCATATACATGGAACCTGAAACATAGAACCTGAAACCTACAACTAGGAACATTGACCCTTGAACTTGATACTTGCAACCTACAACCTACAACGAGCTACCTACTACCTACCTACCTGCAACTTTAAACCTAGAACCTGAACCTAGAACTTGCTACTTGCAACCTACAACCTGCAACCTGCTACCTTGAACCTCTAACATGCAACCTGCTACCTGCAACCTGTAACATGAAACCTACTACCTGCAACCTGCTACCTGCAACCTGCTAGCTGCTACCTACAACCTCCAACCCGCTACCCGGAACCTGCAACCTGTAACCTGTGACCTAGAACCTGCTACCTGCAGATGAAAACCTTCAACCTGGATCATAGACCCTAGAACTTGCAGCTTGCAAACTCATACCTGCTTCCTGCAACCTGCAACCAA
Organism: Canavalia gladiata; assembly: GCA_037954105.1. NCBI lineage: Eukaryota > Viridiplantae > Streptophyta > Magnoliopsida > Fabales > Fabaceae > Canavalia > Canavalia gladiata. The sequence goes on from CM075660.1 coordinate 65,276,872, forward strand.
CTACTTGGACTCTGAAACCTGATACCTGCAACTTGGAACCTTTAACTTGGAACCTTTAACTTGGAACCTTCTACCTGCTACCTGCAACCTCGAACCTCCATCCTCCAACTTGCTAACTTCTACCTTCTACCTTCTACCTTCAACCTGGATCCTTGACCCTGGAACTTGATACCTACCATCTGCATCCTGTTCTCTTCTTCCTGTAACCTACAACCGTTAAACATTGAACTAATACCTTCAACCTTAACTCTAAATCCTAAATCCTGAAATATGAACCGTGGTGCATGGAACCCTGACCCTAGACCCTTGAACATGAAACCTAGAACTTGGAACCCTGACCCTATATCCTAGACCCAGGAACTTGAGGCTTGAAGTTCAAAGCCTGAAGCCCTGGTCCTTGGCCCTATATCCTGGAACTTAGACCCTGGAACGTGCTACCTTGAACCTGATACTTGCCACCTTAACTCTAAACCCTGGACCCTGAATCCTGAACGATGGGCGTTGATGAATGGAACCCTGAAAGCTGGAACGTTGATCCTGGATCCTGAATCCCTGAAACTTGGAACTTTGAACCTTGATCCTATATTCTGGAACCTAGACCGTAGAACTCAGAGCTTGACGTAGAGAGCCCGAACTCCTAGACCTTGGACCCTAAACCCAAAACCATATACATGGAACCTGAAACCTAGAACTTGGAACATTGACCCTTGAACTTGATTCTTGCAACCTGCAACCTGCAATGAGCTACCTATTACCTCCTACCTGCAACTTGAAACCTGGACCGTGCTACTTGCAACCTGCTACCTTCAACCGGCTACCTGCAACCTGTTACCTGCTACCTGCTACCTGAAACCTATAACCTGCAACCTGCAACCTGCTACCTGCAACCTACTACCTATAACTTGTAACCTGCAACCTGCTACATCCTAGCTGCAACCTGCAACCTGCAACTTGTAACCTGCAACATGCTACGTGCAACCTACAACCTACAAGCTACAACCTGCAACCTGTAACCTGAAACCTGCTACCTGCAACATGTAACATGAAATATGCTACCTGCTACCTGCTACTTGTTACCTGCTACCTGCAACCTGCAACCTGCTACCTGCTACCTCCAACCTGCTACCTGCTACCTATTACCTGCTACCTGCTACCTATTACCTGCTACCTGCAACCTGCTACCTGTTACCTGCTACCTGTTACCTGCTACCTGCTACCTGGAACCTGGAACTTGCAACCTGCAACCTGCAACTTGTAACCTGGAACCTCCTACGTGCAACCTACTACCTGCAACCTGCTACCTGCTACCTGCTACAGGCTACCTGCACCTTGCAACCTGCTACCTGTAACCTGCTACCTGCAACCTGCACCTTGCTACCTGCAACTTGCTACCTGAAACCTGCTACCTGCAACCTACAACCTGTAACCTGCAACCAACAACCTGCAATCTGCTACCTTCAACCATTAAGCTACAACCTGGAACTTGCTAGCTGCAACCCCCAACCTGCAACCTGCTACCTTCAACCATTAACCTACAACCTGCTACCTGCAACCTGTAACATGAAATCTGCTACCTGCAACCTGCTACATGCTACCTGCTACCTGCAACGTGCAACCTGTTACGTGCTACCTGCTACCTTGAACCTGCAACCCGCACCTGGCTTCCTGCAACCTGCTACCTGCAACTTGCAACCTGCAACTTGTAGTCTGGAAACTCCTACATGCAACCTACAACCTACAACCTACTACCTGCTACCTGGAACCTACAACCTGTAACCTGAAACCTGCTACCTGCAACCTGCTACCTTCAACCATTAACCTACAACCTGATACCTGCAACCTGTAAAATTAAATCCGCTACCTGCAACCTGCTACTTGCTACCTGCTACCTGCAACCTACAACCTGCAACCTGCTACCTTAAACCTATAACCTACAACCTGCTACCTCCAACCTGTAACATGAAACCTGCTACCTGCAACCTGTAACATGAAACCTGCTTCCTGCTTCTTACTACCTGCTACCTGCAACCTGCTAGCTGCTACCTACAACCTCCAACCTGCTACCCGGAACCTGCAACCTGTAACCTGTAACCTGGAACCTGCTACCTGCTTCCTGCAACCTACTACTTGGACTCTGAAACCTGATACCTACAACTTGGAACCTTGAATTTGGAACCTTCTACCTGCTACCTGCAACCTCCAACCTCCATCTTCCAACCTACTAACTTCTACCATCTACCTTTTACCTTCAACCTGGATCCTTGACCTTAGAACCTGATACCTGCAACCTGCATCCTGTTCCCTTCTACCTGTAACCTGCAACCTTTAAACATGAAACTGATACCTTCCACCTTAACTCTAAACCCTAAATCCTGAAATATGAACCGTGGTGCATGGAACCCTGACCCTGAACCCTTGAACATGAAACCTACAACCTGGAACCTGTTACCTGCAACCCACAACATGAAATCTGCTACCTGCAACCTGCTACTTGCTACCTGCTACCTGCAACCTGTAACCTGGAACCCGCTACCTGCAACCTACAACCTGCAACTTTAAATCTGGAAGCTGAACTTGGAACTTCCTACTTGCAACCTACAACCTGCTACCTTCAACCTCTAACCTGCAACCTGCTACCTGCAACCTGCAACCTGCTACCTTCAACCATATACCTACAACCTGCTACCTACAACCTGTAACATGAAATCTGCTACCTGCAGGCTGCTACCTGGAACCCGCTACCTGCAACCTACAACCTACAACCTGCTACCTTAAACCTGTAACCTACAAACTGCTACCTGCAACCTGTAACATGAAACTTGCTACCTGCTTCATGCTACCTGCTACCTGCAACCTGCTAGCTTCTACCTACAACCTCCAACCTACTACCGGGAACCTGCAACCTGTTACCTGTAACCTGGAACTTGCTACCTGCTTCCTGCAACCTACTACTTGGACTCTGAAACCTGATACCTACAACTTGGAACCTTGAATATGGAACCTTCTACCTGTTACCTCCAACCTCCAACCTCCATCCTGCAACCTGCTAACTTCTACCTTCTACCTTTTACCTTCAACCTGGATCCTTGACCCTAGAACCTCATACCTGACACCTGCATCCTGTTCCCTTCTACCTGTAACATGCAACCTTTAAACATGAAACTGATACCTTCCACCTTAACTCTAAACCCTATATCCTGAAATATGAACCGTGGTGCATGGAACCCTGACCCTGGACCCTTGATCATGAAACCTAAAACCTGGAACTTGCTACCTGCAACCCACAACATGAAATCTGGTACCTGCAACCTGCTACTTGCTACCTGCTACCTGCAACCTGTAACCAGGAACCCGCTACCTGCAACCTACAACCTGCAACTTTAAACCTGGAAGCTGAACCTGGAACTTGCTACTTGCAACCTACAACCTGCAACCTGCTACCTTCAACCTCTCACCTGCAACCAGCTACTTGCAACCTGTAACCTGCAACCTGCTACCTGCAACCTGCAACCTGCTACCTGGAACATGCAACCTGCAACCTTTAACCTGCTACCTGCAACCTACAACCTGCAACCTGCTACCTGCTACCTGCAACTTGCTACCTGGAACCTGCAACTTGTAACCTCCTACCTGCTACTTGCTACATGGAACTTGTAACCTGTAACTTGCTACTTGCAACCTACAACCTTGAACCTGCTTCCTGGAACCTATTACTTGCTACCTGGAACCTGCTACCTGCAACTTACAACCTACAACCTGCAACCTGCTACCCTCAACCTGTAACCTGCAACCGGCTACCTGCAACCTGTTACTTGCTACCTGGAACCTGTAACCTGCAACCTGGAACCTGCTACCTGCAACCTACTACCTACAACCTGTAACCTGCAACCTGCTACCTGTAACCTGCAACCTGCAACATGTAACCTGGAACCTGCTACGTGCAACCTACAACCTACAACCTACTACCTGCAACCTGTAACCTGAAACTTGCTACCTGCAAGCTGCTACCGGCTACCTGGAACCTGCTACCTGGAACCTGGAACCTGGAACCTGCTACCTGCAACCCACAACCTGTAACCTTCAACCATTAACCTACAACCTGTAACATGAAATCTGCTACCTGCAACCTGCTACTTGCTACCTGCTACCTGCAACCTGCAACCTGCAACCTGCAACCTTCTACCTGCTACCTGCAACCTGCTACCTACTACCTGTTACCTGCTACCTGCTACCTGGAACCTGCAACCTGCTACCTGGAACCTGCAACCTGCTACTTGTAACCTGTTACCTGTTACCTGCAACCTGCACTTGGCTACCTGCCACCTGCTACCTGCAACCTGAAACTTGTAACCTGGAGCCTCCTACGTGCAACCTACAACCTACAACCTAGTACATGAAACATGCTACCTCCAACCTGCAACCTGTAACCTGCAACCTGCTACTTGCAACCTACAATCTGCAATCTGCTACCTTCAACACTTAACCTACAACCTGCTACCTGTAACATGAAACCTGCTACTTGCAACCTGCTACCTGTAACATGAAACCTGCTACCTGCAACCTGCTATTTCCTACCTGCTACCTACAACCTGCTACCTGCTACTTGCAACCTGTAACCTGCTACCTGCAACCTGCAACCTGTAACCTGGAATCTGCTACCTGGAACCAAAAACCGTCATCCCGTTCCCTTCTACCTGAAACTTGCAACCTTTAAACATGAATCTGATACCTTCCACCTTAACTCTAAACCCTAAATCCTGAAATATGAACCGTGGTGCATGGAACCCTGACCCTGGACCCTTGAACATGAAACCTAGAACTTGGAACCCTGGCCCTATATCCTGGACCCAGGAACTTGAGGCTTGAAGTGCAAAGCTTGAAGTCCTGGTCCTTGGCTCAATATCCTGGAACCTAGACCCTGGAACGTGCTACCCATAACCTGATACTTGCCACCTTAACTCTAAACCCTGAACCCTGAATCCTGAACGATAAGCGCTGATGAATGGAACCCTGAAACCTGGAACGTTGATACTATATCGTGGAACCTGGACCTTAGAACTCAGAGCTTGATGTAGAGAGCCCAAACTCCTGGATCCTGGACCTTAAACCCAAAACCATATACATGGAACCTGAAACATAGAACCTGAAACCTACAACTCGGAACATTGACCCTTGAACTTGATACTTGCAACCTGCACCCTGCAATGAGCTACTTACTACCTGCTACCTGCAACTTTAAACCTGGAACCTAAACCTGGAACTTGCTACTTGCAACCTACAACCTGCAACCTGCTACCTTCAACCTCTAACCTACTACCTGCAACCTGTAACCTGCAACCTGCTACCTGCAACTTGGTACCTGCTACCTGGAACCTGCAACCTGGAACATGCAACCTGTAACCTGGAACCTACTACCGGCAACCTACAACCTGGAACCTGCTACCTGCTACCAGCAACTTGCTACTTGGAACCTGCAACCTGTAACCTGGAACCTGCTACCTTAAACCTGCAACCTACAACCTGCTACCTGTAACCTGAAACCTGCAACCTGCTACCTTCAACCTATAACCTGCAACCTGCAACCTGCTACCTGGAACCTGCTACCTGGAACCTGCTACCTGCAACTTACATCCTACAACCTGCTACCTACAACCTGCTACCTGCAACCTGTAACCTGAAACCTGCTACCTGCTACCTGCACCCTGCTACCTTCTACCTGCTACCTGCAACTTGCAACCTGCTACCTGCAACTTGTAACCTGCTACTTGCAACCTGCAACCTGCTACCTGCTACCTGCAACCCGTAACCTGTAACCTGTAACCCATCTACCTGCAACCTGCTACCTGGAACTTGCTACCTGCAACTTACAACCTACAACCTGCTACTTGCAACCTGTAACCTGAAACCTGCTACTTCCAACGTGCTACCTGCTACCTGCAACCTGTAACCTAGAACCCGCTACCTGCAACTTACAACCTGCAACCTACTACCTTAAACCTGTAACCTACAACCTGCTACCTGCAACCTGTAACATGAAACCTGCTACCTGCTTCTTGCTACCTGCTACCTGCAACCTGCTAGCTGCTACCTACAACCTCCAACCTGCTACCCGGAACCTGCAACCTGTAACATGTAACCTGGAACCTGCAACCTTCTTCCTGCAACCTACTACTTGGACTCTGAAACCTGATGCCTACAACTTGGAACCTTGAACTTGGAACCTTCTACCTGCTACCTGCAACCTCCAACCTCCATCCTCCAACCTGCTAACTTCTACCTTCTACCTTTTACCTTCAACCTGGATCCTTGACCCTAGAACCTGATACCTGCAACTTGCATCCTGTTCCCTTCTACCTGTAACCTCCAACCTTTAAACATGAAACTGATACCTTCCACCTTAACTCAAACCCGAAATCATGAAATATGAACCGTGGTGCATGGAACCCTGACCCTGGACCCTTGAACATGAAACCTAGAACGTGGAAACCTGACCCTATATCCTGGACCCAGGAACATCAGGCTTGAACTGCAAAGCCTGAAGTCCTGGTCCTTGGCCCTATATCCTGGAACCTAGACCTTGGAATGTGCTACCTTGAACCTGATATTTGCCACCTTAACTCTAAACCCTGAACCCTGAATCCTGAACGATAAGCGTTGATGAATGGAACCCTGAAAGTTGGAACGTTGATCCTGGATGCTGAATCCATGAAACTTGGAACTTGGAACCTTGATCCTATATTCCGGAACCTGGACCCTAGAACTCTGAGCTTGACGTAGAGAGCCCGAACTCTTGGACCTTGGACCCTAAACCCAAAACCATATACATGGAACCTGGAACCTACAACTTGGAACATTGACCCTTGAACTTGATTCTTGCAACCTACAACCTGCAACCTGCTACCTTCAACCATTAACCTACAACCTGCTACCTGCAACCTGTAACATGAAATCTGCTACCTGCAACCTGCTACTTGCTACCTGCAACCTGCTACCTGCAACCTGCTACCTGCTACCTGTTACTTGCTACCTGCTACCTGGAACCTACAACCTGCTACATGTAACCTGCTACCTGCTCCTTGCAACCTGCACCTTGCTACCTGCCACCTGCTACCTGCAACCTCCAACCTGCAACCTGCAACTTGTAACCTGGAACCTCCTACGTGCAACCTACAACCTACAACCTACTACCTGAAACCTGCTACCTACATCTTGCAACCGGTAACCTGCAACCTGCTACCTGCAACCTAGAACCTGCAATCTACTACCTTCAACCATTAACCTACAACCTGCTACCTGCAACCTGTAACATGAAACCTGCTACCTGCAACCTGCTATTTCCTACCTGCTACCTGCTACCTGCAACCTGCTACCTGCTACTTGCAACCTGTAACCTGCTACCTGGAACCTGTAACCTGGAATCTGCTACCTGGAACCAAAAACCGTGATCCTGTTCCCTTCTACCTTAAACCTGCAACCTTTAAACATGAAAATGATACCTTCCACCTTAACTTTAAACCCTAAATCCTGAAATATGAACCGTGGTGCATGGAACCCTGACCCTGGACCCTTGAACATGAAACCTCGAACTTGGAACCCTGGCCCTATATCCTGGACCCAGGAACTTGAGGCTTGAAGTGGAAAGCCTGAAGTCCTGGTCCTTGGCTCAATTTCCTGGAACCTAGACCCTGGAACGTGCTACCTATAACCTGATACTTGCCACCTTAACTCTAAACCCTGAACCTTGAATCCTGAACGATGAGCGCTAATGAATGGAACCCTGAAACCTGGAACGTTTATACTGGATCCTGAATCCCTGAAACTTGGAACTTGGAACCTTGATCCTATATCGTGGAACCTGGACCTTAGAACTCGGAGCTTGACGTAGAGAGCCCAAACCCTACAACCTGCTACCTGCAACCTGTAACATGCAACCTGCTATCTGCAACATGCAACCTGCAACCTTGAACCTGCTACCTGCAACCTACAACCTGCAACCTGCTACCTGCTACCTGCAACTTGCTACCTGGAACCTGCAACTTGTAACCTGCTACCTGCTACCTGGAACCTGTAACCTGTAACTTGCTACTTGCAACCTACAACCTGGAACCTGCTTCCTGCAACCTATTACCTGCTACCTGCAACCTGCTACCTGGAACCTGCCACCTGCAACTTACAACATACAACTTGCTACCTACAACCTGCTACCTGCAACCTGTAACCTGAAACCTGCTACTTGCAACCTGCTACATGCAACCTGCTACCTGCTACCTGCAACCTGCTACCTTCTACCTGCTACCTGCAACTTGTAACCTGCTACCTGCAACTTGTAACCTGCTACCTGCAACCTGCTACCTGCAACCTGCTACCTGCTACCTGCAATCTGTAATCTGTAACCCATGTACCTGCAACCCACAACCTGCAACCTGCTACCTGGAACCTGCTACCTGCAACTTACAACCTACAACCTTCTACTTGCAACCTGTAACCTTAAACCTGCTACTTCCAACGTGCTACCTGCTACCTGCAACCTGTAACCTAGAACCCGTTACCTGCAACCTACAACCTGTAACCTGCTACCTTAAACCTGTACCCTACAACTTGCTACCTGCAACCTGTAACATGAAACCTGCTACCTGCTTCGTGCTACCTGCTACCTGCAACCTGCTACCTGCTACCTACAACCTCCAACCTGCTACCTGGAACCTGCAACCTGTAACCTGGAACCTGCAACCTGCAGCCGATAAACCTTCAACCTGGATCATAGACCCTAGAACTTGCAGCTTGCAACCTCATTCCTTCTTTCTGCAACCTGCAACCGACTACTTGGACTTTGAAACCTTATACCTGCAACTTGGAACCGTTAACTTGGAACCTTGGAACCTTCTACCTGCTACCTGCAACCTCCAACCTCCATCCTCCAACCTGCTAAGTTCTACCTTCTACCTTTTACCTTCAACCTGGATCCTTGACCCTAGAACCTCATACCTGCAACTTGCATCCTGTTCCCTTCTACGTGTAACCTACAACCTTTAAACATGAAACTGATACCTTCCACCTTAACTCAAACCCGAAATCCTGAAATATGAACCGTGGTGCATGGAACCCTGACCCTGGACCCTTGAACATGAAACCTAGAACGTGGAAACCTGACCCTATATCTTGGACCCTGGAACTTGAGGCTTGAAGTGCAAAGCCTGAAGTCCTGGTCCTTGGCCCTATATCCTGGAACCTAGACCTTGGAATGTGCTACCTTGAACCTGATATTTGCCACCTTAACTCTAAACCCTGAACCCTGAATCCTGAACGATGAGCGGTCATGAATGGAACCCTGAAAGTTGGAACGTTGATCCTGGATGCTGAATCCCTAAAACTTGGAACTTGGAACCTTGATCCTATATTCGGGAACCTGGACCCTAGAACTCTGAGCTTGACGTAGAGAGCCCGAACTCTTGGACCTTGGACCCTAAACCCAAAACCATATACATGGAACCTGAAACCTACAACTTGGAACATTGACCCTTGAACCTTATTCTTGCAACCTACAACCTGCAACGAGCTACCTACTACCTGCTACCTGCAACTTGAAACCTGGAACCTGCTACCTGCAACTTACAACCTACAACCTGCAACCTGCTACCCTCAACCTGTAACCTGCAACCGGCTACCTGCAACCTGTTACCTGCTACTTGCTACCTGGAACCTGTAACCTGCAACCTGGAACCTGCTACCTGCAACCTGCTACCTACAACCTATAACCTGCAACCTGCTACCTGCTACCTGCAACCTGCAACTTGTAACCCAGAACCTGCTACGTGCAACCTACAACCTACAACCTACTACCTGCAACCTGTAACCTGAAACTTGCTACCTGCAAGCTACTACCTGCTACCTGGAACCTGCTACCTGCAGCCTTGAACCTGCTACCTGCAACCCACAACCTGCAACCTGCAACCTACAACCATTAACCTACAACCTGTAACATGAAATCTGCTACCTGCAACCTGCTACTTGCTACCTGCTGCCTGCAACCTGCAACCTGCTACCTGCTACCTGCAACCTGCTACCTACTACCTAGTACCTGCTACCTGCTACCTGGAACCTGCAACCTGCTACCTGGAACCTGCAACCTGCTACCTGTAACCTGTTACCTGCTACCTGCAACCTGCACTTGGCTACCTGCCACCTGCTACCTGCAACCTGCAACCTGCAACTTGTAACCTGGAGCCTCCTACGTGCAACCTAACCCCTACAACCTACTACCTGAAACATGCTACCTGCAACCTGCAACCAGTAACCTGCAACCTACAACCTGCAATCTGCTACCTTCAACACTTAACCTACAACCTGCTACCTGCAACCTGTAACATGAAACCTGCTACCTTCAACCTGCTATTTCCTACCTGCTACCTGCTACCTGCAACCTGCTACCTGCTACTTGCAACTTGTAACCTGCTACCTGCAACCTGCAACCTGGAATCTGCTACCTGGAACCAAAAACCGTCATCCCGTTCCCTTCTACCTGAAACTTGCAACCTTTAAACATGAATCTGATACCTTCCACCTTAACTCTAAACCCTAAATCCTGAAATATGAACCGTGGTGCATGGAACCCTAACCCTGGACCCTTGAACATGAAACCTAGAACTTGGAACCCTGGCCCTATATCCTGGACCCAGGAACTTGAGGCTTGAAGTGCAAAGCTTGAAGTCCTGGTCCTTGGCTCAATATCCTGGAACCTAGACCCTGGAACGTGCTACCCATAACCTGATACTTGCCACCTTAACTCTAAACCCTGAACCCTGAATCCTGAACGATAAGCGCTGATGAATGGAACCCTGAAACCTGGAACGTTGATACTGGATCCTGAATCCATGAAACTTGAAACTTGGAACCTTGATCCTATATCGTGGAACCTGGACCTTAGAACTCAGAGCTTGATGTAGAGAGCCCAAACTCCTGGATCCTGGACCCTAAACCCAAAACCATATACATGGAACCTGAAACATAGAACTTGAAACCTACAACTCGGAACATTGACCCTTGAACTTGATACTTGCAACCTACACCCTGCAAAGAGCTACCTACTACCTGCTACCTGCAACTTTAAACCTGGAACCTAAAGCTGGAACTTGCTACTTGCAACCTACAACCTGCAACCTGCTACCTTCAACCTCTAACCTGCTACCTGCAACCTGTAACCTGCAACCTGCTACCTGCAACTTGGTACCTGCTACCTGGAACCTGCTACCTTAAACCTGCAACCTACAACCTGCTACCTGTAACCTGAAACCTGCAACCTGCTACATTCAACCTATAACCTGCAACCTGCAACCTGCAACCTGCTACCTGGAACCTGCTACCTGCAACTTACAACCTACAACATTCTACCTACAACCTGCTACCTGCAACCTGTAACCTGAAACCTGCTACTTGCAACCTGCTACCTGCTACCTGCACCCTGCTACCTTCTACCTGGTACCTGCAACTTGCAACCTGCTACCTGTAACCTGCTACCTGCAACCTGCACCTTGCTACCTACAACTTGCTACCTGAAACCTGCTACCTGCAACCTACAACCTGTAACCTGCAACCAACAACCTGCAATCTGCTACCTTCAACCGTTAAGCTACAACCTGGAACTTGCTAGCTGCAACCCCCAACCTGCAACCTGCTACCTTCAACCATTAACCTACAACCTGCTACCTGCAACCTGTAACATGAAATCTGCTACCTGCAACCTGCTACATGCTACCTGCTACCTGCAACGTGCAACCTGTTACGTGCTACCTGCTACCTTGAACCTGCAACCCGCACCTGGCTTCCTGCAACCTGCTACCTGCAACTTGCAACCTGCAACTTGTAGTTTGGAAACTCCTACATGCAACCTACAACCTACAACCTACTACCTGCTACCTGGAACCTGCAACCTGTAACCTGAAACCTGCTACCTGCAACCTGCTACCTTCAACCATTAACCTACAACCTGATACCTGCAACCTGTAAAATTAAATCCGCTACCTGCAACCTGCTACTTGCTACCTGCTACCTGCAACCTACAAACTGCAACCTGCTACCTTAAACCTGTAACCTACAACCTGCTACCTCCAACCTGTAACATGAAACCTGCTACCTGCAACCTGTAACATGAAACCTGCTTCCTGCTTCTTACTACCTGCTACCTGCAACCTGCTAGCTGCTACCTACAACCTCCAACCTGCTACCCGGAACCTGCAACATGTAACCTGTAACCTGGAACCTGCTACCTGCTTCCTGCAACCTACTACTTGGACTCTGAAACCTGATACCTACAACTTGGAACCTTGAATTTGGAACCTTCTACTTGCTACCTGCAACCTCCAACCTCCATCTTCCAACCTACTAACTTCTACCATCTACCTTTTACCTTCAACCTGGATCCTTGACCTTAGAACCTGATACCTGCAACCTGCATCCTGTTCCCTTCTACCTGTAACCTGCAACCTTTAAACATGAAACTGATACCTTCCACCTTAACTCTAAACCCTAAATCCTGAAATATGAACCGTGGTGCATGGAACCCTGACCCTGAACCCTTGAACATGAAACCTACAACCTGGAACCTGTTACCTGCAACCCACAACATGAAATCTGCTACCTGCAACCTGCTACTTGCTACCTGCTACCTGCAACCTGTAACCTAGAACCCGCTACCTGCAACCTACAACCTGCAACTTTAAATCTGGAAGCTGAACTTGGAACTTCCTACTTGCAACCTACAACCTGCTACCTTCAACCTCTAACCTGCAACCAGCTACCTGCAACCTAGAACCTGCAACCTGCTACCTGCAACCTGCAACCTGCTACCTTCAACCATATACCTACAACCTGCTACCTACAACCTGTAACATGAAATCTGCTACCTTCAGGCTGCTACCTGGAACCCGCTACCTGCAACCTACAACCTACAACCTGCTACCTTAAACCTGTAACCTACAAACTGCTACCTGCAACCTGTAACATGAAACCTGCTACCTGCTTCATGCTACCTGCTACCTGCAACCTGCTAGCTTCTACCTACAACCTCCAACCTACTACCGGGAACCTGCAACCTGTTACCTGTAACCTGGAACCTGCTACCTGCTTCCTGCAACCTACTACTTGGACTCTGAAACCTGATACCTACAACTTGGAACCTTGAATATGGAACCTTCTACCTGCTACCTCCAACCTCCAACCTCCATCCTGCAACCTGCTAACTTCTACCTTCTACCTTTTACCTTCAACCTGGATCCTTGACCCTAGAACCTCATACCTGACACCTGCATCCTGTTCCCTTCTACCTGTAACATGCAACCTTTAAACATGAAACTGATACCTTCCACCTTAACTCTAAACCCTATATCCTGAAATATGAACCGTGGTGCATGGAACCCTGACCCTGGACCCTTGATCATGAAACCTAAAACCTGGAACTTGCTACCTGCAACCCACAACATGAAATCTGGTACCTGCAACCTGCTACTTGCTACCTGCTACCTGCAACCTGTAACCTGGAACCCGCTACCTGCAACCTACAACCTGCAACTTTAAACCTGGAAGCTGAACCTGGAACTTGCTACTTGCAACCTACAACCTGCAACCTGCTACCTTCAACCTCTCACCTGCAACCAGCTACTTGCAACCTGTAACCTGCAACCTGCTACCTGCAACCTGCAACCTGCAACCTGCTACCTGGAACATGCAACCTGCAACCTTTAACCTGCTACCTGCAACCTACAACCTGCAACCTGCTACCTGCTACCTGCTACCTGCTACCTGCAACTTGCTACCTGGAACCTGCAACTTGTAACCTGCTACCTGCTACCTGCTACATGGAACTTGTAACCTGTAACTTGCTACTTGCAACCTACAACCTTGAACCTGCTTCCTGGAACCTATTACTTGCTACCTGGAACCTGCTACCTGCAACTTACAACCTACAACCTGCAACCTGCTACCCTCAACCTGTAACCTGCAACCGGCTACCTGCAACCTGTTACTTGCTACCTGGAACCTGTAACCTGCAACCTGGAACCTGCTACCTGCAACCTACTACCTACAACCTGTAACCTGCAACCTGCTACCTGTAACCTGCAACCTGCAACATGTAACCTGGAACCTGCTACGTGCAACCTACAACCTACAACCTACTACCTGCAACCTGTAACCTGAAACTTGCTACCTGCAAGCTGCTACCGGCTACCTGCAACCTGGAACCTGGAACCTGCTACCTGCAACCCACAACCTGTAACCTTCAACCATTAACCTACAACCTGTAACATGAAATCTGCTACCTGCAACCTGCTACTTGCTACCTGCTACCTGCAACCTGCAACCTGCAACCTGCAACCTTCTACCTGCTACCTGCAACCTGCTACCTACTACCTGTTACCTGCTACCTGCTACCTGGAACCTGCAACCTGCTACCTGGAACCTGCAACCTGCTACTTGTAACCTGTTACCTGTTACCTGCAACCTGCACTTGGCTACCTGCCACCTGCTACCTGCAACCTGCAACCTGCAACTTGTAACCTGGAGCCTCCTACGTGCAACCTACAACCTACAACCTAGTACATGAAACATGCAACCTCCAACCTGCAACCTGTAACCTGCAACCTGCTACTTGCAACCTACAATCTGCAATCTGCTACCTTCAACACTTAACCTACAACCTGCTACCTGTAACATGAAACCTGCTACCTGCAACCTGCTACCTGTAACATGAAACCTGCTACCTGCAACCTGCTATTTCCTACCTGCTACCTACAACCTGCTACCTGCTACTTGCAACCTGTAACCTGCTACCTGCAACCTGCAACCTGTAACCTGGAATCTGCTACCTGGAACCAAAAACCGTCATCCCGTTCCCTTCTACCTGAAACTTGCAACCTTTAAACATGAATCTGATACCTTCCACCTTAACTCTAAACCCTAAATCCTGAAATATGAACCGTGGTGCATGGAACCCTGACCCTGGACCCTTGAACATGAAACCTAGAACTTGGAACCCTGGCCCTATATCCTGGACCCAGGAACTTGAGGCTTGAAGTGCAAAGCTTGAAGTCCTGGTCCTTGGCTCAATATCCTGGAACCTAGACCCTGGAATGTGCTACCCATAACCTGATACTTGCCACCTTAACTCTAAACCCTGAACCCTGAATCCTGAACGATAAGCGCTGATGAATGGAACCCTGAAACCTGGAACGTTGATACTATATCGTGGAACCTGGACCTTAGAACTCAGAGCTTGATGTAGAGAGCCCAAACTCCTGGATCCTGGACCTTAAACCCAAGACCATATACATGGAACCTGAAACATAGAACCTGAAACCTACAACTCGGAACATTGACCCTTGAACTTGATACTTGCAACCTGCACCCTGCAATGAGCTACCTACTACCTGCTACCTGCAACTTTAAACCTGGAACCTAAACCTGGAACTTGCTACTTGCAACCTACAACCTGCAACCTGCTACCTTCAACCTCTAACCTGCTACCTGCAACCTGTAACCTGCAACCTGCAACCTGCTACCTGCAACTTGGTACCTGCTACCTGGAACCTGCAACCTGGAACATGCAACCTGTAACCTGGAACCTGCTACCGGCAACCTACAACCTGGAACCTGCTACCTGCTACCAGCAACTTGCTACTTGGAACCTGCAACCTGTAACCTGGAACCTGCTACCTTAAACCTGCAACCTACAACCTGCTACCTGTAACCTGAAACCTGCAACCTGCTACCTTCAACCTATAACCTGCAACCTGCAACTTGCTACCTGGAACCTGCTACCTGCAACTTACATCCTACAACCTGCTACCTACAACCTGCTACCTGCAACCTGTAACCTGAAACCTGCTACCTGCTACCTGCACCCTGCTACCTTCTACCTGCTACCTGCAACTTGCAACCTGCTACCTGCAACTTGTAACCTGCTACTTGCAACCTGCAAACTGCTACCTGCTACCTGCAACCCGTAACCTGTAACCTGTAACCCATCTACCTGCAACCTGCTACCTGGAACTTGCTACCTGCAACTTACAACCTACAACCTGCTACTTGCAACCTGTAACCTGAAACCTGCTACTTCCAACGTGCTACCTGCTACCTGCAACCTGTAACCTAGAACCCGCTACCTGCAACTTACAACCTGCAACCTGCTACCTTAAACCTGTAACCTACAACCTGCTACCTGCAACCTGTAACATGAAACCTGCTACCTGCAACCTGCTAGCTGCTACCTACAACCTCCAACCTGCTACCCGGAACCTGCAACCTGTAACATGTAACCTGGAACCTGCAACCTTCTTCCTGCAACCTACTACTTGGACTCTGAAACCTGATGCCTACAACTTGGAACCTTGAACTTGGAACCTTCTACCTGCTACCTGCAACCTCCAACCTCCATCCTCCAACCTGCTAACTTCTACCTTCTACCTTTTACCTTCAACCTGGATCCTTGACCCTAGAACCTGATACCTGCAACTTGCATCCTGTTCCCTTCTACCTGTAACCTCCAACCTTTAAACATGAAACTGATACCTTCCACCTTAACTCAATCCCGAAATCATGAAATATGAACCGTGGTGCATGGAACCCTGACCCTGGACCCTTGAACATGAAACCTAGAACGTGGAAACCTGACCCTATATCCTGGACCCAGGAACATCAGGCTTGAACTGCAAAGCCTGAAGTCCTGGTCCTTGGCCCTATATCCTGGAACCTAGACCTTGGAATGTGCTACCTTGAACCTGATATTTGCCACCTTAACTCTAAACCCTGAACCCTGAATCCTGAACGATAAGCGTTGATGAATGGAACCCTGAAAGTTGGAACGTTGATCCTGGATGCTGAATCCATGAAACTTGGAACTTGGAACCTTGATCCTATATTCCGGAACCTGGACCCTAGAACTCTGAGCTTGACGTAGAGAGCCCGAACTCTTGGACCTTGGACCCTAAACCCAAAACCATATACATGGAACCTGGAACCTACAACTTGGAACATTGACCCTTGAACTTGATTCTTGCAACCTACAACCTGCAACCTGCTACCTTCAACCATTAACCTACAACCTGCTACCTGCAACCTGTAACATGAAATCTGCTACCTGCAACCTGCTACTTGCTACCTGCAACCTGCTACCTGCAACCTGCTACCTGCTACCTGTTACTTGCTACCTGCTACCTGGAACCTACAACCTGCTACATGTAACCTGCTACCTGCTCCTTGCAACCTGCACCTTGCTACCTGCCACCTGCTACCTGCAACCTCCAACCTGCAACCTGCAACTTGTAACCTGGAACCTCCTACGTGCAACCTACAACCTACAACCTACTACCTGAAACCTGCTACCTACATCTTGCAACCGGTAACCTGCAACCTGCTACCTGCAACCTAGAACCTGCAATCTACTACCTTCAACCATTAACCTACAACCTGCTACCTGCAACCTGTAACATGAAACCTGCTACCTGCAACCTGCTATTTCCTACCTGCTACCTGCTACCTGCAACCTGCTACCTGCTACTTGCAACCTGCTACCTGGAACCTGTAACCTGGAATCTGCTACCTGGAACCAAAAACCGTGATCCTGTTCCCTTCTACCTTAAACCTGCAACCTTTAAACATGAAAGTGATACCTTCCACCTTAACTTTAAACCCTAAATCCTGAAATATGAACCGTGGTGCATGGAACCCTGACCCTGGACCCTTGAACATGAAACCTCGAACTTGGAACCCTGGCCCTATATCCTGGACCCAGGAACTTGAGGCTTGAAGTGGAAAGCCTGAAGTCCTGGTCCTTGGCTCAATTTCCTGGAACCTAGACCCTGGAACGTGCTACCTATAACCTGATACTTGCCACCTTAACTCTAAACCCTGAACCTTGAATCCTGAACGATGAGCGCTAATGAATGGAACCCTGAAACCTGGAACGTTTATACTGGATCTTGAATCCCTGAAACTTGGAACTTGGAACCTTGATCCTATATCGTGGAACCTGGACCTTAGAACTCGGAGCTTGACGTAGAGAGCCCAAACCCTACAACCTGCTACCTGCAACCTGTAACCTGCAACCTGCTATCTGCAACATGCAACCTGCAACCTTGAACCTGCTACCTGCAACCTACAACCTGCAACCTGCTACCTGCTACCTGCAACTTGCTACCTGGAACCTGCAACTTGTAACCTGCTACCTGCTACCTGGAACCTGTAACCTGTAACTTGCTACTTGCAACCTACAACCTGGAACCTGCTTCCTACAACCTATTACCTGCTACCTGCAACCTGCTACCTGGAACCTGCTACCTGCAACTTACAACATACAACTTGCTACCTACAACCTGCTACCTGCAACCTGTAACCTAAAACCTGCTACTTGCAACCTGCTACATGCAACCTGCTACCTGCTACCTGCAACCTGCTACCTTCTACCTGCTACCTGCAACTTGTAACCTGCTACCTGCAACTTGTAACCTGCTACCTGCAACCTGCTACCTGCTACCTGCAATCTGTAACCTGTAACCCATGTACCTGCAACCCACAACCTGCAACCTGCTACCTGGAACCTGCTACCTGCAACTTACAACCTACAACCTTCTACTTGCAACCTGTAACCTTAAACCTTCTACTTCCAACGTGCTACCTGCTACCTGCAACCTGTAACCTAGAACCCGTTACCTGCAACCTACAACCTGCAACCTGCTACCTTAAACCTGTACCCTACAACTTGCTACCTGCAACCTGTAACATGAAACCTGCTACCTGCTTCGTGCTACCTGCTACCTGCAACCTGCTACCTACAACCTCCAACCTGCTACCTGGAACCTGCAACCTGTAACCTGTAACCTGGAACCTGCAACCTGCAGCCGATAAACCTTCAACCTGGATCATAGACCCTAGAACTTGCAGCTTGCAACCTCATTCCTTCTTTCTGCAACCTGCAACCGACTACTTGGACTTTGAAACCTTATACCTGCAACTTGGAACCGTTAACTTGGAACCTTGGAACCTTCTACCTGCTACCTGCAACCTCCAACCTCCATCCTCCAACCTGCTAAGTTCTACCTTCTACCTTTTACCTTCAACCTGGATCCTTGACCCTAGAACCTCATACCTGCAACTTGCATCCTGTTCCCTTCTACCTGTAACCTACAACCTTTAAACATGAAACTGATACCTTCCACCTTAACTCAAACCCGAAATCCTGAAATATGAACCGTGGTGCATGGAACCCTGACCCTGGACCCTTGAACATGAAACCTAGAACGTGGAAACCTAACCCTATATCTTGGACCCTGGAACTTGACGCTTGAAGTGCAAAGCCTGAAGTCCTGGTCCTTGGCCCTATATCCTGGAACCTAGACCTTGGAATGTGCTACCTTGAACCTGATATTTCCCACCTTAACTCTAAACCCTGAACCCTGAATCCTGAACGATGAGCGGTCATGAATGGAACCCTGAAAGTTGGAACGTTGATCCTGGATGCTGAATCCCTAAAACTTGGAACTTGGAACCTTGATCCTATATTCTGGAACCTGGACCCTAGAACTCTGAGCTTGACGTAGAGCCCGAACTCTTGGACCTTGGACCCTAAACCCAAAACCATATACATGGAACCTGAAACCTACAACTTGGAACATTGACCCTTGAACCTTATTCTTGCAACCTACAACCTACAATGAGCTACCTACTACCTGCTACCTGCAACTTGAAACCTGGAACCTGCTACCTGCAACCTACAACCTGCAACCTACAACCTGCAACCTGCTACCCTCAACCTGTAACCTGCAACCGGCTACCTGCAACCTGTTACCTGCTACTTGCTACCTGGAACCTGTAACCTGCAACCTGGAACCTGCTACCTGCAACCTGCTACCTACAACCTGTAACCTGCAACCTGCTACCTACAACCTGTAACCTGCAACCTGCTACCTGCTACCTGCAACCTGCAACTTGTAACCCGGAACCTGCTACGTGCAACCTACAACCTACAACCTACTACCTGCAACCTGTAACCTGAAACTTGCTACCTGCAAGCTACTACCTGCTACCTGGAACCTGCTACCTGCAGCCTTGAACCTGCTACCTGCAACCCACAACCTGCAACCTGCAACCTACAACCATTAACCTACAACCTGTAACATGAAATCTGCTACCTGCAACCTGCTACTTGCTACCTGCTGCCTGCAACCTGCAACCTGCTACCTGCTACCTGCAACCTGCTACCTACTACCTGTTACCTACTACCTGCTACCTGGAACCTGGAACCTGCTACCTGGAACCTGCAACCTGCTACCTGTAACCTGCTACCTGCTACCTGCAACCTGCACTTGGCTACCTGCCACCTGCTACCTGCAACCTACAACCTGCAACTTGTAACCTGGAGCCTCCTACGTGCAACCTACAACCTACAACCTACTACCTGAAACATGCTACCTGCAACCTGCAACCAGTAACCTGCAACCTACAACCTGCAATCTGCTACCTTCAACACTTAACCTACAACCTGCTACCTGCAACCTGCTATTTCCTACCTGCTACCTGCTACCTGCAACCTGCTACCTGCTACTTGCAACTTGTAACCTGCTACCTGCAACCTGCAACCTGGAATCTGCTACCTGGAACCAAAAACCGTCATCCCGTTCCCTTCTACCTGAAACTTGCAACCTTTAAACATGAATCTGATACCTTCCACCTTAACTCTAAACCCTAAATCCTGAAATATGAACCGTGGTGCATGGAACCCTAACCCTGGACCCTTGAACATGAAACCTAGAACTTGGAACCCTGGCCCTATATCCTGGACCCAGGAACTTGAGGCTTGAAGTGCAAAGCTTGAAGTCCTGGTCCTTGGCTCAATATCCTGGAACCTAGACCCTGGAACGTGCTACCCATAACCTGATACTTGCCACCTTAACTCTAAACCCTGAACCCTGAATCCTGAACGATAAGCGTTGATGAATGGAACCCTGAAACCTGGAACGTTGATACTGGATCCTGAATCCATGAAACTTGGAACTTGGAACCTTGATCCTATATCGTGGAACCTGGACCTTAGAACTCAGAGCTTGATGTAGAGAGCCCAAACTCCTGGATCCTGGACCCTAAACCCAAAACCATATACATGGAACCTGAAACATAGAACTTGAAACCTACAACTCGGAACATTGACCCTTGAACTTGATACTTGCAACCTACACCCTGCAATGAGCTACCTACTACCTGCTACCTGCAACTTTAAACCTGGAACCTAAAGCTGGAACTTGCTACTTGCAACCTACAACCTGCAACCTGCTACCTTCAACCTCTAACCTGCTACCTGCAACCTGTAACCTGCAACCTGCTACCTGCAACTTGGTACCTGCTACCTGGAACCTGCTACCTGGAACCTGCTACCTTAAACCTGCAACCTACAACCTGCTACCTGTAACCTGAAACCTGCAACCTGCTACAGTCAACCTATAACCTGCAACCTCCAACCTGGAACCTGCTACCTGCAACCTGCTACCTGCAACTTACAACCTACAACATTCTACCTACAACCTGCTACCTGCAACCTGTAACCTGAAACCTGCTACTTGCAACCTGCTACCTGCTACCTGCACCCTGCTACCTTCTACCTGGTACCTGCAAATTGCAACCTGCTACCTGCAACTTGTAACCTGCTACCTGCAACCTGCAACCTGCTACCTGCTACCTGCAACCCGTAACCTGTAACCTGTAACCCATCTACCTGCAACATGTTACCTGGAACTTGCTACCTGCAACTTACAACCTACAACCTGCTACTTGCAACCTGTAACCTGCTACTTCCAACGTGTTACCTGCTACCTGCAACCTGTAACCTAGAACCCGCTACCTGCAACCTACAACCTGCAACCTGCTACCTTAAACCTGTAACCTACAACCTGCTACCTGCAACCTGTAACATGAAACCTGCTACCTGCTTCTTGCTACCTGCTACCTGCAACCTGCTAGCTGCTACCTATCACCTCCAACCTGCTACCCGGAACCTGCAACCTGTAACCTGTAACCTGGAACCTGCTACCTGCTTCCTGCAACCTACTACTTGGACTCTGAAACCTGATGCCTACAACTTGGAACCTTGAACTTGGAACCTTCTACCTGTTACCTGCAACCTCCAACCTCCATCCTCCAACCTGCTAACTTCTACCTTCTACCTTTTACCTTCAACCTGGATCCTTGACCCTAGAACTTGATACCTGCAATTTGCATCCTGTTCCCTTCTACCTGTAACCTCCAACCTTTAAACATGAAACTGATACCTTCCACCTTAACTCAAACCCGAAATCCTGAAATATGAACCGTGGTGCATGGAACCCTGACCCTGGACCCTTGAACATGAAACCTAGAACGTGGAAACCTGACCCTATATCCTGGACCCAGGAACTTCAGGCTTGAAGTGCAAAGCCTGAAGTCCTGGTCCTTGGCCCTATATCCTGGAACCTAGACCTTGGAATGTGCTACCTTGAACCTGATATTTGCCACCTTAACTCTAAACCCTGAATCTTGAACGATAAGCGTTGATGAATGGAACCCTGAAAGTTGGAACGTTGATCCTGGATGCTGAATCCATGAAACTTGGAACTTGGAACCTTGATCCTATATTCCGGAACCTGGACCCTAGAACTCAGAGCTTGACGTAGAGAGCTCGAACTCTTGGACCTTGGACCCTAAACCCAAAACCATATACATGGAACCTGAAACCTACAACTTGGAACATTGACCCTTGAACTTGATTCTTGCAACCTACAACCTGCAATGAGCTACCTACTACCTGCTACCTGCAACTTGAAACCTGGAACCTGCTACGTGCAACCTACAACCTGCAACCTGCTACCTTCAACCTGTAACCTGCAACCGGCTACCTGGAACCTGTAACCTGCAACCTGGAACCTGCTACCTGCAACCTACTACTTACAACCTGTAACCTGCAACCTCTACCTGCTACCTGCAACCTGCAACTTGTAACCTGGAACCTGCTACGTGCAACCTACAACCTACAACCTCCTACCTGCAACCTGTAACCTGAAACTTGCTACCTGCAAGCTGCTACCTGCTACCTGCAACCTGCAACCTTCAACCATTAACCTACAACCTGTTACCTGCAACCTGTAACATGAAATCTGCTACCTGTAACCTGCTACTTGCTACCTGCAACCTGCTACCTGCAACCTCCTACCTGCAACCTGCTTCCTGCAACCTGCTACCTGCTACCTGTTACTTGCTACCTGCTACCTGGAACCTACAACCTGCTACATGTAACCTGCTACCTACTACTTGCAACCTGCACCTTGCTACCTGCCACCTGCTACCTGCAACCTGCAACCTGCAACTTGTATCCTGGAACCTCCTACGTGCAACCTACAACCTACAACCTACTACCTGAAACCTGCTACCTACATCTTGCAACCGGTAACCTGCAACCTGCTACCTTCAACCTAGAACCTGCAATCTACTACCTTCAACCATTAACCTACAACCTGCTACCTGCAACCTGTAACATGAAACCTGCTACCTGCAACCTGCTATTTCCTACTTGCTACCTGCTACCTGCAACCTGCTACCTGCTACTTGCAACTTGTAACCTGCTACGTGGAACCTGTAACCTGGAATCTGCTACCTGGAACCAAAAATCGTGATCCTGTTCCCTTCTACCTTAAACCTGCAACCTTTAAACATGAAAATGATACCTTCCACCTTAACTTTAAACCCTAAATCCTGAAATATGAACCGTGGTGCATGGAACCCTGACCCTGGACCCTTGAACATGAAACCTCGAACTTGGAACCCTGGCCCTATATCCTGGACCCAGGAACTTGAGGCTTGAAGTGGAAAGCCTGAAGTCCTGGTCCTTGGCTCAATTTCCTGGAACCTAGACCCTGGAACGTGCTACCTATAACCTGATACTTGCCACCTTAACTCTAAACCCTGAACCTTGAATCCTGAACGATGAGCGCTAATGAATGGAACCCTGAAACGTGGAACGTTTATACTGGATCCTGAATCCCTGAAACTTGGAACTTGGAACCTTGATCCTATATCGTGGAACTTGGACCTTAGAACTCGGAGCTTGACGTAGAGAGCCCAAACCCTACAACCTGCTACCTGCAACATGCAACCTGCAACCTTGAACCTGCTACCTGCAACCTACAACCTGCAACCTGCTACCTGCTACCTGCAACATGCTATCTGGAACCTGCAACTTGTAACCTGCTACCTGCTACCTGCTACCTCGAACCTGTAACCTGTAACTTGCTACTTGCAACCTACAACCTGGAACCTGCTTCCTGCAACCTATTACCTGCTACCTGCAACCTGCTACCTGCAACTTACAACCTACAACCTGCTACCTACAACCTGCTACTTGCAACCTGCTACCTGCTACTTGCAACCTGTAACCTGCTACCTGCAACCTGCAACCTGTAACCTGGAATCTGCTACCTGGAACCAAAAACCGTCATCCCGTTCCGTTCTACCTGAAACTTGCAACCTTTAAACATGAATCTGATACCTTCCACCTTAACTCTAAACCCTAAATCCTGAAATATGAACCGTGGTGCATGGAACCCTGACCCTGGACCCTTGAACATGAAACCTAGAACTTGGAACCCTGGCCCTATATCCTGGACCCAGGAACTTGAGGCTTGAAGTGCAAAGCTTGAAGTCCTGGTCCTTGGCTCAATATCCTGGAACCTAGACCCTGGAACGTGCTACCCATAACCTGATACTTGCCACCTTAACTCTAAACCCTGAACCCTGAATCCTGAACGATAAGCGCTGATGAATGGAACCCTGAAACCTGGAACGTTGATACTATATCGTGGAACCTGGACCTTAGAACTCAGAGCTTGATGTAGAGAGCCCAAACTCCTGGATCCTGGACCCTAAACCCAAAACCATATACATGGAACCTGAAACATAGAACCTGAAACCTACAACTCGGAACATTGACCCTTGAACTTGATACTTGCAACCTGCACCCTGCAATGAGCTACCTACTACCTGCTACCTGCAACTTTAAACCTGGAACCTAAACCTGGAACTTGCTACTTGCAACCTACAACCTGCAACCTGCTACCTTCAACCTCTAACCTGCTACCTGCAACCTGTAACCTGCAACCTGCTGCCTGCAACTTGGTACCTGCTACCTGGAACCTGCAACCTGGAACATGCAACCTGTAACCTGGAACCTGCTACCGGCAACCTACAACCTGGAACCTGCTACCTGCTACCAGCAACTTGCTACTTGGAACCTGCAACCTGCTACCTTAAACCTGCAACCTACAACCTGCTACCTGTAACCTGAAACCTGCAACCTGCTACCTTCAACCTATAACCTGCAACCTGCAACCTGCTACCTGGAACCTGCTACCTGCAACTTACATCCTACAACCTGCTACCTACAACCTGCTACCTGCAACCTGTAACCTGAAACCAGCTACCTACTACCTGCACCCTGCTACCTTTTACCTTCTACCTGCAACTTGCAACCTGCTACCTGCAACTTGTAACTTGCTACTTGCAACCTGCAACCTGCTACCTGCTACCTGCAACCCGTAACCTGTAACCTGTAACCCATCTACCTGCAACCTGCTACCTGGAACTTGCTACCTGCAACTTATAACCTACAACCTGCTACTTGCAACCTGTAACCTGAAACCTGCTACTTCAACCGTGCTACCTGCTACCTGCAACCTGTAACCTAGAACCCGCTACCTGCAACCTACAACCTGCAACCTGCTACCTTAAACCTGTAACCTACAACCTGCTACCTGCAACCTATAACATGAAACCTGCTACCTGCAACCTGCTAGCTGCTACCTACAACCTCCAACCTGCTACCCAGAACCTGCAACCTGTAACATGTAACTTGGAACCTGCAATCTTCTTCCTGCAACCTACTACTTGGACTCTGAAACCTGATGCCTATAACTTGGAACCTTCAACTTGGAACCTTCTACCTGCTACCTGCAACCTCCAACCTCCATCCTCCAACCTGCTAACTTCTACCTTCTACCTTTAACCTTCAACCTGGATCCTTGACCCTAGAACCTGATACCTGCAACTTGCATCCTGTTCCCTTCTACCTGTAACCTCCAACCTTTAAACATGAAACTGATACCTTCCACCTTAACTCAAACCCGAAATCATGAAATATGAACCGTGGTGCATGGAACCCTGACCCTGGACCCTTGAACATGAAACCTAGAACGTGGAAACCTGACCCTATATCCTGGACCCAGGAACTTCAGGCTTGAACTGCAAAGCCTGAAGTCCTGGTCCTTGGCCCTATATCCTGGAACCTAGACCTTGGAATGTGCTACCTTGAACCTGATATTTGCCACCTTAACTCTAAACCCTTAACCCTGAATCCTGAACGATAAGCGTTGATGAATGGAACCCTGAAAGTTGGAACGTTGATCCTGGATGCTGAATCCATGAAACTTGGAACTTGGAACCTTGATCCTATATTCCGGAACCTGGACCCTAGAACTCTGAGCTTGACGTAGAGAGCCCGAACTCTTGGACCTTGGACCCTAAACCCAAAACCATATACATGGAACCTGGAACCTACAACTTGGAACATTGACCCTTGAACCTTATTCTTGCAACCTACAACCTGCAACCTGCTACCTTCAACCATTAACCTACAACCTGCTACCTGCAACCTGTAACATGAAATCTGCTACCTGCAACCTGCTACTTGCTACCTGCAACCTGCTACCTGCAACCTGCTACCTGCTACCTGTTACTTGCTACCTGCTACCTGGAACCTACAACCTGCTACATGTAACCTGCTACCTGCTCCTTGCAACCTGCACCTTGCTACCTGCCACCTGCTACCTGCAACCTGCAACCTGCAACCTGCAACCTGCAACCTGCAACCTGCAACTTGTAACCTGGAACCTCCTACGTGCAACCTACAACCTACAACCTACTACCTGAAACCTGCTACCTACATCTTGCAACCGGTAACCTGCAACCTGCTCCCTGCAACCTAGAACCTGCAATCTACTACCTTCAACCATTAACCTACAACCTGCTACCTGCAACCTGTAACATGAAACCTGCTACCTACAACCTGCTATTTCCTACCTGCTACCTGCTACCCGCAACCTGCTACCTGCTACTTGCAACCTGTAACCTGCTACCTGGAACCTGTAACCTGGAATCTGCTACCTGGAACCAAAAACCGTGATCCTGTTCCCTTCTACCTTAAACCTGCAACCTTTAAACATGAAAATGATACCTTCCACCTTAACTTTAAACCCTAAATCCTGAAATATGAACCGTGGTGCATGGAACCCTGACCCTGGACCCTTGAACATGAAACCTCGAACTTGGAACCCTGGCCCTATATCCTGGACCCAGGAACTTGAGGCTTGAAGTGGAAAGCCTGAAGTCCTGGTCCTTGGCTCAATTTCCTGGAACCTAGACCCTGGAACGTGCTACCTATAACCTGATACTTGCCACCTTAACTCTAAACCCTGAACCTTGAATCCTGAACGATGAGCGCTAATGAATGGAACCCTGAAACCTGGAACGTTTATACTGGATCCTGAATCCCTGAAACTTGGAACTTGGAACCTTGATCCTATATCGTGGAACTTGGACCTTAGAACTCGGAGCTTGACGTAGAGAGCCCAAACCCTACAACCTGCTACCTGCAACCTGTAACCTGCAACCTGCTATCTGCAACATGCAACCTGCAACCTTGAACCTGCTACCTGCAACCTACAACCTGCAACCTGCTACCTGCTACCTGCAACTTGCTACCTGGAACCTGCAACTTGTAACCTGCTACCTGCTACCTGGAACCTGTAACCTGTAACTTGCTACTTGCAACCTACAACCTGGAACCTGCTTCCTGCAACCTATTACCTGCTACCTGCAACCTGCTACCTGGAACCTGCTACCTGCAACTTACAACATACAACTTGCTACCTACAACCTGCTACCTGCAACCTGTAACCTGCAACCTGCTACTTGCAACCTGCTACATGCAACCTGCTACCTGCTACCTGCGACCTGCTACCTTCTACCTGCTACCTGCAACTTGTAACCTGCTACCTGCAACTTGTAACCTGCTACCTGCTACCTGCAATCTGTAACCTGTAACCCATCTACCTGCAACCCACAACCTGGAACCTGCTACCTGCAACTTATAACCTACAACCTGCTACTTGCAACCTGTAACCTTAAACCTGCTACTTCCAACGTGCTACCTGCTACCTGCAACCTGTAACCTAGAACCCGTTACCTGCAACCTACAACCTGCAACCTGCTACCTTAAACCTGTACCCTACAACTTGCTACCTGCAACCTGTAACATGAAACCTGCTACCTGCTTTGTGCTACCTGCTACCTGCAACCTGCTACCTGCTACCTACAACCTCCAACCTGCTACCTGGAACCTACAACCTGCAACCTGTAACCTGGAACCTGCAACTTGCAGCCGATAAACCTTCAACCTGGATCATAGACCCTAGAACTTGCAGCTGGCAACCTCATTCCTTCTTTCTGCAACCTGCAACCGACTACTTGGACTTTGAAACCTTATACCTGCAACTTGGAACCGTTAACTTGGAACCTTGGAACCTTCTACCTGCTACCTGCAACCTCCAACCTCCATCCTCCAACCTGCTAAGTTCTACCTTCTACCTTTTACCTTCAACCTGGATCCTTGACCCTAGAACCTCATACCTGCAACTTGCATCCTATTCCCTTCTACCTGTAACCTACAACCTTTAAACATGAAACTGATACCTTCCACCTTAACTCAAACCCGAAATCCTGAAATATGAACCGTGGTGCATGGAACCCTGACCCTGGACCCTTGAACATGAAACCTAGAACGTGGAAACCTGACCCTATATCTTGGACCCTGGAACTTGAGGCTTGAAGTGCAAAGCCTGAAGTCCTGGTCCTTGGCCCTATATCCTGGAACCTAGACCTTGGAATGTGCTACCTTGAACCTGATATTTGCCACCTTAACTCTAAACCCTGAACCCTGAATCCTGAACGATGAGCGGTCATGAATGGAACCCTGAAAGTTGGAACGTTGATCCTGGATGCTGAATCCTTGAAACTTGGAACTTGGAACCTTGATCCTATATTCTGGAACCTGGACCCTAGAACTCTGAGCTTAACGTAGAGAGCCCGAACTCTTGGACCTTGGACCCTAAACCCAAAACCATATACATGGAACCTGAAACCTACAACTTGGAACATTGACCCTTGAACCTTATTCTTGCAACCTACAACCTGCAATGAGCTACCTACTACCTGCTACCTGCAACTTGAAACCTGGAACCTGCTACCTGCAACCTACAACCTGCAACCTACAACCTGCAACCTGCTACCCTCAACCTGTAACCTGCAACCGGCTACCTGCAACCTGTTACCTGCTACTTGCTACCTGGAACCTGTAACCTGCAACCTGGAACCTGCTACCTGCAACCTGCTACCTACAACCTGTAACCTGCAACCTGCTACCTGCTACCTGCAACCTGCAACTTGTAACCCGGAACCTGCTACGTGCAACCTACAACCTACAACCTACTACCTGCAACCTGTAACCTGAAACATGCTACCTGCAAGCTGCTACCTGCTACCTGGAACCTGCTACCTGCAGCCTTGAACCTGCTACCTGCAACCCACAACCTGCAACCTGCAACCTTCAACCATTAACCTACAACCTGTAACAAGAAATCGGCTACCTGCAACCTGCTACTTGCTACCTGCTGCCTGCAACCTGCAACCTGCTACCTGCTACCTGCAACCTGCTACCTACTACCTGTTACCTGCTACCTGCTACCTGGAACCTGCAACCTGCTACCTGGAACCTGCAACCTGCTACCTGCTACCTGCAACCTGTACTTGGCTACCTGCCAGCTGCTAGCTGCAACCTGCAACCTGCAACTTGTAACCTGGAGCCTCCTACGTGCAACCTACAACCTACAACCTACTACCTGAAACATGCTACCTGCAACCTGCAACCAGTAACCTGCAACCTACAACCTGCAATCTGCTACCTTCAACCCTTAACCTACAACCTGCTACCTGCAACCTGTAACATGAAACCTGCTACCTGCAACCTGCTATTTCCTACCTGCTACCTGCTACCTGCAACCTGCTACCTGCTACTTGCAACTTGTAACCTGCTACCTGCAACCTGCAACCTGTAACCTGGAATCTGCTACCTGGAACCAAAAACCGTCATCCCGTTCCCTTTTACCTGAAACTTGCAACCTTTAAACATGAATCTGATACCTTCCACCTTAACTCTAAACCCTAAATCCTGAAATATGAACCGTGGTGCATGGAACCCTAACCCTAGACCCTTGAACATGAAACCTAGAACTTGGAACCCTGGCCCTATATCCTGGACCCAGGAACTTGAGGCTTGAAGTGCAAAGCTTGAAGTCCTGGTCCTTGGCTCAATATCCTGGAACCTAGACCCTGGAACGTGCTACCCATAACCTGATACTTGCCACCTTAACTCTAAACCCTGAACCCTGAATCATGAACGATAAGCGCTGATGAATGGAACCCAGAAACCTGGAACGTTGATACTGGATCCTGAATGCATGAAACTTGGAACTTGGAACCTTGATCCTATATCGTGGAACCTGGACCTTAGAACTCAGAGCTTGATGTAGAGAGCCCAAACTCCTGGATCCTGGACCCTAAACCCAAAACCATATACATGGAACGTGAAACATAGAACTTGAAACCTACAACTCGGAACATTGACCCTTGAACTTGATACTTGCAACCTACACCCTGCAATGAGCTACCTACTACCTGCTACCTGCAACTTTAATCCTGGAACCTAAAGCTGGAACTTGCTACTTGCAACCTACAACCTGCAACCTGCTACCTTCAACCTCTAACCTGCTACCTGCAACCTGTAACCTGCAACCCGCTACCTGCAACTTGGTACCTGCTACCTGGAACCTGCTACCTTAAACCTGCAACCTACAACCTGCTACCTGTAACCTGAAACCTGCAACCTGCTCCATTCAACCTATAACCTGCAACCTGCAACCTGCTACCTGGAACCTGCTACCTGCAACTTACAACCTACAACATTCTATCTACAACCTGCTACCTGCAACCTGTAACCTGAAACCTGCTACTTGCAACCTGCTACCTGCTACCTGCACCCTGCTACCTTCTACCTGCTACCTGCAACTTGCAACCTGCTACCTGCAACTTGTAACCTGCTACCTGCAACCTGCAACCTGCTACCTGCTACCTGCAACCCATAACCTGTAACCTGTAACCCATCTACCTGCAACCTGTTACCTGGAACTTGCTACCTGCAACTTACAACCTACAACCTGCTACTTGCAACCTGTAACCTGCTACTACCAACGTGCTACCCGCTACCTGCAACCTGTAACCTAGAACCCGCTACCTGCAACCTACAACCTGCAACCTGCTACCTTAAACCTGTAACCTACAACCTGCTACCTGCAACCTGTAACATGAAACCTGCTACCTGCTTCTTGCTACCTGCTACCTGCAACCTGCTAGCTGCTACCTACAACCTCCAACCTGCTACCCGGAACCTGCAACCTGTAACCTGTAACTTGGAACCTGCTACCTGCTTCCTGCAACCTACTACTTGGACTCTGAAACCTGATGCCTACAACTTGGAACCTTGAACTTGGAACCTTCTACCTGTTACCTGCAACCTCCAACCTCCATCCTCCAACCTGCTAACTTCTACCTTCTACCTTTTACCTTCAACCTGGATCCTTGACCTTAGAACCTGATACCTGCAACTTGCATCCTGTTCCCTTCTACCTGTAACCTCCAACCTTTAAACATGAAACTGATACCTTCCACCTTAACTCAAACCCGAAATCCTGAAATATGAACCGTGGTGCATGGAACCCTGACCCTGGACCCTTGAACATGAAACCTAGAACGTGGAAACCTGACCCTATATCCTGGACCCAGGAACTTCAGGCTTGAAATGCAAAGCCTGAAGTCCTGGTCTTTGGCCCTATATCCTGGAACCTAGACCTTGGAATGTGCTACCTTGAACCTGATATTTGCCACCTTAACTCTAAACCCTGAATCCTGAACGATAAGCGTTGATGAATGGAACCCTGAAAGTTGGAACGTTGATCCTGGATGCTGAATCCATGAAACTTGGAACTTGGAACCTTGATCCTATATTTCGGAACCTGGACCCTAGAACTCAGAGCTTGACGTAGAGAGCCCGAACTCTTGGACCTTGGACCCTAAACCCAAAACCATATACATGGAACCTGAAACCTACAACTTGGAACATTGACCCTTGAACTTGATTCTTGCAACCTACAACCTGCAATGAGCTACCTACTACCTGCTACCTGCAACTTGAAACCTGGAACCTGCAACGTGCAACCTACAACCTGCAACCTGCTACCTTCAACCTGTAACCTGCAACCGGCTACCTGGAACCTGTTACCTGCTACTTGCTACCAGGAACCTGTAACCTGCAACCTGGAACCTGCTACCTGCAACCTACTACCTACAACCTGTAACCTGCAACCTGCTACCTGCTACCTGCAACCTGCAACTTGTAACCTGGAACCTGCTACGTGCAACCTACAACCTACAACCTCCTACCTGCAACCTGTAACCTGAAACTTGCTACCTGCAAGCTGCTACCTGCTACCTGCAACCCAGAACCTGCAACCTGCAACCTTCAACCATTAACCTACAACCTGTTACCTGCAACCTGTAACATGAAATCTGCTACCTGCAACCTGCTACTTGCTACCTGCAACCTGCTACCTGCAACCTGCTTCCTGCAACCTGCTACCTGTTACTTGCTACCTGCTACCTGGAACCTACAACCTGCTACATGTAACCTGCTACCTACTACCTGCAACCTGCACCTTGCTACCTGCCACCTGCTACCTGCAACCTGCAACTTGTATCCTGGAACCTCCTACGTGCAACCTACAACCTACAACCTACTACCTGAAACCTGCTACCTACATCTTGCAACCAGTAACCTGCAACCTGCTACCTTCAACCTAGAACCTGCAATCTACTACCTTCAACCATTAACCTACAACTTGCTACCTGCAACCTGTAACATGAAACCTGCTACCTGCAACCTGCTATTTCCTACTTGCTACCTGCTACCTGCAACCTGCTACCTGCTAGTTGCAACTTGTAACCTGCTACGTGGAACCTGTAACCTGGAATCTGCTACCTGGAACCAAAAACCGTGATCCTGTTCCCTTCTACCTTAAACCTGCAACCTTTAAACATGAAAATGATACCTTCCACCTTAACTTTAAACCCTAAATCCTGAAATATGAACCGTGGTGCATGGAACCCTGACCCTGGACCCTTGAACATGAAACCTCGAACTTGGAACCCTGGCCCTATATCCTGGACCCAGGAACTTGAGGCTTGAAGTGGAAAGCCTGAAGTCCTGGTCCTTGGCTCAATTTCCTGGAACCTAGACCCTGGAACGTGCTACCTATAACCTGATACTTGCCACCTTAACTCTAAACCCTGAACCTTGAATCCTGAACGATGAGCGCTAATGAATGGAACCCTGAAACCTGGAACGTTTATACTGGATCCTGAATCCCTGAAACTTGGAACTTGGAACCTTGATCCTATATCGTGGAACTTGGACCTTAGAACTCGGAGCTTGACGTAGAGAGCCCAAACCCTACAACCTGCTACCTGCAACCTGTAACCTGCAACCTGCTACCTGCAACATGCAACCTGCAACCTTGAACCTGCTACCTGCAACCTACAACCTGCAACCTGCTACCTGCAACATGCTATCTGGAACCTGCAACTTGTAACCTGCTACCTGCTACCTGCTACCTCGAACCTGTAACTTGCTACTTGCAACCTACAACCTGGAACCTGCCTCCTGCAACCTATTACTTGCTACCTGCAACCTGCTACCTGCAACCTGCTACCTGCAACTTACAACCTACAACCTGCTACCTACAACCTGCTACTTGCAACCTGTAACCTGCTACTTGCAACCTGCTACCTGCTACCTGCAACCTGCTACCTTCTACCTGCTACCTGCAACTTGTAACCTGCTACCTGCAACTTGTAACCTGCTACCTGCAACCTGCTACCTGCTACCTGCAACCTGTAACCTGTAACCCATCTACCTGCAACCCACAACCTGGAACCTGCTACCTGGAACCTGCTACCTGCAACTTACAACCTACAACCTGCTACTTGCAACCTGTAACCTGAAACCTGCTACTTCCAACGTGCTACCTGCTACCTGCAACCTGTAACCTAGAACCCGTTACCTGCAACCTACAACCTGCAACCTGCTACCTTAAACTTGTACCCTACAACCTGCTACCTGCTACCTGCAACCTGCTACCTGCTACCTACAACCTCCAACCTGCTACCTGGAACCTGCAACCTGTAACCTGTAACCTGGAACCTGCAACCTGCAGCCGATAAACCTTCAACCTAGATCATAGACCCTAGAACTTGCAGCTTGCAACCTCATACCTTCTTCCTGCAACCTGCAACCGACTACTTGGACTTTGAAACCTTATACCTGCAACTTGGAACCGTTAACTTGGAACCTTGGAACCTTCTACCTGCTACCTGCAACCTCCAACCTGCTAAGTTCTACCTTCTACCTTTTACCTTCAACCTGGATCCTTGACCCTAGAACCTCATACCTGCAACTTGCATCCTGTTCCCTTTTACCTGTAACCTACAACCTTTAAACATGAAACTGATACCTTCCACCTTAACTCAAACCCGAAATCCTGAAATATGAACCGTGGTGCATGGAACCCTGACCCTGGACCCTTGAACATGAAACCTAGAACGTGGAAACCTGACCCTATATCTTGGACCCTGGAACTTGAGGCTTGAAGTGCAAAGCCTGAAGTCCTGGTCCTTGGCCCTATATCCTGGAACCTAGACCTTAGAATGTGCTACCTTGAACCTGATTTTTTCCACCTAACTCTAAACCCTGAACCCTGAATCCTGAACGATGAGCGTTGATGAATGGAACCCTGAAAGTTGGAACGTTGATCCTGGATGCTGAATCCCTGAAACTTGGAACTTGGAACCTTGATCCTATATTCTGGAACCTGGACCCTAGAACTCTGAGCTTGACATAGAGAGCCTGAACTCTTGGACCTTCCACCCTAAACCCAAAACCATATACATGGAACCTGAAACCTACAACTTGGAACATTGATCCTTGAACCTTATTCTTGCAACCTACAACCTGCAATGAGCTACCTACTACCTGCTACCTGCAACTTGAAACCAGGAACCTGCTACCTGCAACCTACAACCTGCAACCTGCTACCCTCAACCTGTAACCTGCAACCGGCTACCTGCAACCTGTTACCTGCTACTTGCTTCCTGGAACCTGTAACCTGCAACCTGGAACCTGCTACCTGCAACCTGCTACCTACAACCTGTAACCTGGAACCTGCTACCTGCAACCTGCAACTTGTAACCTGGAACCTGCTACGTGCAACCTACAACCTACAACCTACAACCTACTACCTGCAACCTGTAACCTGAAACTTGCTACCTGCAAGCTGCTACCTGCTACCTGGAACCAGCTACCTGCAGCCTTGAACCTGCTACCTGCAACCCACAACCTGCAACCTGCAACCTTCAACCATTAACCTACAACCTGTAACAAGAAATCGGCTACCTGCAACCTGCTACTTGCTACCTGCTGCCTGCAACCTGCAACCTGCTACCTGCTACCTGCAACCTGCTACCTACTACCTGTTACCTGCTACCTGCTACCTGGAACCTGCAACCTGCTACCTGGAACCTGCAACCTGCTACCTGCTACCTGCAACCTGCACTTGGCTACCTGCCACCTGCTACCTGCAACCTGCAACCTGCAACCTACAACTTGTAACCTGGAGCCTCCTACGTGCAACCTACAACCTATAACCTACTACCTGAAACATGCTACCAGCAACCTGCAACCAGTAACCTGCAACCTTTTACCTGCAACCTACAACCTGCAATCTGCTACCTTCAACACTTAACCTACAACCTGCTACTTGCAACCTGTAACATGAAACATGCTACCTGCAACCTGCTATTTCCTACCTGCTACCTGCTACCTGCAACCTGCTACCTGCTACTTGCAACCTGTAACCTGCTACCTGCAACCTGTAACCTGGAATCTGCTACCTGGAACCAAAAACCGTCATCCCGTTCCCTTCTACCTGAAACTTGCAACCTTTAAACATGAATCTGATACCTTCCACCTTAACTCTAAACCCTAAATCCTGAAATATGAACCGTGGTGCATGGAACCCTGACCCTGGACCCTTGAACATGAAACCTAGAACTTGGAACCCTGGCCCTATATCCTGGACCCAGGAACTTGAGGCTTGAAGTGCAAAGCTTGAAGTCCTGGTCCTTGGCTCAATATCCTGGAACGTAGACCCTGGAACGTGCTACCCATAACCTGATACTTGCCACCTTAACTCTAAACCCTGAACCCTGAATCCTGAACGATAAGCGTTGATGAATGGAACCCTGAAACCTGGAACGTTGATACTGGATCCTGAATCCATGAAACTTGGAACTTGGAACCTTGATCCTATATCGTGGAACCTGGACCTTAGAACTCAGAGCTTGATGTAGAGAGCCCAAACTCCTGGATCCTGGACCCTAAACCCAAAACCATATACATGGAACCTGAAACATAGAACCTGAAACCTACAACTCGGAACATTGACCCTTGAACTTGATACTTGCAACCTACACCCTGCAATGAGCTACCTACTACCTGCTACCGGCAACCTACAACCTGGAACCTGCTACCTGCTACCAGCAACTTGCTACCTGGAACCTGCAACCTGTAACCTGGAACCTGCTACCTTAAACCTGCAACCTACAACCTGCTACCTGTAACCTGAAACCTGCAACCTGCTACCTTCAACCTATAACCTGCAACCTGCAACCTGCTACCTGGAACCTGCTACCTGCAACTTACAACCTACAACCTTCTACCTACAACCTGCTACCTGCAACCTGTAACCTGAAACCTGCTACTTGCAATCTGCTACCTGCTACCTGCGCCCTGCTACCTTCTACCTGCTACCTGCAACTTGCAACCTGCTACCTCCAACTTGTAACCTGCTACCTGCAACCTGCAACCTGCTACCTGCAACCCGTAACCTGTAACCTGTAACCCATCTACCTGCAACCTGTTACCTGGAACTTGCTACCTGCAACTTACAACCTACAACCTGCTACTTGCAACCTGTAACCTGAAACCTGCTACTTCCAACGTGCTACCTGCTACCTGCAACCTGTAACCTAGAACCTGCTACCTGCAACCTACAACCTGCAACCTGCTACCTTAAACCAGTAACCTACAACCTACTACCTGCAACCTGTAACATGAAACCTGCTACCTGCTTCTTGCTACCTGCTACCTGCAACCTACTAGCTGCTACCTACAACCTCCAACCTGCTACCCGGAACATGCAACCTGTAACCTGTAACCTGCTACCTGCTTCCTGCAACCTACTACTTGGACTCTGAAACCTGATGCCTACAACTTGGAACCTTGAACTTGGAACCTTCTACCTGTTACCTGCAACCTCCAACCTCCATCCTCCAACCTGCTAACTTCTACCTTCTACCTTTTACCTTCAACCTGGATCCTTGACCCTAGAACCTGATACCTGCAACTTGCATCCTGTTCCCTTCTACCTGTAACCTCCAACCTTTAAACATGAAACTGATACCTTCCACCTTAACTCAAACCCGAAATCCTGAAATATGAACCGTGGTGCATGGAACCCTGACCCTGGACCCTTGAACATGAAACCTAGAACGTGGAAACCTGACCCTATATCCTGGACCCAGGAACTTCAGGCTTGAAGTGCAAAGCCTGAAGTCCTGGTCCTTGGCCCTATATCCTGGAGACCTTGGAATGTGCTACCTTGAACCTGATATTTGCCACCTTAACTCTAAACCCTGAATCCTGAACGATAAGCGTTGATGAATGGAACCCTGAAAGTTGGAACGTTGATCCTGGATCCTGAATCCATGAAACTTGGAACTTGGAACCTTGATCCTATATTCCGGAACCTGGACCCTAGAACTCAGAGCTTGACGTAGAGAGCCCGAACTCTTGGACCTTGGACCCTAAACCCAAAACCATATACATGGAACCTGAAACCTACAACTTGGAACATTGACCCTTGAACTTGATTCTTGCAACCTACAACCTGCAATGAGCTACCTATTACCTGCTACCTGCAACTTGAAACCTGGAACCTGCTACGTGCAACCTACAACCTGCAACCTGCTACCTTCAACCTGTAACCTGCAACCAGCTACCTGGAACCTGTTACCTGCTACTTGCTACCTGGAACCTGTAACCTGCAACCTGGAACCTGCTACCTGCAACCTGCTACCTACAACCTGTAACCTGCAACCTGCTACCTGCTACCTGCTACCTGCAACCTGCAACTTGTAACCTGGAACCTGCTACGTGCAACCTACAACCTACAACCTCCTACCTGCAACCTGTAACCTGAAACTTGCTACCTGCAAGCTGCTACCTGCTACCTGCAACCCAGAACCTGCAACCTGCAACCTTCAACCATTAACCTAAAACCTGTTACCTGCAACCTGTAACATGAAATCTGCTACCTGCAACCTGCTACTTGATACCTGCAACCTGCTACCTGCAACCTGCTTCCTGCAACCTGCTACCTGCTACCTGTTACTTGCTACCTGCTACCTGGAACCTACAACATGCTACATGTAACCTGCTACCTACTACCTGCAACCTGCACCTTGCTACCTGCCACCTGCTACCTGCAACCTGCAACCTGCAACTTGTAACCTAGAACCTCCTACGTGCAACCTACAACCTACAACCTACTACCTGAAACCTGCTACCTACATCTTGCAACCGGTAACCTGCAACCTGCTACCTTCAACCTAGAACCTGCAATCTACTACCTTCAACCATTAACCTACAACCTACTACCTGCAACCTGTAACATGAAACCTGCTACCCGCAACCTGTTATTTCCTACTTGCTACCTGCTACCTGCTACTTGCAACCTGTAACCTGCTACCTGAAACCTGGAACCTGTAACCTGGAATCTGCTACCTGGAACCAAAAACCGTGATCCTGTTCCCTTCTACCTTAAACCTACAACCTTTAAACATGAAAATGATACCTTCCACCTTAACTTTAAACCCTAAATCCTGAAATATGAACCGTGGTGCATGGAACCCTGACCCTGGACCCTTGAACATGAAACCTCGAACTTGGAACCCTGGCCCTATATCCTGGACCCAGGAACTTGAGGCTTGAAGTGGAAAGCCTGAAGTCCTGGTCCTTGGCTCAATTTCCTGGAACCTAGACCCTGGAACGAGCTACCTATAACCTGATACTTGCCACCTTAACTCTAAACCCTGAACCTTGAATCCTGAACGATGAGCGCTAATGAATGGAACCCTGAAACCTGGAACGTTTATACTAGATCCTGAATCCCTGAAACTTGGAACTTGGAACCTTGATCCTATATCGTGGAACCTGGACCTTAGAACTCGGAGCTTGACGTAGAGAGCCCAAACCCTACAACCTGCTACCTGCAACCAGTAATCTGCAACCTGCTACCTGCAACATGCAACCTGCAACCTTGAACCTGCTACCTGCAACCTACAACCTGCAACCTGCTACCTGCTACCTTCAACTTGCTATCTGGAACCTACAACTTGTAACCTGCTACCTGCTACCTGCTACCTCGAATCTGTAACCTGTAACTTGCTACTTGCAACCTACAACCTGGAACCTGCTTCCTGCAACCTATTACCTGCTACCTGCAACCTGCTACCTGCAACCTGCTGCCTGCAACTTACAACCTACAACCTGCTACCTACAACCTGCTACCTGCAACCTGTAACCTGAAACCTGCTACTTGCAACCTGCTACCTGCTACCTGCAACCTACTACCTTATACCTGCTACCTGCAACTTGTAACCTGCTACCTGCAACTTGTAACCTTCTACCTGCAACCTGTAACCTGTAACCCATCTACCTGCAACCCACAACCTGGAACCTGCTACCTGCAACTTACAACCTACAACCTGCTACTTGCAACCTGTAACCTGAAACCTGCTACTTCCAACGTGCTACCTGCTACCTGCAACCTGTAACCTAGAACCCGTTACCTGCAACCTACAACCTGCAACCTGCTACCTTAAACCTGTACCCTACAACCTGCTACCTGCTTCGTGCTACCTGCTACCTGCAACCTGCTACCTGCTACCTACAACCTCCAACCTGCTACCTGGAACCTGCAACCTGTAACCTGTAACCTGCAACCTGCAACCTGCAGCCGATAAACCTTCAACCTAGATCATAGACCCTAGAACTTGCAGCTTGCAACCTCATACCTTCTTCCTGCAACCTGCAACCGACTACTTGGACTTTGAAACCTTATACCTGCAACTTGGAACCGTTAACTTGGAACCTTGGAACCTTCTACCTGCTACCTGCAACCTCCAACCTGCTAAGTTCTACCTTCTACCTTTTACCTTCAACCTGGATCCTTGACCCTAGAACCTCATACTTGCAACTTGCATCCTGTTCCCTTTTACCTGTAACCTACAACCTTTAAACATGAAACTGATACCTTCCACCTTAACTCAAACCCGAAATCCTGAAATATGAACCGTGGTGCATGGAACCCTGACCCTGGACCCTTGAACATGAAACCTAGAACGTGGAAACCTGACCCTATATCTTGGACCCTGGAACTTGAGGCTTGAAGTGCAAAGCCTGAAGTCCTGGTCCTTGGCCCTATATCCTGGAACCTAGACCTTAGAATGTGCTACCTTGAACCTGATTTTTTCCACCTAACTCTAAACCCTGAACCCTGAATCCTGAACGATGAGCGTTGATGAATGGAACCCTGAAAGTTGGAACGTTGATCCTGGATGCTGAATCCCTGAAACTTGGAACTTGGAACCTTGATCCTATATTCTGGAACCTGGACCCTAGAACTCTGAGCTTGACGTAAAGAGCCCGAACTCTTGGACCTTGGACCCTAAACCCAAAACCATATACATGGAACCTGAAACCTACAACTTGGAACATTGACCCTTGAACCTTATTCTTGCAACCTAGAACCTGCAATGAGCTACCTACTACCTGCTACCTGCAACTTGAAACCTGGAACCTGCTACCAGCAACCTACAACCTGCAACCTACAACCTGCAACCTGCTACCCTCAACCTGTAACCTGCAACCGGCTACCTGCAACCTGTTACCTGCTACTTGCTACCTGGAACCTGTAACCTGCAACCTGGAACCATCTACCTGCAACCTGCTACCTACAACCTGTAACCTGCAACCTGCTACCTACTACCTGCAACCTGCAACTTGTAACCTGGAACCTGCTACATGCAACCTACAACCTACAACCTACTACCTGCAACCTGTAACCTGAAACTTGCTACCTGCAAGCTGCTACCTGCTACCTGCAGCCTTGAACCTGCTACCTGCAACCCACAACCTGCAACCTGCAACCTTCAACCATTAACCTACAACCTGTAACATGAAATCGGCTACCTGCAACCTGCTACTTGCTACCTGCTGCCTGCAACCTGCAACCTGCTACCTGCTACCTGCAACCTGCTACCTACTACCTGTTACCTGCTACCTGCTACCTGGAACCTGCAACCTGCTACCTGGAACCTGCTACCTGTAACCTGCTACCTGCTACCTGCAACCTGCACTTGGCTACCTGCCACCTGCTACCTGCAACCTGCACTTGGCTACCTGCCACCTGCTACCTGCAACCTGCAACCTACAACTTGTAACCTGGAGCCTCCTACGTGCAACCTACAACCTATAACCTACTACCTGAAACATGCTACCTGCAACCTGCAACCAGTAACCTGCAACCTTTTACCTGCAACCTACAACCTGCAATCTGCTACCTTCAAAACTTAACCTACAACCTGCTACCTGCAACCTGTAACATGAAACATGCTACCTGCAACCTGCTATTTCCTACTTGCTACCTGCTACCTGCTACCTGCAACCTGCTACCTGCTACTTGCAACCTGTAACCTGCTACCTGCAACCTGCAACCTGTAACCTGGAATCTGCTACCTGGAACCAAAAACCGTCATCCCGTTCCCTCCTACCTGAAACTTGCAACCTTTAAACATGAATTTGATACCTTCCACCTTAACTCTAAACCCTAAATCCTGAAATATGAACCGTGGTGCATGGAACCCTGACCCTGGACCCTTGAACATGAAACCTAGAACTTGGAACCCTGACCCTATATCCTGGACCCAGGAACTTGAGGCTTGAAGTGCAAAGCTTGAAGTCCTGGTCCTTGGCTCAATATCCTGGAACCTAGACCCTGGAACGTGCTACCCATAACCTGATACTTGCCACCTTAACTCTAAACCCTGAACCCTGAA
Organism: Canavalia gladiata; assembly: GCA_037954105.1. NCBI lineage: Eukaryota > Viridiplantae > Streptophyta > Magnoliopsida > Fabales > Fabaceae > Canavalia > Canavalia gladiata. The sequence goes on from CM075660.1 coordinate 65,319,394, forward strand.
TCCTGAACGATAAACGCTGATGAATGGAACCCTGAAACCTGGAACGTTGATACTGGATCCGGAATCCATGAAACTTGGAACTTGGAACCTTGATCCTATATCGTGGAACTTGGACCTTAAAACTCAGAGCTTGATGTAGAGAGCCCAAACTCCTGGATCCTGGACCCTAAACCCAAAACCATATACATGGAACCTGAAACATAGAACCTGAAACCTACAACTTGGAACATTGACCCTTGAACTTGATACTTGCAACCTACACCCTGTAATGAGCTACCTACTACCTGCTACCTGCAAATTTAAACCTGGAACCTAAAGCTAAAACTTGCTACTTGCAACCTACAACCTGCAACCTGCTACCTTCAACCTCAAACCTGCAACCTGCTACCTCAACCTGTAACCTGCAACCTGCTTCCTGCAACTTGGTACCTGTTACCTGCAACCTGCAACCTGGAACATGCAACCTGTAACCTGGAACCTGCTACCGGCAACCTACAACCTGGAACCTGCTACTTGCTACCTGGAACCTGCAACCTGTAACCTGGAACGTGCTACCTTAAACCTGCAACCTACAACCTGCTACCTGTAACCTGAAACCTGCAACCTGCTACCTTCAACCTATAACCTGCAACCTGCTACCTGGAACCTGCTACCTGCAACTTACAACCTACAACATTCTACCTACAACCTGCTACCTGCAACCTGTAACCTGAAACCTGCTACTTGCAACCTGCTACCTGCTACCTGCACCCTGCTACCTTCTACCTGCTACCTGCAACTTGCAACCTGCTACCTGCAACTTGTAACCTGCTACGTGCAACCTGCAACCTGCTACCTGCTACCTGCAACCCGTAACCTGTAACCTGTAACCCATCTACCTGCAACCTGTTACCTGGAACTTGCTACCTGCAACTTACAACCTACAACCTACTACTTGCAACCTGTAACCTTCTACTTCCAACGTGCTACCTGCTACCTGCAACCTGTAAGCTAGAACCCGCTGCCTGCAACCTACAACCTGCAACCTGCTACCTTAAACCTGTAACCTACAACCTGCTACCTGCAACCTGTAACATGAAACCTGCTACCTGCTTCTTGCTACCTGCTACCTGCAACCTGCTAGCTGCTACCTACAACCTCCAACCTGCTACCCGGAACCTGCAACCTGTAACCTGTAACCTGGAACCTGCTACCTGCTTCCTGCAACCTACTACTTGGACTCTGAAACCTGATGCCTACAACTTGGAACCTTGAACTTGGAACCTTCTACCTGCTACCTGCAACCTCCAACCTCCATCCTCCAACCTGCTAACTTCTACCTTCTACCTTTTACCTTCAACCTGGATCCTTGACCTTAGAACCTGATACCTGCAACTTGCATCCTGTTCCCTTCTACCTGTAACCTCCAACCTTTAAACATGAAACTGATACCTTCCACCTTCCCTCAAACCCGAAATCCTGAAATATGAACCGTGGTGCATGGAACCCTGACCCTGGACCCTTGAACATGAAACCTAGAACGTGGAAACCTGACCCTATATCCTGGACCCAGGAACTTCAGGCTTGAAGTGTAAAGCCTGAAGTCCTGGTTCTTGGCCCTATATCCTGGAACCTAGACCTTGGAATGTGCTACCTTGAACCTGAAATTTGCCACCTTAACTCTAAACCCTGAACCCTGAATCCTGAACGATAAGCGTTGATGAATGGAACCCTGAAAGTCGGAACGTTGATCCTGGATGCTGAATCCATGAAACTTGGAACTTGGAACCTTGATCCTATATTCCGGAACCTGGACCCTAGAACTCAGAGCTTGACGTAGAGAGCCCGAACTCTTGGACCTTGGACCCTAAACCCAAAACCATATACATGGAACCTGAAACCTACAACTTGGAACATTGACCCTTGAACTTGATTCTTGCAACCTACAACCTGCAATGAGCTACCTACTACCTGCTACCTGCAACTTGAAACCTGGAACCTGCTACGTGCAACCTACAACCTGCAACCTACTACCTTCAACCTGTAACCTGCAACCGGCTACCTGGAACCTGTTACCTGCTACTTACTACCTGGAACCTGTAACCTGCAACCTGGAACCTGCTACCTGCAACCTGCTACCTACAACCTGTAACCTGCAACCTGCTACCTGCTACCTGCAACCTGCAACCTGTAACCTGGAACCTGCTACGTGCAACCTACAACCTACAACCTCCTACCTGCAACCTGTAACCTGAAACTTGCTACCTGCAGGCTGCTACCTGCTACCTGCAACCCAGAACCTGCAACCTGCAACCTTCAACCATTAACCTACAACCTGCTACTTGCAACCTGTAACATGAAATCTGCCACCTGCAACCTGCTACTTGCTACCTGCAACCTGCTACCTGCAACATGCTACCTGCAACCTGCTTCCTGCAACCTGCTACCTGCTACCTGGAATCTACAACCTGCTACATGTAACCTGCTACCTGCTACCTGCAACCTGCACCTTGCTACCTGCCACCGGCTACCTGCAACCTGCAACCTGCAACTTGCAACTTGTAACCTGCAACCTCCTACGTGCAACCTACAACCTACTACCTGAAACCTGCTACCTACATCTTGCAACCGGTAACCTGCAACCTGCTACCTGCAACCTAGAACCTGCAATCTACTACCTTCAACCATTAACCTACAACCTGCAATCTACTACCTTCAACCATTAACCTACAACCTGCTACCTGCAACCTATAACATGAAACCTGCTACCTGCAACCTGCTATTTCCTACTTGCTACCTGCTACCTGCAACCTGCTACCTGCTACTTGCAACCTGTAACCTGCTACCTGAAACCTGGAACCTGTAACCTGGAATCTGCTACCTGGAACCAAAAACCGTGATCCTGTTCCCTTCTACCTTAAACCTGCAACCTTTAAACATGAAAATGATACCTTCCACCTTAACTTTAAACCCTAAATCCTGAAATATGAACCGTGGTGCATGGAACCCTGACCCTGGACCCTTGAACATGAAACCTCGAACTTGGAACCCTGGCCCTATATCCTGGACCCAGGAACTTGAGGCTTGAAGTGGAAAGCCTGAAGTCCTGGTCCTTGGCTCAATTTCCTGGAACCTAGACCCTGGAACGGGCTACCTATAACCTGATACTTCCCACCTTAACTCTAAACCCTGAACCTTGAATCCTGAACGATGAGCGCTAATGAATGGAACCCTGAAACCTGGAACGTTTATACTAGATCCTGAATCCCTGAAACTTGGAACTTGGAACCTTGATCCTATATCGTGGAACCTGGACCTTAGAACTCGGAGCTTGACGTAGAGAGCCCAAACCCTACAACCTGCTACCTGCAACCTGTAACCTGCAACCTGCTACCTGCAACATGCAACCTGCAACCTTGAACCTGCTACCTGCAACCTACAACCTGCAACCTTCTACCTGCTACCTGCAACCTGCTACCTGCTACCTGCAACTTGCTACCTGGAACCTGCAATTTGTAACCTGCTACTTGCTACCTGCTACCTGGAACCTGTAACCTGTAACTTGCTACTTGCAACCTACAACCTGGAACCTGCTTCCTGCAACCTATTACCTGCTACCTGCAACCTGCTACCTGGAACCTACTACCTGCAACTTTCAACCTACAACCTGCTACCTACAACCTGCTACCTACAACCTGCTACCTGCAACCTGTAACCTGAAACCTGCTACTTGCAACCTGCTACCTACAACTTGCAACCTGCTACCTTCTACTTGCTACCTGCAACTTGTAACCTGCTACCTGCAACTTGTAACCTGCTACCTGCTACTTCAAACGTGCTACATGCTACCTGCAACCTGTAACCTGTAACCCATCTACCTGCAACCCACAACCTGCAACCTGCTACCTGGAACCTGCTACCTGCAACTTACAACCTACAACCTGCTACTTGCAACCTGTAACTTGAAACCTGCTACTTCCAACGTGCTACCTGCTACCGTCAACCTGTAACCTAGAACCCGTTACCTGCAACCTACAACCTGCAACTTGCTACCTTAAACCTGTACCCTACAACCTGCTACCTGCTTCGTGCTACCTGCTACCTATAACCTGCTACCTGCTACCTGCAACCTGCTACCTGCTACCTACAACCTCCAACCTGCTACCTGGAACCTGGAACCTGTAACCTGTAACCTGGAACCTGCAACCTGCAGCCGATAAACCTTCAACCTGGATCATAGACCCTAGAACTTGCAGCTTGCAACCTCATACCTTCTTCCTGCAACCTGCAACCGACTACTGGGACTTTGAAACCTTATACCTGCAACTTGGAACTGTTAACTTGGAACCTTGGAACCTTCTACCTGCTACCTGCAACCTCCAACCTGCTAAGTTCTACCTTCTACCTTTTACCTTCAACCTGGATCCTTGACCCTAGAACCTCATACCTGCAACTTGCATCCTGTTCCCTTCTACCTGTAACCTACAACCTTTAAACATGAAACTGATACCTTCCACCTTAACTCAAACCCGAAATCCTGAAATATGAACCGTGGTGCATGGAACCCTGACCCTGGACCCTTGAACATGAAACCTAGAATGTGGAAACCTGACCCTATATCTTGGACCCTGGAACTTGAGGCTTGAAGTGCAAAGCCTGAAGTCCTGGTCCTTGGCCCTATATCCTGGAACCTAGACCTTGGAATGTGCTACCTTGAACCTGATATTTTCCACCTTAACTCTAAACCTTGAACCCTGAAAGTTGGAACGTTGATCCTGGATGCTGAATCCCTGAAACTTGGAACTTGGAACCTTGATCCTATATTCTGGAACATGGACCCTAGAACTCTGAGCTTGACGTAGAGAGCCCGAACTCTTGGACCTTGGACCCTAAACCCAAAACCATATACATGGAACCTGAAACCTACAACTTGGAACATTGACCCTTGAACCTTATTCTTGCAACCTACAACCTGCAATGAGCTACCTACAACCTGCAATGAGCTACCTACTACCTGCTACCTGCAACTTGAAACCTGGAACCTGCTACCTGCAACCTACAACCTGCAACCTGCTACCCTCAACCTGTAACCTGCAACCTGGCTACCTGCAACCTGTTACCTGCTACTTGCTACCTGCAACCTGCTACCTACAACCTGTAACCTGCTACCGGCTACCTGCAACCTGCAAATTGTAACCTGGAACCTTCTATGTGCAACCTACAACCTACAACCTACTACCTGCAACCTGTAACCTGAAACTTGCTACCTGCAAGCTACTACCTGCTACCTGGAACCTGCTACCTGCAGCCTTGAACCTGCTACCTGCTACCTTGGCTACCTGCTACCTGCTACCTGCAACCTGCTACTTGCTACCTGCTACCTGCAACCTGCAACCTGCTACCTGCTACCTGCAACCTGCTACCTACTACCTGTTACCTGCTACCTGCTACCTTGAACCTGCAACCTGCTACCTTGGCTACCTGCCACCTGCTACTTGCAACCTGCAACGTGCAACTTGTAACCTGGAGCCTCCTACGTGCAACCTACAACCTACAACCTACTACCTGAAACATGCTACCTGCAACCTGCAACCTGTAACCTGCTACCTGCAACCTACAACCTGCAATCTTCTACCTTCAACACTTAACCTACAACCTGCTACCTGCAATCTGTAACATGAAACCTGCTACCTGCAACCTGCAACCTGCTATTTCCTACCTGCTACCTGCAACCTGCTACCTGCTACTTGCAACCTGTAACCTACTACCTGCAACCTGCAACCTTTAACCTGGAATCTGCTACCTGGAACCAAAAACCGTCATCCCGTTCCCTTCTACCTGAAACTTGCAACCTTTAAACATGAATATGATACCTTCCACCTTAACTCTAAACCTTAAATCCTGAAATATGAACCGTGGTGCATGGAACCCTGACCCTGGACCCTTGAACATGAAACCTAGAACTTGGAACCCTGGCCCTATATCCTGGACCCAGGAACTTGAGGCTTGAAGTGCAACGTCTGAAGTCCTGGTCCTTGGCTCAATATCCTGGAACCTAGACCCTGGAACGTGCTACCCATAACCTGATACTTGCCACCTTAACTCTAAACCCTGAACCCTGAATCCTGAACGATAAGCGCTGATGAATGGAACCCTGAAACCTGGAACGTTGATACTGGATCCTGAATCCATGAAACTTGGAACTTAGAACCTTGATCCTATATCGTGGAACCTGGACCTTAGAACTCAGAGCTTGATGTAGAGAGCCCAAACTCCTGGATCCTGGACCCTAAACCCAAAACCATATACATGGAACGTGAAACATAGATCCTGAAACCTACAACTCGGAACATTGACCCTTGAACTTGATACTTGCAACCTACACCCTGCAATGAGCTACCTACTACCTGCTACCTGCAACTTTAAACCTGGAACCTAAACCTGGAACTTGCTACTTGCAACCTACAACCTGCAACCTGCTACCTTCAACCTCTGACCTGCAACCTGCTACCTGCAACCTGTAACCTGCAACCTGCTACCTGCAACTTGGTACCTGCTACCTGGAACCTGCAACCTGGAACATGCAACCTGTAACCTGGAACCTGCCACCGGCAACCTACAACCTGGAACCTGCTACCTGCTACCAGCAACTTGCTACCTGGAACCTGCAACCTGTAACCTGGAACCTGCTACCTTAAACCTGCAACCTACAACCTGCTACCTGTAACCTGAAACATGCAACCTGCTACCTTCAACCTATAACCTGCAACCTGCAACCTGCTACCTGGAACCTGCTACCTGCAACTTACAACCTACAACCTGCTACCTACAACCTGCTACCTGCAACCTGTAACCTGAAACCTGCTACTTGCAACCTGCTACCTGCTACCTGCACCCTGCTACCTTCTACCTGCTACCTGCAACTTGTAACCTGCTACCTGCTACCTGCTACCTGCAACCTGCTACCTGCTACCTGCAACCCGTAACCTGTAACCTGTAACCCATCTACCTGCAACCTGCTACCTGGAACTTGCTACCTGCAACTTACAACCTACAACCTGCTACTTGCAACCTGTAACCTGAAACCTGCTACTTCCAACGTGCTACCTGCTACCTGCAACCTGTAACCTAGAACCCGCTACCTGCAACCTACAACCTGCAACCTGCTACCTTAAACCTGTAACCTACAACCTGCTACCTGCAACCTGTAACATGAAACCTGCTACCTGCTTCTTGCTACCTCCTACCTGCAACCTGCTAGCTGCTACCTACAACCTCCAACCTGCTACCCGGAACCTGCAACCTGTAACCTGTAACCTGGAACCTGCTACCTGCTACCTGCTTCCTGCAACCTACTACTTGGACTCTGCAACCTGATGCCTACAACTTGGAACCTTGAACTTGGAACCTTCTACCTGCAACCTCCAACCTCCATCCTCCAACCTGCTAACTTCTACCTTCTACCTTTTACCTTCAACCTGGATCCTTGACCCTAGAACCTGATACCTGCAACTTGCATCCTGTTCCCTTCTACCTGTAACCTCCAACCTTTAAACATGAAACTGATACCTTCCACCTTAACTCAAACCCGAAATCCTGAAATATGAACCGTGGTGCATGGAACCCTGACCCTGGACCCTTGAACATGAAACCTAGAACGTGGAAACCTGACCCTATATCCTGGACCCAGGAACTTCAGGCTTGAAGTGCAAAGCCTGAAGTCCTGGTTCTTGGCCCTATATCCTGGAACCTAGACCTTGGAATGTGCTACCTTGACCCTGATATTTGCCACCTTAACTCTAAACCCTGAACCCTGAATCCTGAACGATAAGCGTTGATGAATGGAACCCTGAAAGTTGGAACGTTGATCCTGGATGCTGAATCCCTGAAACTTGGAACTTGGAACCTTGATCCTATATTCCGGAACCTGGACCCTAGAACTCTGAGCTTGACGTAGAGAGCCCGAACTCTTGGACCTTGGACCCTAAACCCAAAACCATATACATGGAACCTGAAACCAACAACTTGGAACATTGACCCTTGAAGTTGATTCTTGCAACCTACAACCTGCAACCTGCTACCTTCAACCTGTAACCTGCAACCGGCTACCTGCAACCTGTTACCTGCTACTTGCTACCTGGAATCTGTAACCTGCAACCTGGAACCTGCTACCTGCAACCTGCTACCTACAACCTGTAACCTGCAACCTGCTACCTGCTACCTGCAACCTGCAACTTGTAACCTGGAACCTGCTACGTGCAACTTACAACCTTCAACCTCCTACCTGCAACCTGTAACCTGAAACTTGCTACCTGCAAGCTGCTACCTGCTACCTAGAACCTGCTACCAGCAACCTGGAACCTTGAACCTGCTACCTGCAACCCACAACCTGCAACCTGCAACCTTCAACCTGCTACTTGAAGCTTGCAACCTCATACCTGCTACCTGCTTCCTGCAACCTACTACTTGGACTCTGAAACCTGGTACCTACAACTTGGAACCTTGAACCTCGAACCTTCTACCTGCTACCTGCAACCTCCAACCTCCATCCTCCAACCTGCTAACTTCTACCTTCTACCTTTTACCTTCAACCTGGATCCTTGACCCTAGAACCTCATACCTGCAACCTGCATTCTGTTCGCTTCTACCTGTAACGTGCAACCTTTAAACATGAAACTGATATCTTCCACCTTAACTCTAAACCCTAAATCCTAAAATATGAACCGTGGTGCATGGAACCCTGACCCTGGACCCTTGAACATGAAACCTAGAACGTGGAACCCTGGCCCTATATCCTGGACCCAGGAACTTGAGGCTTGAAGTGCAAAGCCAGAAGTCCTGGTCTTTGGCCCTATATCCTGGAACCTAGACCTTGGAACCTGAAACCTACAACTGGGAACCTGAACCTGCAACTTGCTACTTGCAACCTACAACCTGCAACCTCTAACCTGCAACCTACTACCTAGAACCTGGAACCTGCTACCTGGAACCTGCTACCTGGAACATGCAACCTGTAACCTGGAACCTGCTACTTGCAACCTACAACCTGGAACCTGCTACCTGCTACTTGCTACCTGCAACTTGGTACATGGAACCTGCAACCTGTAACCGTGAACCTGCTACCTGCAACTTAAAACCTTCAACGTGGATCCTAGACCCTAGAACTTGCAGCTTGCAACCTCATACCTGCTACCTGCTTCGTGCAACCTGCAACCGACTAGTTGGACTCTGAAACCTGATACCTGCAACTTGGAACCTTTAACTTGGAACCTTCTACCTGCTACCTGCAACCTCCAACCTCCATTCTCCAACCTGCTAACTTCTACCTTCTACCTTCTACCTTCAACCTGGATCCTTGACCCTGGAACTTGATACCTTCCACCTTAACTCTAAACCCTAAATCCTGAAATATGAACCGTGGTGCATGGAACCCTGACCCTGGACCCTTGAACATGAAACCTAGAACTTGGAACCCTGGCCCTATATCCTGGACCTTGGAACTTGAGGCTTGAAGTGCAACGCCTGAAGTCCTGGTCCTTGGCTCAATATCCTGGAACCTAGACCCTGGAACGTGCTACCCGTAACCTGATACTTGCCACCTTAACTCTAAACCCTGAACCCTGAATCCTGAACGATAAGCGTTGATGAATGGAACCCTGAAACCTGGAACGTTGATACTGGATCCTGAATCCATGAAACTTGGAACTTGGAACCTTGATCCTATATCGTGGAACCAGGACCTTAGAACTAGGAGCTTGATGTAGAGAGCCCAAACTCCTGGATCCTGGACCCTAAACCCAAAACCATATACATGGAACCTGAAACATAGAACCTGAAACCTACAACTCGGAACATTGACCCTTGAACTTGATACTTGCAACCTACACCCTGCAATGAGCTACCTACTACCTGCTACCTGCAACTTTAAACCTCGAACCTAAACCTGGAACTTGCTACTTGCAACCTACAACCTGCAACCTGCTACCTTCAACCTCTAACCTGCAACCTGCTACCTGCAACTTGGTACCTGCTACCTGGAACCTGCAACCTGGAACATGCAACCTGTAACCTGGAACCTGCTACCGGCAACCTACAACCTGGAACCTGCTACCTGCAACCTACAACCTACAACCTGCTACCTGCAACCTGTCACCTGAAATCTGCTACCTGCTAACTGCAACCTCCTACCTGCTACCTGCACTGTAACCTGGAACCTGCTACCTGCAACCTACAACCTGCAACCTGCTACCTTCAACCTGTAACCTGCAACCTGCTACCTGCAACCTGCTACCTACAACTTGTAACCTGCAACCTGCAACCTGCAATCTGGTACCTCCTACCTGCAACCTGGAACCTGCTACCTGGAACCTACAACCTGTAATCTGGAACATGCTTCCTGCAACCTACAACTTGCAACCTGTTACCTGCTACCTGTAACCTGCTACCTGGAACCTGTACCTTGTAACCTGGAATCTGCTACCTGCAACCTACAACCTACAACCTGCTACCTGCAACCTGTCACCTGAAATCTGCTACCAGCTAACTGCAACCTCATACCTGCTACCTGCCCTGTAACCTGGAACCTGCTACCTGCAACCTTCAACCTGCAACCTGTTACCTTCAACCTGTAACCTACAACCTGCTACCTGCCACTTGTAACATGAAACCTGCTACCTGTACCTGCTACATGCTACCTGCAACCTGCTACCTGTTACTTGCAACCTCCAACCTGCTACCTGGAACCTGTAACCTGGAACCTGTAACCTGGAACCTACTACCTGCAACTTAAAACCTTTAACCTGGATCCTAGACCCTAGAACTTGCATCTTGCAACCTCATACCTGCTACCTGCTTCCTGCAACCTACTACTTGGCCTCTGAAACCTGGTACCTACAACTTGGAACCTTGAACTTGGAACCTTCTACCTGCTACCTGAAACCTCCAACCTCCATCCTCCAACCTGCTAACTTCTACCTTCTACCTTCTACCTTCAACCTGGATCCTTGACCCTGGAACTTGATACCTACAACCTGCATCCTTTTCCCTTCTACCTGTAACCTGCAACCGTTAAACATGAAACTGATACCTTCCACCTTAACTCTAAACCCTAAATCTTGAAATATGAAACATGGTGCATGGAACCCTGACCCTGGACCCTTGAACATGAAACCTAGAACGTGGAACCCTGGCCCTATATCCTGGACCCAGGAACTTGAGGCTTGAAGTGAAAAGCCGGAAGTCCTGGTCTTTGGCCCTATATCCTGGAACCTAGACCTTGGAACCTGAAACATAGAACCTGAAACCTACAACTGGGAACATTGACCCTTGAACTTGATACTTGCAACCTACACCCTGCAATGAGCTACCTACTACCTGCTACCTGCAACTTTAAACCTGGAACCTAAACCTGGAACTTGCTACTTGCAACCTACAACCTGCAACCTGCTACCTTCAACCTCTAACCTGCAACCTGCTACCTGCAACCTGTAACCTGCAACCTGCTACCTGCAACTTGGTACCTGCTACCTGGAACCTGCAACCTGGAACATGCAACCTGTAACCTGGAACCTGCTACCGGCATCCTACAACCTGGAACCTGCTACCAGCAACTTGCTACCTGGAACCTGCAACCTGTAACCTGGAACCTGCTACCTTAAACCTGCAACCTACAACCTGCTACCTGTAACCTGAAACATGCAACCTGCTACCTTCAACCTATAACCTGCAACCTGCAACCTGCTACCTGGAACCTGCTACCTGCAACTTACAACCTACAACCTGCTACCTACAACCTGCTACCTGCAACCTGTAACCTGAAACCTGCTACTTGCAACCTGCTACCTGCTACCTGCACCCTGCTACCTTCTACCTGCTACCTGCAACTTGTAACCTGCTACCTGCTACCTGCTACCTGCAACCTGCTACCTGCTACCTGCAACCCGTAACCTGTAACCTGTAACCCATCTACCTGCAACCTGCTACCTGGAACTTGCTACCTGCAACTTACAACCTACAACCTGCTACTTGCAACCTGTAACCTGAAACCTGCTACTTCCAACGTGCTACCTGCTACCTGCAACCTGTAACCTAGAACCCGCTACCTGCAACCTACAACCTGCAACCTGCTACCTTAAACCTGTAACCTACAACCTGCTACCTGCAACCTGTAACATGAAACCTGCTACCTGCTTCTTGCTACCTCCTACCTGCAACCTGCTAGCTGCTACCTACAACCTCCAACCTGCTACCCGGAACCTGCAACCTGTAACCTGTAACCTGGAACCTGCTACCTGCTACCTGCTTCCTGCAACCTACTACTTGGACTCTGCAACCTGATGCCTACAACTTGGAACCTTGAACTTGGAACCTTCTACCTGCAACCTCCAACCTCCATCCTCCAACCTGCTAACTTCTACCTTCTACCTTTTACCTTCAACCTGGATCCTTGACCCTAGAACCTGATACCTGCAACTTGCATCCTGTTCCCTTCTACCTGTAACCTCCAACCTTTAAACATGAAACTGATACCTTCCACCTTAACTCAAACCCGAAATCCTGAAATATGAACCGTGGTGCATGGAACCCTGACCCTGGACCCTTGAACATGAAACCTAGAACGTGGAAACCTGACCCTATATCCTGGACCCAGGAACTTCAGGCTTGAAGTGCAAAGCCTGAAGTCCTGGTTCTTGGCCCTATATCCTGGAACCTAGACCTTGGAATGTGCTACCTTGACCCTGATATTTGCCACCTTAACTCTAAACCCTGAACCCTGAATCCTGAACGATAAGCGTTGATGAATGGAACCCTGAAAGTTGGAACGTTGATCCTGGATGCTGAATCCCTGAAACTTGGAACTTGGAACCTTGATCCTATATTCCGGAACCTGGACCCTAGAACTCAGAGCTTGACGTAGAGAGCCCGAACTCTTGGACCTTGGACCCTAAACCCAAAACCATATACATGGAACCTGAAACCAACAAGTTGGAACATTGACCCTTGAAGTTGATTCTTGCAACCTACAACCTGCAACCTGCTACCTTCAACCTGTAACCTGCAACCGGCTACCTGCAACCTGTTACCTGCTACTTGCTACCTGGAATCTGTAACCTGCAACCTGGAACCTGCTACCTGCAACCTGCTACCTACAACCTGTAACCTGCAACCTGCTACCTGCTACCTGCAACCTGCAACTTGTAACCTGGAACCTGCTACGTGCAACCTACAACCTTCAACCTCCTACCTGCAACCTGTAACCTGAAACTTGCTACCTGCAAGCTGCTACCTGCTACCTAGAACCTGCTACCTGGAACCTGGAACCTTGAACCTGCTACCTGCAACCCACAACCTGCAACCTGCAACCTTCAACCTGCTACTTGAAGCTTGCAACCTCATACCTGCTACCTGCTTCCTGCAACCTACTACTTGGACTCTGAAACCTGGTACCTACAACTTGGAACCTTGAACCTCGAACCTTCTACCTGCTACCTGCAACCTCCAACCTCCATCCTCCAACCTGCTAACTTCTACCTTCTACCTTTTACCTTCAACCTGGATCCTGCTACCTGCTACTTGCTACCTGCAACTTGCTACATGGAACCTGCAACCTGTAACCTGGAACCTGCTACCTGCAACCTACAACCTACAATCTGCTACCTGTAACCTGTAACATGAAACCTGCAACCTGCTACCTGCAACCTGTAACCTGCAACCTGCAACCTGTAACCTGGTACCTGCTACCTGCAACCTGGAACCTGCTACCTGGAACCTGCAACCTGTAATCTGGAACCTGCTACCTGCAACCTACAACTTGCAACCTGTTACCTGCTACCTGGAACCTGCTACCTGGAACCTGCAACTTGTAACCTGGAATTTACTACGTGCAACCTACAACCAACAACCAGCTACCTGTAACCTGAAATTTGCTACCTGCTACCTGGAACCTCCTACCTGCTAGTTGCAACCTACAACCTGCAACCTGTTACCTTCAACCTATAACCTACAACCTGCTACCTACAACCTGTAACATGAAACCTGCTACCTGCTACCTGCTACATGCTACTTGCAACCTGCTACCTGTTACTTGCAACCTCCAACCTACTACCTGGAACCTGTAACCTGGAACCTGTAACCTGGAACCTACTACCTGCAACTTAAAACCTTCAACCTGGATCCTAGACCCTAGAACTTGCAGCTTGCAACCTCATACCTGCTACCTGCTTCGTGCAACCTGCAACCAACTACTTGGACTCTGAAACCTGATACCTGCAACTTGGAACCTTTAACTTGGAACCTTCTACCTGCTACCTGCAACCTCCAACCTCCATCCTCCAACCTGCTAACTTCTACCTTCTACCTTCTACCTTCAACCTGGATCCTTGACCCTGGAACCTGATACCTACCACCTGCATCCTGTTCCCTTCTTCCTGTAACCTGCAACCGTTAAACATGAAACTGATACCTTCAACCTTAACTCTAAATCCTAAATCCTGAAATATGAATCGGGGTGCATGGAACCCTGACCCTGGACCCTTAAACATGAAACCTAGAACTTGGAACCCTGACCCTATATCCTGGACCCAGGAACTTGAGGCTTGAACTGCAAAGCCTGAAGTCCTGGTCCTTGGCCCTATATCCTGGAATTTAGACCCTGGAACGTGCTACCTTGAACCTGATACTTGCCACCTTAACTCTAAACCCTGAGCCCTGAATCCTGAACGATGAGCGCTGATGAATGGAACCCTAAAACCTGGAACGTTGATCCTGGATCCTGAATCCCTGAAACTTGGAACTTGGAACCTGTCTCCTATATCCTGGAACCTGGACCGTAGAACTCGGAGCATGACGTAGGGAGCCCGAACTGCTGGACCTTGGACCCTAAACCCAAAACCATATACATGGAACCTGGAACCAAGAACCTGGAACCTACAACTTGGAACAGTGACCCTTGAACTTGATATTTGCAACCTACTACCTGCTACCTGCAACTTGAAACTTGGAACCTGGAACTTGCTACTTGCAACCTACAACCTGTAACCTGCAACTTGCTACCTGCAACCTGTAGCCTGCAACCTGCTACCTGGTACCTGCTACCTACTACCTGCAACCTACGACCTGCAACCTGCTACCTGCTACCTGCAACCTGCAACCTTCTACCTGGAACCTGCAACCTGTAACCTGGAACCTGCTACCTGCAACCTACAACCTGGAACCTGCTACCTGCTACCTGCAACCTACTACCTGCTACCAGAAACCTGCAACCTGCTACTTGCAACCTGCAACCAGTAACCTGCAACCTGCTACTTGCTACGTGCTACCTGGAACCTGCAACCTTCTACCTGTAACCTGGAACCTGCTACCTGCAACCTACTACCTGATACCTGCAACCTACTACCTGCTACCTGGAACCAGCTACCTGGAACCTGCAACTGGAACCTGCAACCTGCTATCTGGTACCTGCTACCTACTACCTGCAACCTGCGACCTGCTACCTACAACCTGCAACCTTCTACCTGGAACATGCAACCTGTAATCTGGAACCTGCTACCTGCAACCTACAACTTGTAACCTGCTACCTGCTACCTGCAACCTACTACCTGCTCCCTGGAACCTGCAACCTGCTACCTGGAACCTGTAACCTGGAACCTGCTACCTGCTACCTACAACCTGGTACTTGCAACCTGTAACCTGTAACCTGAAACCTGCTACTTGCAACCTGCTACCTGAAACCTGCTACCTGCTACCTGCAACCTGTAACCTGGAACTTGCTACCTGTAACCTACAACCTGCAACCTGCTACCTGTAACCTGGAACCTGGTACCTGGTACCTGCAACCTACAACCTACAACCTGCTACCTGCAACCTGTAACTTGAAACCTTCTATCTGCAACCTGCTACCTGCCCTGTAACCTGGAACTTGCTACCTGCAACCTACAACCTGCAACCTGCTACCATCAACCTGTAACCTACAACCTGCTACCTGCAACCTGTAACATAAAACCTGCTACCTGCAACCTGCTACCTGCTGCTTGCAACCTCTAACGTGCTACCTGGAACCTGCAACCTGTAACCTGGAACCTACAACCTGCAACTTAAAAGCTACAACTTGGATCCTAGACCCTAGAACTTACAGCTTGCAACCTC
This sequence comes from Canavalia gladiata, assembly GCA_037954105.1. Lineage (NCBI taxonomy): Eukaryota > Viridiplantae > Streptophyta > Magnoliopsida > Fabales > Fabaceae > Canavalia > Canavalia gladiata. The sequence continues at coordinate 65,335,516 of CM075660.1, forward strand.
ATACCTGCTACCTGCTTCCTGCAACCTGCAACCAACTACTTGGACTCTGAAACCTGATACCTACAACTTGGAACCTTGAACTTGGAACCTTCTACCTGCTACCTGCAACCTCAAACCTCCATCCTCCAACCTGCTAACTTCTACCTTCTACCTTCTACCTTCAACCTGGATCCTTGACCCTGGAACTTGATACCTACAACCTGCATCCTTTTCCCTTCTACCTGTAACCTGCAACCGTTAAACATGAAATTGATACCTTCCACCTTAACTCTAAACCCTAAATCCTGAAATATGAACTGTGGTGCATGGAACCCTGACCCTGGACCCTTGAACATGAAACCTAGAACGTGGAACCCTGGCCCTATATCCTGGACCCAGGAACTTGAGGCTTGAAGTGCAAAGCCGGAAGTCCTGGTCTTTGGCCCTATATCCTGGAACCTAGACCTTGGAACCTGAAACATAGAACCTGAAACCTACAACTGGGAACATTGACCCTTGAACTTGATACTTGCAACCTACACCCTGCATTGAGCTACCTACTACCTGCTACCTGCAACTTTAAACCCGGAACCTGAACCTGCAACTTGCTACTTGCAACCTACAACCTGCAACCTCTAACCTGCAACCTGCTACCCGGAACCTGGAACCTGCTACCTGGAACATGCAACCTGTAACCTGGAACCTGCTACCTGCAACCTACAACCTGGAACCTGCTACCTGCTACTTGCTACCTGCAACTTGCTACATGGAACCTGCAACCTGTAACCTGGAACCTGCTACCTGCAACCTACAACCTACAATCTGCTACCTGCAACCTGTAACCTTAAACCTGCAACCTGCTACCTGCAACCTGTAACCTGGTACCTGGTACCTGCAACCTGCAACCTGCTACCTGGAACCTGCAACCTGTAATCTGGAACCTGCTACCTGCAACCTACAACTTGCAACCTGTTACCTGCTACCTGCAACCTGCTACCTGGTACCTGCTACTTGTAACCTGGAATTTACTACGTGCAACCTACAACCAACAACCAGCTACCTGTAACCTGAAATCTGCTACCTGCTACCTGGAACCTCCTACCTGGAACCTCCTACCTGCTACCTGCCCTGTAACCTGGAACCTGCTACCTGCAACCTGTAACCTGCAACCTGCAACCTGTAACCTGGTACCTGCTACCTGCAACCTGGAACCTGCTACCTGGAACCTGCAACCTGTAATCTGGAACCTGCTACCTGCAACCTACAACTTGCAACCTGTTACCTGCTACCTGCAACCTGCTACCTGGTACCTGCTACTTGTAACCTGGAATTTACTACGTGCAACCTACAACCAACAACCAGCTACCTGTAACCTGAAATCTGCTACCTGCTACCTGGAACCTCCTACCTGCTACCTGCCCTGTAACCTGGAACCTGCTACCTGCAACCTACAACCTGCAACCTGTTACCTTCAACCTGTAACCTACAACCTGCTACCTACAACCTGTAACATGAAACCTGCTACCTGCTACCTGCTACATGCTACTTGCAACCTGCTACCTGTTACTTGCAACCTCCAACCTACTACCTGGAACCTGTAACCTGGAACCTACTACCTGCAACTTAAAACCTTCAACCTGGATCCTAGACCCTAGAACTTGCAGCTTGCAACCTCATACCTGCTACCTGCTTCGTGCAACCTGTAACCAACTACTTGGACTCTGAAACCTGATACCTGCAACTTGGAACCTTTAACTTGGAACCTTCTACCTGCTACCTGCAACCTCCAACCTCCATCCTCCAACCTGCTAACTTCTACCTTCTACCTTCTACCTTCAACCTGGATCCTTGACCCTGGAACCTGATACCTACCACCTGCATCCTGTTCCCTTCTTCCTGTAACCTGCAACCGTTAAACATGAAACTGATACCTTCAACCTTAACTCTAAATCCTAAATCCTGAAATATGAATCGGGGTGCATGGAACCCTGACCCTGGACCCTTAAACATGAAACCTAGAACTTGGAACCCTGACCCTATATCCTGGACCCAGGAACTTGAGGCTTGAACTGCAAAGCCTGAAGTCCTGGTCCTTGGCCCTATATCCTGGAACCTAGACCCTGGAACGTGCTACCTTGAACCTGATACTTGCCACCTTAACTCTAAACCCTGAGCCCTGAATCCTGAACGATGAGCGCTGATGAATGGAACCCTAAAACCTGGAACGTTGATCCTGGATCCTGAATCCCTGAAACTTGGAACTTGAAACCTGTCTCCTATATCCTGGAACCTGGACCGTAGAACTCGGAGCATGACGTAGGGAGCCCGAACTGCTGGACCTTGGACCCTAAACCCAAAACCATATACATGGAACCTGGAACCAAGAACCTGGAACCTACAACTTGGAACAGTGACCCTTGAACTTGATATTTGCAACCTACTACCTGCTACCTGCAACTTGAAACTTGGAACCTGGAACTTGCTACTTGCAACCTACAACCTATAACCTGCAACTTGCTACCTGCAACCTGTAGCCTGCAACCTGCTACCTGGTACCTGCTACCTACTACCTGCAACCTACGACCTGCAACCTGCTACCTGCTACCTGCAACCTGCAACCTTCTACCTGTAAACTGCAACCTTTTAACATGAACCTGATACCTTCCACCTTAACTCTAAACCCTAAATCCTTAAATATGAACCGTGGTGCCTGGAACCCTGACCTTGGACGCTTGAACATGAAACCTATAACTTGGAACCCTAGCCCTACATCCTGGAACCTGGACCCAGGAACTTGAGGCTTGAGGTGCAAAGCCTGAAGTCTTGGTCCTTGGACCCTAAACCCCAAACCTTGCTCATAGAACCTAGAACTTAGAACCTGTCACCTTCAACGTGAAACCTTGACCCTGGAACCTAATACCTGGACTTGATACTTGCAACCTTAACTCTAAAACCCTGAACCTTGGATCTTGGATGATGAACCATGGTGACTGGAACCCTGAAACCTGGAACCAGGATCGTGAAACCCTTATCAAGCATCCTAGACCCTGGAACCCTGCTACCTGCAACCTCCAACCTACTACCTGCTACCTGCTACCTGCTACCTAGAACCTGCAACCTGTAACCTGGAACCTGCTACCTGAGACCTACCACCTACAACCTGCTACTTGCAACCTGAAACCTGCTACTTGCAACCTGCTACCTGCAACCTGGAACCTGCTACCTGCAACCTACAACCTGGAACCTGCTACCTTCAGCCTGTAACCTACAACCTACTACCTGCAACCTGCTACCTGCTACCTGCCACCTGCTACCTGCCACCTGCTACCTGCCACCTGCTTCCTGCCACCTGCTACCTGGAACCTGCTACCTACTAGATGCAACCTCCAACCTGCTACCTGGAACCTTCTACCTGGAACCTGCTACTTGCTACCTGGAACCTGCTACCTGGAACCTGCAACCTGTAACTTGGAACCTGCTACCTGCAACCTACAACCTTCAACCTGCTACCTGCAACCTACTACCTGCTACCTGCTACCTGGAACCTGCAACCTGTAACCTGGAACCTGCTACCTGCAACCTACCACCTACAACCTGCTACCTGCAACCTGAAACCTGCTACTTGCAACCTGCTACCTGCAACCTACAACCTGTAACCTGGAACCTGCTACCTGCAACCTACAACCTGGAACCTGCTACCTTCAACCTGTAACCTACAACCTACTACCTGGAACCTGCTACCTGCCACCTGCTACCTGGAACCTGCTACCTACTACATGAAACCTCCAACCTGCTACCTGAAACCTGTAACCTGGAACCTGCTACCTGCAACCGAAAACCGTCAACCTGGATCCTAGACCCTAGAACTGGCAGCTTGCAACCTCATACCTGCTACCTGCTTCCTGCAACCTGCTACTTGGACTCTGGAACCTGATACCTACAACTTGGAACCTTGAACATGGAGCCTTCTACCTCCTACCTGCAACCTCCATCCTCCAACCTGCTAACTTCTACCTTGTACCTTCTACCTGCAACCTGGATCGTTGACCCTGGAACCTGATACTTGCAACCTGCATCCAGTTCCCTTCTACCTATAACCTGCAACCTTTAAACATGAACCTGATACCTTTCACCTTAACTCTAAACCCTAAATCCTGAAATATGAACCGTGGTGCCTGGAACCCTGACCTTGGACCCTTGAACATGAAACCTAGAACTTGGAACCCTGACCCTACATCTTGGAACCCTGACCCTACATCTTGGAACCTGGACCCAGGAACTTGAGGCTTGAGGTGCAAAGCCTGAAGTCCTGGTCCTTGGACCCTAAACCCCAAACCATGCACATGGAACCTAGAACTAAGAACTTGCAACCTGCAACTTGAAACCTTGACCCTGGAACCTGCTACTTGCAACCTGCTACCTGAAGCTTGCAACCTGCAACTTGCTACCTGGAACCTGCTGCGTGCTACCTGCAACTTGCAACTTTGAACCTTGAACTTGATACTTGCAACCTTAACTCTAAAACCCTGAACCTTGGATCTTGGATGATGAACCATGGTGACTGGAACCCTGAAACCTGGATCCTGGAACCCTGATCCAACATCCTAGACCCTGGAACCTAAAACCTGGAATTTGGAACCTTGACCCTATATCCTGGAACCTCGACCAGGGAACTCGGAGCCTGAAGCGCACAACCCGAACACTTGGACCTTGGATCTTAAACCCAAAACAGAGTACATGGAATCTAGAAGCTGCAACTTGCTACATGCTACCTGCAACTTGAAACCTGGAACTTGTTACTTGCAACTTGCAACCTGCTATCTGCCACTTGCAACCTTCTACATGCTACCTGCTACATGCAACCTGATACCTGCAACCTGTTATTTCCTACTTGCAATCTAAAACTTGCAACTTACAACCTGCTACTTGCAACTTGCAACCTGCTACCTGCTACTTGCAACCTTCTACCTGCTACCTACAACCTGCTACCGGCTACCCGCAACCTGCAACCTGTTACCTGCCACCAGAAACCTTCAACCTGGATCCTGGACCTTGTTACATGCAACTTTCAACCTGTAACATGCTACCTGCTTCCTGCAACCTACAACCTGGACTTGGATCCTGATACTTGCAACCTTGAACCTGCAACCTGCAACCTGGAACCTGGATCCTTGACCCTAGAACATGCTACCTGCAACCTGCCTCCTTCTACCTGCAACCTGCAACATGCATTTTGCAACCTGCTACCTGCTACTTGCATCCTGCTGGAACCCTAACCTTGGACCCTTGAACATGAAACCTAGAACTTGGAACCCTGGCCCTATATCTTGGACCCAGGAACTTGAGGCTTAAAGTGCAAAGCCTAAATTCCTGGTCCTTGGCCCTATATCCTGGAACCTAGACCTTGGAACGTGCTACCTTGAACCTGATACTTGCCACCTTAACTCTAAACCTTGAACCCTGAATCCTGAACGATGAGCGCTGATGAATGGAACCCTGAAACCTGGAACGTTGATCCTGGATCCTGAATACCTGAAACTTGGAACTTGGAACCTTGATCCTATATCCTGGAACCTGCTACCTGCAACCTACAACTTGCACCCTGCTACATTCAACCTGCTACCTGCAACCTGTAACCTACAACATGCAACTTGCAACCTGCAACCTGCTACTTAGGGTTTAGGGTTTAGGGTTAGGTTTAGGTATAGGGTTTAGGGTTGAGGGTTGAGGGTTAAGGGTTGAAGGTTGAGGGTTGAGGGTTGAGGGTTGAGGGTTGAGGGTTGAGGGTTGAGGGTTGAGGGTTGAGGGTTGAGGGTTGAGGGTTGGGGGTTGAGGGTTGGGTTTGAGGGTTGGGGTTGGGGGTTGAGGGTTGGGGGTTGAGGGTTGGGGGTTGAGGGTTGGGGGTTGAGGGTTGCGGGTTGAGGGTTGAGGGTTGAGGGTTGAGGGTTGAGGGTTGATGGTTGAGGGTTGAGGGTTGAGGGTTGAGGGTTGAGGGTTGCGGGTTGAGGGTTGCGGGTTAAGGGTTGAGGGTTGAGGGTTGAGGGTTGAGGGTTTAGGGTTTGAGGGGTTAGGGTTGAGGGTTTAGGGTTGAGGGTTTTTAGGGTTGAGGGTTTTTAGGGTTGAGGGTTTTTAGGGTTGAGGGTTTTTAGGGTTGAGGGTTTTTAGGGTTTACGGTTTTTAGGGTTGAGAGTTTTTAGGGTTTTTAGGGTTTAGGGCTTAGGGTTTAGGGCTTAGGGTTTAGGGTTTAGGGTTTAGGGTTTAGGGTTTAGGGTTTAGGGTTTAGGGTTTAGGGTTTAGGGTTTAGGGTTTAGGGTTTAGGGTTTAGGGTTTAGGGTTTAGGGTTTAGGGTTTAGGGTTTAGGGTTTAGGGTTTAGGGTTTAGGGTTTAGGGTTTAGGGTTTAGGGTTTAGGGTTTAGGGTTTAGGGTTTAGGGTTTAGGGTTTAGGGTTTAGGGTTTAGGGTTTAGGGTTTAGGGTTTAGGGTTTAGGGTTTAGGGTTTAGGGTTTAGGGTTTAGGGTTTAGGGTTTAGGGTTTAGGGTTTAGGGTTTAGGGTTTAGGGTTTAGGGTTTAGGGTTTAGGGTTTAGGGTTTAGGGTTTAGGGTTTAGGGTTTAGGGTTTAGGGTTTAGGGTTTAGGGTTTAGGGTTTAGGGTTTAGGGTTTAGGGTTTAGGGTTTAGGGTTTAGGGTTTAGGGTTTAGGGTTTAGGGTTTAGGGTTTAGGGTTTAGGGTTTAGGGTTTAGGGTTTAGGGTTTAGGGTTTAGGGTTTAGGGTTTAGGGTTTAGGGTTTAGGGTTTAGGGTTTAGGGTTTAGGGTTTAGGGTTTAGGGTTTAGGGTTTAGGGTTTAGGGTTTAGGGTTTAGGGTTTAGGGTTTAGGGTTTAGGGTTTAGGGTTTAGGGTTTAGGGTTTAGGGTTTAGGGTTTAGGGTTTAGGGTTTAGGGTTTAGGGTTTAGGGTTTAGGGTTTAGGGTTTAGGGTTTAGGGTTTAGGGTTTAGGGTTTAGGGTTTAGGGTTTAGGGTTTAGGGTTTAGGGTTTAGGGTTTAGGGTTTAGGGTTTAGGGTTTAGGGTTTAGGGTTTAGGGTTTAGGGTTTAGGGTTTAGGGTTTAGGGTTTAGGGTTTAGGGTTTAGGGTTTAGGGTTTAGGGTTTAGGGTTTAGGGTTTAGGGTTTAGGGTTTAGGGTTTAGGGTTTAGGGTTTAGGGTTTAGGGTTTAGGGTTTAGGGTTTAGGGTTTAGGGTTTAGGGTTTAGGGTTTAGGGTTTAGGGTTTAGGGTTTAGGGTTTAGGGTTTAGGGTTTAGGGTTTAGGGTTTAGGGTTTAGGGTTTAGGGTTTAGGGTTTAGGGTTTAGGGTTTAGGGTTTAGGGTTTAGGGTTTAGGGTTTAGGGTTTAGGGTTTAGGGTTTAGGGTTTAGGGTTTAGGGTTTAGGGTTTAGGGTTTAGGGTTTAGGGTTTAGGGTTTAGGGTTTAGGGTTTAGGGTTTAGGGTTTAGGGTTTAGGGTTTAGGGTTTAGGGTTTAGGGTTTAGGGTTTAGGGTTTAGGGTTTAGGGTTTAGGGTTTAGGGTTTAGGGTTTAGGGTTTAGGGTTTAGGGTTTAGGGTTTAGGGTTTAGGGTTTAGGGTTTAGGGTTTAGGGTTTAGGGTTTAGGGTTTAGGGTTTAGGGTTTAGGGTTTAGGGTTTAGGGTTTAGGGTTTAGGGTTTAGGGTTTAGGGTTTAGGGTTTAGGGTTTAGGGTTTAGGGTTTAGGGTTTAGGGTTTAGGGTTTAGGGTTTAGGGTTTAGGGTTTAGGGTTTAGGGTTTAGGGTTTAGGGTTTAGGGTTTAGGGTTTAGGGTTTAGGGTTTAGGGTTTAGGGTTTAGGGTTTAGGGTTTAGGGTTTAGGGTTTAGGGTTTAGGGTTTAGGGTTTAGGGTTTAGGGTTTAGGGTTTAGGGTTTAGGGTTTAGGGTTTAGGGTTTAGGGTTTAGGGTTTAGGGTTTAGGGTTTAGGGTTTAGGGTTTAGGGTTTAGGGTTTAGGGTTTAGGGTTTAGGGTTTAGGGTTTAGGGTTTAGGGTTTAGGGTTTAGGGTTTAGGGTTTAGGGTTTAGGGTTTAGGGTTTAGGGTTTAGGGTTTAGGGTTTAGGGTTTAGGGTTTAGGGTTTAGGGTTTAGGGTTTAGGGTTTAGGGTTTAGGGTTTAGGGTTTAGGGTTTAGGGTTTAGGGTTTAGGGTTTAGGGTTTAGGGTTTAGGGTTTAGGGTTTAGGGTTTAGGGTTTAGGGTTTAGGGTTTAGGGTTTAGGGTTTAGGGTTTAGGGTTTAGGGTTTAGGGTTTAGGGTTTAGGGTTTAGGGTTTAGGGTTTAGGGTTTAGGGTTTAGGGTTTAGGGTTTAGGGTTTAGGGTTTAGGGTTTAGGGTTTAGGGTTTAGGGTTTAGGGTTTAGGGTTTAGGGTTTAGGGTTTAGGGTTTAGGGTTTAGGGTTTAGGGTTTAGGGTTTAGGGTTTAGGGTTTAGGGTTTAGGGTTTAGGGTTTAGGGTTTAGGGTTTAGGGTTTAGGGTTTAGGGTTTAGGGTTTAGGGTTTAGGGTTTAGGGTTTAGGGTTTAGGGTTTAGGGTTTAGGGTTTAGGGTTTAGGGTTTAGGGTTTAGGGTTTAGGGTTTAGGGTTTAGGGTTTAGGGTTTAGGGTTTAGGGTTTAGGGTTTAGGGTTTAGGGTTTAGGGTTTAGGGTTTAGGGTTTAGGGTTTAGGGTTTAGGGTTTAGGGTTTAGGGTTTAGGGTTTAGGGTTTAGGGTTTAGGGTTTAGGGTTTAGGGTTTAGGGTTTAGGGTTTAGGGTTTAGGGTTTAGGGTTTAGGGTTTAGGGTTTAGGGTTTAGGGTTTAGGGTTTAGGGTTTAGGGTTTAGGGTTTAGGGTTTAGGGTTTAGGGTTTAGGGTTTAGGGTTTAGGGTTTAGGGTTTAGGGTTTAGGGTTTAGGGTTTAGGGTTTAGGGTTTAGGGTTTAGGGTTTAGGGTTTAGGGTTTAGGGTTTAGGGTTTAGGGTTTAGGGTTTAGGGTTTAGGGTTTAGGGTTTAGGGTTTAGGGTTTAGGGTTTAGGGTTTAGGGTTTAGGGTTTAGGGTTTAGGGTTTAGGGTTTAGGGTTTAGGGTTTAGGGTTTAGGGTTTAGGGTTTAGGGTTTAGGGTTTAGGGTTTAGGGTTTAGGGTTTAGGGTTTAGGGTTTAGGGTTTAGGGTTTAGGGTTTAGGGTTTAGGGTTTAGGGTTTAGGGTTTAGGGTTTAGGGTTTAGGGTTTAGGGTTTAGGGTTTAGGGTTTAGGGTTTAGGGTTTAGGGTTTAGGGTTTAGGGTTTAGGGTTTAGGGTTTAGGGTTTAGGGTTTAGGGTTTAGGGTTTAGGGTTTAGGGTTTAGGGTTTAGGGTTTAGGGTTTAGGGTTTAGGGTTTAGGGTTTAGGGTTTAGGGTTTAGGGTTTAGGGTTTAGGGTTTAGGGTTTAGGGTTTAGGGTTTAGGGTTTAGGGTTTAGGGTTTAGGGTTTAGGGTTTAGGGTTTAGGGTTTAGGGTTTAGGGTTTAGGGTTTAGGGTTTAGGGTTTAGGGTTTAGGGTTTAGGGTTTAGGGTTTAGGGTTTAGGGTTTAGGGTTTAGGGTTTAGGGTTTAGGGTTTAGGGTTTAGGGTTTAGGGTTTAGGGTTTAGGGTTTAGGGTTTAGGGTTTAGGGTTTAGGGTTTAGGGTTTAGGGTTTAGGGTTTAGGGTTTAGGGTTTAGGGTTTAGGGTTTAGGGTTTAGGGTTTAGGGTTTAGGGTTTAGGGTTTAGGGTTTAGGGTTTAGGGTTTAGGGTTTAGGGTTTAGGGTTTAGGGTTTAGGGTTTAGGGTTTAGGGTTTAGGGTTTAGGGTTTAGGGTTTAGGGTTTAGGGTTTAGGGTTTAGGGTTTAGGGTTTAGGGTTTAGGGTTTAGGGTTTAGGGTTTAGGGTTTAGGGTTTAGGGTTTAGGGTTTAGGGTTTAGGGTTTAGGGTTTAGGGTTTAGGGTTTAGGGTTTAGGGTTTAGGGTTTAGGGTTTAGGGTTTAGGGTTTAGGGTTTAGGGTTTAGGGTTTAGGGTTTAGGGTTTAGGGTTTAGGGTTTAGGGTTTAGGGTTTAGGGTTTAGGGTTTAGGGTTTAGGGTTTAGGGTTTAGGGTTTAGGGTTTAGGGTTTAGGGTTTAGGGTTTAGGGTTTAGGGTTTAGGGTTTAGGGTTTAGGGTTTAGGGTTTAGGGTTTAGGGTTTAGGGTTTAGGGTTTAGGGTTTAGGGTTTAGGGTTTAGGGTTTAGGGTTTAGGGTTTAGGGTTTAGGGTTTAGGGTTTAGGGTTTAGGGTTTAGGGTTTAGGGTTTAGGGTTTAGGGTTTAGGGTTTAGGGTTTAGGGTTTAGGGTTTAGGGTTTAGGGTTTAGGGTTTAGGGTTTAGGGTTTAGGGTTTAGGGTTTAGGGTTTAGGGTTTAGGGTTTAGGGTTTAGGGTTTAGGGTTTAGGGTTTAGGGTTTAGGGTTTAGGGTTTAGGGTTTAGGGTTTAGGGTTTAGGGTTTAGGGTTTAGGGTTTAGGGTTTAGGGTTTAGGGTTTAGGGTTTAGGGTTTAGGGTTTAGGGTTTAGGGTTTAGGGTTTAGGGTTTAGGGTTTAGGGTTTAGGGTTTAGGGTTTAGGGTTTAGGGTTTAGGGTTTAGGGTTTAGGGTTTAGGGTTTAGGGTTTAGGGTTTAGGGTTTAGGGTTTAGGGTTTAGGGTTTAGGGTTTAGGGTTTAGGGTTTAGGGTTTAGGGTTTAGGGTTTAGGGTTTAGGGTTTAGGGTTTAGGGTTTAGGGTTTAGGGTTTAGGGTTTAGGGTTTAGGGTTTAGGGTTTAGGGTTTAGGGTTTAGGGTTTAGGGTTTAGGGTTTAGGGTTTAGGGTTTAGGGTTTAGGGTTTAGGGTTTAGGGTTTAGGGTTTAGGGTTTAGGGTTTAGGGTTTAGGGTTTAGGGTTTAGGGTTTAGGGTTTAGGGTTTAGGGTTTAGGGTTTAGGGTTTAGGGTTTAGGGTTTAGGGTTTAGGGTTTAGGGTTTAGGGTTTAGGGTTTAGGGTTTAGGGTTTAGGGTTTAGGGTTTAGGGTTTAGGGTTTAGGGTTTAGGGTTTAGGGTTTAGGGTTTAGGGTTTAGGGTTTAGGGTTTAGGGTTTAGGGTTTAGGGTTTAGGGTTTAGGGTTTAGGGTTTAGGGTTTAGGGTTTAGGGTTTAGGGTTTAGGGTTTAGGGTTTAGGGTTTAGGGTTTAGGGTTTAGGGTTTAGGGTTTAGGGTTTAGGGTTTAGGGTTTAGGGTTTAGGGTTTAGGGTTTAGGGTTTAGGGTTTAGGGTTTAGGGTTTAGGGTTTAGGGTTTAGGGTTTAGGGTTTAGGGTTTAGGGTTTAGGGTTTAGGGTTTAGGGTTTAGGGTTTAGGGTTTAGGGTTTAGGGTTTAGGGTTTAGGGTTTAGGGTTTAGGGTTTAGGGTTTAGGGTTTAGGGTTTAGGGTTTAGGGTTTAGGGTTTAGGGTTTAGGGTTTAGGGTTTAGGGTTTAGGGTTTAGGGTTTAGGGTTTAGGGTTTAGGGTTTAGGGTTTAGGGTTTAGGGTTTAGGGTTTAGGGTTTAGGGTTTAGGGTTTAGGGTTTAGGGTTTAGGGTTTAGGGTTTAGGGTTTAGGGTTTAGGGTTTAGGGTTTAGGGTTTAGGGTTTAGGGTTTAGGGTTTAGGGTTTAGGGTTTAGGGTTTAGGGTTTAGGGTTTAGGGTTTAGGGTTTAGGGTTTAGGGTTTAGGGTTTAGGGTTTAGGGTTTAGGGTTTAGGGTTTAGGGTTTAGGGTTTAGGGTTTAGGGTTTAGGGTTTAGGGTTTAGGGTTTAGGGTTTAGGGTTTAGGGTTTAGGGTTTAGGGTTTAGGGTTTAGGGTTTAGGGTTTAGGGTTTAGGGTTTAGGGTTTAGGGTTTAGGGTTTAGGGTTTAGGGTTTAGGGTTTAGGGTTTAGGGTTTAGGGTTTAGGGTTTAGGGTTTAGGGTTTAGGGTTTAGGGTTTAGGGTTTAGGGTTTAGGGTTTAGGGTTTAGGGTTTAGGGTTTAGGGTTTAGGGTTTAGGGTTTAGGGTTTAGGGTTTAGGGTTTAGGGTTTAGGGTTTAGGGTTTAGGGTTTAGGGTTTAGGGTTTAGGGTTTAGGGTTTAGGGTTTAGGGTTTAGGGTTTAGGGTTTAGGGTTTAGGGTTTAGGGTTTAGGGTTTAGGGTTTAGGGTTTAGGGTTTAGGGTTTAGGGTTTAGGGTTTAGGGTTTAGGGTTTAGGGTTTAGGGTTTAGGGTTTAGGGTTTAGGGTTTAGGGTTTAGGGTTTAGGGTTTAGGGTTTAGGGTTTAGGGTTTAGGGTTTAGGGTTTAGGGTTTAGGGTTTAGGGTTTAGGGTTTAGGGTTTAGGGTTTAGGGTTTAGGGTTTAGGGTTTAGGGTTTAGGGTTTAGGGTTTAGGGTTTAGGGTTTAGGGTTTAGGGTTTAGGGTTTAGGGTTTAGGGTTTAGGGTTTAGGGTTTAGGGTTTAGGGTTTAGGGTTTAGGGTTTAGGGTTTAGGGTTTAGGGTTTAGGGTTTAGGGTTTAGGGTTTAGGGTTTAGGGTTTAGGGTTTAGGGTTTAGGGTTTAGGGTTTAGGGTTTAGGGTTTAGGGTTTAGGGTTTAGGGTTTAGGGTTTAGGGTTTAGGGTTTAGGGTTTAGGGTTTAGGGTTTAGGGTTTAGGGTTTAGGGTTTAGGGTTTAGGGTTTAGGGTTTAGGGTTTAGGGTTTAGGGTTTAGGGTTTAGGGTTTAGGGTTTAGGGTTTAGGGTTTAGGGTTTAGGGTTTAGGGTTTAGGGTTTAGGGTTTAGGGTTTAGGGTTTAGGGTTTAGGGTTTAGGGTTTAGGGTTTAGGGTTTAGGGTTTAGGGTTTAGGGTTTAGGGTTTAGGGTTTAGGGTTTAGGGTTTAGGGTTTAGGGTTTAGGGTTTAGGGTTTAGGGTTTAGGGTTTAGGGTTTAGGGTTTAGGGTTTAGGGTTTAGGGTTTAGGGTTTAGGGTTTAGGGTTTAGGGTTTAGGGTTTAGGGTTTAGGGTTTAGGGTTTAGGGTTTAGGGTTTAGGGTTTAGGGTTTAGGGTTTAGGGTTTAGGGTTTAGGGTTTAGGGTTTAGGGTTTAGGGTTTAGGGTTTAGGGTTTAGGGTTTAGGGTTTAGGGTTTAGGGTTTAGGGTTTAGGGTTTAGGGTTTAGGGTTTAGGGTTTAGGGTTTAGGGTTTAGGGTTTAGGGTTTAGGGTTTAGGGTTTAGGGTTTAGGGTTTAGGGTTTAGGGTTTAGGGTTTAGGGTTTAGGGTTTAGGGTTTAGGGTTTAGGGTTTAGGGTTTAGGGTTTAGGGTTTAGGGTTTAGGGTTTAGGGTTTAGGGTTTAGGGTTTAGGGTTTAGGGTTTAGGGTTTAGGGTTTAGGGTTTAGGGTTTAGGGTTTAGGGTTTAGGGTTTAGGGTTTAGGGTTTAGGGTTTAGGGTTTAGGGTTTAGGGTTTAGGGTTTAGGGTTTAGGGTTTAGGGTTTAGGGTTTAGGGTTTAGGGTTTAGGGTTTAGGGTTTAGGGTTTAGGGTTTAGGGTTTAGGGTTTAGGGTTTAGGGTTTAGGGTTTAGGGTTTAGGGTTTAGGGTTTAGGGTTTAGGGTTTAGGGTTTAGGGTTTAGGGTTTAGGGTTTAGGGTTTAGGGTTTAGGGTTTAGGGTTTAGGGTTTAGGGTTTAGGGTTTAGGGTTTAGGGTTTAGGGTTTAGGGTTTAGGGTTTAGGGTTTAGGGTTTAGGGTTTAGGGTTTAGGGTTTAGGGTTTAGGGTTTAGGGTTTAGGGTTTAGGGTTTAGGGTTTAGGGTTTAGGGTTTAGGGTTTAGGGTTTAGGGTTTAGGGTTTAGGGTTTAGGGTTTAGGGTTTAGGGTTTAGGGTTTAGGGTTTAGGGTTTAGGGTTTAGGGTTTAGGGTTTAGGGTTTAGGGTTTAGGGTTTAGGGTTTAGGGTTTAGGGTTTAGGGTTTAGGGTTTAGGGTTTAGGGTTTAGGGTTTAGGGTTTAGGGTTTAGGGTTTAGGGTTTAGGGTTTAGGGTTTAGGGTTTAGGGTTTAGGGTTTAGGGTTTAGGGTTTAGGGTTTAGGGTTTAGGGTTTAGGGTTTAGGGTTTAGGGTTTAGGGTTTAGGGTTTAGGGTTTAGGGTTTAGGGTTTAGGGTTTAGGGTTTAGGGTTTAGGGTTTAGGGTTTAGGGTTTAGGGTTTAGGGTTTAGGGTTTAGGGTTTAGGGTTTAGGGTTTAGGGTTTAGGGTTTAGGGTTTAGGGTTTAGGGTTTAGGGTTTAGGGTTTAGGGTTTAGGGTTTAGGGTTTAGGGTTTAGGGTTTAGGGTTTAGGGTTTAGGGTTTAGGGTTTAGGGTTTAGGGTTTAGGGTTTAGGGTTTAGGGTTTAGGGTTTAGGGTTTAGGGTTTAGGGTTTAGGGTTTAGGGTTTAGGGTTTAGGGTTTAGGGTTTAGGGTTTAGGGTTTAGGGTTTAGGGTTTAGGGTTTAGGGTTTAGGGTTTAGGGTTTAGGGTTTAGGGTTTAGGGTTTAGGGTTTAGGGTTTAGGGTTTAGGGTTTAGGGTTTAGGGTTTAGGGTTTAGGGTTTAGGGTTTAGGGTTTAGGGTTTAGGGTTTAGGGTTTAGGGTTTAGGGTTTAGGGTTTAGGGTTTAGGGTTTAGGGTTTAGGGTTTAGGGTTTAGGGTTTAGGGTTTAGGGTTTAGGGTTTAGGGTTTAGGGTTTAGGGTTTAGGGTTTAGGGTTTAGGGTTTAGGGTTTAGGGTTTAGGGTTTAGGGTTTAGGGTTTAGGGTTTAGGGTTTAGGGTTTAGGGTTTAGGGTTTAGGGTTTAGGGTTTAGGGTTTAGGGTTTAGGGTTTAGGGTTTAGGGTTTAGGGTTTAGGGTTTAGGGTTTAGGGTTTAGGGTTTAGGGTTTAGGGTTTAGGGTTTAGGGTTTAGGGTTTAGGGTTTAGGGTTTAGGGTTTAGGGTTTAGGGTTTAGGGTTTAGGGTTTAGGGTTTAGGGTTTAGGGTTTAGGGTTTAGGGTTTAGGGTTTAGGGTTTAGGGTTTAGGGTTTAGGGTTTAGGGTTTAGGGTTTAGGGTTTAGGGTTTAGGGTTTAGGGTTTAGGGTTTAGGGTTTAGGGTTTAGGGTTTAGGGTTTAGGGTTTAGGGTTTAGGGTTTAGGGTTTAGGGTTTAGGGTTTAGGGTTTAGGGTTTAGGGTTTAGGGTTTAGGGTTTAGGGTTTAGGGTTTAGGGTTTAGGGTTTAGGGTTTAGGGTTTAGGGTTTAGGGTTTAGGGTTTAGGGTTTAGGGTTTAGGGTTTAGGGTTTAGGGTTTAGGGTTTAGGGTTTAGGGTTTAGGGTTTAGGGTTTAGGGTTTAGGGTTTAGGGTTTAGGGTTTAGGGTTTAGGGTTTAGGGTTTAGGGTTTAGGGTTTAGGGTTTAGGGTTTAGGGTTTAGGGTTTAGGGTTTAGGGTTTAGGGTTTAGGGTTTAGGGTTTAGGGTTTAGGGTTTAGGGTTTAGGGTTTAGGGTTTAGGGTTTAGGGTTTAGGGTTTAGGGTTTAGGGTTTAGGGTTTAGGGTTTAGGGTTTAGGGTTTAGGGTTTAGGGTTTAGGGTTTAGGGTTTAGGGTTTAGGGTTTAGGGTTTAGGGTTTAGGGTTTAGGGTTTAGGGTTTAGGGTTTAGGGTTTAGGGTTTAGGGTTTAGGGTTTAGGGTTTAGGGTTTAGGGTTTAGGGTTTAGGGTTTAGGGTTTAGGGTTTAGGGTTTAGGGTTTAGGGTTTAGGGTTTAGGGTTTAGGGTTTAGGGTTTAGGGTTTAGGGTTTAGGGTTTAGGGTTTAGGGTTTAGGGTTTAGGGTTTAGGGTTTAGGGTTTAGGGTTTAGGGTTTAGGGTTTAGGGTTTAGGGTTTAGGGTTTAGGGTTTAGGGTTTAGGGTTTAGGGTTTAGGGTTTAGGGTTTAGGGTTTAGGGTTTAGGGTTTAGGGTTTAGGGTTTAGGGTTTAGGGTTTAGGGTTTAGGGTTTAGGGTTTAGGGTTTAGGGTTTAGGGTTTAGGGTTTAGGGTTTAGGGTTTAGGGTTTAGGGTTTAGGGTTTAGGGTTTAGGGTTTAGGGTTTAGGGTTTAGGGTTTAGGGTTTAGGGTTTAGGGTTTAGGGTTTAGGGTTTAGGGTTTAGGGTTTAGGGTTTAGGGTTTAGGGTTTAGGGTTTAGGGTTTAGGGTTTAGGGTTTAGGGTTTAGGGTTTAGGGTTTAGGGTTTAGGGTTTAGGGTTTAGGGTTTAGGGTTTAGGGTTTAGGGTTTAGGGTTTAGGGTTTAGGGTTTAGGGTTTAGGGTTTAGGGTTTAGGGTTTAGGGTTTAGGGTTTAGGGTTTAGGGTTTAGGGTTTAGGGTTTAGGGTTTAGGGTTTAGGGTTTAGGGTTTAGGGTTTAGGGTTTAGGGTTTAGGGTTTAGGGTTTAGGGTTTAGGGTTTAGGGTTTAGGGTTTAGGGTTTAGGGTTTAGGGTTTAGGGTTTAGGGTTTAGGGTTTAGGGTTTAGGGTTTAGGGTTTAGGGTTTAGGGTTTAGGGTTTAGGGTTTAGGGTTTAGGGTTTAGGGTTTAGGGTTTAGGGTTTAGGGTTTAGGGTTTAGGGTTTAGGGTTTAGGGTTTAGGGTTTAGGGTTTAGGGTTTAGGGTTTAGGGTTTAGGGTTTAGGGTTTAGGGTTTAGGGTTTAGGGTTTAGGGTTTAGGGTTTAGGGTTTAGGGTTTAGGGTTTAGGGTTTAGGGTTTAGGGTTTAGGGTTTAGGGTTTAGGGTTTAGGGTTTAGGGTTTAGGGTTTAGGGTTTAGGGTTTAGGGTTTAGGGTTTAGGGTTTAGGGTTTAGGGTTTAGGGTTTAGGGTTTAGGGTTTAGGGTTTAGAGGTTTAGGGTTTAGGGTTTAGGGTTTAGGGTTTAGGGTTTAGGGTTTAGGGTTTAGGGTTTAGGGTTTAGGGTTTAGGGTTTAGGGTTTAGGGTTTAGGGTTTAGGGTTTAGGGTTTAGGGTTTAGGGTTTAGGGTTTAGGGTTTAGGGTTTAGGGTTTAGGGTTTAGGGTTTAGGGTTTAGGGTTTAGGGTTTAGGGTTTAGGGTTTAGGGTTTAGGGTTT